>OX344849.2:14638409-16118002 GCA_947037095.2 Nycteola revayana | reverse complement strand
GTTGAAAATTTTCATTAATACTCCTAAATTTTCTCATACAATATTATTAGGATTAGTAGGTCAGACGTAATTGTAATTATTCATGTTGAACGTTAAGACCTAAGTTATTAATTGGTATTAAAGCATTAACTGTAATTGAACTGGTATTCCCAAGATATTAATCGGATGTAGTTGAAATCTGAAATTCCTGAGGGATCTCTGAAACTCCTACGCTATCACCGTTCCATTTAATTATCAAAATCCATTAATGTCGGAAAGTATATTATACGAACTCACAAAAGAACTGTTTTAAAAACGAAACTTAAAATAATTCGATAACAGTAAGCAGTACTGTGGATTGATCGCTTATTTATCGCAAACGCTTTGGTGGTGAAAATATTGTTAAACTAAACAATCGCTCTTTTTATTTTCATTATCATCAGCTCGTATAAAGTTCACTACGAAACATAGCCCCCCCCCCCGCCCTAGAGATGTCTAATCAACAAGCTTTGCAGAATTAACGATAAGATTGTAACACAGTCAGGATTACGCTGTAAAGTGCCTCAACCAATGACCCACAAAATTATTAGATTTCTCACAAATAGGTATATTTTTTCCGGTATGGGGATCGAACCCTCGAACTCTAAGGCTTAAAGCAAGATTTATACCGCTATACCACGGAGGTTGCTTTTATCAATAGCTAAAAATGCCGATAAGTTAATAAAAATCGCTTCCAAAAGAGTGAAAAAGAAAATTGAACTTATTAGTTGGTAATCGGTTGAAAGAATTAAGGAATCGCTTTCCTACGCCTTCCCATGGTGTCGTAAGATGACTAAGAGACATACACCTGATATATGAGCAGCAGTATTTTTTTTCAGACGAAAATATGTAGTTAGCTCCGAGGCTTTTGCTACTTCACCGGGCATAAAGGCGAGCAGAGCTCTAGCCTAGATAAATGGTTTAAACACTACAAACTAAGCAACTTGCGCAAGAGGGCGTCCTGTGGGACTTGGACCTCGGCTAAGGGCGGTCAATGACGCGGAGATTAAGGGAATATGGCTTTTAGTTTTTTGTGCAACTGTCGCTCTACTTTTCGCAGCAAAGTCTACCAACTCAGAGTTACTTAACATCTTACTGCGACCACCGACCCTCATGCCAATCGTGGTGATTATAGCAATATCCCTCAACAGCCCTGGTTTGCCAATAAGGAGGCTCAGGTTGAACAGTGAACGTAAACGGACTGTTTAACTAAGTTCTGTTATAAAATAGAGAAATTTATCTTTGTATTATTTATTAGATACTTACATAAATAAAAGAAAAGTCGACGTGTTTTGCTACAGCCGTATACCACTTCCCAAAATACTTTGAATACAATTTTGTAGTGAACTTACAGTACCTACTGAGTCTAACTTATAGAAAGTTGTTCAAACTAAGTCCACTGGAATCAATCGGATTCGAGAAGTAAGTTCAAATAGGAGAAATACAAATTGGACCATTTTCATGAGATGTACACTGCACCTGCTCGACTTAAGTACTGTCGATACCAAAACAGTTAGGTAAATAAATAGCTTTCATAGCTTGTTTTACATCGAAAAAAAATATAATTTCTAGTAATGGTTTTATTCATTTTGTATTATTATTATTAATTTTAAATATTACATTACTTATAATTGAATGCGTATAATTTTTATTTATACAATCATTTTATACTTTTTATACTTGGAACAAAAATAGAATTTCTACAAAATATACATAGATTATGTGTCTAAGCCCACGTAACTATATAGAACAGAGAAAACCACCATTACTATTAGTCACAACAAGACTAAGCCAGTTTAATTTAAATTTGACTTAAATAATAAACTTAAATTTAAAGTCAAACATAAGAAATAAACAAATTACAAATTGTAAAGGTTTTGTTTTCTCTCATCCAATTATTTTGCTCCAATTTAGCACTGAAGGGTTTTCCAATAAGTGCAGCTCAATTTGTAACGACAAGGCAGAAGAAAGCACTAACTTCCGATTTTAAAATTGAAAGCTTTTGAATAAAGTTACTTTTGTGTTAACTTATAGTATAGTAATTTTACTGTAACTATTATTAGAGAAATCAATATTTACATGTATATTTACATACCTCTGAAAAATATTGAAGTGTGGGACACACTCATGGTGGTCGTATCATATCGAATTATAGTGACTTGATACAAGGAAATGTGTAATTTTTGAATCCCCGAGATTTTATTATCATTTATGCCATTTTATTGATTTTAAGGATAAGCATTAATTTTTTTTTCTTCCTTTTATGTACAAATGTTCATCAATTCAGGATCTGTATCATACATTCAGAATGAACGTTCCTGAAATCGATGGACTGCTTGAGTATCATTCAAACAGAAAAAAAATATACAACACTTTTGTACTTATCAGTACCAACGTACTTTCGGCAGAAATGCACATTTTATCCTAATCTGGACAAGCAGACTTTGCAATCTCAACAAAACTCGAAAAGGAAAACTCTTTTAACACCTCGCTGAACTATGTAGAAAGTGGCTGTAAAATCTTATACAATTTGTTCATTTCACACTTGAAAAACAAGTGGCTTTATTCGTTTTAACTGTTTTAGATATATATTGCCATAAAATTATAATCCTATTTACGCGTGTGAGTACTACTTATAACCATTTTCACTGCGAGATCCCCGCCTTTATAGGCGGGGTCCTCGCAGTGAATATGGTTCGCTCAGGCGTTACAGTACTTATATGAACCTGTGGCTTATCGGACAAAACCTCATTACTTAAGAAAAAAAAAAATGATATCTGAAGGCCAAGTTAAGTAAATATTTATTATGTTAATTTCAAATACTACATTCACATTAAAAATGGAGATTTAGGCATATTATTATTTTAATATCTTTTTGTGTACTATTTCATGCTAATTAGTTACGTGTTAAACAAAATTTGTAATAGTGAATATTGTAATAACAAGCTCGGTTATATCATAGTTAAATATGTACTTGTTGGTACACTGGTAAAGTAATACTATTAAATTTATGATGTCCTCATAAATTCTGATCTTATGAACTGGGAATGTTATTAACAAATTTTATAAATTAGTTCTTAATCTATTTAAGCGGGTCGCTAGTTTCCTCTATATTCATGTATCAAACATGAATAGAGAGGAAACAAGTGACCCGCCCCTGTTCCGCACGGGTGTAATGCTGATAATATTAACAAATAAACTATTTGTATATGTATTATAGATACATATAAACTTTCTCGCGAATCATTTTATTTACTAAAAAAATAAAAAGTGAAAAACATTTTTAAAAACAAGCTTTTATTAAAAACTAACGGCCCGCCCCGGCTTCGCACGGGTGGACTTTTATACCCTACCCCTGCCCTACCCTACCCCTACCCCTACCCTAACCCTACCCTACTCCTACCCTACCCTACCCCTACCCCTACCCTACACCTACCCCTACCCTACCCTACCCCTACCCTACACCTACCCTACCCTACCCCTACCCTACCCTACCCCTACCCTACCCTACCCCTACCCTACCCTACCCTACCCTACCCTACCCTACACCTACCCAAAAGTATCTTATGTCCTTCTCCCAGTTCTTAGCTACCTCCCTACTAATTTTCAGCCAAATCGGTTCAGCCGTTCTTGAGTTATAAATAGTGTAACTAACACGACTTTCTTTTGTTTTTAAAATGTATTCTGCTATTCGGGACGGAAACAAATCCAACAAATCAAAAACCATGGCAATCGGTCCAGCCGTTCTCGAGTTATAAGTGTTGTAACAAACACGACTTTCTTTTATATATATAGATTTCGCGTACCATAAATTCAATTTTGATATTTGAAATTGAATTTATTTTTTACGTTTTAGTACGCATTGTTTTTTTTTATTTTTAGGCTTTTGGCTTTTCGAGCTATTATAGGGCGTCTTTTTTCTTCTTTATCCTTGACCAAAAACGAAACTTCAGAGCGCATGAGGAAACCGTTCGTGCGCGGACTTTACTTTTGCTTTACGGAAAGTTTTTAGCAATTAATATTCTTTATCATGTTTCAGGCTATATATAATCTTTCAATACTTCAAGAAGATCTTCAAAATATAGGTACTAAACCTATTTATAAAAGTTGAACGACCGTAAATTTATATTAATATTATAAGTTTTGAAGAGTTAGCTTGTTTGCTTGAACGCGCTAATCTCAAGAGCTTCTGGTTATGAGAGCCTGTTTGAAAAAAGATTTTCAACATTAGAGAGCTACGTTTGAAACGGTGGAATGCAGGCAGACTAGAGACGTAGTACCGAAGCTAGACAAACGTCTAACACGTAGGCTACTGCACCTCCCAAGGAACAATCTAAGCACGATAATTAGTATACTAACTAACCTAGGAATACCGGAGAGCCCACTATGCATAGGACGCCGAAACGCCGGCACACTTAATTCTTGACTGCAAAAGCGTAGGTATGTCAACAACGGGCAAACTTCCTGAACACCCAAACTCAATGTCCGCAGTTCTTGAAAAAAACAAGGGGCTGATAGAGTTCTAGGAGGATTTAGGGTGGTTAAAATAATCTTACGGACGTTCACGTACAAAGGCCCACTCAGGAGGCTAAGTGCGGAACTCATTTTGCCTAACTAACTAACTAACTAACTAGAGAGCTACGTTGTCCAGGAGCAACAAAAAATATATTTAATGATGAAGTCCTTACGGGAACGGGAGTTACGCGGGCGAAATGAGAATACGTACGATTATTAAAAAAAAAGTTAAGTTAACGCAGGAATATTTTTTGTTATGTGTAGCATACAAGTTAAGTGTTTATGCTTCTAGAAGTGGATAGCATGTGCATTTTAATTTTATTATTATTTGTAACTAGCCACTTTTAATTTTCTATTCAGTTGGAGTTATTATTTTAATATGTAAGCTAGTAAAAAAATGCTACATAGATAATCTCATATGTGGATTGCATAAAGAGTTGACAAAAATAAATCTACACTAACAGCCTAAACTACATCTTTACACTTTTATACAAGACAAATTAAAATTAATTATTTTACATATATTCCATTGAACAACTAAGTGTCGGACAAGTCGTTACATCCTGTATAGGTTATTTTTGTATACTGTTGTCAATATATCATCGTGCAACCTCGTCAATGTCTTTACTCATTTAGTTGGCTGAACAGTATTAGGGTTCTACAGTAGCAATATTTGCCTCGTCCATGACTTTACTGTTATACATATATTTATATTCTAAATATTAATATCAACAAGGTAATGAAAGTAATAACCGGTAACGCGTTTTATCTATAAAAAAAATAACTCCATGACATTATGGTAGGCCAGTTAGGGTACATTCCTATTGTTCTGTTCCTCTTTGACTGTTTTCCGCTTTGCAATCAAACAATGCCACTTTTAGTGTGTACCATTGTTGATCCTGGCTTAAGGGCAGCGATTGCTGTTATTATTGAAAAAAATGAAGACGAGGAATATTTGTAAAACTTTAATTACAAAATGGTATCGTAAATTTTCTTAGTAGAAATCAATATTTCTTAAAAGGGTAACTTTAGATTTTATTTTGATCTAAGTACTAAAACTATTTTACTTGAGTAATGAGGAACAAAATCGTTTCAAATATAACATGTTCGTAAAATAATCTTGAAATAAGTACTAAAATGTGTTGCTGAAATGAATAATATTTTATTAACACATAAATATTTTATTACAAAAAATGTCATGTCATCAACTCATGAGCATAAAAATATCTTAAGTACCTAAATAAAGAAAAAACATTTAAAACTACTATTTACATATTTTATTTAAATCAAAATCTGTTTTATCTTTTGTTTTTAAATTAAATTACTTCATGAACTGCTTCAAATGTGCTATTAAAATTGATTATTTTCACTGCAAGGACTCTACTCGTTAAAGGAGTGGCTTTAATAAGCACAATAAAAAAAAAACAAGTATTGGTAAGGGCAAAATTGTGACAGAACCAAGTGTGCATAATTGTCTCGCACAGTCCATTGACTGCCATGGTAATGACTGACACACCAGTAATACGCATTTTTAATTGAACATGCTTTGTAAATAATTTAGTTAAAGCGTAAAAGTTGTGGTTTCTGGTTGTAACTGTCCACGTTTACAAATTATAGAATATAATTTATTTGATTTTAATGACCACCGTGAGTATTTTTATGTTATAATTAATAGAAATAGTAGTATAGATACTAGAATTTGATTTGTGTGTTAAGTCAAATTTTTATACAAATATTTTATTGTACTGGACTATTTACCGACCAAGAAAGGTATATTAATAGTTTGCTTCTTAAGAGTTTTTATTTTATTTTCATGTTGTAGGTTATAATTATTTTAAAGGTGCATTAAATAAGACGTCGTTACATTAGTTATTAATAAAACACATTTTTTTGTAATATTTGACCATTTACAAATAAACTGATTTTGTAATACATTTTAAATTTAATTATTAGAAAATATGCACTCACTCCATATCATCACTCTATATATCATACAGCTGTAAAAAAATGGCCCAGTTGGTAAAGTTAAAATATTGCAAAAAATAAAAACTTTCTACTAAATAAAAATCTCTTAACTTAACTTTTAAGTGCTATAGCAGGTTACTGTTAAGTTTTATTTTTAGAAAATATGCACAATCTTCATACCTACTAGTCAAGTCCACCGCTGGTCATAGGCTGCACTGTGTGTTAAATAATTTATTTCCAAAGAAAATACTTACGCTACTGCTGTGCTCTATGTTTTGCGAAATATATAATTTTTTTTTTCCTTTCAGATTTTGGAATTTCATTGCTACAAATAAAGGGACCCCAAAAATGAAAACAATTACATTCATAATATTTTTCTTGGCAATTGGTCTGTTAGTGAATACTGAAGCCCAAGAGGATCCAGTCTGTAAGAGAAGAGGAAGCTTTATTCTCAAACTTTTCTCTAATGTAAGTACCTGTTTAAATATTTTATTTTTAACCTAAGAAGTTCTTTATCTCGGAGTTGTTATTATACTCGCAACCGGCGTGCGTGTATGACCAGATGTATGAACGTGGACGAGGCAAAGGAAATGTGTAAGGATCGTAGCAGGTGGCGTTCTGTAGTTTCTGCCTTCCCCCATGAAGAAAGGCGTGATTATAATATGTATGTATGCATGTTATTATACTCTTTTGGTGATCCTATATGGTATCATCATACTTATTATAGCTGTGAGGTGTCTGGCTTATAATATACCACCCCATGTCTACCCCTGGGTGTCGTAAGAGGTGACTAAGGGACAAACAGCTGATGAAAGGGCTGCAGCATCTATCAGCTCAAATATACTCACCATCTTACTGCGATGACGAATCCGCTTCCCAAGCATGGTGATAATGGCAATATCCCGTAACGACTTCGGCCTGCCAAGGATGATTATGCCAGGGGAAGTAGCAAAAGCCTCGTGGCAAACTACGTATGTCTGCCCAAAAAAGGCCCAGCAAGGTATGTTAAGTGGAGGCCGTACTAATTCATAACTAGTTCAGTACATACTAATCCTAACAATGTCGTATAGAATCTGAATCTGTACTCGTTTTCACCCTTCCTCAGTGTTAATGAATCCAGTATCAATCGGGAATGCGTGTATACGCAAACTCCCTTCAAAAATCATATTATTATGGTTCGATCTTCTGACTTTGTCAAAATGATTTGCGACAACCGAAACCAGCAGTTAATGTGTTTGTCGCGTCGTAGAAGACAAACTAACCAAACGTTCACAAGATAGAATGAAAAAAAAAAAAAAGATCCCAGTGAGAACTCATAACGATTCCAGTAATTAGTGGTAGTCTTTCAAATAACAAGACCAATACTCTTATTTAAAGTCATAATGATAATAGAAAGAACACTCAGATTCTGAAAGGCTGATCAAAGTTGAAATGAAATAATCAACTCCGTCACCGTATCTCATATTTATGATTAGCTTCCCGCGATTTACCCGTTTCATTCCCGTTCCCGTGGGAACTTCATAATTAAATATAGCCTTCCTTCAAACAATTCAAATCGGAACATTTTTCATATTCTTCTCAGCAAATCTTCAACGGTGAAGCGTCTTACTTACGGTCGAGCATATTACATGCTCGACCGTAAGTCCGTGTCCCGGGTCATGAAAAATCTAACAAGCAGCTGCTGCTGAAGCCAGGAACTTGGTGGTATTCCCTCCGTGCCTCTAAGAGCATGTGATAGCTTTACGTTCTTCCTCTAATCTCATCGGTCATGTCGGTAAAACCGTTTCACGGGATTTTAAGAATAAAGGAATACATAGGTAGTAAACTTGTGTTGGCACACACACTTGTGAATGTGTGAACACACACACAAGTTGGTCAATCACCTTCCGATGCCCTTGTAGACCCGAAGTCCGAGAGGCCCGCGAACTGTAAAGTAGAGCGACAGTTGCACAAAACTCCCCTAAACTAAAAGCCATAATCCCTCAATCTCCCCAATCCAATCTGAGCCGAGGTCCAAGTCCCACAGGGGACGCCCACTTGCGCTTATCTAGGCTGGAGCTCTGCTCGCCTTTAAATGGCTAATTACATATGTCCGTACGAAAAAAAAAAAGTTCATCTCCGTTGAGTTTGTGCACCGTGGCTGAAATCGTTCGATTAGAATTAGATAGGTCCCTAGTTGATTTTATGGTTTAAATTATTTTTTTATGACATTTAATTTTATTTATTTACAGTGTTATTTTACCTACCGGTGCTGTGAAGCCTACTTATGTAGTACAGTGGTCTCTTACGTTTCGGAATATTGTTCGAGCAAGTGACCTGAATATTACTAGGAATAATTATGATTTATGGACAAATTATACTTAACACTAGATTTAAACAACGAGACACAGTATTAAAATGATTTTATACATAACTTGTGGTTTTATTTTATATATAAAAAAACTGTGAGGCCATTGAATATGTCGTTGCTTAAAAACAAAAAAAAGGAAGGAAGGAGCCACAAATGAAAGGAAGTGAAATGTATCAATGCTGGCAAAATTGGCACTATTTTTGCATATGTTTTTGATGTTATAACAATCGGGACCAAAGGCTTAACGTGCTTTCCGAAGCATGGAGGGTAGTCCCTCAACCACCCAGACCTAGAAAGAAATCTTAGAATTTACACAAAGATTTCCAGTCCGGCGCGGGGATCGAACCCACGACCTCCGAGATTTAAAGCGAGCCAAATACCGCTATGCTACGGAGGTTGTATCTTATAGGATCACCAAAATAGCAACATAAATTTGAAGCAGCTGTAGCCCAACAGTTAATGCGTTGGACTTGCGATCTTGTGGTCGCCGGTTCGATCCCCCACACTACCAACTGGAATCCACTCGTAACACAAGTATTTTAGCTAAGCATGAGAGGTTCACAAAAATAAAAATAATGTGCAAAAACTCTACCATTAATCTTTATAAAAAAAAAACGAAAATATCTATAATGATGACTGAATACTTACAAAATCAGACAAATTATTCATAAAAAACCATTTTGGAAATAAAGCGCTTACACCTTCAATAAGATTGTTTGATTTAGTAACACGTCTGATATCGTCAATATTAATCATAACCCTGAATATTGGTATTGAGACATCATACGAAGCGAAAACGACAATTTGAGTTCTAGAGATTGGTCTCGATGTCATTTCACACTAACCATAAATCTTGTCAATTTTGGTTTTAAGCAGTAAACCTGGACGTATATTACCGGTGTTCATAACAAAGCTATAATTCAAACCCTCTAACGGTATTACAACAACATCCGTAGCTTGGCGGTATTTGGCTCGCTTTAAATCTCGGAGGCGTTGGTTCGATCCCCACGCCGGAAAGGAAATCTTTGTTTAAATTCTAAGATTTCTTTCCGGGTCTGGTTGTTTAAGGGACTACCTTCCGAAAGCACGTTAAGCCGTTGGTCCTGATTGTTATAATATCATATACAAGGTGTAACGGAAAGGGTATATACATAGAAAGAGCAAGGCTTCTTTGGATCATAACAAACGACATGGCAAAGGTTTCAACTCAAAATAAAATAAAATAAAGTCAGTATTATTTTGCAATCAAAAAATAAAAATGCGGAACCCTTTATTCAGAAATACCAGGAGTAAGAGGTTTATTTTTACTTGCAAATAGTTCGTTGACATCGATCAGCTGATTGAGTGCTAGTGATGTATTTATTTCAATTTGAAAAGTTTGTTTTCTGGTATCTATGAATTTTAAAAAGTCATTACTTTCGGACTTGTAGAGATAGGATTAAATAACCCTTGTCATATCGTTTGTTATCATCCAAAAAAGCCTTGCTCTTTCTATGTATATACCTCTTCCGTTACACCTTGTTTAATAATCGTATCTCAAGGAACGGGCAGCAGCGTTTCCTTGTGTGGTACAACATAATACTGCGGTCACCAATCCGCCTGCCAAGCGTGGTGACTATGGCAAATACCCTCCCCCGGGAGGAGGCCCATGTTCAGCAGTGGACGTTGTACGGGCTGATGATGATGATGATGTGCGTACTTAATACATCGAATTGGTGTTTAGCAAACAAAACATCGCTATTGCGTATAGACGCAAAATTATATGGTATGATATATGATGATAGCATGATACATGCAAATTTCTTAAAGCGAGACTTATACCACTACGCCACCGAGGTTGTCCTATTCAGCTATTTCAGCAACAATATTTGTTTGACACCGAAGTTAAGGTTGTTAACACTTCTGTGAGATAAACTAAAATCTGATATAGAAGAGTAATACATCCCGTGACCTCTCTAACGCCTCTCCTTGGATATGGCATATTTCCTATTGAAATAAATAAAACAAGTACACTACGATCAAGTAGAGATATTCATGCTGCTTTCATAAACAATTTACTTTGTGCCTACTGCGTAATAGACCGTACAAGTAATGACTCTTTTATGATAATGACGACGCGTGACGCATCTTTTAACCTTCGTTGTTGTTTGAAGAGAATTCTCTTTTGATGTTCAACAACTCGTAGGATTGTGAAAATTCTTAAATATTTTCTTATATATTTCCTATGCTGTAAAAATGTGTGTGTGGATTCTCATATTCTTTCATATATTTAATACTGTAATATAGGATGTTATATTGTGTAAAATGTTTTGGATGGCATTATGCACCGAGTAGCCATTGTGCAATAATGTTTCATAATATGATTTGTCTTAAAACATTTTCGTAAGAACAAAATGTTAATAAAATAAATAACCTTTATATAAACAATTGAGTTTAATTTTTACAGCTTACATTGAACTAAGACAAGACAATAGACAATTAATTTTGATATCGTTGATGACTTAAGCAAAATAATTTGACGATACTTTCGTTTTCTTAGAACTTGTAATATAAATCTGATTGAAATTATCTCTAATATAAACAATTCAGTTATTTGATTTAAATATTTTAGAAGCAACACCCGTACGGTCGCGGCCCCGAACTATGCGTCTTGCGAGGCGGTACCGCCCCCGCCCCGCCTCTCGCCTAGTTTGAGGCCGCGGCTTTTATGGTTCTACAAAATTATACTGCTAAAATTGATGAGATAGACAATACTTATTATAAAAACGAAAATAGTATCACTTTTGTATATGTATTCCTTGATGACAACGAAAATTTCTCTAGCCTTTATATTTAATCCTTAATCATACCAGAGGTATAATTCAAAAACAAAATGTTATTAGCTTACCTATATGCTATTACTACGTTTATCAGCGTACGCTCCAGCCTCTTGCGATTACCTTCAGTAGTTTTCCAACCAATATCTGTCGTAATAAAATCTTTTTCGAGCAATTTGTAAATAATAAACCACTTGAACTAAAATTCAACCGTAATGTACGAATTTAAAGTGCAAATTCCTGTGTCACGAATAGAAAATGATAAAACGGCCTCACCGGGTGTACATAATAGGTTCTTAGATTTTATGGTTAAGTCGATGTCAAAGGTCTCATAACAGAATTCTCCCAATGATTGACTGACATTGGCTAACTTTAAATTAATGCAATAAAGGACTCATTAAATAATTTAAGCTTTATTCTAAAGTAAAAATATTATCTATATAGTTTTAATTTGTGGACTTAGTGAGGCAAATATCATTGGAGTTTAAAAGCAGATATTTTTGGGGACTATGTACATTCGGCCAGGGCGATAGGTTGACACAAAAAAACGACGGACGGCATTTTTTTATGAGTGAATAGTTTGCTGCTATCTGTGTACATGTACTATTCTCATAAACGTGTCAATGTAAAATGCGTTTCTCAATGTGTAAATGTCTCCTTGGTTGACTGTAAGCAAAAAAAGAGAGAAAAACCTGCGTTTAAATGTTGATGCGTATGTAAGTAAACCTTATAATATTTAACAGTATCGTAATGATACCTAATAATATTAAATATGACACCTTCCGTGGCTTATATATATAGCTGGTATAACCCACGGAGGTCGTGAGTTGGATCTCCACGCCGAAACTTTGTGTGAAATAAAAATTTCTTCTTTCCGAGTATAGTTTGTTGAGGGACTGCCCACTATACCTCGGAAAGTAGGCTAGACCTTTGGTCCTGATTGTTATAGCATCATTTATAACAATGGAATAACAGTGAACGGGCATCAGCAGTTCCTTGTGTGTTATAACATGTGGTCACCAACCCACCTGCCAAGTATGATTATGACGTAGGAGGCGACCCATATTCAGCAGTGGACGGTACGCAGTCTGATGATAAATCGTATAAGATATGTCTTTAGACGTTTGTTACTCATTCACACAAACATGGTTCTATGAACTTAGATTAAAAGTGTTACAGAGTGAAAACTTGGATTACGCGGATGAAACTGCCGTTAACCATATCGTAGTTTTTCGTTCAGAATTTTAAGACCTTTTCCCACTTAGTCCTTTTGTTTAGTAAATTAGAAAATAATACTTCTTTGCAGTAAACACAGACAAAAGACAGAACAACAGGAGTCAAAATTATCAAATTTTATGTAACCTAATTTAATGTAAACGTTTCGCTAGCCATGTTGATTACTAGTTAAATATATAATTAACTTGGAAGTAAAATAGCTAGCAAAATGTGGAGGTCATACTATCTATTGCTAGCACTCGTGGTAAGAAAATGCGATGGTAGCTTTGTGTAATACAATTTCACGTTTTTGATTAAAAAAATGTGCAATTATTCACTGAGTATGAATGATGCATGAGCCCAGTGATGAGAAAATACTTCAACAAGTAGTTATATAAGTCTGAAAAATATTGTCATGATTAAAAAATGCATTGCAATAATCAAACCCTGCTGACCTATTTCAGTTTTCATTAATATTTATTTTCGGTACGTAGTAGCAGTATATACAGGCAGGTTACTACCGACATATAGGGGCAATTCGTTCAATCTCGCAGTCCCAAAGGGCAGAGCCGGCGCAACAGATTTGGGATCGACAGGTTTACGGTAAGTGCACCTAACACGGACCTATAACATCGCTCTAGAGAGCAATCAGCCAGCAATATCGCCGACCCTATTAAAATATTCCACACTTCGCTTTCATTGTAATTGTTATTTCGATGAGTTATGTTATTGCAATATTTGTAGTTGATAAATGTATTTGGTTTTTTGTTGTGTTTAGTTTTATATATTCGTCCTGTCCTATTTTTATGGTAATATGTACTACTAGTAGCAGATTTCCCAAGCGCAGGAGTTTTCTTTTTAAAAGGATATCAAGGTGAAACCGTGTCAAGGTGTCGAGTGGCTTCTTTGACGTACTTATGAGTTTGTCGTAAAATTTATTTGTATATAAAAACAATACAATATAATAATATATAACTGAATGTTACCAAAAAAAATGCACATAAATAAATTAGGTAAATAGGTCTCCGTAAGAACCTACCTAAATTACAAACAATTTGTGACATAAATAATTTGAAGTTAACATTTTGATTCTATAATCGTGTCTTAAAAAAAAAACAAATTAGCCTATGATTAAAGACAAATTACAATAGCATATTGTTTAAAAATTAAGCATTAACAAGCCTACTTGTCCAAACTTCGCGTGACTAACAAAGTTAATAAATTACATAAAGTGCTATCCCATTATAATTTGTGTAGTCATGTTTTGTAGGCCACGTCAAATTACACAAAGTCCAAGTTTATTAGGTCAGGATGAGTTTTATATTACTAAAGGTATTGTGTGTAAACGTTTTTCGCCTTTGCCGTGTGTTTTTCCGCAGTATTAAGTTGTAACACACAAAGAAACGCTGCTGTCCGTACTTATGTATACGATTGTTATAGATGATGTTGTTATACAACCGGTACCAACGGCTTAACGTGCTTTCCGAGGCACGGAGGGTAGTCCCTCAACCAACTAGACCCGGAAAGAAATCTTAAAATTTATACAAAGATTTACATTCCGGTGTGGGGATTAAACCCGAGATTAAAAGCGAGCCAAATACCGCTACGCTACGGAAGTTTTTGGCATAAAAAAGAAATAATGAATTTATTCAGCACTTAGATGTTTACATACACGTCTTGTACTTGTCAGAATCACAATTTTACACAATTATTCTTATTCTATGAATTAAACTAGATACTTAATTAACCGGTAGCGAATTGTAGGATATTACAGACAAAGTAGTCCGTCCGTCAGCTGGTCATTAATTCCTCACTCATATATGTTTAAGATCATATTAATTATTATAGATTTTAATAGATCAATATAGAAAAAAATGGTTAAAACATACAATTAAGTGACACACACCTAGGGGCTAAGGGGCCTAAGGGGTTAGGACCACGACCCAGTGGTACCACTGATATATAAGTCATATTTATGAACATAAGAGGAAGTGATCGGTCTACAGGCGCTGGATCACAAGGCGGGGGTAGGGGCGCAACGCGGTCCTCGCCGGCGAGAATCCTACCCTAGGTAACCTGTAACCTTTCACTAGCTACCTAGGTGGACGACTCGGAGAAGAAAGGAAGAAAGAAACTCCGGGCTTTTTCTTTTTCGTCATCTTTTATATCACAGTTAATGTATCTCTTTTTTTTTAATAACTTTTGTTTATAATGTTTCATTTAATATACATTTGAAATAACATTATGTGCGCTAATGCACGCTCTGGACGTTTTCACTAATCCATGTCTATGGGTGTCGTAAGAGGTGACTTAAGGATATACAGCTAATGGATGGGCAGCAGCATCTATCAGCTGAAGGTCAGTTACCATCTTACTGCGATCACGATTCCACCTGTTAAGCGTGGTGATTATGGCAATATCCCTCAACGACCCTCAATGGCTTGCCAAGGTCTATAAAGAGGAGGCCCATCTCCAGCAGTTAAAGAAAATGGGCTTTTGAAGAAGAAGAAGAAACATTTTTCAGTTTTAACAGGTTACAGATACTTCAACTCGTAGGTGCTCGCTATGTGTACCTTATAAATATGCGATAGTTAAACACTCAATTGTAAGTCATGTGCAGACAAATAACAAAATCAAATTCAGATTATATTTAAATATACTCTAAAATAACAAAAAAAAAACAGAAACGAATAATCTCCGATGAAACTGTACCGATTTTGACAGGAATTTTACTACGAGAATTTATTTTATAAAAAATAGAAACCCGATGCTTCCTATTCCTTATTACTGGACCAGACCAGACTCCTTATCCTAATTAAAAGGAAAATTCCTTTCAATTTATGTTGTGTGATGTTTAATAGATACTTTAATCTTCATAAATAAAATAAGTAAGAAAGGAAACAATATTTTGCAGCACCATCTACCGAAGTACTTGTAAAACAGACATATCATCAATAATGCACATACAGATTTATAAAAGCACGAATCAAAGGCATCCAATTGGTAACATAATAACGTAGCAGCTACGGCGTAGCCTCTACGTAGGTTTGCGTAGCATTTTGATATTCATTTGAGTAATCATTATTGGAATTGACTATCAAACATGCATAACAAATATTTAAAGTAGCAATGTTCAAAGTGTGCTCTGTGGATCCCTGGGGCTCAAAAGATATACTAGACTAGCATTCTACCCGTGGTTTCACCCGTGTAACTTCCGTTCGCGTAAGAACTTCATATTAAATTTATAGCCTAGCCATTCTCGATAAATACGCTATCTTCTTGTTCTTCTTCCTGCCCTTAGCCCATATTACTTGGGGTCGGCGCAACAGTCTCAACACGTTTGTTTCTTCTATTCTGTCCTGTCACCCGTCACACTATCACTAACTCCCTTTTCTTTCATATCACTCTTCACACAATCCATACATCTTTTCTTTTGCCTTCCTCTCCCTCTCCATCCATTTACATGTATACTTAAAACTCATTTAGTAACATGCGTTTCAACTAGAGATGGGCGTTGAATCAACGAACAAGTTAAATCAACCGTTGATCTCCTGTCAACGTTTCAACGTTAACAGTTTATGAATCAACTAGTTGAATTCGTCAACGTCATTAATGAATTTAACTCAAGACTTACGTTGAAAATAACATCGTAGAACTTTAACAGTTTACAATCAACTAGTTGAATTCTTTAACGACATTAATGAATTTAACTCAAGACTTACGTTGAAAATAACACCTTAGGTTGCGAGCGACGGTCGAAGTTGAACTCTAAGTAACGTGACCAAGAGTTGATTTTTGCAATAAATATATTTTTTTAAAGAAAACGATGACGATGTCGGTGGAATGATACGCGCTGCCTGCTCGCGCCGCCGCCCGAGAGAAACCGGTTCATACTCTGTACATAGAATCAGATGACCTTTTAAATACGCCTGAGTAGAATTATTAGGCTTTATAGCGAATTGTATTCAGTCAGTCCTAAGCCTGGAGAAAAAGAATGAAGGGAAGGTCATCAGTACAAGTATCAATCAAACATTTTCCATTAATACTTTGAATCAAATTGTTTATAAAATATCAGATCTATAGGTGGTAGAGACTCGTTGAATGAACGTAGTAGCGTTGAATAAAAAACGTTTAATGAAAGAACGGTTTACGTTCCAAGTTGAAATTAGTTGCACGTTAACTCGTTGACGAATTTAACTAGTTAATCAACTAGTTGACGAACGTTAATCAACGTTAACGTTACGTTAACGAAAAAACCGTCAACGACCCATCCCTAGTTTCAACCCTCCTCTAATCTAAAATTGAAATAAGTTTTCAAAAGGAATTAAATCGAATCACTATTCAAACAACCAACAACATTTTCAGTTTTATGTAGAATTTCAAGATTCAAGATTCAAGATTATTTATTTGTGATAAATGTGGTATACATGATGTTATTTATCTTTTACAATGGTTTCACACATTTAACCGATTTCCGGCATACAAATACAATTAACTACAATACAAAGTGACAAATAAATATTAGTATAAAAATTATTAAATTAATTATACGATAAAGCTTTTAGCATAAAACAATCATATTATTTACATAGTTAATAATTATAAATTAAAATTTATACTGCAGAATCTCATTTATTGTATAGAAACAATTTTCATTAAGAAAGTTATACAATTGTTTTCTAAATTTATTTCTAGGCAAATTTGAAAATTATAAGACAATTACTATAATAAATAAATTCTGTAAGATCGTACGGAGAGAAGTAAAATGTACAATTTTACTTCTCTCCGTAAGATTATCCCTTATTTAATTGACTTTATATTATGACCTATTTTGACTTTTGATTATTTTATTGATACTTATATAAGAAGCTTATTATTTATTATTGGTTACTAATATAAGATACAGGATTAATTATTTTTGTTTTCCTTCATGTTTACTATTTCAAACGGTTTCCGTCACATAAAATGTTTGAAAGCCGCTGCTTTAAAACATCTGGTTCTATGGAAAATATGATATTTTTTTCTGCAAATAAAAACCACGTTCTTCGTTTTTTTCCAGTTATCAATCATCATATTTATTATGTAATTATATTTGGAGGAAACGGCTGTCAAGAAGATCTTCAGAATTTACTTTCGGAACAGGTGGATAGACCCTTTTTGTAGTATGAATGCATATTATTACTATACAAAGATAAGTCCTGTATACCCCGCCGCTATTGGATCAAATTATTTGGGTTTACCGGGACCAGCCTGAGCCTAACAGCTTAGAAACTCTGTCTCACGGAAGAAGCTCTAAGGTCGCTGTGGATCTTGGGTTACAGGAGTTACAGTAGCGGAGTATGGGAGATATTAGATCCATAAAACATAACCTGCCGTTATTATGTTGGGGATCCTTAATGATTATGATGATGATGAAGAAAGGGCATATTGACTTAATAATTTGTATTTATTTTAAGTAGAATGCGTTCTTTGCTTGTGTAATGAAGCATTTGTTGCGTCATCTACGTGACGGTTATACATATCTTTATTTATATATATAGTTAAACCATTTATATATATATAATACGAGAACCGTAGGACCGATACCAATTATATTAGATTTTTTGAAATTCTCTGCGCCCAGGATAACATATTAAAACATCGTAAAAGTTTATAGAAAAATCATTGGCTTAAACAAATAATTTTAAAGGAGTATAATCCACCCCAGACTTTATGGTTTATTCTTATTTTATTATTGTCACGTACAATTCTAAATTATAATTATATTTCATATTTATTTCAAACGAAATTTTCTTCAAGAACTTCATAATATTTTAATATTGAAACAAAAATCAAAATAGGTGATTTCATTACACTTAAGAATTGCCATAAACCGGTCTTAAAACTTTTACAACCCAACAACACAGGGGTATGACACGTGTTTATCTTATTCATAGAGGTCGTAAAGGTAAGGCTTTATCAAATACGTATAGAAGCTCCATAGAACATAATTTTAAAATACGACATCACCAGCTTTATTTCCTTGAGTATTAACATGCCTCTGTTAGGAACATAAAAGATAATATATTTAAGTTATAAAAGTTATAACTCGAGGAAGCCCGTATAACATTCACTGCTGTACATGAACATGGGCTTCCTATCGAGGGGGGGTTTGGGCAATTTAACGACGTATAGCAGACTGGTTGTGACCGCAGTATTGTGTTGTATTGTTCCACTCGAGGAAACGCTGCTGTCCGTTCCCTGTTATAAGATTCTTATAGATGATGTTATATTAATCGAAATCAACGGCTTATTGTGCTTTCTGAATCACGAAGAGTAGTTTATCAACCAACTAAACACCAAAAGATCTTGTCCGGGGATCAAACCCACGACATCTTTGGCAGTATGGTTCTAGTCAAGCTTCTGAATGGGAGTACAAATTTATCTCTCACTGAAACACAATACATCAAATTGAAATAATATCATTTTCAACCATTTTCTATGCAATTTGCATTTTAAGTAACAACGTCTGATAGCTTAATAAAAAGTCAAGTCACTTTTTATTATTCTATCAGACGTTGTCTCAGTTGTGTATTGTAGCAGACAAGGACCCCAGAATAAATAATATTGAATATTAAGTACACGACCATCGCACGAACAATTATAACAAGTAATAAGAGTAATGTATGAAGTAGCACAGTATACAAATGCACCTCATAAATGATTTTTACAGACCGAGCAGGTATAAAACGAAGTGGAATGAAATTGCGACTGTTTGCCCCTGGCGCGTTGGTACCGTCAGTAAAACAACGGATTTTATGTATATTTTAAATTAAAAGTTTAGTAGTTACACGTTGCATTTCCAAGATTGGAATTATGTTTTATATGCACTGGTAATGGCGGTGTATAAATATACTAGGAAATATCGAAAAACCGCAGAAAAAAAAAGTGTTTTGAAGATGTTGGCTTTGCGATTATTTAAGTAATAGACTTTAGTTACTTTAACAGTCCGTTTACGTCCACTGCTGAACAGGGGCCTCCTCCAAAGTGAGGGTTTTGCTATATTCACCACGCTTTCGACCTTATACCGCTGGCCACAAAGGTTGTCGTTTATAATATGTTTGTTATTTGAAAACAAATAAATCTCTATACCTAATCCACTTTTATAAAATCGTCTAACAAAATTTCCTCATGTTTCCCAAATTCATTTGCAGTAAAACTAATCCAATTCCTTAACTAAAAACGCTAAGCCACTGATTCAGAAATACAATTTGCAATTTAAAATGTATATTTTGTCCGTAAGCAAGTTTTTTTTTGCCGACAGTTGCGGATTATAGAAGCGATGTGCCGACACATTCGGTAACCGAAAATTGATAAGTATCAATGCTCTATGGTTCCAGTACTTTTGTTTGCCAGGTTATTAAATCAGACGAGAGTTCAAGTAATAGGAACACGTGTGCTTCTACAGTAATCAAACAATTTTTGAATCGGAACATCGTCGCTCAGTAAGTGGTTTTAATTTCAATTTTCAGATTAATCAAACAGAAAATCGAATATTTTCACGATTTGGTAATCAAATTTTTCATTTGTGTCCAAGTTTACTATTAATTTAGGGACTTTTAAGTAACAGTTGAACAAAGTAATCTTTACTTAAGTCCCGTTACTGAGTTATTATGTCTAGATACCTTTGTTTCTTGTATATATTCTCCTTCAACAGCTTGATTACGTCCACTGCCAGACACGCTGCTCTTTACAGACTAGGCTTGCCAGGATCATTTAGAGATATCGCCATAATCACCACGTTTGCAAGTAGATCGGGGATTGCAGTAAGATGGTAGTAATCTTAATATATTTATAGTATGCAAGTAATCTTAAGCTCATAGATTCTACTAACCGTCTGTCAGTTGTCCCATAGTCGCCTTTTACGACACCCATCGCAATCCATATTCTAACCCAGAAACCACACGACAAAGTAGGAAATCCCACGGTATGATATATAAGTTATAAATACTTGTGGTGCGGGAATTTTAGAACTATGCACACAGAATATCTTAGAAGACCTGAACTTAAATACTGAACCACCATTGCATTATTTAATAAAGTTATTTTGTTTCGTTTTGAACTTCTTTATTCAAAAGGTGCTAACGGCACTTTACCGTTGTTTGTTAATGAAAACGTATCAATAAATTTCTGTAAGCTTTAATATTTTCGACTAAGAGGATTGTATATTCATCGAGAGTAAAATATACCTATTGGAAATCATCTTTATTACGCATAAAAGCAGAGGAAAATCACGATGAAATTGTTAATATTTTCTTAATTTGTGTCCATTAGAGTAAACTTTCTGCAAAATATAATGAAAAGTTATTCTGTTTTTTCACATTCATCTCTAAGACCTTAAAAAGCCTAACAAAGATAAAAGTGTTTCGATGAACTTTAAGTAAGTGTATTTATTTGAACAATATGACTTAATCATATTTAACAAATAAATATACATACATAACTTCCCGCGCGCGGCTTAATCCACGTAGTTCTTACTCAGTGGTTACTTTTACTTCAAAACAATTAAATCTTTTCCTATCATAATATTTGTGATATATATAGGTATTATAATTAATTTGGGCTATTGTGTAAACTATTTCTCATCCTCTTTATGCCTAATTAGTAGTCACTGGTCATGCATAATTAAAAATATTTTTCAGCATTCTGTACTCCTTCTCTATATAAACTATAAGTAACTTCTCTGTGTAAAATTTACTCCACCATCAGTGCAATTTTCGTAAAAAATGATACAAAGTTTTTATAAATATGTAGATTGTATTTAAAAAAAAACTATGTGTATAGATAAATACACATTAAATATTATGAAATGTATCATTTTTTAATATTAAAGTCTGTATTGCAAAGAAAATTTGGTAAGAGAAATCGTTTTTCTGATACGAATGTTTGAGATTTCGGACGGCGTAATTATTTTAATTTCAATTTGTTGCTCATTTATTTATATTTATAATAGTTTGAATTTATAGATATACATTAATGAATAGCATGGGGGTGAGTAAAATTATTTATCAGTTGCACATACTAAGATAAAAATAAGAAAATACATTATGTAGAAGTAGTTAAATTAAGACAACTACCGCTTCGTGTGAATGCAGATTGCATTTTTATTTGGATTTTAATAACTTTATAAACGAAAAACTTAAATTAAAAATGACTGTTATATTTAAAGAAGAGAACCATTTAGTTCTTTGTGACGCGGAAGTCTTTTTTGAACACTTCATTCACGAACATGAATCGAACTCAGAACAAAACATCGTCACTTCTGTCACCGTACCGGAACAGTCGATTTAATGTTACACTTTAAAAATTTAACTGCTAACTAAGTATATGCAATCAATCATGGGAGCAAGGTGCGCAAAATGTGAATGCAGAATTTAAATTGCAAACACCGCGTGGTTGCTGGTCGGTAAAAGAACGTTGTACAAAAAAAAAGTTGCTTTTGGGTAAGGTACGGGTTTTTTCAAGTATGATAATGTATTTTTCATATTAAATTTCTGCTATATCATTGTTCGTAAATTAAAATTGTACTTTTCACATTATTTTTTGCATTGAATTTGAATCTTCTGCATTTTATCCAGTAGCCATTTTATTCGTTATATAACAAAAAACCTTTTGTTGTTAAAATTTATAAAAAACAATAAGCAAAAAAAAGAACATAACAAGCGGCCTATCGATTAGCCCTCTCCATCTGATAACGATATGTTCGTTGATTGGATCGTCATGTAATTAAAAAAAAAAGAGTACGGAAAACAAGCTGTAAACCATAAATAGGTAGATAGAAGAATAAACATTGTATAAATATAATAAAATATACTTTACATCAATATAAAAAAGACAATATTTTTTAATGTAGGATAACGTAATAAAGTACTCATAAATTTCAACAGCCGGCCAATACTTTTATTGCCCGTGGCTAATTTTACGGGTATGTTCGACTGCTGGCTTAATGTAGGTATTATTTTAAAATTTTGTATGCACTTAGCCGTTCCTTAAGCTTTCACATATATATAAGTAGGTAATACCTTATCTTCAAGTCACCTACCAACTCCGATGATTTGTATGAAATATCAGCGCAACCTAAAACACCCTTAAACCTTACTGGATGGTAATGCTTTCCCATTACTAACAGATTAATCGTTGTTAAGTTCGGTTCTGTTAGTATAGGATTAAGTTTGTTCAGTTACTGACGCCTAGTCGGCTTAAGAGTTCCCTGAGTGCTGTCTTTCAATGGCAACTAAGATATTACGGTAGAAACAATTTTGAACCGAGAAATCGCCAATATTTGCTTGGCTGGTCACTAAACCAGCCAAACTAAAAGATACAGAACGAACTGTAATTTATATTATAAGTTTCTAACCTTAACTACCTGTAGCCTTGCGGTATTAGTCTCGTTTGTCGGAGTCGTCGTGAACTCGATCTCCGGGTCGGACAATAAATCTTTTTATCAAATGTAAGCTGGAGATGAAGAATGAAGGATTACTTGTAGACTTCAGGCAAGTTCTATGTAACTGTTGCTCTACTTAACAGTTCGCGGGCGGTCTGGCTTCAACGACATCGGAAGGTTCTTTGCACATATAATTGCAGTTTTTTTTCGGCCGGACATAGATTAGCCACGAGGCTTTTGCTGCTTTACCATACGGGCTGATGGAGGATAAGCGTTTCACGTATCTTTTACACATGAATAGTAGGGAATATAAAGTTAATGAATAATAATAATGTAATCTTCCTCACCAATTTTGGTCATCTTGGTAAATCTAAATGGAGATTAACTATTTAGACAAACCGGAGAGCCCTCCCTTTCACTTTAATCTAGAAAATTCGATGGGTTGGTGTACCGACCCGACTGGTTCTTGCCGCTAGTCAAATGACAGGACCGATCATATAATTTCAGTCATCGAAGTAAATGGGGTATGACAATTTAGAGCAGTGATTTCCAAAGTTGTCTAGGTTCAGGGGTCTACGGGAGACGTGGTGTGACTTTTTTTATGCCAACTTATACCCCATAAGTTGGCATAAAAAAAAATAGGATCCAAATGGGTAAATGAGGTGACACATGAACAGAGGGTCCACAGAAACTAGGAAAGTTTTTTAAAGGGATCTATGAAAATAAAAGTTTGGGAGCCTCTGATCTAGAGCTTAAGTTTTATGTAGGTAATATGTACAGGTGCCGTATGTTTATCATTAAAGTCTAATTAAATACAGTAAAGCCTGTTTAATTGGCATTTACATTTAAAGAGGTTCTCATATATTCAGTTTTTTTCTAGTTAGACAGGTTAAATTGTTGTCTCATTTACAGAGGTAAAAATTTGAGATCTAGTACTGACAAACAAAGCATGTACGAAAGAAATTCAAATGTTTGTAAACAATCGTGTCCAAACATGTCTCAACCTGATCAATTGTCCCGTTTATTAACGGAATTGGGCTCCAGGGCCTCAATTATAGAGGTGAACATCGAAAAAATCCTAGAAATCAAATCTCATTTAACCGAACAGTCCCATTAACAGAGGTAATTCGATGAAAAAGTTCCGGGACCTCATTGTAGTTCTCAATTATAGAGGTTTCTAACTTATCTAGGTCCTGCTTAACCAGTATAATATTCAATTTCACATGTCACATCACAGAAACCTAAAGAATTTGCCTAGCTGTCAGCAATTTAATTAGTTAATTACATAAATTAGTAAATAGACCATATATCAAAATGTTTTATTTATTTTTCTAGAACTTCGTAAGAAAACAAAGATTGTCCTGATTATTAAAAAAGAATTGGTCATGTCTGTTTCAAGTTATGCGCAAAAAAATATTAGCAATTTATTTATATTCCTCACTCTAAATTTTTATGAATACACATAGGTATGTGTGTGTTTACTCTTTTAATTAGAAATCACGCATCAACTTATATTAATTATTGTTTCAATATAGATAGTAACTCATGTTTAACCAACAAACATTTACGTTTCAGACGGATCTATATAAGTTGTCATTAATGGAGATAGTAAACAAGCTAACAGAGCGACATTAGTTGTGTGGAATTATTGTCTAACATTAAAACAACATATCCTATAACAAAGGTTATAATATATAATATGACATGTTCCTTAATCAGTTACACATTTTATGCCACACATAGGAATCAGTTTAGATTTACGAGAGAATGCTCAATTTTAGATGCAGCGATTGAACTTCTGTAAACGAATACTTGTTGTATAGTCTGTTGATAACTACACTACTCTTTGATGAGAGTTTGAAATAAAATTTGATACTTCACGTTAAACATGTATCTTATAACTTAATGAGCTTATGAACTGTTTATGAAAATTATCAATATTATCACACGCGGCTCTTGTTTGCTACTTTATTCACGACTCCCTTGATGGAGTGCCGCGAGGTTAAGATTTGAGAAACCGTATCACTTGGTAGATATATACTAGATTACGATCGACTCACGTAGTGGAGCAATGCATACTGATATTAATTATTTAATGAGCGCGTGTGTCGCGTAAAAATGTTGACTTAAGAATTGTGCGGTTGCACCGCACACTTGTCATTTGGCAGGAAACACACACCCCGATCGAATTACCAATCGAGTGCTTAAGCAATTCTCAATACCACTGCTTTGCTTCTTGATCGCAATATTCAACGCGGCTCTAGCCAACAACATATTTCCACACCAGTGGAAAGAAGCCACCGTGATTGGTATTCCTAAGCCTGGCAAGCCAAAGCAGGATCCCACTTCTTATCGCCCTATAAGTCTTCTCAAATCCTTGGGTAAGCTTTATGAGCCCATAATCTATGCCCGACTACTAGCATTTACTATGGATAACAATCTTCTTCTTAATGAGCAGTTTGGCTTTCGCGCCAAACACTCCTGTGTTCATCAAGTGCATCGCATTGTCGAACACATTCTTGTTAAATCAAGTAAATAAAAATGTCATACGGGAGCACTCTTCGTCGACGTAGCTAAAGCGTTCGACAAAGTCTGGTACAATGGCTTAATTTATAAGCTTTACCAACTCAAAGTGCTGGACTGCCTCGTGCACATCAGTGCACGAGACGGTCGGGCACTTTCATATATACATACGAGACTACCTCACGGGGAGAACCTTTAGGTATCGCGTAGAAGTAGATTATTCTTCCCCTTACCCGATCCATGCAGGCTCAGTACTTTCGCCACTCCTATTCTCGCTTTACACAAGTGACATCCTGAAACCCAAGAAAGCCCATCTGGTTCTTTTCGCGGATGATACCGCATTATGCTACACGGGCCGCAGTCCTGCCACTATTTACGACGCTCTACAATCCGCATGAAATACCTTAGGCAAATGTTTCAGAAAGTAGAGAATCGAAGTAAATCCGACGAAGCGTACCGCGGTACTCTTCTCGAGATTTTACAGTCCGGACATTCCACCGGTCAAGATGTTTGGCGAACCAATTCCTTGGGAACGGCCAGCCAAGTACTTAGGCGTAATCCTTGATCGAAAGATCGTCACCATTTTGACCTAACTATATCATCATAGCTTCGACCTGCTTAAAATAGGCAGACCAATTAACAAATTACCTTTTTATTAATTGTATTTCAAATAAACCTTAGGCATGAAAGTTAAAAAATACACGTTACATAAACGAATAGATTTCATCACAACGATACGGTCTCAAAACCTCTCAGGCACTTAACAACTTCGTGTGCAAGACGTAATTTTAATTGAATCTTAACAGACAATTAGTTTTGGAGAATGAATGTCTCTGCGAAGCGAATAACGACATAAAATATTGTTTTGGAGGAGCTTACAGTCTCCTTTGAAGCAGCTGTGCCATTGTAGCTATTTGTGTTTCTTAATTTGATCAGTATTTTTAGAACGTCAATACAAATTTTGATATCCGTAAAGTGTAAGGCGCAAATCGCAGATAAGAAGCGCCATCGCGATTGCGAATTGAGTGAGTAGGATTTAGATAGGCGATAATTATACCTACATTCTATTTACGTTTAAATAATCAATGGAATGCGTGTCAAAAAATATATTACGGGAAGTTATGGTGTCGGTAAAGTAAGTTTTTACCTGCTAAGACTATTGCGATACCATAATGATAATTATGATTTTTTTTTTATCTTTGACTAATATCATCATTTTAATTATAAAAATGTCGGATTACTTAAGACGTGCTTATGAATAGAATAGAATAAATTTTTATTTTGCAAATCGCTTTGCCGTAATGTATGTGACACATCATATTTATATTAATATTAAATACAATCATTATTCTGCCCAGCACCCATTGTGGCTTCGTAGTATGTTTAAAATGAATAAAATATTTGCTTTACAGTATTTTAAATTTAACCGTCTTCTTTCAGCGATCAATAAACCACGAAAGACGATCACTAGCTTTCTACTCGATTTTATATTGAACCAATGTTCGTGTAAATTAAAATATTATCTCCAATGTATCGGAGACGGGAACAAATACGCGAATTGAATTAAATTGCACAGATAAAGTCAGTGTCAGGAACCATCAGTTAACCATCGACCGGGAGCTCGAATAGGATTTTATTTCCTCTATTCTCTCTAGAGTGGTATACTCTGTGATACTCGTAAAGAATGTTATGGAGATTTTTTGTTGCCTCTTTCAATTCCAGTAAATAATTAAGGGTAGATTTTTCAATACGCAGACAAAAGTTATCTGAGGAGTAAATTTTAAATTTGACACATTTTGTATGAAAATTCTGTCAACATTAAAATTTATTCTTCCTATAATTTTTATCTGAGCATTGAGAAATTAGCCCTAAATGGAATTGACAATGCATAAACCTTGTCTGAATGTGGTAAATCAGCAGTGATTTTGTCCTTATCAAGTGTATAAAAAGGTTAAAATATATTGTTTTCAGACAGTGGTAGGTTAAATTTAATCAAAATTAATTTTAATCGACAATCAACACAATACTCAGTCGAAAATGTGTAATATATTTGCGGTATTAGGTATTTAAACTTTTAGTAAACTTTACTAGTTTACATTAATCATTCAACAGAAATACTTAAAGATCCTTTAGAACAACTACTGGTGGATGTGGCTGCTGAGGACATCGCTTTATATTACCCAGGCCGCTGTCTAGCGCAGCCGGCTTTCACGACATTCTACATCGAGCCGCTATCCCAACCGCGAACGCAACGGCCCTCAATTTGCAAAGAATCGTCCGATATCCTCTAAGAAAGGCCAGAGGCCCGCGAACTGTAAACAAAAGCAACAGTTGCACAAAACTCTCCGAAAAAACTTTATTTTTTATGGTCAAGTCATGTACTTATATAAACGTAGAAACTCAGTTTCAAATTTTAGCTCAACCTTCTAAGTTTTGACATCAGAGGCTGAACTGGCAGTCACGGACTTTGACATGAAATGCTGAGCTCAGGTAAACGAGTAAATCCTACCCGAAAACTGGCTTAATTCAGCTTGAGAGTTTAAATAACTACTGAGGTAACTGTGAGATGATGGAACTATTAATAAATGCGTTTATATGATGTCGAACTTCCAAGCGCTTCTCTTGAAAACTGACATCATTTGCATAAGTGTCGGTGTTGCACCGTAGGTGCGATATGTTGTCTTACATAAAGAACATATTATGAGTAGGTAAGTGCAAACCGTTGCTGATATATTTACTTTAGAGGGAATAGGGGATGAAGTTCCTTCAGACAAACATACTTTGTTAAATCAAAATAATATCAAAATGAAGTAGAAAAAATTAATACCATTTTATACATTGTGAACTTATATAGTAATTCCTACTATTAAATTGATTAAAATTTATATATATTTGAAGAGAATTGCGAACTTCTGTTGATGAAAAAACTATCTTACATCATAGGATAGTCTTTTCATCATGATTAGATGGATAGATTACTGGTAAACTTGAGGCGTATATTGCCACAACATACCATTATCATTTAGACAGACAGGGTATGCGACAAGTAGTCATTTCGTACGATCAACTTTTGAATTTTATGCTGTCGCTGACGTACCTACTGGTCTGCTGCAGGTATTTCACCTATCGTTATATCAATGTCAAGGTAACATTTTTTGATTACGTGCTTTTTATTTTATTTGAAGTACACTATAAAACGGTTTTATGATAAAAGCTTTCATCTTGTCACCCACCTCAGATATCCACACAAGCAAAGCTCAAACCATAAACTTGTGTAAACATTCTTTCATTTTTCATTCAAGGTTACTTGAATGTCGTTAGATATTTAGTGTTGCATAGGTTAGTTTACTGACTATTTTCCTACAACGTAATCAAGTCTCAAATCTTACAGTTGAAATTACGAGTATGTAAGCAGTAAATAAATAATAATTGGAATTAGAACTTTAAATTTTTGATGATATAATTTTAACAAAAGGAAATCGCCTCTCTAGATATTTGTTCAAATTTCAATAAACGACTTGAATTCTATAGTGTGATTTGAGTAATCAAAATTTGAATAGGTTAGATGGTTCAAAGATAAATTCCTGATAGATTGGTGTTTTAAATTGCTTTTCATTTGTACCTGTCAAATTTTAAGGAACTTTGCAACTCGCATCACAAACTTTGGTCGTTTTAAATTATTGGTCCATCAAACTGTGATTTGTCAAATGTACAATTCAACAGTGATTTCGATCATCGACATTTGATTAGGACTTAATTTATAGCAAATGTATTTTTTATACATTTGTAAATGAATGCAGCATATCACTTCACGCAAACTTTAGCTTTTCAATTATAACTAATCAGTGAGGCAAAATTCCAAGATAACTTGCTTTTTAGGGTTCCGTAACCAAATGGCAAAAAACCGGCCAAGTGCGAGTCGGACTCTCGCACGAAGGGTTCCGTACAAGTGCGTACGTATTTTTGATATCAACAATACAACAAGTAACATAGTACAAAAGTTCTTGTGGTTCGTTGTAACTTTGATCGATGTTGAATGAATGAAAGGTAAACTGCGGTTTACGGTTTATGACGTATTAAAAAAAAACTACTTACTTGATCTCGTTCAAACCAATTTTCGGTGGAAGTTTGCATGGTTATGTACATCATATATTTTTTTTAGTTTTATCATTCTCTTATTTTAGAAGTTACAGGGGGGGGGACACACATTTTACCACTTTGGAAGTGTCTCTCGCGAAATCTATTCAGTTTAGAAAAAAATGACATAAGAAACCTCAATATCATTTTTGAAGACCTATCCATAGATATCCCACACGGACGGGGTCGATGAAACAAATTTTTTTGAGTTTCAGTTCTAAGTATGGGGAACCCCAATTTTTTTTGTTTTTTTTCTATTTTTGTGTGAAAATCTTAATGCGGTTCACAATATACATCTACTTGCCAAGTTTCAACATTATAGTTCTTATAGTTTCGGAAAAAAGTGGCTGTGACATACGGACGGACAGACAGACAGACAGACATGACGAATCTATAAGGGTTCCGTTTTTTGCCATTTGGCTACGGAACCCTAAAAACGGAACCATTATAGATTCGTCATGTCTGTCTGTCTGTCTGTCCGTCCGTATGTCACAGCCACTTTTTTCCGAAACTATAAGAACTATAATGTTGAAACTTGGCAAGTAGATGTATGTTGTGAACCGCATTAAGATTTTCACACAAAAATACAATAAATTTTGGGGTTCCCCATACATAGAACTGAAACTCAAAAAAAATTTTTTCATTGAACCCATACGTGTGGGGTATCTATGAATAGGTCTTCAAAAATGATGTTGAGGTTTCTAATGTAATTTTTTTCTAAACTGAATAGTTTGCGCGAGAGACACTTCCAAAGTGGTAAAATGTGTGTCCCCCCCCCTGTAACTTCTAAAATAAGAGAATGATAAAACTAAAAAAAATATATGATGTTCATAACCATGTAAACTTCCACCGAAAATTGGTTTGAACGAGATCAAGGAAGTAGTTTTTTTTTAATACATCATAAGCCGTAAACCGCAATTTACCTTTCATTCAATCAACTATTATTAACATCGATCAAAGTTACAACTAACTACAAGAACTTTTATACTATGTTACTTGTTGTATTCTTGATATCAAAAACAGGTAGGCACTTGCAACTAGTACGGAACCCTTCGTGCGAGAGTCCGACTCGCACTTGGCCGGTTTTTTATTTATTCTTGATATCAAAAATAGGTAGTACGCACTTGTAACTGAAACGGAACCCTTCGTGCGCGATTCCGACTCGCACTTGGCCGGTTTTTTTGGATTTGTACTCGTCTGTCGCAGGTACGTTTAATATTACCTAAGTAGTGATTCAGCAGGTAACTGTTCAAGGAAGTTCAAGAAATTCAGGAATTCCGAATTATATTTAGTACTTGCTTCCCGCGTGCGGTTTCACCCGCTTAACTCCCGTTCCCATGGGAACTTCATAATCAAATATAGCCTACCTCTATGTCACTCAAGGTGAATGAAGCTTTGTAATGGTGAAATATTTTTTGAAATCGGCACAGTATTAGCATTAACGCGAGTAGAGCCTCATCCTAAGGCAACATGTGCTCAAGTGCCTTTCAATAAAATATAATGTTGTTTGTACAAACGGGACACACAGGTTCGACTCATTTTGAATGTAATCTATTGAAAAAGTAAATATATAGATGGATTTTACTACCAAAAATAAATAATTTCGCTCAGTATAAGTGACGACTAAAATTACGGTGTATAAATAATATGAAATCTATTTCGGAGACAAAATAGTCAACATAGGGAACATAATTATTGTTTCCTTACTACGAGACTAAGGAAACCATAATGAGGTTCCCTACAGTCTAAATATTGCTAAAAGAAAAAAAAAATGCCTTACAGTAATATCTATTTACCTGGAATTTGTAATACAGAATTCAATTTACTCGAATCGTGTGGCTTATGAGATTTTTACAAGGCCTCTGTGATCCTGAAAATGATTCATTAGTACAGTCAACAAAAGAGATAGGTGCACACCCATTTAAATGCATTTTAAATTTATATGTACACATTTATGAGAAGAAGAAGAAGAAGTCTACTGTTGTGTATTTGTACACAGCTAGCAGGGACCCCTTTACCCATACGGAATAACTAGCTGTCATAGTGACAAAAACATATTTATTTACATTATTCGATACTGACGGTGTAAACCTATGCCTTTGTTGACTGTACTATATTATATTAATTACTAGCTGACCCGACAGACGTTGTACTGTCTTAACTAAAACTCTTAATTAAATTGAACTTTTTACACCTATTAGGCGTGATAGCACTGAACTAACCATGATCTGCATTAAGAGCAGCACGCATTCAATAAATACATGATAATTGAGAGTTGCACAGAATGAAAAATTAAAATAATACGTATAACAGTCTACGATTGATACACAAATAAAAAGCTTTATAGACTTCCTTCCTACTTGAAATCTTTTATAGACTTCCCACCGTCTTGGGGAAAGACGGTTGGGGCGTGTGGGACTCCTTCACTTGCTCCCGGCTCTATGTAGCTGATGAGCCGAGGCATCCGGTATCCGCTAAAACCACCACGGTAGCCTTGCCTCCGACGCTAGCCAACGATGGCCCCGGGCACTCGAGTAGATCGACAACCAGGATCACCGCCATGCGTCTGCGTCTCCGCAGAGACTCATCCCAGGGGAAGAGCAATAATTGGGCCCCACCCCCTGCATATTGCATTTAGGTAACCAGAGGCTATATCTGGTTACCTCTTCCTGGGATCACTATCAGTTGGATGGCCTGCGTCCCCACTCGGACCGCCAGTGATCCCGAGGGCGACGCCTGACTGGCAGGTGAAGAACCTGCATGCATCGCTCCGCTCTTTCGCCAGCGTCTATAGCCGCCGACACTCCCCGTCTCGCACCGACAATGATCAGCGCCGTCACTGAACGTAGAGTTTGGTTCGGCGCGACTCATTCTCGCCAGCGAAATTAATTTCGCCGGCCTCGGCCCCTCGTTCTTCGCCACGCAGGGTCGCTGCACTCTCGTGTGCACTCTGCCGTCTCCTTCCGGAGCATGACTACTTCGCAGAAGGAGACGACGGCCATCCAGGACTCTCTCGGCGCCAGCATAGCCTAAACTAATGACTGCGGCGAGAGGTCCGTTCCAATCCTTAGGGTCAGGACTCGGCGTTCGGAGGCCCACGCCGGTCACTCCTCCAAGGTGTGCTGGGGCGTGGCCGCCCCACAGTGGTGGCATTGTGCTGCCGGCTCACGTCCTAATCGACTCAGATACTCACCGAAACACCCATATCCGGTGTGTATCTGAGTCAACCTGAATGTGACGCGGACGAATGGTCGCTCCATCCTTGCCTCAAAGCTGGGCAGGACGGCACCGACGCGACGGCGCGTTGACGCGAGTATCGCGGCAAATTGAGATATTTGAGGTATTGTAGCGCGCCGATGAGCGTCCCGCCGCGCCGCACTCCGAGCATGTCCAGGTCGGATCCGGTCGTAGACCCGTGTGTCCATGGCCGCCAGAATGTCGAACGGCGGGAATCGTGCCAAAGAGCCATCGAATAAATCACGCCACCGTAGAGGCGGCGGATTTCATCCCGAGGTCCCCCGAGGTTGGGCAGCAGCCTTTGAAGAGCAACTACCGCCTTGCGGACTCGGGGGACTAAGTGCTAGAAGTGCGCTTCGAAGCACCAGCGGCCATCCAGCATGAGGCCGAGGTATTTGAGACTCGGACCCACCCCGTCCTCACCCCTACCCCGTGATGTTTGCTAGATGAGTGGTGACAACGGTAGACACCTGGCGGGGATAACTGATCGATTGATAATTGACAGGTATTGACCGTCTATCAATCAAAAAAAATCTTGCGAAGAAAATTAAAGTTTTTAATTAATAAATAAAAAATTCAGTTTTGAATGCAGAGGAGTGAAAATTAAGGGTTGTATGTACTTTTGTATGTCGAATCATAAAAATATAAAAAAGAAAAAAAAAAAAAAATGGTTGGACCACCCTTAACATTTAGGGGGATGAAAAATAGATGTCCGATTCGCAGACCTAACCGGTATGCACACAAAATTTCACGTAAATCGGTTGAGCCATTTAGGAGTTGTTCTATTACAAACACCGTGACACGACACGAATTTTATATATAAGACTAGATGCGCCCTGCGGTTTGACCCGCGATGTTTTGTAACATATATGTTAATCCAGCGTATAACCAATCCCGGTGCAAAATTTCAGCTAATTCCGTTCGGTAGTTCTGGCGTGAAAGAGTAAATTACATCCGTCCATCCATACATCGATCCATACTTAAAAACTTTCGCGTTTATAATATTAGTAGGATGTGCTTATTATAATCACAATTTTTAAGACTAAAACGAACAAATCATCACTTAAGTAGCTAATAACAATGTAAAAGTTACATATTTTGCGGATTTTTATAATCCGTCCATCTGTCTGTCTGTAATTTTTCTGTAACATTCATTATTATCAAATAAAAATAATTATATGCCTAATTATATAATTGTTAGGTGGTTTTGCCATATACACCATTCTTGACAGGCAAGTATTACACACCAACAGTTACTATGTGTGACATACCAAACAAGGTCATGAAGCGCACAGTTTTTATCCTTTGATCAAAGGAAGGGGTTTCCTTTGAACTACGCAGTGCGTAGATTACGAGTTTAATCTACGTTTACACTGGGTAAATCTACTTTGGTGGCTGAATCATTTTTGGGCTAGCTAAAATTACTTATAACTACCAAAGGATTGCTATATTTATTCGGTCAAAAGCTAAAAATGACGATAACACTTTAATAATAATTACTTCAAAAACCGTAAAAAACTAAATGAAACGCTAGGGATTTAGATTCCATTCGGTCTAACATATTTATAAAGCTACTTATGCAGGTCGCATGAATTACTGTCCAACTACCGTCGTCAAACAGTTTTTTTAACAGGTTTTCCGCACAAGTAATGATATTCTTTTCCAGTTTTTAAATATTTTACGGTAAAGTAGCTCATAATACATTTAAAATTGAGTTTAGTAAATATAGACCACCAATCAATAGGTTTCGAAAGTGCATCTTAGGTATAGCCTCCAATGCTTATACAATTCGGCCAGATTCCTAACCGTTCGTCGAAATGTTGTTGTAGAACAAACATAACATTCCTAGTAATAGGTTTTGGCAACGTAAAAGGAATAGCTTTAGTAATGATTTTGGTGACATTAAAAACATTCTCGAAATTTACTTATATAACCCAAATCTAAATCCATAAGATTGAGTTACTAAATAACATTACGGAGACAGTTATAACCCAATTACAAGTTTGAATTCAGTTTGGATGCTTGTATTTGAATATGAAAATGGTGAGTTGGATGACTGACACTTATAGCTTAGTTAATTAATAATAAATATAATTTAGTTTTTGTACGTTGGATCCGATTCGATAATCGAAATAGTGAATATTTCGATAATCTAATTGGATGAAGTGATATTTGAATGATGAAAAAGGCAATTTTAAAGCTCGCTTAAATTAATAAAACTTACCGATGAAATAGCTACGCATAATTGTATTTCCATTAATTGCAAAATTGATATTGCACCGCGTTTTATTATAGCATTACAGCTATCTATACTAATATTATAGGTATAGGTTTTTTGGAAGTACTTACGTAGTTAGCCACGAGGCTTTTGCTACTTCACCGGGCATATAAAAATAGTTAAAAAATAGCAGCAACAGCCTTAAAAAATAGTTTTAAAACTACAAACTAAACAACCTGCGCAAATGGGCGTCCCCTGTGGGCCTTGGACCTCGGCTTAGGGCGGTCGCTGGCGATGAGATTGAAGGATTATGACTTTTAGTATTTTAGAGGGTTTTTTGCAACTGTCTAGGTAAAGGATAGGATGTCAAATAGATCTGAGACATGTTCATAATAATCCGGACCTTGCTAGTTATTTAATTACCGCTAGACTAATAAGGAAATCTGCACATTACATTTAGGTACATGTATGTACGTTATGTGTTTTTTTTTGAATGGACGTATATAGTTAGCCCCGGGGCTTTTGCTACTTCACCGGGTATAAAGGCGAGCAGAGCTCCAGCCTAGATAAGGTAATTAAGGACGCTAAAAGCTAGAAGCTAAATAAGGACACTACAAACTAAGCAACCTGCGCAAGGGGGCATCCCGCGTAATTATTTTACCTAGTTTTGTCACTATTGTTGTATTGTTAAAAACTGTTACTGTTAAAAACAGAAATACAGTAACAAAAAAAAATGAAAAATGGATATTACAGAGCAACCACAACAAGCACGTAAACAATAAACAAGCATTGTTATCCTCTCTAACTATTACATTATCCATGGATATGAAAGAGACCAAGAATATCAAATATTTGTGACAGGAAAACTGCAACTTAACGCTTAAAGGATAAGTAAATGTTTAAACGAATGTACGAAGGGTTATTTATCTTACAGAGTAATAATATATTTTTTAGATTAGGATTAGGAAAGTATTTAGACCGAAGTACACATTTTCAAGTTACATTTGCAAATTTATTGTTTTCAGAAGCTGTAAATAAGTCGCTGCCAATAATGTCAAGTGATACAAGTGACTTACAAAAATTGTCTAACAAAATCTTTGTGTCGCTCAATACAGTTACAATGGTATAGGCAACGTATGATCTTAAATAAAATATATTTTTATATAAGTTTTTGACTTAATGCTTTAGCTAATTACCCCGCAGATAGTTGTATAGGTCGTTTTCATTCATAGGTCGATTGGACACTTTTTGACATTTGTTACTTGCATATTAAGTCCCACTCATCAACAAAAATTAAATGTAACTTGAGATATATCTCGTACATATACTTTTTTTCTACTTTTTCTTGACTCAAACAGGTGGATCTGACAAACAATGAAACATGTTTCTTAAGCTTTTTAGACGTTTGTTTAAAATTGTTAACTGCATTGCACCTCATGCTTTGTGGTTGTGTGAGAGTGAGAGTGAGAAAAAAATAATCTGATTTTAAAATACATAATATTTAGTAATTACTAAATATTAAATTGTATTGTCATACTATAATCGCTGATTATCGCATACTAGGTATCGGGCAGCAGCCAACATGATACATAATACTGCGATCACGAACGCCAAGAGGGTGACTATGGGAAAACCCTTTTTATGGTGGCGCATGTTCAGCAATGGTATTTTTATTTTAAAGATTACTAGCAGAGTTTTGCTGTCTACTAGTATTCTTGTTACCCCTCGTGCTAAGCTAAAATGCTTGTGTTACGAGTGGGTTCACGTCGGTAGTGCCATGGGTGGGGTTCGAACCGGCAACCTCAAGATCACAAGTCCGACGCGCTAGCCATTGGGTTACGACCGCTTAAAACATTATACGGAGTGATGCTAAATGTGCCATGTGGTCGCGGCCGTTAACCCATGGTAAACAAAGTCACATACCTACATAGAATTAGGTACCTATATACCTAGTTTACTTAACATACTGTACATATACCTATCGGTGTATCTCTACTTCTAAATATGTTATTATTCAGCGGTGTGGTGAAAGAGTCACTTCGGAGAAGAAGAGTTTACTATGGGAGATAAGACTTCACAGAGGTTACTATGAGAGTTATCAAAGATTTTTCGGGTATATTATGAAATGGGTAAAACAAGCGCCCTAAAAGTAGATAAAAAAGACCTACTTTGAATGACTTCAAAAACAGACTTGATAAATACCTCAAGTCACCAGAGATACACGCATTAGCTTATTAATCTGCTTGTGTAGTTACTATATAAAAATAATAATTACTTTCTTACTTTAACATTAGTAAATGAATATTGCAAAAATAGAAGAAAGTTGTTTCAATCCTTTTACACGCCCACCATTCCAATATTAATATTACTAAACTAGTAATTAGTGCTCTGTAAGTCTGAAAGCTGTCGCGGTGTCGCACCTAACTCCAATAATGTGTATTAACTGATTAGAAAAAGGTCTTTGGCCGGACAATCACTATTGGTCTGATTCTAGTTCTATAAAAACATTTCTAATTGCACCGACGACAATGCATTCCATTAAAGTCGTTTAAGAAATATATCACTTTAGGGTTTAGTCAAAAGTATTTTAGTGTGATCGTTTCATGTTTTTTTCTATAGACAATATATTATCAAGATTGATAAGCGTGTCTGGTGATTAATTTTGCTGCTTTTATCATTATTCACAGAAAATTCTCATAAGTCATTAATAATTATTTTTAATCATCATTATTCTTCGTATTATGTCCACAGTTGAACCGCCTCCCAAAGGGAGGATTTTGACATAGCCACCACACTTGGCAGACGGGTTGGTGATCGCAGTTCTATTGAATAACACACACAGAGAAACGCTATTGCATGGTCCCTGGTATAAAATTGCTACAGACGATGTTGACCAACTGCTTAACGTGTTTTCCAAAATTTTAAAGCAAGTGGCTTTAAAATTTTAATACTGAATTATAATTGTTAGAGAGTTGGAAATTCTTGTAGATATGTTTTCATAAATATAAAGTTCTATCTCTATGTTCATAATTTGGGACGGAGATAGTATTAACCAGACCTACTTATTTAACTAGGTTAGGTATAAACTGTGTAATATACATACTAAGCTGGTAAGATATAGATTTTATAACCTATCTATCTTGATTGGCTATAAAATATCACGCTAACCGGAGCAGTCTAGCCGTCCAAACCGGTTAAAACTGCGCAGTTTTCGGGAGTGGCGCTAGTAAAAACAAAATAAAGTCAGCAGAATTATTTTTATTACTAACTAGCTTTCCGCGCGTTTCACACGCGGTACTTCCATTCCCGTAAGAACTTGTAGTGAATTCTTCAGAAGCCGTACAAATCACAAGATGATGAGCAGCGCCATCTAGTACCTAGCATTAAAACTAACCTGTATTGCGCAATACAAATTCGCAAGCCAATTCGAACAGATACAAGTTCTGAATATCAACAAACGGCCGTCAGCTGCTAGGCATAGATAGATAGATAGATAAATTCTTTATTGTACACTTTCACAGAGAAATATACAGAAAAGGACTTTAATCTAAACTTTGGCATACCACCTCGACCGGCAAAGAAGATCTTCATTTTTTGTGGAGAAACACCACCAACCGTTCCTCTATAAACTTCGTAGTTAAATATAACCTTCCTCGATAAATGGTCTATCTAACACTGAAATAGTTTTTCAAATCAAACCAGTAGCTACTGAGATTAGCGCGTCTAAGCAAAAAAACTCTTCAGTTTTAAATATTACTAAAAATATTGCAAAAAGCTACCTTCCGATTCTCTCAGATACGGAAATGACACTCGTCTACATGTTCTTTGTCTATTAAAAGCATGATTTTGTATAAAAAACGATTGCTGATGTCATCTTCATTAAGCCGAAATAATACGAAAGCCCCGTATTAGATTTATGATGGCTCATTTTAGTACTAGAATGACAAATGGGTCTAGTCACGTTACAGCATATTTTGGTAAAATGACGTGCATATCACATACACCGTTGGGGGTGCAAGAATTCTGTTCTAACCCACTAATATTGTAAATGCGAAAGTTAGTATGTGTGGATGTTACTATGTTTGTCTGCGTATGCGTCTTTCACGCACAAACTAAATGGATTTGGCTGAATCTTTGCACGGATATAGTTAATAAGCTCGATTAACATATAGGCTACAAAAAATCACGCTCCAACCCACTGGAGAAGAGTAACGCGGGTAAAACCGCGGGGCGCAGCTACTATAAAGTAATATACTCATATTATAGAGTAACATGTTCTGACTGAATGACTGATTCATCAACGCTTAGCGACAGATGAATCAGTCATTCAGTCAGCAAAAATACTGAAGCTTAACAAGTGATATCTGAACCGTGGCTTCCTTCAGTGACATATTAGATAGATAGTTATAGATTAGTTATATAGATCCACCAAGAAAGGATTTTGTGAAATTCAACACCTAGCGGGGTAAAAAATGGTAAATTTAATTATAAAGCTCTAACGGGAACGGGAGCTACGCGAGTGAAACCGCACGCGGGAAGCTTGTATATTATCTTTGGGTAAAATATAACGTTCTTTTTTTTTTGTTGTCCGGGTGGAAATGCCTTTACGCATTCCAACCGCCGCTGCTGCGTATTCGCGCGCTGGCGGTGGGATATGTGGGACTCGCCCTCTCCATAGCGTGGTATGCTAAACTCATACCACAAGCAGAGGACCCTGCACCACTAAAACCCCCCGGACCCTCATTCGATCCGCCGTTGGAGGGAGCCGGGTACGCATGAGCAAACCGGCAGGACAAAATAAAACCTGGGTATTGAACCCAATACCGTCCGTAGTTGATTGCAATAACAAGCAAACAAACTCTTCAGTTTTATATATTAGTATAAGATTGAAATTTCAGTAAAACTGCCAGTTTTACAAAAATCTCAGGCGATTTCAGTTCAGCACGTAGCGCTCTCATACTAAACTTTAAGAGACGAAGGAAATCACATGTGATCTTTAAAGTGCTATTATTTGATTTAGATAAACCCATGATTTGCTGTAGCTCAAAGTAGCCAATATATATCTTGTGAGAGTATAAAATATAAGGTGCTCTCAATATATATGCCATCACATTACGGGTAGTTAGTATAGTGATTATGTTAGTTAAGATATGTTTAAATAATCAGCTCTATGTTTCAAAATAAAAAAAAGAGGAGAAGTGGTTCAAAATTTTGCACGGAGAAAGCTTATAAAGGTACAAACTGGACTAGAGTAACATTTTCTGGAGTTAACAACTCTGGAGAGCAACAGTCCAACGCGGGTAAACCACGGAGGCGAGTTAGTAAGAACATAAAAATCCCCATAAAATTAACTTTATTCCTAATCCCGTTCCCGTGGGAACTTCATAATTAAATTTAGCCTATGTCATCCGGTGATAATGTGGCTTTCCAACGGTGAAAAAACTTTTCAAATCGGTCAAGTAGTTTCGGGGCCTATTCAATACAAACAAACAATCAAATCTGTTCTCCTTATTATTTAAGTATAGACAACCGATCATGACCTCATGATGTCATACGCGACTAGGTAGGCGCGGCTTAGGGGTTGCTTAAAAGCATATTTGTATGGGGTGAAATTACCAGATGTTTGCTAACTTAATGTTTTACGCCCCTGCGAAATATTGTACATGTATTGTTTTCTAAATTGGAAATTTAGGTCGGGAATTCATTACTTTATTCACCAAGGTTGGTAACCGCTGCCCTATAGCCAGAACTGGCATGAATGAGTTTATCAAGAAAAAAAAAATAGATAGAAAAGGTCCGTGCGCCCCATGGCATGGGAAAACTAGGTCCCCCCCCTCCAGGGGAGGGTAAAAAAACCGCTACTTTTTGCCAGTATTTATTGATTTAATGTGTGCAAATGTGTTATAACTATTGAGACTAATGGACTAATGACTAATGGATTTTCTGAAAATGAAAATGAAACTGATGCAATTTTTTTTTCTTTCAATAGTTTTAAAGTTATACATAAGATTTATTTTCTAACCTTTTAATATCTATTGCCATACCTATCATCTACAGAAGATTTATAAAAATGTTAGATCCCTAGGCCATGAACAGCTTTTTATAACGAAGGTAATTTTAACTTTAATAATATGAGTCCTACCGGGTCTAAATTTAATTATCTCAATTTTGAAATTAATAATATATTTCAAAATTCGAAAATCCCAGAAATATTTATATTTGTAAAAGAACGGTTGTTGGAATTTCTCTACAGAAAATGCTGGTCTGCTTATGGCTGCTGTTGGTGGCGCTACGGTATAATTGCCACGTATCGTAAGTAACAAAACAGTTTATTAGTGACGTAGACAAATAATTCACGCTTGTTATACATAATTTACAATGAATTAACACACTTAAGAACATTATTTTACCTACTTATTTAGAAACAATATTTCTGATACACAGAGTCTTCAGTAAATGGTATGAGTCAAATATATGTGACATTCAAACAAATCGACATCACATACCTAATATGTTAAACTAAAACCATTTTTATAATCATATATTTTAAGCTCATTAATAAAAATTTAAAGTAATAATAATATTAAATTGCGTAGTTTTAACAATTAGATCAACCAGCCCGAGCTGGGATCTGGACTAAAGCCCATAACGCATCGAGAACCTCGCCTCGCGAGGTCCACCGTCCTTATCCTAGCTTCCTACGAGTCTTGCTCTATCTGCCTACGGTATAACAAACGTAGTTATAACTTTATTCTGATCACTATTTATGTCATAAAATAAAATATGCTAAGAAGTTCAGCAGATGAGACTTTGCATTAAAATAAAGCACATATAAGTATTTGTGGCACCAAGCGCTTTCAATTAACCTCGAATTTCAGTGGTTCAGTTATGCATTGAAAATTGATTTCTAGAATGTTGCCATATTTCGAGTTATTATATTTGATAATTGAAAATGTTTTCCTCGAATTCCAATATTTAACACATGAAACGTTCATATTGCAGTTATTTATAGTCCTGTTAACCCCGAGTTGGAATTTTAAAATTCCCTTATATTGACATTGTGATTACATTATTATGTTCCGTCAACATGTTAATATGCTTTTATTCCGTTTCACGTATATTTCTGTGGTAGATTTGATTTCCAAGGTAAAATAATAAATAAATAATGAAGATAGTCCAAGTGCCCAAATTTTTTTATGGGCGTGTTCCTCGTCTTTTGGAATCTTGTTTAAATATTCCTAAATTCTAAATCCACCCGACATTAAACCGACGTGCGTGTATGAAGAATATTATGAGAGTGAATGAAGCGAAAGATGTGTGTAGGGATCGTAGCAAGTGGAGGTCCATTGTCTCTGCCTACCCCGCTGGGAAACAGGCATGAGCTTATATATGTATGTAAATAGTTAATAGTTATTGAGATATCGCCACATAATGAAATACCAATACCAAATGTGGTTATTATGTTTTATTTCTTGTGTTTTGCTTTGTCTTGTTTGCTTAAGTGTGTACAATAAAGAGTATTATATTCTATTCTACTAATTTTTTCATTCATATTTTTTTGTATTTAGGCGCAAGGCATCACTTCGCTTTTAATGAGATCTTTACATATTTTAGGAGCAGTATTAGTATTTTTCATCATTAACAACTGGTTGACTTTCAATCAATTAATCATTGCAATAATACATCAATAATAATCAGCTAATTAGTCAATTACGGTTATTTACACTAGGATGAAGCTACAAAATTCCAAATTGCACGTTAACCATAAATATTAGCAATGACAATCAAATGATAAGCGTTAGCTTACAACTGTTGTCCAATATTGTTAAGTGGGTATGCATTTCATTGACTAATTTGTTGATTTCGTAATAACATTGATTTAATTATAATACTACTCGTCGGTAATTTTGGAAGATGATTACTGAGGAAATCTCTCGTACAAATTAATGAATCTCTAATAGAATGGGTACTGATTTGTTTGTCTCATTATTTCTCGAGTAGCGAGACAAAAGCAGTAGATAAGTAATTATTTGACATAGGTTTGATATTAAGGTGGAATATAAGTGGGTCTAAATGAAAATAATCAGCAGAAAAATTCTAGGTGGACAGGTCAGATTATTTATTAAAAAAATATATTTCCCTGTTAGATAGCCAATTTATCGAGAAAAGCTATACCTAGACTATAATTATATAATTTAATTCATAGTAAATATGTTTAATAATTTCAATTGATCTCGTTATATTCATTTGTTTTTATATTCAATTGAAACCCTCCCTGTCTTCTACTTTTACTTTGCTGTGCTCAACAGGGTCCGCAATGAACTAAAATTGTAATATACCAACTAAAAACACAGTGAAATGCAATACACGATTGAGTATTGAGTAATTATAAAGTTTTTTTTTATATATAGTTTACTAGCAGTTTTTTGCAGTCTACTAGTATTCTTGTTAACCACTTAAGCTAAAATGCTTGTGTTTCGAGTGGGTTCACGTCGGTAGTGCAATGGGTGGGGTTCGAACCGGCGACCTCAAGATCACAAGTCCGACGCCCTAGCCATTGGGCTACGGCCGCTTAACTTAAGTTCCTGCGCGAATGGGAGTTACGCGGGTGAAACCGCTTTCACTATTTCAAAAGCTGCTAACAAATGCGGTATAAAAACGTTTTCCAAATGGAATCCACTATCAATAATGAATATATAAGGAAAAAAAATAATTGAGATGAAATATATTATTTTCCTTATAGTTTGATGGATTTTGATATAAATTGTCGTTGAAAGTAAATATTAATTTCGGGTAGCCAACAACTATTTTCTTATTCCCAATTTTATTCTTTACAAATGTTACTCCCACGAACCCTTTTTCTTTTTAAAAACTAGAGACACAAAATAAAATAAAACAGTACCTTGATAAGCTTACGCAAATGTTTATAATCCGAAATAATTGTGAAGAAATATTTCACTTATAACTCATAAATAGTAGGTAATTCGCCGCTTAGTTTTGTTGAGGTTTTTTCTTTAGATGGTTTACACCCAAGTAATAACACGATTAATAGAGAGCACAATATTAAATAATGTAAAATAGAAATAAAAATACATTTCAGCCTCTGCTGGAAACAAGATATTTTTCGACATAGAATCACTCCTTCTTTTAAAACATTCACCCAGATTAATACCAGCCAGTCTGTCAACCATGCACATGAAAACTCTTTTCTCTAACTCTCCTCCTCAATTGTTTCCATCAGACATCTAATCCTCATTCAAGTTCCTCAGTTTCGTTAATTTAATTATCCTCAAAATAAATTCTGCGACGAACACAAGACGTTCCCTGAGTTAAAGTATTGTCTTGTTTCGTCCTAATCTACCTCGCCAATGTTCTAAAGAGAAGTTCTAGAAATTAAAATACAACTATGAAGATATACCATCACAATCAATAAGCTAAGGCATTCGGGGTAAAGTAATTCAATTTAACATACTTTCGAACTCGCGTAATTCGATTTCATGTACTGTGTTCAGAACTTCGATATTCCGTATGACAGTCGTGAAAATTTTAAACATTTGAGAGGCAATTGACTTCATTATGAATTGTACTAGCTTTTGCTCGCTATTTCTAATGGAATATTTACTTTGAGCATATTTTACTCGCGATAAAAGGTTATGCCTATGACCGTATTAAAAATCCAGGCTTACTATTTTAAACTTCTTATAAATTTGTTGTTCAGTCGTGAAAGTGTACCCGACAGACAGACAGAGTTACTTTCGTGTTTCTTAAATTATTATAAGGTAATATTGTAGACAGAAATTGTAGAATATAACAAATTCATCGAATTCCTTTTATATCAATTTTGCAAGGTGAACTAATAAGACATATTGGATGAATATTTTACAACAATTCACTTATAAATTATTCTGAGAAAGAGGAATTACATTAAATTAATCGGCTTTTGATGAGAGAGATTGGTATCTCATTTATTAACATTACGAAGGGCCATGAGCGGATAGGGTTCATAGGTCGGAGTTCTTGAACTTATCCGAGTTAATTAATTTATACATACTTAATCAAATACTATTTGTATATAAATTGAGATAGATTTATCAAAAATTTAAATGAGAATCTTCAGCAATAAGATAATTGTAAAATGTAGTTCCACATTTTTTTACAAGAGTTTCTGGGCTGCCTTGCCATCTTTAATAATTATGCTACTTGGAGCATATTTTACTCGAGTAGATTCAAGATGCAAGGCATTTATACCTCTGTTTTTCGAAGAAGGACTATTTAAGGAGTAGGACTCATTGGAGCGCCGAGCGAAGAGAGTCATAGGCAATAACTCACTGGTGGAGGCAAGTCTTCAGAGCCTCGAACACCGTAGACGAGTAGCCTGCCTATCGGTTTTTTATCGGTTACATTTCGGGGAGTGTGCGGAGGTTCTACATAACCTGATACCCTCTTCACTCTTCCATCACCGGACGACTAGGCGCGGCGAGCGGTTTCACCCATTTGTTTTAGACATTCCTTCAATACGCACGAAGCGATTTGCTTCTTCCTTCATAATGCGGACGGCTAAGGAGTGGAATTCTCTGCCGGGGTCGGTTTTTCCGGAACGCTATAATCTGGACATCTTTAAGGCTAAAGTGAACAGACACTTTCTAGGCAAGCGCGTATCATCTTAGGCCTTATCTTCGCCTTCCATCAAGCGAGATTATGGTCAAACGTAAGCCTATATATAGAAAAAAAAAGACTTTTTTGTTAATTTCAAATATCTTTCAGGCACCGTTTTTTTTATATGCATGCTTTTCGTTGTCTTTCTAGTTCTTTTGTAGTTTTTTGGAGATATTATAATATTCATTTACGTACTCACAGGTGCGATTTGATTACCATTTGTCGTAACTTTTGTATTCTCGAGAGTCCATGATCAATTTCGCCTTGTGACATTCTGTATTAAATATTGTTTGTAGTTTGTCTTTCGAAAATGTTCAATATTACTAAGTCTTCTGAAAATCTCAGGTGCGTTTAGTTTTCTTACATTATTTGTATTGTTTTATTCAGAACTATTTGAAATAAGTATTTTTGAGTCTAATCACACCGAATAATAGTATCAATTGAAATCTTTACAATACGAAAATGAATGTTGTATAAAATTTTATAGAATGCTAAACTCAGAGATATTATGATAAAATAATATAAATTGATATTGTTAAAAGTTTTGAATTAACTTTTATTCATTACATGAGAAACAGGTCTTATGAGTTTTATCGAGGCTTTACTACGTATAATAAACAAGGGTTTCTAAGGTAAACTTTCTCATTTGGCGTAAAAGCTATGAGTATAAGCAATTTTATCTCACAAAGAACAAACGAAAAATAAAAGTCCGTCTCAAAATGTCAATTTTTTTACTCGGTACAACTGTAACAAGATCACATTTACTTTTGGCACAACAACAAAATACATAAGACCTAAATATGAATTTAGAAGATAAAATATCAATATACTAACTCAAAGTACTTTAACGATGTTTTAAATTTACGAAATCTAAAGCAATATCCATATCAAAACTAAATTAGAATGTCAGGTTCAAAAACAAAAGCAAGAACAACAAAAGTAATTTTAAACGTTAAAACAGATGACGCACAATAAAATTCAAATTACGGAAACCAAAACAAAATCAAACAGCAGTGCACTTAAGTGCCCGACTGGACCATTCAAAGGGCAAAAACTCCAATTAAATTCGTTTCAATGGCGTAGTCCAACGTAGAAGTAATCCGATGATTTAGATTGGTTTAATTGTAAAAAGGAAGGATAATCAAGGTCTTGGAAATATATTATTTCTCTCAGCTGACTTGGCCTGTTCATTTAAGTTTTTATACGTAACTCCCTAAATTATTTGTCTCTAAATTATATTAAAACTAGCGGCCCGCCCCGGCTTCGCACGGGTGGACTTTTATACCCTACCCCTGCCCTACCCTACCCATACTCTAACCCTACCCCTACCCTACCCCTACCCCTACCCTACCCCTACCCTACCCCTACCCTACCCCTACCCTACCCCTACCCTACCCCTACCCTACCCCTACCCTACCCCTACCCTACCCTACCCTACCCCTAACATACCCCTACCCTACCCCTACCCTACCCCTACCCTCCCTACCCTACCCTACCCTATCCTACCCTACCCTACCCCTACCCAAAAGTTTAATATATATATAGATTAAAAACTATTTTATAGGTAGTTAAATGGTCTTGACCATAAAATAATTTATTTGGATAAGGATTAATATAAACACATAAATAGCATGGTTTGTATTTGGTTAGCATTTTCATTAATGTTTAAAATGAAAAAAGTTGTTGTAGTGACATAACTACAATAGGTGGACATATGCTACCGCGGAGTTTTTTGTAGACATTATGATGTTCTTCAATATTGTTGTACATTATTTTGTTCTATCGCTAATAGTTTCGGCAGCGCATTCGACGAAAGACATTTTAAGACTCATTTTTCTACACCTTCGGTTACATTGTTCAAATTTTACCAAGGATCCCTAATTTTTTTCAAAATGAAATGTAGCCTATGTCAAATTGGAAAAATGTAGCATTCTATTGGTGAAATAATTTTTTAAATCGGCCCAGTACTTTTTGAGCCTATTCATTACAAACATACAAACATACAAAAATAGGTACAAATCTTTCCTCTTTATAATATTAGTGTAGATATAATTGAGGTATTAGTTTGAAAAAGTATTTATCAAAATAATTTAATATTACCCCGTAGTTGCGTAGGCGACTAGTTAATAATTAGTTGTCACCCTATTCCTGGTGAAGTAGTTAAAGCCTACTGGTGAAACGTAAAATATCCGTGCGAAAAATAAAAATGTCGCTCGCGATTACGTCTAACGGTAAATCTCGATTTGCATACTTAGGTATACCTTACACCGGTATGTATTATATTTAAAAATATCTCACGCCTGTTTCCCAGCGGGGTAGTTTTTTTTACTATCATAATGTGTATATTTGATAGAAAACAATCACAATCCTTCCGAAAACCAGCGCCTTTTCATTTTAATTTATAAATAAATTTATACCAGTACATAAAACTATCCATTTTTCCTTTGGCTCTCCCCGCAAAGAAATCATGTTTTAATACTTTCAATGAACGTAATTAAAACGAGAGATATCATAAAAAGCACTCGTCTAGACTTTGCTGTTAGCTAATCAACTTTTCTTTTATTATCGTGCTGTAATCAATAAAAGTACTTGCATCATGCTATCTTCAAAAACGTATTATTTTATTACTTTTGTACTGATAAAAAAGGTATTAAATTTCGAGTAATTAATGGAGGAAAACAGAGAAGGTAAATTTATGAGGGAGAGAGATTATGTGTAGTAATAATTAGGTATTTTATTGTTACAAATTTAAGTCATATAGTCCAAAAGTCCACTGCATACCTCAGGAGGAGGTTTTTACAACCTACATTTACTTAGCGGAATGCAACAAATACTATGTAAGACTCAGAATTACTGAGTTCTTTCTTCAAAAGCCCGTTTTCGTCCATCACTTAACATGGGCCACCTTTTAACAGACCTTGTTTTGTTGAGAACTATTGCCATAATTACCACGCTTGGCAGGCTGATTGGTGACCACTGTAAGATTTTAAGTAACCTTGAGCTGATAGCTGCTGCAGTCGTCGCTTAAGGGAGGTCAATCCTAAGCTGGAAAACACATGTAAAATAAAAAAATTGACATTTTTCCCCTAACTATGGACAAAGGACATTTATTACAAAATAACAGTCTATTTAAAATAATATACATGAGAGTATATATATAGTCAAGTGCATAGTTACAAGCGATTGAGAACATAAAAGAACGTAGCACCTAAGTAGTGTCATTAGATACTTACTGCTCATTCACCCTGAAAATGTCAAGTACCTACACAAAGGCTTATAATTTCTCCGATCGATACTTAAGTATGGATCTTAAGACGGGCCGGGCTTTAAATATTTACTTTGGGTCTCATCTCCAATAACCCCATTAAGAAATCAACTGAGTGAACCCCAGCAATATAGTACAAAATTTTCGTTCAGTCTTAGTGGTTTAGATTTTGTTGAATGTTTATTAAAATAATTGGTTTAAATTAATTAATTTATTTATGTACACACACACAAGATGCAAAAAAATAAACAACAAAAAGACACGTATCTAAAAAGGTACTATTTATTTCTAAAGAAATCTCTTCCTGCGAAGCTACGAAGACCTGCGAGAGGAGAAGTCGAAAGATGGAAGAATTTAGAAGTTTATTAATGCTAAGATGTCTTGAGAAAAGGGCTTCAAATATGTAAACAGTAGTACTACTGGTCACATTGTGTATGTTTATATAAGTCGTGATTCCTCAATATATATCGCCCAGTGAAGTATCAAAAATTTGTGGCATACAACAAAACCAAAAAAAATAATATTCAATATTATTATTAAAAAGGTTCATAGTAACAATGGCCATAGAAATCAAGGTAATACATATAAAGATAAATATTTAATTTCTACCATACTTGTTATGAATATTGATAATTGTCTTCTTCAATGTCGTAATGAATAAATAATGTAAAGAATTTTAATGAAATGCTAAATATTGGAATTTACAATTTTATTTAAAACCTATATCCGTCTTATCGAAGCATTCGATCAACTTTTTATAGTCATCATTTCAGCCGTAGGACGTCCACTGCTGGACATAGGCCTCCCTCATAGATCTCCAGTTGTTGCGGTTAGAAGCGGCCTGCATCTACCGTGATCCCGCGGCCTTAACCAGATCATCCGTCCATCTAGTAGGTGGACGTCCTACGCTACGCTTGCCGATCCGCGGTCTCCATTCGAGAACTTTTCGGCCCCAACGGCCGTCTGTTCTCCGTGCTATATGGCCTGCCCATTGCCACTTCAACGAACTAATCCGTTGGGCTATGTCGGTAATCCGCGTTCTTCTACGTATCTCCTCATTTCTGATTCGATCTCGTACAGCTTATAGAGTGTATACATACTATAAGTTGGCTTTGTGTTCAAAGATTACAAGTTATACGTAGGTAATAAACACATTTAGTTGCACTGGCCCCGAGTTTACGGTAATTAATTACGGGACAATCATTACGTGAACCACATACAGGGTAATACTGCCCTATGCCCTATTCTTGACATCCCACCAATTATTGTCACAGCTTTGTGAAATGTAAAAAACAAGAACTCACTCTATCACAACCATCAAAAGTTGATGGTTGTGATGTAGTGATTTCTTATTGATAATTATATAAATGTTTCTATGGTTATTCTTTTTCAAATGGCAACACTTGAAGTGATGATTTAAATGGAAACAGTGGCAAGAATTTATCTATGCCAATATTTGAACAAATGCAATAAATTGGTGAAATTTGTAAACTTTAATTGTGCAATTAATAAAATATCTGTTTCCGACTAAAATAATGTAAAAAAAATCTTATTATTATTTTTACTTTTCTCTTAAGGCTTCTCTTAAATATTATTACTTAACTTATATTAATTTTACTTTTCTCTTAAATATTATAAAGTTTGGATGTATGTTTGTTATTCTTTCACGCAAAAACTACTGAATGGATTCGGATAGTTTATAAGTTGGATTAACATAATAATATAGGCTACGAAATTTCGCGCTCCGACCCACTAGAGTACAGTGACGCGGGTAAAACCGCGGAGCGTAGCTAGGTTTAAATAAAAAAAAAACGGTATTATAAAAAACGGTATATATATTGAAGAAAATTTTTAACATATTTGCTTGAGCCGACAACGGTTAATCCTTTTCCCACTAATTGGATTTAATCCTAATCAAAGATAAACAGAAACTAATAGATCGTTACAGATCTAGGTATATTTAAAATAATGGGTTTGTATTGAAACTATCTTCCCGCGCGCGATTTCACCCACTTAACTTTTATTCCCGTAGAAACTACATAATTAAATATAGCCTAGGTGTCCTCGATAAATAGCTCGTTGGCGTAGTGGGATATGACCTCTCGCTGCCGACCATCATTTCAAAGATGTTCCAAAGCGAGAGGTCTGGGGAGCCGGTTGCCTCCTGCTGTAAACATGTAATGTTACAGAAGGAGGCCGCGGAGCGGGAGAGGGAAGAAGATGCGGGTGGGCGGAGGCCCAACCCGTTCCGCAGACGGCGTGTTGGCCGTCGGCGGCGGGCCGAAATCCGCCGCCTATCGCCCTAGGCTCGGCCTCGGGAAGTGGGGCACATGGGTCTGGCTACCTTCGAGGCTGACCCATGAGGAGTAGGGACGCCTCTACACTTCGGGCGTCCTTATAATTGGGCAAATGTACCACTGTAAGTGAGGCCCAAGACATCCCGCGGTGCCATATTGGCCGCGGGTGCCGCCGGGGGGCCGGATCGCTTACCCGGCCCCCGCCAACGACGGATCGAAGGAGTTTCCGGGGGTTTTAGTGGTATAGGGACCTCTCCTCGTGGGATGAGTTAGCATACCTTAATTCGAATGCAAGATATTTTACACTTGCAAATTCTGTTTAAGCTTGTACTGTCATTGGATAGGAATACCTAAACAATACTTTAGGCATTCTTATCCATTGCATTTATCAATGATGCTATGTACCTAATACATCAATTTAACGTCTTTCAATTAGCATTTTATGGTGCTTATTGACTTGCTAAAAATGTATGGCGGCTATTGCGGTCTGAGTCTAAGAAGAATGACTATCAGCGCCAGACATAGTTAAATTGCCTTTTCCGATTTTTAAATTTCCTTTTTCCGTATAAAGGCTTTGGTACTAAGCTTTCATTGCCGTGTGTTTACCGGATATGAATAAACCATCCCATATTTTACCGTGGGTGTCTTAAGAGGCGACAAGACACACACCTGGTGAATGGGCAACAGCATCTATCAGCTCAATTAAACTTTCATCTTATCCATCACCACTCCACCTGCCAAGCGTTCTGATTACAGAAATATCCCTCAACAACCGTGACTTGTCATGGCCAGTAAAAGACGAGTTCTATGTTCAGCGGTGGACATAAACTGGCTGATTAGGTATTAATATGGATATAGATATAACAAAGAGATAATTATAGTTTCACTAACAAACAAAGTGGCTACCCTTTATACCCTTTACATATAGGTGCGGCACTACCATAATTGATTACTATTCGGAGCATTATTAAGGCTCATGTTGAATGGATTATCATTCATCATATCATAATCCCGAAGTTATAATCATGAACTAAGTCAAAGCTTTTGTAACTACCAATTCTGTATTCGATTGGGGTTCATGCCAATTAATTTGAATATGTATTAAATTCCAATTCATTGGTATTAAGTACCTACGCAAGGGAGACAGGGGAATATTATTTATCTCGAACTCTATACCTGTGTACTGGAGGTCGGTTTTAAAACATTCAACTGGACTGGACGAGGCATTAATATCAACGAAAAATACCTCTTGCATCTTTAATTTGTTGACTACATCATTCATTACAGAGGACCGGGTAAGTTGAATGGAATGTTGATCGGCCCAAAAGGTGCATTTCGGCGTGTCTGCGTGAATTTGGACGAATCCAAAATTATATTCTACAAATATATTACGCCAAGATTAATTTAACCTACCTGGGCCAAGTTTAATAAGTCAATAGAAACAACTTCGAGAAAAAAGTCGATTGAAGGATTCGAGTTCAGCATTTGGCCACCTTCCACCTCATAGAATAGCACAACTATGTAATATGGTTTTTTAATCAGTACATTATGATGGACTGATTAAAAAATCAGTCGGACACTGTATCCTTCATAAAAGCATATTATTATCATAATCAGCCCGTGTAACGTCCACAACTAAACATTAAGTTCATTCGTTTATTCATAGATTGGTGACCGCAGAAATGAGAACCATAATATATTTCGGTTCATATTTCTGCGGTCACCAATCTATAGGTACACAGGTAAATGTTGCTGCTCGTTTCCTGATTTTTATATAATTATGTCGATTTTACAATAGGGACGGCTTAACGAGCTTTCCGAGGCAAAGAGGGTAGTTCCTCAACCAACTGGACCCAAAAAGAAAACTTAGATTTTACACAAAGATTATTTTGTCTGGTGTGATCACACGATCTCCTATTACCCAATAGCTTATAGTAGCCGCTCACCAAGGGCGAAGTTGATGTTAGTTAATAAGGATATGAAAAACGTATTCCTCAATAAATATTCCGCCTCAACAATCGTTAAGCCCTTTTATTAAAATATAGTCTAAACCGTTAATTCAAAGTTGAGTACATACTCGAGGAATAAATTACATTGATTTTAACCTTTTGTAGATAAGTGTTCACCTAACTGGTGATAACTTATCTACACTTTACATACAGATATTGGAAATTAATTAAAAGCTGCTATATCAATTTTTCATTAAATTATAATGGCTGTATCTAGATTACTTATACTCCTATATAATAAACAAGTATTAGAGCGAAATTTCAATGAAAACTTGTAACTATTTGATCAATCTAATTAATGCCTTTGTGGCTTGCGGCATGTACCTTATCTTAAGCTTGGTTACTGATTTAATTACCGCACAAGCAAAATCGTCATAATTATCATCAGCCCGTATAACGTTCACGGCTGAACATGGACTTCGTGATATTACAACACAACAAGTGCTTTCCGAGCAGCTGAAAGTAGTCCCTCAATCAACCACACCCAGAAAAGAAACTCATATTTTACACAAAAATTACTTGTCCGGCGCGGGTATCAAACCCTTTTTTCCGCTACGCCACGGAGGTCATGCTAAAAATAGGTACTGTAGTTAAATAAAAATTGACTTGTTAGGTCTAGTTGGGTAAATCTTAATGTTGACGATGATTTCCTATCAATTAGTGGTATTCTGTGTTCTTGTTGCGCGAGCAAGACTTGCAAAATGAAATTTGCTCACCCCCTGAAATAGATACCTATATCTGCGGTTTCTGCGGTTATTAGTCCTGAAATTCAAGTCTAAACAATTTTTAATAGAGATGCGTAGTTCGCGAATGAATCCTTCAGTTGAAATCACTCTGTATCTCTTTCGTTTAGTGCAGATTCATATACTTCAATAGTTCAGTTTAGTCCATTTAGTTCACAGAGTTAAAATTATTTTATTTAATATAATTAGTACACAATATTACTTAATGCTTTTAAATGAAAGCTATACATTTAATTTAAAAAAAAAACTTAAAGAACTAATACCAAACAATATAATCATTCTCGTTATTAGTTCATTGCACGATCGATGATCGTTTGAAAGACCTGCGAAAATTGATTCAAATGAATCTAGTTCATAAACTGAACTAGTGAAGCAAATGAATTCGATGATCGTTTGAAGGACATGCGAAAACTGATTCAAATTAATCTTGTTCATAAGCTGAACTAGTTAAGTAAATGAGTGATATAGTTCACTTCGTTCAAATTAAGTATATCACTATTTTCACTTCAATGACACATATTGCGCATGTCTAATTAATGAAGTACTGAACTAAATCAGTGGACTACTTCATTGAGCCAAAAGATATACTTCATTCATTTCTTTTTACTGACACATTTTGCGCATGTCTAATTTTTAATGTAATCGACATATGAATGATAGACCTTTTTACATTTTGATATTCCAACTTTGTTCCGTAATAGGTGTACGGCGTTAATGGCATATTCATGTAGTAATAATGAACTAATAATGGACATCCGTACATTGTCAATACAAGACATCTACTAACCAACTGTCCATATACCATGCAGTTAAAATACAAGCGCGTGGAGTTTTATTTTTTCTATATTAGACATACGTGCTCAGAAAGACTGTTTTTTGTGAAATTCAACTACAAAGGTGGTAAAAAGGGGTTGCAAGTTTTCAAATTGCTATAAAATACAAATTCTTTTATTATAGAGTTCTTATATAGGCATAGGCACGGGCTTGGCAGGCGTGGGCGTAGTTACAGGTAGGGCAGACATGAATAAAGGAACGGATAGATCAGGTATTTACGGCGTAAGCACGGGAAGGACAGGCAAGCGCTTAAGCAAGCAAGTGTAAACAAATACACTTATGAGAGTAAAAGCGCGTGAGGCAGCTAGTTATTTTACATTTAAGAAATAAATGACTTAAATCAAATTTTGCTTCAGATCGATATAACTATATTAGAGAATACATACATTATAATGGAAGTCAAATATAATTTAACCCACGAAACAAGTTGTCGTGGCTTAAGTAATACAGTCGACTCTCGTTAATTCGAAACTCGAGGGACTCTTAAAATATTTCGAATTATCGAATGTTTAAAATATCAAATGGTTCGAAATTTGTGAGAGAAAATTAATAAAACTTCGAATTACCAAGTATTGATCAATAATTATTTATTAACTGCTATTCTATAACAATGAAAAAAGTTTAGAGTGTACATACATAAATCTATTCATAATGTGCATTAATTAATGTTTCGAAAGAACTCTGTTATACTGGTTTGCTTCAAAACACATTGCTGCTGCTCAGACTGCTCAATAACTTTTTTTAAGAGAAAAAGCAACTACACACACCAATTCGTGCGGAAGTGTGAACTAAACTATTCATAACAAAAACAAAGGCTCGTGTATGTTGATACAAGTTTGAACTTGTCGCAAAATGTACTTACATTACAATCATTCGACCTCTTTCTCTCTGCAACTTTGAATTGTCGAGTGTTGGACGCCGATGAGTTCGAATTAACGCGTCGTTTTATTATATAGCAATGATTTTTTCGTTCGAATTACCAAGTGCATAAAAATGTATTGATTTAGTTCGAAATATAAAGAGATTTTGTAGGGCACTCGTGATAACTTTGAATTATAGAGAGGTTCGAATTATCGCAGGTTGGAATTAACGAGAGTCGACTGTATTAGGTATACGTAATACCAACCTCACACTAGCCATAACATTTATATAGAAAGGTGTTTATGGATATGTAGGAGTAGGATTTGAAAATATATTAGTTACGTCAGAAGAGAGGATAAACCTATATGTCTTAACTGCAGACGTTTTCATCTGCAAAGGAATTTACCGCCAATCTTAAGACAAGATATATCAAAAGAATACACGAAGATATGTGTATTTTTTGTAATATCTGGAGGTTTCATTTCTCAGATTCCTTGTATATTTAACCAATCCAATAAATTTTGTTTTATGTAAGGAATATGTTGTTTAAATTTAAAGCTCGTAATCGGTTTGAGGGAGGCCTATGTCTAACAGTGGACGTCCTACGGCTGAAATGATGAATCCTAACGGTTTATGGGGTACGTTGTGTATAAGTCAGTTACGGTACCATTTTATATTATGGACTACCTAACCCGCAAAAGGGGGAGAGTTTTGCCATAGTCACCACGCTAAGCATGCAGGTTGGTGACTGCAGTATTATTTTGTAACTCACAAGGAAACCCTGCTACGTTTTTTGGTATATGCTTGTTATAGATGATGTTTGACAATCGTGACCGTGTTAAATTGCTTTCCGAGGAAAGGGGGATAGTTCCTCAACCAATCAGACCCGGAAAGAAAACTTAGAATTTCACAAAGATTGCCGGTCCGGCATGGAGATTGAATCCATAAAATTTTAAGCAAAACTTAAACCGACAATAGACAATAGAACCAGAAGAGAACTGATAACATTATCAGAATTGAATTTACTTCACTTCGTTTGCATCAAAGTAACCGAGACAACATCTTGTCTCGGTTACTTTGATGCAAAAGAGGTTTTATCTGCTTTCTTGATACGAGCAACAACTTGACAATATAAACTTTTTACTTGAGTTCTGTTTTACTAAGAAAAAAGCTTAAAAATCCTACATCCCCGTTTAGCATTTATTTCTTTTTTTCAGACGGATATATAGCCACGAGACTTGCTCTTTTAACGGATATAAAGGCGAACTGTACTCCTAACGCTGGAGTACAGTTCGCAGTTAAATGCTTTGAAAATACAAACAAAGCCATCAGCACAAGGGAATGCCCCTATGGAACTTTGTCCTCGGTCTAGGCCAGTCACAAATACAATTAACTACAGTAACAGTTGCACAAAGCTCTGGAAGACTTTTGTGGAACAGTCACTCTACTTTGAAGTTCGCGGATCTCTCGGAAAAAATCCGATGCTCTCGTAGATACGAGAGCATCAGATTTTTTGCAGTTTTAGTATTTATTGGAACATTTTTACTGCAATAAATATTTATAAAAGAAGTAGAACTATAACGTGTTACTGTTAACAAATAAACAACAGATCATTCAGTTCACTATAGTTTATTACAATTATGTAGTTAACATTTACATTTAATTATTGAAGTTTTAGATTAACAATATTTAGACAAAGAAGGAGGCAGGTTCTCGGACTCGGTTTGAGCAGGTGACCAGGTAGTCACAATACACTTTGCTTTTTACAAAACTGGATAGTGGGAATATCGCTGACGCCTCAGGTTGACCGTAGCGGCAGTGAGAGAAGCATGGCTCGGCACGTGTCCGGTCCGGATGGTAGCTAGCTGACAGGTTTCCGGTTTCGACCGAAGCGAGAGGGTTAAGAGGGCGCAGTGCGCGTCCCTCTTATAATCGTAGCCGCCAGTCGGCTGCAGGTGGGAGGCTTTGGGATACGGCGACGAGGACGCCTCGTCACATCCTTTAATAATAAGTATACGGTAAAACGTGAACAATAAAAAGTCAATATTGACGATCAACTTAGGGGAAGACCAAAGAAACGATTGATGGACTGTGTAAAAGATCATATGATTAGAAAGGGGGTGACTGTCGAGATGGCGGCTAATAGAGGAGTATGGAAGAAAAAGACAGGTCGCGCGTGCGGCCATCCCAAATAAATTGGGATAAGGGCAGTAGAATAATGATTGACGAACAGACTTTGTATCTGAGGATGCACAACAATACTTTTATAAATGTCTTTTTCAGTGTAATTGTAATTATACTATTAGTATAAGCTGAGTTGAGTTGTATTAGTTAAATATTGTATTATTAGTATAAGTTGTAATTATGAACTTATATAGTGAACTACCATATAGACTAAATAAACTTAATAAACTTTTGCTAGTGGAAAGCCTCCAATGTGGAGTTAGCATTAACCAAAAAATAAGCGTTTTATTTAGTCAACAACCTATATTTTATATCATCCTCAGTCCATATAACGTCTTCTGCTGAACCCCTGCCTAGTGAGGTTTTGCCATTGCGGATTGGTGATCGCAGTAGTGATAAAGGCTTAACGTGCTTTTCGAATCACGGATGGTAGTCCCATAACCAATCAGACCCGGAATGAAAAACATTTTTTTTTATATCTGACTTATAGTACATATTATTATGATCGATTCATCTAAATTATCAATAAACGTTTTCATTTTTTTTTTATAATGAACGATTCTGCGAATCACTTTCGCAACTTGGTAATCGTATCACACCAAATTACAAAAGTGATTTGCGGTATCAATATAGTACAGATATAGATATTAATTTTCATTATAAACTCACCATGCCATTGATTATACCCGCGCTCTAAAAGCTACACTATACTCAAAGGTTTCAATTATTTTCCTATTGCTACGTAAGTTTTTTCATACTAAATTAAATAAATCTGAAAAAAAAAACAAAACTTTCATTAAATAAAAAATAATCTTTTTATCGGCAAATAACTTGGTAATTTATGATTTTAATTTCAATATTGAAAGAAAAAATATACTAATAACTAATTATTAGTTATGTACCTATTCAATACTCACGTAAGTTATTAGAAACTTTTGTCAGAAATTAAACCTACATAATGTAATTTAAATTTATCATGCCTTTGTGTTAAGAATCAAATACTGCTTGTATTTCACATTAAAAAGTGTAATAATAAAACGTTTGGTTAGGGGCCAAAACTCTTTTAATTAAAATCATATACTACTACAGTTTTTATGATGACTAAAATGCATGTAAAAAAGCTCAAAGGACTCACATTTGATGTTACGGCGAAGTTTAATACATTCGAATCTTGAATCGCGAATAGAGAGCGTCGCCGCATCATAGAGTCCCCAGTATTACTTCGCCCGAGCAGTCGCGAACACGAATCGACGTAAGCGGTCGGCAGGAAATACTATCGCTGCGAATTTAGCGAAAGTTTAAAAAATAAATGTTCGTATTTCAAATTGAAAGTAACTTTTTAATTTGTTTTATTTTTAAGTAATAACTCTGGACTTTTTTATTTTAAATTGTGGATGTTGGAGTGAATACTTTTTTGTGACTACAGTTCAAAAGTTTGTTTTAAAAGTGCTAAGTTAGTTTGTAACGTGTAAAAAATAAATGTTTTGAGTCAATAAGAGAATGTTTAAACTATTCGAAATATTTATTGTGTAGTTTCCATATATTATAGCTTTAATATGATATAATTATTATTAAATCATACAAATATATAATAGTAAATACAACAAACAACGGCAAATTATATTTAATCATTGTCACTGGTAAGATTATTTTTTAATTACTTATAATAAATAGGCTTAAGCTCATTTGTACTTAAACTGAAAGCACAAGTTATTAATATTTCGGTCGGTACCTAAGTATCTATGTTATTAAATAAAAAATATTTCTGTTTTATTGTTTGGGGTCATTGGTACCACACCAAACAAAATTGGTCCTACGTTGGTGAGGTACTATTTTAGGAACTTTTTTTTCATAATGCAGCATTTTAAGTGTGTACTTACAAAGTGAAGAATATAAATACCTTAGGTAACAAAAGTTAAAATAAAATTAGTCGTCCTAAGACTACGCACGGACTATTATTTTCAGTGTATACTAATTGCCTATTGTTCTGTTACTTTTAAACTCAAATTGCTTCAACACTTTTTTTTTATGGCAGTCTATTTTGACGATGAATACTATGTCTCAATATTGTTAATAATAATTAAGGGAAGTGCGAGACAACCCCAATACAAATACTTACCAATTCCTTACTGGAGATGTCTCATTTATAATTGATGTAACTATTTAGAGACAAATTAACAATTTCCATTTTCACTTAAATAATGATTACCTACTTCTCATTTTTTTCTGCAGTTTTCTTCTTAGACTATTCTTTTCAATACATTAACCCTTATTTCACCTGTGTATAACGTATTTATTTAGCAGTATAAAGGTATTTAATTATATTTTACATACGTCACCCGTAAATAATTTGCGGTTGAGACAAAGTCGTGACCTGTATGTGAATTCTCAAAAACTCGAATCACTTATTGAGAAAATTCTCATTTTAGCTTTGACTTCAAGATTAAAATACGAATTTCATCTGGAAATTCCAATAAAGTATTGAGGCGATGATAAAGGTTGAATTATTAAGGTTTTATGTGTGATTTAGAAAATAAGTATTTATATTTTTTATGTCATAAGTAAGCCGTGTAGTTTCCGCCTAGCCGCGTGGTTTACGGCCTAGAATAGACCCATTAGTAGACATGGATATTGTAAAAGGTGACAAATATATACAGCTCTGGAAAAGCCAGCATCATCCATCAGCTCAAGGATACTTAGTATCGATCACCAATCCGCCTGTCAAGTGTGGTAATTATGGGAAGATATAAACTTTTAAACTTTCGCGTATCATAATTATAATTTATAGCACACCGGTATTAATGCGATAAAAATTACCTTTTTATATTACCCGACGTTTCGATCAAGTTACATTGATCGTGGTCACGGGCAGTCTGCCCGCGTTACTCCCTTTCTTGTGGAAACTTCATAATTTAAAAAGGTAATTTTTATCGCTTTAATACCTGGGTGCTATAAATTATGGCAAGATATCTTAACAAACTTAAGCAAAGTTTGTAAGGAGGGTTTCCAAGTTCATCTGTGATAACCGAGCTATTGAAGTGAAAAGTTCTCAAATGTTTATTAAATCAAACTGCGTCTGCTTATATTTTGATATCTCGATGCAAACTTTAAGATAAATCAATAATTTTACGTGCCTGTACTTCATCAGTCGAGCAGCTCATTTAACGTACTAAAGTTGCTTTACCTCTCTGAAATTATTACTTACATCAAATTTTCTTAGAGCAATAAGCCAGTGATGCCATGGCTTAGATAAGCCAGTGATCAAATTAAGTAATTAATTTACATACAGCAATGCATTAGGATGGTCCATTCTGGACACGTGTTCTCAAAACATTTCGTAAACTAAGAAAAGTTGCTTCAACACTTAAACATTTTATCAACTTTTAAGTTTCGGTTATTACATAGTTAAGTTAGAAATGGCCGTAGCCCAATGGCTAGAGAGTTGGACTTGCGATCATGTGGTTGCCGGTTCAATCCCCACCCATTGCATTACCTGCGTGAACCCACTCGTACGAACATTTTAGCTTAGCTCGAGGGGTTAGCAAGAATACAAGTAGTGTGCATAGTAGAAAATATTTATGTAATAATTACAAAGAGAAAAATACATTCCTGAAACAGCGACTTTTTTTTTCTTCATTTAAAAAAAACTTCTTTCATAGTTTTACAAAATATTATTAGATATTAAATGAGGTCGTATTTTTTTTACTCCACTCTTATTTTCGTAAGCACAGAAGCATAAATGAGGAGGTGTAAGGCAAAAGGGTGACATAAAGAAAAAATATGAAGATGGGCTGAGATGCGACTGCGATGTATGATTATGAGTGTCGCTATTTAGACCGTGAATAGGTTTTGTTCTACAGTTACCTTTGTTTCTTGAACTAACGCCCTTTTTTCTTTTGAATATCTTTTTGTTAAGATGATACTTTTGTGTGGTAATTTAAATGCTAACGTTTGAATGAAGAAATGATAACTGATTATCCATGACCACGTTACAGATGTTAATTATTTCCGCTCATGCCCACAGTTTATGAAAATATGGGTTCCTGGGCTAAAACTACTAAGGGCCCACCTAATTACTAAACTAATTGCCGCTTCGACAAAAAACGCGCTTACGGGTTTTTTTATTTCATAATATCGCCTATTGTTTTCGGTTGGGGCTGGGGGTGCTATGCATTCATGGGGCCCTGGCCCTGGTCCGCAACCCAAAAAGCTCCTAAGGAGATCCGGCCCTGCCTATGGGTCTATTTCGTTAATGAATTCACGAATGTAAAGTTTTAAAGTTTTAATTTACAATATATTTGATTGGCTACTTATAAACATAACTACAAAAAAAAACCAGCGGTTAAATCACATGATCAAGCTGGCCACTTATCAGTAGAATTAAACTAACTTAAATCAACTCAAACTTTGATGAATTAATCAATATCTGTAACCGCGGTCGTGGTGGATATTTTTTTAAGACATCATTTTTTATTCATATTTGCTAAACCTTACATTTTTAAGATAATTAATAATTGAATCTTAATGTATTGTTATCTATTGATTTAACAAACAAAGTTGTTTTTGAAAACCCTTCATTTATAAGGAAGATCAGAAATGAAGATACGAATTCGTGAAGTTCTCTTCGTTATACAATCTGCAAATCCAACAAGCATGTGATCAAACGTCGATGCTCGAGGACTTGAAGCTTTTTGTTCGTTAGATAGTTATCATTTAGGCCATGAATTGGCGTTATAATTGTTTATATAGAAGCTTTGTCTTTTTAATATCCGCTATATTTTATTCATCATCATTAGCCCGTACAACGTCCACTGCTGAACATGGGTCTCCTCCCGAGGGAGGATATTTGCCATAGTCATCACGCTTGGCAGACGGGTTGGGACTGCAGTGTTATGTTGTGCCACACATGGAAACGCTGCTGCCCGTTCCTTGACATACGATTATTATAGACGATGTTATAATAATCGGGACCAACGGCTTTACGTGCTTTCCGAGGCACGGAGGGTAGTCCCTCAACCAACCAGACCGGAAAGAAATCTTAGAATTTACACAAAGATTTCCTGTCCGCAGTGGGTATCGAACCCATGACCTCCAAGATTTAAAGCGAGCCAAATACCGCTACGCTACTGAGGTTTTATTCGCGCTGAGGTAAAGATTCAATATACAACAATAACCTTATATTTAATTAGGCCACAGCGGCAGTATAGGTACAAAAAGTGCAGTCTATTTGAAATGGAATTACTAGACTATCCCTATAGCCTATCCCTAACTTTTATTTGACAATCCGTCCTAGTGCTGTCACCCGCATAAGGGTTTCCGACGGTTAGTTCGATACTACGTTGTAATATACTGTGTAAGTTTTCGTGAAGTGCACATACTGAAAAGGGCAAAAATATTCTCGTATTCAATTTTACTTTTTATTGGTTTAATGAAAGCCTCTGTACATGACGCAAACAAACTGTAATTATTTTAAACTAAATTAATGAATCTACATGAATCAAAATTGATTGTGACTTAAATAATCATTGCGTAAAACTGCTTGAGATAGCAAGTACCATATAATTATAATACTAGATGCGCCCCGCGATTTTACCCTCGTCACTCTGCTCCAGTGGGTCGGAGCGTGATATTTTGTAGCCTATATGTTAATCGAGCTTCTAAACTATGCGCGTGCAAACTTTCAGCCAAATCCATTCAGTGGTTTTTGCGTGAAAGAGAACAAACATAGATAAATCCACACAAAAAACCCGCGGTTAAACACATGATCAAACAAGCTTTCGCATTTATAATACTTATTAGTAGGAATAATAGATGTAAATCAGTGTGAACAAATACCGCTATATACTATGTTTTAAACGAGAAAATAAAAAGATAGCACAGTAAAAGATCTATCGCTGTTGCTTATTTGACACTCCACCCGTCGATTCTGACGCTGTTACCGGCATCGGTTAGTGTCAGCGGCGGAATACGTTACTAAAATTTACATAAAATCATAAAGTTATTGTATTTATAATGCATTTTATAGAAAAGAAACTGAAGTCCGCGATTTTGTCCGCATAGATTTCAATGTCTCCATAAAAACTTTGCCACCCTTTTAAGTGAGTCATTCATTCTTTTAAGTGAGTAATTTTTTAAACTCTTTTCGCATCGAATGCCTACGTCATATAGAGTATTACGTCCGTAAAGTTTCAGCGGTTTTAGGCTGTGTGCTGAGCATTCAGTCAGTCAGAGCAAAGTATTTTATTAATGAGCTTCGAACCACAACTTTGTCGTCGTATATTTCGATTTTCAATACAAGCTTGGCCAGCCCTATTCCTCCTACATCCGAAGCCCTCGTAGACCCGAAGTCCGAGAGGCCCGCGAACTGTAAAGTAGAGCGACAGTTGCACAAAACTCCCCTAAAACACTAAAGTCGCGCGGCGACCGCCCTGAAGGATATAGGGACACTCTATCGCAGGTTGCTTAGTTTGTAGATTTTAAACCATTTATTAAGGCTGGAGCTTGGTGAAATAGCAAAAGCATCGTAGCTACCTACGCATGTCCATCCAAAAAAAAACCTATTCCTCCTCTTAAGAGTAAGGCCGACATGACACGCTCAATCTGGATCGAGATCCGTGATCGCGGTAGATTGATATAAACTGATTTGGATTGTTGTCACATTACACAGTCAATCCAGATCACGTCAGTCCACTGTTCGCAACGATCACATGAAGACGTGTGCTCAGGGGATTCTGATTGCCAATAAATAAAAAAATATGAAGATTGTGTGTTCACAATCGCGAAAGCCTCCGTAGCGTAGCGGTATTTGACTCACTTTAAATCTAGGAGGTCGTGGATTCGATTCCCACGCCGGGCAGTAAATCTTTGTGTAAATTCTAAGATATCCTTCCGGGTCTGGTTGATTGAGGGACTACCCTACGTGCCTCGGAAAGCACGTTAAGCCGTTGGCCGATTGTTATAAAATCATCTATAATAATCGTATATCAAGGAACGGGCAGCAGCCTTTCCTTGTGTGGTACAACATAATACTGCGGTCATCAACCCGCCTGCCAAGCGTGGTGACTATGGCGAATACCCTCCCATAGGCCCATGTTCAGCAGTGGACGTTATACGGGCTGATGATGACGAATTGCAAAATGGATCTGAACAAAAAAAGCATGTGTAGTAATTAATTTTAATATATTTTTATTATTCTCTGATATTTATTCTGTAATTTTAATAGTATCTTTCGAATTATAAAATATGTTGCACATTAGACGCTCAATCTGGATTGCGATAAACGGATCGAGATCATGGATTTCAAAATATTTGATAATTTGCGATCCGATGTCGCGATCCGTCAATCACACACATTAAACAGTCAATCTGGATTGAGATCATTGATCTCGATCACGGATCTCGATCCAGATTGAGCGTGTAATGTCGGCCTATGAATTTTAAAAATCCTTCTTATCGGATGTCAATGTCATAAAGACAACTTCAAGCTTTAGGTCTTTACGACCAGAACATTCGTCATTCAATCAAGACAAAGTGTTTTATGAATATGAATATAGTAATATGAAGTATCATATAAATTTAAAATTTGCCACATTTCATACTCTTATAAAATGTGAAGAATTTTAAAATGGCTAAGCTAATGCTTTTCAAAGGACAATTTAAAGTTGAAAATGTATTCAGTATAAAATACAAAGGGTTCAAATTTTACCTATTTAGGAGTCATTATTACCAAAAATAAGGGAGCCAATATGATTATAAAGTAAGGGTGATAAAATAAGATCTAACTTCGAGAAATAATTTAAATTAGTTTTTGGTAATATTATAAAGAAGTAAAGTTCGGGGGAATCTCTGGTACTACAAATCCGATTTTGAAAATTCTTTCACCATTTGCTACCATAGTGTAATAAGAATAACTGTTGTGCCCTTGGGTTGCTATTGACCGTAACTGGCTACATCCTATGTAATATTTTCTCTAAAAAGTCCATGTATCAGCCCGAAGTCAGTAAGTTGTTGGTAGCAAACCTAGTGTATTTTGTTCGAAAAGATCCGAAGAACCATTAAAAAGCTATGTTATCCAGAAGTAACATCATCATCATCATCATCATCAGCCCGTAAAACGTCCACTGCTGAACATGGGCCTCCTTTCGGGGGAGGGTATATGCCATAGTCACCACGCGTGGCAGACGGGTTGGTGACCGCAGTATTATGTTTTTGCCACACAATGAAACGCTGCTGCCCGTTCCTTGATATAAGATTATTATAGATGATGTTATAATAATCGGGACCAACAGCTTAACGTGCTTTCCGAAGCACGGAGGATAGTCCCTCAACCAACCAGACCCGAAAAGAAATCTTAGAATTTACACAAAGATTTCCTGTCCGGTGTGGGGATCGAACCCACGACCTCCGAGATTTAAAGCGAGCCAAATACCGCTACGCTACGGAGGTTGTTGAGAAGTAACATGCTTACTAATATTATAAACGCGAAAGTTTGTTATTACGGATGGATGGATGGATGTTTGTTAGTCTTTCACGCAAAAACTACTGAATGGATTTGGCTGAAACTTTTCACGGGGATAGTTAATAAGCTCGATTTACATATAAGCTTCAAAAAATCACGCTTCAAACCACTGGAGAAGAGTAACGCGGGTAAAACCGCGAAGCTCAGCTAATAGGTTATATTTAGTGATGAAGTTCCTTTTTGTTCTATCCGCACCTTCCAGGGACCCCCACGTTGCCCGCGGCCTGTAACGATGCCGCGGACTCTCTTGGGCTAATTTAGAGTGTGGCCTATTTAATCCAGTATGGGACGCCCGGAGTACTCAGGCGACCCTCCTCCTCATGGTACTGAGTAGTTCTTACAAGAACGGGAACAACACGGATGAAGTTATAGAAGAATAATTTGAAACGAGTCCAATAATTTTAATTTATTTTAACATAATATTAAGAACTTTTACATGAATTACCACATTGACCACTGCATATACGTTGACCTAAAAGTTCTAACGTTAGCGTAAAATATGCTAAGAGAATGAATCCCATCATGATGACCATATTCACGTCAGCTTGTGTAAAAGTTTGTTGTTTTGAACAGAATGACAACCTAATTCGCGAAAAGTTGTATACACAGCAATAACTTTTCTACAATACAATTTGTCGGGAAATACATTTGGTGAAGTTAATACTTTTATTGTGGAATTGTTAACTTAAACGTTGGACTACCTTGCTTTTAAAATACTGTTCAGAAACGCGTTCGTAACTGTTTTCATTTCTAATCTTAAATCCTTTTATTCAAATAAAGTATATTTCAGTTGTGGGGCGCAATGGGTTTGGTTGTTACCAAACCCATTGCGCAAACAGCATAATAATCGCACCCATTCTCTTAGTCTTCACGGCTACATTTGAATTCTACCCAAATATAATAATAATAATCATTTATTTGTAGGAATATACCAGTTTTAAAATACATTTGCATAATGCAAAGACTACATGTGTGTTCCATCCAAATATAATGCAAATAGCTTCTGACGTGCGGTTTCATCCACGTAACTCCCGTTCCCGTATCATTTTCATAATTAAATAAGCCTATAACCTTCCTCAATAAATGGGCTATCTAACACTGAAATAATTTTTCAAATCGGACCTGTAGTTACTGAGATTTGCGCGTTCAAGCAAACAAACAAACTCTTCAGCTTTATATATTAGTATAGTAATATACTTGCAAAATACTATCAAACACAATGTAATTACTGTTTATCGATAAATTAATTTAATTGGATTCAAATAATTATTTGAATCCAATTAAATTTTTTTTCAAATTAAATTTCTAAAAAATCGTTTCTAAAGAAAGTCTTGACGTTCAGACCATTTTCCTTGAATTTACATCAACAACCATTAGAGAAAGACGACATGGGACATACAAGAAGTTTTCCTTTGACGCAAACCCAAAACTTGATTGAAATATATTATTATTTGACTAAAACTACTCAATAAAGCTGTAATTGAGGCTACAGGTTGGCTATAACTTGTGTGTAATATTATACTCATATTAAATAGTTATATTATTGGCACTAAAGCTATTAACTTGAATATTTAATCACTTAATTGCTTTTGGAACAGAAAAGCCGCCGCCTACGAGTATTTACGAACATCTATGAATATTACGTCTAATGACCAAGATTTATAAAGGCTACTATCAAAATATCTTAGAAAAGTATTGGAGATATTTTGGTAAGTTATATGTATATCGGAATATTATTCTGCGTTTGGATACTTTTTATATTAAACATATTGATCCATAAATCTATCTATACACATATTAAAACTGTACAGGTCGAATGTCTGTACATAGAAAAAAAAACGCGAACGGAGAAGGAGAAGGAGAAGGAGATCCTGAGTTGAGGACGCATTGGATCCGGTGGAAGTTTTAAACCGTGGGGTCACTGTAAGGTGTGGACAGTACCTGGTGATCCTCACACTCATGTAGGTACAAGGAGGAGTACCGGGGGGTTTTGTGGGTAGGGTCCACTCCTCATGGACATTAGCATACCACCGCTATGAAGAGGACGAATCCTACATACCCCTTCACCGGCTCGGGAACGCTGCCGGCTAAGGGGATGCATAACATATTTGCATTTCCCCCCGGACAAAAAATAAAAGAATCGGTGGTAGTTTCAACAAACACATACGTGCTTTTGCACGTATGTGTATGCCCATTGTTGCCAATTCCTGTGTGATGCTCTACTGCATATTCCACAGACACATTATTACTTTCGTGAAACTACCTTGCATTACTTGTCATATGGAATTAAAACTATATACTAAAGATAATATAAATATAGACTAACTAACTTTGTCAAAATTATTTGAAAAACGCCTATTTCTCTTAGCAGCAGTATATACAATAGGTAATGATAGGTTTACTGGGATGAGTTTAGGATGTGTACCCGATTACATGGCCTATATCCTAAAAAAATGGCCAAATTTATAGAATACTTTAACTTGGTTTGTCAAACGCCAACTAAGTTAAGTTCGTTGTATAATTAAATTTAGGTACTGAGACATCGATTAAGAAAAACTTACACCAATAAAACTGACGTGTCTCGTTGGATTTTGCACGAACATATTAGTCTTAATAATCGGTTACTATTTAACACGCAATAATCAAATCAACCTCAAAGAAATTATGTGTAAAACTACATATGTTTTTTTGAAGTGGACAAATGTCGGGCGTCGGACTTGTGATCTTGTGGTCGCCGGTTCGAACCCCACCCATTGCACTACCGACTTAAACCCACTCGTAACACAAGCATTTTAGCTTACCACGAGGGGTTAACAAGAATACTAGTAGATGGCAAATCTCTGCTAGTAATCTTTATTACTCTATTTTTTTTTTACTCTTTTTTCACCGCCGCTGTGGCTTCCCCGCGCCGGCGCTGGGGTATTTGGCACTCGTTCTCTCCATAGCGGAGGACGAAGTGAGAACCCTACCCACTAAAACCCTCCGTCCACCGTTGGTGAGGGGCCCAGTTTAGCTTAGCACGAAGGTTAACAAGAATAGTAGCAGTGAGTAACAATTCTGTTCGTAACCTTTTTTTTGTTAATTATAAGCAATGAACATATAGGCAACACGCGCTACGACTGCCTGGATTAGAGTAAAAGTCTTACGCGAAAAGAACCTATATTTAAAAGTAACAATAGTAATAGTGTCAGTTATAATATATTTCACAGCAGGTATACCAGGGTTCATGTTGATACTGTATTAACCACACCTAAGGCCTATGTAAACACATGAAATCAATAAAAACCGAATTCCTGAAAACCGTGGGGCGCAGCTACCATCTTACAATTAAGTTAATTAGTATTGTATGTCAAGAAAACATATACAGAATAAAGGTTCTACACAAGGATAGGATAAACTAGAGTGAGCGTGAAACTCGCACTATTTCAAGCACCTTGAATATTCATATAGTCGGCATGCCTTTGGGCGGCGTTGCTTACGTTCTAGTACCTACGTGAAAATGCTTTGTTGGAGCTCTTTAATATTACAAACTAAAAACTAAAAGAGAGTCACTTTGATATGCAACGTTTCCTATCTAACTAATAATAGTTTACATCGTACTTTTTACACTACGTGAGCTTTTTTTTTAAGAGCAAAAATACTTACTTGGCTGAGCTGTGATTATGCGAATTCGGAGATACGCGGTTTTTATTTTTGATCACCACGCGTATAACTTGCAGTAAACCGAACATGCCGTTCGGTTTACTGCAAGTTAAACTGCTAACCTAACCTAACATGAAATGAAAAGCACTGTCTTTTGGAGTGTAAACTAATTATTATCATTATAACCTTAAGTGGACTTTGAATCTAAAATAAAAAAACCAGCCAAGTGCGAGTCTGACTCGCGCACGAAGGGTTCCGTACCAATTTCAAGTGCCAATAAAAAAGCGTATGTTTATGAAATTAAATGGTTTTTTTTTAATTTTTATATTTACGATTTATGGCGTATTAAAAAAAAAACTACTTACTAGATCTCGTTCAAACCAATTTTCGGTGGAAGTTTGCATGGTTATGTACATCATATATTTTTCTTAGTTTTATCATTCTCTTATTTTAGAAGTTACAGGGGGGGGACACACATTTTATCACTTTGGAAGTGCCTCTCGCGCAAACTATTAAGTTAAGAAACAAATGTCATTAGGAACCTCAACATCATTTTTGAAGACCTATCCACAGATACCCCACACGTATGGGTTCGATGAAAAAAAAATATTTCAGTTTCAGTTCTATGTATGGGGAACCCTTAAATTTATTGTTTTTTTTTTTCTATTTTTGTGTGAAAATCTTAATGCGGTTCACAAAATACATCTACTTACCAAGTTTCAACATTATAATTCTTATAGTTTCGGAAAAAAGTGGCTGTGACATACGGACGGACAGACAGACAGACAGACATGACGAATCTATAAGGGTTCCGTTTTTTGCCATTTGGCTACGGAACCCTAAAAAAGGAATCAGCAAAGATATTTGATCGAACCAAATAATTAGTGAAAATCTTTCTATTTTAATTCAGACGTCACGGTATTATCGCTTACATGGTAACCATGTTAGATTTATGGTGTGAGAATGTAAAGATCATTTATAATTTAACGTATTATTAAACATGTTTCTTCTGATCTATTGTTTTTTAGACTCTGGTCCCGATTACACAAACATTACATACATACATACATATAATCAAGCCTTTCTCCCATGGGGGTAGGCAGAAATCTAATGCTACGATCCTTACACACTCCTTTTGCCTTGTCCACGTTCATACTTCTGGTCATACACGTACGCCGGTTGCGAGTACTACGCACCTGACCTTTCTGGAGAACATCACCTATGAGGTCAGTGTATGTCCTTCTAGGGCGTCCTCTCCCGGCGCCGGCGTTTCCACTCACATCTGCCTTGTTACTCGCCTTTCATTCATTCTTTCCACATAACCAAACCACCTAAGCATACTCTTTTCAATTTTTGTCACTACATGTTCTTTTAAACCGCAACGTTGTCTAATTATATCATTCCTTAATCTATCATTTAGAGTTACACCACATATACTTCGTAAAGAACGAGAAACATTATATGTATTTATAGGGAAAGTTGAACCCCGACTTACGCGAATTCGACTTACACGGCTATCCCGTGGTCCCACCTATCGCGTAAGTCCGGGGTATTACTGTACTTACTTAATAAATTTCATATCGTGGCCTGTGCAAATTAAACTGGTTTTGGTTTGATAATAATTATTTACAATTGACAACCTCCGCAGCGCAGCGGTATTTGGCTCGCTTTAAATCTCGGAGGTCGTGGGTTCGATCCCAACGCCGGACAGGAAATCTTTGTGTAAATTGACATTCTCCTCCGATTCGGATTTCTTTCCGGGTCTGGTTGGTTGAGGTACATCTCTTCGTGCCTCGGAAAGCATGTTAAGCCGTTGGTCCTGATTGTTATAACATCATCTACCATAATCGTATATCAAGGAAGAGGCAGCAGCGTTTCCTTATGTGGTACAACATAATACTGCGGTCACTAATCTGCCTGCCAAGCGTGGTGACTTTGGCAAATACCCTGCTCCGGGAGGAGGCCCATGTTCAGCAGTGGACGTTAAACGGGCTGATGATGATGATGATGATGATTATGAATCGTATAAAATAAACTAACCTATGCATTAAAATTTGTTAGGACAAAGAAGTATAAATATATTATAATTGTAACAATGATGTAGATTGCAATCTTGAACACGCGATAACTATATTAGAAAGAATTATGGCAGGATTTATGAAGATAGCGTGCTGTCTCTATGGTTCGCTCTCACACTACCAAATAGGCCGTATTTGGTATTACGTAGCCACAATAGAACTCATATAAAGAGTTATAATGATATAATGAATTTATTCAGCATTTAGGCATTTATATATACGTGTATTTGTCGAAATCACAATGTAAAAAACTATAATAAATATCTATAATAGCTATAATTAATAACTATAATTAACGTTTTCCTCAGAGACTACTTAGAAATATAGACTTAAAGTTATAAAAGAGATTGATGAATTTCGATGACCGGTCGGTTAAGAACCGAATTGGTTAAGGTTTAAGGGGCTAAGCCCTTAGGTTTTGACCACCGGCAGGACTCGAACCTGCATCTGAATGATGTATCGAGTCCTGCCTGAGGTCCTAATTTATTTATATCAATTTTGAAATATAATTAATTATTATTCTTATTAATTAAGTTAGGCAAGTAACAGGTGCTACCTCCGTAGTGCTAAGTGCAAGTGTATGTAATTAACTAAGTGTTGAATGAATATCGTTTAATTCGTAGCGTAGCGGTATTTGGCTCGCTTTAAACCTCCGAGGCCGTGGGTTCGATCCCCACGCTGGATAGGAAATCTTTGTGTAAATTATAAGATTTCTTTCCGCGTCTGGTTGGTTGAGGGACTACCCCCCGTGCCTCTGAAAGCACATTAAGCCGTTTGTCCCGATTGTTATAACATCATCAATAATAATCGTACATCAAGGAGCGGGCAGCAGCGTTTTCTTGTGAGGTACAACATAATACTGCGGTCACCAACCCGGCTGCCAAGCGTGGTGACTACGGCAAATACTCTCCCTCGGGAGGAGGCCCATGTCCAGCAGTGGACGTTTTACGGGCTGATGATGATGATGAGGTGTTTCAAGTCATTTTACACATAGGTAATGGTAATGTTACAAAGTAGGTATAATTTTACTAATATTTTGTTTTACAGCTTGTAATTGTAGCGTTTAGTTTTGTCCCTGTGCGATACAGTTCACCATATTTTATATTGAATGTAATTTGTAGCTTCAAATGAAATATGTAGACCAGAGTAGATATAGATCTACTTTGCATGGCATGTGCATGGCCCACAACCCACAACCCTATTGTTGTCTTGTCTTGATGCGCGAAAAAAAGGCAATACTTCAAATTCATGAATCATTATCGAGCTCATGATCGAACTCGTACTCTGGCTAGCTCTGATCACAGCCTTTTTCGAGTGCTCCTTTCGTACCTGGTGGTAGGCGCGGCTATATTAAATGCAATAACAAAAATATAAGACAAGCTTCCCGCGCGTGGTTCCACTCGCGTAATTCCCATTTGCGTAGGAACTTCATAATTAAATATAAAGCCTGTAGACTTCCTCGATAAATGGGCGATCTAACGCAGTATGATTTTTCAAATCGAACCAGTAGTTCTTGAAATTAGCGTATTCAAGCAAAGAAACAAAAAAACTCTTCTGCTTTATACATCAAATACTAGCGACCCGCCCCGGCTCCGCACGGGTACAATGCTGATGTATTATACATATAAACCTTCCTCTTTAATCCCTCTATCTATTAAAAATAACCGCATCAAAATCCGTTGCGTAGTTTTAAAGATTTAAGCATACATATGGACATAGGGATATAGGGACAGAGAAAGCGACTTTGTTTTATACTTTGTAGAGAAGAGTATAAGATTAACGGCCCCTAGTCGCCAAAATACCACTATTATAGTTTGCATTAGTTTTATTTTGTTTTGTTAGCATTATTTCGGGACTCATTTGGAAAAGAAAAATAGAATTAGGAAAGGGTATGTGATGAGATAATAATTCGATCTAGTTTGTAATTATTAAAAGTGTCCATAAAATACAATAAACATTTCGGATTAGACGCTTCGTACTCTTGATTATTACCACTGTTTTCCTATCCGGCCTGCGGTCAATGCCAAGTTGAATCTCGTGGCCGAGGTTTATTAGGTGGACGAATAACATCGTGAGCTTAAAGTGGATATGTCACCGGAAAATATGTATCGTAAGCTGATCAACTTTCGTGCCACTCATATTGTTAAATATAGTTGCCCGTTTCAGTGGACACTTGACCTAACCTAACCAAAGGGGACTATACCTACCTACTACTGTTACAACAAAACAAAAAACTTCAACTTCAGTAACTCCTGTTGAACTCCATTGATATAGGTTTGGGTTTTTTTAACCATCCGAAACCTCGTTAGTTTATCAACTGACTAGTAAATTGATCAACTTACCATTCTTATTATTTTCCGGTGACAGATATACCACATAATAAATGAACACACCGTAGTATGTCGTCTTAATGGAATTGTAATCCATTAAAAAACGAGGCACGTTTCGTTGGTATGGATGACGAAATCGCTAATGATTTTCGCGCGATATTGTCCATACATCGATTTCTTGAGCCCACGTTTCACCACATAAGGAGTTGAATTGATTACTTAACGTTAGATTTGAGCACCTAAAATACATCGTAATTTTTTTATAGTTATGTCTTATTATTATCAGCAAAATGACTCATGTTTGGTAGTAAAATAGATCATTACACACTACTGTTTGATATTACAGCGAGCCCTGGCTAATTATTTAAAAAATAAGTTAAGTTAGTAATTTTTTTTTTTTTTTTTTATAATAGATCTGAAATAAATGGTTCAGTAAAATGCATCTTCTTAACACAGTTCAAACGCAATTTATAAGTTTTAAATGGATCCAGCAACCACTAGTCATAAATTCATAGAATCTCCGTTTATATTGCTAAATATTTTGATACATTAATGAAATTATTTCCTTTGGTAACAATCGTCTAATAATAATTCCATAAATTTAATTAAAATAGGTCCTGAGGTAATAGAACGAGAGCCGCAGAATGCCTATATAATTTCTGGAACACGTCAGATTTATTAAGAAAACCCCTCCAAATAAACGTCAGATTTTTAGAAGGGATGCTATTTTTTTTTTTTTCTTTTTCTTTGTTTTTAAAAAGACAACTCCCGCACTAGGGAAATAAATCCCTATGTCGCGGGGGACTTTACAAACATTCATTTCACGGACACACAGAACACCCAGGCTCAGAACAACTATTTGTGGTTCACACAAATAATTGTCCCGGGTGGGAATCGAACCCAGAACACCAGGTCTCAGAGGCAACTATCGTAACCACTGAGCCACCGGTGCAGTCACAGCTAAGTGAACCCAAACGGAATTCCCATCATAAAGTCTGCCGTTTCTAACGTAACGGATTTTTATATTCTGATTACTTCATTTAAACTATTTCTAACCCTAGTAAGTACGTCACTCTAAAATCAGATTATTGAAATGTACACTTTTCTTCACCAAATCATTTAAGTCCACTGTTGGGCATGGGCCGTCTCTTAAAAGACCTTGGCAAGCCAGGGTGATTAAGGGATTGGCTTTCGCAGTAAGATGTGAACTAACCTTGAGCTGATGGATGCTGCTCTCCTCTATCAACCTTATTTGCCTCTTACGACACCCGTGGAACGTCATGGAATATTCTATTCTAAGCCGGGAACAGTACGGAAATGTACTCTTTTTGGCATGTCTATAACTTACCTTAATCTGACGCGATAGAAGAAAGGCGGAAACATATTGTTAAACGCGACGCGACCTGATGAAACGCGACGCGTGTTGAGTCGAATCAAATGTATTGTATTCTATAGACAAGAATCACAGTATGAACACCCGACTCGACGCCACGCGCGCACTGACGCACGGGTGTCGACACGTAGCGTCGCCGCGTCGCGTCGCGTTTGAATAATGTGTTTGCGCCTTAAATGTACATTAGCACCGTCACCTCCCGAACTAAAATATAGCAATGCGGCAAATATGTCAAACTTTGGTTCGTAAAGTAAACAACCTAGATTTCAATATTGAAATACTGAATCCGCATAAATAACTTGCATTAAGTACTAACCATAAATACTGAATCCGCACCAACATTGAACGTAGGTAATAGTTTTCTTATCTGGCAATGCATGTGCCAAGAACTAATATTTGTTTTTCCTACATTTGTATTTATCTTTAGGTATAAATATGTGAATGTAAATATTTATGAACATAATCTATGCGTTTATGGTGTAAAATATATGTAATACTGGCTCCATCTAGTTTGTTGCCAAGAAAAACGTCCGTCAGTATCACTATAATAATATGTTCATTGATAAACTTATCTAACTTTTAGTTACGTATTTTAGGGCTTGTTAATAATAATATCTGAACACAACTGAAATCTTTTTATCGTACCATAAACATCATATCATTCTAATTAAATTGTCACTTTCTATTTGTGAACTCTTTTAAGCGGCTTAAAGACTTTGTAACGATGGCCTAGTTCCTAAATGTTGTATCCAAGTTCCTGCGTCATTTAAATTTGATTCCAATTCTGCATTCACTTAGAGTCTATTTTGATATTCGTTTTAGATTGGTATCTGTGAAAGGTTGTTTGAAGCTATGATAATAAAGCCATGTAGCTATAATTACGATGTACGAGGCTTTTGCAGCCTCCACAGCGCTTTGTATGGAAAATTGTGATGTTATTTTGTAGGAAGCAAATCTACAGACACTAATTGTATTTTAAGATTTCATACATGAAATCTAGAGCTGTATATTGCAAATTCATAGCTATTCTGGTTTTGTTTGATAATAATATAAGATTTTATATATGTGTTTTGACATAACATTTACTGTATTCATAAAAATATGTATACTTGGCGTCGCGTTATGGTTAGACAAAAAAAGACGAAATTACTTAGCTATTATTTTGTATTCACACATATCGTGTTGATAACTTTTTATTTCCATTAGCGCTGTACAGATATAGCTGCATTGAAAATCATCTGTTGTCAGTTTTATCCGTAGAGTATACATAAAACTATTTAATGGATTTATCATGTAAGCAAGTGTTATGTATGGCATGGAGCTTTTAAAGGGTAAATGTATACATATATATATTTATATTTCTTTTTTGGTTCCACGACGATGTGCCATGCGTTCCATACCCATATGATACTGTAGATTTCATCACAATTACGATCGACTTAATATTGCGAGGAGGTAGGTATTTATTTTGTCAAGACACCACAGTGTTATCCATACCATTTCACATTGTGGACTGGTGGCACAGTTTCTGAAGTTTTATCACAGTCACAAGTATACCTATTTTTTACACCTTTTATCTTACTTCTCACGGATGTTTAAAAACGTCACGATTATTTATGCCGATCACAAAAATTGCACGCTCTTTGGTCGTGTTGGAAATTTTACATGCATGAAACAATATAAAATGGGATTTTTTTTAAACTTATTTTCGGTGGTTTCGATCCTTGATCATAGTTACATAATTTAATTTAAAAAAACCATCGTCTGCAGGTAATGTTTCGAGAGAAAAGATAAAAGTGCAGTCACTTACAAACAACAGTCGTCCCCTATTTTCCTTATTTCCGGGTAATAGAATTTTACTCTCATTTACTCACAGAATACTTCTTACATTGAGTTAAAGGTGAAAGAGCTTATTTTGCTCTTAAATCGATTTACTGAGAATCGTATTCATTTTATATTTTAGATGACTCGAACTTTAGGTCCCTGCGAATTTTTTATCCGCAAATCCGTCAAATCCTTGCGTTGTATTTATAATCTTCTGTGTGTATCTGTACATAAATAAATAAAAAATGATAAGCGGATGTAAGATATTCTCTTACATCCGCTTATCAGTCAATATGTACCTAGATTTACATTATTATGGAATGTGTTACCTTTAATGCAAATGTGATCCTCTTATCATTTCGTACAACGTAGAGAATTTTACAAATGTACTCGTACGCGATGTGTTTAAACTTTCGTCTATAAATAATAGACAAGTATAAATTACTGTTTATGCACAAGCATTGTCATTGAATGATAATATAATTACTGCCGTGTACTGATAGTAGTTACTAACCGTAAACCTATTCACTTATGAAGCACATTAATTAAATAAGTAACCGATCATATATAATTATTGGTTCATGTTAATTTATGTGTTATAAATAAAATTAAATATAAAGAAAAAACATGAAAACTTCAGCCCATATTGTTTAATTTTTGTATTTAAATTTCATATCATTTAATTTTTACTTAATATTTTTTTTAAAAACTTCAACTTTTTTTACGACATTTTGTAGTATACAGCATAGAGACTGTATAAAACCCATCATGTACTTTATCGAAGCAAACACAGAGATACTGACTTGGTTTTATGCTATTTGAAGAGCGCATAGTAATACTACCAATCAGTCCATTAACTTCCACGAACTATTAAACTATTTTCAGATACGGTTTATTACTTTATGAGCTAAAACTTTTAGACCATAAAAAATATCAATAGTGTTCGAACGCGAAGTAAGTACATAAAATACTTTACTAGTAAAGATTTGAACTATATTTATTTATATTTCAAGTGGATCACGATAATTCTCATATCAGAAGGATTTTACACACACAACAATAGGTATTTCTATTTCGTTTATTAATAAGATAAAAATTATTGTTATACCTTTCATTATTTCTGGAAGGTCATCTGCATTTTGAGCTCGGGAAAATTATATATTTTATCATTCGGAGAGCACGATGGTTTCAGATTCTGTTGTGTTAACAAAACGAATTATAAAAATATTCGATGATAATTGTATACCCATAATAAAAAGGGCAGCACGTTTATTATTGTACAAGCACATGATATAAAGATCATCAATGCGGCTGTCAATAGTAAGGGCTATAGGAAAAATACCACTTTGCCCTGCCAGGAATATTTTCCTCTGGGCGGAGGATAATCAACTCCCTTTTCTCTTAAGACCTGAACTGCCATCTACAATTCTAGAAACAGTTAAAGTAAGGAATCCTACACGCATCGCGCCATAAAAGTTGAGACACCACTTAAGGTTATATAAAAGTTTTCCTCAAAAACAGTTGCGACTGCAGTTGCCGGGTAAATCATATCATCCGGCAAGAAACATAATATATCTATATTTATGAACTGTACCTACATATCTATAGATTTTTTACAAAAACTTATTTAAATTTTAAGAAAACAACATAAAAAAGAACGAATGACGTTGATCGAGAGAAAAGACTGATTTTTTATCATTGAAGTACCTAGCGGACCGTAACAAATCTATTCCCTATTTTCCTGTAATACGTTAGAAACATGAAGATCGAAATGTTACTTACCTGATTGAAAACAAAGTTACTATTGATCTTTTTACTAGCCCAATAAAAAGTTTAGATAACATTTGATCGAATTTTGCTAATTTCTGTTTAAAAGACTACCACACGGGAAATACATCTTTGTGCCGCGAGAGACCTTAAAATTATATCTAGAGCTCAGAACCATAAGGTTGTATGTGCCATTATACGTCAGAACCATTTGTCGTATGCTCCTTTACTGGCACTTGCGACCAAATGCTTCTGAAGATGATAGTAAATCCGTCCTAATGCTTCTGAGGTGTAGATATATTCCACGGACAGAAAGCACACCCAGTACGGCTAGCATAGGCAGCGCAACTCGAGTCTACTGTACGGAGGTCACGTGACACTTTCTGCAATGTGATTGGTCGGCCTCCGTAGAGTAGACTCGAGAGGCGCTGCCTATGCTGGCCGGGCAGATTTAAACAACATGACTACGCAAATAGATGTTCTCAATCAGAATCGACTCCACAATACCAGAATCTCAGTTTAGATAAATTTGACGTGTATAGGAAGACCCTTGACCCGTGACTCACGTGTTTTCCAGCTTAGAATCGATCTTCCCATGGGGGTTGTAAGAAGCAACTAAGGGACGTATTGCAGATGGCGGATATGCTGATTCGTCATTAGCTATAATTATATAAAAACCCTGAACTAATAGAAGCTCATCATCATCAGCCCGTCAAACGTCCACTGCTCAACATGGGCCTACTCCCGAGGGAGGGTATTTGCCATAGTCACCACGCTTGGCAGGCGGGTTGGTGACCGCAGTATTATGTTGTATCACACTAGGAAACGCTGCTGCCCGTTCCTTGATATACTATTATTATAGATGATGTTATAACAATCGGGACCAACGGCTTAACATACTTTCCGTGGCACGTAGGGTAGTCCTTCAACCAACCTGACCCGAAAAGTCAACTCAGAATTGACACAAAGATTTCCTGTCCGACTTGGGGATCGAACCCACGACCTTCGAGATTGAAAGCGAGCCAAATACCGCTACGGAGGATGTTGCACAAAAGTAGCTCAGGGTTACTTATTCTGTCTAACTGCGATCACCAATCCGCCTTCCAAAGTTGTTATGAGGAGGCCTTTATTCTGTGGTGGAAGTAAATGGGCTTTTAAAGTAGGTAAGGACCTACATAAGTATAGCACTTTCAAACATGTGATATTCTATTAATTTCTTTATTAGAAAGCCTTCCTCCACAGTTTGTTTTATGCCGATTATTGGTTATATAATTTCTTATTAACTCTGATATGGATGTTTGGATTAATTGATTATTTGCTTCCGTCATATTTCCCTTGAGACAATAGCGAGATACTGAAGTAACTGAGTCAAAGTTAGCTGAATACGTTCTTTACCCGTCTGCGCCAAAAGGAGGGCTATGTTTTTCGAGAGTATGTATGTATGTATGTATAATTGTTTGGCACGCTCTGCAGCCTGAACGGCTTGATGGATTTAAGCTTGAGAGGTGTCGTTAGATTCGTGTTTACCATGAAAATGACACTGGGTATTATCAAACTAAAAAACAAAATGGATTTTTAGCGCCAAATTAAATTATTTGGCTCGCTTTGTAGACTATACGCCTAGATTCGTGTTTACTGTGAGAGTGGCACTGAGTATAACAACATAAAATTATTTAAAAAAAATTGACACTAAAATGCAGTCTGGTTTTTGAGTTTTTTAAATTACAATGCCACAATAGATAATTGCTGTTCCTGTAAAGTAAGATGATCGCTAGAACTCATATGTAAGGGGACAAATATGTTTTCCGTAAATTCCCCTTATATAACAAGTGTACCTATTATAGTTTTTGTAAGTAAAAGCATTAATTATGACACAGGACCTAAGTGTTTTCGCTGACCTATGTTTTAAAAATCCACTGAGCCACGTTAGCTTTTATTGCACTTTATATATAAAGTCAGTCTGCTGGAAAATGACCTTATTAATCAAGTGATTAATGTTGTCCATTCGTTACACAGATAAATAGCTGGTATCAATTTACTAAGGACAATTACTGAACTCAACTGTAGATACATTTTTCAACTGAATTTAATTTTAAACTATTAATTTCTGTCTCTGCTAAACTAAGGCATAGTTTAGCAGAGACAGAAATTAATAGAGAGAGACATGTTTATTTTTAATTTAACTAGTGAAATAAATCCCTGTTTCCCTGGGAATTTTACTAACGCAGAAAACTATTATGGTTCACTCTGATAGTTGTCCTCGGTAAGAATCAAACCCTTAACACCAACTAACTACGGTAACCCAGTGGTTACGCTAGTTGCCTCTGAGATCTGGTGTCTCAGTAGACATCAGTGCCGTCAATTTTGATTGTTGTTTGACTAGTATACTAGCGCGGCGTTACCTGTGTGGCACTTTTCATAAAATATAGCTTGATATGATAATCGTACATATTAACGGTGATAAATGACGTTAGTTAAAAGATTTCCATACCATTTCACATTGTGGACTGGTGGCACAGTTTCTGAAGTTTTATCACAGTCACAAGTATACCTATTTTTTACACCTTTTATCTTACTTCTCACGAATGTTTAAAAACGTCACGATTATTTATGCCGATCACAAAAATTGCACGCTCTTTGGTCGTGTTGGAAATTTTACATGCATGAAACAATATAAAATGGGATTTTTTTTAAACTTATTTTCGGTGGTTTCGATCCTTGATCATAGTTACATAATTTAATTTAAAAAAACCATCGTCTGCAGGTAATGTTTCGAGAGAAAAGATAAAAGTGCAGTCACTTACAAACAACAGTCGTCCCCTATTTTCCTTATTTCCGGGTAATAGAATTTTACTCTCATTTACTCACAGAATACTTCTTACATTGAGTTAAAGGTGAAAGAGCTTATTTTGCTCTTAAATCGATTTACTGAGAATCGTATTCATTTTATATTTTAGATGACTCGAACTTTAGGTCCCTGCGAATTTTTTATCCGCAAATCCGTCAAATCCTTGCGTTGTATTTATAATCTTCTGTGTGTATCTGTACATAAATAAATAAAAAATGATAAGCGGATGTAAGATATTCTCTTACATCCGCTTATCAGTCAATATGTACCTAGATTTACATTATTATGGAATGTGTTACCTTTAATGCAAATGTGATCCTCTTATCATTTCGTACAACGTAGAGAATTTTACAAATGTACTCGTACGCGATGTGTTTAAACTTTCGTCTATAAATAATAGACAAGTATAAATTACTGTTTATGCACAAGCATTGTCATTGAATGATAATATAATTACTGCCGTGTACTGATAGTAGTTACTAACCGTAAACCTATTCACTTATGAAGCACATTAATTAAATAAGTAACCGATCATATATAATTATTGGTTCATGTTAATTTATGTGTTATAAATAAAATTAAATATAAAGAAAAAACATGAAAACTTCAGCCCATATTGTTTAATTTTTGTATTTAAATTTCATATCATTTAATTTTTACTTAATATTTTTTTTAAAAACTTCAACTTTTTTTACGACATTTTGTAGTATACAGCATAGAGACTGTATAAAACCCATCATGTACTTTATCGAAGCAAACACAGAGATACTGACTTGGTTTTATGCTATTTGAAGAGCGCATAGTAATACTACCAATCAGTCCATTAACTTCCACGAACTATTAAACTATTTTCAGATACGGTTTATTACTTTATGAGCTAAAACTTTTAGACCATAAAAAATATCAATAGTGTTCGAACGCGAAGTAAGTACATAAAATACTTTACTAGTAAAGATTTGAACTATATTTATTTATATTTCAAGTGGATCACGATAATTCTCATATCAGAAGGATTTTACACACACAACAATAGGTATTTCTATTTCGTTTATTAATAAGATAAAAATTATTGTTATACCTTTCATTATTTCTGGAAGGTCATCTGCATTTTGAGCTCGGGAAAATTATATATTTTATCATTCGGAGAGCACGATGGTTTCAGATTCTGTTGTGTTAACAAAACGAATTATAAAAATATTCGATGATAATTGTATACCCATAATAAAAAGGGCAGCACGTTTATTATTGTACAAGCACATGATATAAAGATCATCAATGCGGCTGTCAATAGTAAGGGCTATAGGAAAAATACCACTTTGCCCTGCCAGGAATATTTTCCTCTGGGCGGAGGATAATCAACTCCCTTTTCTCTTAAGACCTGAACTGCCATCTACAATTCTAGAAACAGTTAAAGTAAGGAATCCTACACGCATCGCGCCATAAAAGTTGAGACACCACTTAAGGTTATATAAAAGTTTTCCTCAAAAACAGTTGCGACTGCAGTTGCCGGGTAAATCATATCATCCGGCAAGAAACATAATATATCTATATTTATGAACTGTACCTACATATCTATAGATTTTTTACAAAAACTTATTTAAATTTTAAGAAAACAACATAAAAAAGAACGAATGACGTTGATCGAGAGAAAAGACTGATTTTTTATCATTGAAGTACCTAGCGGACCGTAACAAATCTATTCCCTATTTTCCTGTAATACGTTAGAAACATGAAGATCGAAATGTTACTTACCTGATTGAAAACAAAGTTACTATTGATCTTTTTACTAGCCCAATAAAAAGTTTAGATAACATTTGATCGAATTTTGCTAATTTCTGTTTAAAAGACTACCACACGGGAAATACATCTTTGTGCCGCGAGAGACCTTAAAATTATATCTAGAGCTCAGAACCATAAGGTTGTATGTGCCATTATACGTCAGAACCATTTGTCGTATGCTCCTTTACTGGCACTTGCGACCAAATGCTTCTGAAGATGATAGTAAATCCGTCCTAATGCTTCTGAGGTGTAGATATATTCCACGGACAGAAAGCACACCCAGTACGGCTAGCATAGGCAGCGCAACTCGAGTCTACTGTACGGAGGTCACGTGACACTTTCTGCAATGTGATTGGTCGGCCTCCGTAGAGTAGACTCGAGAGGCGCTGCCTATGCTGGCCGGGCAGATTTAAACAACATGACTACGCAAATAGATGTTCTCAATCAGAATCGACTCCACAATACCAGAATCTCAGTTTAGATAAATTTGACGTGTATAGGAAGACCCTTGACCCGTGACTCACGTGTTTTCCAGCTTAGAATCGATCTTCCCATGGGGGTTGTAAGAAGCAACTAAGGGACGTATTGCAGATGGCGGATATGCTGATTCGTCATTAGCTATAATTATATAAAAACCCTGAACTAATAGAAGCTCATCATCATCAGCCCGTCAAACGTCCACTGCTCAACATGGGCCTACTCCCGAGGGAGGGTATTTGCCATAGTCACCACGCTTGGCAGGCGGGTTGGTGACCGCAGTATTATGTTGTATCACACTAGGAAACGCTGCTGCCCGTTCCTTGATATACTATTATTATAGATGATGTTATAACAATCGGGACCAACGGCTTAACATACTTTCCGTGGCACGTAGGGTAGTCCTTCAACCAACCTGACCCGAAAAGTCAACTCAGAATTGACACAAAGATTTCCTGTCCGACTTGGGGATCGAACCCACGACCTTCGAGATTGAAAGCGAGCCAAATACCGCTACGGAGGATGTTGCACAAAAGTAGCTCAGGGTTACTTATTCTGTCTAACTGCGATCACCAATCCGCCTTCCAAAGTTGTTATGAGGAGGCCTTTATTCTGTGGTGGAAGTAAATGGGCTTTTAAAGTAGGTAAGGACCTACATAAGTATAGCACTTTCAAACATGTGATATTCTATTAATTTCTTTATTAGAAAGCCTTCCTCCACAGTTTGTTTTATGCCGATTATTGGTTATATAATTTCTTATTAACTCTGATATGGATGTTTGGATTAATTGATTATTTGCTTCCGTCATATTTCCCTTGAGACAATAGCGAGATACTGAAGTAACTGAGTCAAAGTTAGCTGAATACGTTCTTTACCCGTCTGCGCCAAAAGGAGGGCTATGTTTTTCGAGAGTATGTATGTATGTATGTATAATTGTTTGGCACGCTCTGCAGCCTGAACGGCTTGATGGATTTAAGCTTGAGAGGTGTCGTTAGATTCGTGTTTACCATGAAAATGACACTGGGTATTATCAAACTAAAAAACAAAATGGATTTTTAGCGCCAAATTAAATTATTTGGCTCGCTTTGTAGACTATACGCCTAGATTCGTGTTTACTGTGAGAGTGGCACTGAGTATAACAACATAAAATTATTTAAAAAAAATTGACACTAAAATGCAGTCTGGTTTTTGAGTTTTTTAAATTACAATGCCACAATAGATAATTGCTGTTCCTGTAAAGTAAGATGATCGCTAGAACTCATATGTAAGGGGACAAATATGTTTTCCGTAAATTCCCCTTATATAACAAGTGTACCTATTATAGTTTTTGTAAGTAAAAGCATTAATTATGACACAGGACCTAAGTGTTTTCGCTGACCTATGTTTTAAAAATCCACTGAGCCACGTGAGCTTTTATTGCACTTTATATATAAAGTCAGTCTGCTGGAAAATGACCTTATTAATCAAGTGATTAATGTTGTCCATTCGTTACACAGATAAATAGCTGGTATCAATTTACTAAGGACAATTACTGAACTCAACTGTAGATACATTTTTCAACTGAATTTAATTTTAAACTATTAATTTCTGTCTCTGCTAAACTAAGGCATAGTTTAGCAGAGACAGAAATTAATAGAGAGAGACATGTTTATTTTTAATTTAACTAGTGAAATAAATCCCTGTTTCCCTGGGAATTTTACTAACGCAGAAAACTATTATGGTTCACTCTGATAGTTGTCCTCGGTAAGAATCAAACCCTTAACACCAACTAACTACGGTAACCCAGTGGTTACGCTAGTTGCCTCTGAGATCTGGTGTCTCAGTAGACATCAGTGCCGTCAATTTTGATTGTTGTTTGACTAGTATACTAGCGCGGCGTTACCTGTGTGGCACTTTTCATAAAATATAGCTTGATATGATAATCGTACATATTAACGGTGATAAATGACGTTAGTTAAAAGATTTCCATACCATTTCACATTGTGGACTGGTGGCACAGTTTCTGAAGTTTTATCACAGTCACAAGTATACCTATTTTTTACACCTTTTATCTTACTTCTCACGAATGTTTAAAAACGTCACGATTATTTATGCCGATCACAAAAATTGCACGCTCTTTGGTCGTGTTGGAAATTTTACATGCATGAAACAATATAAAATGGGATTTTTTTTAAACTTATTTTCGGTGGTTTCGATCCTTGATCATAGTTACATAATTTAATTTAAAAAAACCATCGTCTGCAGGTAATGTTTCGAGAGAAAAGATAAAAGTGCAGTCACTTACAAACAACAGTCGTCCCCTATTTTCCTTATTTCCGGGTAATAGAATTTTACTCTCATTTACTCACAGAATACTTCTTACATTGAGTTAAAGGTGAAAGAGCTTATTTTGCTCTTAAATCGATTTACTGAGAATCGTATTCATTTTATATTTTAGATGACTCGAACTTTAGGTCCCTGCGAATTTTTTATCCGCAAATCCGTCAAATCCTTGCGTTGTATTTATAATCTTCTGTGTGTATCTGTACATAAATAAATAAAAAATGATAAGCGGATGTAAGATATTCTCTTACATCCGCTTATCAGTCAATATGTACCTAGATTTACATTATTATGGAATGTGTTACCTTTAATGCAAATGTGATCCTCTTATCATTTCGTACAACGTAGAGAATTTTACAAATGTACTCGTACGCGATGTGTTTAAACTTTCGTCTATAAATAATAGACAAGTATAAATTACTGTTTATGCACAAGCATTGTCATTGAATGATAATATAATTACTGCCGTGTACTGATAGTAGTTACTAACCGTAAACCTATTCACTTATGAAGCACATTAATTAAATAAGTAACCGATCATATATAATTATTGGTTCATGTTAATTTATGTGTTATAAATAAAATTAAATATAAAGAAAAAACATGAAAACTTCAGCCCATATTGTTTAATTTTTGTATTTAAATTTCATATCATTTAATTTTTACTTAATATTTTTTTTAAAAACTTCAACTTTTTTTACGACATTTTGTAGTATACAGCATAGAGACTGTATAAAACCCATCATGTACTTTATCGAAGCAAACACAGAGATACTGACTTGGTTTTATGCTATTTGAAGAGCGCATAGTAATACTACCAATCAGTCCATTAACTTCCACGAACTATTAAACTATTTTCAGATACGGTTTATTACTTTATGAGCTAAAACTTTTAGACCATAAAAAATATCAATAGTGTTCGAACGCGAAGTAAGTACATAAAATACTTTACTAGTAAAGATTTGAACTATATTTATTTATATTTCAAGTGGATCACGATAATTCTCATATCAGAAGGATTTTACACACACAACAATAGGTATTTCTATTTCGTTTATTAATAAGATAAAAATTATTGTTATACCTTTCATTATTTCTGGAAGGTCATCTGCATTTTGAGCTCGGGAAAATTATATATTTTATCATTCGGAGAGCACGATGGTTTCAGATTCTGTTGTGTTAACAAAACGAATTATAAAAATATTCGATGATAATTGTATACCCATAATAAAAAGGGCAGCACGTTTATTATTGTACAAGCACATGATATAAAGATCATCAATGCGGCTGTCAATAGTAAGGGCTATAGGAAAAATACCACTTTGCCCTGCCAGGAATATTTTCCTCTGGGCGGAGGATAATCAACTCCCTTTTCTCTTAAGACCTGAACTGCCATCTACAATTCTAGAAACAGTTAAAGTAAGGAATCCTACACGCATCGCGCCATAAAAGTTGAGACACCACTTAAGGTTATATAAAAGTTTTCCTCAAAAACAGTTGCGACTGCAGTTGCCGGGTAAATCATATCATCCGGCAAGAAACATAATATATCTATATTTATGAACTGTACCTACATATCTATAGATTTTTTACAAAAACTTATTTAAATTTTAAGAAAACAACATAAAAAAGAACGAATGACGTTGATCGAGAGAAAAGACTGATTTTTTATCATTGAAGTACCTAGCGGACCGTAACAAATCTATTCCCTATTTTCCTGTAATACGTTAGAAACATGAAGATCGAAATGTTACTTACCTGATTGAAAACAAAGTTACTATTGATCTTTTTACTAGCCCAATAAAAAGTTTAGATAACATTTGATCGAATTTTGCTAATTTCTGTTTAAAAGACTACCACACGGGAAATACATCTTTGTGCCGCGAGAGACCTTAAAATTATATCTAGAGCTCAGAACCATAAGGTTGTATGTGCCATTATACGTCAGAACCATTTGTCGTATGCTCCTTTACTGGCACTTGCGACCAAATGCTTCTGAAGATGATAGTAAATCCGTCCTAATGCTTCTGAGGTGTAGATATATTCCACGGACAGAAAGCACACCCAGTACGGCTAGCATAGGCAGCGCAACTCGAGTCTACTGTACGGAGGTCACGTGACACTTTCTGCAATGTGATTGGTCGGCCTCCGTAGAGTAGACTCGAGAGGCGCTGCCTATGCTGGCCGGGCAGATTTAAACAACATGACTACGCAAATAGATGTTCTCAATCAGAATCGACTCCACAATACCAGAATCTCAGTTTAGATAAATTTGACGTGTATAGGAAGACCCTTGACCCGTGACTCACGTGTTTTCCAGCTTAGAATCGATCTTCCCATGGGGGTTGTAAGAAGCAACTAAGGGACGTATTGCAGATGGCGGATATGCTGATTCGTCATTAGCTATAATTATATAAAAACCCTGAACTAATAGAAGCTCATCATCATCAGCCCGTCAAACGTCCACTGCTCAACATGGGCCTACTCCCGAGGGAGGGTATTTGCCATAGTCACCACGCTTGGCAGGCGGGTTGGTGACCGCAGTATTATGTTGTATCACACTAGGAAACGCTGCTGCCCGTTCCTTGATATACTATTATTATAGATGATGTTATAACAATCGGGACCAACGGCTTAACATACTTTCCGTGGCACGTAGGGTAGTCCTTCAACCAACCTGACCCGAAAAGTCAACTCAGAATTGACACAAAGATTTCCTGTCCGACTTGGGGATCGAACCCACGACCTTCGAGATTGAAAGCGAGCCAAATACCGCTACGGAGGATGTTGCACAAAAGTAGCTCAGGGTTACTTATTCTGTCTAACTGCGATCACCAATCCGCCTTCCAAAGTTGTTATGAGGAGGCCTTTATTCTGTGGTGGAAGTAAATGGGCTTTTAAAGTAGGTAAGGACCTACATAAGTATAGCACTTTCAAACATGTGATATTCTATTAATTTCTTTATTAGAAAGCCTTCCTCCACAGTTTGTTTTATGCCGATTATTGGTTATATAATTTCTTATTAACTCTGATATGGATGTTTGGATTAATTGATTATTTGCTTCCGTCATATTTCCCTTGAGACAATAGCGAGATACTGAAGTAACTGAGTCAAAGTTAGCTGAATACGATCTTTACCCGTCTGCGCCAAAAGGAGGGCTATGTTTTTCGAGAGTATGTATGTATGTATGTATAATTGTTTGGCACGCTCTGCAGCCTGAACGGCTTGATGGATTTAAGCTTGAGAGGTGTCGTTAGATTCGTGTTTACCATGAAAATGACACTGGGTATTATCAAACTAAAAAACAAAATGGATTTTTAGCGCCAAATTAAATTATTTGGCTCGCTTTGTAGACTATACGCCTAGATTCGTGTTTACTGTGAGAGTGGCACTGAGTATAACAACATAAAATTATTTAAAAAAAATTGACACTAAAATGCAGTCTGGTTTTTGAGTTTTTTAAATTACAATGCCACAATAGATAATTGCTGTTCCTGTAAAGTAAGATGATCGCTAGAACTCATATGTAAGGGGACAAATATGTTTTCCGTAAATTCCCCTTATATAACAAGTGTACCTATTATAGTTTTTGTAAGTAAAAGCATTAATTATGACACAGGACCTAAGTGTTTTCGCTGACCTATGTTTTAAAAATCCACTGAGCCACGTTAGCTTTTATTGCACTTTATATATAAAGTCAGTCTGCTGGAAAATGACCTTATTAATCAAGTGATTAATGTTGTCCATTCGTTACACAGATAAATAGCTGGTATCAATTTACTAAGGACAATTACTGAACTCAACTGTAGATACATTTTTCAACTGAATTTAATTTTAAACTATTAATTTCTGTCTCTGCTAAACTAAGGCATAGTTTAGCAGAGACAGAAATTAATAGAGAGAGACATGTTTATTTTTAATTTAACTAGTGAAATAAATCCCTGTTTCCCTGGGAATTTTACTAACGCAGAAAACTATTATGGTTCACTCTGATAGTTGTCCTCGGTAAGAATCAAACCCTTAACACCAACTAACTACGGTAACCCAGTGGTTACGCTAGTTGCCTCTGAGATCTGGTGTCTCAGTAGACATCAGTGCCGTCAATTTTGATTGTTGTTTGACTAGTATACTAGCGCGGCGTTACCTGTGTGGCACTTTTCATAAAATATAGCTTGATATGATAATCGTACATATTAACGGTGATAAATGACGTTAGTTAAAAGATTTCCATACCATTTCACATTGTGGACTGGTGGCACAGTTTCTGAAGTTTTATCACAGTCACAAGTATACCTATTTTTTACACCTTTTATCTTACTTCTCACGAATGTTTAAAAACGTCACGATTATTTATGCCGATCACAAAAATTGCACGCTCTTTGGTCGTGTTGGAAATTTTACATGCATGAAACAATATAAAATGGGATTTTTTTTAAACTTATTTTCGGTGGTTTCGATCCTTGATCATAGTTACATAATTTAATTTAAAAAAACCATCGTCTGCAGGTAATGTTTCGAGAGAAAAGATAAAAGTGCAGTCACTTACAAACAACAGTCGTCCCCTATTTTCCTTATTTCCGGGTAATAGAATTTTACTCTCATTTACTCACAGAATACTTCTTACATTGAGTTAAAGGTGAAAGAGCTTATTTTGCTCTTAAATCGATTTACTGAGAATCGTATTCATTTTATATTTTAGATGACTCGAACTTTAGGTCCCTGCGAATTTTTTATCCGCAAATCCGTCAAATCCTTGCGTTGTATTTATAATCTTCTGTGTGTATCTGTACATAAATAAATAAAAAATGATAAGCGGATGTAAGATATTCTCTTACATCCGCTTATCAGTCAATATGTACCTAGATTTACATTATTATGGAATGTGTTACCTTTAATGCAAATGTGATCCTCTTATCATTTCGTACAACGTAGAGAATTTTACAAATGTACTCGTACGCGATGTGTTTAAACTTTCGTCTATAAATAATAGACAAGTATAAATTACTGTTTATGCACAAGCATTGTCATTGAATGATAATATAATTACTGCCGTGTACTGATAGTAGTTACTAACCGTAAACCTATTCACTTATGAAGCACATTAATTAAATAAGTAACCGATCATATATAATTATTGGTTCATGTTAATTTATGTGTTATAAATAAAATTAAATATAAAGAAAAAACATGAAAACTTCAGCCCATATTGTTTAATTTTTGTATTTAAATTTCATATCATTTAATTTTTACTTAATATTTTTTTTAAAAACTTCAACTTTTTTTACGACATTTTGTAGTATACAGCATAGAGACTGTATAAAACCCATCATGTACTTTATCGAAGCAAACACAGAGATACTGACTTGGTTTTATGCTATTTGAAGAGCGCATAGTAATACTACCAATCAGTCCATTAACTTCCACGAACTATTAAACTATTTTCAGATACGGTTTATTACTTTATGAGCTAAAACTTTTAGACCATAAAAAATATCAATAGTGTTCGAACGCGAAGTAAGTACATAAAATACTTTACTAGTAAAGATTTGAACTATATTTATTTATATTTCAAGTGGATCACGATAATTCTCATATCAGAAGGATTTTACACAAACAATAGGTATTTCTATTTCGTTTATTAATAAGATAAAAATTATTGTTATACCTTTCATTATTTCTGGAAGGTCATCTGCATTTTGAGCTCGGGAAAATTATATATTTTATCATTCGGAGAGCACGATGGTTTCAGATTCTGTTGTGTTAACAAAACGAATTATAAAAATATTCGATGATAATTGTATACCCATAATAAAAAGGGCAGCACGTTTATTATTGTACAAGCACATGATATAAAGATCATCAATGCGGCTGTCAATAGTAAGGGCTATAGGAAAAATACCACTTTGCCCTGCCAGGAATATTTTCCTCTGGGCGGAGGATAATCAACTCCCTTTTCTCTTAAGACCTGAACTGCCATCTACAATTCTAGAAACAGTTAAAGTAAGGAATCCTACACGCATCGCGCCATAAAAGTTGAGACACCACTTAAGGTTATATAAAAGTTTTCCTCAAAAACAGTTGCGACTGCAGTTGCCGGGTAAATCATATCATCCGGCAAGAAACATAATATATCTATATTTATGAACTGTACCTACATATCTATAGATTTTTTACAAAAACTTATTTAAATTTTAAGAAAACAACATAAAAAAGAACGAATGACGTTGATCGAGAGAAAAGACTGATTTTTTATCATTGAAGTACCTAGCGGACCGTAACAAATCTATTCCCTATTTTCCTGTAATACGTTAGAAACATGAAGATCGAAATGTTACTTACCTGATTGAAAACAAAGTTACTATTGATCTTTTTACTAGCCCAATAAAAAGTTTAGATAACATTTGATCGAATTTTGCTAATTTCTGTTTAAAAGACTACCACACGGGAAATACATCTTTGTGCCGCGAGAGACCTTAAAATTATATCTAGAGCTCAGAACCATAAGGTTGTATGTGCCATTATACGTCAGAACCATTTGTCGTATGCTCCTTTACTGGCACTTGCGACCAAATGCTTCTGAAGATGATAGTAAATCCGTCCTAATGCTTCTGAGGTGTAGATATATTCCACGGACAGAAAGCACACCCAGTACGGCTAGCATAGGCAGCGCAACTCGAGTCTACTGTACGGAGGTCACGTGACACTTTCTGCAATGTGATTGGTCGGCCTCCGTAGAGTAGACTCGAGAGGCGCTGCCTATGCTGGCCGGGCAGATTTAAACAACATGACTACGCAAATAGATGTTCTCAATCAGAATCGACTCCACAATACCAGAATCTCAGTTTAGATAAATTTGACGTGTATAGGAAGACCCTTGACCCGTGACTCACGTGTTTTCCAGCTTAGAATCGATCTTCCCATGGGGGTTGTAAGAAGCAACTAAGGGACGTATTGCAGATGGCGGATATGCTGATTCGTCATTAGCTATAATTATATAAAAACCCTGAACTAATAGAAGCTCATCATCATCAGCCCGTCAAACGTCCACTGCTCAACATGGGCCTACTCCCGAGGGAGGGTATTTGCCATAGTCACCACGCTTGGCAGGCGGGTTGGTGACCGCAGTATTATGTTGTATCACACTAGGAAACGCTGCTGCCCGTTCCTTGATATACTATTATTATAGATGATGTTATAACAATCGGGACCAACGGCTTAACATACTTTCCGTGGCACGTAGGGTAGTCCTTCAACCAACCTGACCCGAAAAGTCAACTCAGAATTGACACAAAGATTTCCTGTCCGACTTGGGGATCGAACCCACGACCTTCGAGATTGAAAGCGAGCCAAATACCGCTACGGAGGATGTTGCACAAAAGTAGCTCAGGGTTACTTATTCTGTCTAACTGCGATCACCAATCCGCCTTCCAAAGTTGTTATGAGGAGGCCTTTATTCTGTGGTGGAAGTAAATGGGCTTTTAAAGTAGGTAAGGACCTACATAAGTATAGCACTTTCAAACATGTGATATTCTATTAATTTCTTTATTAGAAAGCCTTCCTCCACAGTTTGTTTTATGCCGATTATTGGTTATATAATTTCTTATTAACTCTGATATGGATGTTTGGATTAATTGATTATTTGCTTCCGTCATATTTCCCTTGAGACAATAGCGAGATACTGAAGTAACTGAGTCAAAGTTAGCTGAATACGTTCTTTACCCGTCTGCGCCAAAAGGAGGGCTATGTTTTTCGAGAGTATGTATGTATGTATGTATAATTGTTTGGCACGCTCTGCAGCCTGAACGGCTTGATGGATTTAAGCTTGAGAGGTGTCGTTAGATTCGTGTTTACCATGAAAATGACACTGGGTATTATCAAACTAAAAAACAAAATGGATTTTTAGCGCCAAATTAAATTATTTGGCTCGCTTTGTAGACTATACGCCTAGATTCGTGTTTACTGTGAGAGTGGCACTGAGTATAACAACATAAAATTATTTAAAAAAAATTGACACTAAAATGCAGTCTGGTTTTTGAGTTTTTTAAATTACAATGCCACAATAGATAATTGCTGTTCCTGTAAAGTAAGATGATCGCTAGAACTCATATGTAAGGGGACAAATATGTTTTCCGTAAATTCCCCTTATATAACAAGTGTACCTATTATAGTTTTTGTAAGTAAAAGCATTAATTATGACACAGGACCTAAGTGTTTTCGCTGACCTATGTTTTAAAAATCCACTGAGCCACGTTAGCTTTTATTGCACTTTATATATAAAGTCAGTCTGCTGGAAAATGACCTTATTAATCAAGTGATTAATGTTGTCCATTCGTTACACAGATAAATAGCTGGTATCAATTTACTAAGGACAATTACTGAACTCAACTGTAGATACATTTTTCAACTGAATTTAATTTTAAACTATTAATTTCTGTCTCTGCTAAACTAAGGCATAGTTTAGCAGAGACAGAAATTAATAGAGAGAGACATGTTTATTTTTAATTTAACTAGTGAAATAAATCCCTGTTTCCCTGGGAATTTTACTAACGCAGAAAACTATTATGGTTCACTCTGATAGTTGTCCTCGGTAAGAATCAAACCCTTAACACCAACTAACTACGGTAACCCAGTGGTTACGCTAGTTGCCTCTGAGATCTGGTGTCTCAGTAGACATCAGTGCCGTCAATTTTGATTGTTGTTTGACTAGTATACTAGCGCGGCGTTACCTGTGTGGCACTTTTCATAAAATATAGCTTGATATGATAATCGTACATATTAACGGTGATAAATGACGTTAGTTAAAAGATTTCCATACCATTTCACATTGTGGACTGGTGGCACAGTTTCTGAAGTTTTATCACAGTCACAAGTATACCTATTTTTTACACCTTTTATCTTACTTCTCACGAATGTTTAAAAACGTCACGATTATTTATGCCGATCACAAAAATTGCACGCTCTTTGGTCGTGTTGGAAATTTTACATGCATGAAACAATATAAAATGGGATTTTTTTTAAACTTATTTTCGGTGGTTTCGATCCTTGATCATAGTTACATAATTTAATTTAAAAAAACCATCGTCTGCAGGTAATGTTTCGAGAGAAAAGATAAAAGTGCAGTCACTTACAAACAACAGTCGTCCCCTATTTTCCTTATTTCCGGGTAATAGAATTTTACTCTCATTTACTCACAGAATACTTCTTACATTGAGTTAAAGGTGAAAGAGCTTATTTTGCTCTTAAATCGATTTACTGAGAATCGTATTCATTTTATATTTTAGATGACTCGAACTTTAGGTCCCTGCGAATTTTTTATCCGCAAATCCGTCAAATCCTTGCGTTGTATTTATAATCTTCTGTGTGTATCTGTACATAAATAAATAAAAAATGATAAGCGGATGTAAGATATTCTCTTACATCCGCTTATCAGTCAATATGTACCTAGATTTACATTATTATGGAATGTGTTACCTTTAATGCAAATGTGATCCTCTTATCATTTCGTACAACGTAGAGAATTTTACAAATGTACTCGTACGCGATGTGTTTAAACTTTCGTCTATAAATAATAGACAAGTATAAATTACTGTTTATGCACAAGCATTGTCATTGAATGATAATATAATTACTGCCGTGTACTGATAGTAGTTACTAACCGTAAACCTATTCACTTATGAAGCACATTAATTAAATAAGTAACCGATCATATATAATTATTGGTTCATGTTAATTTATGTGTTATAAATAAAATTAAATATAAAGAAAAAACATGAAAACTTCAGCCCATATTGTTTAATTTTTGTATTTAAATTTCATATCATTTAATTTTTACTTAATATTTTTTTTAAAAACTTCAACTTTTTTTACGACATTTTGTAGTATACAGCATAGAGACTGTATAAAACCCATCATGTACTTTATCGAAGCAAACACAGAGATACTGACTTGGTTTTATGCTATTTGAAGAGCGCATAGTAATACTACCAATCAGTCCATTAACTTCCACGAACTATTAAACTATTTTCAGATACGGTTTATTACTTTATGAGCTAAAACTTTTAGACCATAAAAAATATCAATAGTGTTCGAACGCGAAGTAAGTACATAAAATACTTTACTAGTAAAGATTTGAACTATATTTATTTATATTTCAAGTGGATCACGATAATTCTCATATCAGAAGGATTTTACACACACAACAATAGGTATTTCTATTTCGTTTATTAATAAGATAAAAATTATTGTTATACCTTTCATTATTTCTGGAAGGTCATCTGCATTTTGAGCTCGGGAAAATTATATATTTTATCATTCGGAGAGCACGATGGTTTCAGATTCTGTTGTGTTAACAAAACGAATTATAAAAATATTCGATGATAATTGTATACCCATAATAAAAAGGGCAGCACGTTTATTATTGTACAAGCACATGATATAAAGATCATCAATGCGGCTGTCAATAGTAAGGGCTATAGGAAAAATACCACTTTGCCCTGCCAGGAATATTTTCCTCTGGGCGGAGGATAATCAACTCCCTTTTCTCTTAAGACCTGAACTGCCATCTACAATTCTAGAAACAGTTAAAGTAAGGAATCCTACACGCATCGCGCCATAAAAGTTGAGACACCACTTAAGGTTATATAAAAGTTTTCCTCAAAAACAGTTGCGACTGCAGTTGCCGGGTAAATCATATCATCCGGCAAGAAACATAATATATCTATATTTATGAACTGTACCTACATATCTATAGATTTTTTACAAAAACTTATTTAAATTTTAAGAAAACAACATAAAAAAGAACGAATGACGTTGATCGAGAGAAAAGACTGATTTTTTATCATTGAAGTACCTAGCGGACCGTAACAAATCTATTCCCTATTTTCCTGTAATACGTTAGAAACATGAAGATCGAAATGTTACTTACCTGATTGAAAACAAAGTTACTATTGATCTTTTTACTAGCCCAATAAAAAGTTTAGATAACATTTGATCGAATTTTGCTAATTTCTGTTTAAAAGACTACCACACGGGAAATACATCTTTGTGCCGCGAGAGACCTTAAAATTATATCTAGAGCTCAGAACCATAAGGTTGTATGTGCCATTATACGTCAGAACCATTTGTCGTATGCTCCTTTACTGGCACTTGCGACCAAATGCTTCTGAAGATGATAGTAAATCCGTCCTAATGCTTCTGAGGTGTAGATATATTCCACGGACAGAAAGCACACCCAGTACGGCTAGCATAGGCAGCGCAACTCGAGTCTACTGTACGGAGGTCACGTGACACTTTCTGCAATGTGATTGGTCGGCCTCCGTAGAGTAGACTCGAGAGGCGCTGCCTATGCTGGCCGGGCAGATTTAAACAACATGACTACGCAAATAGATGTTCTCAATCAGAATCGACTCCACAATACCAGAATCTCAGTTTAGATAAATTTGACGTGTATAGGAAGACCCTTGACCCGTGACTCACGTGTTTTCCAGCTTAGAATCGATCTTCCCATGGGGGTTGTAAGAAGCAACTAAGGGACGTATTGCAGATGGCGGATATGCTGATTCGTCATTAGCTATAATTATATAAAAACCCTGAACTAATAGAAGCTCATCATCATCAGCCCGTCAAACGTCCACTGCTCAACATGGGCCTACTCCCGAGGGAGGGTATTTGCCATAGTCACCACGCTTGGCAGGCGGGTTGGTGACCGCAGTATTATGTTGTATCACACTAGGAAACGCTGCTGCCCGTTCCTTGATATACTATTATTATAGATGATGTTATAACAATCGGGACCAACGGCTTAACATACTTTCCGTGGCACGTAGGGTAGTCCTTCAACCAACCTGACCCGAAAAGTCAACTCAGAATTGACACAAAGATTTCCTGTCCGACTTGGGGATCGAACCCACGACCTTCGAGATTGAAAGCGAGCCAAATACCGCTACGGAGGATGTTGCACAAAAGTAGCTCAGGGTTACTTATTCTGTCTAACTGCGATCACCAATCCGCCTTCCAAAGTTGTTATGAGGAGGCCTTTATTCTGTGGTGGAAGTAAATGGGCTTTTAAAGTAGGTAAGGACCTACATAAGTATAGCACTTTCAAACATGTGATATTCTATTAATTTCTTTATTAGAAAGCCTTCCTCCACAGTTTGTTTTATGCCGATTATTGGTTATATAATTTCTTATTAACTCTGATATGGATGTTTGGATTAATTGATTATTTGCTTCCGTCATATTTCCCTTGAGACAATAGCGAGATACTGAAGTAACTGAGTCAAAGTTAGCTGAATACGTTCTTTACCCGTCTGCGCCAAAAGGAGGGCTATGTTTTTCGAGAGTATGTATGTATGTATGTATAATTGTTTGGCACGCTCTGCAGCCTGAACGGCTTGATGGATTTAAGCTTGAGAGGTGTCGTTAGATTCGTGTTTACCATGAAAATGACACTGGGTATTATCAAACTAAAAAACAAAATGGATTTTTAGCGCCAAATTAAATTATTTGGCTCGCTTTGTAGACTATACGCCTAGATTCGTGTTTACTGTGAGAGTGGCACTGAGTATAACAACATAAAATTATTTAAAAAAAATTGACACTAAAATGCAGTCTGGTTTTTGAGTTTTTTAAATTACAATGCCACAATAGATAATTGCTGTTCCTGTAAAGTAAGATGATCGCTAGAACTCATATGTAAGGGGACAAATATGTTTTCCGTAAATTCCCCTTATATAACAAGTGTACCTATTATAGTTTTTGTAAGTAAAAGCATTAATTATGACACAGGACCTAAGTGTTTTCGCTGACCTATGTTTTAAAAATCCACTGAGCCACGTTAGCTTTTATTGCACTTTATATATAAAGTCAGTCTGCTGGAAAATGACCTTATTAATCAAGTGATTAATGTTGTCCATTCGTTACACAGATAAATAGCTGGTATCAATTTACTAAGGACAATTACTGAACTCAACTGTAGATACATTTTTCAACTGAATTTAATTTTAAACTATTAATTTCTGTCTCTGCTAAACTAAGGCATAGTTTAGCAGAGACAGAAATTAATAGAGAGAGACATGTTTATTTTTAATTTAACTAGTGAAATAAATCCCTGTTTCCCTGGGAATTTTACTAACGCAGAAAACTATTATGGTTCACTCTGATAGTTGTCCTCGGTAAGAATCAAACCCTTAACACCAACTAACTACGGTAACCCAGTGGTTACGCTAGTTGCCTCTGAGATCTGGTGTCTCAGTAGACATCAGTGCCGTCAATTTTGATTGTTGTTTGACTAGTATACTAGCGCGGCGTTACCTGTGTGGCACTTTTCATAAAATATAGCTTGATATGATAATCGTACATATTAACGGTGATAAATGACGTTAGTTAAAAGATTCTGAGTCGATAACAAACAATTTCCTTAGTAAGTACCTACCTATTTATTATTCAGGTATCTTTAATAATGACAAATAAATTCTTCTTTTGAAATAAAATAAGCAACCTTTTTTTTTGCATTTATTACAATTGCGTTCAAAGTATTTTCTCAAACATATTTTCGTCTTTGTGTAAACGTAATTCTGTAATGTAATAGTATAGTACAAATAATCTCATTATAGAGAAAAATGTGTAAAAGAAGATCTCGTATTTTGTTACCTTGAATTATAAATAATAAATAGGGCACTTGAAAATAAACTCGTGTAACATGACCTTAAATTTGTTAATTTTCACCGTTACCGTTAGGTATCTGTTTCGTTACAATTTTATTATGATGTTTTAAGAACGCAATGGACACCGAAATATGATTTAGTGTATTCTATAGTCACAGCTAAAATTTAATTTTATAGTGTTCATTAGAAAAGTTTATTCAATATTTGACCGACAATTTGTGGACGACGGGTTCATATTTTAGAGTACTTATTTTATACTAATTATAATGCACGAATATCGCTGCGGTCTGTTATATCGCATATAATGTATGTTATGCATTGGTTATGTAATACATTGCATGGTGTAATGTTGGGATTTTTTTTTTCTTTTTTTTGGTTCCGCGAGTAATTTTTACAAAATTTCATTATTTTAACACAAAACATATCAAATATAGGTGAAACGATTATTTTGTAGGCAAGACAACACAATGTTGTTCATACCCGAGCTAACAGTTTTGCAGTTTATGTAAGGCGAGCTTTATAACTTGTTTAAATTACTCTACCTAAGGGTTCAAGTACAAATTTTGCGAGTGTCACGACAAAAGACGTAAAAAATGTAGGAAAAATTAAATGTATTCTTAATTTTTTTTTAATACGATGCCCTACCTTTGGAATTACCTTATAAGTAGGTATTTATATAGATTGCGCATGAAATGAAACAATATATTAAACTTTTGTAGCTTTCGTTTGTGATTAAAGTGTTAGCTTAAATCAATTATATCATTGGTTTAAGATATACTAGCTTACCCAGTGGTCGAAATTTTATTAAAATTTTGAAAATAAAAATTAGCAATTTGCACTTTAAAAAAATTTATATCCCTCCGTCCGCACAATTTTCGCGAAAAGGGTAACCTTTAAAGATTTTGCTTCACTTTTTAATGTGTAGATTCTAAGGTCATAAGAAATAATTCTTGTATACGTGTTTTTTGTTACTTATTTTTTAGAATATCTGAGTAGTGATTTCGTTTCAATTGATGAAATCACAAATTCTTCGCACGCACTAGACCCTTGTAGCATAAATTCTTGCGATACGACGTTAGGGTAAGCACCTAAATCCCAGTGGGGAAAATAATGTAGCTAAACAATTAACGAACGATCAAATAGTCGTGATTGCATACATACATTAAGTAATAAAGTATGGGTTTTCTTAATTGTTTAGAACTCAGTAATAAATTATATATAAAGAATTTTATAATAACTGAGGGATAGAGGGAATATTATCATCATCATCATCATCAACAGCCCGTTGACGTCCACTGCTGAACATGGGCCTCCTCTTAACAGACCTTGGCAAGCCAGGATCCACGCTTGGCAGACGGATTGGTGATCGCAGTAAGATGCAAATGTTGAGTTAATAGATGCTGCTGCCCATCCATCAGCCATATGTCCCTTAGTCGCCCTTTACGAAACCCATGGGAAGACATGGGGTGGCCTATTCTTAGCCGGAAACCACACGGCAAGAGAGGGAATATTATAAGTAGGTATTGTGAAATATATTTCTGTAAATTTAAGTCTCGCTTTAACTTGCTTTAGGATGTTGTTGTTTCGGTTCCTGCGGGACAAGAAATCTTTGTGTAAAAAAAGGTTAAGGTTAGGTAAGGTAAGGTAAGGTAGGCTAAGGTTTTGTCTGGGTCTAGTTCATTGACGGACTATTTCCCGTGCCTCGGAATGCACGGTAAGCCGTTAGTCGCGATTGTCATAACAATCGTAACGGGCAGTGACAGGGTACCCAAGGGACGGGCAGCATAATACATCACATAATCACAACAGCGGTGACCAACCCGCCTTTTTTTTTTTTTTTTTTTTTTTTTGTCCGGGGGGAAGTGCATTTACGCTGCAGCGTATTCGCGCGCTGGCGGTGGGATATGTGGGACTCGCCCTCTCCATAGCGTGGTATGCTAAACTCATACCACGAGGAGAGGACCCTACCAACCACTAAAACCTCCCGGACACTCCTTCGATCCGCCGTTGGTGGGGGCCGGGTACGCATGAGCAATCCGGGCCAAGCGTGGTAATTATGCCAAAAACCTCCCTCCGAGGATGGGCTGATGATGATGATGATATGTCTATAGGTACTATAACTCACAACATTGTTCACCTATCTGTATTTAGTATAGCGGTGCTGGTATACCTAATATTTTATTTTTAAAACAAATTATTTTAATTTTTATATTATTGTAATAAATATGTAGGTCCAAACGCACGCTCGAATTACGCATCGTGATAAAGCCCTTACACAGGATTTCCATATTATGGGTTGACTGATTTAATTATCTTTGTCAAAATCAGCGACAGAAGACCCTTATCATAATAACTTTGACTCACATGTGTCTAACAATAAATCCTTGTAATAATTATAAAAATTGACGATGACGATATTTAAAAAGGTTAAAAGCTAGGGTTGCTAGATGGTCGAAAATCGTTTGGAGGCTAATTACGTAACGATATGAAAATGACTTCGATAAAAATTTAAAGCGGCCGTAGAACAATGTCTAGGGGCGTCGGACTTGTGATCTTGTGGTCGCCGGTTCGATCACCACCCATTGCACTACCGATGTGAACCGACTCGTAAGAAGAATACTTGTTGACTGCAAAACTCTAAGCTGCTAGTTAGTGATCTTTGAAAAAAAAAATGTGTTCATTACTTTGGTTTATATAATACAATAACAATAAAATAGGAAATACGTTACAGCATTTCCTATTTTATTGTTATTGTATTATTTAAGCAACATTACCTTAATAAATTGATAAGTATATTTAAAATATAACACAGTGCACATTATCGCAGCGCTCGGGCTTTGCTTTATATTTGGTCTGAGGATTCCATTAATACATATTTTCTATCATTACCTTTCTTTATCGACCACGATTAGTGTAACCCATATCGAAATGTTGGCTTAATAAAAAGGTAATAATTTATCTTAAAACTCACTGTAAGATTATAAAATCCTTATTTTATGCGGACAGAAGTTAGTAATTAATGAGATAAAAAAGATTTGTTACTTGTTGTGTGTATGTGTGTGAGAGAGAGAGGCTGTGTCCGTGTGCGAGCGAGAATGATTGTATTTTACTTGTGTAGGATGGGTAAGCATTTATGTGAATTAATGATCTAAATTTGTCTCAATGCGGTCATAAAATAGAAAAATGAATAAAGGAACAAGTTGCAGCAAACGACGTGTCTCATCGACACTACTGGTTACTATGTATTTCTATGAAATTCCCTTCGTAGTTAGCGACATGAAGCTAGCAAACTACGAAGGGAATTTCGTGTTGCGCGTCGAGCGGCAGACGACGCCAGTGTCGCCCGACCATAGATCAAGTCAAGCGAGTTTCTTTTCAAAATGCAATTGATTTTGGATGATAATGTAATGTATTTATTATTTTTGACACAACATGGTTAACTTAAAAGTACATATTTTTTTGAATTAAGCCCATATTCGTTTTTTTTTATTAATTAGTTAACATCCGGTGTAAGCATCTTTTAGTAGATGTTTTTTTGATAAATTATAACTGCTGTTGCTGTCTGCAATCGGGTTTGAAATCATGACTGCAACGACAGCACGCAACGACGTGTCGTGGCAACATGAAGCGATGACACGTCGTCCGCTGCTGCCTCATGTCGTCCGCTACCAACTTGTACCTTTAAATGTTCATAATGGCGTAAAGGACGTGGTGGCGCACATTATGTACGAAATACTTCAAAGAATATAATTAAACCAAAGTAGTTACCTCGGTCTCATACTTTTGTCTAATACTCATTGGGTTTTAGAAGGCTAATATTTATTTTAATTAATATTTTGAGTGGCCCAAAAATTTATTATAAGGATTACAATCGGTGTCCATCCTCTTGAAAAAGGAAAACCTTTAAACACCGCAAGCGATTCTCATTCGCAGACGGTTAACTGTTACTGTCCATGATTTTACCTACTAAATATTTCAGTAACATGATTTAATGTACTTCCAAATTCATCATTATGTATAACATAGCTTTGCCATAGCCTTGAAATTTCACAAGTCATCATCATCATAATCAGCTTGTTTAACGTCCACTGCTGAACATGGGCCTCCTCCCAAAGGAGGGTTTTGTCATAGTCGCCACGCTTAGCAGGCGGGTTGATAACCGCAGTTATTATGTTGTAACACACAGGAAAATGCTGCTGCCCACTCCCTTGTACGATTGGTTAGGCGATTAACACACGGCACCGCGCACCGCCGCGGTAGGCGGTGAAGCGGATCTCATGTCGCATTGGTTTCTATTAAATCCGTAGATGCCTAACACACGTACACCACCCGGCCGCGCGGTTGAGCGGTGCTTTCACGTGTGTTAGGCATCTACGGATTTAATAGAAACCAATGCGACATGAGATCCGCTTCACCGCCTACCGCGGCGGTGCGCGGTGCCGTGTGTTAAACGCCTTATAGATGATGTTATAACAATCGGGACGGCTTTACGCGCTTACCGAGGCACGAAGGAGGTCGCAATTTCACGAGTATAAGTATCAATTGTCTAGTTTTTTCATTACAAATAGGCAAATCCTAAATAATTTTCAAATCTTAAGTTATTTTGTAGTCGTTGCTACTTAGTGAATTTATTTATTTTTAGTAGCAGAATCTATCATAGGTAGGTATTAACTTTTTCAGTTGCATAAAAAATATAGATAAAAATGGCTTTAAGCTTGTGTTAGGGACGCCCGTTCCTACAACCTAGATTTTATTTAGTTGCAAGGTGCTAGAGCTCTTTTTGCCATGCTATTACACTTTTCATTACCGTCTCTTTGAGGGTAACTTTTTCTATAAAAACCAAAAATCTATTTCAAGACGTTTCTATAAAAAAATCACATGTGCTGTCCTGTCCAATCGTTAGCAGAAATTAAAAAATAGCGGTAAATTCTGAATAATAAATTCGATATTCTGAATAGGTTTTGTTAATTGAATTTAATTGAGAACGGAAACAAGATCTATGAATATCCTCCAAGATCCTTATCCTTTCTATACTAGATTATGCATATGTTATCTATCTCGACCTCACTGACGCTCAGCTAGATAAACTTGAGAGTCTCCAAAACGTCTGTATAAGATTCATATTTGATCTTCGCAAATATGATCATGTCTCCAAATTTCGTATTAAACTCAAGTGGCTATCTATTCGCTTTCGCCGGGATGCTCATACTCTCTCACTTCTCTTTAATGTGCTGTTTTATCCCTCTACTCCCACTTACCTTAAAAATCGGTTTTCATTCCTACATGAATCACATTCGAAGGTCTTGAGGTCATCAACCAACCTCAAGCTTAAAATGCTAGTTAATTCCACTGATTTTTTAGATAAATCTTTCGTAGTAAAAAGTGTGCGATTGTGGAATGAACTGCCCGTAGAAATTAGACGATCGCAAAGTTTGCATGAGTTTCAAAGACGAGTCAATGACCATTATCTGTCACTACAAAACACTCTACAACGCTAGATGTATTCCTGTTTATATTTTTATTTAATTATTTTTTAATATGAGTATATATTTTATATATCGTTATATATTTACAAATACACTATTTCCTATTTATTTTATTTTATACTACCCCTCTCTCAAACTCCTTTTTTTGACTCCTTCCTCGGTTAATGAAGAGATCACATTTTGTGATAAGGCCGCCAATTGTACATGCTCTGTATACCGATTAGTTTGTAAGTTTTCTGTGTTCTTGTTTTATAAGTGTACAATAAAGAGTTAATCTATCTATCTATCTATGGATTCGAACAACTTAGGACCCGGTTTCTTGATTATACCTAAGTAATTATTGGCTAAATATTATTGTTATTTGTTTGAAAGCCCCCGCTCTAGATAATTCCCCTGTATAACGGAGGACTATACAAATATTTAATGCAGTGACAAAAAGCACATCTAAACAGAAGAGAAAATAAATTTATCCTATTTTCAATATAAAACACGAACGAACGTGAAACCAACACAACAGGTGTGAATAAGATCTGGTTTTATTTGGATACCCCTTATGTAAATTATACACAAGATCAGATAAAAATAATATTCGTGAAAATAAATATTGATATTTGGTAGAAAGAAACAAAGAAAGAAAAACATTTAATTCAGCACAACACACAAGATCATATAAAATACAAATGAAATCTAGACCTCACAACATAACAATAGATGTTCTATGTACTTCAAAAGCATTTGGTCGTAAGTGCCAGTTTGCGATAAAGTCACATTCGTCAATTGATTCTGACGCATAATGTTACATCCAACCTTATGCTTCTGAGCTCTAGAAATATAAAATACAAAAACAACAACAATTAACCTTACATGTTCCGCCGAAAAGGTCGTCACAGCATTGGCTAGGCGCCCAGCGCTGGTTTTCAGTTTGTACGCCGTACGTTAACATTTTTAATCATTAGATCTATAAAAGAAGGATGTTACGTACCATTTGTTTGTATATACTTTTGTATTCTGTATTACTAACTTACGCGCGCGGATTCATCCCGTTTTCTTGGAAACTTCATAATTAAATAAAGCCTATAAGCCTCCCTTGATAAATGGGCTATCTAACACTAAAAGAATCATCCAAATCGGAGCATTAATTCCTCTGATTAGGGCGTTCAAGCAATGTTACAATCAAATTCTTCAGCTTTATATATTAGTATATATAGTTTAGTTGTTCCGCGCGGTTTCACATGCGTAGATCTTGATCCCGTGGGAACCTCGTCTTACAATACACATATGACACTAACAAATCTGACTTATATTGGTAAGTGACTTTCTAGTAAAATAATTTTAAAATCGGTTCTGACCCAGAGTTTCCCCCACAAAGTCACAAACTCACAAAATGCAACTCTTTATAATAGCAATTACCAAACCATAAAAAAACATCAATAAAAAAATATTGAGCCTCTTTTCAATTACTTACAAACGAACGGTAACAGGTGTGATAAGACCGCGTTTTATTTAGACACCTCTCTTATACCTAAATGTATACATAAAAACATATTGTTATTTGTATTGTTATTTGTATTGGTATTTTTATTTGTTTTATTTCTATTAACCTTTGACATCTGAATTCAAATATTAGGCTAATGCTGAGGCCGCACTCATACGGAAAAGCGACGCGGCGGCGACCCTTCGAACAAATAAATGTCACTCATCGTTTTTCAATAGTGGCTGCCGACATGTCTATACTAATATTATTATAAAGAGGAAAAGTTTGTATTTTCGTTAGTTTTTTTTATATATTTTTGTATGTTTATTTCGAATAAACTAAAAAAAATCTGATCGGATTTCGATAATTCTTTTAGCATTAGAATGCTACATTATGTAATATGGGCTATAAAAATCCACCCGTGCGACCCTTGGGTGGGCCGCAGTTTTTATATAAGTTTGTTTTAACAAGGCCGCCAAAGTAGTGGGACCTCTTCCTTATGTTATTTCTAGTTTATATTGGAAGCTAACTTTTATCTATCGTATACCCAATCACAAACTTCTTGAAAAAGTTAAGAGATGACGCCAAGGAGACGTTTTTGTTTAGTATAGACAAGTTTTGAATTAAACTTCATGAAAAACTGCAACGTCTCTAAAAATGATACGTCAAATAGAGCAAAGCGGAAGCAGAAGATTGGAAAAGCAGACCCCACAATCAGATGGGAATGATCAATGCAGCGAGATAGAGAGAGATTAATTAACGGATAAAATATATATATATATTTACTCCAAAAATCACGTTGCTATGGAAAATAAACGAAATTTTCAACGATTTCATTACAAAATAATCGAAAATTTCGATTTTTTCCAACAAAATTTGCCACCCCTTTTAATTTTCGTAAAGGCGGAATTGGTATAAATTCTAAGCAAATGCCTTCGATCAACGCTGCGTTGATCCGTCAGTCAGTCAGAATAAATAATTAAAGAAATATAACTAGTACCTAACGATAGTAGCAACCAGGCCAAAAACATTTTAGTGTAAACCCAGTTCACATCACTAAAATCGGTTTTACAATTCTGGATGTTATCGGTTAAGCAACATCATACATTAATAAAAATATTCTTCACTGTAAATTGCGCAAGAGTATTCTATTCAACTAATAGGTATGTTATTTTGAGCGCCAGTTTACATTCCAACTATAAAACTGTAGTTACTTATTTACATTAAACGTATAAATTATGATTTTGTTTGTGGATTATTTCAACTTCAATGTATTTGCCCTTTTATATTTCGGCAAACTCAATAATTACATGTTAGATTCAGAAAGTTTTTTGTACCACGATTTCATATTATCTCATATTAGCTTCCATTGAGTGGTTTCACCCTTGTATCTCTCGTTTCCGTGGGAACTTCATAATTAAATAGAGTTTATATTATTTTGGGATAATAAAGAATTATATTGGTGAAAAAATTATCGAAATGCGACCAGTTATTTTTGAGTTTATTCGTAAGAAACATACATATGTAATAACATATAGGTACAAGAAATTATACCCAAATTTCTTCCTTTTTTTTACTAAGTTCCCGGTTGCTTCAACATATTGATGTAAATATGGGTGTGAAAAACATAAACGCAAACGCATTATTGTGACCGCCGCCGAATCGCGCAACCAGGCGCGTTTACCATTTTAGTTTCAGCCGTTACAACGACGCATTTAATTCACTAGGTTGCCAATTTCTTGACCTACATGTTGATATAAGTATAGGTGACGTAAGCAAAAACGCATACGCGTTATTATCAGTGAATACGCCACCATAACGCGCCACCGGAAGCCGGTCGCTTAAGAGTAGAAATTATTTTTAAAAACATTTCAACTGAATATATAATAAATGCCACTCCATTAAAAAATAGCCTTTTGTCCTTCATGTTACTTCATCAGTTTCCTCACAAAGTAACTTTTATTAACTACAATATGCACTTATATTATTTTTTCTTATTGCTTGAATACGGTAGTTATTTCTAATACCTTATTCTAATGTAGGGATATATGTTCAGATACCATAGCGCACAAAGCCATGGTTATGTGGTCGTTAGATAAACCTCACGGTGTTATTCGCTAACCTATCGTCCGGGTATACGGGATTCGCTCGCGCTTTCTCCGCAGCATGGACTATCAGGACCAGCCTGCATGATGGCTCATTCAGCATTCCCCGCATTCTTTTAAAGATAAACTTTTCTACTTTTATGAGCTCAGCGCGCAGAATCTTCACGCTGCTTTCTCGAGCCTAATCTGGTCGGCCGGCATAGGTACTGCGTAAGCTTGCCGCCCGTCGGCTACTCCTTACGAGGGCCGGAGGTCAGCTTGCTTCTAATACCCGGTGTTCTATGCCCAATTCCCATCCGATACAACTATTAGTAAGAACCAATGAAAAAAATCTCCTACGCTACGGAGACATAGGGATTAAATTCCCTAAAGAAAAAAAAGTCTTAAAGAAATGTAGTGTATTACGATAACAAATAGGACAATAATGTTACTTAGCAGAGAAATAAAAATAATATTCCCATTGGAATTTCAAATGGAAATCTGAAAATAGGCATCCAATATTCCTTAGCATACCATTCAACCAAACATTCCATTCATTCTTAAAAAAAATCCTTTTACTTGACAATTTCAATCTATTCCGAGTTAGCGAGATATTGTATGTAGACCTTTCCCTAGAGTTATAAATATTCTTGTTTATTCACCAAAATTGGGTTCCAAGACGAATAAAACTTATCTATGAGTAGTAAAAGACTTAGATTCATCATTTTTATCAGCCCGTATTCCCCTGTTCCCGTAACTTCCACTGTTGAACATGGGTCTTCTCGCGAAGGTGGGTTTTGCCATAGTCACCACGCTTTGCAGGCGAATATCTCACCGCAGTATTATTTAACACAGGAAACCCTGCTGTCTGCTTTATATTAAACCTGGGACCAAAGACTTAACGTGCTTTCCGAAGTCCAACCAACCAGACCCGAAAACTAATCTTTGAATTTACACAAAGCTGTCTTGTCCGGCATGGGAATCGAACGACCTTCGAGACTTGATGCCAGACTTATACCACAACGCAACGTCGATTGCCCTACAATACAACTATGTACATTATATTCAAGAAATAACCAATTATTTTTACTTTTTAAACAGTTTACATACGTGTAAATACGGTCGGTGTCATCGTAAATATTGACTTCCAAGTGAAACTGTACCTGTACGACAAATATTTGTCGAGTAGTGTTAACCATTATCTATATATAGCACCTACGTTCTTCATACATACTTCTTAATTTAATGTATTGTTTGCGAATGCTGGCCATTATACTTATTAATTATATTCATAATAGCAAACAACTGACTTTAAAAAATGTTTGATATTAAAAGTTAACTTAAAATCCTTCTGCTTTCTCAGAAAACCGCTGTTATTTAATAACTTTCATAGTTATCTTATAAAGGCGAATAAATTTCTGTATAATTAAACAAATATTTAACAGGGAGGTCTTAACGTAAATATAGCTGCGGCATTCTCTTTAATATAAGTAGCAATATAAAATAGTGTCGTGATGTAATTTATAAACAAGGTACCAGCTAAGCCTTAGAAACATGAAACTTGGAGAATATAATGCTTATGTCGATCCAAAACAATGTGGTTTTTCAAAATTCGACCATTAAGACCAGTCAAATAAAAATAAAAAATAAAATAAAAATCATTTTTATTTACGTAAACCAATTACAGGCACTTGTAAATAGTCAAACATTAATTAGAAAAATTTATTCATTATATTTGTTATTTATTTATATCTATAAAATTAATTATTTTTATATTATCATATATTTATATGTTATTATTATAATTTATTTATTTATATTGTTCTTAGCGACGCAAAATGCTTGTTCTGTCTATATTATGTCAAAACAATTGTCATTATTTAGGTGGACCATGAGCATATAACGACGGACGCGCTTTAATGCTACCACCGGATCCAATGCGCCCCAACTGAGAAGATCCGGCGAAACAAACTCAGTGGGTTACTTTACTACCGGTTTTAACACGGCCCACATGAGACGGTCCGGCGAAACATACTCAAATGGACAAATACGCGGGGTTTTGGTCCAATTAATATCATTTATTTTTAGTAGGCATACACATTTATTGCCCAAACGGTTATGGGGGAAATTGGTATGCAGAAATGTAATGTGGGTTATACCTATAACTGTTTCACCCACGGCACTCCGGTTTCCGTAGGAACTACATAGTTAAGCCTTATAGGCTACCTTGATAAATGGGCTATCGAACTCTGAAATATTTTTTCAGTTCGGACCAGTAGTTCCTGAGATCAGCATATTTAAGCAAACAAATAAACAAACTCTACATCTTTATATATTAAGTACATATAGCAGTTGCTTGTAATTTTAACATCTGGTTTTAATTCCTACTAAGTGGCGTAGGTAGAGAGCCGTACATGGGCCCGAAGTGGAACACTTGTGGTAGCGGGGCCTTGTAAATAAAACTGAACATTTAACAAATTTTACAGGGTCCTTGTAGCCCGGGGCTCTTTATCTTCGATTCAGCGGTAACTACGCCTATTTTCCCATCTGAGACAAGTTGAGACAACTGTTTATATTTGCAGTTGTAAGTTGTTCGAATCTGGGTATGGTTTATCTTCGCTTAAGAAAAATGTACAACAAATAAGTTTTTAAAATACGGAATTTGGCTTAAAAAAACCAAACATTTCTTGTAAAGATTTTTTTAAGGAAGAAACTAATTCCAGAAACGAATTTTGAATTGTACTCAAGGGAAAGCACGGATTCACTTAAATATGTATGCAATCAGATTAATGTGGGACTACAATCATCTCTCTTTGATGGTAAATGACTAAATTCCATCAATGACTAATCAGCCAAGTAGGTTGGTACACAGAACCGCTTTTAATGGAGAGCCTTCCGGCATCCGGATGGAAACCGGGCTTAAATTAGGCATTTGAAAACGAAAATCAGTAGGTATGGCCGATTTAATATTACTTCTTTTTTTTAGCTCGGTATTGTGTGTTTTTTATTCTTTTGTTTATTTACATATTATTTGTTGGCTATTTTCTGACATAAATCGCTTTTATTCTCTCTCAAATTGTTTTGTTTACTACACATAATAATATAATTGTAGAAAAGGCTGTAGGATTTTTCAAAGTTTTTGCAGAATTGTTGCTCGGTATTATTATAATTTAGAATTAGTTTTCCTAATTTATACAAATACTAGCTACGCCCCGCGGAATTATCCGCGTTACTCTCCTCCAGTGAGTTGGAGCGTGATGTTTTGTAGCCTATATGTTAATCCAGCCTATCTTGTTGCAAAATTTCAACCAATTCCGTTCTGTAGTTTTGGCGTGAAAGAGTAACAAACATCCATCCATCCATACTTACAAACTTTCGCGTATATAATATATAAAAATATTCTAATTAAAATATCGGATTAGTATCTCCAGTACCTACTACATATCCGATTTTGAACATTCTGTAACTATTAGACGGCTGCGTTCTTCAGAACTATAAATACTTAAGAGGCTATACGTATTATAAGACGAAGAACTACGTAATATGCGGGAAATATGTCGGTAAATAGAATGTAATCCTATGTTCGCTAATCACGTTGTATTAATGAACTATCTTCCCCCTAAAATACTAAAAGTCATAATCGCACAATCTCATCGCCAGCGATCGCCCTGAGCCGAGATCCAAGCCCTACAAAGGGCGCTCTCTTGCGCAGCTTAGTTTGTAGTTTTTAAACCATTTATGAAGGCTGAAGCTCTGCTCGCCTTTATGCCCGGTGATGTAGCAAAACCAAAGCCTCGTGGCTTACAACTATGTCCGTCCGAAAAAAGAAGAACTATCTTCCCGCTCGCGGTTTCACCCACCCGCGTAACCTTTGTTCCCGTAGGAATTTCATCATTAAATATACCCTTTCTCTATAAATGAGCTATCTAACACTGAAAATGTTTTGCATATTACAACACAAATTGCACCAGTAGTTCCTGAGATTAGCGCATTAAAGCAAACAATCCAACAAACAAACTCTTCAGCTTTATATTTTAGTATAGACTATTGAGACACTACTGGGGACAGCTGACCACGCTAAATGTCCCTATAAAACTTTAAACAATACCCATTTTCAGTGGTTTGTTAGCTATGCCAGTCTTTTTTTTTAGAGTTTGAAAACTAGAAAGAATATGTCCCTACCATAAAAACGTTTGTGAAACTTCAACAAAATAAAATAGAATGCAAATATCTAGAGTATTATAAAATCATACATTTGCATCATAACGATCTCTGTGTCAGTATCATGTGGCCCTTAAAAATAATGAGCAGACAACATATTTCAGCAACATAATATAACTTATTCAGTAGCTGTTGTTACTAAACTGTACTAAAAAGCATAATATAAATCACCTATTATTCAAGAGCATAAGTAATGTTATCTATCCTCGTCAGGATAAATACGTTTATAGTATGTTGGTACTAGCCCCCATAGGGGCCGGATTGCTTATGCATACCCGGCCCCCGTCAACGGCGGATCGAAGGAGTGTCTGGGGGGTTTAAGTGGGTCCTCTCCTCGTGGTATGATTAGAGCATACCACGCTATGGAGAGGGCGAGTCCCACATATCCCACCGCCAGCGCGCGAATACGCTGCAGCGGCGGTGGGAATGCGTAAACGCATTATCCTTCGGACAAAAAAAAAGGTACTAGCTCCTATTGAAGCCACATTGGCTAAAGGGACATCCCTATGTGACTTCTTATACCTACCAGAATATGTGTACAAAGTTTCATGATGATCAGTTAAGTAGTTTTCGCGTGAAAGCATAGCAAACAAACTTACTTTGCTTTTATAATATTAATAGGGATTTATTGTATGCATCCGTCTTTTAGGTCCACTGGAAGACATTCATTTATGTGTGTATTTATTTCTCTTGTGTGTAAATAAGTATACAAGTAAATAATGCATCTTTGGTCTAGCGGTAATATGTTCGGCTGAAACCACCGAGATCCTGGGTTCGATATCTAGGTCGGTCAAAAATCTGTGATACTAGTCCAATCTCCTACTCTTTGCTCGCAAAATTAGGTGTGACGCTTTTGCAGATACGACCTGTAAGAGATGCGCCTTTATGCCCGTGAAGCCAGTGAAGTAGCAAAAGCCCCATAGCTAACTATAAAAAAAAAAAAGAAAATAGTCGACAGCTAAACGTCCTATCTCAGGCACAGGTGGAACGAACAAAATTTTCGATTTTTAATCTAACTGACTTACAATTTTTTAGTCTTCAGGCCTATTACAGTGTCTCCTGCCTAAAACTGTCTGCTATTAAACTATGAAACCACTGTGTGACGTAATAAATATTGTTGAGGGGAACGTAATGTAGGTAGGCATATAAATATTTCCGTTATAAAATTGGACGTTTATGGGGTAATTACTGTATCCGCAAATTTATTATATACTTAATTATTTTGTATCAAAATTAACAGAAGATACATGCCTTAATAAAACTATTATATAAGGTGCTTTCAAATTATATGCCTTTCCTTTAACAGCTGATATTATTAGGTATTTTTTTTTCTTAAAAATAAAATATGAGTAGGTATGTATACTCATATTTTATTTTTGTGCAAAAAGAATAATAATTATTCAAACGTCTTTTGGATGGTTGAGGGAATACCCTCCGTGCCTCGGAAAGCACGTTAAGCCGTTGGTCCCGATTTTTATAACAATCGTATACAAGGGAACAGGCGTGTTTCCTTGTATGTTACAAGATACTATGGCAAAAACCTTCCCTCGGAAGGAGGACTCTGTTCAGCAGTGGAAGTTGAACAACTTGTTGATGATGATGAATAAAAGCGCTAGGGGGGCACCCCTTACCCCGTAATTCACTGGGGGTACGACAAGCATAGCGACTATTGGGGGAACATTTTATTATTTAACTTTTTGAGTTCATTCGTTTCAAACATACTGGATTGGACGGATTTCAAAGATTCCTTCACTTTTCAAACTCAACGTTATCTAGGAGTAACATAGGTTAGGGTAAAAGCGGGATAGTAGCCCTAGGTTTCAATGAAGCTGTTTCATTTAAAAAAATGGTCTTATTAATAATATTTCGAGGTGTATATCGAAACATAGGTCTTTGATCTTTCATAAAAGCCTATTTTTGTTAACATTATTAATATTCGTTTCGAGTAATTCATGTTTTATTTGACCTCTCAAAAAAGGGATAGTTGCCTACTATAGCGGATAGTAGCCTAACGTTAAAATTCTTCGGGGGATACTCGCCACATGTAAGAATGGGCGCCTCCCTATTTTTTTTTTCAGGTAAGTTTCAAGTAATTTCACGTTATCAGTCTTTCGTTTTCCGTACATTGGAGGTATTTCGTTAATTCCATTTGCTTTTTATCTAGTTGTTTGAATGCAAGTATAAACTATGTTCCGTTAAGCTGATGGCTGAGGCATTTTATTTACCTAGAATGATTGCAATGAAACAAGTTATAGTTACTATAAGTTAGAAAAAACGCTAAAACAAAAAAAAACTCTTTAATTTCTTAATTCTCTTTATTACTCGTTCAAAAATCTATAGTGGCTCTATGGGCAACTATCCGCCAAAGTAAAAAGGGCAACTATCCTTTTTGATACGGATACTTGCCTTTTCCATTTCCAAAATAATTTAAAACTATTCAGCAATAAAACTTAACAAATAGTATTATTGAAACTTTAACGCATGCCAAGAAACAAAAAGTTGGCTGAAGCTGTTCGTTTCGCCGTGGAAGATATTTGCTCACACAGACAAAACGCGTGCCCCTACTTTAATGGCTTTAATGAAATAAGGTCTGCAGGGGGGGCACTTCCAACCATAATCAAGTTCTAACACCTCCAACAAATCTTACATAGAGTATTCGAAACCGAGGCATCTATCCCACTTGGGCATCTATCTCGCCTTATATATTAAATTATGACTTTCCCACGGAGACAAGAGCTACGCAGGTGAAACCGCGCACGGGAATTTATTAATATATGTATAAAGCATTAAATTTCACTTATTTGATTTCATACTACCTACTAATGCTTTTAAAGGGAAGGCATATATTTTCGAAGAACCTTATATAATAACTAGTGAGTGAACAAAAACAATAAAGTGTCTCCATTATTTAGTTGGTATCTATACCTACCCTGTTAGAATATCGATGTTTCTCGAAACTTTAAGTTAATTACCATCCGCTGCCGCGATATCACAATCCGATTATTCCAGAACCAATCTGATGAGAGTTAGTAAGCCTAAATGTCTCGTTCTATCAGTATCCGTTTTGCATTCAGATCGATGATTGGAACCCCATACATTGACAACTAAAAAAGGCCAGTAGAAAAGGCAATATATTGCTGTATGTATACGTTCTTAAACCACGATGTAGTTTTAAAATTGTTGTGTTGTTATTTATTTGAGAATCGGAAGTCAATTAAAACTATTAAAAAGGCGTCTATGTACAACTAGTTTCCCACGCGTGGTTTTACCCGCGTAAGTCCCGTGCCCATTAGAAATTCATAATTAAATATGGCCTATAACCATCTTCGATAAATAGACTATCGTACACTGAAAGAAATCGGACCAGTAATCCCCGTGATTAACTGGTTCAAGCAATCAAAATCTTCAGTTTATATATTAGTATATATAATCCTTTAATTCACCGTTAATCATATAAGTTTTTATGATTATTATACTGGGTGACTTTTTTTACCGTCTTGAAAATAATATGGCGGGATGTGTATATGAAATAGATGTCTATGGAATAGTTATTTTATCATTTTATTTTTATAGTGACATAGAGTGAAAATCGTAACGGTAAAAATGCGTACCTAAGTAGGTAGTTACAACGTCCCATGACATGTCGTCCGTAGCGATGCGATGACACATGTCGCGCTATGTTACCATACATCCGACTACGTCAAACCACTTTTACTCGACATGCTGGCGACAAATATAACAGGACGTTTGTCCCCTAGAATATCACTAATGTAAAAATACGCTTACGTTTTTTTTTATCAATAAACTAGCGGCGCCTCTCGATTTTACCCGCGTTACTCTGCTCCAGTGGGTGGGAGCGTGATTTTTTGTAACCTATATGTTAGTCGAGCTTATTTATTACCCCCGTGCAAAGTTTCAGCCAAATACATTTAGTATTTTTTACGTGAGAGAGTAACAAACATACATACATCCACACATACAAACTTTCCCATTTATAATATTAGTAGGATACACCCTCCAAGTATCATGTCTGTACAATTGACATATACATATGAGCTGTCCAAACAAAGTATTAGTAGGTATTAGAAAAATAACTATTTTGAATTACTTATTTTATTTTTGATAATTACATGTGTGACATTTATTTTTATATTTATTATTATTAGAATTGTTTTGCATGGAATCAAATAAAGCTTTATTATTATTATTATATAGTGAGCACTCCTTCACTTTTTCTTCTTCAGTCCTAGAGAAAGAACAAGACGATTCACAGAATTATATCTTTAAATTTCCAGTAAAGTGTATTCCAGCACTCAATTTAAGTAGGTTGTTAGTATTCGATGCGATATTTTAAGCATCAATTTTAAGATTTATTCTGTGAAGCTGAGCATTAGTGTCCAATAAATTTTAAAACCGCCTTCGATTGAGAAATGCTCGGTTTAAACGATTTTATAAATATTTCAGAAATTGATATTATATTATTCAATAAATATAATATTTTTATGTCTGCAAGAAATTGTTTGCGTTATCCTGTCAAAGCACTTTGAAGCATTGCTTGAAAAGCTATTCTTTTCAATGAATTTTATTTTGGAATGGCGCGATCCGTCTTGTTTTGATACTTAACTAGTTGTTACTGCAACTTCAGGAATAGTTACTTTAGGCTAACACGATTCTTAAACATTATTTATTGGTACTCTGCTTTCAGATGTGTTAGCGTGATGATATATCCCATATTCATGATATATCCCAGCCTTCCTCAATAAATGGGCCGATAAAACTAACATGCACTTATACAAAGACTTTTTCTAATCGTATAAATTGTTCCTCAGATTAGCGCTTTCAAGCAAAAAAACAAACTGTACTGTAGAAAATAAATGGAGGAGAAAGAGAGAAATTATGGAGGAAACTAACAGAAAGCCGCTACCAACTTAAGCAGTTCAGAATATGTAGAATTTGCAATGCGGCTGTCGTAAAAAATCATATGTGACCAACATAATAAAAATGAAATTCTTTTCTTTATAAAAATATTCAGATGACAATATTTGTTATACTGGACTATTAGGGAACGAGAATCAAATGGGTCACTTATTCAATAAATCTCTGTAATAAAAGTTGGTAGCCGCATATTGAATGAATTGTCTTTGTTATGCGACGGAAGCTATAAAAATATAGATGTTCGTTGACAATGGAACTATTATTTCTATCATTTTTAAATGTTTGGTTTTAGTTTTCTGTTAGCAATTGAAATACCTATGTTCGAAATAAATGTCCAGAAATGAAATAATGGTCTCGGAAATGAAATGCTGGACTTAACAATATTGAGAGTCACCACGAAAAAATACCATCATCTGAACAAATCGAATAGAATTAAAAAAAACTATCCACTGAATAAGTTGCATAGATATCTAAACGATTACTGAATTAAAATTAATCCCCTTTAATATTACGCATACAATATACTTGATCTTGGGAGTTTAATTGTAGTACTGCTATATTAAACATCTAGAATAGAATTACAATATCTATTGCTACAAGATTACTAGTGTAAACTTCGCTTAAAAATATGTATACAAAAATGTTATTTTATTGTCCACCCTGTTAAAATATATTGTGTAAAATTGCATTGTATTAAGACATATTTTGAGCGGTAGTAACACTAGATATTTCGTTATTGAATATATAATTCGGCAAAGTAACGCCTAATTATATTAATAAAACATTTAACAGTATCAACGAAAAATAACAAATGGTTACAAAATTTTATTTTTTTAAATTTTCCGGAAGTTTTTTCACTTATCTTTTATCTTTTGATACAGTGAATTTAAATCTACCAGCCGTTTCTATCTATCAGCTTTAAATAAATATTTTTTATGGTATTAATTTTTTGTATTTTTCTACAAAATTACATACATGTCATATCTCCAAATTAAAGCTGATAGATGAAAACGATTTTTATTTTCAGAATCAGGATGCCATACGTCTACATGAAAGCTAATTAACGGTCTGGAAAAAAATCATTGTAATTACGTGATAATTATAGGTAGATACTTGTAACCTCAACCATTAAGACCTGCATAGAAATTTTAGATTTCTCGTCCGGTGTGAAGATCTATGAGATCCACGATCCACGATCTCCTTAACTTATACGCCACGAAGGTTGCCCACGTAAGTAAATGCCGCTTAACCAACAAATCTACTTACTTCGTTTACACCGTTTTTATTTGTACTTTACGTTCCACACATTACTTTGTTTATTACATCGTAGAAATAACGATTGTGATTTAAGGCACATTAAAGAGATTCTGCGTAATGTCAAGGTGGTTAAATTTTTAGAGCGTTGTTACGCGTCTTAGATAAGACCTTGATAAGATTTATTCATTATCAACAATCAAATACCCTCCTTCGGAAGGAGGCCCATGTTCAGCAGTGGACTTTATACGGGCTGATGATGATGATGATGATGATTATCATCAATCAGCAACAGCCCGTCTATTGCTAAACATGGGCCTTTACAGGCCTTGGCAAGCCAGAGTACTTGGGGGATATTGCCATAATCACCAACTTTGGCGGATTGATGATCGCAGTATGTTACCACCGCCCATGTATCAGATGGATGTCTTTTAATCAACTCTTACGTGGAAAGACATGGTGGATTTATGATCTGTCCTTAAACTCACTCATAATTTCTCAATTACTCCCGCAAGCGACCGCCTTAAGCCAAGGCCCAAATCCCACAAGCGGCGCCCTCTTGCGCAGGTCGTTTAGTTTGTAGTTTTAAATCCATTAAAGCAGGAGCCCTGATCATCTTTATACCTGGTGAAGTAGCAAGAGCATCGTAATTAATTAAGTATGTCCGTCCAAGAAAAAAATGTTGGTTTTAATCATTTTTTCTTAAAACCAACAATTTTTATTTGTATTCAAACATTAGGTAACAACCTACAGTCGACTCTCGGAGTTAGGTAAACAGTGGTCTTTTGAATATCATCAAAACAGAAAAAATCAATACAATCAATAGTCTATATCTTAACAGGCTTTTTGTCCACGATGTTGTATCAATAAATGTTTTTCTTTCTATTCGAACACCGGTAAAGACCTCTCACCCCTACTTTCTTCAAGCATACCTTACCTACCTTAACATCAAAACTTTCATCACATTTAAAACCATATTTGCGAAACAACCATATTAAATGATTTAACGACACGCCGCCATCTTTGCTACACAACAAAACTGATAATGTTTAACTATTTTGTTCTAAAAACAGAATATTAATATTTAAAAAAACTTAGGATTATGTTTACTTTCATCTTCATCTTTTGTTTCATTTTTTTATTTAATTGTTCAAAAATAATATGTATACCTACTTCTTGTAAATAGTTGTTCCTATTTCCCTTTAGACATTGACACAACAAGACAGGAGTCGTAGTAAATTAGGTATATTGTCAAGCAAGTGCTTGTTCCAATCCGAAATTACATTGAACGAGTCTAAAAATATCTTGTCTGAGCAAATATCACAACAAATATTGGTTTTCGCTACTCATAAAACTATTTATTATCGTCAAATTGTTCCATACATTTGAATACAGACCGAAAAATACAATGGTTGTATTAGGTACTAACTGTTCGTGCGTGTAATAATGAATGATTTTATTAGTGATCTAACTATGGAATCGCCTAAGGGTCCGTTCACAAAGACCGGATCGTAGAGGAGAGCAGATTCTTATCACGTTGAAAACAGAGTTTTTAGTATTTGTAGTAAGGTTTATTTTTACATGTGCACTGCTTTTGTCATTAAGAATGCTTGAACGCGCTTGGTGTGAAACAATAAGAGAAGCTGACCGGCTCCAATTGCGTACCTACTTTTTCTCGTTCGCGCAGCCGATCGGTCCGATTGCGTGCACGCCGCCCCACGCCGACCGCCATTTTGATAACGCCGACCGCCGCCGACGTTAACACCGAAAACAAAACTTGGACTGCGTGGAATACTGGTACTGCCTTTGTAGTGTATCCACCCGGCTCTGAGCGCACCCGACCGGCTGCGAGTGCATCCGACCGGCTGCGAGCGCATCCGACCGGCTCTGAGCACATCCGCTTTCAGATCGCTTCCAGCCGGTCTATGTGAAATAGTTGGCGGCTCCGCTCCGACCAACTCCAAGCGTATACGATCCGGTCTGTGTGAAAAGAAAAATGCGCGCCGATGCTCTCCGAGCCGGTCTGTGTGAACGGACCCTAATACTATCATTTTGGAGATTAGGTAGGATAGACGGACATCATCATCATCATCAACAAAATGAATAGTAACCTATATTATAGTAACAGTGAAAACCCCACAAAAATCGGTCGTGCCTTAATTAATTAGCCAGACACTTATACAGTCAGACCTACATTTTTATTTTGGGTTTATTATTAGAACTTATCCTTATATGTAGTATCCTACTCATATCAAATACGTTTAATAAAACCTGTTATTTTCGCAAACGGACACTAAAATTTTATTTATTTGTATAGATGTATAGACATATCGTTCTTAAAGACAACATTCTTCATATCGTTTTAAAAAACTTGGAATTAATCATTTTGGAGACAGATTAACCAAAGCTATCAGTCTAATGCCTTCTGCGGTGAAGCACCATTAATCGTTGGCACCAGGATTTGACACGAATCTCCTCGTTTTCACTTGAAAATGTTTAAGGTTGAAGTTTTGTTGATAATTAATTACTGTGGCCTAATGATAAATGTAAATATACCAAATAGGAACGGTTAAGCTAGCCGATTTTGTAAATTTGATTTCTAAAGGGTTGAATTTTAAAATTTAGTTTTTTTTTGTCCTTGCACAAAATTTCACGGTTCTAGACCCCGGTTGATCTGTCAGTCAGTCAGTTTCACACATACGTATATATATATAATATATGTGTGTTACTGTAAAAGCTCGAACTACGGTAAATCCTAAGATTCTCCAGTAAAACATAAGATTTACCAACTATTAATGATAAAAGTCCGAACAGATTCGCGATTCGAACTTTTACCACCATTCACTTGGTAAATCTTAACATAACCTAACCTAGGATGTACTAAATTGTGATGGTTCTTCTATATTATTCTAATTCTAAAAACCTCGAGAATAACGTTTTATTTTCATGAATCCTTACTTTCACCAACTCATGTCGGTGAATCTTAAGACTTACTCATAAATCTTAGGTTTTACCGTAGTTCGAACTTTTACAGTAATATATTTATACATAGATTTACTCCTATTTGCAATAATTGCACCGGTGGCTCAGTGGTTACGGAAGTTGCTTCTGAGACCTGGTGTTCTGGGTTCGATTCCCACCCGGGACAATTATTTGTGTGAACCACAAACAGTTGTTCTGAGTCTGGGTATTCTTTGTGTCCGTGAAATGAATGTTTGTAAAGTCCCCCGCGACACAGGGATTTATTTCCCTAGTGCGGGAGATGTCTTTTTTAAAAAAGAAAAGAAAAAAAAAAATTATGCCTTCTACAAATTTATTTAAATATCCTGTATAAAATGGACTATAACCTCTTATCTTATTAATATTAAGATTTCTGATCTTCATCCCGAAGAATTTAATAAGGAGTAGGTAAATTAATTATTCGTTTAACGTTTATAAATTAAATGAATTTTTTACTTATATTATGACCTAATTTTATGAAAAATATAAGAAAAAGCAATTAGAATTAATTGTTCAAATATTTTATAGGAACGTTTCAATAGAATAGAATGTATAAAGTGTCAGGTATTTTCATACAAAGATTTATGGAACAAAATTAAAACAAACTGTGTTTACCTTACAATCTTTAATTAACAGTAAGTAATCAATTAATGAAAGGTTCAAATTATTTTACTTGGAACTCTAAGATAATATACACTTACAACTCGTTCGCAATTAAATATAATGAATTTTTAGCTATTAATAAATAAAATAGGCATGACGACAAAAACATGTGTAAACATGTATTTTTTGAATACTCAAATCAATAAAAAATTACAAAGATTCAGATCAACAGCGCTCAGAAGAGAGGGTTGTGACGTGTCCTAGGTAAAATTGTACAAAGAAGTGACGTCACATGAAATTTCAACACGCTATATTTTCGTAATTTTTTGTTGCTAAACGAAAAATAGAAAATATCTTCGGGGCCAATATTTTTTGGTGATCAACAGACGCGACGGTCCAAATGGTTTTTTTCAATCGTGATCTCTCTTGTTTATATGTATAACAAGAGAGATCACGATGAATGAAATGAAAAAGATTCTATTGCATCTCGAATGTATTTGTGCTACTAAGAATGGTAATTTTTATGCATAAAAAAACTTTTTTCTTAGCTAAAACAAATATTTGTTGTGGTTAGTAACAGGATGGTATTTCATATTCACTATCCCGGGTAATTATAACCACGAATGAAACTAAGAATGATTGTCCTAACAATATTTCCAAACAGCAAGCAGCAAAAACGGTATACTATGTCCTGAAGGTTGTCCTTATTTTACAACTTTTAAATTATCCCCGGAGCTCTTTTCATTTGATTATGTACCTCTAAATATAAAATATTTTTAATTTTTTTATTTTGTTGAGATTAAGAGGTCGCCCAGCTGTCAAAGATTTCGAGTTTTTATTTAAAATTCAAATTATACTACTAAAAATAATTTGAAATTTTTAAAACAAACACTGAAATACTTTCTTAAGGTATATAATCAAATTACGTGGCAATTCAAATAAAAAATCTTAACTATAGGGACCACCCTAATGTCCAACCTAAACCTTAAAGATTCGTGAATATTATAAAAAAAAAACAAAAGACAGTTTTTATTACTAAAATAATATTGGGTATTTATGATAGTATAAATATATGACGCAACGATACGACCGTAATTGACGCATCTTATAGAATGTACAATAATATAACAAACAGATGAAGCAGTGGCCCTTTATTTAGTTTTCGTGACCCGGTACCTGGTCGCGATCCACCAAATGGGAAACGCTGGTATATCAGCATATTGCCTACATAATAGTGGGGATATTTCACATTCATAACCAAAGCAGTGTAGAAATTATACGTTATTTTATACTTAGTTTACGGAACCACAACACGAATGTCGGCGGGTTGTGGCTTGCCTTTAATATTAACTAGAATTGCCAAATAGATTGCTTTTGTTCAAACATGTTCGCAGATTTACTAAAGCTGAAGTGAAATGAATCCAGAGTTCTCCAACTTCTGCAATAAACTTGTGGTATTAATAAGGTACTTGTGATTTTTATTACATATTATTTAGCATGCTAGTTGTTGTGTGTAGCATGTTCTGAATGTGACTCAAAATGTACTACATATTAACATGGCTGAAAGATTCATTTCTTGGTATAGTCAATCTAATCTAATCTAACTAGCATGTGTTGTCCCACTGTAGGGCAAAGGCCTCCCTCTCCCTTTTCCACACAACTCTGTCTGTTGCCGGCCAGTGTATAGTCAAAATCTAAATAAATAATATACAACAATTCCAGAAAAAGTAATTCTTCATAAATTGTAATTTTGTACGAAAGTTTTTTGATTCTGAAAAAACGTATTTATAACCAAGAATATAAGGTTGAACTTTTCAAGTTTTCTTAATCTTGATAATATATATAAAAAAAAAACAGAGAGTGACGGTGACGAACGTTATATACCTATTAGCATAATATAAAATTCTAAAGTTATACCTACATTTTTTGCTGCTTGCTGTTTGGAAATATTGTTAGGACAATCATTCTTAGTTTCATTCGTGGTTATAATTACCCGGGATAGTGAATATGAAATACCATACTGTTACTAACCACAACAAATATTTGTTTTAGCTAAGAAAAAAGTTTTTTTATGCATAAAAATTACCATTCTTAGTAGCACAAATACATTCGAGATGCAATAGAATCTTTTTCATTTCATTCATCGTGATCTCTCTTGTTTATATGTATATGTTTTTTTTTTATATATTTAATCAAGATTAAGAAAACTTGAAAAGTTCAACCTTATATTCTTAGTTATAAATACGTTTTTTCAGAATCAAAAAACTTTCGTACAAAATTACAATTTATGAAGAATTACTTTTTCTGGAATTGTTGTATATTATTTATTTAGATTTTGACTATACACTGGCCGGCAACAGACAGAGTTGTGTGGAAAAGGGAGAGGGAGGCCTTTGCCCTACAGTGGGACAACACAGGCTAGTTAGATAAGATTAGATTGACTATACCAAGAAATGAATCTTTCAGCCATGTTAATATGTAGTACATTTTAGGTCACATTCAGAACATGCTACACACAACAACTAGCATGCTAAATAATATTTAATAAAAATCACAAGTACCTTATTAATACCACAAGTTTATTGCAGAAGTTGGAGAACTCTGGATTCATTTCACTTCAGCTTTAGTAAAAGCAAAGCAATCTATTTGGCAATTCTAGTTAATATTAAAGGCAAGCCACAACCCGCTGACATTCGTGTTGTGGTTCCGTAAACTAAGTATAAAATAACGTATAATTTCTACACTGCTTTGGTTATGAATGTGAAATATCCCCACTATTATGTAGGCAATATGCTGATATACCAGCGTTTCCCATTTGGTGGATCGCGACCAGGTACCGGGTCACGAAAACTAAATAAAGGGCCACTGCTTCACCTGTTTGTTATATTATTGTACATTCTAAAAGATGCGTCAATTACGGTCGTATCGTTGCGTCATATATTTTTACTATCATAAATACCCAATATTATTTTAGTAATAAAAACTGTCTTTTGTTTTTTTATAATATTCACGAATCTTTAAGGTTTAGGTTGGACATTAGGGTGGTCCCTATAGTTAAGATTTTTTATTTGAATTGCCACGTAATTTGATTATATACCTTAAGAAAGTATTTCAGTGTTTGTTTTAAAAATTTCAAATTATTTTAAGTAGTATAATTTGAATTTTAAATAAAAACTCGAAATCTTTGACAGCTGGGCGACCTCTTAATCTCAACAAATTAAAAAAAATTAAAAAAATTTATATTTAGAGGTACATAATCAAATGAAAAGTGCTCCGGGGATAATTTAAAAGTTGTAAAATAAGGACAACCCTCAGGACATAGTATACCGATCTTTGTTTTTTATAAAATACCAGCGACCCGCCCCGGGTACAATGCTAATCTATTATACATATAGACCTTCCTCTTGAATCACTCTGTCTATTAAAAAAAACCGCATCAAAATTGCGTTGCGTAGTTTTAAAGATTTAAGCATACATAGGGATATAGGGACAGAGAAAGCGACTTTGTTTTATACTATGTAGAGATTACTAGCAGAGTTTTTGCACACTATTCTCCACAGCCCCAAGTGCTTAGTTAAAATGCTTGCATTACCATTGGGTTTACGTCGGTAGTGCAATGGGTGGGGATCCAATGGAATCTTTGAGAAACATTGGTGTGTATGTTCGAGTGACACTCCACAATTAATTTTGAATGAAAGTTTGGAGTGACAATGTATGAGAAGGGTGTGAATAGGAGTAATATAGTTACGTCATTCCTTTATCAAAACAAAGTGGGGATAGATGAAGGTTTGGTAACGGATACTGTTGAATTAGGTGCATCATCTTAGGGAAATCATTTTGTGTTGCATAATTTAAACGATAATGAGCTTTATATAAAACAATATAATTAAACTAATTATGCGGTTATTTTATTAGAATAAGTCTCTTTATTATAATGTTTTTTTTTTTTTTTGTTTTAAGATTATTAGCAGATTTTTTGCATTCTACTAGTATTTTTGTGAACCCCTCGTGATAAGCCAAAACGGTTGTGTTACGAGTGGGTTCACGTAGGTAGTGCAATTGGTGGGGTTCGAACCGGCGACCTCAAGATCACAAGTCCGACGCCCTAGCCATTCGGCTACGGCCGCTTAATATTAAATACCTAAAGACACATAAGATATTAAACTGTATTACTTGCTATAACTTTCGTGGTGTAGCGGTACAAGTCTCAGAGATCATGGACTCAGTCCCCAGGCTAGTTTTCTGTAAATTCTAAGATTTATTTTTCTGTTGGTTGAGGAGCCCTGTACCGATCTTCCTACCCTTCGTAACTCGGAAAGCACTTTAATTAGCCGTTGGTCCCAAATATTATAACACCATCTATAGCAGTGGCCTGGTAAATATTAGGTCACGGGCAGCAATATTTTCCTGTGTGTCATTACATCAACCCGCTTGCCAAGCGTGGTGACTATAGTACAAAAACCCTCCCGCGGGAGGCGACCTATGTTCATTGCTGAACATGGGCCTTCTCTTAAAAGACCAAGGTCGGTGCAGGATATTGCCATAATCACCACGCTTGGCAGGCGGATTGATGTTCGCAGTAAGATGGGAGTATCTTTGAGCTGGTAGATGCTGCCCATCCATCAGCTGGTAATCCCTTATTCGCTTCGTACGACACCCATAGGAAGATATTAATGGTCTTTTCTAAGTCAGAAACCACACGGCTAGCAACACACAACAATATGATAAACATTTTAAACTGTTACTAAGAGAAATTGGTAGCTTATGATGTTTTGAATTATCGAACTACTATATCTTTCAAAAGAATGTAAGAAACCTACGTCATAATGTTGAAGATAACCGATGATTGGGGCAATTCAAATATGTATCAATCTATATTTTATATCTATCTATAATATGAATAAAATACTTAGTTTTGAACGACCAATATATTTTATTTCTCATCACATAACAATGTTGTACAATCATACATTTGATCGATCTTTCAAGTAACATTGAGTCTGTGAGCAGCTGGTGTCTACGATAGGACTAAACCTGTATAACAGATCACTAGACCTGACCCCACGGTTAAATAATATTAACACCAGAATATTTACTGGTAAACAGTTACGATAGGATTTAACATAATTCTGGAATTCGGAAAATACATAATTGTTTTTTAGATAAAGTAAATTACTGACTGACTGCTAATTCAACAAACAGCCTAAGCCGCTCATCGTACTTCATCGTAGAGACCTGAAACTTAGAAGGTATATTTTCAATTTAACGCAGGCATCTAGTAATAAAAGACTTATTATAATTCTACCCCTTAGAAAATGATATAAGGTGACCGATTTTATATGGAAAAATCTAAATCTACTCAAAAAATGTCGCTGGCAACAGCAACAACTATATAGTATATCTACTTTGTATACACCTACCCCTTATTGTTAATACAGCTTTTCGCAGAATCATTGGGCATTCGAAGGACATATTATTTTCTAAGAAAAAATAACTAAAATATTATCTAGTTGTTATTATCATGAAATAAACATACCAGGAAAAATATTCCTGCTTACTAACATCAATCACAAAACACTTTCATCGAGCAAATAAACTAAACGTAGTATTTATACAATTCGTCGGTCAAATAATAATAATTACTTAACTTTGCCATGATTTTGATAAAAACATTTTCATTAGAGTAGTTTTTTACATGTCCTGTGTTATTAAAGTACTATATGTATGTATTTACCTAGTTACTTTAACTTGGCATATTGAAGATGTATTTTGCATCCATACTAAACCTGGAATAACAAAAATTTTACAATTGAGTATTGGGATACTGAAAAGAAAAAATAATAATTTAAAGAATAATATAATGCAGTAATAACAATAAAGCACAATAAGACTTTAAGCTGTAGTAATAATAATGAACAATTAGAATTTCAATAAAAAAATAATCGAAATTTTGTATCTTCACAATCTTATAAACTTGTCAAATCATTCTGCTAAATCGGGCCAACCGTTTATAATAGCAATAGACCAATAGTGACTGATCAAATTACTTCTATGGCATTTTAATTGATTTATTATCATAAAAATAGTCTCGTTAGCTCGTATAAATAAATTTCTTTTTAAATGTCTATAAATATTTGTTATAATTTTGAGAGCGCCAGCGATCGCCATCACCTTTAAAGTTTTGTTGTTATTTTATTGCGTAAGCCTTGTTTTAAACCTTAACTTCATTCTTGATAAATATATGAATACATGCGATATTGTATGTTAGTAAGGAAATTACTAAAAATGTATGTATTAAAAAAGAATGTTTATCTCTATCACTGTCAACGAAAAACGTGCTCAAAAAGCTGCCTACATCGTGTCCTTGAATGGAGAGAGGTAAGGTGAATTACATAGGTACACTGTGATGCATTACGGCTTGAGTTAAAAATATGATAAACATATGAAATTAATTCGTAAAATAGTAATAAATCCTACGTTTATTTGTTTATTCAGACTGATTTTGGCTCAGATCCAACGCATTCAAGCCTCGAAAAGCATCTAAATAATTGCGCCGTTTCATTCCTGAAATTTCAGGCTATGTTGTAGGGAGATAAATTATTGATGACAGCTCTAGAGACAATTTCACTGGCTTTCAGTTGAAGTCTTGCTCTAAAGCGAGGGTCATGGATTCGATTCCTGCAACGTAAAATATGTGTGTAAAATAATGTCGGCATTCTATGTAGGATTTGTCAAACCGCGAAAATAAAATCCGCGGAATTTTACTTTATGACAGCAAAATAATAAGTAAAATATTTTTTATTTATAAATAGATTTAATTTTATTAATATAAAACACAAAACTTGTGTTTTTCTTCCGCTTATGGGTATTATTTTTTCTTGAGATCTAAATTCAAATGGCAGATATTAAAATCACGTTTTTTTTATTTATTACAGTATTATTTATGAGACTGCAGTATATCGTCTTTTGGCCTCGAAATATTGGGACTGTGAGGACCGGAAGTCAAATTTAATTGTACACATGACAATTTTATAAACTATTACGTTTGGTTCTTGAACGCTTCAAGGGATTTTACCTGCACCTTTTGAGCCGCGTGCTATATTAGGTGGAATGTGTGATACTCAAGGCCATTTTCCGCACGTATTCCTTCGCAGCCGACGACGACGTCGGAATTTGCAGCTACTGAGAAAACGAACTAGCGCGCAATTTAGGTTAAAAAATAGTGTTGTACCTAGTGTAGTTAATAGTGGAGTATTAAGCAAAACAACGGTTTTCGGTTGAAATCCCTTAAAAACCTTACATAATAAATGTTATTGACTAGTTTACAAATGTGATTTAGTCAATTTTATACAAATTCAATTGAAAATAAGAACTTCATACGTTCCCTGATATTCGATTATTAAAGATGATGGTATAACAATCGGGACCAACGGCTTAACGTAGTTTTCGAGGCACGAAAGAAAGAAAATTTAGAATTTACACATAGATTTCTTATTCGGCGTGGGAATCAAACACATCTCCAAGCCTTATACCGCTAGGCCACTGAGGTCTTCATGTACATGTTCATACTTACATGATACACGTAGGTACTTACTATGTATTATGTTAACTGTACTAATCTAATAACGTTTATTTTATTTGTAAACAATAATTTATTTAGCACTAGTTGCGCCCCACAGTTTTACCCGCGTTACTCTGCTTCAGTGGGTCGGAGTGTGATGTTTTGTAGCCTATATGTTAATCCAGCGTATAACCTATCCCGGTGCAAAATTTCAGCCAATTCCGTTTAGTAGTTTTGGCATGACACATCCATCCATCTATACTCACACTCTTTCGCGTTTATTATATTAGTAAGGATGCTTGAATTAATTCACAGCTATATTTGGGAATACTTCATTAATTATTATAACATCACACACATTATCACATTTGTGGTCATGTGTATATAAAGAATTCCAATCACATTCGTTTATAGTTTAAATCCAATCTTTTAAATAAAGCCAATATATTATTCGTAATAGCCATCCGGCGTGGGCCAACGAGCGTGAGGAGCTCGTTGGCGTGGTGGGAGACGACCTCTCGTTGCCGACCATCATTTCAAAGATGGTCCAAAGCGAGAGGTCGTGGAAGGCGGTTGCGTCCTTCGGTAAACAAGTTATGTCACAGCAGGAGGCCGCGGAGCGGGAGAGGAAAGAAGATCCCTCCGCCCACCCATTCCGCAGACGGCGTGTTGGCCGTCGGCGGCGGGCCGATACCCGCCGCCTACCGTCCTAGGTTCGGCTTCGGAGAGTGGGGCACATGCGCCCCGCTCCCTTCGAGGCTGACCCATCAGGAGTAGGGACGCCTCTACACTCCAGGCGTCCCTATAATTGGGCAAATGGGCCACTATAAGTGTGGCCCCGGAAATCCCGCGGTGCCATACTGGCCGCGGGTGCCATCGGGGGGCCGGATTGCTTATGCGTACCCGGCCCCCGCCAACGGCGGATCGAAGGAGTGTCCGGGGGGTTTTAGTGGTGTAGGGTCCTCTCCTCGTGGTATCCCACCGCCAGCGCGCGAATACGCTGCAGCGGCGGTGGGAATGCGTCAAAGCATTTCCCCCCGGACAACGAAAAAAAAAAGGTATTTCCCGTGTGGTAACCGGGTTAGAAAATACCACACCATTTTAAAATTGAGATTAATATAAATAGACCACCTTTAGGATTCGAATCTTGGGTATACATAGCCCCTAATGCTGATCCACCATTCAGCCATGGTGGATCTCAATCAATAGCCGAAATTTATCTATCTATTTTTAACATTTCTTTTAGTAAACCGTAGATTTAGTATGCAATAAGCTTTTCTGTACTGTTATTTTTTTTTAATACGGTACTTAGCTACACACAACTGATGGATGGACAGCAGTATCTATCACCTAAATATTAGTTGCAATCTCACTGCGTTCACCATCCCGCCAACAAAATTGCTCACTATGGCAATCCCACGACTCTGGTTCACCAAAGTTTGTAAAATGAAGGCCAATGATCAGTATCATTCTCTTGACGCACATCATGCCGAAACTATTGAATGACTTTAAATTTAACTTGGTATATAAAATTCTATGGAGTAGGACCTTAGAAACATTATATATCAGATGTTTGCATGGTTCCTTTGGGGAAAAGGATGTAAATTATAACTCCTCAACGCGTAGGCCGATATCATTAAATCTTTTAAAATGTCTATAGATTATTTAGTAAAACTAACAATATTAATCTAATCCTATAAATTATTAAACTTTAGGCATATGATTGCCCTAAAATTTGGCACGCGGATAGTTATTCTAATAAAAGCATCCGCTAAGATAAGATTTTTTAAAAATCATTTCTTAAAGGGATGGCAGGGGGTCAAAATTCGAACGCTACGCGGACGAAGACGCGGGCTATACGTAGTTTTAAGAATAAACAAGGACATCGGTATCCATTTCTAAAATTCCACAGACCCTTGTACGGACCACTAAAGTATCTAGTAGAAACTACACACTGAATATGTACTTACTCGTAACTCAACTTATTTGTACACAATCAAATTTCCGAGTCCATTTAATTTTGTTTACGATACAACTCGTGTTACATGGGCAAAACCCCCAGACGATGCTCTATAACTTGTCAATGAAATCACTTATCCCAAACCTTCCGCGTGATAGGGTCATAGCATTAAAAGTTACTGGTTGTGACCAAGTTTGATACTAAACTACATTTTGGGCAAAGTTTTGGAGTTTCCCGCATTTATAATATTATAGGTAGGTGTTTATTTTAATCTAAAAATTTTATTCCACGGAAATGCATTACCAGGATACCAGTTGTATTTCTATTTTTTTGTTTTTTTTTTCTATTTAATAAGATTACTAGCAGAGTTGTGCAGTCCACTAATAGTCTTATGAACCCCTCGTGCTAAGTTAAAATGCTTGTGTTACGAGTGTGTTCACGTCGATAGTGCAATGGGTGGGGTACGAACCGGCGACCTCAAGATCACAAGTCCGACGCCCTAGCCATTGGGCTACGGCCGCTTCTCTACACTAAGTTCTATGTTCTCTTGTTACTAAGATTCATGTAAAATATCAGTCGTTATTGGTAAGAAGATTCTCCAAAAATCATCTGCTTCAATATGTTGTAACCGTATGGTTTCCGGCTTAGAATAGGATAACCTATATCTTACCATGGACGTCGTAAGAGGCAACTAAGGGACTTACACCAGGGGGCCGAGTCTGCTATTTTTTTTAAGTATTGTGTAACCGTAGAGCCATCATGATATCATTATGCCAAAAACGGTAATCTACTAACCTTACTATGGTGCCGGCGCTGGAATGGCAGTCGGTGTTGCTACCGCAGAAAAAGGCCGTCAACAGAAGTAGCAGGGGAGATGGTTATGGAGATTGTAATGTTCATTGAGGCGATTTCAAAACTTATAAATGTATCATTTGTTATTATATTCTGTGTCTCTACTAAAAATTTGTTTTTTTATTATTTTTTTTTTTTAGCCTGAACCAGTTGTTTATCGAAAGTATTTATTAATCAATGATTGCCTATTACTGTAACAATAAGCCCTCCAAATTGCAATACGGCGCTACGCTTCCATTTTCAATTCCAGAAAGATATTAAAAAATCGTTACGTTAAACCTGCGTCGTGTGTGCATCATTTTAATTACTGGGAATATCGACAATTGCTTTTAAAATGCCTATGTGTTTTTGTTTTTTCGCAGTTAAATACTTGATTTTTATTAATAAAAATCTGCCGATTTTGTTTCTTTATTTTTACAATTTCTGTCGGTATTCCTTGAAAGTTTGTTACGCTAGAACTCAAACCAAATAAAAAGTAAAAACGGAGCGCTGAAAAAATTATTTTATAGCGCTCAAAAGGTGCTGTAAAAAATCTTTACTTTTTATTTGGAACAGAAACCGGTTTTATTATGCAGTATTGTGGGTAAAATTGTTGCTATGATTTTTTACAGTATCTTAGAAAAATAACGTTAAATAATTTGTTCACTCTTTCAGAACCCAATTCGGCATTTTGTTAACAAATAATGAAGTCTGTTATGATATCGACTAATAAGGTAAGGTACAGTTTTGGTACGCGAGTATACGTAAGCTATGTGTGTACACTCCAAGGCTTAGTTTTTACCGGCTTCACTGCGTTACTCGCAGCATCCATCTTTACTTTTTATTTGGTCTGAGCGCTAGAAGTAGAAGTGTCAATAATCATTGGAATGACAGCTGTCATTCTATCGGAGAACCATGTTGATGGTTCTGCGGCAGCCATTTTGAGTTTGATAGACCCCTTTTGGACTAACAGCAATCCATATGCCACGCGTTTGACAAATCTTAAAGGCGGAAACACATTATTAAAACGCGACGCGACCCGATGAAACGCGATGTGTGTTGAGTCAAATTAAATTTATTGTTTTCTATAGACCAGAATCACACTATGAACATCCGACACCACGCCATGTGGGTGTATATCGGGTGTCGTCGACACGTTGCGTCGCGTCGCGTTTTAATAATGTGTTTCCGCCTTAAATATTCTACGTAATATTAAAACGTTAGTTTAATTATTTTGTGAATGATTATTAGAATATCGTAGCTAGTAGCTACAATAGTTATTTTTGTAGAGTTTGGAAACTGGAACACGCTGGGAGTCTTAGGAACTATTACTGGTGTGAATTAAAACAATATTTCAGTGTTAGTTAGTCCATTTATCGAGGAACACCAATAATAATCACGCTAAGACCAATAAGAGCGGTGCGCCAATAAGGAATGTTTCGAAGGCGGGGTTAGCCCAAAGAAACTATTCCACGCGGAAAGTCGCGGGCAAAAGCTAGACAGTGTTAAAATTAAAATATAATCATTTGTTAAAAACTCAAAAAGTATAATGCAAGGCCAAATACTATGGTTGATGATGGTGCGCCTTTATCATATTACTAGCTTTTTAGCGCGCGGTTTCTCCCGCGTAGCTACGTGGGTGAACCGTTTTAGTGGGAATTTCACAATTAACTATAGCCTTCCTCGATAAATGTGCTATCTAATACTGAAATAAATTTTCAAATCGATCCAGTAGTTCCTGAGATTAGCGCGTTCAAGCAAACAAACTCTTCAGCTTTATATATAAGAATACGATAATAACAAGAGGGAAGATTAGGAACTAAATTGTGTGAAATCCACGGCAATATATCAGTGATTTTATAGATTCAAACTGATGATTAGGTATCATGACAATATGTTCATCCGGAGTACCTACTCATGTTCACTCGCACGGATGTTTTATCGGGTTATTCACTGACTGGACACACGAGGCTGGACACGAGTATGTCCAGTTGGTGAAACTCGGAATTAGGATCACTTATTCACGCCAAGATATTTATGCGTGTCCACTTAGTGAAACTTAATTTAGATCACTTTTATGTTTGAATAACCCGTTATATCAGTTGATATTGTCCCGCGCCCGTTTGGATGTATAATTTTTTATTATTAATGTAATTAAGAGCAATTGCGCCTATTCATACATATTAACATTTTGTACAAATGCGGCATGTAACGTGCAAAACCATTGAACGGTTCAGTTAATGTAAACAAATAAACACGCTTACGATTCCCGTATTACTGTTAATTCAAACATATGCTTTTTGGTTCGTTTATTTTTTTATCTGCAAAACACCATAATACTTTACGATTTGTAACTGTAGGTATTTGTAGGAAATATTGGGAAATATAATTGTCGTATAACGTAATTTAATCCAGGAATATATTTTTCAGAGGTTTGCCCACATTGTTTTTTTAGCCGCAAAGCTTTTACTTCTTCACCGAGCATAAAGGCTAACAGGGCTTCAATAAGTATATCGGACACAAGAAATAGATCTTCATATTAATATTACTATAAAGTGGTAAATATTGTTGAGTTTGTATGTTCGGGTTAATTCCGATATATTATTCTTCACCATTACCTACATAGCTCCGTTAGTTATCTTAGACTTATATAGACTATACAAGCGACCCGCCCCGGCTTCGCACGGGTACAATACTGATACTTATACTACAGAATGTCTTTAAACCTACAAACGGGCGAAATTTGGTCAAAACAAACAGAAACAAATTAATATCGGTACCTACTAAAACTCCGTGAAATAAGTAGGTGGGTATACTTTTATCGTATGAAATACCTACCTATACTCTTCAGCACTAACAATACAACAAACACTAAATAAATAGGTATTCAAGTAGATACTTGAATACCTATTTTTTATCTTTGTGTTCGTAGTAACTATGATGGATAGATATCCAACATAATTACAACGAACACAAACCAAAAATTTGCCTTATAAATCTTAAGGATCGAGCGCGCATAATCGCATTCGGCCTACCTCACTCGCTGCGCTGCGAAAACACGCGCTGTTATTTTGCGATAACTTCTAAGTTATTTATTTAAAGTATATTGTGTAGGGGTCAAATAATCTGCATGAAATGCTTAAGAATATTAACTCATTTAAAATGATAAGGATAAATACTGAATCCGTCTGATTCGCTTTACAATTACCGCATTAGAAATTATCATTTTTCTAAAAGATATAATGGATATAGCAAGTTAACCTTGAAAGATAGACATATGCTATTGTAGACTTTTTTGTAGATCTAAAAGGGAAGAATATTTCCGCCATACATTGTTTTGTTATATCTCATAGGGTTTAGGCAGCGTTTTCGTTGAAAGCTCCCAAATGGCTTGATTTTTTTTTCGACACCTCTTACAAATATCAATATATATTAGTCAAATGTACACATAAACTAAACAAATCATATACGTAAACCTTCCGGAAGAATCGTTCTATTGATTGGTAACAACCGCATGAAAATCCATGTAGTAGTTTTTGAGTTTATCGCGAACAGACAGACGCGGCCGGGGACTTTGTTTTATAATATGTAGTGATGTAGTGATAGCGGTCGCCCGCGGCTATCCAGGAAAGACACGGTCAGCAAAATGATTCCCAGGTCAATTCACAGACACCAACACAAACATCGACGACGCAGTCATTATCCGCAGGCTGCACAGATTGTCTTTCTGTGGATGTTAAAGTTGTTAATGATGTAAATATTTAAATGTAATTATTACTAAGTTTTCACTTCTGCCGGCAGTCCCGGAGTGCAACCCGTTGTTTTAGGATAGATAACTAAAGCGATTATTGTAGAGCTTCTCTATAAACAACATTTGACGTTAAATTATTTTCAGGTAACAAAATATACTGATGGTCGGGAGCCCCGACCCGTGATATGGCAACGTAAAGTTGCCCATGCGTAAAATATTCTTTGCGTAAATCAATTCCTACAAATTTGAATGTTTGGCCCTGGGATTTGTTTATCGTTAGTGCGAAATAAATTTTACTGGAAATTGGAGCCTTTTGAAGGGTATAGGCAAATCAGTAGGGATCATGGGTATTCTTGGTATATGAGCTAATTCACCAGCTGCAGGGCCGGTGATAATCTTCGCTACTATTCAATTATCTTTTAGCTTCTTTATAAGAAGTCTCGTGCCACGTTAGGGGGGCTTCAATTTTTGAGCAGCATTATCGGGGTGCCAACTTTTAACGACAGTTCATGAGGTGATAGCCCAGCGGGGTTCCGAGAATTTAAAAATTCCTGGGGGTATGGCACTGCGTCCTCGATGTTAGTGACGGTGTCCATGAATTTAGCAGAAATCGAAATATTTTAATTTCGCCATATTTTTAAAACCAAACGTCCAATTTTAATTATTTAAGGACCAAATATTATCTACATAAACTGTACTCAGTGATGAACTAATTTATTTTGATAAGGATTAATAGCATGAGTAAAATAAACGCGTTTAAATGTAGTCCAAAAAAAATCAATTCTAAATAAAAAAATGGTTGCTGTGCCTCACTCGACATAGATAGGTATAGTGTGTCGCGGACTTTTTTGTAGATATTTATAAGATCTACAATTAATTAGAACATTTTATGGTTCTATCTTTTATAGTTTAGGCAGCGTACGCAAAATAAGTAACTTTTCTGGTTGATTTTTTACACCTTGTGTCCGAAAAACTCAAATATATTACGGAACCCTATTTTTTTCCAAAATACAATTTAGCCTATGTTACTCGTGGATAATGTGGCTTTTAAATGGTGAAACAATTTTTGAAGTCGGTCCAGTACTTTTTGAGTCTATTCATTACAACCAAACAAACAAACAAACAAAGTTTTCCTCTGTATAATATTAGTATAGATTAAAAAAATTAAGTTCTCAAGGAACGAGATCTATGTGGATTAAATCACGCGGGACAGCTAAGTATTAGTGATAATTTTTGGTTGGTTTTAATACAATAAGTTTTAGCAGCCAGTTTTACGCGATTTACAACAAGCTGCGCATGCGCTGGAAACTTCTAATGTAAACATGTTCTAAAATTAAACCGACAGTAACGTCACCTTCCCTTTTTGCGGGTTGTTAGGATTAGTTAACCGTTCACCCTAACCAGAACCATTTACGAATAATATACCTATTGTATACCAACTAACTTTAATCGTTTTGGTATCATTAAAGTTGAATGTCATATAATTATGTCGTAATAGATACAGTGATTAAGGTTTTGTATATTTATTGAATGCACAAAACACATAATCACCAATAGATGGTCGCCGGTTCTATCCCCACCCATTGCACTACCGACGTGAACTTTAGGCTTAGCAAGAGGAGCATAAAATAAATTTGAAAACAAAATAAAATAAAAAGTTTTTGATTTGAATCTTAACTCTATAAAAATCATAAAGAATGATAACTAAACTAAAAAAAAACGTTCTAGGTAACAATAAAACCAAATTGAAAACAGCTTATAGAAACTCATAGTGATAGTATAAATTTATATAAGTATTAATAATGCAATTTTTTTCATAATTTAAAAAAAAATCGCTTAATCAATGACATATATTTGTAATTTAATTTAATTGGCCAACATTGTAAAGAGCACCTTTATGGTCTTCACTTATCCGTGTTCTTTATTTTACACTAGCTGGCCCGGCAAACTTCGTACCGCCTCAAAATCTACGCGGTGTCCTACATCTACCCTACCCCTACTCTACCTCTACCCTACCCTACCCCTACCTCTACCCTACCACTACCCTACCCCTAACTTACCCCTACCCTACCCCTACCCTACACCTACCCTACCCCTACCCTCAACCTACCCTACCCTACCTAAAAAGTATCCTATGTCCTTCTCCCAGTTCTTAGCTGCCTCCTTACCAATTTTCAGCCAAATCGGTTCAGCCATTCTTGAGTTATAAATAGTGTAACTAACACGACTTTCTTTTATATATATAGATTAATAATAAGTGTGTTAATTTTACAAAACCAGAAAAAAATAAATGCCTTTAAATCTTTCATAAGAAAATCAGAAGAATTGGTTTGTTGAAATTATAGAGAGAGCCCTGGCACCCATCACAAAGGTTTAGTCTTAGTAGTGCCAGAGGTTCACAATCTGTGTAGCCTAGTTCCATTGATTTGTAATAACTGAATGTATTCCATAGTCTTCAGTTTGTTTAAATTGTGTATTCTCATATAATATTATTATCTTATATCTTATTATCTACAGAAAGGTATGCTAAATGGATTCGGACAAATAGACAGAATGAATGAAAGGAACTAACTAGTAAAATTTATAGGGCGAATGTGAACGGGAGTGTTGCAAGGCGGACGTTTCACGTTCAAATTGAGGATGTTCTTAAAAAGGTCAGGTTAAAAAGAAACGCATGAGGATATTAATGAATGTAGAAGATGTAAAAGTGGTATGTTAAGATCGTAGCAAGTAGAAGGAAGTGGTTTCTGCCAACCCATATGGGAAAGAAGCGTAAATGTATGTATGTATGTTTATTATTATCTAAGCACAGTTGAATATTTCTAACATAATCATAAGCAAGTGGCACATTAGTCATGAATACTATTATTAGAGTATTAAAAATAGTCTCTTACGAATTGACATTTATTTATCAATTTAAAAAACGGCTGATACGGGTATGGTAACCAAAGAATGATGCTATTAAACCTAGTAATAACTATTTTTTTACTAAACAAATGTTTAGAATTCAATTAATCGATCTTATCATGTCACCTGCCATAGCGTTTCTAACTTTAATTATACAAATACACACAAAAACTGGACATGAACAAAGCCCTCGACGGCTAACACGCACAATATTTACTGAGCTAATGACGTCATGACTCACGACCCTCTCACTTCATAAAGTAATGTTCTATATTTGAACAGTAGTAAATTAACGGTTATTGTTGTCGATGTTCTTTTGGCTAATTACTTTTTCCATTGAAAATAACTAATTTAGGCCGAACAAGTTTACAAAGTTCAAACACTATTTTTTCTTTTATTTTATTTCTTCCAAAAACTGTCACGGACACAAAAAAAAAACATTTTCTGCTTCAGTTAAGAGTGTCGTCTAATAAAATCATTCAAAATACAGAATTTAAACTCCCTCAGTTTATATGTATAAAAATAATTAAGTATATTATTTATTTATAAAACAATCATTGGCGTAGCACGTTGACATTGATTGATCGTAAGTATTGTGAGATCAACAGAGCAGTGTAGACTCGAGCCTCATTAGAAGCTCACATATTATTATGATTTATCAATTATACTATTTATCGACATTACTTCACCGATTAACGTGTAATTTGTGTAATAATTACATTACTTTTAATCGTTTAATTCTGTTAAATCTATATTGTAGTGTGGTTTAATTAAAGATTTTAATAATTTTATGTTTTGTTTATTTTCAGATTGGGAACGATATATATTTGCATACATCCCTCTGTCATCCAACAAATAGTCTGTGAGTACAATACTAACCATAATTATTCTAAATCAAAATTTTCAAAATCAATTACTACAATTTCTGTCCTCACCAGTCTTTTATTACCAGACAAGTGCCTCAATAATGAATTTTCAATAAGAAAGTAATCTGATTCGTCAAAAATATTATTTCAAAGACTCTTTGTGGGGAACGTAATCCGTTTAGAAAATCCCCATTGTAGTATACAAAAGCAATGGAAATGAACATTCGCCATTGAATAGACGAAAGTAAGCGCATGAAGGGAAGCAAACACTTATTATTTGGTACAAGATAAGTATACTTAGTTCTATAAAATGTAGGCAAGGAGTAGAAATGAACAACGTTTGAAACGTTGTTTATTTCTACTCCCGGATTGTATAGAACTAAGTATATCTTGTACCAAATACCTAATGTTTTGTAACATTTATATTCATTATCACCCATATTGATATTTAGTAATTTCCCCATTATTAGTCTTTGGGCTCCGTTCCCTATCCGTTTGGTTGTTCCCACGACGAGATATGATTTTTATTTTTTATGCAAATCGATAAACGAGATTTATTAATAGGTAGACTTATTTAAAAGTATTAACCATAAACAGGCGTTGCAGTGGACGTACCAAAGAGTAAATAGAAAATCGAAGAGTGAAGAGAATTAAAATAAAAACTTTCAACTTTCAACGTAAACAATTTTACTTAGGAATAAACCTATATAATATAACTTGCATGTTCCGGGGTTTAGGCGTTCAGGCTGCTATGGTCCTACTCCCGTTTGCCTCCGGCTGGAATGCACCAATTTGCTTAACCGACTATTATTTAATGTGTGTGCGTCCCGGCTGGGGGCGTACTGGAATGAGATACGTCGCATATCCTACGTTTCTTGCCACGGTTTATACATATGATACGAAAATCTTTGATCAATATAATCTTCTTTCATGCCTATAATATCATAGTAAGGCCCAAATAGAAAAAAAGTAGTGCTAGTTAGTTACTATATATAAAGTTTTACTGCAGGTAATTAGAACCTATAAGTAGTAGAACTAGTAAAACTGCGATTTATAAAACAAGATTATTTCGGATACAATAACTAAATTAACAGGCATTATGAAGATAAAGTCATTTTACTCACATAGGTAAATATCTAAATATCGATTTCACTCAGTTTTAATTGGCTTATTTGAATGCCGCTAAATAGTGTGAGTATCATATTGCTAATGACGAGTGATACAGTGCTGTTACTTAACATAATGAACTATGAATGTTAGTCATAGTTTATTACCAATTACAAAGTTATTATCATTGATATTTTAGTCCTTTACTTTTTATTTTTTTCCGGAAGCTGAAATGTCTTTGAAACGTTTTCTTTAACGGAATTTTTCGTATTGAACAAATTAAATTCAAGTTTCAAACAATGTTCATTTTCCAGAACTTATCATTTATTGGCGCTCCAATAAATATCGTGAGTTTAAATTATAAGACCTCTCTTTGACTTTTTCTTTGCTACCATTTTGTTCGATATCATATTTTTGTTATCTTCAAGCTGTGTAGGCTCCCAAGAAGAAAACGTGTTGAACACGAAAATTAAATACTTTGTTCGCTTGTACTGCGCACCAGTTTTCATTAATGGTAACCAAGTTCGAATAAAAAGGTTCGGCATGAGATTTAGGTATATTCCTACCATTATACCACACTATAAGTCCGATCACGGTTCGTTCGCAGCCCGATCTCGTTCTGGTAAAATATTAATGTGTGTATTCATAATTTCCGTAACAGTCGAGTTCCGTTCGAATCCCATTCCAGTATTTAATCAGACCGCGAACGGTCCGTAATCGACCTTATAATGAAGATCCAGCTTTATTCCTACCGATATCATCATAACCGCAGTGCTTTCATCAAGTAAAGTATTATGACCCTTCTTAATAAGGAAAAATTAGTATCTATTATAATTATTTTTGTTAATAGAGTTTAAGATGTGAAGGAAACAAAAAATATCTTCTTGGAGTTGATTAACATTTAAAGGCAATGTTATATTTCTTCAAAATCCGCTACTGGGGGTCTACTCTCTAAGTCCGTCAACGAAAGTACGGGCCCGTCCGAAAGTAGCTCGAAACTTAGAATAGTTTCGAACGGAATCATAGACAATTTTCGTGAACGAGAACGATAACAACTTTGCTGTCGCGAAAACTGACATAACGTTCCGTCAAAACAAGTGTCAAATTCAATTTTTCGGACGGGCGAAAAAACATCAGGTGTAGGATGAACTGTCATATCATTTGGTCATTCATTCTTAGTTCGGACCCCGAACGAAACATATGTACGTAGGTGATCCGTAGTAGGAAACGTTCCGTAATTACGGCCGTAACTACGATTTCGTGCTTAGAGAGTAGACCCCCTGGTTTGATCAGCACGAGTTTATCCGTATAAAGTCTAATATTTCAACTTTTTCCAATTGAAATGAGATACATAAAGAGGAAAATCGAGGTTGATAATTTGAACTAATTTATTTCTCGAGGGGTTTGGATGTAATTAAATTCGGTAAAATTCCAATCCATTACAGTGTTTTTAAGTGAAACACCTATCCATTGAGATAAAAATGAACTATTAGATTAAATAAATACCACTATAGCATTTATTCTTGCAAATAGCGGTGTACCTACAGTATAGTTTTCAAACCAAACAAACTCAAAAGTTCGCTATTATTCGACGTTATGTAGGCAAGCAAACTATGAGGCACAATATCATCATTATTATAGCTAAATGATACCTAATAAAGCACTAAGCCAAATGTTCCTCAAGCTTCACTAGTTGGGTTTTACGTGAAATTACGTCATCTGTCTTTTATATGTAATCTGTCTTTGGTAGCTTTGTCGACTAACCGACAAATTGTATGAAAGAAAAAGTTAGATCAAAAATCAAACTTTTATGTTTTGTAATATATTATCTAGTTCCATATCCTATACTTATAAGTAGGTATCACTTCAAAAACAGACTCTCAACGGACATTGGACACAATCGGTTTGGTAATCAAATGTGAATTTAATTAAATTTAGCTAAATTCTTGCTACGATGGAATGACTGATATGCGCCATTTTATTATGAACTGATATCAAAATACAATTTGTTTTTATTACTACTTTTGCGATTCGCGGTCTATGTCTTTTACGGGTTCTTTATGTAGGTATATAACAAATGGAATCATCCTAAAGAATATGCTTCGTAATGATTTCGAATTTATATTTTATCTCTGTATAAATCAGTCAATGTGCGTAATTATATGAGTATCCTACTAATATTATAAACGCAAAAGTTTGTAAGTATGGATGGATGGATGGATGTTTGTTACTCTTTCACGCCAAAACTACTAAACGGAATTGGCTGAATTGGCTTTTGCACCGCGAAAGGTTATACGCTGGATTAACATGTAGGCTACAAAACATCACGCTCCAACCCACTGGAGCAGAGTGTCGCGGATAAAGTCGCGGGGCGCAGCTAGGGAATAAATTTGATAGTTGAAAAACAAAAATTTTTTCATTCAACATTAGGTTTTTAAATCATTTTATGGAAAATAAATATATTAATGACCTAGTTGATGCCCGCGACTTTATCTGCGTGATGTTTGTAATTCTTTCGGTTTCTTAACTATCCCACGCGAACTCATTATTTTTTGTGAATAAAAGTATCTATTTAAAATGTTTACCGGGCATGTAATGTTTCGCCATGTAATATTTTATTTAAATCAGTGTAAAATCTCTAAGGAATTGTAAAACAAGACCTTTCAAGTTTTAAAATTATCTTCAACTTTATGAACAACTTATAAAAAGACAAAAGTTAAACTGCTAATTTCAACACTTTAAGTTGTTCAAATTCAAGAAGTTAATTCAACAGTTTAACTTGCAAAGTGTAAAGCGAATAGAAATTGAAGTCGCAGTTAAAACAATCTAAGAGGTAGTTACTTTCTAGGTTTGAGTTAGCAAGAAAAGTAAAATTGACTTAATAGTGATGCCGAAATCCCTTATAATGTTATAATATTGCTCATACATATTTATTTTCTTTACGATAGCATTTAGTAAGATTAGCTAGGGCATTTACTTAAGGTTATGTAACTATTTACCTACCAGCGTGTCTTAACTATGCACATAAATTTCGCATTAAGTACATGTTTAATTAGTTATTATACAAATATTGATTCACTAAGATGTCTCTCCATTTAACAATTATTATTCAAGTCATATTGATTATCGACATACCACGGCAAAATAACGCCTTAAATATAAATTGCCATCTACTAGAAGTTATGGGTAAACAACAATTTTATTTAAGACTTACTTCCCGCACGCGATTCCACCCGCGTTACTCCCAGTATATCCCGTATCCCGTTTACCATAAAGGATTAGGAATGCAGCTTCCATTCCGATATTTAAAAATAAGCTTAAGGCCTGGTTAATGGAGGAAATGTTCTATAGCATGGACGAATTCTATAAACTGCCCTTAATGTAATTAACAAGTATTGATTATACAACTTAAGTACAATTTAATTATGTTAGAAAATTCATCAAATAAATAAGAGAATGAAATAAAATATTATAGTAATTCTAAATAATATAAAATATAATTAAACGAAATTTTTATTATTGTAAGGTCGGAATCAATTTGGACCAAATTTATACTTGTAACTTGACTTGTAACTATGGAGTTATGAATAAATGATTGTATTGTATTGTTCCCGTGAAAATTTCATACCTACTTAAATATATTTTTCGATTCCGTCAAGTAGTTTCAATTCAAACAAACAATCAATTCGTTCATTTGCGTAAAATAAGTATTTTATAAGCCATCTAAAACTGATTACCTCCTCTGAATCAATTCAACCGTTTTGGTGATTAAGCGGAGTAGATTGTTTAATTTGTAGGAGAACTTATATGAGCAAATAGTTTTTGTATGATAACCAGGGGAATTGGTAGAATTGATAAGTAGACAAGTAGATATTAACATACTATTTACGGGTCTTTGCGGGTTTAAACTGAATAATTTTTGTTACCTAAGTATATGTAAAAAAATGCGTTAAAAAGATTTAAAATAAACAATAAAATATATCACATTGTATTTTTAAACCCAATCTGTATGTAATATATAAACCGATATCTAAGACAAGTAGGTTACGTTATGATTTCGCAGTGAAAATGGAGTAATTTGGTACTTAAAATCTCTATCTATTTCATTCTTTATTTTTAACACATTTTCATATAACCGAACATTCGTCCTATTGGCACAAATTTTGAAACGTTGTTTGCGAAATTTTGTGTTTTGTGTTGCGAGAATGTCAAACAAAACGGAATAACAAATTTTTTCAAACAATATTTCAAAAGTTTCTGATTAAATGGACACTAAAACTTGGTCTTCGTTGATTTACAGTACCATGTCACACCTAATAGAAAAAAATTACTTTTCTACATTTTTAAACTTTGACCTCCAAGCTAGTTAGTACTAGTAGGTTAGCTAGGGTATATTTCTCGCTGGCGAGGACTGCGTTGCGTCCCTGCCCTATGATTCGAGCGCCTGTAGGCGGTGCCAGTGATCACATCATCTTTATGAATCTACCTTTTTTACTTCAGTGGCATCCTGGGTCGTTGTCCTTAACCCCATAAGGGTGCCCTCAGCGGGCCCTCACTTAGATACAGTGTGACCACTTGCAATTTTGATACGTTTCTAATTTATTCTTATAATAATATAACAGAAATAATTGTTACAGGACAAACGGATTATGACGGATTATGTAGTCTGTAGATTTGTTAGTGCCTATTTCTCTAAGTTACCTAGTCGGATATTTCATAGAGTAAGAATTATCTGTTAATTATAGTTTTTTATTTATCTTATAACATTGTAATTCTGACAAGTACAAGTGCATGTGTAAGTGCTGAATAAAATTCATTATTTAATTAGCCTTAACTCACAGGTAGACCAAAATATGATGCTTTCTGATATATTCTGAAACCGCTGCTACCTATACCTACCTTGATATTGGATATGGTACGGTCAACCAAACTATTTCTTCTTACTTGTTTGGATTACACAATACCGCAAATGTGAGATGTTAAGAAAAGGTTTTACTGCGAAATGAAAGCTACAAGCAAAAGATAATAACAATACATGTGTGTACAGTATGTTAGAAAGTATTCTAATACTTTTAAAATTGTGTGCAGCATTGCTAGAGCCAATCACATTAGACATAAGATAGAGAACTCCAGTAACAAAATAAAAACCACCTGGGGAATAATAAATAAAGAAAGTGGCAAGACTTTTAATCGAGATAATCAGTTACAATTAAAAGTCGATAGTATACCTATTAGCAATCAATCTGAAGTGGCTCATGTATTTAATAAATTTTTTTCTGACATACCAATATCCACTACGCATTCTCTAAATTCTTCACCCAGTGACGCAGAGCTACTTTTACGCAGAAACGTGCCGGGATGTAATTCGTTATTCCAATTCAAGCATGTTACTGTAACGGAAGTAATAAACGTTGTCAAAGCTTTTGAATCAAAAAATACGGGGGATTTGTGGGGTTTATCAGTTAAAATCCTTAAAGAAATAATAGAAATAGTAGCGCCATATTTAATGATTATTTTTAATGAATGTGTAGACACTGGCACATTTCCTGATAAAATGAAGTACAGTAAAATCATACCTTTATTAAAATCAGGTGCGAAAGACGACCCAGCCAATTATAGACCAATTTCAATTTTACCAGTGTTTAGTAAAGTCTTTGAAAAAATAATACTCAATCAGCTCCTCAAGCATTTCAATTTAAATAACCTCTTGCACGCGAATCAGTTTGGTTTTACTAAAGGTCGCTCAACTCTGGATGCTGGTGTCGCTCTTATAAAACTTATATACAATGCGTGGGAGCAGTCGCAAAATGCCATCGGTGTATTCTGCGATCTTTCAAAAGCATTTGATTGCGTTCAGCACGATACGCTTTTATTAAAATTACGTCACTATGGTGTAAATGATGGTGCACTGGATATGCTATTTTCATATCTTACACAGAGAGTTCAATGCGTTGACGTAGGTGGTGTAGTCTCGGGATCCTTGCCTGTTAAGTTAGGTGTGCCACAAGGTTCCATTCTGGGTCCTTTTTTATTCCTGGTATACATCAATGATTTGCCTTATTATTTGGAGAATTTGTGTGATGTTGTACTCTTTGCTGATGACACTTCACTTATTTTTAAAGTGAAACGTAATATTGACGATTTTGACTTTATTAATTGTGCACTCACACAGATAACCCATTGGTTTACTGTAAATAATTTGGTCCTAAACGCGAATAAAACCAAATGTATTAAATTTACTACACCCAATGTGAAAAATATTGGGCCTAATTTAATGATTAATAATGAAGTGCTGGATACTGTCAACTCCACAGTGTTCTTAGGAATAACGCTGGATAAAAATTTAATATGGAATGCTCATGTATCGAACTTGGCTAAAAAGTTGACCTCTGCTGCTTACGCTGTAAGGAAAGTAAGACAACTGACCAACGTAGAAACTGCACGGATGGTCTATTTTAGTTATTTCCACAGCATTTTATCATATGGAATTTTACTTTGGGGCAAATCTGCTGATATCCAAAGCATATTTATTTTACAGAAACGGGCAATTAGATCAATTTACCAACTAAGTGCCCGCTCTTCCTTAAGAGATTTGTTTAAAAATATTAATATATTAACGGTTGCTTCTCAATACATTTATGCAAATTTAATTCATATTAGACAAAACCTAAATCTATATCAAAAGAGAAGCGCCTTGCACACAATAAATACAAGAAACAAACATAAATTGTGTGCTGATTACCACCGTCTGCAGAGAGTCCATTCTTCGTTTGTAGGGCTTAGTGTGCGTATGTTCAACAAAATACCAGAATGTGTGCAAGAGTTACCCCTAAATAAATTTAAATCCCATGTAAAGACTACCTTAATGAAAAAAGGTTATTACACAATTAATGAATATATTAATGATAAAACTGCATGGTGCTAGCGGTGTAACACAAGCAAACTTACACACCAGGTGCCTGTTCACCGAACTGATATACCAACATTAGACTTTTTAATTTTTTATTGTCATTTATCAAATTTGTTATTGTATACACTGATGTATTTCGGAACAAGCTATGCTGAGTTTAACTGTCTCTCTTTTTAAATGCGATTCCTCAAATACTACTATCAGTGTACTCGTCATGCTCCCATTGTTGTCATTGCTTGCGGTGGCGATGTGAGTCGGGTCGCCTCCTTCCCTCTAATATGGCGAGGGAGGCGATGGCTGTGTGCTCACACGTTATACTCGTGAACGGGTGCTGCTTGTGGTGACTGGTCGACCATATGATGGATGTGTTTGAGGTAGAAGTACATTATTGTGACCTTAACGGCGATAATCTTCTCATGTAGCTAGTTCCTTGGAAATGTGCGTTGACGCTCCCTCCGTTTTCAAAGTGCAAGAGGTTGCTGCTCTGATATTTCTGCTTGAGGATTTTAAATCAATATTTAAATATATTTGTGAAAACGTCTAGAGCGTGCATTAGCGCACATACTGTTATTTGAAATGTATATTAAATAAAATATTGTAAACAAAATTTATTAAAAAAAAAAGGTACATAAACTGTGATACAAAAGATGACGAAAAAGAAAAAGCCCGGAGTTTCTTTCTTCCTTTCTTCTCCGAGTCGTCCACATAGGTAGCTAGTGAAAGGTTGCAGGTTAGCTAGGGTAGGATTCTCGCCGGCGAGGACCGCGTTGCACCCCTACCCCTGCCCTGTGATCCAGCGCCTGTAGGCCGATCACTTCCTTTTATGTTCATAAATCTGACTTATATATCAGTGGTACCACTGGGTCGTGGTCCTAACCCCTTAAGGGTGCCCCCAGGTGTGTGCCACTTAATTGTATGTTTTTTTTCCAAATATTTCTATATTAAACCATTAAAGTCTAAAATAATTAATATGAACATAAACTTATTATGAGTAGAGAAATTAATGACCAGCTGACGGACGGTCTACTTTGTCTATAATATCCTACAATTTGCTACCGGTTAATTAAGTATCTAGTTTAATTCATAGAATAAGAATAATTGTGTAACATTGTGATTCTGACAAGTACAAGTGTATGTAAATACCTAAGTGCTGAATAAATTCATTATTTCATTATTTCATTATTTCATTACATTGTACATGTTAATAATGGTTTTATTGCATCTGGGTCTTCATTAATAGACAAAGGGTAGACTTACGTTGTGAGTGTCACCTATGTAGTCTGTCGAATATACAACGTGTTAATTAAATAACGAAAAACCTTTTGGGTGGTGATTGTGCTCATGAATATGAACAACTTTTTCTAAGAGGCCAACATAGTATCTTGAAGTAAAAAATCAGCCAAAATGTATGAAAAAGTTGTTTTTTTTTTCGAGTTACAAAGGTCTCATATTAAAAGTAGTTCATATCCATGAGCACAATCACCACCTAAGAGGTTTTGGGTTATTTAATTAACACGTTGTATAAGGATAAAACCCTAACAATTTTTATAGATTTTTTGAAAGAAGGTTTATTTACTCACAGTAAATTTCTTAGGTCTTATTCCACTCAAGCCGAAAACCATTGTTTTTGAAACATTACAATCCGCATATTGGTAATTTCACCCGAAAGTGTTTACAGACAGCAAAATGGAATAAAAAAATATATTTGTATACTTACGTCAAGTCCACCTAAACCACAAAACAGTAATAGCAGTTCTTTTTTCGAATTGTAATTTATGTTGTGATATGTCACGACGAGTTATACTTCACGTGTTTAAGTAAAAATATTTTTTTTTTATAATTCTTACTTTATATTCTTATTCTAACTTTATAATTATTAATATAAATCTTACTTAAATTACTTTTCTCCTACAAAAAAAAATCCCATTAAACAAGTGGACAATTTTTCAGGGTAACTGGAATAAACCGTTCTTAAAAACATTTAACATGTTACACACGCTACCAATAAAAGCGCGGGCTTCATCTTTAGCGACATCCTTTTATGAAATCGCACACTCGATTGCACATCTGAAAAAATATGAATATATTTATATTAAATTGTTCTTCAATAAATTGCTTTGTAATAATTTCGCCTTTTTATCTGGTAGCTTATTTTGTTTTCCGCACAATATTGATATTTTTGCTGTTTAGATAGTGTATACATTCTATTATAGTATCACTTTCCCAAGCGTCAGTTAAGTAGTATCTTCCACAGTCAAATCTATGTATCTATACTAATATTATAAAGAGGAAAAGTTTTTGTTTTTGTGTGTTAACTCAAAAACTTCTGAACGGATTTTGATAATTCTTTCACTATTAGAATGCTACATTATACCTGAGTAACATAGCCTATAAGACTCTACCCATGCGAAGATGGGGCGGGCCGCCAGTAAATTAAAAACATGCGGGTTAAAGATGAGTTTTTTTGTGATGGCATCTTCGCATGGGCCTTACGATATATATAGTTGAATAAAGTACTTTGTATTCAAAAGCTACTGCCGCGTCAGCCATATCAAAGACACGTGAAGTTGGTAAACAACATATTTGATTAGGGGCTTGTAAAGGGTTCGCTGCGCCAAATACGCAAAATTCATAATGCCTGTACTATATTTAATTTTATTATTAAGTTCTCACGGAAACGGAAGCTACGTGGGTGACACCGCGTGCTGGGGCCTGAGTTTACTATCGTAACGGTGTGTCGTGGGACTGTCACTGACACGTCTCGATTAAGTCGAATCGAGACGTCAGTGACAGTTCCACGACACACTATTATGGCCCCTGGATGCTAGTAGGATATAAACATTAAGATCTACTAACTCTGAATAGTAGCAAAATTACAATTTCTACATTTCATCATCATCATCATCATTAGCCCGTATAACGTCCACTGCTGAACATGGGCTTCCTCCACCTCCTCCTGACACATGGGTGTCACCACGCTTGGCAGGCGGGTTGATGACCGCAATATGTTGTATAACTCATTTCGAGATCGAACCCTCTACCTCCGAGATTTAAAGCGAACCAAATACCGCTACGCCACGGAGGCTGTCTACTTATCCAAAAAAAAATGCCATTATAGAATTTAAAAAAATTAAAAAAAATTGTGGTTCTATTCCTTGGCCAGCAATATTTTTATTTTAAAAGCTATCATTTTATAACGAATAACTCAATACCATATTATGTTTACTATTTAAAATTGGTATGGAAATGCATTTTTTCGGGTATTTCCTTTATCACACAACCACAAAAATTTTAATATATTTTTCCGTCATGTACACAAAATGTATTCCAGTTTTATGAAAGACTGAATTTTATACATATTTTTTGTTAAAAATAATTGTGTACTGGTACCGACAGAATAAAAACATAGTATTTATTTTGATTGATGTCTATATAAAGTAATTATTTATAGTGATGATAGAAAAAATAATGCCTCATGTTTATTTTTATGCATCATCATCATCAGCCCGTATAACGTCCACTGCTGAACATGGGCCATGCCCCGCGACACAGGGATTTAATTGCCTAGTGCGAGTGATGGTATGGTATGTAAAAACACATTACCAATGCTTTAATAAATGTTAGTCTGTTGGTTTACAAGTTGTTTCAATAAGTGTTGCTCATTATTGTAAAATAAACTGAAGAACGATGAAGTAAACACTTCCACTTTGCCTTTCCTTTGATTTTTGTTTACAATCATGAAAATAACAAAGTAATACCCACTAACTATTCATTCAAACAAACCTTTGTTGTTTTGAGATTCTAAGCTAGTTCCGAGAATAAATAAAGTATTTGACAATTTCCCAATGAAAATATTCATTTGAAAAGTGTTTAACAACTTAACAAAAGTATGTAAATACCTAAGGTCTGTAATACCTATGTATTAGCCATGAGGCTTCTGTTCCTTCACCGGGCATAAAGGCAGCAGAGCTCCATCCTTAATAAATGGTTTAAAAACTACAAAATGAGCAACAGAGAGCGTCCCTGTTGGACTTGGCCCTCGGCACAGGGCGGACGATTGAGAGATTATGACTTTTAGTTTTCGTTCACCTGTCGTTCTACTTTACGAATGTTTAAAAAGAGCATTTTCAGGAGCCTTTAAACAAACATCTACCAACAACCTGTTTGATAACCTTCTTGTTTCCGTTCCCGTCAGAACTTAATAATTGAATATAGCCAATGTAACTCAGGGATAATGAAGCATTCTATTGATGAAATAATTCTGAAAATTCTTCAAGTAGTTTTTGAGTTTATTCTAACAAACATAGATACAAAAATACAAATATTTCCTCTAATTTCCAATTAATGTACTAAACAATTTAATAATAATAGCATATCCTTATTTCTCTTCCACATAACGTGCCTTAATTTTGAGATCAATACTTAAAATGTTTACAATAAACTTTTATGGGAGACTGGTAGGTATACGTATTGGAATAAAACTAGTAGCTATTCAGTAGTAAACTGACTCTGTGTGTGAGCAGCAATGTGCAGTAGTTCATCTAAATTCAGAAACAGAAGGCAACGTTTTGTTTTATTCAAATACTAACAATCCAACTAATTTTCAATGGAAAATCTACGCTACGCTGTAACCTAAAATGGCTATACAATTAATATTCTGTATAAAATTGAATCTACAACAATTAGCCGATACATGTAAAAACATTTTAACGGTGCAAATACTATGCTACTCATCATCAGCCCGTATAGCGTTCATCGCCGATCATGAGCCTCTTCCCGAGGGAAGAAGAATAGAACGCCAACTCACCAATAGCCTCTGCACACATCCATCAAATAGATTACTGCAGATGGTCTATCACTCTAATTTGAATAAGCCTTTGGAGAGACACCAATTTCCCCCTTTGCATTGTCATAATTCGTACCTGAAGAATTGTATGGTTAAGGCTTTAGTGATGTAACACACATTATTACTAAATTTGTAAAACGAATTTGCCCAAACAAATTTTCTGTATGTCGCGTCGCGTGGTGGCGGTGGAGAATTGTTGAAACTTAGACTTCGACATCGTTGATTTTTATTTTTTGCAGGCATTTATGAATGCTTGCTATTCAAACTCCATCTGTGGAATGTCGTTCAAAAGACGAAATAAGGGAGAGAAACAAATAGAAGGTTCTGCTAATTACCAACTCTTTTCAACAAGGAATTAAGTTTATCCAGTTAAATTTTCAGTCTTAAAAAGACTGAATTCCAAAGATACTTATGCAATCTTTTTAATCAACAATTTTGAAATAAGCCTCGGGAGGAGGCCCATGTTCAGCTGTTAGTAATATTATGTTGTAACCATTCATACGATCGATTGATGTTATAACAATCGGGACCAACGGCTTAATATTTTTTTTTTTTTTTTTTTTTTTTTTACTTCATATAGGTTTACGTTTGACCATAATCTCGCTTGATGGAAGGCGAAGATAAGGCCTAAGATGATACACGCTTGCCTAGAAAGTGTCTGTTCACTTTAGCCTTAAAGATGTCCAGATTATAGCGTTCCGGAAAAACTGACGCCGGCAGAGAATTCCACTCCTTAGCCGTCCGCATTATGAAAGAAGAAGCAAATCGCTTCGTGCGTATTGAAGGAATGTCTACAACAAAAGGGTGAAACCGCTCGCCGCGCCTAGTCGTCCGGTGATGGAAGGGTGAAGGGGGTATCAGGTTATGTAGAACCTCCGCACACTCCCCGAAATGCAACCGATAAAAAACTGATAGGCAGGCCACTCGTCTACGGTGTTCGAGGCTCTGAAGATTTGCCTCCACCAGTGAGTTATTGCCTATGACTCTCTTCGCTCGGCGCTCCAATGAGTCCAGAGCATCCAGCTGATATCCAGCAGACCCATCCCAAAGATGAGAACAGTATTCCATTGAGGAGCGAACTTGAGCTCTGTAAAGACTTAAGAGCTGCTCCGATGTGAAGTACCGCCTCACCTTGGAGAGAATGCCAAGTTTTTTGGCTGCAGTGTTTGCAATGGACTCGATGTAGTGACCGAAGTTTAGATTAGAAGAGAGGTCAAGCCCTAGGAGCTCAAGATGGTCGCTGATCGGAACGGAGACATTCCGGAAAGTCGGAGTCAGTTGGAATGGACTCCGTTTCGCCGAAAAAAGACACGCCTGTGTTGTATTTCCGAGGAACGGAAGGTAGCGGAACCCACAAGACCCGGACACACAAAGATACACAATGATTTCTTGTCCGCCATCGGGATCGAACCCACAAATAAGCTAAAAGGACTAAATATATATTTTTTTTTTTAACGGTGGATATATGCATTTACGCATCCCCTCCGCCACTGCAGTGTTCCCGCGTCGGCGAAGGGATATGTGGGACTCGCCCTCTCCTTAGCGGTGGTATACTGATATACCACGAGGAGAGAACTCTGCTCCACTAAAACCCCCAGGGTACTCCTCCGTCCACCGTTGGTGAGGAGCCCGGGTAAACTTTGGCAATCCGACCCTCCGGCGGCACCCACGGCCACAGGCGCCCCGGGCTCTCCTGGGCCACACTATTGTGGCCCATTTAGCCAGTTACATGTGCATCCAGAGTACAAGGGAGTCCCCACTCCTCATGGGTCAGCCTGGGCACTACTACACAACAAAAAATGGCAATAATTCCTGTATACATTTTCTTTTCTTTTATGACTGCTGCCATATTTTATTAGACTTCTTAAGAATGCAGGCGCTCAACATGAGCCATCTAAAGACACTCAGATCTAAGGATTTCAGTGGATAATCACTTAGACCATTTTCGCTGAAATGATTAATTCCTCAGATTATCTCCCTAACCCTCGGCTAAGCATCATTTGTTCTATAGCCTGCTGTCAGTAGATTTAAGAATAAAATTGATGAGATTTTCAAGAACAATCAGTACCGATTATTTAAAGTACACACCTTGACAGAAACTAATTTTCATGCCTCCGAGAACCGGAGGACCGAATGTTATGGCCCGAATTGTGGAATGTGCTTAAACCCTAGAAGCCTAATCTACGCCTGCGAGGCGTACACGAAATCTAATTTCGTTTGTATATTTCTAACGGTTGAAGCTAACGTGTCGTGCTCTTTGGCCAACTCAGTGGCCGGCAGGAGCTAGCGGATGGTGCCTATATCATTAAAGTAAGTCCCGCCATTTTTGATTTATCGAAGTATAGCACGCCTGCGAGACGTATGTTTAGTAACTTTTAAATAAGTTTGTGTGATTTTACTTTTGTTTATTTTTCTTATATTTGATGTCTTTTTTCGGCGTTGTTTCAGGTATACTCTAAACTATTACACGAAGAGAATATTTAAGGCATTTTAAACATTGGGATTACATTAAGATGAACAGGGAGATGAAGGAGGAAAATAATCCTTCTTTGGAAGATTGAGATTCCCAAGTTAAGAATTACTAATTACTGGAAATTTAAACGATTCTTTTTTAAGTGACTGAAAACGTTTTATTTTTACAAGAATCTGGTCCTTTTGAAGAAACTGACCCAGCTCGTGTTTACCGTGACGCTGACCGTGTTTCACCTGCCAACTCGCGGCAAATTTATCATGTTTGTGATTTTGTATTGAAAGAGGATTAAATCTTTCAATTAAGAAATTGGTTATTTGGTCAACTATTACAGGGCAAACATCCCACAGAACGCCAGCTTAACATAGTCCGCACCTCTAAAGGTCAAGTTCGCAAGTGCAAAAATGTTTTCGATGCTGCACAAATTTTTAATTATTTCATTTCCGATAAAATTGTACATATCGCATTTTATAACCCACTCTAAAATAATAAAAATCAAGAAGAAGATTACGAGCCAAAAATACGATAAAAAAATACGCATTTTGATTTTATAAAATGGAAGAATGTTAAAATTTGTGTGAGATAAACGTAAAAAATATGTGTGTGGCGATCACATAGTTGATATGTGTGTAAACTGCTCTTTAAGTTGAGTCAGTTTTTTAAAATCCTATTAGTTTTAATAATTCCTTCAAAAATGTCTAATTATCGTCAAAAAACAATGAAATTTTTTATTAAAAAAATGTTTCCGTTGATTTTGTAGAAGTTATATTTTTTCGTTAGAATCTATACATATTATTTTATCATTGTAATAAATAACTGTGATTATAGTAAAAATTCATAACAGTGTTGTTTTATTTCTGGTTTATACTTTAAATTTAAATTCCTGCTAAATTTTATAACTAAAATAGGTCTATTTTTGCGTACAGATAGTAATTTATATATGTACGTCTCTGAGATGTATGTTAAGGCTTTGTGTACTTCCGAAATAGATTAGCCTTCTAGGGTTAAGTCCAGCATTAAACTTAGAGAGGCTTATGGATTGCATTGGAAGCCATTTTATGAGTGTAAAGCCCTACGTTTACCTATGCCCGGTGTGTAGAAAACTGCATAATTATTTCAGTCCAAATAAAAAATACATTACCTACTGAAGTACCCTCTCAGTAGCCTCCTACTTATAATAGAGGTAGATGCATTGCAGTGAAATATTGAAGTCATAATAATGGAATATTAATTTCAAACAAACATTCTTTACATTCCACCTACATGATAATGTAAAATTTATGAAAACTACACCTGTTCACGCTGTTTCGGTGATCTATGGATGTTATTTAAAATCTATTTTAAGAAATAATAAATTGCAGTTACCTTGCAATGGATAACCTACTACTTGCCTCAGGAGGTATAAACAGTACGATATCCCAATGGCTAGGGCGTAGTAAATTAACAGTATTTTGAAATAAATTTATAAAGATTTACATATTAATAAAACGCACTTTTTTTTACTAACTTACATAAATCTGAAAATATTATCTTTTTTTTTTTAGAAAATCGTGTCATTGTTACCTACCGGGTAGCCAGTTTATTTGGTGACCAGTGTATATACCAAAATAAAATATAGGTGTACATACCTACCATTAAACCTCATTTTGACGTACCCCGCTCAAAGCTAAAAATATAATTATAGAATACATGAATAAATCCTTCATCCTTTTTGCCCTTTGCAGGAAAAGTTTCTAATGTAAATATGACATTGGTTAAAAGCTGACAAGGGACTGCGACCTCAAATCTACGCTACATTTTCATTAAGAACAATCCCTACTTTTAGTCAGGTATTTAGTCACTACATACCTATTATAACAAAGAGTCCTCCGCCGAATCTGTCAGTCTGTTCGCGGTAAACTCAAAAACTAACAGATTCTCATGCTGCTTTCACCAATATATATAGTGATTCTTGAGATGTACGCATTTAGTAAGTCAAGGTTATGTGTTAATTTTAGCTTCACTACCGGGCTTAGAAAGTACATTGCCAGTGATCCTGTTATATTATTTGATACGAGTATATATTTCGTTTCAACTAAATTTAAAATGACATTTATTGTTGTTATTCTGACTAAAAAAAGGTAATCACTGAGCTAGGTACTAAACATAGGTAATTACTAACCTAGAAAAAATACCCATAAAATATCTATAGAAAATTTAATGGTTAAAATGATTGATGTAAGCGGCTATGTAGGTTAATACATTAGTTACTGATAACAAAAAGAAATACATTTCCTTTCATAGATTACAATTTACACCTCACATACTATAGTATGCTGTAGTAACCAGTAGTTTAATATTAAGGCTTACCTTTTAGTGCCTCATAATTATAAGTATCATAATATTCTATCAATATAATACAAAACATAAATAATGACAACCTCCGTAGCGTAGCGGTATTTGGCTCGCTTTAAATCTCGGAGGTCGTGGGTTCGATCCCCACGCCGGACAAGAAATCTTTTTGTAAATTCTAAGATTTCTTTGTGGGTCAGGATGGTTGAGAGACTACCCTCCGTGCCTCAGAAAGCCCATTAAGCGGTTGGTCTTGATTGTTATTACATCATCTATAACAATCGTATACCAGGGAACTAGCAGCAGCGTTTCCTTGTGTGGTACAACATAATACTGCGGTCACCAACCCGCCTGCCGTGGTGACTATGGCAAAAACCCTCCCTCGGGAAGAGGCCTATGTTCAGCAGTGGACGGAATACGGGCTGATGATGATATAATGACATAAATTAAAATAGTTTTTCTTTAGTGACAACTCTTTGCTCCCGTCACTATTATCTTCAGAGAAATATTGACCATCTATTTGGTTATTATTTTATCAGATTACAAAATATGTCACATCCACGACGAAATCTTAATAGTGTCTTCGGAACATTGATTTTACGTCCTTTTACTTAAACTAGTGGTCGCCCAGTGGTAATATTGTACTATAATTGAATAATTTATATAATTAAATCATTATATCAACACTAATAGTCCTTCTCTATCCTACTAATATAATAAACGCGAAAGTTTGTAAGTATGGATGGATGGATGGATGTTTGTTACTCTTTCACGCCAAAACTACTGAACGGAAATGAAATTTTGCACCGGGATAGGTTATACGCTGGATTAACATATAGGCTACAAAACATCACGCTCCGACCCACTGGAGCAGAGTAAGGCGGTTAAAACCCGACAAAAATATAAGTGTGCTAAATTTCATACTCCACCGTCCGCGCAATCTTTGTAAATAGGGGCACAAAGTTTTTGCTTTACATATCTCGTATACATATACTAATATATAAAGCTGACAAGTTTATTGTTGACGAAAAATTTTCAGTGTTAGATAGTCTATTATCGAGGGTGGCTATAGCTTACCTCGATAAATGGGCTATATTTTAGTATAAAGTTCCCACGGGAACGGGAGTTACGCGGTTGAAACCGAGCGCGGAAGCTAGATATAGAGATCTAATTAAATTAACAGAATTAAGTCCCACTACGAGTGAGCTGTATGAAGAGTTTGTTTTAAACTCGGAAGTATGTATGTCTAAAATTAGAACCAGAATTCAATATCAAAACAACACAAAACGTAAAAGCTTTCAAAAGTTTAAGTTTAAAACAATATCGTTTACGCGTAAACTAGGCTTATCACAATAAACCATTTCTATAATATGTTGGAATTGTTTGAAAACCGCAGATTGGTTTTATAGATCTCGGTGAAATAAATTCTCCATCATTAAAGACAGATACTGTTCGTATTTGAGGTGTTGAGAGAATTGTTGGCACATTTGTCTGTGAAAATAAACGTAGATACATCGGATGTCTGCTAGTTTTCAATGGTTTTAAAACGATTGTTTTGTAATCTTAGTAGGTAGTTTTAATGCCAACTTGTGTAAACCAATCGATGTTTCAATGTCACGTTGTCATCAAATCTATATAAATAAAAGTATCGCTACTTTACAAACTACAAACCTACTTGAGAACGACTTAACCAATTTGGCCGATTCGTTTTTTCATCATCATCATCATCATCATCAGCCCGTATAACGGAACATGGGCCTCGTCCCGGGGGAGGGAATTTTCCATAGTCACCAAGCTTGGCAAGCGAGTTGGTGACCGCAGAATTATGTTGTACCGCATAGGGAAATGCTGCTGCCCGTTCCTTGATATACGATTATTATACATGATGGTATAACAATCGCGACCAACGGCTTACCGTGCTTTCTGAGGCACGGAGGGTAGTGCCTCAACCAACCAGATCCGGAAAGAAATCTTAGAATTTACACAAAATTTCCTGTCCAATGTGGGGTCGGACCCACGACCTCCGAGATTTAAAGCGAGTCAAATACCGCTACGCTACGGAGGTTGTCATTGGTTTTTATAATGTTGATAATTCTAAAAACAAGGTTTGTATGATAGGAAGTTTCAAAATATTTGTCGCCGGATACATACAACTAATAAAAATATAATAATAAAAATGCGTAAAAGACAAATAAGAGAGGGCTTCTCTCTTATTTGTCTTTTACGCATTACTGGCTACCTACCCAGAGTCCTATTATACCCAAAGTCTAGGATATAATAGGTAACATACGTCCTATACATAGGCTAAATTTAATGGCGTAAAAAAGGCGTGAAGGATTTAAAATAAGGGAAGAAATTTTGTACAGAAATTCGTTATTTTCGACAATAAAACTATGAAACTCGGTATAGACAAACTTGATAAACAAAGGTAAACTATTCCATACAGGCCAAGAAAATTCTAGTAAATCATTCGACGACAATAATGATACATACATTTATAATACTACGCCATTAATATGACGACTAATATTTAATTTTATTAATGGGAAAGTGGAATTTGCCACGAGCAACGCCATATCATCTAGTCATTTACTTTACAACCATATCCGGTTTTTTTTAAAGATTACTAGCAGTTTTTTGCCGTCTACTAGTATTTTTGTTAACCCCTCGTGCTAAACTGAAGCTGGGTTAACGTCGGTAGTGCAATGGGTGGGGTTCGAACCGGCGAACTCAAGATCACAAGTCCGACGGCCTAGCCATTGGGCTATGGTCGCTTCAAAAAAATTAAACAATTCTTCAAATTAATTAAACACTTTGAATTGTTTATTACTACAACTAAAATCACATTCGCCATATGAAAACATTCGTTCTTTAGCGTGTTCACTGTGTAGACCTAAAACCCTACTTCCTTAAACCGTTTAAATTATTCACGGCTTGTGCCAGATTCCGGTGTGTTTGAGTGAAAGACAAAAGTACTATTTGACGACAGCTGCTGTGCTTATCTCTGAGCTCCTGCTTCTATGTACAGGTATTACGGAAGTAGTCATTTGACGGATTTGCATGTTTAGCAAAATGGTTGTTAGGGTTGATGTCCAACATTATGTCCTCACGGTTATGATTATGGATTTAATAGTATGCCCGCAATATTTGGAACATATTACCATTCACGACTTTCATCCGCGTAGATTGTGATTCCGCCGGAAAACTTAGTCACCTCTTGTGGATAGGTCTGGCAATATATGGAGACTTAGAGATTACATTTTTAAAATCTTTTTTAATTAGATGCATTAGTCATTTAGAGACTCCCTCCAAGTTTCAGGTCTACGATTAGCCGTTAAAGCTAATCGTTAGTCGGTTAGGACAAAGACTAGTGAAATATAATAGCGTTCAATGTTCACACGTTGGTAGTATAGCAGTTCCGTTAACATAATCAAGTGAGTGTAATTGCCGATACCCGAAAGCTTTAAGAAGATGTCCGTGACTACAACTTAAATATCACATTGAATCGCCGCGTCGTCGGCTAGATAAAAAGGTAATCATTTGCCTAACAATTGTTCCACAATTAAGACCCGCGCCTTCAATAAATTATGGCTAACGCGTAAAGCGCTAATGGTTAAAATTAAACATTTATTTGAATTTATCTATAACGATGACAACCGTAAATATCTACAAAACAAAGCTTAATGGAAATGAAGGACATAAAGCTGGTGAACTGTTTTATCTACTTATTATTATTAATAAGTTATTGTTTATTTAGGTTTATAGAATCTTTATATCTTTATATTTATACGTCCACTGCTGAAAATGGGCCTCCTCCCGAGGAAGGGTATTTGCCATAGTCACCTCGCTTGACAGACGGGTTGGTGACCGCAGTAATATTTTGTACCACACAAGGACACGCTGCTGCCCGTACCTTGATATACGATTTTTACAGATGACATCATCTGTGATGAAATAATCGGGACCAACGGCTTAACGTGCTTTCTGAGGCACGGAGGGTGGTGCCTCAACCAACCAGACCCACAAAGAAATCTTAGAATTTACACAAAGATTTCCTATCCAGAGTGGGGATCGAACCCACGACCTCCGATATTTAAAGTGAGGCAAATGCCGCTATGCTACGGAGGTTGTCATCTTTATTCTCATAAGAACTTACATAGGTTCATTCACAGAGGTTTTAAGGATTTTATAGTGATAAAAATCTTGAAAACGCTGTGTATCTTACGGAATCAAAAGTGTTATAAGTAATAATATATATCTAGAGCTCAGAAGCATAAGGTCGGATGTGCCATTATACGTCAGAAACATTCGTCGTATGCGCCTTTACCGTAAACTACCACTAACAACCAAATGCTTCTGAAGATAATAGTAGGTACGATACGTCCTTATACTTCTGAGAAACAGATATCAAAGTGTCATGTAAAAAATATATAAAAAGACTGTTCGATCTTGCACAAGAGAACTAATTATTGTAACAATATGGTAGAACGATGAAGCATACGATCCGTTAATAATATTTTTGAATTAAGATTGCTAATAAAAAATAAAGAAACAGTTCAATTCATCTTACTAATATGTGTGTTTGTTACTCTTTCACGCAAAAAACTACTGGATGGATTGTTTTGAAAGGTTGCATGCAGATAGTTTATAAGCTTGATGAACAAAAAGCTACAGCATGTCAAGCTCCGACCAACTGAAGCAGAGTAACGCAAGTAAAACCCCGGAGCGCAGCTAGTTATTTTAAAAGCAAGTAGGTAACGTTTATCAACTTTAGTGCTGAATTGTCTGACTGTGTCTGACATGGCGATCTGTCTATATAAGTCATTATTTTAACTACCTTTACATATTTACATAGTTTTACAAGGTTAGTAATACATTTCACGACCTTATATGCATATCGTAATTACTAAGACCCTTTTTAGCTTCATACGCTTTTTTGGTATGAAGTGTATATAATTGTATGTGTCTATAAATAAAATATCCCAAGCGTTCATGGCTGCGTATAAATAGCTAAGTTCCCGCGCGCGGTTTCACCCGCGTACATCCCGTTTCCTTAAGAACTTCATAATTAAATATAGCTTATAGCCTTCCTCCATAAATGAGTAATGTTTATATAGCAATTAGTATAGATTTATAAATGTCTTATAACGACTAGGTACCTATATAATCGTTTATAATTTCCAAAACAAAAGATTAGGAAATGCGATATTTATACTATCGAAATTCCTTTACGGTTCTGGTATTTCCATATCGTCTAAAAAATTATCTTTATATCTCCAGAACATCCTTAGTTTGCAATAAACCTTCCGATGCCCTCGTCGACCCGAGGTCCGAGAAGTCCGCGAACCGTAAAGAAGTGCGACAGTTGCACAAAATGCCTATAAAAATCTAAAGTCATCATTCCTCAATCCCCCGCCAGCGTGGGACGCCCTCTCACGCAGGTTGTTTAGTTTGAAGTTTTTAAAGAATTTATTGAGACTGGAGCTCTGCTCGTCTTTAGCCTCCTGGCTGACTACATAATTTGCGTCTGAACAAAGAAAGAGAATCTCCAGAACATTTTATTTGTCAGCTACTACTCCTATATGTTCCTTGAAATGTGTATTTAATTTATAACGATACGTAATATTGAGAATGCTAATATTTGCAAATACTTTTCAACTGAGCTGGCTGAGCAGGCCAGAAAATGTATTTGCCACTTTTTTAAAATAAATAACATTTTTCTACGACACTACAACTGTATTGATATTCCTTTGAAATTTTTTAATTTTTCCGTAGAAATTAATATGGTTTTCTTATCTTAGAATGTTCGATATAATGTAACACACACTACTTGTGCAGTCACCTGCACTAATGTGATCAGTATGATATAATTACTTTCCGGTCGGGCAAAAATTGTGTTACTAGAAAATGTATTCCAAGAAATATCTAGTACAGCCCGAAGTAAAGTAGTTAGTGATGTTTGCCGTTTGCTTTGAAGTCTACAAAAAGTTGTGATCTGTCCCCAGAGTTAGAGAAAATATAACTATACACTATTCACCCAGTTTATATTATTAATCATCTCTGTCATTAGCTTTTGAACATCCATTGATGAGCTGAAGACTGAAGGGAGAGATTTACCAGTCGCAACGCTTGGCAGATGGGTTTGTGACCGCATTACTTTCCGAACATTTTATTATGTTCCGTTACCTGGTATACGTTTATTATAGATGATGTTATAACAATCGTTACCACGGCCAAATGTAGTTTCCGAGGCCCAAATGGCCAACCAACCAGACCCGTAAAAAAATCTTAGAATTTACACGAGGATTCGGTGTCCGGCGTGGGATCAGACTACGAGATTTAAAGCGAGACGGATACCGCTATGCCATAGAGATTTAAACGCCACATGGGCATTTCAACCCTGTTAAAATCCTAGTCAGAAGACCTACGATGATTAAAGGGCTGACAGCTGTGGCTTATGCTACAAGGAAATTAAAACACTTTATATTTCCCTTTTCAAAAAATTATTATCTCAATAAATGACAGTTACTAATTGGTGTCAGCGAAGCGTTGTCGGCTAAACAGATGAACATGTCACAGAGCATATTTTTCATTTACCAGTATAAATGGGAATAATTTATAAAAGAAACAACCGTATGTAATCGGACTCTGCCATTTTATGGTAATTTATGATGTCATTATTTCAAAGATTTTTTCCTTGGTGGCGTTTTTTTTTTTATATGAGAAGGTAGACCAACAAGACACATTCCATCGAAGCGGATACCGTAGCCTATAGTATATTATTTTGCCATTCTTATCCTACCGACCCTTTTTCCTCCCTCTCCCGTGAGTTGTGTTATTCCGTATGTTGGAGGTACTTCCTTAGTGAGGTCGTTGAACGTACTGATGATATGGTATTTAAATGTTCACACAGTTTCACTGCATAGGGAGAACTGACAATTGGAGCCGCGAAATATGGGTATTACAACAACTCATAACTAAGTATACGAATCTGTTATTTCAATTTCATACAAAGAGTTCAATTTAATACTAATTTTCTTTTCTTTTAGATATGAATAAATATTTCGCGTCAAAGTCTGGATCGAATTACCATTGGAAAACCAATTCTTTCTAAGAATTGGGTTTTTATTTAATTTTATTATTGAGTTTATTTAATAAGGTTTCACTTCATAGAAAATCGTGGCTAACTTCTACTATTATTATTATGAGCCTACGTTGTCCCACTGCAGGACAAAGGCCTCCCTTCCCTCCTTCCATCTCTCGCGACTAATTAACTACCTACTACTAATTGAAATAATATTTGAACGGCCCATTTTACCACTGGGCACTATGGGCAACTTCTCGGGCTCGGTTTGCTTCGAAATACACAAAGTTTTAAAACCATTTATTAGGTTAAATCCCCGCTCACCTTTATCCTCGGTGAAGTAGCCTTGCGCCATGAGACACCACATATCAGTGGTTAGCACAAACATGATCATGATGGGCTTAACACATCAAGATGATGATGGGCTTCAGCCTTAATAAATTGTGTTGTCTAAGCAACCTGCGCAAGAGAGCGCCTCCCTTGGGGCTTAGATCTCGGCTTAGTGAGGTCACTGGCGGTGAGATTGAGGATTTTATAGGGGGTTTTGTGTAACTGTCGCTCAAATTTACAGTTCGAGGGTCGCTCGAACTTTAGGTCTACGCAGGTAGCGGAGCAAGATGCGTTTGTAGACCTAAAGCAAGCTAGGCAAGATTTTTGTAGACTTAGGATCGGGGGGGGGGGGCAATACTTACCATTTATATTTTAATAGGCAAATGTTAATTTCGACTTATGTGGAAATATAGCTCCACATTAACGACCGCGAGGATTTCAATGCTTTTACGATCATAGGCAATAAAAATTAGTTCTGTTCATTCAATCTGTCTAATAAAATACGTCGTGCTCGTTAAACCGCAGGAGATGATTCTATGATTACTCGTAAACAGAGTTTGATATTCTGAGATTGCGAAACGGAAATCAATTGAGCTATTGTCGTGTCCTGTTTTTTATTTGTAAAAACGTTTTCTAGTTGTATTGTGTTTACATAATTTACTAAAAATGCGAGTTAACCGAGTCTTTATATTTTTTTGAGCAACAGGTTAGGCTATCAGCTCAAGGATAATTACCATCTTACTTCGATCTCCAATCTGCCCGCCAAGCGTGGTGATTATGTTTATAGCCCTCAATGACCCTACCTTGTCAAAGATTGTTAAGAGGAGGCTTATGTTCTGCAGTCGACGTTATAGCAGTAGAGTATAAGCATTAAGATGTAAAAGCACAATTGAGATGACAATTTATTCTTGCTCGTAGCTATTTGAAACGAATTTTGTTTTTCCGGTATGTCTATAATTACATTCCCTTTTGATCAATTTAGTAGATTGAAATTTGGTTTTGATTCTTTTGACAAATTATTTAAAATAACATTTTCAATTTGAAATGATAATAAAAAACAATATATATATATATATATATATATATATAGAGGTAGAAATACAACGAAATGAAATTTTACGTTGACTAAAGTGAATACACATATCATTTCATAACATACATATTATGTGTTTCAATACGAACGTAAAGTTAATGAAAATACAATTAAGTCGTAAGGAAGTCGATGTTACAGTTAGTGGTAAGATGAGAAATCGATTCGCTGAAATAACAGCGCCAACCACCAGTTAATTTGTGGCCATGATTAATAGATAGCTTCATCAAAACGTTGGTAGATTAGGCAAATAGATATAGCTACTTTAATTTCCGTTCATTCTTCAGCCACTTTAGTTTACATATATTATGTTCGATCCTAGTTATCATCGAAAACCCCGACTCGTGCAAAATATTGTGCTATGTAATTATTATTTTTGCGAAAAATGGACGTACTTCACGCGAGAATTGGTGCTTCACGGGTGCGTCAAAAAGCACGTTAAACGGTCAGCCCTATGCGTGACCTTTCCCTTTTATTGTCTGGTCCTGATTATTATAGCATCTTGTATATCGAGGAACGGGCAGCATCGTTGCCCTGTGCATGTTATTACAGTAAACACGTTAAACTGCGGTCGGTGCTAAGCGTGGTGACTGTGGCAAAAAACCTCCCTCGGGAGGATGCCCATGTTCAGTAAACGTTAAACGGGCTGCTGATAATGGCAAATTTTTTAAAAATTAAGTTTAATAAATTTAGACATTTACCCGCCGAGGCCAGAACTATGTGGAAGGGTATAGTGTATTGTAACTAACATTTTTTAAATAAAACAGTTCATATAAGTCAATTTGTTATGAAATTATGATACCGATTACAAAGAAAAAGAAGACAAAAGGTGGAATCCTGCTCATTTTGACGCCCGATGAAGTGAAGATAAAGTTTAACTATTATTTTATCAAATCAATCAATCCCGCATGTGGTTTCACCGGCTTATCTCCTGTTCTCGTGGGCACTTCATACTTAAATCGTCTATAGAATTCCTCAATAAATGAGCCATTAATAAATAACAGTTTAAGATTTTTTTTTAATGAATTATCGCGTTCCATCCAACAAATAAACGAACTGTTCTGCTTTATAAGTATAGATTGCTGATATGTTCGCGAAGAGTTCACGAACATATCAGGTAGGTAGTTACAGACCTGTAATCAAGAACGGAAATGCCAACAAATCGTAATAATGCCTAATTTATACGTATGTATCTAGACACAAAATACTTCGAAGGTACAAAACTTTATCGCTAAATAGGCAGGGGAGGCAACAGATAGTCACAAGTTAGAGGTAGTCATCAATTTGTAAGTAAAGGTAAGTTGGAGAAAACGACTTAAGTTTGTGAATGACACTGCATGAATTGTGGCAATCTCCGTAATGTAGCCTGTAGCTTATAAGTCTCGCTTTCAGTCTCAGAAGAAATCTTTGTGTAAAATCTTAAATTGATTTCCGGGTATGTTTTTTTTCTTAAGAAAGCCAATTCCCGCACTGGGGAAATTAATCCCCGTATCGCGGGGGACTTTACAAACACACAATTCACGGACACAAAGCTCACCCAGACTCTGAACAACTATACGTGGTTCACACAAATAATTCGTTGCTTAAATACAAAAGAGCCACAAATATGCAGGAAATGAAATGCAAAAATAGTATCAATGCTGGTACAAATTGGTACTATTTTAACTTTTCATTTGTTTTTGATTTGTGGCTGTTTAGTTTTTAAGCAACGAATTGTCAAATAAACTTCCGTAACCACTGAGTCACCGCAAATTGAGCTGTAATATCATGTGACTAAAATTAATTATTGTAAAGTTAGACATTTGGTTTTGTGTCACTGTCAAATTCAAACAGCGATATTTACAGATACGGTGACTAACCCGTATATTTCGTGGTTGGTAAATAACGCCTGTGTGAATTTTAAGTTCCAAAAATTTTCGCATTTTGCTATTTGATCAAATATCATTAAATAGTATTTTCATACTTATCAAAAGTTTGTTTAACCATTTATTAAGACCCTGCGCCGTTATTTCTGATGAAGTAAGCAAAAGCCCCATGGCTAACGAAATATGTCCCTGCAAAAAAAAACTTGTTTAAAGTAGTAACTTCTGTTATTTCACCAGGCTTAAAATCGCAAGACTCAAAAAAAAAACATTGTATCTGGTAAAATGGCAAAAGTCACGAAGATAAATGTCCGTCCGAAAAAAAAATGAAGTCAAAAGTAGTTTATTAAAAAATTGTTCGTCGCTGATATTTTAAGAGATTTACCTCGAACTGCAAATAAAACAATGTTGGTTATAGGTATACTAAGTTGGGAAGGCTACCGATACGTAACTTCATAAAGAAGTTAACCTTTACTTGTTATGAGAGTTTTGGATATTTTTTTCTAGTTTATCTTACGTTTTCCTTATCCAAGTTGTTCTAAATATGTTGTGACATCCGATACCAACTTTGTCGTTTCGGAATGCTTCGTGCGTGTATCCGACTTACACTTGACTGATTTTTTTATATTGTGATTCTGAACGTAAATATAAGTCAACACTTATATAAATAAAGTACTGAAAAAATAGTTTTTAAACCATTTAACTTGCGTGGTAAAGTAGCAAAAGCCTTAGGCTAATTAGGTACATATACGAAAAACCTAACTGTCCGAAAAAAAATCCCATTACTTTCTAGATAATATTTTACTGTAACGAGATCAGATCGAAGAACGAACTGTGAATGAGACTGTAGAGTGGAACGGCCTTGAGTATCGTCATTACTTGAAGTTTAAGTATGCAGTGTTGCATTTATTAAACGTAGCAGCAATTTAAATCCATCATTATCATTAGACCGTATAACATCTATTGCTGAGCATAGACACCAAATGAGGGTTTTTGCCATTGTGACCGGTGGGTTGATAACAGCAGTATTAAGGTTACAGCTCATGAGAGCCACCCAGCACCCACCCCGCACAGGCTCGTCGCTCGGCGTCCTCTCGTAGTCGACAGGTGGTCCACGGGTGGACGCCACGTTATCAACAACAAACGTTGCGCGGTCAACGAGTGAACGCCGCGTGGTCAACGAGTGGACGTCGCTTGGTCCACGAATTTTCGAGTAGTCTGTTAACAATAGGTAAATCATTCGCGGGCAGCGCGCGGTCCACTCGGGACCCGCGCGTTGGCAATGCGCAGTCAACGCAAGGCAAGCATGCGAGCACCGAGTTGTCACCGAGTGGTCCACCCGCCGTGCGCTTGTGCTACGGAGACGCTACGGAGTTGATATGTGAGAGGGTGCAGGGTGGCTCTAAGGAGCTGTGACCTTTATATGCCCGTGCTGCCCGTCCCCTAGTATACCTTTATTGTAGATGATGCTATAACATTTGGGACCGACAACTTTACATGGTTTCCGAGGCACGGACCAACCAACCAGACCCAGACAGAAACCTAAGAATATACATACATACAGACAAAGATTCCTGATTCTTGTCCGGCTTGGGGATCGAACCCACGACCTCCTAGACTTAAACCACTACGCCATGGAGGTTGTTTATTTAAATAAAAACTGAACTAATATTTCATTGGCATATTACAGTAAGAAATTAACCGAATATTCATCATAACCACTAACATCACAAAGTGCTTCCTACAACTACTTTGAAACTAACTATTAATAATGTCAACCGACGTCTCGCCTCTAACGAAGTTAGAGCTAGTAACGTACGTATTTATAAGTATTAGATAGTATAGATATATTTTTATTAGATAGGCTATATATATTGCTACTAATATTATAAATGCGAAAGTTTGTATGTGTGGATGTTTATTACTCTTTCACGCAAAATCAACTAAATGGATTTGGCTAAAAGTTTACACGCGGATAGTCTATAAGCTGGATTAACATATAGGCTGCAAAATACCACGTTCCGACCCGCTGGAGTATAGTGACGCGGGTAAAACCACGGGGCGCAGCTAATATGTTATAAATGAAGAAAAAAAATTAATTTGTTTATAATGGGCTTACACAAATAATTGTCGCGAGTAGGAGATCACAGAAAACCACAGATTTATACCACACCTACAACAAAAAAGTTTTTTTTTTTTTTTTAGTAAACATTTTTTACATATTATACCAAGAAAAACAGCGTTACTTATAGACCTAGAGTTCCATAACAATACATTTTTTCAGCTACGGTAACAAAAATAGTAATAGTATTATAAACTTAAACTAAAATTAATAAAACAGTACTTATATCTAAACTACCTACTGGTAATTAAAAGAAATAAATAGGTAGAAAGTGTGTGACAATACAATACAATTAGTCTCTAAGTAGTGTCTAAAATACATTTACGTAACTTAGCTTTAAAAAAATTTAAACTATTACCAAAAAAAATCAATATCGGTATACGATTTATTATATGTGTCAACGCTACGTCAAAAGAAATTATTGCTAGTGTAAATAGTTTTATAAAAGGGAACAAAAAATAATTTCTTAGATCGTGAACTTGGTCTAGGAACATTAAAACTATTTTTTTCCAAAATGTGGGGGGAATCCACAAGATTGTTCAAAATTTTGAAAAGAAACATCTGATCAAACATTATTCGACGGTTAGCTAATATACTTACATGCAAATGAATTCCATAAAAACCTCTTATTTTTTCATTACAAACAGATACTTCAATTGTATTTATGAATATAGATTATAAATAAATGTGTGTGGTTTCCGGCTTAGAATAGATCCGACCAACCCTCATCTTCCTTTGAGGGTCGTAAAAGGCGACTAAGGGACATTCAGCTAATGGGTAGACATCATCTATCAAATCAAGGATACTCACCGTCTATATTGGGCTCGATTACTCTGTTCAAGATATTAAGGACTTATATCGACTACCATCAAAAGAGACTGCGACCACAGCGACCTTGGTAGCAGAATTCAACAGCACATTTTTCAAGGACACGTTTCAAAAAAAGGCAAAAATATATAACACCTCGCAACGAGTGAGGCAGCTCAATACGTCACATCTTGGACTTGAAGGACCCAATGTCACTATCTTTGTCTCGGACCACCTCACCTCAAAGGCGAAGCGATTATTTTTTCTTGCCAGAGATTTCGCCCGAACTGAAAATTTCCAATTCTGCTGGACGACTAATGGGCGTATTTTTCTTCGTAAAAAGGAAGGACAGAGATACATTATTGTGCGGAACGACGCCACGTTACAACAACTTCGAGAAAGTAACAAGTCGAACAACTTACAATAAATGCAACGATAATCTCTCTATAAACACAACCACATTAAAACTCATAACTTACAATATTTTAATACTACTTACATCGCTACAGTATCATATCAATTTGTTTTCGAGCACACTGAAATACTTCAAAAATCATCTTCACACGTCCAACACAACACATGCTTTTCGCACTTTTGAAAAACACTCACGCTTCACACACGCAGTACTCTCCCACACTCGCTATACATTCCACGCCATAAATATCACAAACACATCATCTATCTCACTCACTACTGCCATTGACCACCTTTGTTTTCCAAGACCCAATTCTCTAAAGACCACTATCCATCCCAGCACTAATTCAATTTATGGACGGCACATATAATATCATAGAGGATATGGACATGACTGACATATACTTTAGCGCACAGCAGAATAATCCACAATATATTCTTAATGATCTAGGTGATATTAATACACAGTTCACAATAGTCAGCCAAAATATTTGTAGCATACATAAAAACTTCGACAACTTTAATATATTTCTATCAAGACTTAACTTCTTACCAGACCTAATTGTATTAACCGAATGCCGCCTCGATGAAAACACACCTATGATTAAACTTAGTAACTACGAATGTCATTACTCTACAAAATTCCTTAATCAAAACGATGGTATAGCAGTCTTCTACAAAGAAAATCTGCAGGTGACTATAGAGGAACCCCCCTTCAATGACGCCAACTGTTTACTTATTAACGTGGGAAAAGAGCTGACGATATGTGCAATTTACAGGTCTCCATCTTTCTACAACATCCATAACTTTTCTGCCTCTCTGGAGAATATTATGCAAACCTATAAAAACGCAAGTTGTATCATACTAGGTGATATTAATATAGACATCGCAGCTTCCTCTAAAGACCACCGCACAAATGACTATTTAGAACTAACAGGGCACTATGGTTTTTATCCCGGTCACAATTACCCTACGCGTTATGGGCTTACCTGTCTAGACCATGCCATGCTAAAGACAAATAAAGTAGCTAGAACAGTCATTTGTTCCTCTGGCATAACTGACCATGACACCGTCATAGTTGGAATCTCGACAGACACCCTCCACACTAGAGTAAACAACAGCTACAGAATAAAGATTAACTACTCTAGTTTAGTCGACGCCATTCGAGAAATTGATTGGACTAACTTTTATAAGCATTCCGATATAAATGAGGCAATAACCGACTTCACAAACCAGATACATGGCATAATACATAAATATACAACATCAGAGACATTACGAAATTCAAAATCGATTAAAAAAGCATGGATGACAAAAGGTCTGATAAAATCTGTAAGGAAGAGAGACAAACTACATGCGAAAGCAAATCAGAGAGAAAACAAAGACGACGAGATTATACAACAAAAATATAAAAACTACCGAAACATATGTAATAATATTATTCAGAACCTTAAAAACGAATACGATAAAAAACAATTACATGATGCTAATGGAGATTGCAAAAAGACATGGAAAGCTATTAAAAATATCTGTCAAATAGGGACCCGTGGTACAGGTAATACTGAACTACTACATACCCAAGAAAACCCCTGTAAGTCTTTAAACAATGTTAACACTTATTTTGCGACCATTGGCGAGCAACTTGCAGAAAATATTCTTCTTAGACTTAACAAATCCGAAAGTGAACTGGTTGCCATGACTGAAAAATTCTCTAGCAGCACCAACTCACCTCATACATCTTTTTTCATAGCACCAACAAATGAAACTGAAGTTAGTGGTATTATTACCAGCCTCAAAGATAACTCAGCGCCCGGGGTTGATGGTATTTCAAACAAAATCCTAAAGCTCACAAAGCAGTTTCTAGCAGCGCCTTTAGCATTTATATGCAATTTAAGCATTTCTTCAGGAAAGGTGCCAGATTCCATGAAAATAGCCAATGTCTGTCCTATTTTTAAATCAGGAGATAAAACCGCAGTTACCAATTACCGCCCCATATCGTTGCTCACTTCTACGTCTAAGATCTTGGAAAAAGTTGTAAATAAAAGACTACTGGGATACCTGGAGAAACATAAAATAATATCCGATAACCAATTTGGTTTTCGCAGCCAAAGGTCAACTGAGGACGCTGTCACCAGCCTAGTTGATTATATCACCGCAAAAGTAGATTCTGGCAACAAATGCGTCGGCGTCTTCCTTGACCTGGCGAAAGCCTTCGATACAGTCTCTAAAAGTCTCCTTCTAAAAAAGTTGGAAGATATTGGTATCCGAGGTATCACCCAGGAGTGGTTCCAGTCTTATTTAACCAATCGGAAACAAAGGACATGTGTTGATAACAACTTTAGCAACTATCTCAACCTGAGATACGGCGTGCCCCAAGGCAGTGTGCTCGCGCCTACCCTCTTCATTATCTACATCAATAGTCTTTGTTCCCTTCAAATAGGTAGCTCCAGAGTCTTCACATACGCCGACGATACCGCTCTAATATTTCATGCCAAAACATGGGACAGAGCGTACAAAGCAGCTAACGAAGGTATGGACCTTGTTGCAAGCTGGCTCAGCCACAACCTGTTAACACTCAATATCAACAAAACAAAAATTGTGAATTTCAGTGCCAACAAAAGAAACACTCCAAAAAACGATCTCTATGTCAAACTGCATACCTGTAACGCTAATACCCTTAATAGATGTTCTTGTCCCATTTTTCAAAGAGCAGAAGAAATTAAATACCTCGGTGTATATCTCGATGAACACTTAAACTGGAAGAAACAAATTGTATACGTCATTGGTCGGATAAGAAAACTACACCATATTTTTAAAAAATTGAGCAAGGTGGCGGACGTCATTCTTCTCAAAATGATTTACTTGGCACTTTGCGTATCTGTCTTGAATTACTGCATTGTATCCTGGGGCGTAGCAAACAAGTCGCACCTAATAAAGGTAGAACGCTCCCAGAGAGCCATCCTGAAGATCACGTTTCAGAAACCTAGACGATTTCCAACAGATGCGTTGTACCGGCAAACAGGTTTCCTTCGAGTACGCCAACTATATATTTTGGCTTTAGCTATGAAATACCACAAAATTGCTTACACAAGTACCAAACATACTGTGCGGTCACAAAGAAAGCCTAAATGGGTAATACCAAGGTGCAAATTGGACTTCGGCAAAAAAAGTTATAGTTATATGGGCCCCTACATCTATCAGAAACTAAATAATGCAATCAACATCCTAAAGATGACCCGACACAAGTGCAAAAAGCGTATTGAGATGTTCTTAGCAAACAAGAATTATGAAAACACGGAAAAAATTATTAAGAACGTAATGTAATACCCATACACTCTACACATGCATTCACACACAAATACATACACACACACACACATACACACACACACACACGCACTCACACACACACTCACACACACACACACACTCCCACACACAGACAGACACCCTACCTAACCTAACTGTGACGCCTCACGGCGCTTTAACACTACCTAACTAAGTCAAAATTCATCACTTTGCCAAACTTACAGAGTACTAAATTCTAAATTACCTTATAAATTCTAATTTTGTTACACCGAAAGAGACTGGCCTCCACGACACAGGGAATCCTAGTGTGGAGGTCAGTGATTAACATGTCAATGTATATTTTTTTTCTGACCAATAAAACTTTATTATTTATTTATTTTATGAATACCGTATATCGGTGAACTGATGGATAGCATAATTTACAGCAGGTTGGATTGCATCGTGGTCGAATGGTAAAAAAGTTGGGAAAGTATTAAAAAAAGAATTAAAAGTACCTAGTTCTTACGTTAAAACAAATATTTATTTCTATTTATAATACCTATTAGTATAAGTTTATTAACGAGATTGCATCAGAAATGAATACGTAGAAGACGCGGGTTAACGAAGTTGCCCAACGGATTTGTTTTTTGAAGTGGCAATGGGCAGGTCATATAGCACGGAGACCAGAGGGCGTCGGGGCAGAAAAGTTCTCGAATGGAGACCGCGCATCGGCATTAAGTTTGTCGTAGGACGTCCACCAACTAGAAAGACGCATGATCTGTTTAAGGCATCGGGATCACGGTGTATGCAGGCTGCTTCCAACCGCAATAGCTGGAGACCTAAAATGGAGGCATTAATTGTCCAACAGTGGGCGTCCTACGACTGATATGATGATGAATAATTAGTTTAATAAGAATTAAATAAATGAAAAATTATTTTCAGTGGATTGTACCTACTATATTTTATTTTCTTGAGATGAGTGACAGAAGTCAGTTATTGCTTTTTACGTTAAAATTAATTTAAGTATATTCGTACAGACAGTGTTGGCATTACTAAACAAATTGGATTACCATATATTAGATATAGGATAAGAAGAAAATCTATTAAGTCCGGCAATTAGATTACCAAAAAATATTGGACACGTTTTTTTTTTGTTCTTCAAACAAAAACTTACGAATATACAGCGCGTTCAAATTTCGTGTGACGACACTTCTTGGTACAATTTACCTTGTAGTGACGTCACAAGCCATCTATTGAACTTTATAGTTAATTGTAGCCTTGTATCTTTGTCAATTTTTATTGATTTGATAAATAAAAAAAACATGTTCAATAGTTTTTAGTAAACTAACAGACGGACTAATCATAATAGTTTAGTCTTCATGCTTATTTAAGTTCTGGCATCGAACAAAAAGAGCCCTACAGGTAGGTTTTCGTGAAATATAGGTACATTTTAAAGTGTCAAGCTAAAAATGGCTGACATTCTGGTGTGTGAGTGACCTGTTAATTATAGCGGAGTGTTGTGATATTTATTTCAACCTAGGGAACTTGGTTGACTATTAATTAAATGTTAATGTTTATTCCACATGCAAACTTAACTATTATCTTAACAAACCATCCACTATTTTGGGCATTCCCATAAATAAACAAATGTTATTGCGATCATGTAACGTTATCTCTATGACTAAATATTATTCTTGACTTTATTTCATTGTAATTATAAGGTTTAAATTCGTGTATCTCTAATATCTTTGGTTATTAGAAATAGAATGCTGATCGAGCATTTGGTATTAAGTTTGTTAATATTTTTTTGTTTTGGTATAATTGGTTAGACAGAATAAACATTTTACTTCGCTAACAATATAAATAAATTATATTATAAACGTAAATTTTATTATACAGGGTGTCCCAAAAGGTTAAGTAGCTGGGAAAGGGGGTGACAGGGGTGGACACAATGGTCACTAGAAAAATAAAAAAAAAATCCGCTCTGGGTATTTAAAAAAAAAATGGCATTTTTTTAAAAACTTAAAATTTTACACCTTTTTATTTTTGATGTTGATGTTGATGACCTTGTTGTTATTGAAGATTACATAACAGCATTTTTTTTAAATACAGCCATATTTGTAGGTACAGTTAGCACAAGGTGTAAAATTTTTAGTCTTTTAAAAAATGCCATTTATTTTTTTAAACACCCAGAGGGAATTTTTTATATTTTTCTGGTGACCCTTGTGACCATCCCTATCACCCCCCTTCCCAGCTACGTAATCTTTTGGGACACCCTGTATATAAGTAAAATTGTAATTTATAAATAAATAAATATTATTTAATATTCATAAACTACAAGAAAATAACAAATGTAATGTAAGACTTGTATATGGTTTGAAACTTTCAGCACTTTTAAAATCTTACTTAAACATAATCCATTTAACTTAGAATTATTAATATCAAATTAAATCAAAGACAATTTAAATATACATTAATAGATAAATAACACATCAGTGAATAGTAAACTATGTATGTGACCAACCCCCCAGGAGTGACATAGCTAGGTGATCAAGTGCCCTGGGGCAAAAGGTCTTTTCCCCTCCCTTTGGCTTGAGGGCCCTGATGCACTGCCCCACCTAGCACTTTGGTAGCTACGTCACTAACCCCCAGTATCTTGCCTGGATATAAATAACTTATTTACATCTCTTTATTCTTGCAAGATATTTTTCGAATAGTATTTACGTTAAACAAAATGATTAAATTCTTACTGTCGAGCGTCGACTACATCTAGGATTCCCTCAACGTAAAATTATTAAAACGTATTCCTTGCTGTTCCTTGTTTTGACTTGGGAAGGCAAGAAAATTAAACGTCTGAAGATTCATTGTGACTCGGCAGTAGGTACAGTAAGAACTCTTGTTGAACTCCAACGTTCTTCGAAACTTCGTACGCAGCCGTAAAGAACTTGAAATGCATAATTATATTCTTACTAACAAGAACATTTCTTTTACCTTTCCCGTTATGTTATTTTACGTTACTTTCTCTGTAAAAAAATGAGCTTTTTAATGTAGAAATATTATTCAAATATAGCATTCATAAAACTCTACAGCTCAGTCGTAGGATATCATTCTGGATACGGAATCTTAAATAAATGACCTAACCCGTAATTATTAACGCGGGTGAATTGGTTTTTGTCTGTTGCACAGTGCGTGTTTTAAATTTAAAGAACAATCGTAACAAGGTACGCAAACGTGAGAACGCGCTATAGCACTGAACGCCTATAGCGCCCCCTTTTTTTACTGATGGGTCATGGTTTTATCCCTACGAGCATCCCTAGTTCATAATTATCCGTCTAGTTAACTCTTTTTCCGTAGCTCATAATACTGCATAATTAGTTAACGTTTATATTATTAATTATAATAAAAATGTAAAGTAAAATAGTATATTATGTTTTATTTAATAACTATTAAGCATGCGGTTTCACCCACTTGGCTCCCGTTTCTGTGGAAACTTAATCATGAAATATATCCTATGCTACTCCAGGCTGAGTCTGCTATTTTTTTAAGTATTGTGCCACCGTAGTGCCTTCATGATATCATAATGCCAAAAACAGTAATCGACTAATCTCACTATGGTGTCGGCGCTGGAATGGCAGTCGGTGTTGCTACCGCAGAAAAAAGGCCGTCAACAGAAGTAGCAGGGGAGATGGTTAGGGAGATGGTTTATTTAGGCGATTTCAAAACTTTTATATGTATCATTTGTTATTATATTCAACTACGATGGCAACACTGAGCCGTAAGAGTATACACTTTCTGTAATTCATGTAATTAAAAATAAATAAGTATCTGTTATTAACTAGTAACCGGCATAAAACTATGAACATTAAACTGTGATTATCAAGTGATATTGTGGAGTAAACACAATAATTACCCTAAAAATAATGTAACCAACATATTGTTTTTATCGTATAATTCAAGTGATATAGTGGATATTAACTAAACTAACGTTCGCTTTCCACAGCAAAACACAAATAGAACGATATAGTGTACAGTGACTACTACATTTAGTGTTAAAAAAGTTATTGGTTTTTGTGATAATTGTCAACAACGGCTCGATTGGTCATTATTTTGAAAATGTAAACAAACTATTTGACAGTTCGATCCGTTGCGTTCCAGCGACAAGTTACTACAATATTACAGATTTGCAACATTGAGTTAATGAGGTGCGCTAGTATATATTTTATTCTTCTTGATAAGAGGGCGCCACCAGTCAAATAATTCGTGATATATGGAAAATAATAATAGATCATATTTAACATAAATAAAAATAATAAAAAATGGATTTTGAAAATATCACTTTGCGAAGACCTGCCCGAAAATCGGTAGGAAGTATGGACTCGTTTATTTCTACAAGTAGCCCGGATTTACATACACGAAGTCTACCTGATTTGTCAACTAATTTAGACAACGACCTTGATGACACAAGAGAACAATTACAAAAAGTAATGAGTGAACTTAGCAGTGCTCATGCCGAGATTGAAAACATGACATTAGAAATTAGCAATCTATATAAATTGATTGAGGAAAAAGATCACACTATTGCTAAATTCAAAAAAGTTTTCACTGGTGAAACATCAATAGCTAAACTTAATAGCAAAAGGAAGAAAAAGCTCTCTTCATCACAGCGTAAGAGCAAACAAATGTTACCGCCTTCTGCATCTAGTGACACCATACATGACCCGAATTCTAGTTCTATTCAGCTTGGTCTAGACATTGATGATGAAATTAAAATAACTGTACCAAACAAAGGGAAATATATTAATGGTTATGCTAAAACCCATCAACAACCTCATTCTTTAGAATATATAAATCAAAATACTACTGATACTAATATTATGGACACGCAACAAACAGACAATATGAGGAATCAGCGACCTTCGCAGAAATTATATATATATGGCACACAACAGTGTATTGGACTTGCCTCTGCCCTTTCACGAACAAGAATGAGCTCAAAATTTGAAGATTACGGTATCTTTAGCATAACTAGACCTTTTACCTCGTGTGATCTAATTCTAAGAGACGTACAACAGACAGCTTTTAATACCCAAGACAAAATTATAATTTGTATTGGAGAAAATGACTCCAACCCTATAAAGATATCCTTAGAACTAATTGGTACATTAAAAAGGCTTTCTGGCTGTACTGTTTTGATTTTAAACGTAATTAAGAATAAATATATTAATGAACATAAACTAAATCATGAACTTGAATTGATAAGTAAGAATATTCCAAATTGTCACTTTGTCAAAAATAATAGATACTATAATAATGTAATTTATGACACTTGTACTAAACTGAATCATTTTATTGACTATATAGATTATTGTAACAAGTTTTTGAACTTTGGGAAAAAACATACGCATCCATATGAAACTACGTTAAAAAACCCAACCTATCAACAGTCTAAAAAAAAACTCAGGCAAGCAACTCTCCATGACTTTTTCCAAACAAAAACTGGTAAAAAATATGTAAGTAATCAATGTGACTACATGACTTCTGATTCGTCAATTCTTAATAACCGTAACATAGAAGCTGAACGGTTTTTTCGTTAGTAATAAATCCAGTACATTGTCGATACTACATCAAAACATCGCAGGAATATTAAGTAAAAAAGATATATTGGAAGTTACCCTTGATACACTGTCAAGTCAGGCCATATACGTTGATATATTATGTATAAGCGAAACTTTTTTAAAATCTGGTGAGGAACTAAATGTACATTTAAAAAATTTTAAACTAGCAACCTATTACTCCAGAATGAAACAAAGACGTGGGGGTGTCTGTATCTTTTGCAGAAATTATATTGAATATAAAACAGTCAGTTTTTTAGACGATCTAATAGCCGATCTAACCTTTGAAGCATGTGGAATTAGTATATCTAAATATAATTGTATTATAATATGTATCTACCGTATACCTCAGTACAATCCTAATACATTTCTCCGAAAACTAGAAATCCTTATGGCTAAACTGCGAATCAAGACAACGAAAAGGATCATAGTTGTTGGAGATTTTAATATAGATCTCTTAAAAGAAAATGATGTATTAAAAGAATTCCACCGAATTATACAAAACTATAATTTCTTTATCCATATCAATCAACCTACGAGATTAAATAGTTGTATAGATCAGATTATTAGTAACATCCCAGATGCCACAGGTAGTGTCCTCCCATTAGAACTGTCCGATCATAACACGGGTCAGCTACTTACATTTCCAATAGAACACAAAGATATTCCACCCGCATACATGTATAAAAGTAAAAGAGATTTTAATGAGGATAACATCAATAAATTCCTAAACTGTCTTAAAGCCCTAACATGGTCCGAGTGCACGTCAGAGTCCGATACTGACGCAGCTTTCAATTGTTTTCATGACCAGTTAATTCTATTTTTTAACTTGTATTTTCCTATATATAAGATTAGAATAAACTCCAAAAATAAAAAAATCTCTTGGCTAACAAAAGGCTTAAAAATATCAGCTAAAAAGAAACGCAGACTACGGTTTATCAGCTATAGATATAGAACTGATGCAAGTAAATCACAATATTCTAAATACAATAAGCTTTTAAAAAAGTGTATGATTACTGCGCAGAGATTGACTAATGAAACATATGTATGCAAGGCCTCGAATATATGTAAGGCATCTTGGAATGTAATAAATAATAATATAAAACCCGAATATAACACCAATTCTATATCTGATATAGTTCATAATGACAAAACAACACAAAATCCTGACGAAATTTCAAATATGTTTAATGATTATTTTATTGACATGACCAATGTAAATCACACTGAGCAGAATAAACTAAAAACACAACAAAACACAGACAACAACTTTAAGGTCAAACCTAACTGCTCCACTATATTTTTGAGACCCACCAACAATGAGGAAGTTTACAAAACTATCATCATCAGCCCGTATAACGTCCACTGCTGAACATGGGCCTCCTCCCGAGGGAGGGCATTGCCATAGTCACCACGCTTGGCAGGCGGGTTGGTGACCGCAGTATTATGTTGTAACACACAATGTAACGCTCTTGCCCGTTCCTTGATATACGATTATTATAGATGATGTTATAACAATCGGGACCAACGGCTTAACGTGCTTTCCGAGGCACGGAGGGTAGTCCCTCAACCAACCAGACCCGGAAAGAAATCTAAGAATTTTACACAAAGATTTCTTGTCCGGTGTGGGAATCGAACCCACGTCCTCCGAGATTTAAAGCGAGCCAATTACCGCTACGCTACGGAGGTGGTAAAACAAAACTATACAATCTCTCAAAGATACCACATCTGTAGGATATGACCAATTTCCAACAAAAATCTTAAAGATGTGTAGCAGAGTAATTGCACCAACATTGACGTATTTAATAAATTTATCGTTATCTCAGGGTAAATTTCCAGGTCGACTAAAAACTACTATAATTAAACCACTATACAAAAAAGACGACAAAACTAATATCAAGAACTACAGACCAATAGCCTTGATACCCACACTAGCTAAAGTTTTTGAAAAGATAATGCACAGTCGATTAATATCATTTCTAAACAAATTTAACACACTGTGCTCAGAACAACATGGTTTTATAAAAGGGAAATCGACTACACTAGCTACATTTAAGTTAATTAACAAAATAATAAATTACGTTAATAAAAAAATACCTATTACAGTAATCTTTTTTGACATGAGCAAAGCTTTTCACTTTGTATCACATGGACGTTTGCTTCATAAATGTCAGGTATATGGCATACGTGGCACAGCACTAAACTGGTTAAAGAGTTACCTTAGTGATAGGAAGCAATTTGTTGAAATTACTAGCATAACCTCTAAGTACGAAGAAATAAAAGTGGAATCTCGACTAAGATCAAACAGTGTTGGCGTCCCTCAAGGGAGTATTTTAGGACCTCTTTTATTTCTTTTGTATATCAACGACTTTCCTACAATAACAGAAGAAGAAAGCATACTCTACGCTGATGATATTTCAATATTAATTCCTCATAATAATATTGAAGTTGACTATAATAATAAAATCAATAAAACTATAAATAAAGTTGTAGAATGGTTACAGGATAATAATCTTAATGTTAATATTAAAAAGACTAAATATATTCAATTTCTTAACCACCGTGGGGAAAAAAAAGAGTTAAATTTAAACTATAATGGCATGACTTTGGATGAAGTAAGTGAAATCCCTTTTCTGGGTATTACTATTGACGATAAATGTTCTTGGAAAGCACATATATCAAAATTATGTAAAAAAATAAATAGGTTTGCTTATGCTCTTTGGCGTTTAACACAAATTTCTAATAAAAAAACGGCTCTCAAAGCCTATCATGGATTTGTTGCGTCTAATCTCCGATACGGCATTGTACTATGGGGCAATTCAGTAAACTTTAATAGAGCCTTTATTTCTCAGATACAATGCTTAAGATCAATTTGTAATGTTGCTCCATGGACAACATGTAAACCACTATTCCGTAAGCTTTCGCTGTTAACTCTTCCGTGTTTATATATATATGAGATATGTACATTTGTCAAAAATAATTTAACGATAAGACGCCATCTATGCCATCCATATACAGGTGACGATGTACACTGGGAAGATACGGAACCCAAACAACCAACCGAGACCGACTGGAAAACTGCCAAATCCATAGTCACCACAGATCGCGTTAAATGGGCGATCGAAAGCTTTCAGCCCTTTAAATCTGCAGGACTGGATGAAATATTTCCAGCACTTCTGAAGTGGGGCCTCGAAACATTAGTAAAGCCGCTGGTCAACATCTATACGGCCTCGATAGCACACAACTACATACCCCGGCAATGGAGGGAGGTGAAAGTTGTGTTCCTACCGAAACCCGGCAAAACCGACTACACTGAACCAAAGTCATACAGACCCATAAGTCTTACCTCCTTCATGCTAAAGACATTGGAGAGGCTAATTGACAGACACATAAGGGAAGGCGCGTTAACACGCAAGCCACTTCACCACCAACAACATGCTTACAGGAAAGGCAGATCAACGGAATCTGCCCTACATGCTGTAGCTGGATTCATAGAGATAGCGTTATCAGACAAACTAATGACACTAGGCGCTTTCATCGACATAGAAGGAGCGTTTGACAAGACAAAATTCAACAGCATCAGCCGGTCACTCAGCACGTTTGGAGTCGAAAAAACCGTAGTCGGCTGGACTGATCAACTGCTGAGACTAAGAGCTGTTCAATTTACAGTGAACTCCACCACAAGAGGTATAGTGGCCAAAGGCTGTCCACAAGGCGGAGTACTCTCACCGCTACTTTGGAACGTAGTGGTGGATGACCTACTAAAACGCCTAAACGAGCGCTGCCACTATACAGTCGGATATGCAGACGACATCACCATCCTAATCAAAGGGAACTCGGGTAATATCATCTGCAATCGCATGCAGTCAGCCCTCCATATTATGGAGGAATGGTGTAATCACCACGAGTTAAAAGTAAACCCAAACAAAACAGAACTAGTACTATTCACCAACAGAAAGAAAACTGAAATGACAAACATGCCAAAACTCTTTGGAACGACACTTGCCTTGTCGACCGATGTCAAGTACCTAGGTGTGATACTAGACAGTAAACTGAACTGGAACACACACATAGACACAAAAATAACCAAAGCATGCAATACCTTTTGGCAATGCAGAAGACTAATTGGTAAGAAATGGGGATTAAAACCCTCAATAACACTATGGCTATACACAGCCGTCATACGACCAATGATGACGTACGGCGCCACAGTATGGTGGCCCAGAACCCAGCTAAAAACTACGCAAACCAAACTACAAAGCCTGCAACGCCTCGCCTGCCTAGCGACTACAGGCTGTATGAAAACGACTCCGACGGCAGCTCTGGAAGTCATACTGAACCTCAGGCCCCTTCATCTTGTCATACAGCAAGACGCCGCAGCCGCAGCGATACGACTCGAGAAGTTGGGACTCTGGAAACATGACAATAGAATTACGCACACGAGCATAAAAGATATTATAGTCATGGAACTCCCCATGACTGCAGCTCCATGTGACCTTATACCAAAGACCTTTATCTTTGACAAAGAATACCATATCCAACTTCTAGAAGAAGAAACGGATAGCTCAGGCATACACGAAATGAGAATTTATACAGACGGCTCCAAAACCAAGACCGGTACAGGAGCAGGTGTGTTTTCTCATGATCTAAACATCAACATATCAACAACCTTAGGAGAACACAACACAATCTTCCAAGCAGAATGTATTGGAATCACTATGGCCGCAAAGGCGGTATTATATAGGAACATCAAAGACGAACAAATTCGTATAATCACCGACAGCTCAGCTGTACTCCAAGCTCTAGGCAAAAACTGCATCAACAACGGACTTATCCTAGAGTGTCACCAAGAACTGCAAACAATTGCCAAAGAAAACCGAATCACACTTCAGTGGATACGTGGACACAGCAACTCCTTAGGGAACGATGCTGCAGATCAACTGGCAAAAAGAGGATCGGACACAATAATATTGGGACCGGAACCGATAGTACCGATTCCCCTCAAGCAACTCAAAACGTGGTTACGAGACAGGACCACAGAACTACATGAAAAACAGTGGGAAACACTAAAAGAATGCAGACAGACAAAGGAAGCTCTTGCCTCCTTGAATACGAAGCTGTCGCGCAAATTACTTCACCTGAACAGGATTAACTTAAGACAAACAGTGGGCATAATCACAGGTCATTGTCCACTAAACAAACATCTTTTTAACATCGGTTACACGGACAGTCCCATGTGCAGGGGCTGTATGAGTGCTGAAGAAACACCGGCCCACGTCTTTCTACACTGTGAGAGCGTAAGCGACCAGCGCACAGAGCATCTAAACAATCCAGAGACCATGGGAGAGGTCCTAAAAAACATTAGACAACTCCTTGACTTCTGGCTGGAGTTGGGATGGTATGGATGATCGTATCATTCTCACGTACAATGGCCCACTCATGAGGCTAAGTGCGGAAATTATACGTTCAACTAACTAACTAACTAAGACGCCATCTATATGACGCGGACAGCTTGTTTACTTATAAGAAGGATGTGTGCAATTTTAATACACGTTACCCTCTAAGACTGGTTTTACCCCCAATCAAAACAGAATTATGCAGTCGAAACAGTTATGCAATGGCGGTACGCATATTTAATCACTTACCGCAGGGAGTACGTGATTTACCTGTTACTAAGTTTAAGACCCAACTTTTCAAGTGGTTAAAAGTCAAATGTTTTTATACAGTGGATGAATATTTTAATTGTAAACCATAGCATAAGCGTTTAATTGTAATTCAGAATAATGATAATATATGTTTTTAGATTAATGACATTCTAATAAAATTTCTATGTTTGAAGTATACTTAGTATTTAAGCAAATTTGTATGTCATGATGTATTGTATGACAAATGTGTGAAACTTAATTTTATTATATAAGACCACCAATGTACACACCACATTTTTACAAATAAATGAATTTGAATTTGAATACGCTGTCATCGTGGCGTCATAGTGACACCATTATGACGTCATTTATATTAGTAAATTACCAAATGGGAAAAAAACCGACCATTGAACTGAAATTGACAGTTCATGGACCCGCCATTACGATAGTAGACTCGGGGCCCAGGTAGCTTTCTAATATGGTGATAGATCTTTCCACCCAGGTGGAATGGCCAAGTGGGAAAGGTGGAATAGCCGGAATGTTTGGAATCGGTCCAGAGATTCCGAACAATCAATCTTTCCTCTTTTAATATTAGTAAAGACACCCATTCCCTAAATCAGGCAGCGTGTATAACGTTGCCTGATGCGGGGGAATGTGTAAACCGCGTCACAATCAAAATTGTAATCTCCGCGTACTACAAAGATTTCATGACAAAAGTGTTTCAACTTCAACTCCGCTTTTCTGTTGCACATAGTTATCAATACACAAGTATTCAACACTGCACTGTGCTGTTCAACACAAAAGGCATCCCAACTGCATCTGAAACTAACTGAATCTGTGTCAAAGTTTTATACAACAGATTTCCAAAGAGACTTGCTTGCTGCCTATCATGGTGAAAAGTTTGGGAACTACATCAGCGAATACGAAGTAGTACCTATATTTTGGAAATACATATATTTTTGGTATCTTCGATCATATGTAAGTAAGTTTACCTACTTGAAGGGACTTTATTTCTAAATATTTTATTACTTGTCTAGAATCTAACATGAATTTAATTATTTTATTTAGCTCGCTTTAAGTCTCGGTGGTCGTGGGTTCGATCCCCACGCCGGACAAGAAATCTTTGCTTAAATTCTAAGATTTCTTTCCGGGTCTGGTTGGTTGAGGGACTACCCTCCGTGCCTCGGAGAGCACGTTAAGCCGTTGGTCCCGATAGTTATAACATCATCTATAATAATCGTATATCAAGGAACGGGCAGTAGCGTTTCCTTGTGTCGTACATCATAACACTGCGGTCACCAATCCGCCTGCCAAGCGTGGTGACTATAGCAAATACCCTCCTTCGGGAGGAGGCCCATGTTCAGCAGTGGACGTCATACGGACTGATGATGATAAAACAATCTTCACTTTGCCTTATAAGATCCTTTACAGAAAAATAAAAGTATTTTTCATTTGACCATGTCGAATCCATAACATGGAGATAATGTAAGGTTATGTAAGTGAAATGTACACAGGATAACACAATTGTCCTTAAATTCCTTTCGAGATCTAGTATTCTGGGTTCGATTCCAATTCGGGACAGTTATGTGCCACATGCCACCGCAGATAGTTGTTGTAGGCTTGGGTGTACTTAAAGGCGAAAACACATTACTAGAACGCCACGCCACGCCACGTGTCAATACCTGTGTATCAGTACGGGCGTAGCGTCGTGTCGTGTCGTCGTGGAAACATATTATTAAAACTCTCGTGAATTAAGTGTTTGTAAAGTCCGCCCTTTACATAGATTTTAATTACCCTAGCGGGCGTTGTCTTTTATAAAATAAAGAAGAACAAATGAAATGAAATATATATATATATATAATATACGTCATTTACAATGCATTCACACATTTAAGAAAATTATATTTATTTACTTAAATTGAGAAAGAAATATCTATATTCATTAAAGAAAAAAATAAACAACAGATATCTATTAGTAGTTAGGTTAGGTTAGTAGACAACTTACTCTTTACCTACGAAACAAATTGTGACACTAACAGAAGACATTGTTAGACACAAATCCGTCTCAAATAACAATCGTGCCTACCCCTTCTCAGGTTTTGTCAACCAAATACATTCGCGTCAAGAAAGGGAATTACTATTACTTATGGAAATGTTGTAAATATAACATTTGTAAGGAAAAGTGTTCTTGTAAGACCATTGATACGCATTAGTTTTCTTCTTAGATAGGTGTAGTAAAAAGACAACTCATCATCATCATAGTGTAAGATGTGGTTGCCTATAATTGAATGAGCACAAGGCATGTTTTTTTTTTTGTAATCGTTATCTTAATAGATTTGTGTATCATTTGTTGGCAATCCAAATAATAATAAAAAAAAATAAAAAAATAAAATATTATCATCAGCCCGTATAACGTCCACTGCTGAACATGGGCCTCCTCCCGAGGGAGGGTATTTGCCAATAGTCACCACGCTTGGCAGGCGGGTTGGTGACTGCAGTATTAAGTTGTACCATAGAATGAAACGCTGCTGCCCGTTCCTTGATATACGATTATTATAGATGATGTTATAACAATCGGGACCAACGGCTTAACATGCTTTGCGAGGCACGGAATACGGATAGTCCCTCAACCCACCAAACCCGGAAACTACCTCCGAGATTTAAATCGAGCCAAATACCGCTACGCCTACGGAGGTTGTCCAAAAAGACAACTGTTCTAAGGTAACTTCGTATAGCTAAAAAACACGTTATTACATTTTTTTATTTTATTTTCTTTAAAAAGAAATCGTTATATAAAATCTAACTTAAACACTTAAATTTCATGTTACTATAACTAAACTGTTTAAAGGATGATGCTATTTTATTTGTAACTAGCTTCCCGCGCGCGTTTTCGCCTTCGTTACTCTCTTTTCCTTAGGAACGTCATAATATATATAGCCTACAGACTTTCTCTATATATGGGCTATCTTACACTGAAAAATATTTTCAAATTTAACCAGTGAGATTAGCGCGCTCATTACCTTTATATAATAGTATATGGACAAACTAACTTTTATTGGACAAAACGTTGAACCACAAAGAGTTGGGCGATGTAGTGGTTTTGGTGTGAACATATGGACGATGCGACCGGCTCAATTTCCGTGAGCCAACCAAATAACTGCAGTGGCAGTCGGACACCTTTCTGCTTCACTTACTGGAAGTCCAATATGCGTGGTAAGCCAAAGCGTATCAAGTGTTATAACTGAGACGAATTTATGTGATATACAGTTAGGCAATGCTTCAACATTTCAGTTAATATATGGTGTATAAATAATAAATGACTACTTTCACAAATTTGAAAGACCCTTTAGATTCGTAATTGATACAAACGTCAATAAACTCTCTCGTCTTCAATAGGTATGTAAAGGTACTTATATAAAAAGCTGAAGAGTTTGTTTGCTTGAAACCGTGAATATCAGAAAAAACTCATAGTTCGGTATGATAAAAAGATATCTTTCAATGTTAGATAGAGTTTGTTTGCTTAAAACCGTGAATACCAGAAAATATTCAAAGATCGATCCGATTTAAAAAAAAAACAGTGGTAGCTCATTATGTTTATAAATGGGCTTAAGACTGTATTTAATTATGAAGATCTAACAGGCACAAGAGTTACGTGGATGAAACTGCGCGCGGTAGGTAGAATATATATAAAAAGCTTTATTTACCAAAATTTTATATAACGGGAGAGCTCCATGCAACTGCAAAATCATGAAAAGAAATTCCTTAACTTCTCACGCGTATGCTATTAAAATCCAACAATGCGCCTTCATTATAAAGCCGAGAAACAATTCTTTCAGCCTCTATATCGTCTTCCTGCCTACCGTCAACACTGCTTTTATTCAAAATGAAGTCCAAATCATAGGACGTTAAGAGTTATTTTGAATATTTAATTCAAGTTGTATTGAAACCATTTTGATATTAAAGTGACCTTTGCAATTCAAACCTACCCGCACTTCTTCCGTACATTCCAAGAAACTTAATATGGCCTGTATTGAAAATTCTATATCGATAGTCGAAGATAATAGATAGTCTGTTATCGAATTCTAGATTCCCGCGCACGGCTTCATCCGCCAACTACTATTTCCGTAGAATCTTCATAATTAAATAAAGCCTATAGCTAAATCTTAAACTAAAAGGTTTTTTCTAATCGGTTTAGTAATATTTCTTTTTATTTATTATTTATATTTTAGATAGACCTTTGTTTAGCCTAAGTAATTCATGAGATTAGCACATTCAAGCAAATAAACAAACTATTCAGCTTTATACATTAGTATAGATAAGATTAAATGGAATCTTATTCTATGCTTCTTATTCATTCTATTCTAACAAATATATCAAATATTATAAAGACAACCGTTCGGGAAAATAATGTGATACTTTCTTTTATAAATTCAATGCGAGCGGAGCCGCGGATAAAAGCTAGTATTTTATACAAAATACGCACCCGCCCACAGCTTGACCACATTTTGTCGCTACGATGTCGTATGGTTGTCGTACGTGTAGGGTGACCGTTAGACTACACATTAACTTTTCATACCCATAACATTATACTTTTGCCAGCAAAGAATAAATATGACAAAAATATGTGAAACCAGACATACATATATACATAAGTTCACGCCTGTTTCCCAGCGGGGTAGGCAGAGACAATGGACCTCCACTTGCTACGATCCCTACGCACATCTTTCGCTTCATTCACTCTCATAACATGGAAACCAGACATGGAATTTAATAATACTGTTTAAGCGATACTGTACTTAAGTTTTACGACAGCAATTAAATTTATTACTTGAGAACTGGCTAGTATAAAATATGCAATGACTAATATTTTTAGCAAAATGGCATTCATAAATGTCCAGCTTTGATATCCGTCTCAAGGAACATACCTACTAACAGTGATATGCAATAACTATTGTATACTTGGCTTTAAGAATTCACTTGAATAAGTAGTGTCTCACTGTCATAGTCTCTATTGATATGGCAATAGAAATCATTAAAGTAATAACTGACATTGCCAAGTAAACTCATATTCTCAAATATTGTTCTTGCATGCGTAGTATGCTTGCATGTATGAAAAATAGTGGTTACCTGGAAAGTTTTCCGGGAGTTGTGCAAATAGATAATTTTATAGATTTTGATGTGCTCGTTCCGAATTTCAACTGCTACCTCGTACTTTTGTCACTTGCGCCGCCATATTGGAAAAATGGCGCCTAAAAGCAATTTTTTGGCAATACCTCATTTCCGACTCATTTTACGATAAAAACAGTTTATACAAAATGAAATTAGAGAAAAAATATTTTTATTATTTGACAATTGTAAGGTCAATCAGGTCAGGTCAATCAGGTATGGCGTTATCGTGCAAACCAAGGATTTTCATCCAAACTAACGCGTAGGTAACTATACAAAATATCGGTTTATTGAAAAATCTATAATCAAACTTAAGTATTAAGGCTTTAGTTTTCCCTCGTGTCTTAACTATAACCCGGCTCCCGACCCTATGAATATGTAAGTAAACATGTTATCTTATTAAAACTGAAAAAAGGAGCATTCGAATGGTGAAAGTTTTTTTTTAATACTGTTCCTTTAACCAATAAGTAGCCAAAACTTCTACATCAACCCGTGTAACATCCATTCCTGAACCATAATGTTACCATAGTCACTACGCTTGCAGACGTGTTAGTGACTGCAGTATTACGTACAGCACATACAGCGGCGTAGCCAGGTGATCAAGGGCCTAGGCCCTGGGCCCTCAACAAACTGGTGCCCCTAAACTGTTTAGGCTTTGTTAGTATATGTGCATATTTTTAGAAAGATTGCTAATAAGTTGTTGGGCACCCCCTGAGCTCGAGGGCCCCGGGGCACTGTCCCGCCTAGCCCTTTGATAGCTACGACAGTGAGCACATACAAAGGCAAACGCTGCTGCCTGGTAAACGATTACCATAGATCCTATTATGATAATCGGAACCGACGGCTTACCGTAGTTTCCGCAGTACCTAAGTATGATAGTTCTTCAATCAATCAGACCCAGAAAGAAATCTTTGATTTAATGCAAATATTGTTTTAATTAGATTTAAAACTACGATGACCACCCCAGATTCTTCGCCTTCTAAGTTAGTTGGTCAATTTTTCTCTTAATAATTTCAATATACGTATAGACGTTAACAGGTGAAATATCTCAAAAATGGTAAATTCAAATATTGCCTTCGGCAGTCGAAACGCTCCGGTTATGCCAAACGAAGCCGATTCCAACATAGCGAATAGCCAATAACGATTATGTCAGTACTGACTCCGCTTTGAATGTGCCTATCATTGTGCCTGTGGAACTAATTAGAATGTAAAAGTTTAGCTTTTATTTAAAGGCTACTAGGGTACTATTTAAAGCAAAAAAAAGGGTTGTGAGGGAGTAAATATAATTAATAATGCTACTCAAAGTCAGTATTTCACGCGGACGAAGTCGAAGGCTCATCCCATCGGAGGTCGGGGGTCAGGGGTGGTGACCAGCTCCCTTCAGCACTCTTCAAACCCGGATGTCGTATGTCTCTAATTGTCGCACAACAGAGCGTGTGCTTGGCGTGGGGTCCGCGGCAAACATATTTAAACACAACATCACTTGTTCCTCAATTTCCACGTTGCGCTCTCGTGGTCTGCCAGCATCAGTGGCCTGCGACTCGTGCCCATGAACACTGCCTGTGGTGAACACACGGTTATGGAGGCGTTGGATCGCACGCTCCACCGGTACTGTCACTAATAAGGTCGTGAATCAAATTTGGTAAATATATTGTTCCCCTTTCAAACATATTAGGAAAGTATTTCTTGACAGAGGAAATTACACCTTATTAGCAACTGTCACCTACGCTGTATTTCACGAGCACCGACGACATAATTGTAATTTTAATTATTTATTAAAATGATTTCAGAGTACATACTCAAGTTAGATCACGTACTGGACGGCTAGTTGAAATATTTAAGAAAAAAAATTATACTAATAAACTTCAATTCTGGTAAAACGTGGTTAAAACAATTCTCCCTTCCAATTAGTTCAAACATAAAAAGAATGATGTCAATATTGAAATACCAAATTAAATATTGACGTAATCGCCTTAGTGTCATACTCAAAAAAGGTTTTATTAAAATGAATCTAAGGCTGCGGCTGTTTGGATTTCTATAAGTATAATAAAATTGGTGGAGGACAAATTTTGTACATTGAAGATATTCTGAAAAAAAATAATGGATTTTTCGCTTCGTTCGACAATAGACTGCCCCTATTGTCGAACGAAGCGAAAAATGTAATTGAATAAAATGTTGTCTTTCTGTATGTCTTTCTGTCTAAATATTAGCGCATCACTACAGGCTGGATTTTAATGAAACTTGGTATGATTATTGTAGTACATGTACTATTCCGCAATAAAATTTTACAGACATTTTATTGATTTTTGCATAGTATTTTCCCTTGGGAGAGAAGATGACACTCAAAACGTTTATATACTTTAGTTATAACTCTAACATCATTAGCCAGTGTTAATTAATAAATACAAGTATTCGAGATAAACTGTAAGTATCTCTCACGTTAAAACATCCCTTCATTTGTATTAGGTTATACCATAACAAAATAAATAAATATAAGAAGTGTGGGAAGATAGCCCTTCGTCGCCAGATGATTAATGGCGCATCGATCAGGCACGCCCAGCTACGCAGTACACACTTCATTTAGCAAAAGCCGAAAGTTGAACCTTAACATATTCTTAGATTTTGAAATTTTCACTATAACTCATAACTTATTTGATAAATAGACCGCAATGCCCATTTTTGAAGTATAAAAATGCTTTACCCCAAGTCAAAATGCCGTAGGACATAATACTGTGAAAGTAACTGAAGTAAACTAGATGTGCAGTTTCTACATTAGTGAGTTCACGTACTTTACTAACAGCTTTAGCAGCTGAGCTCAATTATCCAGCAAGACAAGAAATATGTGGACCCCATTGAAGATTCTTGGTCTACTAGGGCCAAGTCTAGAAAGAGGGTCGTGTCCACAGTTTCTAGATTTACATTACCCATAATTAATTTTGACTCTACAAAGCTTACATTAGGCATAACAAACTTGATATACATTTAGTTTTGTTGGCAACAATTGGGACCAATGGCTTAACGTGCTTTCCGAGGCACGGAAGATAGTCCCTCAATCAACCAGACCTGGAAAGAAATATTAGAATTTACACAAAGATTTCTTGTCCGGTGTGGGGATCGAACCCACGACCTTCAAGACTTAAAGCAAGCCAAATACCACTACGCTACGGAGGTTGTCCTAACCTCGCGTACAGTATGCTTATGTAGTAATAATATATGAAAAAGCTTCAAAGGTGTGTGCAATAAACAGGAATTTACATCAAAAGGTTGAGGTTTCAAAGTAATTCATATTTACATTTCAATTTCTTCAAGTAATTACTACTTAATAATATTTTATATTTCTAGTAGAACTTCGTTTCCGTTAAATGGTGTTTTAGAAATATATAAAAGCGAAAAAGTTTGCATTCATTCGTTTGTTTTTAAAACAGCATAGAATGTATTACTATTCAAATATTTTATTGATTTAACTAAGTCATATCAGTGGTACCCAAAATCGAAAATGCATTTACATCGTTAATTTGTATCGCTCGTATCTCGAAAACAGCTTAAACTAATAAGTATAAAAGTACAAATTATAAAAAGGTTTTTGGTTACAAATCTTCGATCTAGTTCGTTATTTTTCTTGTGAAGGTCCATTTTCTTTTCAGTCAGTTGCCTACTTCAATGTAGCTCCTGGAAGAACCGCTTTATGTTGGTGAATTAATTAGTGAAATTACAAGACAAGTTGAGTGTAAACCGATTGGACTTCAGCAAGTCAACACGGTTTTCTATCACTCGCGACTGTAGGTAACTCGACTTAAAATAGCATGAAGCCCAATTAATTATTTTTTTCAGCAGAGTTTTTCAGTCTACTAGTATTCTTGTTAACCCCTCGTGCTAAGCTAAAAGGCTTGTGTAACGAGTGGGTTTGCTCCGGTACTGCAATGGGTGGAATCGAACCGACGACGGCCACATGACCGCAAGTCCGACACATTAAGGACAGTCGTAATTCAAAGTTAAGAATTATTCAATTTCGTAAATATGGTTACAATTATTTGGAATCGCCATCGTTTTTCCTCTGCCGTGCAATAGACATGGCGACATTATACTATGAAACTAATTGAAATGAACAATAATAGCCATATCAACATCCGTGAACCGTCTTTTACTACATATGCTGCAAAACTACATTTTCCTCATAATTTTGTGGTCCCCATTGTAGTTTAGACTCAAATACTACAATTTCCCACTACTTATCTGAGAAACCTATACGTAGGCCCTGAGAAACTAAATTCAAGGAATCAATACTTGCTATGGATAATAGAATAACTAGAGTGGTGCCAATTTCCTAAGCGGGATACCAAGACTTCATTTTCTGCTCAACATTTCGCTCAGAATATCTCGAATGTTTGAGAGCTTAAGCTACAAATTGGTTCGACGGCTTTTCGGAAAGCGTTCGACAAAATAGAAGGTGGAATGGAATCGAATGCTTTAAAAGTAAACCATTGTTTTTTTATAGTATTTTACAATTCAAGAGCTCAGAACCATACGGACAGATGTGCAATTATACGTCAGAATCATTCGTAGCATGTGCCTTTATTTAACTTTTTTTTTAGACTGTTATTATGATATTCACAATTTGAATAAAATATTCATTCAAGGGGGTAAAATAAAAATTGACAATGGGGTATGAAAGTTTGTATGGAAATATGAAAGGTTTATGAGAATCCTAACTTCCTTACTAATATTATAAATGTGAAAGTATCTCTGTCTATCTGTCTGTCTGCCCTTTCACACCCAAACTAGTGAACCGATTTAAATAAAATGAGGTACACAGATGGTGTAGAACCAAAAAAAGGCAACTTTTTACAGCAGAAAATAGGTTGAAAGAAGTCATAAATGTCTTATGGATGTAACGTAATTTTTTAAGCTACAACCATGAAACTTATTTTTTTAAATGTTTATCTTTACCAATATTATAAGGCCGAATAAGCCTTAATAAAACTGCAACTCAACGTCACTGTTCTTAGCTAGTATGATATAAATCTGATATTTACAGAAAAGCAATTCAAATTACGTTTTCTACTAAGCTAGCAATAAAACTACCCCAAACAGAATCTAAAACAATAATGTATATTGTTGTTTACAAGAGAAGCTTTTATAAACAAAGCTAGGTGCATGATATGTAATGTTTACATAACTGCAAAGTTTGCTTTCACTGAAGCGATATAAGCTCAAAGAATTGAAAGATTTTGAAATATTTTTCTAGTTGCACAATATAGAGGTAGGATGTAGAAAAGATCTTTTGGCCGTAGGCAGTGTCATCCATGGGCCGGATTGCTTATGCATACCCGGCCCCCGCCAACGGCGGTTTTTTTCGGTTTGACTTATGTATGTAGCCAGGAGCCTTTTGCTATCTCACCGGGCATAACCGCCAACGGCGGATTGAAGGAGTGTCCGGGGGGTTTTAGTGATGTAGAGCCTCTCCTCGTGGTATGAGTTTAGCATACCAAGCTATGGAGAGGGCGAGTCCCACATACCACACTGCCAGCGCGCGAATACGCTGCAGCGGCGGTGAGAATGCTAAAATGCATTTCCCCCCGGAAAACAAAAAGCCGGGGCAGGCCGCTAGTATATAGCAATCACCGTATTTTAACTAAGACTGTTGCAATAATGTCCAAAATTCTAAAATATTGTTATGAGATCAAGATAAAATTCTAAATCCATGGAAACACCTTTTTAAAAGGGGCATTTAAAATAATCCCATACTTTAAAACAACTTCGTTAAACATAATATTATTATAAATTTCGTCCAAATTTTGCTAATGTTCAACATTCGGTATATGAAAAATGTAAGAAATTGGACCTAACGTTTTAGGATTCCGTACCCAAAGAGTAATAACGGGACCCTATTGAGACTCGCATTGTATGTCTGTCGGTCACCAGGTTGTATCTCATGAACCGTAATAGCTGCAGTTGATAACTTTTTCTTTCTGCTTGTTTTTTTTTAAATATTACTAGCAGAGTTTTGCAGTCTACTAGTAATCTTGTTAATGCTGTGTTACGAGTGTGTGTATGTTGTGAGTTTTCAACAAAAACTAAAAACAGAATAAAATAAATACTGAAATGGGACTCCTATGTACAACAAACGGCTACAACGTCCTGCATAGTACTTCCACACAAAAAACAATTTAAAAAAAATTGGCTGTATTTTGCTTGATATTAATAACGGCAATAGCTGCCTATTGCCGTTATTATTATCGTTCCCGCTGGATGGGGGAGGCCTATCCTCCCCCATCCAGCGGGAACGATTGCTAGCGGCCTGCATCCAATAACTCCCTGCGACATTTACGAGGTCGTAGGTCCATCGTGCAGGCGGTCGTCCTACGCTGCCAAATACATATTAACTTAAAAAAAAGAACCTACCACTGATTAAACCACTGTCCAAACGTTACAATAGAAACTACTTTAAAGATTCTGGTACTCCAAATTTAATTTTGTTGCCGCTTGTATTAAATTCATCATTCAAAGATTTTTTAGCCATGTTTAAAGTTCAAACGCTCTTGGTTTATTCATATTTACCGGATACTACAATTTAGTATCATCAAAATTTATGTTGTTTCCACTAAACAGCTGAATAATGGACTAAATTATTAATACAATAATTAATGACGGTATTCAGCGGCGACTAGCCATTTTATTTCATTAAACTGTGATACTTTTTTACGTTGACAAATATAGCGTTTATAAACTTAGGTACCGATTTTGTAGAATTTTTGTAGGGTCCTCTCCTCGTGGTATGAGTTTAGCATACCACGCTATGGAGAGGGCGAGTCCCACATATCCCACCGCCAGCGCGCGAATACGCTGCAGCGGCGGTGGGAATGCGTAAATGCATTTCCGCACGGACAAAAAAAAAGGTATTCTGTAGAATGTACCTTTTTACTTTAAATAATTAAGGTTACACTAGCTTCCCACACGCGGCTTTACCTGCGTAGCTCCCGTTCCCGAGGGAATTTCATCATTCCCTTTTCGTATCTCCTTCTTATTTATACTAATTTATGAAGCTGAAGAGTTTGTATGAACGTCCTAATCTCACGAACTATATGTCCGATTTGACAAATTATTTCAGTGTTAGATAGTTCATTTATCTGCTATAGGCTATATTAAATTATGAAGTTCCTACCGAAATGGGAGTTACGCGGGTGAAACCGTGCGCGAAATCTAGTCGATAAATATAGCTTATGTTACCTAATCTTGGATAACAAAGCTCACTAATGGTGAACATTTTTTTTAAATCGGTCCCATAAAAAAAATTATATGCTAGCGTTAATGAAACTTTATGATTCTAATAAATCTATTATTTTTAAAACATACCTTCTTTACAAACAGTTCCATCCAGGGATAGTGTAACTTCCCAACGATGAATTACTTATTTTTTTAAATCGGTCAAATAGTTTGGGAGCATATACAAAACAAACAAACAATCAAAGCTTTCGCCTTTATAAAATAAGTAAGTATAGATAGATTTTTCCATAATTCCCTTGAAGAGGAAAAGGAAAAAAAAGATGAAGACATTAATCTTATGTCTGGAAGATTATACAAAGTTTTCAGACTTACAATGTAACAATCACTTACAGGTTAGCACTACATGCATTTAATAATAGGCAATATTTGACATAACATAAAAAATAGACTTTTAAACTTTAGCTTATCATAATTATAATATATAACAGACATTTATCGAAACGTCGGGTGATATAAAAAGGTAATTTTATCGCGTTAATACCTGTGTGCTATATATTATAATAAAAAAAATAGATTGACATAAAACATAATTTTTGTTCTATGCTCATAACGAGACGCACACTCCAGCGAATAAATTTAAACATATATATATATATATATATATATATATATATATATATTTATACATAACAAGATAAATAAATAACTACAAATCCTATTATTCAAAAGATGCTTCAGTCATAAGTCCTTATTATCTCGATCTTAAATCTGTATTTATAAGGAAGCTCCTCAAGTCTCCTGAATGATATCAAAGTAAGGTGTAACAGTAAAAGTAAACAGAGGGAAATTCTTTGATCTGCTGTATAACGCTGTTTGTTTGAAACTAGCTCTTGGTTGTATACTTAAGGGCTCATTGATGTTGAAACGTTAATTGGTATTATTGAAAGCGCCGTCAAATTTTCTAAAATACGAACGCATTTGTATTTAAAATCACTGAGACAATACAATCATAGATATAAAATAATACTGTATTTTCATATCTGACAGTTTTTAGGCTCTTCTTCTTCTTCTTCAGCCACTTTCTACTATCTTGGTGAAGGCCTCCTTCAATTCCTTCCATTCTTCGCGACATCGAGCTCTTTGTAACCAATTTGAGCCCGCAACCCTCTTCACATCATCCTTCCAGCGCATTTGTGGTCTTCCTTGAGGGCGTTTTTCTCCCCATGGCTTCCATTCGAGAAGACATTTGCACCAAGAGTTTTCTTTCCGGGCAACATGGCCAGCCCAAGCCCACTTCAAGTGTGCCACTCGTTTCGTCACATCTGTGACTCTGTCTCATTCCCGGAGTCATTTGTTAGTTTTGCGGTCGATCAATGTCACTCCTACCAACTTCCTCTCTACTGCCCTCTGGGCCACTTCCAGTCTTTTTATAACGTCTTTGGTGAATACCCAGGTTTCGGCACCATAAGTGAGTACTGGCAGGATGCATTGATCGAAGATTCTGGTTTTTTGTTCTGCAGATATTTTCATTTTGAAGGCAAAGTCCAGTTTCGAGTATGCCCACATGAGCCTTATCCGTCTGTGAATCTCGTTGGTTTGATTGTCCTTGCCCATTCTGATTTCCTGCCCTAAGTATACGTACTTCTCTACTTGCTCTATGGTGGTTTGGTTAATGGTGATGTGTGCACTCCTTCCATCCATGTTCGTCATTATCTTGGTTTTGTTCAAGTTCATCTCCAAACCGACTTGCAGGGAGACGTCACTTAGCTCCTGAATCATTGTCTGCAGTTCCTCAGGATTATCATATATTATTATATTATATTATATTATATTATATTAATAGGTTTTTAGGCTAAAGCTATAAAAAATATTATATAAGTAGCAATAATCAAATAAACTTAATTAATTTAACTCAGTCAATTTATTGATAAGACAAAATATGTTTTGACTATTTACAAATACCTGTAATAGGTTTAAGTGAAAAAGATTTTATTTTATTTTATTTTATTAATCATATGGATTGTGATCGATATTCACTAAAAGTATTGCAAAATACTCTGCGGTAACATCCGCTACCACTTACATCGCAAACTAAGACGGTACGGCGACTGCGACGCGACGGCGATTTCGTGAATACAAATTTATGTAAACATAAAATATGTCGGCGGCCGCACTCTCCAAGACCGACAAACGAAAAGATTTGTTCGTATCGTCGCCGTCGCATTGCTGTCACTGTCATAGCGGAGCTTACTCACACATAGGAACATTCATCAATTAGTAAGGTGGCGGTATTTCCCTAGTTGAACAACTCATTGAGTGCACTAACGCTATGCGCTACCTCTTCGAAAATTTCTAGTGCTCAGAAGCGTAATCAGATCAAATCAAATCATTTATTAGTTTGCAAACATGGGTAAAAATTGGTACATAGATGTTGTCTTATAAGTTAGCCCTCCATGTTCTGCCGTCACATGGGCATGCAAAATATTTTCAATTAAATATAATTCATTTCAGATAACAATCAATAGTGTTAGACATTTATAAAATCCATTATTACAAATTACATGTCAAAACATTTGAAACACAATAAATAAAAAATAAAAAAGTCAAAAATATTACATCAAATGTCACTGGTTACAATATTAAGTATGTCAATACAAGCACGTCAATTTAAATAAGAAGAATAACAAGTAAAGAAATAATTCATTTGGTCAATCAATTTATATTTTAATTGTTATGTGCATGTCAGAAATAATAATAAATAACAAAAATAATACCAAAAAGTCTAACATAAAGCCATTACAATATTGCGACAAAAACATAGATATTAGATCCCATTTAGGTCCCACAGTTTTTTTTTCCGATAGGAACTCCGAAATAGTATAATATGATTTACAGATCAGAAACTTTTTTAGGTGGCTTTTAAACAAATTAACATTTAAGGTTTTAATTGACTCTGGTATGTGATCATATATAATTGGTGCCATGCAGAAGACACTTTTATGCATCATAGCTGTCTTAGACTGTCTTGCACATAACATATTGGCGTGTCGTCTACTTCGGTTATTTAAGTCTGATAACTTGGGAAATAATTGTGAGTTGGTTTTCACAAAAACCGCAACCTCAAATATGTACAGAGAGGGCAGTGTCAATATTTTATACCGAATAAAAAATGGTTTACAAGTGTCTGTGCATTTCAAACCGAACATCGCCCTAATACACTTTTTTGACATTTAAATATTAGTTCGTTATTGGTTGAGTTTCCCCAAAACATAACGCCATATCTTAATATTGACCCCACTATTCCATGGTATGCTGTCACAAGAGCATCCGTTCCTATGACTGGAGCGAGTTTATATAACGCATACGTCGATTTACTAAGTCGCTTTGCCAATTCTTCTGTGTGTGCTTTCCAGTCTAAGGCCGAATGTGCCATTATACGTTAGAAACATTCGTCATATACATATGCCTTTATCGTAAACACTCGTCCTTACGCTTCTGAGCTCTAAATATACCTTAGTCAGGTCATAAATTCTGTCACATGTTAAATATAAAATAATTGAAACAAGTTTATTCATTATGTAACCATTTATATACCAAAATGAACTTAACAAAACATAGATTCTTATGACACTAAAGTTTATTCAAAATGACCTCCGTGATTTTGAATACAGGCCTTCAATCTGCGCAGCCAGTCGTCTATCGCAGCACGAACGAGGTCCATGTCAATATCGGCGGCTGCCTTAATCAAGGATGTCTTGAGTGACTCCAAATTGGGATGAGGCTTTGAGCACGCCTTTTCCTCCAAGTGTTGCCATATCTTGTAATCTAACGGATTCAAATCTGGACTGGAAGACCACGCGCCACCAGCCAGTCTTGTGTGCTCTTCGCTCTATGAGCTGGCGCCGAATCTTGTTGGAATACCCAGTGCCTGTTATTGAACATGGTATGAGAAACAGGTTCCACAAGGTTCGTCAGGACTGTATTTTGATACACAACTGCATTCGTTTTTACACCTTTCTCACAAAAATGTACCTCTGTTAAGCCCCAATAAGAAACTTCCAACCATACCATGAGCGAGGATGGAAAATGACCTCGTTGGACACGCGGAATACGGTTGCTCGCTTCTTCACTACTGTGTGCGTACACCTTATCATTTTGTTTGTTGTAGCTCTCTTCTACGGTAAAATTTTTTTCATCCGAAAAAAGAATTTCGCGATATTTTTTTCCCGCGTATCGCTGCAACAAAGCGCGGCATCTTTTCAATCTCAGTCCATTAGACGAGCATTCAAACGATGTCCTGTTTTTCTTCGATATGCCCGAAGCCCTAAGTCTTCATTTAACACCCTTTTCACCGTGGTTCTGCTTAACCCCATCTGAAGGGCCAACAGTTTCTGCTTACGTTTGGGATTTCTTTGAATTCGCGCCTCCACAGTTTATCACTGCTGAAGTCTTAACAGACCGAGGGTGACCTGTCAAGTCTTCATTGTATCGTTTGATGGTGCGATAAACGAATCTTTTGGTTATATTCAAATTTTTCAGTATGTCAAAAATTTTAATTGGCGCGTAACCGCAACGATGTCACGCAATTATAACTGCAACATGGTCTTCTTTAAGCGTCCACTCCATATTTAAAAATGAGTAAAATTCTAAAACTAAAAAGTATACATTTTTATTTTCATGAACAATTCGAAATTCGAATTCTATAAACTTTTTTGTGGCCAGCATTCTAAAAGAAAAGTTTTTACTGTGTGACAATACTTATGACCTGACTCGGTAATTACAGTTTATTATCCCTTGCACGGAGGTTTCCTTTAAGGCTTAAATGTATGTAAATTTGTCTATCTTTCATTACTGCATTTATTTTGACTACCTATAGGACAGGATTATCCTATCATAATAACCTAAAATGATTAGGTAAAATTCGTTTTTATTATAAACTAATAATATAATGAAATTGTAAATAAAGTAACGAACTAATCGTTCACTTGTTATTAAAATATTGATTATCACGATTCACAAGCCAAAAATATCTGTACAAAACTTTAGATGGAAGTTTGCCATTGTTCGTTTATCAAGATCGTTAAGCCTTGAAAAGGTTACAATCATACGGAGACAATCACTTTCACAAAAGTTAAGTTGAATGTGGGTATATCATTGGTGCGTGCTTTCAAAGTATTTCGCCAATCTGTACGATCTATACGACAATGTGCTTTCGACTTATAGATGGTTTTCCAATAAGGGTTTTCGAACTTTAACAAGAGATATACAATTTCATATTCAATTATAGAAGTATGACTCAGCCACGTGTTGAAAATGTTATTTTTGTTAATGAGTTCGTCTAGCGGTACAAACGCTGGTTTTTAACATATTTTTATACTAGTAACTTTAAGGACAAGTTAAAAAAATAGTTGTGTTTTCACACAGTCAGACACAGGCACAGTCTTGGAAAGTACATTTTTTTTTTCGTACTGACATTTTGTTATTAGACACGAGATTTTTGCTATTTCACCGGATATATAAGGCAAGCACAACCGTTGGTCCTGATTATTATTGAGGAATATAACATAGAAGGATATAGGTACACATGATCAGCAATGGTTATACTTGCTGATAATGAATACTGTATTGTTTAAAAAAAGCGTATATCATTCTAATGAAAGATCACCGAAATTCGTCCACTCTTTTTTAGTCAATCCAGAATTTATGACCTACAGCAACATCGCTAAAATTAAATTCCACAATTAGAAACACAAAAAGCAATTTAAAAGTGGAATCCGTTCTAGCCCAGGGTTAACGTAGGATCAGTCAACTACATTGTCTTTTAAATTCACTCAGCAAACTATCACTCGATAAATAATAGTTTAAAACGAACGAGTGTGCTCATATCGCATCTACAATTTTGTGCCACTAACAAACTTTTCAAAGTAGATTCACTCGATGTGCACCTTGGTTCATACGTAATCGCTACCTTACATTCCATTCTTTCATAAACTGGTTGAAACAAATCAATTTGAACATAAATATGTCAAAATCTAATCTTCTACTATTTCAAACTTATAAGGTCAATATAAAACTTAATATACAACACAAAGGAACACATATTAATAGCACCAGTGACTGTGTTTTCCTAGGGATCACCGTAGACAAATTCTGTAATTGGAAACCACACATAGAAAAATTAGTCAATAAACTAGACAGTTTTGTATATGTTTTAAAAACTCTTGGTCAAACAGTTAATATAAATATTGCTCTAGCTGCCTATCATGCGTACGTATCCTCCCTACTTAGATACGGTATTGCAATCTGGGGAAAGTCAGTTGACATTGAAAGAGTAGTATTTCAGGACACAAAAAAATGTATGTGAGCAATATGTGGAGCCGATTTTCTGGATAGTTGCAAACCTCTCTTTTTAATAAACATAAAATATTAACCGTGCCATGTCTATATATTCTAGAATTATGCATCTAAGAAAAACAACATCCGGTACTTTTTGAAAAAAAAAAACAAATACATCAAGACATCAACACAATCTAAAATTACCAGCAATCAAATAATATTTTTTTAGAAAAAATGCTTACTGTATATCAATTCAAGTGTATAATCATCTCCCTAAAACCATTAAAGAATTGCCTATAGCAAAATTTAAAAAAGAATTGTATAATTTCCTAATGAACAAGAAGTACTATAGTACTAAAGAATATTTAGAAGATAAATACCTACCTAAAAAAATAATATTATTATTATATTGTATTAAAATGAAGTTAAATAATATAACAGTTTAGGACTAATCTAGATTGAATTAAACTTAATTATAAGAAAATGTTCATATTCAATAAAATTGTGACTAATAAGAATAATTCCATAAAATGTTTGAAACATAATGATTATTATTATCTTCTATTTATTTGTTTTTGTTTGGACATAGATAATATTAAAAAATAAAATGAAAACTGTATAATTAATCCAATCTATGTCAATTTAATTATAAAAATGTCATTTACTACTAAAGTTATGTTTAAGTTTAAGTTTAAATTATGTTTAAGTTTAAGTTTAAATTTATAATCTGTACGCCCTATAGGGCAGAATAAGCTGTATCTCGAAAATTTCATACCAACAAATTGTATTACCTTATTCTAACAAATAATTGATTGATTGATTCTCCAACTGCCTTGCATCGCGCAGAAGTTGAAAGAGAAGTAAAATATACAATTGTAAGTTAAATAAATGTATACTATATACTAATATTAGGGTCTGGAATTTTATCTCATCGTCAGCTCTTATTGCAAGTAAACAAAAATAGATATATAATCAATCACTCTGGAGAGCTATCAGATTTCGTATAATAGTGACATCATTCGATCAATGAGATCAAGAGTTACTTTTAGGTTTGTACACATCAATAAACCCTATTAAGGTCAATCGTTTATTTAGGTAGGTATTGGTTTGCGTATTTGAGACAATATTTGGTTACATATATTATATTATTTTTTAAGAAATGATTTAAACGTAATAAAACGATCATCATCATATAAAGCCAGTATTACGTCCACTGCTAAACATGGGCCTCATCCAGTTGGTTTTGCCTTAGTATTGCTGGTGATTGCTATATAAAACATTTTTCACGATTTGTGTCAACGATTCTACGAGTCTACGATATATTTCCAGCATTTTATTACGTGTGCTAATTACCAGCAATCTGATCGCAATTTGACATTTATTCACCAATTTATTTTTGTGTGTTGTCCTGAATATAATAAAATGATTATTTTATACCAACCATCGAGCTTTTTGTATTTTTGGTTTTTGTAACAATTGGAGCATACGAAAGACGCATTTAACAATGTGCAGATGTAATATTGCGATCGGATTACTAATCGCTAAACAAACGTGCCTCGGAAAGCACGTTACCCAAGCGTAGTAATATCCTTATTAATATATTTTTTTAAAGGCAACTCATGCACTACGTACTTACATTCCTGTAGCACAGGGTTCCGAATATATAATTTACGGACTCAGGCACACTCAGATTCAGAACAACTATTCGCGGTTCACAGAAATAATTGTCCCGGGTTTGAATCCAAACATCAAATCTCAGAAACAACTACCGAACCACTTAGCCTACCATAAATTAAAAGCCATAGTTAACTAACTCCTGAACCTGATAATTGACTTTTTAAAACGATTCAAAATCTAAAGCCTTACATTTTTCCGTATTTGCTACCGCATCTAAAAGTTTGTAGCGCTTACATACTATTCAAAGTAGATCCACTCGACGCGACACCATGCTTCATTCGTAATCGCTACCTTACATTCCAATCTGCAACTGTCGCGCAGTGGATGAAAGGGGAATCAAATATACACCAGTTAAGTCAAAGCTATAGTTAATTAAATCCTGATAATTGACTTTTGAAAACGATTCAAAACCGAACGGCTCATATTATTCCGTATTCCGAATGTTTTGCTTAATCAAACGCTGCGCTAAAATTAAAACCAGATACCTACCATGAATGTTATTTCTTTGATTTCAATGTTACGTCGTGTTTGCTTTCAACATTCTATTAATATATTATTGGAGCGATGAGGATTTCAAATTCAAATGAAGACGTACTGTAGGCGTGGGATTGTAAATTATATGATTTGATATCTGTTTCGTTAGAACCCCTATCGATATATCGATCTGAGTATTTATAAAGGGTAAAACCCTGTTAAGGAGATTCCGCTGTCCGCCTATCTGTCACCAGGTTATCACCATGCTGTATCATCTCATGAACCATGATAGCTAAACAACTGAAATTTTACTTTAACTAACAACACTATAAAATGAGCATTTAATCAGGCTAGTAGTTCTTTACTTTTGAATCTTCTTTCTTTTTGTATTAAACTGTCGCCTGCGGCCTCTTCCGCATAAATTTCGATTTTTCCATATAAAATTTAAGCCCCTATTTAACCAATTTAGAGGGCAACACAGACAGACACACTATTATTTAATACTTACCTGTTTCGCTTCAGTATCAATATACTCTTTCCACTCATTTTATTTTATGTATAGAAGATAAAGTTTAAAAGATTTCACAAAATTACATACTGATCATTAAATAATTATTCATATTATGTAGAAACATGCACACATCCAATGTAAGAGAGACGTCATTATTCTACCCGGTTCCCTTGTTTATGATGTCATTAGTAACTCCGTTTATTCCGGGTGTCTTCCTCGAGATCTTGTCTAATACACTACTGTTATTACAGGAATAATTCGCATCTGACCTCATTTAGTCTAATATCATCGTAAAGATAACTCAGTAACTATATATCATTGATGTTCAATTTTAACCATTAAGCCGTTGTCCCTTACCCAAACTTTTCAAATAATAATCACATAGAGGTTGTGTCAGTGCGGAAATTGAACGTAGATACTACCTACGGAGGCACCGCGGAAGAAAATAATTAACACTACCTCTGATACTACTCAAACAGCCCGTTTACGCTCGCTGTTGAACATGAGCTTCTTAACAGACCGGCGTCGTATAAATGATGTGTACTCAATTATTATTTCTTTTTCTTTTTTTATACATATTAAAAAGGTTTTCGTACACGATAGTGATCCCCTATAAAACTTATAAAGCCTTTATACTTCATCTTGTCGTTGGAAACAAGGCCATTTAATAGGACCGCAGCAAAAGCCTCATGGCTAACTATTTAATAAAATGTCCTACACTTCACCAGCCCGTAATGTCTTAGTCCAGTCCGTAATCGCTGAGGGATATTGCCATAATCACCATGCTTGGGAGGCAAATTTGATGATCGCAGTCACATCTAAAATAAAGTAGGTAATTAAGTGTTAGATTAGTTACTTAGTGCTGAATAAATAATACAGTAAAGTAGATGATACATCAAAGCGATACACAAATGACAAAGTTTCATGTTACATAAACATTTAACTCAAACCGGCGACCATTAATATTATTATGTTTATTTTCAGAGGCCACGTTAATTCAACGTTTCGCACAAGGTCAGTGTAATTATTTTCTATATTTGTTGATTACACGAGCAAATTAATAGGTCTCATTTGATTATTTTCTACACCATTTACAATTTTGTGGTTATGTGTATACACCCACACGGGTGTGAACTTTTACGCCCGGCAACATTGGACACGACAATAAACAAATATAAACTTGAGAAATTAGAGCCCGCATTTCTTCTTTTTAAAAAAGGACGTGTAGGCTCAAATTTCAAGCAGCTAAGCCTAATATGGGACCAATTTTCCGAGGCATATATGAGCTTGTCTAATATTTTTGTTACCTATATATAAGTTGCTTCCAAAATCATCCTTTTAACAGTAACATGACCGATAATAACGCGTTTGAGTTATGTTTATCCCACGTATACTCAATATCAAAATTAATAGAATAGAATATAATATATTTATTTGTTAAAAACATAAAGGTCTAAAAGGCAAAATAACTACAAAGAATTTCACATGTTTTGCCGGTACTGCAAATCTGCCCTCCTTAATGCAAAAGCAGTATCTACTTGCAAAATCGCGATTTCGATAAAAACGCGCTTAACACATTTTTGGGCAAGTACGGCGTTTCACGTTAAATACAAAATATATTTCTCATAAAAAAATATATGATTTTAATTTATTTATGTATAGAATAGGGTCCTGAAACATCATTTTCGCAAAAAAGTGAAAATCCCTAAAACGTCGATTACTTTTTTTTATTCCCTATCGTGCAGTGCGTGACGTGGCTTCTACTGAGAAACACTGCCAAAAAACTCAATAGAACCCTCTGTTTTTCCTGCAAGTAAAATTAGCAGGGCAGAAATATTAGGAACTATTGCAAAGTAACCGGCAAGCTAGTGAATGAAATGTTTCTTGTGTATTTGTTTGAAGTTTTTGTAGTACTATTATGTAATTTATGTAATTAGTAACTATTATTTATTTCGCGGTAGTGGCGTAGTGGTATAAGTGTCACTTTAAGTCTCGGGTTCGATTCCCACACCGCCAGACAATTTTTTAAATAAATTTATTATTATATACACATTGTACCATCTATTGCGAACATTTACTTCTTTTCTTATTTAGAACGGAGAATATATACATGCTCAAATACCATTTTTCTTGAGACCATGAACATATCTTGTAATAAGATTGTGATGAATAAGGTTCTAATGGCTGAGAAAGGTTTGAAAAGGGATGAAGTCAACTTTATATTATTTATTTACGTAGCTCTTTTAGGTAACAAAATGAATACAATTCAATATTCAGAAATCATAACTAATTAAACAATTTAAGCAAATTAAATAATTGCAGAACACTTAAACTGTTCTTCTTATTGCCGATTAAATTAATTGAAATGCATTTTATACGGAAAATCAGGCAAGAAATTTGCAAGTTTAAAATTAGCTGGTAGGGCAGAAAAAGGGAAACTAAAAGAGCGATCAAGGCAACTTGAAACCGTCAGCTTAATAATAAGATAAAATTTGTCTGAGTATTAACTCAGACAAATGTAAACATAAACACATACATATATGTTATTTATGTTCATGTACCTATGAACATAAATAACGTATAGGTATTTATGTTCATAGATACATAAATAGCTGTATTTATGAACATAAGTACCAATAGGTATATTATGAGATTATGTAATAACCAAACCAAGAAATTACCAACTTGTAAATAATTAATGTTAAATAGAACTACAATAAAAATGTATTGCGGTAATCCAACAAAAGGTACATAAACAAGCTAGGGTCCTTTATAATGTCATCCAATTTAAATAACAAGCAAAGAGGTAGGTTAATATATTTTTTTATAGCACGCTACAAAATTGCCTGTCAAAATAATGCTGAAACTTGGTATATATATTTTGAAATTCTACCATAAACTCTGCGAAATCACGTCCCTTTATGCTATAATAATATTTACTACTGGGTCAAGGATGACATACATTTTGGCAAGTAGTTAGTGTTGCTTTAACCTAGATGAAAAATGAATGGAGTATAGAGAGATTTTGGCATGTTTTGGTGATTTCTTTTTTTCGGATGGTGGGGTTGCCATATTGTTGCAGCAAATCTAAAATCTAGTCCTATGTGTTATTTTTGCCCGAAGTGGTGTTTTCATATATTTATTTTGGATGTTTATTTAATTTTTTTACTCTTAGCAAAAACTCCGATGTCAATATGTTAATATTACAGTATTGTATAATATATTTGCGAATTAGAATCCGAAGTGACAGTCTCACTTTTTAGTAAGTATTTTTAATCAATTTTCTAGTAAAGAGACATGAGATTTTAGATTTTCAACTACGATATGTTGGCCATAAGATTTTTGCTACTTCATCGGGTAAAAGGTGAGCAGGGCTCCAGCCTTGTTAAAATTATACGCAAGCATAGAATACGCAAAATAGAAGCAATTTGAATACTACTTATATTTACATCTTTACTAATAAATAAAAATAAGAGAGTCGGTAATATTAAAATAATCGCTTTTTACTACATGCATAAGAATTTATATACGGTAGGTACATTACCAAAATAATATTTTTGTCTGTCTGTCTGTTTGTCCCAGCTAATCTCTGAAATGGCTGGACAGACTTTGCCGGGACTTTCACTGACAATCGCCTCACCGCATGCTCATAGTGTTTATAACTTTTAGATTACAACACTCCAGACGTATGCATTTTTTTATAGTATCAAAAAATAAGGACTATTCACACTTACTTATTTAATTGGGTAATTGACAACTTCTATAGCTTGACCCTTAATAATGATGAATTGTGCAAAATACTGACTACCTCAGTAGCTATATAGTATAGTATTTGGCTCGCTTTAAATTTCGGAGGTCATGGGTTTGATCCTTTTTTTTTGTTTTTTGTCTGGGGGGAAATGCATTTACGCATTCCTACCGCCGCTGCAGCGTATTCGTGCGCTGGCGGTGGGATATGTGGGACTCACCCTCTCCACAGCGTGGTATGCAAACTCATACCACGAGGGGAGGACCCTACACCACCATAACCCCCCGGACCCTCCTTCTTTCCGCCATTGGCGGGGACCGGGTACGCATAAGCAATCCGACCCCCTGACGGCACCCGTGGCCCGCGGTGGCACCGCGGTTTCTCCTGGGTCACACTTACAGTAGCCCATTTGCCCAATTATAGGGACGCCTGGATTGTAGAGGCATCCCTACTCCTCATGGGTCAGCCTCGAAGGGAGCGGGGCCCATGTGCCCCACTCCCCGAGGCCTAGCCTAGGGCGGTAGGCGGCGGGGCTATGGGTTCGATCCCTACGCCGGAGAGGTTATCTTTGTGTGAACTCTAAGATGTCTTTCTGGGTCCGGTTGGTTGAGGCGCTACCCTCCATGCCTTTGAAAATACGTTAAGCCGTTGGCAACGATTGATATAAATTAATTAATCATCTATAATAATCGTATATCAAGGAACGGGCAGCAGCGTGTCCTTGTGTGGTACAACATAATACTGCGGTCACCAACCCGCCTACCAAGCGTGGTGACTATGGCAAATACCCTCGAGAGGAGGCCCATGTTCAACAGTGGAAATTATACGGGCAGATGATGATGATGATGATGATGTGCAAAATACTGAGAGATCAACGCATATGTGATTAGATTTTTGATGTCTGTCTGTTGTAAAATAGGTAATAAATATGTATTTTTATACGGCTGATATTGCGTTTATTTTATGATATGTGGAAGTTGGAAGATTAAGGTTCTTATAAAATTTTATAACGCTATAGAATTCGGTATTAGCAGTTTTATTTGACAAATGTAACTCCTCCAACAATTTTATCATATACTGTCTTCCCATGCGGTTCCTGTCAGAATGTGTTCATAAAATTATAGCCTTATATTTACTATCATTCAGAAAATGTTCACCGGAAAATTTACATATCGTCTCTGCGCGTGACAAGTTCCATGTGATTTTTGCAAAGTTGTTAGAAAAAACAAAATACGTTACGTTATTTGATCAATATTATGAACATTATTTAACACTTAATAGAAATACTAAAATGACTACAAATTGTTATTCATCATCATTTCAGCCGTAGGACGTCCACTGTTGGACATAGGCCTCCCTCATAGATCTCCAGTTGTTGCGGTTAGAAGCTGCCTGCATCCACCGTGATCCTGCGGCTTTAACCAGATCGTCCGTCCATCTAGTAGGTGGACGTCCTACGCTACGCTTGCCGATCCGCGGTCTCCATTCGAGAACTTTTCGGCTCCAACGGCCATCTGTTCTCCGTGCTATATGGCCTGCCCATTGCCACTTCAACGAACTAATCCGTTGGGCTATATCGGTAACCCGCGTTCTTCTACATATCTCCTCATTTCTAATCCGATCTCGTTGAGAAACCCCGAGCATAGCCCTCTCCATAGCTCGTTGAGCGACTCTGAGCCTGTTCATAAGGCCTATAGTGAAGCACCACGTTTTGGATCCATAAGTCATCACTGGCAACACACACTGGTTGAAGACTTTCGTCTTTAGGCATTGAGGTATTTTGGACGAAAAGACACTGCGAAGTTTCCCGAACGCTGCCCATCCGAGTTAGATTCGGCGATTGACGTCCTTCTCCAAGTTAGACCTATCTAATTGGACTGTCTGTCCTAGGTATACATACGCGTCAACAACTTCAAGAACCGTATTCTCAACCATTATAGGGGTAGGCACAACATGGACGTTAAACATGATTTTCGTCTTGTCCATGTTCATTTTAAGACCTACCCGTTGGGAGACTCGGTTGAGGTCTTCGAGCATTGTACTGAGTTCTTCCATTGACTTTGCCATGACCGATATCGTCAGCGAATCGAAGGTGAGTGATGTATTCGCCGTTGATGTTGATGCCTTGTCCTTTCCAATTCAGAAGTTTGAAGGTGTCTTCCAAAGTGATCGTAAACAGTTTCGGAGAAATAACGTGGAATCGCCTTCGTACACTGTTCTTGTACTCGGACCGACATTGTGGCGTTTCTATACAAACATTTCAACACTTCGATATACCGATAGTCAATACGGCATCGCTGGAGAGACTCAAGTACGGCCCATGTTTCGACCGAATCAAAGGCTTTCTCGTAGTCCACAAACGCTAAACAGAGCAGCAAGTTATACTCTTCGGTCTTCTGTATTACTTGCCGCAGCGTATGTATGTGGTCTACGGTACTAGAGCCGGTAGGTAACCTTTTCGGAATCCGGCTTGTTCGAGAGGCTGAAAGTCATAGAGCCTTCGTTCGAGACGATTCGCAATAACCCTGAAGAACAGCTTATAGACATGACTAAAAAGCGAGATGGGCCTGTAGTTCCTTAGTAAGGTGTTATCGCCTTTCTTAAAGAACAAAACCACCTCGCTTTTGTTCCATGCTTTGCGTGGTACCTCCGAGCAAGGTGGAATTAAAGAGCTTCTGAAGGACTTTGAGTACCGGTGATCCACCCGCTTTCAGGAGCTCTGATGTGATTCCGTCCTCACCCGGCGCCTTGTTGTTCTTTAGCTGTGTCAGGGCCATGCTTATCTCGTTCAGGCTGATGTCCGGGATATCCTCGGTATAGTGTCGGGTCAGTTTGGCTCTTGGGTCTGTAGCCGCACTGATAACAGTTGTTATTAGCAAAGTGTTATTTGGGAAGCTATATTTTTTAAGGTAAAAGTTGCATATGTCTACATAAAAGAATGCACATGTGGAATTTGACAATATACTATAAGCATGGCAGCTAACAACACGTATCAAACCCTATATTTGATTGTAATACATTGTGAAAAGCACGGACTTCTTGAAGCGTAAGTACTTGGACAGTGCTTTCAAATAACTACGAGTATGTCCTCTTAATGCAATGTAGTCACAAAGCCACAGTTTCAGTGCGGTACAAAATGAAAAAAAGTCGAATAGGAGTTTTAGTGAAATAATTGCGTCAAAGGACTTGTCACGGAGAGAAACTGTTGCGTGATTTACGTTTGTCATTTCCTATACAAATAGACTTTGAATTAAAAAGTATATTTTTAAATAAAAATCATCATCTGTGCCCTATGTCACTCCTGAACATGCTTGGCAGGTGGGTTGGTGACTGCAGTATCATTATATACCTTTACAGAATTAACACTGCCATCACCATCCTGATACATGGTTGTCATAGATGATGTCATGAGAATGAAGAACAACGGCTTAACGTGGATTTTTCTGAGGCACGTAGTCCCTAAAACTACTAGAGCCGGAAAAAATCATTGAGTTTTCTCACTTTCTGACTCTGTCCTTTACTCTCAAAATTCGACCGAATGATTTTACCGACAAGTCTGGTGAGAGATCTAGTGCAGCAACAACAGCCTAACGTGCTCCAGGTATTCAGGACGTTGGTATTAATAGCCAGTAGGTATAATCATATTCTTTGGGAGTTTAGACTTTGGCAACAAGACCGTAAAATTCTTCTCGACAGCTTAAGGCTTAAACCCTCGAGGGTTATTTATTACATGAATCTTGTGGCGACCAAACAGAATTTCCATGCTTTTAAACGTTTTTGCCATACCCACTACTGGAATCAAAAATAACAGCTCACGTGTAAGGTCCGTAATTTTATACCCATCCGAGGTGCTTCACAATTATCTTCTTGTAAAAGATCCTTTTAAGACTACTTCTGTCTTATTTTTATTCCCTGTCTGCTGTACTCCGCTTTGTAATGAGGGGAAGTGGAAACTTAAAACTTCCTTACTACTCCTATTCTCTTTCTGATTCAATTTGTTGGTCCCAAGGCCGCTTAACTTATTTCCCGAGACTAGGTGGACCTCAGTGCTCATTATCATATCCAGTGTGTGTCCCTGTTAATACTGGCTTACAGGAGTTGCAGTGATGGGAATGAGGATGAGATTAGTCCCATTTTAAAATAAAAAAACAAGCTAATAGAAAGTTTATTGTTATACAAACCTTTGCTTGCCCTAGAGATAGAACCCGGGACCTTGCTAGTTACTAATGAGCATATTACCGCTAGACCAACAAGCTAGGCAGTCGGTTACAGCGATGTGGCACGATCATATAAAATATTAATTTTGCGTTAACATTCACTATAACCGATATGTCGGCTGTTACAACATTAATTCATCACTCGAACGTTCTATTAATCATCGCGCATAAATCATTAATGTGATGTTATAGCAATCTGGTTTGTTTCTCCCATAATATGTTTAACATTTTTTGTGAGAATAGCAGTGTAGTGTATACCTGTATTATATTATATTATTGCAATAATAGCATATACTAAGATTTTGTTTATAGCTAATAACACCTTTTTACCCGATCTGGTATCAAATCCGGGAATTAAGTTATTTACGGTCGAGCATTACTGCTAAACCAAAAAACATCATTACTAATAAAAGAAGTAGGTAATGCAAAAGAGATGAAAATATAAATATTCAATTTTGTTTTGAATCTAATCTATAGGTACTAATATATAAAGTTTATTTGTTGGTTTAACGCGCTAAACTCAGGATCTACTGATCCAATTAGATTTTTTTGTTTCTGTGTTTAATAGCCTTTTTATTGAGAAAGACTATAGGCTATATTTTCTTATAAAGTTCTTACGGGAATGGGAGCTACTCGAGTGAAACCCCGCACAGGAGTTAAGTTTCCCATGTCTATTTGCTACTCAATAATGGTGTAATTAAACCTTTACAAAGAGTTAAACAACTGTTTGCTTAAATTCCCGGTGAAGTAGCAAAAAATCGTCAAAAAATATTGCTGTAATCAGAGATGTATAAAATACCATGAACAAAGTATCTGAAATACAAAATACAAGATAATTTTAAATTAAGTATTTCAAATACCAGATACAAAATACTTTCGAGAATAGTATCTGAAATACTAGACACAAAATACGTATCTTCTAAATACTTCTTAAGATGAAAATACTTTTGTAAGAAAACAAGATTTTATTTTAATGATTTTAAGTTTATTTTTGACAACCTCCGCAGCTTAGCGGTATTTGGCTCGCTTTAAATCACGTAGGTCGTGGGTTCGATCCCCACGCCGGACAGAAAATCCTTGTGTAAATTCTAAGATTCTTTCTGGTTCTGGTCGGTTAAGGGACTACCCTCCGTGAGAAAGAAAGAGTCACCATCTTTCAATGTTCATCACATTGAAAGATGACTCGATGATGATGATCGACTAATAAGGACATGTTCAGTTTTAAGCATTTATTTTATAAATTTCTACTAACATATTACTAAAAGTATTTTATCAGACAAAGTTTTTATAAAATACTAAGATACCTAACAAAATATATTTAAATACAAGATACAAAATACATTTATTTTAAAAGTATTTTAGATACAAGATGGAAATACGTATCTTCTATCTGTATTTCAGATACTTGTATCTTATATAAGTCACATCTCTGGCTGTAATAAACCATATGAATGTTTTTATGGGAAATAATTATTATATGTATTGTTAAAATACTTAAAACTTCCGTTTTGGAGCCAGTCTTTGTCCTCGGTGGTTAAAAATGCAAGAGTTAGCTGGCCATGCACTAGCTTCTACATATTTATGAGAAAACATTCTACTACTTACATAGGTACTAGAGCTACATACTTACGAGGGCTTTAGCTAAATCTAGCTACTAAGCGAGGGATTTAGTTTTCCAATACGTATTTTTCTCCGCGAGCAAAGTTAATGTAGGTATTCAGTAAGGCTCATGTGGAGGGGGGACGTCTTGGTATACTATACATATAAGTGTGAGTATCGGCCTCTAATGGGCTCAGAAGTTGTGGTTTCTCTTTTCAGAGTCTAGAAACGCCCTCGGCACTGTTACAAGCTGCTGTAGAGGAACAGTTGGTGGTGTTCCTCACAGAAGAAGATCTTCTTTGCCGGGCGAGGTGGTGTCCCCGGCGGCCGACAGCCATTTAATGCTGTTTAGAACTTGTATATGTTCCAATTGGCTTGCGAACTTGTGTTGCGCGATACAAGTTAGTTGGGATGCTAGGTGTTAGATGGCGCTGCTCGTCTTCTTATAGTTTGTGCGGCTAATGTAGATGTCGATACACCGCCGTTGTAGGCTGCGGTTGTGGGTGTTTCTCAGAAGCCGCAACATGGGGCCCTCATGAAATCGGACTCGGAAAAGCAACCCGGGGTTTTAGTACGTATAGGCCATCTTCTCATGGTATGAATAGCATATTATCGCTATAGGAGAGGTTTAGTCCTAGTCCGCAAGTAATAGTAAGTAGTGTTATGTATATCCCCCGAAATAATAAAAGGCTAACATTGCATATCATGCATTAGTAAAAAAGAAGTTACTGTGTTGACTTTATTTAGATAAGTAGTATATTAATTACTGACACCTTTAGATTTCTTTAATAAATTCCATTTAACTACATTGTTGTATATTGTTTCATTATTCTATAACCATTTGCTTATAGCTTCCTTCTAAAACTTGGTGTTCTGGATTCGATTCATAACCGAGGCAGCCGTTTGTAAGTACCATTGATTGTTCCAAGTCTAGATGAACTTTGAGTCTGTGAAGGTTGTTTAAATATAGGTATATTTCAAAAAATTTACTTCATCTACCTAAGGATTGGTAATTTCTTTCTATCTTATTGTTGCAAAAATCAACAAATTTAGTAGAATGTAAGTATAATCTTGCATTTATATTTAAAAAAAGAGATGGATAGATTACTTCCAAACTATAACGAAAACTTATCTCCAGACGGACGAATTTCATTTGGAGCATATTATGTTCTAAAGCTCGGACACAATAATTTAATTTAGTGAAGTCTGGAGAAGTTACAGTGGGTATATTTTATTTATTTTTTCAATTTAATTTTGATTCTAACACTGCCTGTGGTAGACAGAAATTATATTTCAAATGAAGCAATAAATCCAATTCATCAGGTATACTTCCATTTGTAAATGTAAGTATACTAATAACGTAGACTAACTTATCTCCCGAAGGAACTTCATCATTTTATATAGTTTATGTTACTCCTATTTAAAAATTTCTTTCACCATTAGAAAGCTACGTTATGCTTACAAAAGGTGGATTTTCAAATCGGACTAATAGTTGCTTATATTAGCGCTTTCACACAAACAAGCTCTTCAGTTGTAGGTTTAGATTATGTAGGTATATATTGTTTTTTTCGGACGGACCTATATAGTTAGCCGGTTTTTGCTACTTTACCAGATCAAGGCTAGATTTTACGCGGTGGCAATCCATCGAACTAATTTCGCGCTTCGTTTTTGGATTTCGACAGCCTACGTAGCGTAGCGGTATTAGACTCGCTTTAAGTCTCGGAGGTCATGGGTTCGACCACCACAACGGACCAGAAATATGTGTGTAAATTCTAAGATCTCTTTCCTGGTCTGGTTGGTTGAAGAACAATCTTTCGTGACTTGGAAGGCACTTTAAGTCGTTTATCCTGATTATAAAATCATCTACAAAAAACTATACTAGGTAACTGTAAGTGTGTTCTAACACAATACTGCGGTCATCAACCCGCCTGCCAAACGTGGTGACTAATGTAAAACTCTTTCCCGGGAGGCCCATGTTCAGCGGCGGTGGGATGATGTTTCTGGATCAAACTCATATAAAATCATGTCACTAACCGTAGCTAGCGACACATTTTTATATGAGTCGTCCCCGTCATGTCACAGTCGCCTTACTACTTATTGCGGCCTCGGCTATACAAGTTAATTAAATGGAAAATTACGACACAAATATTTATCGAGAAAATATAAAAAAACGTAATAAATAGATCAAACTTCGCATTCTGTTTATAAATCCATCAATCATATACATGTATTACTAGGACATGTAACATTAGAGGATGTTTACTTTGATCTTCAGCATACGATCTGATCGTAAAAGTGACAGGCTGAGCTTCAAAACGGACGCTTACTATCGGACGGTATAGATACGGTAAACAATAATGTAAACAGAGAGAGGAAATTCAATGAAATAGAAATTACATGGAATGATTAAAGTTAGGGAAATTATTATTTTCTTAAACAGAAATCACTAGGTTTAGGTTAGGTTAGATCTGAAACCCAACGCCAGCACGTAATCCTACTCATATTATAAACGCGAAAGTTTGTAAGTATGGATGGATGGATGGATGTTTGTTACTCTTTCACGCCAAAACTACAAACCATAATTAGCTGAAATTTTGCACCGGCATACGTTATACGCTGGATTAACATATAAGCTACAAAACATCACGCTCCGACCCACTGGAGGAGAGTAACCCGGGTAAAACCGCAGGGCGTAGTTAGGTCTACATATTTTATTTTATTACAGATTATAAAAAATAGTTGAAAACGAAAATACGGTTAAAATAGCTTAACAATTATATTTTTCAGAAGGACATACGTAGGTAGGTAGGGTTTTGCTACATCACCGGGCATATTAAACAATTATAATTTCTAAGAAATATACTTAAAAAATTTAGAAACAACATGTTTGCTCTCAATTATTTGAGAGAAAAGATGTTAGGAAATAAAAAAAATAACAATTGTTATAGCGTTTGTAAGACGTGCAACCATCAGTAACTATTAAAAAATAAGATTACAATTTTAGTTTTTTTCTGCTTCGCTCAAGTATTTTGATAAATATACCTTTTTTTTGTTGTTTTTTTTTTTGTTTTTCGCGGGGAAATGCATTGGCGCATTCCCACCACCGCTGCAGCGTATTCGCGCGCTGGCGGTGGGATATGTGGGACTCGCCCTCTCCATAGCATGGTATGCTAAAGTCATACCACGAGGAGAGGACCATACACCACTAAAACCTCCCGGACACTCCTTCGATCCGCCGTTGGCGGGGGTCGGGTACGCATGAGCAATCCGGCCCCCCGACGCCTTGATAAATATCCCTGACAAAATACACTCTAGTGTCTTACAATACAAGCTTATTTAGGTTGTTTAAACAAATACCCCTTACACAGGCTCGAAGCGTTTTAATCTGTAATTTTAATGCGTTTAAAAAAGTACCTATATATGACTCCTATAGTCATATATACCTTTTTTTAAAAGCATAGATTTTACTGCCTAGAATAAATTCAGATACAAAGATGCTAGACCTGTATGCCCAGCATCTTTGTCTATTGCACCCACTTATTCTATTCCATTTTCCCTATAGCATTGTACTAAGACAGGATTTTGGATCAGTGCCAGCTAATAGGAAAGTTACTCAGTCCCAGGAAGTTAGATAGATTCGTTGAAGTGGGATGTGGGCCTTGTTGACACTACACACATATTTACCGATCTATGTCAATTAAAATAACTTCTTTTTTTAAATGTTTTGAACACTTTATGGAAAAGTTTACCTTAAACTATATTTCTAAATTGAGATTAAAAACATTTGACCACCGGCAGGATTCGAACCCGAAAGAGATTAATAGATTTCGATGACCGGCTGTGCTTCCGTAGCCTACTTAATTGGTTAAGGCATCGGGGGCTTTACCTAAGATGCTTTCGAATCCTACCGGTGGTCAAATTTTATTAATCACAGTTTTGATATAAAATAACTTCTTTATCGTAAGATGATGTAAATAGACTAAAATATTTCGCGTCATATTTATATTAATACTAGTTGCACCCCCCGATTTTACCCGCATTACTCTGCTCCAGTGGGTCGGAGCGTGATTTTTTGTTGCCTATATCTTAATCAAGCTTGTTAACTATCTCCGTGCAAAGTTTCAGCCAAATCCATTCAGAAGTTTTTGCGTGAAAGGGACAAACCAACAGACACACACATACACTTTACAGTATGCATATGGATGATGACATAATAATGAAAATATAATAATATCATAAAAAATATCACAACCTCCGTGTCGCCGGACTAGAAATAATTGTGTCGATCTCTTTCCGGGTCTGGTTGGCTGAGAGACTAAGCTCCGTGCCTCGGAAAGCATGTAAAACTGTTGGTCCCGATTGTTACAATATCATTTACAAGAATTATATCCAAGGAAATGGGCAGGAGGGTTCCTTGAATGTTACATTATAATACTACGTTCACCAACCTGCCCACCAAGCGTGATGACTATAGTAAACCCGCTTTCGGGAGGAGGACCTTGTTCAGCAATGGACGTTATATGGGCTGATGATGATGATGATAAAAAAAATATGTAGGAGGTGTTACTAAAATATATGCTGTACTTTGACATAAATCAATACGCTGCAATAATGTTGTACAATAAAACCCTCGTTCAAACAATAAAATAAAAATAAATCCATTCTTACAAGAACATTAAGACTGTTATTAAATTTAATAATCGCTAGAACGATTACAATTTGGTCCTCCAATCGACCATCATGTAAAAATCTGCACCGAAATTAAACCTTAACTGTAAAACACATATAAATCCCTTGTACATACGATCACAGTTTTACAAGCATCAAAATAATGAAAATTCCTTTCGTAAATACTTGAAATAAAAGCACTTATCTGTCCTTGTTTAGTCTAGACGCAGTAGATAATATGAAGACTAGTTTGGGTACGGACGCAATTAATTAAATATGTGCAGCATATTTTTGATTTATATAACTAGACACCCGTCCCGGCTTCGCACGGGTGCATTGGTGCAATGCTATTCATAGGCACGCACCGCGCCGCCGCCGCATCCCGGCCCCCCGGCTGGTACCGGTACCGCAACCGCTATGTCCAACTTTTTTCCCTGCATTTTTAAATCTGTAATATCTTCGAAAATATTAATTAAAATTACATGCTGTAAAGGGCCAGGACCATGATCTATAATAAATGCACAATGTATTGAAGGTACTTAATTAGATAAGGCTTAATGCTGTATTGCTTGAAATCGCTTCGTAAAGAAGCCATTATTTCTCGTAAAAAGTGGAGTGGAAGGATAAAAATGGTTATTGTGGGTTATCCCTAAGAGAAAGACATACCATCGCGAACTTTTGTGTAGACCTTTTTAAAGTTTACAATATTGTCGTGCATTATTCTGATCTATCTCTTAGGGTTCAGCCAGCGTTTGCAATGTAAGCTCAAGAAAAGTGTTTATTTACGACATCTCATTAGAAACCTCTAAAATGAACAATGTTCCTCTACTATATTATGCATGCATTATACATATTAATCATCCTCTTGAATCACTCTATCTATTAAAAAAAACCGCATAATAATCTGTTGCGTAGTTTTATAGATCTAAGCATACATAGGTACAGCCAGACAACGGGGACCGACTTTGTTTTATACTATGTATTGACTAGCGGCCCGCCCTGACTTCGCACGGGTGGACTTTTATAGTTCATGTTACTCATAGATAATGTAGCTTTCTAATGGTGAAAGAATTATCGAAATCCGTTTAGTAGTTTTTGAGTTTATTCTAAACAAATATACAAAAATATAATAATACAAACTTTTCCTCTTTATAATATTAGTATAGATAAGGCAACAATAAACCATTATAATTTAAAATTATGTGTACATTCTAAGATTTCTTTCCGGGTTGCGTTGACTGAGGAACTACCCTCCGTGCCTCGGAAAGCACGTTAAGCCGTTGGTCCCGATTGTTAAAACATCATCTATAACAATTTTATACCAGGGAACGGGCAGCAGCGTTTCCAGTTATGTTACAACATAATACTGCGGTCACCAACCCATCTGCCAAGCGTGGTGACTATAGCAAAATCCCTCCCTCGGGAGGAGGCCTTTCTTCAGCAGTGGACGTTATACTGGCTGATGATGATGATGAATTTCAAACTGTACTTAAAGTTAATTGAAATGGAACAACGGCTTCGGGCTTCTTCTTCTTCTCGAGTTGAAATAGCCATTTCGTGGCGAAAGGGTCAGCTAACCTATGGGCTGTACAACAAAGAGATAGATTTGCCTTCCGTATCAATGAATGTAAATAAATATGATTATGTGACTACAACTGCGACGGCCACACGGCTGTGGGGCTTAGACCTCGGCTCGGGGCAGTTGCTCGCGATGATCGCGAGATTATGGGATTATGACTTTTAGTATTTTAGGCGGTTTTGTGCAACTGTCGCTCTACTTTATAGTTCACGGGCCTCTCGGACCTGGGGTCTACGAGGACATCGGATGGTTGGGTATTTAAGATATGAGGGCAACATGCAATGAGAAAAAAAAATGTCTTGCAACGAACACCTACTTACTGACAGTATCTACATAAATAATATCAAAATATTAACATTTGGTTTGTAATGCTACATTGTCAAAACTCCAATTACGTTCGTATATGGCTCGATGAATTCTAATTAAAATCAAATCACTTACCCAACAAGCGGTATCGTGTACATATTCATTACATTTGTGAGAGTTCCTATTGACTGATGTTATTTGGTATTGATATCCTGAGTAATGAATACCCACATGGAATAACTGTTTAGCTAATATATCTGGTGATTACTGTTTAAGACCTCATTTATCTATATTCGTATATGAGCGCGCTATACTCAGGAACTACTGGAGCGATTTGAAATATTCTATACCGCGCGCGGTTTCACTCGCGTAGCTCCCGTTTCCATGAGAACTTCAAAACGCAATATAGCATTCTAATGGTGAAGAAATATCGAAATCCGCACAATGGTTTTTAAGTTCATTCGTAACAAACTTACGTACAAAAATACAAATCTTTTCTCTCTCTATGGACAAATTCCGCTGTTTTTTTTTGTGTTAACTTTATTACTACCAGTAAATACTTAACTGCATTATTATTTTTTCTAATATATATTATTAATATAACTCTCAGTTGTTTGAAATAATTGTAAACGATTGACAAAAAGTCACATTATTTGTGAATGTCATAATTTTAAGATGAGTTTCCCACAAAACAATACTAGTTTACTATTTACTATCCCCCTCGCCTTCCCGACTCTTAGTTTGCAAAGAACCTTCCGATGCCCTCGTTGACCAGAAGTCCGAGAGGCCCGCGAACGCAACTGTCGCTCTACTTTACAAGTAGAGCGACAGTTGCACAAAACTTCCCTAAAATACAAAAAGTCAAAATCCCAATCTCATCGCCTGCCGAGGTCCAAGTCCCACAGGGGACGCCCTCTTGAGCAGGTTGCTTAGTTTGTAGTGTTAAAACCATTTATCTAGGCTGGAGCTTAGCTCGCCTTTATGCCTGGTGAAATAGCAAAAGCCTCGTGGCTACATAGGTCCGTCCAAAAAATAAAAAACTTTTTGCTGTACTTTACGAGTTTCTATTAGGCGATGTGTGTTTATAATTTGCGTTATAACTATAATTGCATCAAAACGTCAAAACTGCCAAAAAGTTGCTTCCGTGGTGTCTTGTCTTGTCAGATCTTAAACTACGAAAGCCAAAATAGCTACTAAAAAAGAAACGCTAAATAACAAGGATCTCTAATTTATGTTCACGTTACGGTAAAGTGTATAAAATATAATTCAAATGAGAGTATAAAAAAAATCTACCAAAAAACTCTATAGGTAATAACTCCTCTGTGTATGAAAGCAATAATTGTGATGCTGATATATATAACACAACACTTGAACCGAATTAATATTATGATTACTCTGTTAAAGCTTATTATATGTATAGGATTATGTTGCTTGTTTATGTTTATAGCAATTTATATATGTCAGACAACCTCCGTAGCATAGCGGTATTTGGATCGCTTTAAATCTCAGAGGTCGTGGGTTCGATCCCCACTTCGGACAGAAATCTTTGCGTAAATTCTAAGATTTCTTTCCGGGTCTGGATGGTTGAGGGACTACCCTCCGTGCTTCGGAAAGCACGTTAAGCCGTTGGTCTCTATTGTTGTAAGATCATCTATAACAATCGTATACCAGAGAACGGGCAGCAGCGTTTCACTGTGTGTTACTGCATAATACTGCGGTCACAAATCCGCCTGCCAAGCGTGGTGACTATGGCAAAAACCCTCCCTCTGAAGAACGCCCATGTTCAGCAATGACGTTATACGAGCTGATAATGATGAAACAAAAACTGTGGGTACTTTTGTCTTCCTGTCCTTATCGAATCTTGGTGGGGTCGGACCAGCATTTCCTCTTCTTCATCTTTATCAGCCGTTATCGTAATACTCACTCTTTTCCACACATATGCTTTTAAGCAATCTATAGGCAGAACGATTCAAGCTTAGCAGTATTATCGAAATATAATTATATCATTTGAAAAACAAACAAAAAAAACATCTTTTATAAGAGAATGCGCCAAATTTCAGTGCAAAATAATAAACTTTTATTTCTACTATTCAAGCAGAATACACCAAATTTCCAAGCAAAGTAACAAACTTTTATTTTGAGTATTCAAGCAATTTAAAACTGTCATAACTCAGTCGTATTAATGTTTTATTACTCATAATAACAGACAAACTACGTGAGATTGTGGTTTCGATGCCCGCGGTGGTCTAATGGGTAGAGGGCCTATCCGCCGTCCCTCGGAAAGACGGTGTCCATCAGGATAACGTATATAGTAGACGTTATCCTGATGGACACCGTCTTTCCGAGGACTATCATAGAGAGGTCATAACAATAAATATGATAGTCTCTGATACTGCGGTCACCAACCTGTATGCCCAGCGTGGTAACTGAGGAACTCTCTTCGGATAAGAGGCATGTCAGTATCGAGACAGGTGGCGTTCCTTTTTCTCTGCTTACTCCTATAGTCGTGAAATAGCGATATATATGTTACCGGCCAAACCCGATTTCAGGACCAACTAGTTTTGCCTAGGCTAAACTAGTTCTTCCTACACACCATAGGATGAACTGGTATAGCCTCGGCCAAACTAGTTCGTCCTAAGCTCAGTGGGATAAATCAGTTTCGGCTAGGCCAAACTAGTTTATCCTAAAATAAGTACGCGCACTCCCAGGATAAACTGGTTTGGCCTAGTCTAAGCATTATAGAATACCTAGAAAGGCAAAATAAATTGATAAACTGAATAAAATACTCCGTAATTGGAAAAATAATCATATTTATTTAAATGATAATGTTTCGTCGTTAAATGTAACAATCATAATATAAGAAATAATGACAGAAAAAAAAGTAATAATGAAATGTTTCTGTATTGAAATAATGAATTATTTATTTTTACATGGTGTGCTTTGGTGGCACTTAGAATTGCAAATTAGCTTTGCTTTCTTGCACTTGCATCTGTTTGTGGAACAGTTTTTATTGCAACTGCATCTCACAAAACCTTGACCTGATCCAACTGAATGTCTCGTAGCTGCAGTCCTTAATGATATTTCAGGGCCCTGGTTCACATCTGCTACCTCTAAAAATGTTTGATTGCAAACGTCAAATTCTGATGTAAAAAAAAATTACTTTAGAATATTAATGCTCCAGAAATATGGATAAGCAATTAAGTAAGTAAAAAACAAAACCTGCAGTATAGTTTCTCAAGTACATCATGTTTGGTGCCAATTTTGTAAAAACCTTCGTCGTTAGTCTGAAGAATAACTCCAATTATGTTTCTGAGATCACCTTTGCCTTTGTCAACATCTGGAATCGGTATAGTCACATTATCTCCAATGTTAGCAGGTAGATGAGACTTTTCAGAAGTAGCTTTCATTTTCTTTGCTTGTTTAACGAGATTTTCTGCCGCAGTTTTTCGAGCTTTTTGAATTTCAGATAAATCAAAAAGCTCGACAGATTCTTGGTTACTAACTTCTTCAACGTTATCGTCACTGTCTTTTGTCAGGTTAACATTTCAATCATCATCGATTACCTTTCTCATGTCATCTTCATCATGAATATCTTTTATGATTTCTTGCGGCAAAGATGAAGTCGAAAGTCCCACTCTGGGCTCTATTCCAAATAGTGCCTTGTATGGCCATTGTTTTATCCCCGAATGGTAGGCACAGTTTTTCATGAATTGGACATATCTCAAGCCTTCTGACCATTTTGTTGAACCTTTGTCCTACATTCAAGAACCTATCATATTCTCAATATCTTGATTCACACGTTCAACGGAGCCCTGACTTTGACTGTGCCTCGGTTTTCCGTGCACTATTTTGAGTTCTGGCCAAAGACTAGCTAGTTCACTTATGACATTATTGACAAATTCCATGCCATTGTCAGATTGCAGAATGCACGGTGCTCCTATAGTTAGGAATATATCATTCAAATGGTAGGCCACCTCTGCCGCTCTCTTAGATTGTAATGCGCGTAGCAAAACAAATTTCGTCAGATGGTCTTGGTAAACCATAATAAATTTTAAATTTCCATCTGGTTGTGTAGGAAAATCGATCAGGTCTACTTGGCACCTACTATTCATTTCTGAATGTAGAATAGGCTTAGAAACTAATCCCCTTTTCTTCTTTGTTTTCTTTTGATGACAGACACTACACATAGATAAATAGAGGTTTATCATTTCTTTTGTAATATTGGCATATTTTTTTGATGTCTCGGCTAACATTCTGTCACGGCCACCGTGGCAGACAGCCACATGAGCTGCGTCAATAACATCATATAGTTCATCGGAAGAAAGATAGTATTTTATATTACCTTCAGTTCGTGCAATCAGTTTTTTCACATCCCCGATTTTTAGCACGGCAAATCGTTTCAATCTTCTTTGTTGTAATGGAGTCTTCTTTTCAGATTTTTCTGCATCTTCAACTTGGTCAACGAGTTCCAAATATTGGTCTGATGATAACACATTATAATGAGAAGCCTTTTATACTTTCACTTTGTAAAATTTCCGTCAAAAACTTTTCCCTCCATTAATTTTGATCTGCTTGTCGACTTGAAGTAGGTTCATCCGTACTAAAAAGGAGTAGGTATACTTGTAGTGTACCTACTTTAAAAACCCTTTAACTTTAAACTGCAGTCACTTATCATGAAAATCACTAAATACGTTACGCACGGCTGGCAACTAGAAGCAAAATGAGTGTTCAAAGCGACGAACAGGCGAGCGAGGAGCGCCGCGGGGCGCAACTGGGGAATTCCCGCATGTACAAGTCCTGACATGTTTGCTCAATTACTTTCGACTAGACAAAATTAGTTTAGACTAGGCCAAACCAGTTTATCCTGGGAGTGTGTTTACTTATTTTAGGATGAACTAGTTTGGCCTAGCCTAAACTGATTTATCCTATTGGGCTTAGGACGAACTAGTTTGGCCTAGGCTGTACCAGTTCATCCTATCGCGTACAGGAAGAACTAGTTTAGCCTAGGCAAAACTAGTTTGTCCTAAAATCGGGTTTGGCCGGTAACATATACATACATATCGTCACGCCTAGAAAAGCGTGAAATAGCTATTATGTATTATAAACATATTAGTTTTACTACCTACTAATAACAATCACTCTTTTGCAGGAACAAATAAAACAATCGGTATATAACCTAAAGTGCACCAAACTCTGTTAAAATGTTTGCAACTTTCGTTAAAAGGTTCAGTGGCATTTAAGTTCATAAGGTCTGCATTTCGAACTTTCTTAAAGTTTCATTTTAAAATATAAGAGAGAAATTTTATTTTATTTAAAAAGGTATGACTTTTTAATACAAATTGAAGACATCTCTTAGTGAAGAAATGATAGATCGCCTAGTTACTAGCCGATCTCTCAAAAGTCAAGCATATTTATACGAGTATATAGATCGCAATATGTTGCCTGTATCTTTTTCACGCTTATCCATCCTCATAAATTTGGAATTTTAAAATTTCTTATCAGATGAATAAGAAATATGTTTTTGAAATTCCACTCCTATATCCTACGTCCTACATCATATAGAGAATACACTTTACAAGTTACAGGTCTCTACGATAAGCGGTTTAAATTATGCGTTGATCCGTCAATCAGTCAGTCATTCAAGACAACGCAGGTTATAACATGGATGGTAGGCTGGACTAGAAAATAAGACGTCTATTCATTCATCATAGGACTAGGTAATTACCTAAGTTTTTATGTTTTTAAATTAAGTGAAACCTCTCAAAATCTTATCAAATAGCTTCCCTCGCTATTCTTCCGTTGCCGTAAGATCTAAGAATTAAATATAGCCTTCCTCAATAAATGGGTTATGTGTGTATATAAAATATTTTTTTAATTCATTCCCTATCAAAATCAGAGTAACTTACTACGAGCTCATAAATGCTCCTACCCATCCATCAGCGGAATATCCTTTAGTTGCATCTTACGACACCCCTGTCAAGACATGGAGCGGTCTTTCCTAAGCCGGAACCACACGGCAAATAAACATAAAATTTCCGCTTATAACAATTCCGAAACATTAGCAACTATTAATAAACAACAAGAAAAAAGTAACCGACATTATCTTTATATCTTTTTTATAATACGATGTTTACCTATCGTTGCCAAATATGGTTGTATACGATATGTATTGCTCAAATTATCATAATCAAATCTGAATGATAAATGGGCTGCCAGTGAATACTTACAAGTAGATCTGTAACATGTTTCATACATTCTGTATCGACGAATATAATTTATTACTTCTAAATAGTTATGTCTTAACTAGCTGCTCTCTGCGGTTTTACCCGTGTCTACTCCAGTAGGTTAGAGCGTGTTTTGTAGCCTATATGTTAATCCAGCTTTTAAAATATCCGCCTGCAAAATGTCATAGCTCTTTGTTACAAAGGAACCACATCATAATCTATAGCCAATGTTTCTCCTGAATAAAAAATGGGATTCCTCTGAGTTTCTTGCCAGTTCTTCTCAGAGTTTCTCGTTCCGGTGCTAGTGGTAGAAAAAGTAATGGACTCATCATAAGAACATAATTTAAAACATTTGAATTGTGTCTAAATGAATAAGGAAACTATGACTATAACGTATCTTTTTAATGGCAAAAGAGTTATTGAAATGGTTCCTGTAATAATAAGTTCATATATTATAGATAAATATACAAACATATAAAAGTACAGAACTTTTCTCTTTACATTAATACTGACTAGAAATACTACAAAATGCCTAATTGCGATTCCTGTGGAACACCCGCACTTAGATTGTATTTTTCTCTACTCGTTTTGTTCAAAGAATGACAACAATCTCTCAAGAAAGCACTAACGGAATAAATTGTATGTCACGGAGAACTTGATATAGTAAAACAGGGACACAAAGCCACTACCAGAACCGAGGTAGCCAAGCAAGTATCGCATTGAAAATTGTATTTCAATTGTAGGTTGTATTTCACATTCATGATATCGCAGCGTTAGTACGCTCAATGAGTTCTCAATTCGAGTGGGGAAATAAATAGTAAAGACGAAGTGCTGCGACTAAATCTCTACCCCTCTTAGTTTGCTACGAACCTTCCGATGCCCTCTTAGACCCGAAGTCCGAGAGGCCCATGCACTGTAAAGTAGAGCGACAGTTGCACAAAACCCCCTAAAATACTAAAAGTCATAATCCCTTAATCTCATCGCCAGCAACCAGCCTGAGCCGAGGTCCATATCCCACAGGGGGCGCCCTCTTGCGCAGGTTGCTTAGTTTGTAGTTTTTAAACCATTTATTAAGGCTGGAGCTCTACTCGCCTTTATGCCCGGTGAAGTAGCAAAAGCCAAACCGAAATCTCTGCGTTAGCTTTTATGTACATACACCGCTTACGCACATACGCATAGTCGCGTACCAAAACTATGCCATACCTTGTCAGTCGATCGGTCGCAGCGTCAGGTGCTCAATGTTTATAACTAACTTCATTACTTGTTAACAAAAACGCCGAATTGTGTCATGAAAGGGTTTCTTTTTTTCCTGTAGTTTTTTTTTCAAAGATTACTAGCAGAGTTTTGCATTCTTATTAACCCCTCGAAGTCCGACACTCTAGCCATTGGGCTACGGCCGGCATGCGGCAGCTTGTAATCAAATCAAAGCTCAAAGTAATTTTTATAACAATGAGGTACTGTGAAAAATCATAGCAACATTTTTATCTGAACTAATGCGTCTAAGACCGGCTTTAGTGCATTGGTCGACAACAATTTCCGTCACCGTCTTTTTGGTGTTTACTTCGATAACCTACCAAAACACATAACAACTGAGACAAGACGCCACGTCTGCCTATTGTTTGTTTGTTAAAGAAAATGTATAATCGTTTATTACATAGAGGGTAATATATGTTTTTTGAGTATTAACTCAAAATAGCATTAAATTTAACATTTGAAAAGATTTATTGCTCGATATAACTGCTCGATGCAGTTATTTTTTCTGTTAGGAAAGTTTCAAAATTGTATTGCAATCCCTTAATGTAGAATATTAAATTAATGTTTAACTTCTATTTTATAAGTACATGTTTTATTTACATGATTTAAAATATACATATATGAGATTGATTTAATCTAACTTATAAAATACTACTATAAGTAGGTAATCAAAACTAAAACTAACTTATAAAATACTAACTATTCTACTCCTAATATGGCTGTCCGCAAAATATCTATACTAATACATAAAGGTGAGGCTTAGCTTGAACTTTGAACGCGCTAATCTCAGGAACTACTGGTCCGATTTGAAAAATAATTTCAGTGTTACATAGCCCATTTATCTAGAAAGGCTATGCTATATATGACGATGAAGTTCCTACGGGAAAGGCAGCTACGTAGGTGAAATACTAGGTAAAACTAGTATTTCATAAGATTTCAGTATTCAGACTTAGCCTTAGTTTTGATACAACTAAGATTTACTAGTGTATCTCCAAATATCTATATTAATTACAGATCCAATTGTAGTCAACCATACCTAATAAAAATCAGTGCTACTCTCATGAATAACTGAATTTGTGTTCAGCAGTTGGCTACAGGATTTCTGCGTGAATGTTCATTAAATATCATCGCCTTTAGGGTTGTCCGCAAAATATATTTTATAAGATTTCATTTGTCGGCACCCTGTGATGAAAACCATGGATTATTTTGAAATAAGTTTAGTAGTATTTTCTTAATAACATTAATTCATATTTATTACTCACATCCTTTGACTTTGAGCTCATACTTAGATTTTTCTCGAAAACTTATTTACACTTAATTTTCTGCCTAACCCGGAATAGAATCCGGGAACTCGCTAGGTACAGATTACCATACTAAACCAAAAACAAAAAGTTTGTTGTATGGGCTCCCATACAACAAACTTTTTGTTAAATATTTATTACCCTTAAATATTAATTTAATTTTATTTTTAGTATATATTGTTATAGGTAATAGAAATACATCATCTGTGAAAATTTCAACTGTCTAGCTATCACGGTTCTTGAGATACAGCCTGGTGACAGATAGACAGCGAAGTCTTAGTAAAAGGGTCCCGTTTATACCCTTTGGGTACGGAATCCTAAAAACCAAATAGTGTTAATTCTGCTCAATACTGTGTCTAGATGCTGGGATGTCTTGTTCTAGTACCCTGCCCGCAATGATTATGCACAATATGCAGGAAGGAAAATAAAAACGTGCAAAATACAATCACAAGCCGAAGACCCGACACGTGTTTCGCTCCTCCACGGAGCATCATCAGGGTGCCATCACCCTGAGTCGAACGTTATGACATCATTTGCACAGTAGCGTTCGACTTGTCAACACTACCCTTGGTTTTGGTTTTTTAATTTAGGTAGATTTGTACCTACTAGCTGTGCCTGCAACTTCGTCCGCGTGCGATAATGTCTTAATTATTTTAATTAGACCCTTTTTTCGCTATAGAAAGTAACCTATGTCCTTTCTCAGGTTCTACACTATCATCATCATCATCAGCCCGTATAACGTCCACTGCTGAACATGGGCCTCCTTCCAGGGGAGGGTATTGCCATAGTCACCACGCTTGGCAGGCTGGTTGGTGACCGCAGTATTATATTGAATATGTTGTAACACACAAGGAAAAGCTGCTGCCTATTCCTTGGTGTACGATTATTATAGATGATGTTATAACAATCGGGACCAACAGCTTAACGTGCTTTCCGAGGCACGGAGGGTAGTTCCTCAACCAACCAGACCCGGAAAGAAATCTTAGAATTTACACAAAGATCGAACCCACGATCTCCGAGTTTTAAAGCGAGCCAATTACCGCTACGCTTCGGAGGTTGTATTTTGTTCTACACTATATGTGTACTAAATTTCATTTAAATCACTGTAGTTCTTTTAACGTAAGAGGCCAATAGACAGACAGACAAGAGTTACTTTCGCATTTATAATATTAGTAAGGATGGATTTTTGTAAAGTAATTCCATCAAATATACTAAATATGCCACTCAATTTTTTTTTCTATTAAATTAGTTTTCAACAATTATTTGGGTAGCCCTGTGTTGAAGCACAGTCTATAAGTGTGATTGACAGGTGCTATTGAATAAGTGGATCTACAGTCAGTACAGTCAATCTCAATAGGATATGCATTCAGGCTGCCACTTTTGTTCACAACTTTACTGTCACGTCAGGTTTTGTATTCAATATTGCTTACCGTCCGATTAAATGCATATTGATGACGTAACATCTACGTCCTTTATGCGACCATTTTAAATGTCAGAACGAAAATAAATTAACTTACGAGATTCCGAATTCTATCTTCGTCGGGCAAAAACTTGTGTTACTGGAATTACTACGAAAAATCTAAGTACCGCCTGAAGTAACGAAGTTAGTGGTGTTTCACACATACCTCGGAGTGCATGTTAAGCTGACGGTGCTGAGCCTTATCTCTCACCCTTCATAAGTACAAACATCCCAACGGATTTGGAGAGAAAAGAATAGAGAGTGCACATGTGTTTCCGTATACACTTGTGCCCTATATCCTACGCAGATGGCTAATCTCATTAAAGACTGGCCGCCGTGGCCGAAATACATTGGGCCGAGTGTTACTACATCGATAGCAGCTTTAAAAAATAATCTAAACAAATTTCGTACTAGAATCGATCTCACAATCACAATCTCACAATTATTATCATGAGCCCGTATAACGTCCACTGCTTACAAACATAGGCATCCACTGTTACGCCATTGTCACCACGATTGGCAAGCTTGTTGGTGACCGCACAATTATGTTGTAACTATCAAGAAAGTTGCTACCCGTTCACTGGTATATGATAGATGATTTTATATAAATAGGGACCGATGGCTTAATGTGCTTTCTGATAAGAAATCTAAGATTTTACTCAGAGCATTTTTTCTGACGCGCGTATCTAACCTACGACTTAGGGTTCGATTATTCAAAGCAAAACTTGTACAGTTAGGTCACGGAGTTTGTAAAGCGGAAGGGATCCATTGTTTGAAGACTAATCTCTTAAATGACCTGCCAGTCTGATTTGATTTAGGCTGTCGCGCTACTATCCGGCTAAAAATAGACCACCCCATTTCACCCCTATGGGCGTCATAAGAGACATCCCACAATGGATGGGCAGCAGCATCTTTCAGACCAAAATGATGGATATTGCTAAAATACTATGCTAGTAATATATGCTAGAGCGGACTGAGCCTAAGTCCACTGGATCTGAACTGGCTAAGCTATTTTGATTCTTCTTCTTCTTCTTCCTGCCCTTATCCCATATTACTTGGTGTCGGTGCAACATGTTTGTTTATTCCATTCTATCCTGTCACAGTGTCACCCGTCACACTATCACTAACTCCTTTTCCTTTCATATCACTCTTCACACAATCCATCCATCTTTTCTTTGGCCTTCCTCTCCCTCTCCATCCATCTACATGTATACTTAAAACTCTTTCAGTAACATGCGTTTCATCCCTCCTCTTCACATGACCATACCAAGATAAACGATTCCCTTTCAACTTTTCAGTCACTGTCGCCACTTTTAAACTTTCCTAAAATACTCATTTTTCACTTTATCCTTTCTCGTCACACCACACATCCATCTCAACATTCTCATCTCCGCTACATGCAATCTTTTTTCATCCATCTTTTTTACAGCTCAACATTCCGATCCATACAGTACCGAAAGTCGGAACAGATTGGTATGGGTGTTCCGGCGAGAGCTAAAGGCATAACCTATTTTGATTATGATACTTAATTTCAAAACTTTACACAATCGTCAGAGCCCAAATTCGTCAGAGCAGAGAGACAAAGAGAGAATATTTGTCACGTATGTTTTCACAGTTTGTCACTACTTTCTACTTCTAATTTTGTGCCCCAACGGACAAACACAGTCAAAAGTAGACCACATCGCCATTATAAGCTTCAATAACTAAGTATTTGGAACAAAATTTTAGACAAGTCATGATTATTCCTCATTTAGAAGCAAATTACGGTAAATTTCACAATTTGTACCACTATAGGCAATATTACCAGCCCAATGCCTTCATCAGCGATATTGGAATTTTGTTTCTACAAAAAATAACCTTCGTCCTATAGAAATAAAGTCGGATTCTGTTCGCAAGAAAATTCGTAACTCAAAAATAAAATGAAACTAAGTGAATAGGCCACGTTCACCAAACGCATCTTTCTCATTATGATAAAAAAAACCGGCCAAGTGCGAGTCGGACTCGCGCACGAAGGGTTCCGTTTCAGTTACAAGTGCGTACCTATTTTTGATATCAAGAATAAATAGAAAAGCGTATGTTTATGAAATGAAATGTTATTTTATATTTTTATATTCGAGTTGATTGAATGAAAGCTAAATTGCGGTTTACGATTTTTGACGTATTAAAAAAAACTACTTACAAGATCTCGTTCAAACCAATTTTCGGTGGAAGTTTGCATGGTAATGTACATCATATATTTTTTTCAGATTTATTATTCTCTTATTTTAGAAGTTACAGGGGGGGGACACACATTTCACCACTTTGGAAGTGTCTCTCGCGCCAACTATTCAGTTTAGAAAAAAATGACATTAGAAACCTCAACATCATTTTTGAAGACCTATTCATAGATACCCCTATGGGTTCGATGAAAAAAATTTTTTTGAGTTTCAGTTCTATGTATGGGGAACCCCAAAATTTATTGTTTTTTTTTCTATTTTTGTGTGAAAATCTTAATGCGGTTCACAACATACATCTACTTGCCAAGTTTCAACATTATAGTTCTTATAGTTTCGGAAAAAAGTGGCTGTTACATACGGACGGACAGACAGACAGACAGACAGACAGACAGACATGACGAATCTATAAGGGTTCCGTTTTTTGCCATTTGGACAACTACGGAACCGTAATAAATACTTTTTGTAACTAAGTTCTCAGGCTCTTCTTTTCCATTAAGCACTGTGGGCAACTGCCCAGGGACATGCAAACAAAGAGGGTGCCGGTATGTCTTCAAAAATAATGCTTCAATTCTACATTATATGTAGATTTTTTGCCAATGTGGCCCTGATAAAATTCCCTCTAACTCTTGAATAGACCAAGGCTGCTCAATTCATTTTATTATGGTCGAGAAGATAACATATATTACGTTGTTTGAGAAAATAAAACTGTTAGTCTTTTCCTGGTAGTGCTTGCAGTTATGAGGACTCAAGGGCATTTTTGAGGCACTAGTTCGATAAGTTACTGTGCCTTTTTTATTTATTTTAATGGAAAAAGCCCTGGTACATAGAAAAGACCAACCCATGTTTTCCCGTGGCTGTGGTAAAATACTAATAAGGGACATACACTTGATAGATGGGAAGCAGCATCTATCAACTCAATTACCATCTTACAACGTTCTCCAATTCGCCTGCCAAGGTCTGTTAAGAGGAGGCCCATGGTAAGCAGTACGAACTGTTAAAGTGAATGAAAAAAGCCATGTACAGCAATTTTTTTTTCAAACCAATTCCATATGGATGCGTTATTGACTTAGAAAATATTTAGAAGAATATTTATTCTTTAAAATATTAAGAGACCCAAAAGAAGATAAGCAAAGATGATAATAACAAAATTATTTTAGGTTTATTCGTAACCAATAGAACATACAAAAATTCAAATCTTTCCTCTTTATAATTTTAGAATAGATTTACCTTGCCTCTTTCCCATCTGCTGTATACTTAGGGTTCTGCATAACACATGGTGTTTTTTGTCTAACAAGATTTGTTATAGCTTTTAAAACATTAATAAATACTTTAGATATAACACTTTAAGAATACCTCGTTAGTTAGTTGTCAATGTTACGTGCACCAAAATTGTTATACATCTCAGGTGCAAAACCTAGTAATTTAGTTAAGAATGTGTAATATGTATAATAAATAAATAAACACATTCAATCGAGCTAAGGTATTATCAACAAACATTCGATGCTATGATAACTTCTCACATTTTTAATCATACCATTTTTTGCCACAGAATCACAAACATGATAATAATATCATCAAACACCAGAAATAGAAAACATTAATATTAATTAAGAGAAAAACATCAAAAAAACCTTGCATGTTTGCTTTATAGCCCAACTCAATGTTCCAAATCATTCCAAATCTCAATTAAATTTTGTTGTTGCTTATATTATAAAGCAACAACAAAATTTAATTGAGATCGTCGAGGTTGAACCTTTCGCTCAAATATTTGTTTTATCGAAGGGAAATCGTTAAACAAAAAGCGTAAATATGATAAATTAAAGCACGATATTCTCCAAAGGGACTTAAACATTGTAAATCCCTTTGTTCTCTTACAAAATGTCTAAATCTCAACGACCCAAGTTTGATAAGATCTCTTGGATAATTGACCTGGATGTCCAGATTTTTGAACCCGGATTACGTTAAATGTACCATAGCGTCGGGCGATATAAACGTTTCGAGCTTAATTCGCATACTTAAGAGCGGGTATAAAGCTAGCGAAATTACAGATTTCAGAGAGAGGCAAACTTATACGCGAAGATTGTGAAACATGAGACCGAAGATCTTGAAATGACGATGCGACAAACCGTTATAACCGTTAATACCTTACCTTACCTTTTGTATTGTACTGGTACGGAACCCTTCGTGCGCGAATCCGACTCGCACTTGGCCGTTTTTTTAAGTATCAGTAAATGTGTAAACGCCGGTTCGTATTAAATCGTTTGTTTTTACATATCGATTTTGGTGTATTTACTGTAAAGCACTTAAACTCATTTTTTCATGTTCATTAATCGCAGTGTCCTTCAATATATTTTACCTTCAATATTTTTTACTTTATGTAATTACTAGCTTCCCGCGCGCGGTTTCACCCGCGTAAGTCCCGTTCCCGTGGGAATTTCATAATTAAATATAGCCTATATTAATCAGTGATAATGTAGCATTCAAATGGTGAATAAAATCGGTCCTGTACTTTTTGAGCCAATTCGTTACAAACATACTTACATACAAATCGTCACGTTTTGATCGTAATAGGTTTTGATGGTAATTCATCCTGTTTGAGTAAGTACTAGCAATTATAGTGTAATCACGGTGTTTATTGAATGTTAAATTATATAAAAAATATATATTTTGTAGATAAAAAATATGGTTGTGAATTCTTGTTTTTTTTACATTTAACGAAGCTGTGCCAATAATTGGTGGGGTGCCAAGGATAGGCAGTCTTAACACAAATTTGGTAAATATGTCTGTTTGGCCAATGTGAGGCCACATTGGCCAGCGTCATTTTCATAGCTTATGTATAGAAATCTAACCTTAAAACAAGAGAAACGAAGGTATATATTTAATTTTATTTAATTTGGACATGTGTATTATTACAAATTTCCAAATCGCTCTAATGTTTAAATCCTCAATAGAAATGTAATTGTTAAAGCGTTTAACCGTTGGGTTAATAATCACATATTGTTGGGTCATTAATATGCTCTATTTGATTATGCGAATGAACGTCCCGCCTGGAGACTACAAATAGACAATCATGACAATTACTGCTACATTGTGATGCAGTGTATTGTATAAATACGCTGACTGCTTCACTAGGTTTAACTACTTATGACTAACTCAATTCGTATATTACGTACAAGTTTCTATACTAAAATTATATGAATACTTTGTTGGTCTAGCTAGGTATGGTAGGAATGTCCCACCGTCATCATCATCATCATCATCAGCACGTACAACGTCCACTGCTGAACATGGGCCTCGACCCCGAGGGAGGGTATTTACCATAGTGACCACGCTTTGCAGTCGGGTTGGTGACCGCAGAATTATGTTGGCCACACAAGGAAACGCGGTTGCCCGTTCCTTGATATACGATTATTATAGTTGATGTTATAATAATCGGGAACAACGGCTTAACGTGCTTTCCGAGGCACGAAGGGTAGTCCCTCAACCAACCAGACCCGGAAAGAAATCTTAGAATTTACACAAAGATTTCCTGTCCTGGCCACCATGCTTGGCAAGCGGGTTGGTCACCGCAGTTGTGATTATGAAACGTTGCTGCCCGTTCCCTGGTATACGATTGTTGTACATGATGTTATAACACTACCAACGGCTTATCGTAATTTCCGAGGCATGAACGGTAATCCCTCAACAACCCAGATCCGGAAACAAATCTTACTCGTAGATATTACATAGAGATTTTTTGTACCTACGTCGCGGGGATCGAAACCACGATCGTTTTTTAAAACAAGCTATTTACCGCTAGGCATTGGATTTTGTTGTTATGATTTACATACATCCATACATAAGCTCACGCCTGTTTCCCAGCGGGGTAGGCAGAGACAATGGACCCTCACTTGCTACGATTCCTGCACACATCTTTCGCTTCATTTACTCTCATAACATTCTTCATACAAGCACGTCGGTTTAGGGTGGATCTTATTTGACCTTTTGCGAGGATGTCTCCGACTTGGTCAGAGAACGTACGTCGAGGTCTTCCCCTTTCTACTGTGCCACTCACACTTGCCATGTATACGTGTTTTGTCAATCTTTCTTCATTGCAATTTTTTCATTCATATTTTTTTGTTATGATGTACCGTAATTAATTGAATTGTCTTTCTATCTTACATTTTTATTTATAAAGAATAAAGTCAAGCCTTTCACCATTATAAAGCTAAATTATGGAGTACGCACTACTAATAGAAAGTTTTATGACGGAGCTGCCACGGAAACCGGAGCAACGGTGGAACGATGGAAATGAGCGGTGTACCTACCTTTTCACTTTTTAATTATTACATTGTCATAGCATACATTTCAACAACCTCCAGTTGCATTATTTTGCTCGCTTTAAATCTCGGAGGTCGTGGGTTCGATCCCCACGCCAGACAGGAAATCTTTGTGTTAATTCTAAGATCTTTCTTTTTCGCGGTTTCTTTCTGGGTCTGGTTGGTTGAGGGACTACCCTCAGTGCCTCAAAAAGCACGTTAAACCGTTGGTCCCGATTGTTATAACATCATCTATAATAATCGTATATGAAGGAACGGGCAGCAGCGTTTAATTGTGTTGTACAACATAATTCTGCGGTCACCAACCCGCCTGCCTAGCGCGGTGACTATGGCAAATATCCTCCCCCAAGAGGAGGCCCATGTTCAGTAGTGGACTTTATACGGGCTAATGATGATACCAAATATTTCGACGGGAATTACACTAGATGACAGCTTTTATTATAAGTGTAATTTTGAACATAATTTTTTTTTAAATATTACGAGACGCGCATGGAAATGCGAAAGATAACTAATAAATTTATAGTTTATTAAGCCGTGTGATTTCGGGCTTAGAATAGACCGCCCCGCGTCTTACCTTGGGTGTCGTATAGGTGACTAAGGGATATACGGCTGATGAATGGCCAGCAGTATATATCAGCTCAAGGTTAGATACCATCTTACTGCGATCACCAATCCGCCTGCCAAGCGTGGTGATAACGGCAATACCTACCCCTTAAAAACCCTTGGCTTGACTTAGGCCTCCTACGCACTATGCGGTTAGCCGGAATGCGGTCAGCCGTCCGGCTAACCGCAGGACGCGGTTGCGCTTGCGGTCACCGTCGCAAACGGTGGCCGTCAGTTGGGCCGCAGCAACCGGAGCGGTTGACCGGCTGCCGCATCAATACCGCGTAAGTGACAATAACTAATAAGGTTGAAAATCAAATATAGGAAATTGTTTTTTTCTCTTTAAATATATATAACGAAAATATTTCTTGACAGATGATCTTACACCTTATTAACTTCTGTCGCTTACTTATTGCAGTATTACCGACGAAATTTTTATTAGTTAACGCGAATGAAATAAATATGTCGCTTGTTAACTATTTTGATAAGATGTTTGGGGTATGAGTAATTACATGCTTCCTTGTAATCTTTGTCCTTGATGTTTGACGAAGTTATGGATTTCATTGGGTTGTTTTTGTGTACATACCTTAACGGCAAAATATATTATGCGATACCTTAAATATCTTTACTAATATATGTATAAAGCTGAAAAAATTGTTTTTTATTTCTCAAATCAATCAAAATTGACAACGATACAGAGCAACAACAAACTATAAAGTTCAGGAAAGAGGGGCTTGTGACGTCACTATTAGGTAAAATTGTACCTAGGAGTGACGTCACACAAAAAATCAACGAACTGTATCTTTGTAATTTTTTGTTTGAAGAACGCCAAAAAAAAAATACATGTCAATATTTTTTGGTAAGCTAACTGACGGACTAAATCATTTTTTTTTTAATCTTCGTGGCCTATGCTTATTGTTTTTTTTAGCTACTTAAGTGATACTTTTGTTTAATGTTTTTGTATGTAAATATCTAAGTGCTGAATAAATTTCATTAGGATAGCATGAATCGTTTCTTCGAAAAGTTTATTACAATATCGGAATCTCATATTTATTGAGTGTATGGAAAACAATATGCGGTTCGCAAAGTAATTTGGAATACGTAAAGGCAATTTATACGGGTAAATAAATTACTTTTGAGAACGCATCTTACGCAAATAGCTTTATATTGTATTTTATCGAACATTTAATAGTTCGCATGAGAAAATTGAACTCTCTAAGTTTCTGTATCGATAGGGCATGAATACGAGTAAAAGCTTTAAATTGTTTTATATAAGGTGCTTTAAAAATATATGCCATCTCTTTAACAGGAGAAGCACCTAGAGACCCAGCTAGAGCGTTGGACTTGTTTCATCCGCGTATTGCCACGTGGGAACTTCATAATTAAATATAGCTCATGCTAATCCGGAAAGCGTAGATTTTTAATGGTGAAAGACTTTTTTAATCGATCCAATATTTTCGGAGTCTATTCAATGCCAACAAGCAATTAAAGTATTTCTCTTTTTTTAAGATTACTAGCATAGTTTTGCTTCATAACATTGATATAATTGAGGGGTGGCCGACCGGTCGATCGACCCGACTAGGCGACTGGTCGAGCCAGTTATCTAAAAACGGGTAAAATCTGAAATCGCGAAAAACATCTGCGGTTAACTACATTTATGTTCGTTTAACTCGTCAAAATGCAGGGAACAGCTGTTTTTTTTTATTCGTGATTTCAGATTTGTCCCATAGTAAAATTTGTTCATAATGATGAGTACAATGGCCTCTTAAGAGGTTGTTGGTGTTTTACAAATAACCCTGTATAATGAAAAGTAATATTTTAGTCCATGTTATATTTTATATGACAAATACATGCCACAGAAGCACTAAGTTTATGTTTGTTGTAAAATAATCTGAAAATTCTATCTATTTATTATTCGATTGAACGTATACAGTAAATAGTCGATTTTAGGCATTATTAAGTGGTATAATGATGTGACCTTAAGCCTGCATAACTTACACAACACAAGAGTTAATTGTAGTGTAATCATTGCCGTTGTATTGGATCCGGTGGTAGCACTAAAGCGCGTTCGTCGATATACTTATGGTCCGTCTAAATCATAACACACTCAAAGCACAGAACATAGACTATTTAATCATAGAGATAAAATAATATTGTATTTTCATACCTGACAGCTTTTAGGCTAAAGCTATACAAACTATTATAATAAGTAACAATAATCAAATAAACTTAATTAATTTAACACAGTAAATTGATAAGCCAAAATATGTTTTGACTATTTACAGATACCTGTAATAGGTTTACGTGAATAAAAACATTATTTTATTTTATTTGTATTTTTTTTAGGAGTGCTGGCACCAATTGTTGTGTTGGTATTTGAGGCAAGCTGTAAACTTGACACATACCTCTCCAGTTTTACCCCAACACGGAACTGCTGACCTGCTGAAGAGTGGCGGGGCTAAGACCCCTAATTTAACCCAAATTTTTCTACCCAAAAATTGCTGCCAGCTCTCGGTCTATAACTTTTGGTTTTGGAAAGATAAATATGTTAATAGATGCGGGCATTTTTCAAATACCTACACTACAACTTTCTCGTACCTACTTCAAACCTTTTCCTGCATGTACATGTAAACTAAAATGAGAATAAAAGCTATGTTTATGAAGTGCCGTGTGGTTACCGGCTAGAATAGACCACCCCGTATTCTCCTATGGGTGTCGCAAGTGGCGGGCGGGTAAGGGATATATACAGCTGATTGATGGGAAGCAGCTTCTATCATCAGCTCGAGATTAGTTACTATCTTAATACGATCACCAATCCACCTTCCAATCGTGGAAACTATAGCAATACCTACTACCTTTGAGGAAGGTCCATGTTCAGCAGTTAATAACACGGCCTGAAAATTTGCCGAGAATAATCATCTTATTTGTGATTGGATGGTATTATTGTTTTTTTTATTGTTGTGTGACTTCAGTCGATTTTGTGGGTTAACGTCACACCAGCTTCTAACATACTTTACATAAATGATAAAAAATATAACACAACATTGTAATATGTGGAGATTTAAGTGATTACTATTATATATTTTAATTTTCCAAATGTTTTGCAAATAACGAATAAACTTATAGTAGTTATTAATGATCTAGGACGGATGGATGGATGCCCCCCTTAACACTGAATTTTCCTAGCTCGGAGGTAATTGATCAAACTGATAATTTTCGAACCTAACAGATTGTAATTACGTATGTATTGTAAACAACCCTGCACTACTATGATGCCAATAAATTAATTATTACTAGCTTTGCCCCGCGGTTTTACCCTCGTCACTCTGCTCCAGTAGGTCGGACCTTGATGTTTTGTAGCCTATATATTAATCTAGCTTATAAACTATCTGCGTGCAAACTTTCAGCCAAATATATTCATTAGTTTTTGCATGAAAGAGTAACAAACATCCATCCATACATCCATCCATACATACTTACAAACTTTCGCGTTTATAATATTAGTAGGATTATTACTTATAATTATGTAACATTAGTTATTATTTACCTATACTTTTTCTCTTTTCATTTCAGATCAACGTGACTATCCACGAAATTACCATATTCGCACAACCAGGTAATATCCAAACTATTCGAATTATAATGAACTAGCTGTCCCATGCATTCCCATGGGAACCTTATCTATACTAATATTATAAAGCTGCAGAGTTTGTTTGTTTGAACGCGCCAATCGCAGGAACTACTGGTCCGATTTTTCAAAAATCTTTGTAACCCAAGGTGTAAAATCGAAAACCTATTTATGCGTGCGCTGCTAAAACTATTGACAATAGAACAAAATGATGTACTACGGGTTTGTAGGTCTTATTAAGATCTAGAAAAAGTCCGCAAGAGCACATATCTAACTATCATAGTTTAGTCACAATAACCGCTTTTGTGTTCATAAAAAATATTAAATCGTCTGAAGAAAGAATAACTACGTTTAATGTGTATCGTATTATTAATCCTTATCCAAATTAATTTTTAGGACATAAACCTTTACTGTATATGTATACATAATATGTTTTATTTTCGTTCCTACGGCACTTATTGAATTTCCATTACGTCACTGACTTATCGACGATATGTTATTGCAATACTCCGTAACTGACATTTGCAATACCTAAGGTATAATTTCAACTGTCAAGCAATATTGCTTGTGTTGTAAAGGGCAATATATAAATGTAACTACAAATGCTACATTTAATCTTCAACCTTATTAGCAACTAGCTGTCCCACGCAGTTTCACCCGCATAGATCCCATTCCCGTGGAAACTTAAAGGTCACCGCTCAGCGACAGGTGGCCCTCGGGTGGACGCCATGTTATCACCAATAAACGTCGCGCGGTCAACCAGTGGACCCCGCGCGGTCAACGAGTGAACGTCGCGTGGTCTGTTAACAATTGACACTAGGTGAATCATTCGCAGGCAGCGCGCGGTCCACTCGGGACCCGCGCGTTGGCAATGCGCAGTCAACGCAAGGCAAGCATTCGAGCAGCGAGTTGTCACCGAGTGGTTCACCCGCAGTCCGCTCGTGGAGGACTTACGACCGAGGCAATCCGGTGACGCTACGGAGTTGATATAGTGAGCGCATACCTAAACAAGTCCATATAAAGAGTACTAGTCGCAGGAGGCGAGGTGCGGAGTGGGTGCCGGATGGCAAATATCAAACTCAGCCTGTGACACTTACAAATGACGTGGCTTTCTATTGTTAGATAAAGAATTTTCAATCGGTTCAGTAGATCGAGAGATTACTCAGATAACGTTACAAACTCACAAAGTTTACCTCTTTATTATTAGTATCTATATATTATTATCACGTAGTATTGCAGTATCACCGAAGGTATTCAGAAAAAACTTTACCAAAATATTTCCTTAACGTGTGTCACAAATAGTCACAATTGAATTACGACGTAAACAAAAAAAAAGGACGAATACCCATATTCAATCAATCCGAGAACAAGATAAGAAATAATAAAATGCCAATTTGTCAGCAAAATTGTGTACAAAAAAAAATACACTATACCATATGAACTACAATGATATTAATACATAAAAAGCTTCTACCGCCACTTCATTAAGATTTCATTCAAAAGTTTTTAAATAAGCAGTATCGGGATCGAGCTACATAGGTAACTGTTTATTTAAAAATCAAAATGTAAATTATATTTAAACGAAATAAACTTTTATCCTGGTCCTGGTGTGACGTGGATTTTTGGGTAGTTAGTACCTACAATTAAATATTAAGTTACTATAAGAAATATACGAAAAAATATCCTAATCAAATATATCACTATCAACACCATAAAAAAAGAACATCAATCTATCTAAAATACACTTTCAATTAACGCGATGGATACCGATTCGTTGGTGCGCGGTCCATAAAGAAGTGTTTCTTGAACTTAAATATTGCTGCCCCGCTACCAAAGACACGACGCTCTGCTAGAGTGACGTTGACATATGTCACTCTGGAAAATTACATTTAAGTGACGCGCCGACACATACCTATTTATTTAGCACTTAGGTATTTACCTACATTACACTTTCACTTGTAAAAATTTATACAATATATGTAGGTATATAAAATTAATTATAAATAGGTAAAATTTCCCACTGTTATTGTAGGTACCTATAATATAAGTATTTTAGTCTTGTAACTAATGTTTGTTGTATGAAGGTTGCATATAAGTTGAAAAGTATATGAAACAAAACACAACAAACAGATTATACAGGTAAATCGTTTTTCGGAATGTTAAAATACTTGTTATCCCGCAATCCATTACCTCACAAAGTAGGCAGGGTAACTGACATCGCGATTAACGTTGACCTCACCACGCGAATCCAATTTATTTTCACGTAAAAGCATCGGAATTCCCTTGTGAAGTCCCTATTGGCAAATGTCAGTATTTTATTTTAAATTACCATCGTGGTTTCATGGCTGTCCTATAAACGTAGCACTTGTTTCAATTGCGCCCGCATTTTATTTCTCAATACTCAATCCCTTGAGCGGGATCGGTTTTTATGTTTATCTGATGCAGTACAGAAAATTTACATTGAAACACGTTATGTGAAACGATTACTAAAGAAAATTCTGACGGTATTAGCAAGGAGCTCAGACCAAATAAAAAGTAAAGACGGAGGGTTGCGAGTAACACACTGAAGCCGGTAAATCTCTGCCTTGGCGTGTACATTACATATTACATACACAACTGTTGTCCACAATTGAGACACGCTCGAGGAATGGGGACCAATGTGTTCCACCTACAATATATGTATCAAAACATAAGTCTTGTCTTCTCTTCTTAATTTAAGAGCTCAGCTCTTGTCGGTGGAGCAATCGCCACAGCTCTCTATCTTCAGCCTTTATTTTAACCTCTTGATACGACTTGACGCCCACTTTCTCCTTCACTTGTGGCATAAAAGTTCGTCTAGGTCTTCCCCTTCCTCTCTTTCCTTGTATTTTCCCTTCTAAAAAAATCTTGTATAAGGAAATATTTCTAGACCTCAGAAGCATAAGGACGGATGCACTATTTATCTTCAGAAGCATTTGGTTTTAAGTGTCAGTTTACGATAAATCACTTACGACGAATGTTTCTGACATATAATGGCACATTCGACCTTATGTTTCTGAGCCCTAGAATTATTCAACCGTATTAAAAATCAGTAGGAATGAAGATAGAATAAGTATCTTACAATAATAAATGAAACGTAAACGACGTTAATGGATATCTGTCTTCTCATCGACAAGTTTATTTCCACAGACAAACATACGAAATTACAAGTGGAATAAATGTTTTCGGCAAAATTAAGTGGTTCAATAGAAATATCTTGCTAGTTACATTGCTATATCAGGCCGTTTACGAACACGTTTGAACATGGACGTACTCTTAACAGACCTTGATAGACCAGATATTTCCATAATCAACAACACTTGGCAGGTGGATTGGTGATAGTAGCAGTGTCGTATTAAGCCAGCGCGAGGCCTATGGCAAATTCTGTCCGAAGGCCCTTGGTAAGGTGTACGTTCTCAAGTTTATTGTATTTCAATTATTCATCACACGTCCACAGCTAGACATTCGCCAAAAAAAAAGCTTATTGAGCGAGCTCTTTAGTGTGTGTGTCTGTCTCTTCGTAATGACTCAGAGGCGCTCAACGAGCTTTTTTTAAGCCTATTAGGCCACCTGTTGTGAAGCACCGTGATTCGGATATCACTGGCAACGCTAAAGGATTATTTAATAATAAAATATAAAATTGCAGTTCCAGAGGATCCTATTTCTTGCTTGCGCACGTATCTTGGTGTGCGGGGCCCCCGAAATTGCGATGCCCGTAGCATTTGCTTCTCTTGCTTTATGGCTAATTCGGCATTGGATAGTAGTATGATGGTGAGCATCCTTGAGCTGATAGATGCTACTGCCCATCGATCATCTGTATGTTCCTTATTCGCCTTTTAGCACACCCATGAGAAAACGAGGAAACTACACGGCGTTTTACGTTCAAGCATTGAGAAAACGATAATTTGGCGACAATCTAAAGCAGCTCAGCATGAAATTTACCAAACTTTATATTTTCAATCCTGCAAACGATGTATAGTAGGTACAATTTCATTTTCATTACGCCCCGTAATATTAGAGATATTCATATCTATAACGGATAAAGATTATTCGTAAAATATCTAAAATCTTAAGTATATTACCCACTACTACTCAAGCTACATGCTGAGTAGTAAACTCATGGAAACCTGTAACTAATGGGCTTACTGTAACTAATTTTATATATAAATACTAATTGTTTTGAGCTCTTGATTTTCTATATGAATAAACATATCATTCACATTTAAACATTAATTTATTTCAACTGCATGAAAAATATAAATTTAATCAAACCACAGATCAATTATACGAGTAAAAGTAGCTAATTTAAAATAAAACTAACTTATACAATACTACTATTCTAAATCTACTTGGCAAGGTTCCCAGAATGATGGCAGCATTACCCCGTTGAATGGGAATGCTTATAGCTTAATTAGCTTCCCACGCGCGGCTTAACCCGCGTAGCTGCCGTTCCCCATTCTTAAGTATAATCTATTATATAAATAACACATTTACTTATATTTTTCTTTAGCTTATGCTATAGCGGGTTAATCCTCTTTTCGTGGTATGATTAACATATCATCGGTATGGAGAATCCTACCCTGCTGTAGCTGTTGTCAGGACGCCTCATCATTTTCCCCTGGGAAAAGGTACCTCAAGCCTTTATTTTAGATTTAAAATGCTACGGAAACATTGAAAAATAACCAACACTTTTACTCAATACTACTGTATTACCGCAAGAACTAACCAAGGAAACAAATCAAGCTCAAATTACGTGTACGTTACGCTTGATTGACATGCTACTAAGTACGTACCCAGAGGCGGATTATCCATACGGAAAACTAGGCACGTGCCTAGGGGCGCGAAGGTATAAAGTGAACTGATGCCGAGTCTACAAGTCGGAATAAATAAATGCCAGTTCTAAATGGGAGTAACCTCTACCACACATGTAGTAACGCCAACTACAGTGATCAAACTTTAACTAGTATGTACTAGTTATTTATGAAATAGGGGCGCCGCGCTGAAGAGATGCTTGCCTACGGCGCTTTCAACGTTTAATCCGTCTCTGTACTTACCTGGACTACAACACTACTCATTTTAAACAGAGTTACAGCAAATAGTTTTCTCTGTCCTTTTTAATATTAAATCACTTTCTTTTTCCTTAAAAAGTTTTTCGTCCAAATGGGAATAGTTCTTAATGGATCGGCCAATAAATATGGAAGCAAACAGTTAGAAGTACTTGTACTTATTGCTAGTTTATCTAAGCCCACCAGGGGGCGCCATCTTGCGCAGTTTCTTAGTTTGTGCCTGGTGACGTAGCTAAAACCTCGTGGCTAACTACAAATTAAACTATAAAACGTGATCAGTTTGGGTTTACTAGCAAATGAGTTCCAAGATTGTTTGCTTAATAAACTTATAACACAACATAATTGTTGTATCCAACTATTGCATCGAGTATACGATTGGTTGGCTAAATAGATTCATCAGCGGGATCCAATTGAGCGTTAAGCCTTTTGAACGAATGCTATAGCAAGTTAAACTTGCAATAAAGCCTTTTTAAATGATGTGGGAATGTGATAATAGAACGAAACCTTTATATTAAGTAACTAACCGACCCACGCATTTTCACTCGCATAGCATTTTCTTTTTAATTTTTGTATAGAACTACTATTCTTTTTCTAAATTAAAAATAGTTTCTGTTAGGTAGGTAGGAATCTCCTAGTGGGATTACCGTTAAAATGGTTGATATGATAACAATCTAAAAAAAATCAAAGATGGCGAAGGTTTTAAATGAACGTTATGAACCATATAAAATGTGTAGGACAATTTATACGGTATATTTTTTAAAGATTACTAGCAGAATTTTGCAGTCTACTAGTATTCTCGTAAAATTTTAGACAAATCCAAAACATGCAAGATCACTAGTTATATTGTATTAACGCCGACAAATTGATCAACATTTTCAACAAATTTTGTTTGAAAAACCCAGAGGTCATCCAGTCGTCATTATATGAGTATAAATATGTTCTCTTCCAAATCCTCAATGAATATTAAAGATGCTAAAAAAGTTAATATTTGTAAAACGACTTATAATTAAATAGGGGATAATACAGGCTTAGTCCGAATTCTCACAAAACGAGAGTAAAACAGTCGAATAAAAACTTCAGGAATTCATCTTAAAGAAAATCTCTTTCAATTCTTATTTGGAATGCGGTTCATCCATTTCTCGGATTCCAAGCATACTAATGGAAAACCGGAGTCATTGTAGATCAAAATTGTCAATTTTTAATATAAAATTTTAAGAATTTTACATAAAATAATGTATGGTCTTAAAAACATGTTTTTCTTTTCGGACGGACATGTAAAGTTAGTGTAGTTATTTCACCGGGCGATAAGGGCGAGTGGGCTTACAACATTATTAGCGCGTTTATGTCCACTGCTGAACATGGGCCTCTGCTTCAGAAACCTTGGCAAGAAAGGCTCGTTGAGGGATATTGCCGTAATCACCTCGCTTGGCAGGCGGATCGCTAATCGCAGTAAGAGCTACTTCCAGTATCTTTGAGCTGGTAGATGCTTCTGCCCATCCACCAGTTATATGTCCCTTAGTCACCTCTTTTGATACCCACAGGAAAAAATGGAGTAGTCTGTTCTAAGCCGGAAACCACACGGCGAGATTGGCCTTATAACATTGTCTTAAAATTAAGCAACTTGGGCGAGAGGCCGATCTTTTATCGTGTCCTTTCCGTCCATATGCCACAGCAGCTTTATTCGGATACTGTATGTACACACACATAGAGATCGTACAATACATCAAGATAACTTGAAAGGTCTATAAACCACTATCAAATTATCTCAAAATATTAGGTATTGAAATTAAGAACAAAAAAAGAAGTTACAACAACGTTCTTAAACGATTTTTTTCGGTGGAAAGTTGTGATGACAGAATAAATTTCCTTTAATCTATGATTTGTAAAAATATAAATTCAAAGTTGAAATAAATTAATCATTCAACCAAAATATTGATATCCGGTAGTCCTGATTGACTTTTTACTTTACAAATAAAGCTATCAAATTTTTCTCTTTTGCGAACATAAATAAGTCGAGATCTCAATTTCAGTATCACCGACAATTTATAATCAGGAAGGCAGTCTTCGTAAAAACAGGCGTCCCGCGATCCGACCAATTCCATGGAAAATCGACATCCGTCAAGCATTCATTTATTTCCGTTCTGCTTGTGTAGAACAATCATGGGTTTTTATTGAAAAGCTTGGTCAACGTATACCGTGTATGTAAATGTTTTTGCCTTTGAAGTACCTACTCATTTAAATCTAATATATCCAATCAAAATAATCTTTTTAAACGTGTTAATACATTGTAAATGACGTACAAGCGCGAATTATTCGTCTACTATAAACTATTTCATTAAAATCTATACATTACTTACTATAACGCTGAAGAGTTTATTTGTTTGAAGGCGCCAATGCGTCTTTCCATTCTATACAAGGCCAGAACGCAACCATAGGAAACTGCTCGTGTATATATTGTAATGCTGTTTTGAAGTCTGTGATTACAATATATACACGAATTTTGCGTACTTATCGTGTATAGTTTGTACCGTGGATGCTTGTGTCTTCGTTCCAGACTATACTACACAACTTACTTACGATTCGCGAAGCGGGGCTCCGTCGAGCTTAGTTAGTAGACGCCATATGAGGTTTATTTTATGTTTAATTGTGTATAAAAAAACTGTGTCTGCTACTAAGCTACTACTGAGTGGTTTAACACACGCGAGCAGAGCTCCAGCCTTAATAAATGATTTAAAAACTACAAACTAAGCAATCTGCGCCAGAGGGCACCCCCTGTGAGGCTTGGACCTTGGCTCAAGGCGGTTGCTGGCGATTAGATTGAGGGATTATGACTTTTAGTATTTAAGACATTCATCAAGAAACGCTATAATCTATATTCAATTATGAAGTTTAATGGGAACGGGATTTATGCCAGTGTAATTGTACGCGCTTGATTGATATTAAAACATTATAAGTACCATTTCAAAACATTTAATATAAAAACCTAGGACAAAATATAAAACAATAAATCTGAAAAACTAAGAATAAACAATTTAGGATATTTTAATACCTCATGGCTCAAACCTTCAGCGTTACCCATTACGTAATTAAGAAAGTATCCAGAATACCATAACCATAACAATAAACTCATGATTGGTGGAACCATGAGTCGCGTATTGTAAAAATATGACTTACTTAGGATTACCTACTCAGAATCAATCTTGCGTTATTGCGTACATGAGAATGTTATGCCGTATCGGAATGTTCAGATATTGAACTCAATATAATAAGAAGGGTGGCGTATTGTAGGAATGTGCTAATGATCTGCCTGCAATATCTGAGAGCGTTATAATATATAAATAATTATAATTTTAAACATACAAACGTTATCATTCCGTTAGATTTTCTAGAGTTAGAGAATAAGTCCATTACTGCGATAGACTTGACAGGCAGTGTGTAAAGATTACTTTCAATAAGGCAGATCCTAATTGAAAGTAATCTTTACACACTCACAATGTTATTAAACAAAAATATCAAATAAACAATAGGTGCATCCCCTATTTTGAGAAATCACTCAGAATTAATTTTTTTTACGAAAACCCTCGCTCTTGGGAAATTAATACGTTAGCCGTACATATTGAAGATGAGAACGAAAAAATGTGTTTTTTTCCATGTCGCTGCACTGAAATCTCCTGTTCAAATTTTACCAACCAACATATTACACATCCAATGGTTTCAGAAAAAAAATTAAATGTATAAAAATAAAACGGACGCAGCCAATATAAAATACAAATGAAATATAAATACACAAAAACAACAACAAGTAACCTTACATGTTCTACCCTATAGGTCGCCACATCAGCATTTTTTTTACAGGTCGAAAAATTTTGGCGACCCCTTGTGCCGTAGATCGATAAATAAATAATTTTGAAGACTACGTAAATGTTTTTTCTTATAATAAGTCGCGAGCGTTTTGAAAATAAGCACGATGTTAGTTGACGAAGCTTTTTGCTGGCGACCCCCCGAGTCTAGCGACTCACAGGTTGAAAAACACTGGGCTAGGCGCAGACCCAGCGCTAGTTTTCAGTAGGCAACCCAAGAAGGTGCATGTGTGCAGTGCCCTAACGGGGTTCATGTCTGGTTCTGTTACTTTAATATAACATCTTTGTAAAACCCATGAAAGCAATAAATAAATAATTAAATAAATAAATAAGGGGAAAAGGTACCATCCATACAAATAGTAATAAGTCACTATAACATCCACTGCTGAACAATGCCTCCTCCCGACAGAGCGATTTTAGCCTTATGGCAAAAAACCCTTTGTTGGGCGGCGGGTTGGTGAATTTTTATGTTAAAACACACAGGGAAACGCTGCTGTCTATTCTCTGGTATCACGAAACTACATGAGAATTTAAATTTAATTGGAACTATCGATTTCTTTTGTTGAAGTCCTGAACTCTAATTGGACGAATGACAATTTTTTTTCAGTTATTCGAAAAATGAAAACTAGAAATACGGATATCTTTTTTGTATGTCATCCCAGTGGTCATCCCTGATAAGTATCACTTGGCAGTAAATAATTAATGATGTCTAATCAGATATACATACATAGTATGTTAGTTGTACACGGTAATATACCCTACTTTCAATTATTTTTTTTCAGCCTTCATGCTCGCCTTTATGTAGATTGTATTTCTGCATAATATATGTATTTTATGTGTTTCTGTGTGCGCAATAATGAATAAGAATGATGTCGTAATAATAATAAAGGTTTGGAACAATTATGATATTATACGCAGTTAACAATTACATTTCCTTGATTTAGATCTTGTTAGTAGGTACTTGTGTGTAAGAGTAATATAAATAGTTCACTCTCGCCCGCCCGATCCTTAGTTTGCAAAGGACTTTCCGATGTCCCAGGAACGCCCTCTTGCGCTGGTTGCTTCTTTTGTAGTTTAAAAACCATTGAATAAGGCTGGAGGTCTGCTCGCTTTTATGTCCGGTGATGTAACAAAAGCCTCGTGGCTAAAATAACATAAGCATACACAAATGTCAGTCCAAAAAAATATTATTAATCAAACTTCGACCAATTAGAGAATTATTTTTCTCACAGCTCTTTTCTTTAATCTTGTATAAAAAATCAACAATGAGAGAACGAAAGAACGTGCTAGTTTCATTTTACATTGCAGTTTATAAATATAAAAAACCTGCCAAGCGCGAGTCTGACTCGCTCACGAATGGTTCCGTACCATTTATCGCGAGGTCAATATTCACATAGAAAGGGGAGAGCGGAGTTGACAATATTAACATTTTGAAATAAGTAACCATTTCAACCCACAGACAGACAGTATTGATATCATCAATACAGTCAACAGATAGACAGACGCTAGTAGTAGTCACGGCAAAAAAATCATATTAGTTGTATAGAAGCACCATTAATTTTGTTTGTTATTATAGCGGCAACAGATATACATAATCTGTGAAAATTTCAACTATCTAGCTATCACAGTTCTTGAGATACAGCCTGGTGACAGAAAGCATCCGGCGGATATAAGGACAGATAGACAGACGATCTTAGTCATAGGGTCCCATTTTTACAATTTGGGCACGGAACCCTAAAATTAAAAAAAGACAGTCGATTTCCAACTTAATACAAGTTTTATTGAAAGTTCTGTGAGCGTAAGAAAAGAAGGTTCATTATTTCAACTACATTTTATTAATGAAAAGAAAATTCTTGTTTCTATTGAAATACTAGCGGCCCGCCCCGGCTTCGCACGGGTGGACTTTTATACCCTACCCCTGCCCTACCCTACCCCTACCCTAACCTACTCCTACCCTACCCCTACCCCTACCCCTACCCTACCCTACCCCTACCCTACCCCTACCCCTACCCTACACCTACCCTACCCTACCCCTACCCTACCCTACCCCTACCCTACCCCTACCATACCCCTACCCTACCCCTACCTTACCCTACCCCTACCCTACCCTACCCTACACTACCCTACCCTACCCCTACCCAAAAGTATCCTATGTCCTTCGCCCAGTTCTTAGCTACCTCCCTACCAATTTTCAGCCAAATCGATTCAGCCGTTCTTGAGTTAAAAATAGTGTAACTAACACGACTTTCTTTTGTTTTTAAAATGTATTCTGCTATTCGGGACGGAAACAAATCCAACAAATCAAAAACCATGGCAATCGGTCCAGCCGTTCTCGAGTTATAAGTGTTGTAACAAACACGACTTTCTTTTATATATATAGATGTATTGATCAGTCATAGTTTAATTTGATTTCAAAGCTGAAATTTGAGTTGGCTATTGTTTAAGGCTCTTGAAAATATGAAATGCTTATAGAGTTTTGAAAGAATTTAAAAATGTTTTGTTAATAAATACAATGATCAGGTGCAATCGCTTTGTTATTGAATCAAGTATGCAATTTGTTAATCGAATAGTTTTGACTGCACCGGTGGCTCAGTGATTACGATAGTTGCCTCTGAGACCTGGTGTTCTGTGTTCGATTCCCACCCGGGACAATTATTTGTGTGAACCACAAATAGTTTTTCTGAGTCTGGGTGTCCATTGTGTCCGTGAAATGAATGTTTGTTAAGTCCCCCGCGACACAGGGATTTATTTCCCTAGTGCGGGAGGTGTGTTATAAAAAGAAAAAAGAAAAAAAAAACTAACGTTAACCTGAATTTCGAAGAAAATATTACAATTAATAATGAAGATTCGCTTGTTTGTAATCGATACGTTCTGGGATTACTCAAACGATTATAATAATACTTTCATCATTTAAAATATACATTATCCAGAGGCAACTGAGACTTCTCCCATTAGATGAGAATTTACGGGAATAACGTAAAATCTATATATAAAAAAAAACCGTATTTACTTTGGTTTGGTCAGTTGTACTGATTTCAGTAAAAAATATTTGTTGTGTTTTGTTATTGTATGGAAAACGTTCTTACGAAAGAAAAAAACAGTTTTTTTTTTTTTTTTTTAAATGCACAAAACACATTACATTCAGCATAAATCACATTTAACAGATACATTTTTTTAAACTGGATTGCAACGTAATAGTATATGTTTTGTTTTTTGTTTGATTAAAAATAATAACACTAAAATTAAATTTGGACGGTCCTAATTAAGTTTGGAATTTGTCGGTAAAAATTGCGCGGATAATTAAAAAAATTATGAATACTTAACGACAAAATTACATTTTTTTATATAACCGTAGTGCTTTTGACAACATTGACAGAACGCGTGCTGCTCTTAGTGCACATCACGGTTAGTTCAGAGCAATCACGCCTTATATTAAAAGTTCAATTTAAAATAGAGGTTTAGTTAAGACATGACAGCTTCTGTCGGGTCAGCTAATCGTAATATAAATATTTTAATACTAGCGGCCCGCCCCGGCTTCGCACGGGTGGACTTTTATACCCTACCCCTGCCCTACCCTACCCCTACCCTACCCTAACCCTACCCTACCCCTACCCCTACCCTACCCTACCCTACCCTACCCTACCCTACCCTACCCCTACCCAAAAGTATCCTATGTCCTTCTCCCAGTTCTTAGCTACCTCCCTACCAATTTTCAGCCAAATCGGTTCAGCCGTTCTTGAGTTATAAATAGTGTAACTAACACGACTTTCTTTTGTTTTTAAAATGTATTCTGCTATTCAGGGCGGAGACAAATCCAACGAAACAAAAACCATGAAAATTGATCTAGCCGATCTCGAGTTATAAGTGTTGTAACAAACCCGTCTTTGTTTTATATATATAGATAGATATTGTATTGGTAATTTATAAAAATAGTATAAAATAAAGTCGCTTCCCGCTGTCTGTCTTTCCCTATGTATGCTTAGATCTTTAAAACTAAGCAACGGATTTTGATGTGGTTCTTAATAGATAGAGTGATTGAAGAGGAAGGTTTATGTATAATTTACATCTGCATTGTACCCGTGCGAAGCCATGGCGGGTCGTTCGTTAGGAATATACGCCTTTTTATAGTGAAGGCTGGATACGTTAAGCAGACAGTGTCACAATCAATCAGATAATTTGCATTTTATACTCAAAGAATATACTATAGAAGAATATATTAAAACAAACTGTTCACCGTTTGCTGCGCTGCCGAATATTTTGAACTGCAATTAGTTTAAATTTCTCCAATTTTCAAAACAAAATATTATGTTATAAGGTCGCTATAACAACGAATAATAAAAATTAAACTTAGTTAACATAGAGATATCAAAAAAATCCTATGTTCAACTTACGAAAGGGTACAATTTGTATTGTATTTGACAGGGAATAAAGAAAATTGCAACATAAAATATAAACAGGTATATTACATAATTTTTATCACAATCACATTCCGCGAACCGTACGGCTCAGAAAACCTAGACTAGTGCCTTGTTTATTGGTTTTGATTGATCGATTAACCTGCAAGTTAATGAAATTTGTCATGGGTTTTTGGAAGTGATCTTAATTAAGTTATTATCGTGAGTTTTTGATATTAATCGAATAGCAAAACCAATTGTTCAGTTCTAAAAGAATCAATTCGCCCACTTATGCATTTCTGATAAGTAAGCGATCTACTATAATGTCGCTAAAGCTAGGAAGCTAGGAAGCTAAGGTTCTGAAGGTCTTAAGAACTCAGAACCTTAGCTTCCGACATAATCGTTATATATATATATATATTTTTTTAATATAAAGACAACTCCCGCACTAGGGAAATAAATCCCTGTGTCGCGGGGGACTTTACAAACATACATTTCACGGACACAAAGAACACCCAGACTCAGAACAACTATTTGTGGTTCACACAAATAATTGTCCCGGGTGGGAATCGAACCCAGAACACCAGGTCTCAGAGGCAACTATCGTAACCACTGAGCCACCGGTGCAGTCATACATGTTATACACAATATTTTGAGTCCACCGTAATATGATATACTTGTTTGCTCATTTCAATATCGTTTACCGCATTGTAAAATGTCCAGTCATGTGCCCGGGCCAAAGCGAGCGGGGTTCAACCTAAGACGACTTTTTGAGATATTATTTATACTAAGCAAAAAGTACCAAGTTTTATAATTAATAATATGACAACTAACTTTTAACTAAAAAACTACTTTATATGTTTGTGAATGTTCAAATTAATTGTTGTGATAATATTTTTGTAATGTTGTATTACTAATGACAATAACGTTACAGAAACCTTTCCGTAAAATTACTTCCTCAAACGTTATACGTAAAAGGCGTTTTTAAATTAACTGTAAATTTCAAGGAAAAACTCTTAAGAATCGCGAGTAAATTGCATGGAACCGTCCCGATAACAAAAATTCGGGATCATTGCCCCCTTTGTAACGAAAATAGCACTGTCTTCCTATAATGACGCACTTCAATGAAGTATGGTTAATACTTACTTACTTAACTGAAGAGCTACGTTATGATCTTTAGTTTATTTAAGTTCTTTAAAACTAAAAATATTTCCGTGAAGCAAAATAGTAAGGCAAATTATTCATCAGCAACATATATTTCATTTCAATTCGTCATCATCATCATCAGCATGTTGTAGTCCACTGCTGAACATAGGTCTCCCCATCGATTTCCAGCGGGAACGATCGCTAGCGGCCTGCATCCACCGACTCCCCGCGGCCTTCATGAGGTCGTCGGTCCATCGTGCAGGCGGTCGTTGCGCTGCGCTTGCCACTCGAGAACCTTTCTGCTCCATCGGCCGTCAGTTCTTCAAGCTATGTGTCCTGCCCATTGCCACTTCAGCTTGCTAATCCGTTGAGCTATGTCAGTGACCTTCGTTCAATTAGTATAATGAAAATAAATCTTATGAAGCGGCCGTAGCCCAATGGCTAGGGGCGTCGAACTTGTGATCTTGTGGTCGCCGGTCCGATCCCTACCCATTGTAATACCGACGTGAACCCACTGGTAACACAAGCATTTCATCTTAGCACGAAGTGTTAACAAGAATACTAAAAGACTGCAAAACTCTGCTAGTAATCTTTAAAAAAAAGAACGAACTTACAATTATCATCGACACAAACCTATTACAACCTGGAGATATTATTTCAAATTGCAACTTTAAAACTTTTTAAGTATTTGAATTTTATTAAGATTTCTATGGATTGTTTCATAAAATACACGAGTAGTGTTTGACAAAGGTTGAACTCTGGCCAAAGGTTACTCAGCTATAGTCACAAGCTTAAAAGCTCAATAAATTTTATACTTGGCCAAAGACATTGTTCGGTGAAGGAGCAAAATCCTCGTGGCTGAATACATAACAGCCCGTCTGAAGAAAAAGCTAGTGTAAATAATAAAATAATAACAATATAAATGCTATTAAGTTGAAGATTAACTGACTGTATTATGCAGAATGACAATTTAGTTTTCTCAGAAGCTTATATACATAATTAATTATGATGTGTCAAAAACAATAACAATACTAAAACTACGGCTTCAACATCGGTTTTTTTTCGTCAAAATGTATTTAAATGATCGGTATATATAAAGTATAAGTATATATAAAATTAATTGTAAGTTTAATATTTTAGCATCTTACAAATTTTAATGTCTTCCTGAACCCAGATGTTGAAACTTTTAAACGGAGGTATGTAAAACCAGAGACTATATAATATAGTCTCTAGTAAAACTACATGATTTTATATTTTACTTTGAGGAATTAATGGTTTAAGTTTAACTTAAAACCAATAAAGTTCTTCTATAGTGTTGAAATAGACAAAATTATTCTTTACATCATTTATTTTTATTCGCAAGGCAATAATGTAATGTTGTTTTTTTAAAAGAAAAATACCATTTACCACAGTTTCTTGCAAATTACTAGTATTCTTTATAATCCCTCATGCTAAGCCAAACAGCTTGTGTTACGAGTGGTTTCACGTCGGTAGTGCGATAGGTGGGGATCGAACCGGCGACCACAGGATCGCAAGTCCCACACCCTACCAATCGGACTATATACGGCCGCTTCAGATATCAGTTATGAAAATAAATAATAATAAGACATTCAACTATTCATCATAAAACATTAATATAATGAATCTAGCTTATTCTTCGGTGATCCAGAAGTGTCACCAGTAATAATTTATCAAAGACTACTGTAGCGTTTACTGACACTAGAGGACTATAATGGACGGATACCTTGATTATTAATGTAAGTTCTGCTAATGTAGGAACTTGGAATGACATTGATAAAATGACTACCTTCCACGTAAATGGCTTCAAATTGACTCGAATCGGTCTCTCACTTTTAAAATACTATATGAAAAATAACCAAGTGTGAATTTTCAGATGAAAAATTGCATTATCCTGATGATCGCATATGTAGATGTCCACGGTATTTTAAAGCAGTTTATATAATCATAGCAAAGAAATAATATTATATAAATTAGTTAAATTATTATAACTATAATTGTTTGCCGTTGCGTCGTAGAGAAGCTTACAGAAGTTTCATAAATAGCGGTATTTGGCTCGCTTTAAATCTCGGAGGTTGTGGGTTCGATCCCCATGCCGGACAAAAATCTTTGTGTTGAATTCTTTCCGGGTCTGGTTGGCTGATTGTTATAACATCTTCTATAAGTCGTAGACATACAAGGGAACGGGCAGCAGCGTTTCCTTATATTATGTTATAACATAATACTGTGGTCAATAACCCGCCTACCAAACGTGGTGACTATGGCAAAACCCCCCTTAGGGAAGAGACCCATGTTCAACAGTGGACGTTATACGGGCTGATGATGATGATGATCTTTGGTAACATTAATACCTTACCGGTTGAAGATTTCATCTCCTTGAGATTGCTTAGTGTTTTCTTTTCTTTGAGCCAAATTTCTTAAAACTCCAATTATTCGTATAATTGTTTCCACGCAAGTAGCTGACTGAGCACACAAACATCTGAATTCAAAAATAAAAAATCTTCCACAAGTATTAAAATTTGTAGAAGTAGATTTGACTAATTACTACAACCTAATTATGTATTTCGTGTAAGTCCGTGTTATAAACAAAAATATAGAAAAATAAAAAATACATCTGCTACACATCATCATCATCAGCCCGTATAACGTCCACCGCCAAACATGGGTCTCCTCCCGAGGGAGGATTTTTGCTACATTTAAATACAGCAGATTGGCACAAAAATATAGGTTTAGCACATGTGGTCATTTCCCGAATATATAAATCTCCTAAATCCTATCTACTAAAATATGAACGCTTTCCTTACACTTTATACGCTTTCTCGGATATTCGATACCCCACTGATGAAATATATCCCACAAGCCCAGTAAAAATGGATAATATTCAATAAACTGCCATCTTACATTCTAAATCGAGTAGGTACTTGTTATTTCTTCACAAGAAAGAACATAAAAAAGTTTTACAAAACCTTTAGGAATTGGAGAATTTTTTGGCAGATAAAATAGACAATAAATATTGTAGTCATTAATTTTATGAAATGTTTAAAAAATTACAGGTACGATATTAGGACAAGACTGAAAAAAAACAGCTGTTGGCATAGTTCAAATTTGGCCGCTTGGTGTCTGGTTCACATTCCCCCCATGCCTTCGCATGGGTGAGTAAGAGGCGATTAACGGACAGCAGCATCCTCAAGGATACTCACCATCTTACTGCTATCATTAATCCTTTTTATTTTCCGGGCTGAAATTCATTTACGGGTTCACACCGCCGCTGCAGCGTATTCGCGCGCTGGCGGTGGGATATATGGGACTCGCCCTCTCCATAGCGTGGTATGCTAACTCATACCACGAGGAGAGGACCCTACACCACTAAAACCCCCCGGACACTACTTCGATCCGCCGTTGGCGGGGGCCAGGCATGCATAAGCAATCCGGCCCCCCATCATCATTAATCCACCTGCCAAACCAGGTGGTTATGGCAATATCCCTCAACTATGCAGACTTGAAAAGGAACTACTGCTGAACATGAGTCTCCTCACTGGCATGACATGTTCAGCAGTGAACTTACAACGTTTTTTCGGACGGATATATATATATAATATTTAGCCACGAGACTTTTGCTAATTCACCGGGCAGAAAGGCGAGCAGAGCTGTTAACGAGCTGATAATGTAAGGTTCAGTTTATATGAAGAAAAGGTGCAGAAAGCTAAAATTAATTGGAAGGATCTTTCAAGTACTTAAACTACTTAAACACAGCGAAGCATGAACAGAGTTTAGCAAGTTAATAAGAAAAAATGGCTGACAAAGCCAAATAGGTAAACAAAAGTGTTTTCTCACAATTTTTATCCTCGAAATCCTTTGGTTCTAAATTACTAGCCGAGTCATCGGTGAAATTAGTCGGGCGTTGTTTTCCACACTCGTTCGACCCTTTTCAATTCATTAACATAAGTACGGGTATTGAATCTGTAAGTCGAAAAAACTTAGCTGAAGTGTTAACCATTCATTTCGTTTTTAGACTTTTAGTCTACAAGTACATACTGCCTTTAGGTATTTGTGACTCTTTTTAGGGGCTCCCCTCCAAAGTAAGACGCATCTTAGTAATAGTTATAAGGGTGAAAAATAGCTATGAGCGCAGGACATTTTAGTGTGCAGATGTGTGTGCACAAACAAAAGTTAACTCTCTATTCTTTTTTTTTATCTATTAAAGTCCGGTTCGACTTACATGTAATTATCGTGGCGATTTTTCGACCACGGTTTCGGCTCTAACCAAGTGCCATTTTCAAGGTGCAAGCTGTTCACGCCTCGGTGTCGCGCGGGTTTCTATTCATTAACTCTCAAAGTCCGGTAGGACGGTTCTACCAGTACGACCGAGAGATCAAGCGTAAGACCGTTCTCTATGAGATACCGAAGGCTTAAACATCACCAACATTCGGACTCTGAAGTGGTGATTTTTCTATAAAGCTAATTTTTATTATCACTTTTTTTTACCTGACCCGGGTTCTTTTATATTCCATATATTTAGAACCATTATTGAAAAGCTTAGTTAAATTAAATTTAGTTTATATTTTACTTGTTTATCATTATGTTTCTTAACACCCAGCAGCGCTATTCTCACGTCAGTTTTGATTCGATTTTCGATGAGACTAGAAGGCCAAGCGTAAAGTGAAATGACAGTCAATTCCGGGCCCTACTTTTATAAAACAATTAGCATGAGCATTCATTAGAATAGAATATTTTTTCAAAATATAAGTATTTTGAATAGTGAAGAGCTAAACTTACAAATAGTATGAGGTAAATTGGTATGTATGTCGCAGTCTGATCGTGTTGTCCACCGTGCTGTATTACGCCTAGACGTTATCAAACAGGGCAAAACATTTTGAAATGCGGCTGTTCAATAATTAGCCGGATTTAACGCGGCTGAATGAAAATCCGCCAAAACGCGTTCGATTTTTCTACATGCAACTTTTATTTAATAAGAGACATGATTAATGTGGCCAAATTATAAAGAAAACATTAATGTACCTATTATCAAACTTAGTTTTATATAACAGTGATTTAATTATTTTTTCTTCAATTTATTTTTCATTAATTAATTTTGCAAGAAATAAACTAACATCATCTGCCAGTGCCATAAATGCGAAATTTATTAATATAATTAGCAGTTTCTTCTCCAAAAATCGATTTCTGTGTATCAAGATATCTGGGATCAGTGGTTTCTATGAAAAAAGTTATACAGCGAAAAGTGCTATCTATGAAAAGAGTTCTGTCTTCAGTGATTTCTATGGACCGAGATATCTACGAAGAATATTTCTGTCAACAAAGTTTTCGGCGAAACGCGATGTCTACGGTATACGGCGATATTAACTGCGACTTCTGTGTATTGTGGTATCGTACAAGCGTATTTCTGTCTAACGTTCTACGCTCTCTTCAATTATATTATACTAAGATCTAAACTGTACCAACAGCAAATAAATAAAAAGCATTAATGCCTGAACAAGGAAAGTCCTGTATCTAAGGCAGTAAGCGCTTAAAGATGGTGAATTAAAATCTTAAATAATCACTTAGGTAATAATAATAGAAAATTGTTTGTACAATCTTCAACTTCAACTTCAACTTAATCAACTTAATTATTTTTTTCAGTTTATCAGTACTTGATGAGCCAATTTGATACAAACATACTTACATAAAAGGCTTTTCTCTTTATAATATTAGTATAGATACATGATAAAATAAAGTTAAAGCAGAGACATATTTGTTTACTCACAACATTTTACATTCATGAATATAATAGAAAAATCGAAATATCGCTAATGTGAATTAAAACTAACTTATAAAAATTCTAAATCTATACTTTTAGGCAAAGTTCTAATAAACGATAAAATATTTTCCAAATATTTATTTGTACCTACATATGAAACATTATAATAACGCTAAATGTTTTTATTTCATTTCATAAATATGTTTTTATTTGTAATGCGGTAATATTTTTTATTGCTTCGCCGAATTTTAAGACGTCAAATTTAACGGTTCATAAAATCTGACGTCCAAAAATGAGTAAGTAGTTATTGCTAATTTACAGGAATTTATTTAGCACATACAAATAAACATTATCGTTGCTCATTCAAATACTCCAAAAAAAGGTAATCGTATTTCAGGTTTTAGCCTTTTAGCTTAAACTAGCGGTCGACGTAGGGGTCATATAATGGGCATGAGGACTAAAAAAATCTATTGAGTCCGTCAGTTAGATTACTAAAAAATATTGGACGCGTATTTTTTTATTTATCAAATCAATAAAAATTTACAAAGATACAGAGCAAAAACAAACTATAAAGTTCAGGAGGCTTGTGACGTCACTATTAGGTAAAATTGTACCTAATAGTGACGTCAAACAAAATTTTAACGCGCTGTATATTCGTCATTTTTTGTTTAAGGAACGAAAAAACTACGTGTCCAATATTTTTTGGTAATCTAACTGACGGACTAAATAGATTTTTTTAATCCTCATGCCTATTACAATCAACCAGCGCGGGCTGGGATTAGATCAGAAGCATAGAGCGCGTCGCAAGCCTCACCTAGCTAGGACGACCGGTCCCTATTCTAGCTTCCTACGAGTCTTTCTCTAAGCCTACGTTGTTACACCCAACTAGTATTATATATGTGATTAAGGCATAATAAAACTAGGAAATTACCCCTGTTCTTGTCAATAATGCGGTTCAATTAAAGTCAATAATAAAACTCGAACTCCGCCATTATTTTCATAAATTGTCAATGCTTTTTAGTGTGAAGAAGATAATCCAATAACTGGTATACAGTTGTATAACACAAAAAGAATAAGATAAAAAATAATAATATACAATTTTTATCTATTATACTACAATATCATCTAATCACAAAGTTCACAAAGAAGAGAAAATCTCTTTTATGTTCTAAATGAAGGCCGAAGATTCCCATCATCAAAGGAATCCAATATCCCGATGTACACATTGGACTTATTTATACAACATATTAGGCCTTTTTCATGCAAAATCGTGTCCCATAGATCACTTATAAAGCTTTATTAAAGGTTAGGTAATAACGTATATGAATGGGACGTCACGACTTAATACGTCATGCGTCACTCGCACCGCTGTCTTCATGGATTTACTTAATGACGGCATAAACCTGAGTTTTGACAATGATTATATTATCTTTTGTAAAAACGATAAATTAAGGCTTAAGTGAGCAGTTTTATAATCTCTGACGTCTGCAACATTACCATATGTTTATTTTTTTGTCCGCGGGTAAATGCCACGTTTTGGAAATTGATCGGCGGTCTTTGGGACCCCCATTCCATTAACGACGTGAACCCACTCGTAACGCAAGCATCTTAGCTTAGTTCGAGTGGTTAGCAAGAATACCCGTATTAGTGTACAAAATCACTGCTAGTAATCTTAATAAAAAAAAAACAATACAGTACACCGAATACACTGCACACATTAAATCGATTTTAATGTTATTATAGAAAATAACATCATTTGCGAAAAACACAGACTGTATCTTAGAACTAATTCCTACGGAAATGACAATTACAGAGAGCCAGAAATCGATTTATTCTAATGTTTAAATAACATAGAAACAAACAAAAGTAATGCAAAAGGAGGGTTAATATGTATAACATTACAGAAAGTTTCAATATAAATGTTGGACCGTTGATTGCATCTGCTAGTTTTTAAAACCTTGATATATTGACGACAGCGATACTCAATAGCAGATAATAAAATTTTATTACTCTATTAATTCTAATTACTCAACTTAATTGCTATATCCACAGTAGCCGTATTGATCGTAAAGGACAGTGATCTAATTTGATATTACGGCCTCTGTAATATCAAATTAGATCACAGTCCTTTACGATCAATGCTTATGAGAGGAACTAATAAAGAAGGATCGTAAGTAGATCAAAAGTAAATAATTTTCAATTTCCGAAAAACAGTTTCTATATTTCAAATAAATAATAGTTCTACAAAAATTTTATTGATTAAAGTTAGACTTTGTAAGGTTTTATGGTTTAATCTGGCATCCAAAATTTCACCATCATCATATCACCATATAGATTTCCATCGCTGAAGATAGGCCTCCTTCATCGATCTCCAAATCTTTAACAGAGTTCTTTTTGTACTATATGACTTTAAAATGGTATTCTCTTGTTTTCCATAAACTCATTTGTAATATTATTGTTTGCCATAATGGTCCTCGCTCATAATATTTTCTTGCACTATTATCATTTATACTAATAACGCTTGCCTTAACAACTCAACAGTGATAACTTTTATTTGCCATAAAATGACTTTCTATAGCAACATATATCATAATAATTAGTTTCCATAAGTAACACATCTCATAATCGACTCTTGACATAATCAAAATTTTGAAAATAATACATAATTTTGTAGGGCGAAATTAATTATCGTTAACACCCCGACTCAGTGCAATCCGACTCGGATAGGTTAGGTTAGAAGACTAAGGCGGGAGCTCCGCTACGCTTCGCTCCCGCCTTAGTCTTCGTGGTTTTTTTTTTTTAAACCACCCAGAAGTAGGAGCCCCGCGGAGCGGGGCTCCGTCGAGCTTAGTTAGTAGACGCCATATGAGGTTTAGTTTCATTTGAAAATTGAAAAATTGCAGGAGCTTGTATTAAATTGTCTTTATTTATATTATGGTGAATAAAAGTTATGGAAAATGGCATTATTGAAAACGAAAATTATAGCAAATACATACTTGATCGATTATGACCAATGGAATTAGTGAAAGTCATTTTATGTCATTTTACGATTATGGTAACTGAAGCGTTATTTCTAAAGAAATTATGGCAAATACCAGTATGGCATATGAAATTATGGTATTTTAAATTATGACAAACATTAGTAAACCCTTTAAAATACTTGAATTTCGAATTCATATCCACAGCCCGTGATTAAAAATTATTTCATGACATAAGAGTAGTTTTTTTTTATTTGTAAAACGTGTATAATTGAAATTGAAAATAATTGTCATAAGATATTACAAATTTGCTCTTAAGTTAGTTAGCAATTAAAGTTAAATGTAACATTAAGTATTAATATCAGTAATATCAAAGTGGATTAGAATTATATAAATGTCAAAATTAACGCATCAAAGCATGCAATTTATAGTATAGTTGTTTTTTTTTTACGGACATTTATGTAGTTAGCCGCGAGGCTTTTGCTACTCCACCGAGCATAAAGGCGAGCAGGGCTTCAGCCTTATTAAATGGTTTTTAAACTGAAAACTAAGCAACCTGCGCAATAGGGCGCTCAATGTGGACCTCGGCTCGATTGAGAAATTATTTTTTAGGGGAGTTTTGTGCATTATGTCGCTTTACGTTACAGTTTGCGGGCCTCTCAGACTCTCTCTGACTCCGTCTGCGAGGGCATCGAAAAGTTTTTGCAAACAGGAGGGAATCGCTGTCCCGTGTAACTCTATTATTTTCATAAGAAATAAATGGGCTAATTAATTGTAACAAGCAAAATAATATAGTCATTAACTGTTACAAAGCTCCAGCTTTCATTAAACCCTTTGAGAAGAAGCTAGTTCTGAGTTATTTTATTGTAAGCGTTTGTAACTTAAGTTATGAGTAACTGCAAGAATAAGAAGATACCATTTTATTTTAAGTTTCAAATTTTATTACTAATAAATATAAAATTTAATGAGATTTATCTACACTAATATTATAAAGAGGAAAGATTTGATTGTTTTTTTGTTTGTTTGTTTGCATTGAATAGGCTCCGAAACTACTTGACCGATTTGAAAAATTCTTTCATTGTTGGGAAGCTACACTATCTCCGGTGAACATAGGCTATATTTTATTATGAAGTTCCCACGGCAACGGGAGCTACGCGGGTGAAACCGTGCGTGGGAAGCTAGTTATACATAATGACAGTTTAGCTTAATTTATCAGGATATGACAGTATGGTGGTAATTGGAAAACAATCTTTTTTAGCATTATCTTACGTATCTTACTTTCCTAAAGGATTTGCTTTATATAATATTGTTCTATCTACTTTATCAAAATCATGCAACATAACACAACAAGCCAAGTTTAGAAAACAAACAAACATCACATTAATCCTCTTTACAGCTTAAACTCTTGTTACGGTGCCCTAGTGCCCTAGAATGTATGTATGTTGTTGTCTGTTTGTATACATATTTCATCTTAAATCATTAAATTAAGATTAAGATATTTATTAAATGAACTCGGGGAATTCATACATTAACATAGAATCAAACCAAGGTTAGGTCAAATTAAAGATAACGTAAAAAAAAAATAACAATCACTACTTGTATTAGACCCAAACTCGATAGGGTTATGTCGTATTATAACGAAGTTCCTATGGCCACCTTCCAGCTCCATCATTAGATCAGCTCCATGTCATCATAATATTGCATTGTCACGCGACATACATAAGTCTGTCAAGTTTAACTTGCAAGATTTGAATACAGACAATGGGACAGGTGAAAGAAAAAAATAAAAGGTTGTAATAAAAAAAAGTTTTTGAATCTTATGGAGAACCAAGCTCCTAAGTCCTACTCTGCATGCCCTAACTTAACACTGTCTTGCTTTAATCATAGCGTATAGATTGCGAAGCGAAGTGGCAACAGCGCCTAACAAAACCAACCAATCATGGCAAAGGTGACCTCTGATTGGTCCATTTGAATCAGATCAACAATAGATGGAGCTGATTTGTATAAATATTTTTTTATTTTACTATTTAATTATTTCTATTTAAAAAAAGACAACTCCCGCACTAGGGAAATAAATCCCTGTGTCGCGGGGGACTTTACAAACATTCATTTCACGGACACAAAGAACACCCATAACAACAATAATGCAATGAAAAGTTCTTATTTGGCTCAGCAATTTTATCTAATCTATGTATTTGTGGCGATTAAAACACGCTAATTTTGCAAACTTTTCGCTTTACAATTTTTACATATAACAATAATAGCTGCGCCCCGCGGTTTTACCCGCGTCACTCTGCTCCAGTGAATCGGAGCGTGATATTTTTTAGCCTATATGTTAATCCAGTTTATAAACTATCCGCGTGCAAACTTTCAGCCGCCTAGATCCCGTTCCCGTGGAAATTTTAACTCAAAGTACAGCCTATGATGACAAATGACGTGGCTTTCTATGGGTAAAATAATTTTTAAAATTCGGTTTAGTACATCCAGAGATTACCCCCTACAACGTCACAAACTCACAAAAGTTTTCCTCGTTATAATATGAGCATGGATAACAATAGTTTCTTGTAATTTGGTTAAGACAAAATTGTTAGAATTAAAGAATGTTAAACCTGTTCAGTTTTTATTTAGGAAAATCGTTAAAAAGAAAAGCGAGACAACCCACAAACAAAATGGGTAGTAATAAAAGCTCCGACAAAAAAATTGGAATTATTCTTTCTCAAAATATTAAATCTACTACCTAAAATACTAACTTTCCGACTACTTTTATCCGAATAAAAATGACGAAACGACCGATTGAGATACTGAAATCTTCGAAAAATAAACATGACTGTTTACTGCTATTATACTTTTCTACCAGCTTAAATTACGTTCTACTGAGAACTATGCTTTGTAATTTTTATCTTTACTTGCCGACTATTAATCCATAAATTAATTACCTTTCATAATTCAAAGACTGTGGTGCTATTTTAACTACAACGTTATACTTAAAATACTATTCTGAGTGGTTATACAGAAATAAATTAAAAATATAAAAATGTACTTGTAGTAATACCTTTTTATGGTTTGACATCGGTACCTACTTCAGGCGTTAAGAAGTCAGAACAGTCGTATTATTGGTTTAATCTAAAACCAGGTAGACTTTGGTGGTTGGTAGTTAGAATATTTTACTGTTATCCTGTATTATTCGAGAAATCTCTTTTTTTTATAATGTTAGCGAGATCAAAGAGAAAAATAAAACAAACCTCAGTTTATTTGTCCAAATATCATTTAACATAATGTTATTTCATAAAAAGTACTTCTTTGAATCATCATCATTGGGTCGAGGGGCTTTTAGGACCGGGACCGCGGTCCCGGATTCCACCTATAAATTAAATATTTATTTTTCAGTAGTATTTTGGGACCACAAATATAGATTAAAATATGACTTACGAAAGTACGGTCAACCAAAAAATTTTTAATAAGTATAAATAAAACTATTTTTATTAAATGATAAATTGTCTTTTATTGCTAAAATCACAGCTTACTATTGGAATGAAAAAATATGTAGGTACCTATTAAGAAATATAATTGCTATAGATACTATATAGATATGATAATAATGTTCAAAAATTAAAAACAACAGTTCAATAATTAAAAACATATGTTTTTATCCCTTACATCTACACATTGCACATAACAATCTCCTACCTAAATTTAACGTCCAAAATAAATGACCAGATAAGTGTTGGTCATTGTCTAGAAAAATTTAGATTTTAAAGCTAATCAATTTTCAATACTTTTGAGACTGATGCAAAATTATTTTATATTGTTGAAATGTTTAATGTTAAGTTCAAGACTATTGATTATATGCAAATAATTATTAACATGTATGCGAGACTAATTTTATATATATTAATAGGTAAAGCGGTTTGATGTTGTTGTTTATTATGCTGTTTATTATTTTTAAGTTAAGACAATGCTGTGATTTTAAAAATAAAAGAAATATTTTATCAGTTTATAAAAAATGTTGTGAGACTGATTTTATATATTGTAAGTTAAAAGATCTTTCATATTTTTGTCAGTTTTTTGCCTTACAATAGTAATTGTTTTCAATAAGTGTAGTGATTTTTATTACTGCTGCCATGTGCTCACTAAGATACTGTATATTTTTGACGTTAAATTTAGGTAGGAGATTGTAATATGCAATGTGTAGATGTAAGGGATAAAAACATAAATGTTTTTAATTGAACTGTTGTATTTCATTTTTAAACATATTATCATATTTATATAGTATAGTAATTATATTTCTTAATAAGTACCTACATATTTTTTTATTCCAATAGAAAGCTGTGATTTTAGAAATAGAAGACAAATTATCATTTAACTAAAATAGTTTTTTTATACTTATTCAAAATTTTTTGGTTGACCGTACTTTCGTAAGACATACTTTACTTTTTGTATTTGTGGTCCCAAAATACTACTGAAAAATAAATATTTAATTTATAGGTGGAATCCGGGACCGCGGTCCCGGTCCTAAAAGCCCCTCGACCCTCATCATTATTAATGGAAGAAACGCCCTAAAGTCGCTTCTGGCACATGCCGGCCGCTGCCGCGGCACGCTCGCTACGCTCGCTCGGCTCGTGCGCTGTGCTTGACGAGCGGGTTAGGTTGATATCAACCTAACTCGCTCGTCGCTTCGGTCCTCGCTAACCAAAGCTGCATTTTCATAATTATTGAGAGTTAAAAAATATATTTTCTAACCAACAATAGTAATTCAAACAGTTCATGCAAGTCGTAAAAGTGTGATTATTTTGATAAAAGCTCTGTTGTCGGTAACTTAGTAATCTTGTTGGAGGTTCAGTATTTTAGTCGGAAGTGTAGTTTTGTTATTCGAAGTTCAATTTTCTTTTAGGAGAAACGTAAGTAATTTTAACATGCATTTGTGTGTTAAATTTATTTATTTATTTTTCGGTATGTTTTGTGTTATTTTGTCGGTAATTTATTATAATTTATTAACTACACATAGTTAATTAGAATAATAGTCGGCCACAGATCGCTGGAGATTAATTTGTTTTTCAGAACCATTATTATAATCCAAACAAAATTGTGGCGGTTAAAGGTAATAAAAGCATTATCTAACAAAATTAAAAAGGAGCGTCTGGCTCCTTTAAATAAGTTTACCCGAGATTTTATGACAAAAAGTTTAAATAGGTATTATGTTCCTGAACTTTTTTGCATTATTAAACAATAACAAAATATATCACTCTGTTCCAGACAACGAGGAACTGTAACAGATTTATGTAAAAGCAAAATATTTGACTTTATTTTTAAAATACATAGTTGGTTTTCGATTGAATAGCTTGCAGCCCTGAAGAAATTTTATTGTACATCAAAAACTTTATTAACACGAATGGGTTGTCTACGAAAATAAGTATTAAATTAATTCCATGTTTATATCTAAAATCATGTTATTAATTAATTAATATCAGTTTTGGTATTCGAGTCATTCTTAAATGATGTAACATCGAATACATGTTATCAAATTATCAAGAAATTAATTAACTGAGATTAATATCGTATTTCAAAGTACGAGATCTGGAAGTTTTGATGAATAACATTTATGCGCAATTTCACCTCAATTAAGTGCGCTTTTCCCAGGCCTGCTGGCGAGTTAACGAACATTGTTTGTTTCGTAATCGTAACGGTTGCCACTCGCTATTTCGCCTTTAAGTGCTTCCTACGTCCCTTAGTTTTCTTTGAAGACGATGTCGCCTTACTCTAATGCTGAAAGGAAACCTATATCTGGGGGCACGGCAGTGCCCCCCCAAGTCGAGTAAGAAAGAAAAAAAAAAAAAAAAAAAAAAGGTGCACGGCCGTACCTATCTTTTCTCGAAGCAACTCAGCCGATTTTCGACCCTCTATAACTTCGTTGTGGATGAAGATAGGAGCCTGAAATTTCAGAACCTAAGCAGGCTTTGTAAAACTACAGCATATTTCAAATTTCATTCAATTTGAACCAGTACTTTAAGAATTATAACTACTCAAAGTTCGGTAATTTCGATAATTTTGTCACTCGCTCACACGTGATTGACCGATCATCAAAATGTTTAGGCACTTCTAGCAGACGTAGAAGCTTCAAATTTTGAGCACTAGTAGAGTTTAGTGTAAAACTCATGGGAAAATTCCAACATTTTGCAATTTCGGTCCAGTTGTTAAGTTTCATCAACTGCATTAATAACTTTGTTATTTCTTATAAATGTATAGGATTACAAAGTTACATTTGCAGTCAGTGAATCAGTGTAAATGAATATGTATGATTTAATGGAAGAATAGGTGTAGATAGGGACCTAGATGCGATTAAGTTGAAAGGTGGTGGCTAAGTGGTTACGTTAGTTGCTCCAGAGACCTGGTTTTCTGCGTTCGATTCCCACCCGGGACAATTATTCGTCTGAAATTAAAACAGTTGTATTGAGTCAGGGGGTGCTTTGTTTTCGTTAATCTATCGAGCGGTGCGACCTTTGCGACACAGGGATTAATTTAACAAATAAAAAAAAAATCGAAGGAAAAAAAAAAAAACTCAATGGAATGTAAAAGAAAAAGGCCGCGGCCCCTTGAGAAGTAGGGACCCCGTGTACTCTGGCATCCCTGAAACTGGTTATTTGGACCCAGGAGAGCCCGCAACACCATTTGAGTCGCGGACGCTGCCATAGGGTATCCCATATAGGCAACAGTTCCTGGGCCCCTCACCAATTGTGGTCAGAGGAGTAACCGGGGGTTTAAGTGTTTTTCTCTCAAGGTATGATTTGCATTCCACTGCTATGGAGAGGGCGAGTCCCACATACCCCACCGCTCGTGCGGGAACGCCGCAGTGTCGGAAGAGATGCGTAAAATTCTTGCATTCCCCCCGGACAAACACTACGGCTTCCACGCTTCCCGTTCGTCACAGAAAGACGGTCACTTTCTTTCAAGTAATTAACAAGTCTTACTGCGATATCGCAGGTATACACACACACCACGTTTTATTTATCTGACACAAACTGTATTTGCGTATTCATTTTATCAAATATTTTTTACACAGTTTGATGTTAACTAGGAAGCAAACTAAAGCTTTAAATTTACTTATGTACATATTAGCTTGTGGCCGCGACTTTGTCTCTGTGGAAAAGTTACTTTGACCCGCGACATAGATAATAATTTCCCTAGTGCGGGAGCTGTCTCAAAAAAAGCCAAAATCGGACATGTGCCAAAGTTACATTAAAAACAGTTTAGTAATTTCTTTATTTAAAAACCTTTGACAGTGAGGCCGTGAGTGCCATACATAAGTTCATGTTAATCCTCTGTTAAGCTTGATGTTGTAGTTTTCGATTAGGTACGTTGACCATATTTATAATGAATGAGAGATAACAATTTTGAATAAGGATTAATGTTTAAATGACGTTTGACGAGTACGACGAATATCAATAAACCATAAAAAAGTACACGACGCAGCTGCTCTTGTTACGTATGGTGAGTGTTGCCATGCCAGCTAGGTACGTGGGTATTCATATATTCGTAAGTTAAGTTATTTTGTAAATAAAGGCACCGAGTTACGAGTCTGGACGGTTTAAATTTAATTTAAGTCTACTTTGGAACGATTAAAGCGCAGGAATCCTCCATTTGTGCATACAATAGACTAAAACCGGCCAAGTGCGAGTTGGACTCGCGCACTAAGGTTTCCGTACCATTTTCAAGTGCCTGCCTATTGCCGTTATAGATATCGAGCAAAAAAGGCCGCAAAAAAGTTTGTTGTATTGGAGCCCCCCTTAATTATTTAATTTATGTTTAGTTTGTTAATATAGCAACAGAAATACAAAATTTGTGAAAATGTCAACTGTTTAGCTATCGCGGTTCTTGAGATACAGCCTAAATCCGTTGTAGGTATTAAAAAAAATTATGTAAATTGTAAAGCAAAGGAAAAAAGGTACAACTATCTACAAAAAGAAATGAGATGCCATCAAAAACGTACTTGTAAAAAAACCCAAGTCTCGTAACGCAGTTCTTTTACAGTTAAAAGTTGTGAGATCTATGTAATACCAAGTCGGTTAATTTATTCAGTCCCTACTTAAGGGACCTTCTGTCTTAAGCTATTACGTAACTATCTCACCTAACAGACTCTTAAAATGATCTTATCAAAATTCAAAACTTTTATGTTATGAATATTAGATTGACTTGGCCATCGCAATAAACACTTGTGAGACACATTCTAATAGTATCCGATGGCCAAGTTAATTTATTATTTAAAACTTAAAAGTTTCGAATTTTGATAAGATCATTTTAAGAGTCTGTTAGGTGAGATAGTTACGTAATAGCTTAAGACAGAAGGTCCCTTAAGTAGGGACTGAATAAATTAACCGACTTGGTATTACATAGATCTCACAACTTTTAACTGTAAAAGAACTGCGTTACGAGACTTGGGTTTTTTTACAAGTACGTTTTTGATGGCATATCTATATCTTGTTACTGGTTACTAAAAATAAATGAATACTATATGATTTTTTTACTTGTAGATTGCATAATTTTAAAAAATGCCGTCGCCTCGCACATACCTTTGCATAACTTCATGAGCCTCATGAGACAGAAAATGACCAATCTGTAGCGCGGGAATATACTGCATAATAAATGTCCGTTAATATTTAACAATATTCTCCACTTCTGGCGCAGGTATTTAATTGGTCTCTCGAGCTTAAATATTGTCTGGCTTACGTCGCTTTCATAAATTTTCCTAATGAAGAATTTTCCATATTTTGGCTTCCAGCTACATTTTACAATTGTTCTGTGAGTTCATAAATTTTCCTAATGAAGAATTTTCCATATTTTGGCTTCCAGCTACATTTTACAATTGTTCTGTGAGTTCTGAGATTCATGAGAAACCAGTATTTATTGCTTTCAACTGTCAAAATAAAATTACTCTGTAAATGTCATCATCATCAGCCCGTATAACATCCACTGCTGAACATGGGCCTCCTCCCGAGGGAAATGTTTTATCATAGTCACCACGTTGGCAAACAGGAGTATTATATATACTGCAGTATTATGTAATAGCACATACAGGGAAACGCTGCTGCCCTTTTCCTACGCGGCATATAATTGATATATATGATGTTATATTATTTGGGACCAACGGCTTAACGTGCCGAGGCATGGAGTTCCTCAAAAAATCAGACTCGGAAATAAATCTTAGATTTTACACGAAGATTTGTTGTCCGGCGCGTCGTGAGGTTGGACCCCGCGTCTTTTAAGACTTAAATCGAGACTTATATAGTTTAGCCACGGAGGTTCGCTTAGGAAAACTAAACTTTGTATATAATCATATATTTCTTTATGAATCTGGTTGGTTGATAAACTCCGTGCCTGGAATAGCACGTTAAGCTGTTGGTGTCAATTATCATAAAATCATCTACGACAGTCGTATACCAAATACCAGGCTAGGTATTAGGTATATAAAAAAATAAAAAATCACTATAATTTAGAAATCGAACATTTTTTTTTTTTACTTTTCCCCTTTACAAACCTATTGTGGATCTGCTGTTGTTTTTTTGTTTTTTACTTATGCTGGGCCAGCTCTTGACCCCAATCGAATCCGTGAGAGACGAGATGAGGCCGAAGATGGACCGAGCTTGCCCAGAAGATGCCTGTTTACTCTGACTTTAAAGAGACCCGGACTATATGCACTCGGGAACACATAAGCAGGCAAAGAATTCCACTCACAGGCCGTGCGCATAATAAAAGATGATTTAAAGCGCGGCAGAACGGAATGTCGACCAAGTAAGGGTGAAAACCAGCCGTGCGTCTAGTTTCCCGATAAAAGAAAGGAGCTGGCGGTATAAGCTCGTGTAGCTCCTGCGCACACTCCCCGAAGTACAAACTGTAAGATACCGATAGACTGGCAAAGTTACGCCGATGAACCAAGCTATGAAGCTTGGTTTTAATCATTGTTTCGTCGCCGATGAACCTCTTGGCTCTGCGTTCCACCGAGTCTAGTGCAGCAAGTTGGTATTTATCAGAGCCATCCCAAAGGTGACTGCAATACTCCATACAGGACCGAACTTGCGCCTTGTACAACACCAAGCACTGTTCGGGACTGGAGTACCGCTTAACCTTATTTAGGATGCCGTGCTTTTTAGCTGCAATTTGAGCTAAAGACTCGATGTATTCGCCGAAGTTGAGCTTGGTAGTCAACCTCATGCCAAGAAGTTTCAAAGCCTCAGTGATCGGCACAGGTGCACCTCGGAAAGTAGGAGTCAGGCAAAAAGGACTCATTTTTGCGGTGAACACGCACGCCTGTGTTTTGGTGGTGTTAAAACTAACCAAGTTGTCGTCACCCCATTGAGCAACGACGCTTAAGGTTGAGTTTGTTCGCTCGACCATGGCCTCTCTCAAGACGTCTACTACCTCACTCGTGACCCTCGAGCCGAATGCGTAGCTCTCCACAACCGTTCTGTCATCTGCATACCCAACTATGCCAGGTATTAGCAGGTCATTGATGTGCAGCAGGAAAAGTGTTGCAGAGAGAACACCGGCATTTATAGCCATCCGGTCAGAGAAGCAGCCGTCGACTACTACTTGGATCGACCGATTTACTCAGGAAGTCACTGATCCAGCTACAAAAGTCACTGGTGATGCCGTATGAGGGAAGTTTGCTCAGCAAACTTGCATGCCAAACCCTGTCAAAGGCCTTAGAGATGTTAAGAGACACCGCAAGGGCTTCCCCATTTTTCTCCAAGGCCTCACCCCAGCATTGCGTGACATACCTACACAAGAAGATCACCAGTTGACCGTCCCTGTGTTGTGTTGCTACGGCATGATAGTATTAGAAATAAACCTTTGTAAAATAGAGTTCGCACCGTTTGCACCTGTCGTATACCTACTGCTACTAGAATCTTGAGTTAAATACTACGGGTACTTGTATAGATGAATTGTTTTCCAATGTCTACTTAAACGCTGATCACTATTAAATATAATTCAAAATGATGTTCAAGGTTATTGCTTACTATCGATTTTATATGTATGTTGCAAAATGGGCACTCGTATATTGTTGATACGACCCGTGACCGAGTTACAAGTACAAGTAGCACCATTCAACTGAAACGTGATTCAATCACGAATGCAGAAACAAATGGAAGCGAAGAATATGACGGATACGTAGACGTTATATTCTGAAAATGCAACATCGATATGGACGGACGTAGAAATGTACAATATTTTCCGTTTCCATACATTCTCACGTATAGCCGACACGAGTTGAATATGAAATAAAGGGAGTGCATTTCTTATATGATCAAAAGTTGAAAGCGCGAAGTTTTGTTAGTAATACAGAGTTCATTTTTTGCGTAACAAAATTTTCTATTTAACAAGGTTTTCTGCGTATTCTACAGTTTGGCGTCACAAATTTCGTTCACAAACTGTTTTAAATTGATATTTCATTAAATCAATTTTTAATGTTGTACTTTTCAAACATTGTTCACACTTGCATAATGCATATAAGGATAAAAATTATCACAAATAATACCCCTATCACCCCCTAACGAGGTTACGTCGAATTACCAATAACCCTGTAATCATAATTAGTGTTGCATGTTGGAACACAAACATACTTAGTACCTAATATTATTTAAGTTTAAATTTTATTTTTCTTAATTATCACACCATTGTTCAAATAGTATGAACCTATTTAATATTAATGACGAACACCATATTACTCTTTTTGTGCATCTAAATCAATATTTACAACATTAATTGTTCTCTATAAGTCGACTTAGCATTGCGTTTGATCGTGCGTGCTAAGCCTTAGAAAAAGGCTTAGCACGCACGATCAAACGCACGCGTTTAAGGAAGCCGCAAAAAAATTAACAGATAGCTTTCTACACAAGCGCGCATTAGTGATGTTTTTAATGACTGTTTTTAAAAACGTAACTTAATACATTTGAATCGCGGTTACGCACGGTACGCGCGGTCACGCACGGTTTAACCGCCCTCGGTTTTTTATTCAGTCGCGAGTGGGCGAGCGTAGAGGATAGTCGGTAGAAAAAAAATATATTGGGATACTGTCGCAGCGCGGGTTTTGTATACGTTTTAGGGTTCCGTACCCGAAGGGTAAAAACGGGACCCTATTACTAAGACTTCGCTGTCTGTCTGTACTCCCACCAGGCTGTATCTCAAGAACCGTGATAGCTAGACAGTTGAAATTTTCACAGATGATGTAGGTATTTCTACTGCAGCTATAACTACCTACATCATCATCACAGTCTTAGTGTACGCGCGCTCGAGTACGGACGTGCCTGCACTGTACACGGATTGAATTATTATTCGCGTTTTGCGCGGCTTTAGCCGCTGCACGGATACCTACTATGAGTTCGAAAAAACTTATAGTTAACGAGTTGTTGGCGTTTCTTGTCCATGCTATTCATTACATGGACGAAATGAGCATACTACAGATATGCCGAACGAATTTCAAGGAGGAAGATGTAAGCAGTGCCAAGCTGCTACTGTTCCAGTCCCTTGGAAAACTGGACCACATGCCGTCCCGCCGTAGAGATGGCACTGAGAAGAGTCTCCAAGACATGATTAATGTCTTGAAGACGACCGACCCAGACGACGTGCCCGATTTCGTGGCGAGGGAGCTGAGTAAATTGCCCCCCGTCACGTTTGACCACGTCGATGTGACGAGACTGCTCAAGGACATCACATCATTGAAAACTGAGATGACCAAGATGCAGTCCAGAATGGAGGCCTCAGATGACATCATCGCTGAGCTGCGTGCAGAAATTTCATCACTTCGCAACGTTGGATCAGTAATTAGGTCGCCTGAGCTCTCAAAGGTCAACACTCGTCGAGGAGTGCATAATGTGTCAATTGGCAGTTTTGAGTCAGCTAATACGAGTGCGTCACAAACTGCCGATATTGCTGACAAAGCTCCGGTCGCCCGCACGTCTGCACTGACCGCTGTTACGTCAAACGTAGGTACGTCAACCCCTACACGTGCCTACGCGGATTGTGTCGCTAAGGGAAAAAATACAAAGCGACCAAATGAAAGAGGGGTTACAAAGAAGCTCTGTATATCTACCACTAAGGATAGTAGGATACAGCCGAAGGAGAATGTCGACAGGGATGGCTTCGTGATGGTGCAGAGAAAGAAAAAGAAGCCAACCCAAAACAAGTGCGGCACTGCACCGACTGGACCGAACCACCTGCTGCGTCCTGCTGCACCCGTGACGCCGCTCTACGTGTCCCGACTGCATTACTCTACAAAGGCCGAGGAGATTGTAGAGTACATACAGGTCAAGACGAAGTGGACTTTGAGAGTTGTGAGGTTGGAATCACGTCACAACGTGAGTTTTAACTCCTTTGTGGTAAGAGTGCCGACTGAGCACCTTTCAAAATTCACTTCACCAGAATTCTGGCCTAAGGGAGTTATATTCCGCCGTTTCCGTGGCCGGATACCGGATCCTGCGCAATGCACGGCGCCGATACTGCTGAACAAGCAGTAATCGTGTATAATTTTAGTTACCTATATATTTTAATTGTTTATGTATAGTATTTTATTTTATATGTATTGTATTATGTATGTAATATGGGTCTTTGTTACCTGAAATAAATTAATAAATAAAATAAAAAAATAAAAAATAACTATATAGCTATAAAAAATATTAAAAATAAAATAAACAAGAAAAACAAACTTTTAGCCCCTTTCTGCTCGATATCATTAACGGCAACACGTAAACGCTTGTAAATGGTACGAAGTCCTTCGTGCGCGAGTCCGACTCGCACTTGACCAGTTTTTAATTACTTATTTTAAAATCAAAACCACAACACGCGCTGCTCACCAGTAATCCAAGGTTAAACTGATATAAAATTAAGCAAGCGTGTTTGCATGCGTTTTTTCTTTTACAGCTACTCTTAATTCGCTTTCATTTAATCGTAGTGCGTGCTAAGCCATGTTTCTGTACTGAAAAGTTATGGGCTGCCCAATAAACATCTCGCCATATACAATGTGTAACGGAAAGGGTATATACATAGAAAGAGCAAGGCTTCTTTGGATCATAACAAACGATATGGCCAGGGTTTCAACTCAAAATTAAATAAAAAAAGTCAGTATTGTTTTGCAAACAAAAAATAAAAATGCGGAACCCTTTATTCAGAAATACCAGGAGTTATTTTTACTTGCAAATAGTTCGTTGACATCGATCAGCTGATTGAGTGCTGATGTATTTATTTCAATTTGAAAAGTTCGGTTTCTGGTATCTATGAATTTTTTTAAATCATTACTTCCGGACTTGTAGAGATAGGATTAAATAACCCTTGATAATTTTCTTTGTCTTTCCGTTACACCTTGTATATCAAAACTTTCGGGTTAATTTTGTTGGTGATCGGCTGAGGTTCTACCTCTGTTTTTTATAAAAGTTATTGGTTTTTAATAATTGAATATTAATAACTAATTTAAAAATAATGAATTTTTTTTTTCATTCCTTTTTTCTCTTTCTGAATACTACAACAACATTTATAGTCTCCGAATCGGTACTGTCATCGAGAGTGCACACAATTATTGGCTATAATAAAAGTACAGATTTATCTAGGCTGGAGTTCTGCTCGCCTTTATGCCCGGTAAAGTAGCAAAAGCCTCGTGGCTAAATACAAATGCCTGTCCGAAAAAAAAATACAGTAGATATCACATTCTCATTTATTTAATACTAGCGTTTACCCGCGGCTTCGCTAAAATTGAAGCTATTAATAGTATCTCATTATGTTACTTCTGATACCTCCAATTATATGTGTACAAAGTTTCATGATGATCGGTTAAGTAGTTTTCGTATAATATTATAGGTTAGGGTAGGTACAGTCTACCGCTACATAGCAATAAGATTATGTATAAATATGTTTTTTAATAATCGAGTTGACAAACCGCATAGATTTTCAAAATCCCTTAAAAATTTATACAAACAGGCGGATACAAAAAAAGGATCAGAATAAACGTTTTATGTAGGCAAAGGGCCTACATAAAACGTTTAATTCCTATAACCTGTCGGCGACAGCCTTGCTCATCCGAGATTTATGATACCCCGAAAAAAAAATTGTAAACGCCTTAATTTATTTTTACGCAAGAGGTCTTAAATAAACAGCCAACAATGGCCCAGGAGAATCGAATGTCGGGAAACTTAAGACTTTAAAAAAGTTTTTTTTATGAAGCACCTAAAAGAATGATTGTCTATGAATTAAATATTCGTTCCTATAAATAATACAGATCAAACTTTACAAACTCTTTTCTTTTTGTTTCACCCCTTTTTCCTTCTTTCCAGATATTTTTAATATTTACAGAGGATTAAAATAAAATATTTTCCACGAAGAAACGGCCAATCAAATGCATATTTTATTATAATTAGAAGTATTGAGTTGGTAAGTAGTGCAGCTTCTTAATTTAAAACGTATGACAGAAGTTGTTATAGATTTGCATTCACATTCATATTTTGACTGTGTACATTGCGTTAATTTGCAGCAACAAAGACAATGGGGTTGCAATTTAAAGTTTATGATGAGTTTTGAAGCGATTTATTCTGACTACAGTTCCTAAAAACAACCACACTTAGTTGGGTGCTAAGTGTACTGTCATTACTAATTACACTTTAAAAAAGAATGTAACTATGTAATGATTACACCAAATGAACAATTCTATAATTTATGTAGAGCACAACGTTAGTACGCTCAATAAGGTACTTGACTGGGAATGGCACAGCCAAATAACATGACTGACTATTGATTTGTTCCTGCGTTATATGTGCATATGGTCGCCAGAGCGTACTGAGGAGTGAGATTAGGTTAAGTAACGTATAGGTGACACCACTAGCACTTTAAATCTATCGAATTTAGGACCTATTAAATAAATACACATTTTTATTTAAAAAACGCTAACGAATGCGAATTGAACAAGTAACTTACCAACATTTATCATTCTAAGCGTCTAAGGTTAATTTACCGTAAAAATACGGGTGTGAATGATGTATTTCTTCTATAGGCTGAATGAATACATATAAAAAAGGAATTCCTTTGAGATATCCATGTTCCATTGAATTAAGAATCGTATTGTACAAATAATGTTGGATGTACCAGTAGAACGATAGAAACGGCACCTACAGTTGTAATAAAACTTTATTAAACAAATCTTAGAAGTTTATTTACTGTTAGAATTTTACTGAAACGCCGTAACGCGGAGATGTGGTACTAACGCTGTGCATGATGTCGCTCCAAAACATGATATCGTTCATACAAAATGATGCTGTGTTACATAAATGGCACGGCGGCGCTGGCGTCCTTATTCCTTTCGCGTCTCGGCTACGTATGTTCCATGTTTTCGCCTCACGTCGTTCCTGTATATTTCATGGTAATACTTACAACTCACCGCACCTGGAAGGATTTTTTTGCCTATGTATACTGGGTGACTTTTTTTACTGTCTTGCTAATTATATGGTGTGTTATGTAAGTGGAATAGAATCTATAGACCACAGTATATTTGTACTAGTATTTCGGTAATTAGAAATTTAAAAATGAGATAAATTACTTAAAAGAAATACATCCTACATAGCGTGTGCATAATAATAAAATTAGGTGCCTACGCCTATATATATACCTAGGCCGCAATGACACATGAATAAAAAGGGTGAGCGAAATAGCGTGACTATCCAGTTAGGTACGCATTTTTTCGCTTATGATTTTCCCTCTATGTTAGTAAAAAAAAAATGATAAAATAACTTTGCCGTAGACATCTATTTCATATACACATCACGCCTTATTATTTTCATGACGGTAAAAAAAAGTCACCCAGTATAACTGTCACCAATCCGCCTCCCAAGCGCGGTGATTATGGTATCACCTCCTTCAAATGCTGCCCATGTTCAACGGGCTGATGATTAATGACGAAACACATCAATGTATATATAAATTAGTATATAAGATCTACAAAATATAAAATGCAATAATTTAAATAAGTACAAAAATATTAAAAAATTATATTGAGTCCGTCAGTAAAATTACTAAAAAATATTGAGCACGTATTTTTTTATTACCAAATCAATAAAAATTTTCAAGCAAACACAAACAATAAAGTTCAGGAGAAGGGGGCTTATGATGTCACTTATAGGTAAAATTGTACCTAGACACTTATGTGACGCCACTGCGTCACATAAATTTCAACGCGCTGCGCTACGTATGTTCGTCATTTTTTGTTTGAGGAACGAAAAAAAAATAGGTGTCCATTATTTTTTGGTAATCTAACTGACGGACAGAATTTTTAAGTCTTCATGCGTATTCGAGCTATATTTTATGACGCTTTGACACAACATGACATAACGAAACGATTTTGAATCAGTTTTTTTATGTTGCTAGGGCAGGATAAACATTTTCCCAGTAGGATAAACATAAAATATAATATAGCTTATGCAACGCTACAACAAGATCGGGCTTACTGCAATAAGCGCTCAAATCTTATACCGTTGAACTTAAGCATCATGTTTAGCAGATCTTAGAATAACCTCTAGTCAAACAAATCCATTCAAACATGCTTACTTTGGTGGAATAATGCAAACATTGCTAAGTAATGAAAGGAAGCTCTGGATAGAAATATATTATGTTTGACTTGCTGAGAATCGCTATTTTACTGTAGTGGATAGTTACGTAACGATATTACGACGACATTGCCAATCAGGTCGATACAAGTATCGATTTCATCAGAGGTCGTGGCTTCGATGCCCACAACGGACAAGAAATCTTTGTGTAAAATCTATAATTACTTTCCTATTTTGGTTGTTTGAGGGTCTACCTTCCGTGCCTCGGTATGCAATTGTAATTGTAAAAGTATTGCCTATTTAAGTACGTTTCGCCGGGTCTTCTCAGTTGTGGCGCATTGCATCCAATAGTAACATTAAAGCGCGTCCGTCGTTATATACTCATAGTCTGCCCAAATAATGACAATCGTTCCAACGCAATATAGACAGATAAAGCTATACAAAAATAATCAAGACTAAAATGTAAAATCAAAAAGCAAAAGCATGCTTAATTTGAAAATTTATAAAATGTTATCAAATGAAAGATAAATTATTGTTTTGATTATTTACAAGTGCCTGTAATACTTTTAAGTAAATAAAAATTATGTACGTAAACTATTTTAAAATACAATGAAATCAGGAAACTCAATACAGCAAACCAATACTTGCACACACCTGTAAAAGCCCACAAATAAGCAAATCCTCCACTTTAGTGCATGTTTACACTGGCGGCGTGGGGCCGCAGTGACACGCCCCGCTATTTCATTAACGGCTTAAATTTCTTCTATTAGGTCATCTACACACTATCGACCTGTTTATTTTATTCACACATAAACACGCGCTAAATTACGTAGGTGCGACTAATGCACAATCATTGATGTTGCTTAAAGTAATAAATGTTCACCAAAATGAAAATTTTCATTTTATTGTTATTTCATACCATTAAGTGAGCTAACAAGCATACAAACCCAAGACCAAACATAAACTCACGCGTAGCCAAACCAAGTTAGTACCAGTTGACACACAATATTGAGATTTTTCATTTGTTTTTACTCTAACGTTCTTACAATATTTAAAATTGTGAATGTGAATGTGAATGGATATTTCTTACTCTGTTATGCAAAAGCTACGATCATATCAGATTGAAACGAAGTGTATAAAATAGCTTAATATATAGGCTGCAAAATGTTACATTTCAACTTACTACAACAGAGCATTTGAAACCGTAACCACATAATATGTAGGTAGCTATATTTTTTTCTTTTATGTCATTCTACTAAACAAAATCCAAACAATAGCCCTGAAATTTGAATTAACACCGTTCTGATAACACCTCGCGTGTACATAAACAAGCGACAATACAACAGCTTAAAGAAAACAAGTAAGTAAATAAACTGAAGAGATAAGAATAAACTTAACATGCAAGGAAAACGTTACTTGAAGTAATGTGACATGGAAACACTACTCGATGAAGTGATTTTCACCTTATGGTGTAACTACAAGGAAAACTGTGATCGACGGTTGAAATGCACTTGTTTTTCCCTACAAATATACATAAATGCTACCTATACTGTATAAGTGTAACATCCCTCGTCCGTGGGTCGTTACTCGAGTTGCCAATTGAAAACCAGCGCTTGGTATCGCCTAGCCTATGCTGAGGTAGCGACTTTTTCGGCAGAACATGCAAGCTGTCTTATTGTTTTGTACATTAACTATATGTATGCTGTGTAATATATTTTGTGTCGTGCTGAATAAATGTATTTTCTTTCTTTCTTCTTTTTTTCATCGCCATTAAAAGTATTATTTTTTAATAAATCTATTCAAAAATAATACCTAGTATGTCGGTGTTACAATTGGACCTCGCATAGCAATGAAGGCTACATAAATCGTATTTTATAGAAGAATCTTTTAATACGATCCACAAAAATACGACTCACCCTATAAACATATCACATATGGTTGAGTTTCCACCTTTTAAAATTGATAGTGTTAAATTAACCAATTGGCGGATGTGAGATTCCACCTTTTCAAATTGATAGTGGTAAATAAATCAACTGGTGGATGTGAGTTTCAACCTTTTAAAACTGATAATGGTAAATTAATCAATTGATGGATATATAATATAATAATAACATATAATAATATAATAATGTTTTATTGGCATCCAAAAAAGTACAATGCGGTATATTTTCTATTAACATGACTTAATGAACTAGATACATGGGTTCTTTAGAATATACGATGATCAATGGCCCCCGAGCTAGGAAATTCCTGTGTTGCGGGGGACATCCAATCCGTCTACATTTTACAATAATGTTCCAGTATTAATTAAGTGGTTGAGTAAGTAGGTTACGATCCCTTTATTTTAATCAAATAGAGAAAAAAAAAAGAGAAGACATGGAGTAGTAAGTATGGTTTTATATGTGTTGTGTAGGTGTGTGTGTGTGTGTGTGTGTTTCCGCGTGTGTGTGTGTGAGAGAGAGAGAGTATGAGAGATTGCTTTGTATTAAATTAGTTGTGGATTTAGCAACTCTTCTGTCTCATTATAATTCAGAGAGAGCATATGGGTTTCCGCCTTTTAAAATTGATAATGGTAAATTAAAAAACTGGTGGATGTGGGTTTTCACTTTTTAAAATTGATAGTGGTAAATTAAACAACTGGTGGATGTGGGTTTTCACCTTTTAAAATTAGTAGTGGTAAATTCACCCACCGGACTAGACGACTGGGTGTAAGTTTACTAAGTCGAAATTCACAGGTGGTGCCACCTGTAAACTTCACCATTTCACAATGTTGTTAACGAAATAGAGGGGTTTATATATTATTTACTTAATAGAGAGCGAGAAAAAAAAACAAACCTTTGCCTCTCCATATATTTACCCAAAGGTGAGAAATTTATAGGGTGAGACGACACCTAAGTCGATAAACTTGTTAAGCGATCTGCCCTGAGTGAGACGCGCAGGTGTCAGTATCTAACAGTGGTATGCACAATACTTGGGCTTAAGTATTCACTTGAGTATGTAGTGTCTCACTGTCATGATATCTACTGCTATGGTAATAGAAATCATCAAAGTGACACCTGATATTGCCAAGAATACCCACTCGTAGTCTTTAATGTTGTTATTGCATACGAGAGTAAATATTCATAATACATAAACAGGGTTATTTCTAAAAACATTAACAACCTTTGTGGATGCTGGCCGCTTCTTACCGCAACAACTGGAGATCTATGAGGTAGGCCTTTGTCCAGCAGTGGACGTTCTACGGCTGAAATTATAAATGATTATAAAGTACTGATAATTCAAAAAAAATCAGCTGTTCCATACATTTATGTTTACTTAACTCGACAAAATGTATGGAACAGCTGTTTTTTTTTTGTTGCGATTTCATGTTTCTTCCCATAGTAGAAGTTGCTTGTAATCATGAGTACTTTCACCCTCTGAAAGGTTGTTAATATTTTTAAAATAACCCTGTATACAACTAAAAAAAGTTAATTTCTTGACGTCAGTAAGGCGCGGGTTGGTACGTTATAATATTTTATTATAGTTATTTTATTAAAACGAAACAGTAGAAAGTCTTAAGATCGCCAGCGGATTGAGACAGTATGAATAGATACATGTTTTATATCTATTGTATTTATATTGACTACATGTTTGATTCCATGGCATAAAGATTTCAAGTCCAAAACTGACCACTAATAACATTGATAAATGAATTTTAATCGGCAGTTACGTATTTAGGTACAATCACTTGTACATAATCACAATGAAAAAAAAATGTATTACAAAAATATAATTCTTGCTCTATTCTACTCTCCAACTATAATTTTTTAGAATTTAAAATACATTTATTTGCCAGAAACACGGTAAGGTAAGGTAAGGTAACTAGGTAACTAACAGTCGTAGGCAAATCTTACAAATAAAATAAAATAAAATAAAAAAAGTTTTTATTTACGTAAACCTATTACAGACATTTGCAAATAGTCAAAACATATTTGGCTCATTAATATAATATATTTAATTTATTAATTTAGTTTAGTTATTATAGTTATAATAATAATAAATAGTTTGTATTAGATTTTTTATAGCTTTAGCGTAAAAGCTCAGGTATGAAAATAGAATTTTATTTTTTATCTATAATTTAATAGTCTAAAGTTCTGTCATTTGAGTATGTTATTTATAGGATGCGTTTTACATGTGTTTTAAATAATGCATCAGGCATGTCAGTAATATGAGAGGGAAGTTTGTTATAAAATCTAATGCAATTTCCCATGAATGACTTACTAACTTTGCTGACCCTAAAGCACGGCTTAGCTAGTTTGTCTGTCTACAGATCTACAGAAAACAGTCATAGTCCGTCCGTCCGTTCTGTGATATTTGTTTCTCTAATCTAATAATAATATTTACATAGAAATCGAAATTAAAACCCGCATTCAAATTGCAAGTATGGCTGTTTCTAAGTCACACACGTCTGAGGGCGTATGGTGCTCAGGGCCACGACCACGGTGGATAAAAAAATCAATGAAAAAAAAAGAGTTTGATAAAGCACAATCTTACGTTACCTAATGTTATTGCACCTCATAATGAATCACTAATGCAAAGTTGACTGTGTAACGAAAAAATCAATTTAGTCTGTATCACAAAAGCAATTAAAACGTTCTTAATATACATTCATCTACAATCTACGTCTATCTAAGGACTTCTAAAATTAAATACTCTAATTACAGCTTGGCAAAAAAGTCTAGAAACGGAACTATTTTTTTGTCTGTTGGCAACATTCCCAAAATAATGTAATTTCATAATAAACAAAATTAAAATCAATAAGTAGAATAACTTATTGATTTGAAAAAATAATACATAAATAAAATAGGAATAAATATATATCTAAAACAAAACCAGGTAAGTATCAAGATTAGGTTTATATGCTATTCGGTTGCAACGGGTTGCTACACAAACAACACAGTGGCGCCCTCATTATTTTCTACTCTTTTTTGCCAAGCTGTAACTACTCCCTGATATGAAGAATACTAAAAATCTATTATCATTATAATCAAGATGACATATGAAAAATCATTAGTCAAGTTTGAGCCGTGAAAAAATATAGAGCTGTCGTTTTGTTTTAAGAGCGAATTTAATTTAGTCTATAAATAGATGTGTAGTCAGAAAGCTGAAGGGATCCAGTGTGGTGTATAGACTAACCCTTTGTGCTCTTATCTAATAGACTGGCGTCTCTAGCAGAGGTTAAAAGCCCGCCTACAACGGCTTTGTACAATTCAATAACAATAAAACCTCTTGTAATGTTAGAGTCGAATGAATATTGTATTATAAAGATTGCACAACGTGTAGGTTTCATTAATTTAAGATTTTAGTCTTAAATTAATGAAACCTACTCACTTATTCAAAATACATGCTACATTCTTTTTGGTACGTTTTTAGGGTTCCGTAGCCAAATGGCAAAAAACGGAACCCTTATAGATTCGTCATGTCTGTCTGTCTGTCTGTCCGTCCGTATGTCACAGCCACTTTTTTCCGAAACTATAGGAACTATAATGTTGAAACTTGGCAAGTAGATGTATTTTGTGAACCGCATTAAGATTTTCACACAAAAATAGAAGAAAAAAACAAAAAAAATTGGGGTTCCCCATACTTAGAACTGAAACTCAAAAAATTTTTTTTCATCAAACCCATACGTTTCTATGGATCGCATCTATGGATAGGTCTTCAAAAATGATATTGAGGTTTCTAATGTCATTTTTTTCTTAACTGAATAGTTTGCGCGAGAGACACTTCCAAAGTGGTAAAATGTGTGTCCCCCCCCCCTGTAACTTCTAAAATAAGAGAATGATAAAACTAAAAAAAATATATGATGTTCATAACTATGCAAACTTCCACCGAAAATTGGTTTGAACGAGATCAAGTAAGTAGTTTTTTTTTAATACGTCATAAACCGTAAACCACAATTTACCTTTCATTCAATCAACTATTATTAACATCGATCAAAGTTGCAACTAGTACGGAACCCTTCGTGCGAGAGTTCGACTCGCACTTGGCCTGTTTTTATTTTAGACTAGAGTGGATAGTAATGTGGTTTGTACGCAGTTTGACAGAATTATATATATTTTTATGGGGTTTAAGTTTTTGAATAAACACATTTTTCATTATTTTTCTACATATTATGTAAAGAAGATTGAAAGAGTGTCCTTACGGAACAAACTTCAGATTTCTAAGTCTAACAGTTACATGTCGGTGTCATACATTAGACTTCGAAATCTGAAGTTTGTTCCGTAAGGACACTCTTTCAATCTTCTTCAGTACATTGCTGGACATAGGCCTTTACTTATTCGCACCATAACACCCGGTCCCTTCGCATTCAGTCTTCCTCGGTTACCTTTTTCAAGTCATCGGTCCGCGCAGAGACGCGGTTTCCGCTTTAAGTCGAACCTGCTCCAGCCCATTACCACTTCAACTATTTTATTACCTCATTGTAAAGTTTATTTTTCAGAAATCTTATCATACCTCGTTCCATAACTCATTCAGCGACATTGAACCTCCATTCCATATCTTGGCACCGTACGTACTGACCGTATAATTTAGTCTTTACGCACTGCGGTAGGTATAGGCGCGTAATCTTACGTGCCAAAAAGAGCACCGAAAGTGGATTTTTAAAATTCAACATTCCCTAAAAAGAAGAAGTTATAACTTTGTACTAGAAATTTAAGCAAATGAATTCGCGGGTAAAATCGGCATAAAAAATTGTATGTTCTATTATTACGGTTTAATTCATAAATACTTTAAAATTGCTAATCATTTATTATTCCCCATTTTATATCTAAGTTATATTTCTAGGCAGTTAGCTATGAGTCAAAGCATTTCAAGTCAAAGTGAAAAATTCTTTATTCATATCGACACGTTTAAAATATTTTACATCATGTTCTTATGATGCGTCCCTTTCTTTTTCTACCACCAACCACATTGTGGTTGTGTCTCTGAGATTATCATACGAAACTTTATAAAAGCCATTGCTTCATACCCGTAATGACATAAAGCAATTTTTAAATAAAAAATAATAATATCTTTCTTCGTTTCAGAAGCGGATCCATGTTACGATGCTGGACGACCTCGTAGCCACGCTAGCGCCGAACAGATCCATTCTAGGCTTGGATCCGAATTTCCTGGTTCCATACAATGAAGTCAGTCACAGATATAATGACAGCCAAAATAATACACAGGTGAGTTCAAAACATATCGGCATAAAAGCAAGTTAAGTGCGTACATACATTTTCGCAATTAGTTTTTAATTATATAACACGAAAGATTTTTCTCCACACACAGACAACCTCCGTAGCGTAGCGGTATTTGGCTCGCTTTAAGTCTCGGAGGTTGTGGGTTCGATGGCCACACCGGACAAGAAATCTTTGTGTAAATTCTAAGATTTCTTACCGGGTCTGGTTGGCTGAGGGCCTCCGTGCCTCGGAAAGCATATCTATCATATCTATAACAAGCGTATATCAGGGAACGTGCAGCAGCATTGTACGTTATACGGGCTGATAATGATGATGATGAAATATTTTTCGTTTGATCTCGCCATAATGGCTGAGCAGATTAAAATTCAATTGTCCCATAAATTATAATAGCACATAGACTTCCTTTATTTCTGAAAACTCAGTAAAAACTTAGACACGTTTCACGCAAGCAAATGAGCGGCGTGCGATATCTGCCAACGAAAACGTTTTTCAAAATAAAGGATTGACAGTATTGATAAAATCTACGCCAATAGGTGCTACAGTTTGCACCATTCGATTACATGAATAATCTTCTTTACATCGAAAGGTTTCCATCTAGCTGACAAACTCAAATGAATAAAAAAAATGCTCTCTCAGCGAAAATAGTCTATAAAAATCTTACGAATAAAAAGAAATCTGAATAAGATTTCTAGAAATTCAAGATTCAGTATATTTTTATGAATACTGATAAGAGATTTATTTTAACTATTGGAGCATTTCATGTCAAGCGGACAACCAAAATAAATTAGGTCGTGAATTTAGTTTATATTCTGGTCAGTTATACAGTAGACGTGAATGTGTACAGTGTACACCGAATTATTTTTTCATATGATGCTTTAATGCGGAGTTATGAGCTTTTAAAAATTTTCAAATCATGAAGTCATGAATTTTTGGATGCTTATTATTATCTGTATCAATTTATTTGTAAAAAAACTAAAAAGTGTTGTTTCTTATAGTAAAAAGGATGAAGTTTTTAATTTTATGTCGAATTCTAAATTAGTTTTTTTTATACGTATACCGGAAGCCGAACCGGAAGTGAAAATTTCAAATCGACGTTTAAGTAAATTCGCCATTTTTTTTTAATTTTTTCAACTTAAATTTAAGCTTTAAATGTATATACTTAATAAACCATTATAAGAGCGCATTGTATGTTTGACCATCACAACTTGCGGAATAAAGAGAAAAAGTATACATTAAAGCAGATGATATGAACCTCAGTTCATATCATCTGCTTTAATGAATAATTCTATAATGAAGTATACATTAAAAAAAAAAAAAAAAAAAAAAGTTTAGAGGGTGAAAGCTCTCGCGGCAGCTACTTAAGATAATTTTTAATTCATTTTATTTTCTTTGACTGTTAATATAATCGCTCGCTACTAAACCTTAATCCGACTCCTGTAAAAATACCTAATGTGAAACCACAACGTTGGTCCTATTTTCGTTTATACTGCTAATACGCCCAAAATTATACAGAAGCAACAAAAGTAACAGCGGTCTACGCTGTATTCGTTATTGTGTTTCTTTGATACCAACCTCTACTTACTTATACAACACTTCTGTTGAAAAATCTCTTGTATTTTTGTTACATAGATACAATGTTTTAACAAACATTTGTACCACAGTACGGTATGGATGAGACGATAAACTATATGTATGTTTGATTTTCAAATAACGTTTAGCATTACAAATATGATTTAACAGTATCGCTACCTATGCCTTTTTTTTGTCTGGACGGAAATGCATTTACGCATTCCCACCGCCGCTGCAGCGTATTCGCGCGCTTACGGTGGGATATGTGGGACTCGCCATCTCCATAGCGTGGTATGCAAACTCATACCACGAGGAGAGGACCCTACACCACTAAAACTCCCCGGACACTCCTTCGATCCGCCGTTGGCGGGGGCCGGGTACGCAAGAAGCAACCCGGCCCATGACTACCTATGCCCTGACAAACGGGTTACTTAGAAAGTCACCTTAGACTTTTTTTTATATCATTATACACTTCTTTATATCATTACTTGCTAGGTGACTAGCGGAGGCTACAAGTATACCTACAGTAGGTACATCCAGTTGCAACAGTAATTTTATAGTAGCTAGCTACGCTTAATGCGCAACGTTCGCATTTTATGTATTTATCATGATGAATATGTTGGAATATGACATTTTTAACTGTTATACTAAAATAATTGTTTATTATGTGAATATAAAAATAACTCTTTATTCTATCTGGTCTATTGTTAATAAGCCTTAAAAGTTAATATTATCAGTAGACTAAGGAATTTCAATACAATGATAAAAGTATAAAATTGAAATTATACATATTCACAAGGCTTTTTCTATGTTTTTCACCTAATGATGACTTAACATAGGTCTCTTATTGCCACTTACTTTCGCAAAATAATAATCTTTAAATATATCGCAATTTGGTCGCAATTTTCTGCACAAGGACCACATATAGAGTAAAAGCGGGATAGTTGCCCCATTTTTCAATGAAGCTGTTTCATTTAAAAAAGTGTTCTAATTAATAATATTTCGAGGTGTATATCGAAACATAGGTCTTTGATCTTTCATAATAGCCCATTTTTGTTTACATAATTAATATTCGTTTCGAGTAATCCATGTTTTATTTTACCTCTCAAAAAAGGGATAGTTGCCTACTATAGCGGATAGTAGCCTAACGTAAAAAATCTTCGGGGGATACTCGCCTCATGTTAGAATAGGCACCTCCCTATATTTTTTTTTTCAGATAATTTTCAAGTAATTTCAAGTTATTAGTCTTTCGTTTATGAAATAATGAAATTTATTCAGCACTTAGGTATTTACATACACTTGTACTTGTCAAAATTACACTGTATAAGACTAAATCACTAAAGTATCACTTAAGTAGCTAAAAACATTGTTATAATTATTTGATCTTACAGAATTTTTAATCAGTCTGTCCGTCTGTCGAGCGATAAATGACAAATGTACACATTAGGTATAGTAAGATGCATTAAAGGTAACAGGTCTAAAATTAAAATTAACTTCAAAGAATCCGGCCAAAGTTTAAGCGACATCCACCTGAGGGCACCCTTAAGGGGTTAGGACCAACGCTCAGGGTGCCACTGGAGTAAAGAGTAGATTTACGAACAGTGGTGATGATCGCTGGCACGAGATCACAGTTTGGGGAATAAGCAACAACGCGGTCCTCGGCCATGCCGTCGAGGATCCTACCCTAGCTAACCTGCAACCTTTCACTAGCTACCTAAGTGGACGACCCGGAGAAGAAAGGAAGAAAGAAACTCCGAGATTATTTTTTTGTCTCTTTTGCTCTGTTTCATTTTTTTATGTCAAGTCTTTTATCACAATCATGTAATATTGTACAATGTATATTTGATGTAAGCGAATGCAAGCACAGTACCATTTATTGCCTGGTCAATTTATACCGACCAGGAGTTCAATAAGACAAGAAAAAAATAATAATTATACAGTAAATACTATAATGTAGTTATTAAAGTTTACTCAGGCACAAACAATCTCCTACAAAGAAACCTAATGGCGGATGCATTCACATACATTTACAATATGACAATTTACACAAGTTCAACCAAAGGATATACCTATAATAATAATAATAACATTTTCCGTACATTCCGTATTTCGTTAATTCCATTTGATTTTTATCTAGTTGTTTGAATGTAAGTTTAAACTATCTTCCGTTAAGCTGATGGCTGAGGCATTTTATTTACCTAGAATAATTGCAACGAAACAAGTTCTAGTTACCATAAGTTAGAAAAAACGCAAAAACAAAAAAAAACTCTTTATTTTCTTAATTCTTTTATTACTCGATCAAAAATCTATAGTGGCTCCAAGGGCAACTATCCGTCAAATTAAAAAGGGCAACTATCCTTTTTTATACGGATACTTGCCTTTTCTATTTCCAAAATATTTTTAAAACTATTCAGCAATAAAACGTAACAAAAAGTATAATTGAAACTTTAACGCATGCCAAGAAACAAAAAGTTGGCTGTAGCTGCAACTATTATTAAAAATATTAAATACAAAAGACTTGCCAATATAATTTTGACGCCCTTCAACGTTTCGCCGTGAAAGATATTTGCTCACACAGACAAAACGCGTGCCCCTACTTTAATGGCTTTAGTGAAAATAATGTCTGCAGGGGGGCCTTTCCAACCATTATCAAGTTTACCTCCAACAAATCTAACATTGAGTATTCGAAACCGAGGCATCTATCCCGACAGCATCCCACTGGGGCATCTATCCCGCCTTTACCCTACTCGTAACAATGTCGTGTCACATCGAGCCGGCAAAATTTTATTGTTTACCGCGCGCTGGCTACATTACAAAAACCGTCATCCCGCAGGCCGCACGATATCGTCCATGGTTAGGGCTGCCACCCGTACTATATTATATAGTATCGTACTATATTTTTGTCAAATGTACTATATTTTTGTCAAATGTACTATATTTTTGTCAAATGTACTATATGTTATTAAAAAACTAACATAATACAAAAAAAAACAATATTTTGTCGCTCATCCAAATTTAACCCCTTTTTAAAATTTTGAACGCGCAACAGCATATGATAAAAATGAATTGTTGATTTATTTTAATATCGATCAAACATGCTCTTATAATTATATTTAAGGTTAACATATCTTGATGGCCTAAGTAAAGAGTAATAACAAATTAACAAATACACATGGAAAAATAAATAATGATAAAAAATAAATGTGTATATTTTGCAACTTTTTGTAAAAAGTACTATTTAAACCAAAAAAGAAGGTGGCAACCCTATTCATGGACGACATTCCACCTGTGGGCCGCATTTTGACGGCCCCTGGACTTGAGTCTAACGAGTCGCCGGCGCGCCATACATAGCCAGTGTAGTCTAAGTAACCCGCCTGTCGGTATATTATATTATCTACCGATTACCAATAAAGCAATATTGATTATAGGTAGATAGTACTTATGCTGTTGCTTTAACCAAGGCCGAAAGATGGCACCTCTAAATCACCTTTACGATGGTAGAAAGACAAGTCGTAAATTTTGTCTGTCAGCGTGGTTCCGCATAACTTTTACGACTAATGCATCTGGACTGGTGAACAATTCAGGTAGTCCCAGTAGACGATTCCTTTTACGATTTTCTTGTTTTATGAAGGTTATTAGTAAATTTTGGAAAGTTCCATAATTTTGGTATAACTTATCACACTGGATAAAGATTATAATCTTTTTATCATGAGGTAGGATGATTTGCGGAAAATTCGTCTAAAACAATTCGTCTAAAACAATTCGACTAAAACAATTCACTGACTGCACAGATGGCTCAGTGGTTACGGTAGTTGCTTCTGGGACCTGGTGTTCTGGGTTCGATTCCCACCCGGGACAATTATTTGTGTGAACCACAAATAATTGTTCTGAGTCTGGGTGTACTTTGTGTCCGTGAAAGTCCCCCGCGACACAGGGATTTATTTCCATAGTGCGGGAGTTGTCTTTTTTAAAAGTAAAGTAAAGTAATTCGACTATTAACAATTCGACTAAAACAATTCGACTTAAAAACAATTCGACTATTAACAAGTCGTCTAAAACAATTCGACTAGTAACAACTCATCAAAAACACATCGAAAGGTATAAAAACGGCGTGGGACCAAACAGTGGATTAGCTTAGTTCTAATCCAGACAGTAGTCTCAGTTTACTATACTGATATTAATTTTAATTGGTTGCATATTAGAAAATCAAAACTTTCCTGAGCTAATTTCAAAAGAACAACGTACAAATCAACAAAGTTTAAAATAACGATGGTCATTTGATCAAAAGTTCAGCTGACCAAAGTCTGGAATCTGGCTCTTCTGGCTAAATTTTCTTCAAGGGAAATTCTTGGAATATCACGTTAAATTTATTAAAACCAACTTAATTAGGTAATAACATGTATGTTAGACTTGCTCTTATGTGTGTCGTTCATTGTTCATCGCCTAAGTTCTGAAATTCATTGCGGTAATACCTAATAATAAATTGCCTTCTCGCCGAACTTCCACGGAAGCCTAATGCAGAGTAAAATATGTTCGAAAACCCAGGTGCACTCTTTAGTCTCTAGGGTCGCCAATCTTTAATCGACAATATGATTTATTTTGTGGAATAACGCTTTATAACCTACTTTCGTGAACCATACATAATCGTGACTAAAAAAAACATTACATTTCTGTACGTATATGTGTTATAAACTAGCAACTATCTCTTAACGAATAAAGTTACTACTCAAAAAGTGTAGGCACGTAACACACAATCGCAATCAACGCCGGACTAGCCAGTTGTATGTTAGTTCGCGTATTTTAGTTAGTTTTGCAGCGTACAGTCGCTTTTCTGTACTGTCTTCAAGGATGTCTGGTTAGAGCACCCGTCCGAATGGCACCTGCCCTTATGCACGAACGGCACGTATCAAAATTTATTTTATTTTAAAGATGTTGTCCACCAAGAGCTCCTGTGACTTATTTATTTGTTGTTCTGGATAAACAACTTATATTATTTATCCGATTATCCGATTTCAACATCAACCTACCTACATTGTACCTTGTCACAATGTCAAATTTACTATCCTTTGCTAATGTAAATTTGTAACGCGACGTAAACACAACTTATAAGCACAATTATGTTTTTATAAATGTAAATATAATTGTAGCATCAACCAGCTATTTTGAGAGTAAGGCTTAGCCTATGCATGCGATTAAGGAACGCCCAATGTAAGGTTAATGAAGGATGCACCAGTATTTGCGAACACTTGTGCACTAGTGCCTGTAATAGGTTTACGTAAATATTTATTTTTATTTTATTTAGTGTCCTGCGCATATACTTAATCTACTTAACATTCTCCAACATGGCTGAAATCAGTCAGGTGATCTAAATAAAGATATTTTTCAATAAGGTGCGAGCGATTCACCTGAGTCTGCTTTTTGTATTTTACAAATTCTAGCGAACGTAACGTAATACAGCTGCAGCTAATGAGCTTTCGGGTTAAATTTCCGCTGAATCTCATTAGAAGCTTGAATTAATTTGGTGTGACGGCAGTGATTTAGGTACTGCCTGCATACGTTAAAGAGATTATTTATGTTTTTAGTACAAGTTTACAAAAAAAGAACATGATTTCGAACGATAATTATAGGTTGATTACTTTTAGAAATACTATAAAGTATAGATTTAAACAACTGTTTAACCGAATGGTTTCCGGAATAGAAAATACCATCCCATGTATTCCCATGAGATTCGTAATAGGCAGCAGCATGTATCAATTTAAGTATACTAAGATAACGGCAATATCCCTCAACTATACTGACTTGCCAAAGACGCTTATCACGAAACCATAATGTGACTATGAATTCGATAAAAAAACATTCATTACCGTAGGGTTATTATAACGGTTTTCGTTTGTTTTTGTTACTGTATTATTGAAGCTATTTAAAATATTTTTTGTATGTATACTAAACGCTGAGTAACGAGGACATTTTTATCAGTCATAGTCGTGATTAGCCTCAAGGTCTGTTAAAAGGAGACTCGTGTTCAGCAGTGGATGTGAACGGGCTGATGTACATAGGTGAAAACGCCTGCACGGATAACGTATTATATAAGGTACGAATGACCCTAATGCAAGCTTATCATATACTATCTTTCCAGTTGTATAACCCTCAAAGAATTTCCAATGATGGTAACGTTACAGCTTTAAATCTAAGCTTTCTATAGTACCGCTTTGACCAAATAATAATTTAAAATCCAATTTCATCATCAAAAATGTTTTTTCACTGATCAAGGGCAGTTTAGTTATTTTGGTTCACGTTGACGCTGACAGATGACGCTGATCAATTTGATGAAAGTTTAATATCGTTTTTGAGGTTTTCGGCCAGAACATAACTTATTTATGTTACTACTAGCGGCCCGCCCCGGCTTCGCACGGGTGGACTTTTATACCCTACCCCTGCCCTGCCCTACCCCTACCCTAACCCTACCCTACCCCTACCCTACCCCTACCCTACCCCTACCCTACCCCTACCCTACCCCTACCCTACCCCTACCCTACCCCTACCCTACCCCTACCCTACCCCTACCCTACCCCTACCCTACCCCTACCCTACCCCTACCCTACCCCTACCCTACCCCTACCCTACCCCTACCCTACCCCTACCCTACCCCTACCCTACCCCTACCCTACCCCTACCCTACCCCTACCCTACCCCTACCCTACCCCTACCCTACCCCTACCCTACCCCTACCCTACCCCTACCCTACCCCTACCCTACCCCTACCCTACCCCTACCCTACCCCTACCCTACCCCTACCCTACCCCTACCCTACCCCTACCCTACCCCTACCCTACCCCTACCCTACCCCTACCCTACCCCTACCCTACCCCTACCCTACCCCTACCCTACCCCTACCCTACCCCTACCCTACCCCTACCCTACCCCTACCCTACCCCTACCCTACCCCTACCCTACCCCTACCCTACCCCTACCCTACCCCTACCCTACCCCTACCCTACCCCTACCCTACCCCTACCCTACCCCTACCCTACCCCTACCCTACCCCTACCCTACCCCTACCCTACCCCTACCCTACCCCTACCCTACCCCTACCCTACCCCTACCCTACCCCTACCCTACCCCTACCCTACCCCTACCCTACCCCTACCCTACCCCTACCCTACCCCTACCCTACCCCTACCCTACCCCTACCCTACCCCTACCCTACCCCTACCCTACCCCTACCCTACCCCTACCCTACCCCTACCCTACCCCTACCCTACCCCTACCCTACCCCTACCCTACCCCTACCCTACCCCTACCCTACCCCTACCCTACCCCTACCCTACCCCTACCCTACCCCTACCCTACCCCTACCCTACCCCTACCCTACCCCTACCCTACCCCTACCCTACCCCTACCCTACCCCTACCCTACCCCTACCCTACCCCTACCCTTCCCCTACCCTACCCCTACCCTACCCCTACCCTACCCCTACCCTACCCCTACCCTACCCTACCCCTACCCTACCCCTACCCTACTCTACCCCTACCCTACCCCTACCATACCCCTACCCTACCCCTACCCCTACCCAAAAGTATCCTATGTCCTTCTCCCAGTTCTTAGCTACCACCCTACCAATTTTTATCCAAATCGGTTCAGCCGTTCTTGAGTTACAAGTAGTGTAACTAACACGACTTTCTTTTGTTTTTAAAATGTATTCTGCTATTCGGGACGGAAACAAATCCAACAAATCAAAAACCATGGCAATCGGTCCAGCCGTTCTCGAGTTATAAGTGTTGTAACAAACACGACTTTCTTTTATATATATAGATTAAAGAAACAATCATATACTTTACTCAAAGATAAATAAACTGTTCTCTTTGACCAAACTATAAATAAGTTAAGCGACTACTCGGCAGGTAATTTATTTATTTTAAATAAGTGCTGAGGAGAGGTGACAAGTGTACTTATCATCAGCCCGTATAACGTCCTGTTCTAAACATGGCCCTTGAGTTATGCTCTTGGCAGGCGGGTTGAAAACCGCAGTAAGTATTACGAATTGTATATAAACAGGTTGCTGCCCCTTACCTGGTATACGATTGTCATATATGATGTTATGACAATCGGAACCAACGGCATCAGAGTCATGAAGGGTAGTCCCCCAACCAACCAGACCCGGAAAGAGTCTATGACTTAACACCAACATTTTTGTCCATAGCGAGAATCCAACGCACGACCTTCAAGATCTAAGGCGAGGAGGTTATGTCTTATAATTTGTATTACTCACACTAATTCTAGAACAGGTAATTCAAGTGTTTCCTTGTTTGTAGCCGTTCCAGTCATTCATCCTACCGTGGTGGCGCCAAGTGCTGTGGACTGTGCTCTTCGCGGGCATGGTGGTGGTGGCCACCGTAGGGAACCTCGTCGTCATATGGATAGTGCTTGCTAATAAACGAATGAGGAGTGTCACCAATTACTTCTTAGGTAAGAGTGTCTTGACAGCTAACAGACAGAAAAGCACTGGGCAATATGTCTTGAAATTTTAAAAACTAAGTCTAAGTATTTACTAAGAATTCAGCCTTCAGCCTATCTCAGTGCTGAACATTGGCCTCCCCTAATTTGCGCCATTACTACCCTATTTAAGTTATCGGTCTGTAGAGGAACGGTTGGTGGTGTTCCTCCACAGAAAATGAAGATCTTCTTTGCCGGGCGAGGTGGTGTGCCCGGCGACCGACGGCCATTTGTTACTGTGCGGAACTTGTATATGTTCGAATTGGCTTGCGAACTTGTATTGCGCGATACAGGTTAGTTAGGATGCTAGGTGGTAGATGGCGCTGCTCGTCTATAGTAGTTGGTGTGCGGCTACTGTAGATGTCGCTACAGGTCCATCTTGCCGCAGTGCATGTAAAATAGGAAACCTGACGTGTACTTAGAATAGCTTTTGTCAGTTACGTGTTAATTGGACGAATGTATTTTGCTGTTCTTAGCAATTGAGGTTACGAAAATAACATGTAACGATCTCAAGGAACCATCTCAGTGCCAAGTGATGTTCGTGATTAATTTTTTACATGTTAATAAGTTGCCTTGTGATAACCGCTACTTGTAAGTAATCTAATATATATTTTAGCGTAATTTTATTTCATTTTATTTGTATATGAGATGAAGTCAATTACAGGGCCATGAGGAAACACTAATGAGTTAGGTCTAATAAATCAAAACGGCACCTAAAACACATTTTAGTAATTATGGGCGTCAATAGTCCATTTTATTATTAAGCAGAATAAATTATAATTTCAAGTATATTTTTTCTTTTTCCCAGTGAATCTCTCCGTGGCAGACGCGATGGTATCAACCCTGAATGTGACGTTCAACTTTACGTACATGCTGAACTCAGATTGGCCTTTTGGCCATTTCTACTGCAAGTTTTGTCAGTTCATCGCCGTTCTCAGTATATCAGCCTCTGTGTTCACTCTACTAGCCATTAGCGTCGACAGGTAAGAACATCTAGATGGTGATAAGGATACTTAATATTATAAAGCTATAGCCCATTTATTGCGGTAGGCTATGCTTTATAAGACACTCTCCGTACCTCTGACTTCCGACCTCCAACCTCCGAAGCGTAGATTTGGCTCGCTTTAAATCTCGGAGGTCGTGGGTTCGATCCCCACGCCAGATAGGAAATCTTTGTGTAAATTCTAAGATTTCTTTCCGGGTCTGGTTGGTTGAGGGACTACCCTCCGTGCCTCGGAAAGCACGTTAAGCCTTTGGTCCCGATTGTTATAACATCATCTATAATAATCGTATATCAAGGAACGGACAGCAGCATTTCCTTGTGTGGTACAACATAATACTGCGGTCACCAATCCGCCTGCCAAGCGTGGTGACTATGGCAAATACCCTCCCCCGCGAGGAGGCCCATGATCAGTAGTGGACGTTATACGGGCTGGTGATGATGATGCTTTATAAGTATTATCACAATTAAATTCAAAAACTTAGCCCAAAATAGGTAACTGTTTCACGCAGACAAGCTAGTAGATGTATTTAAACATTAATAAGAACTAAGAATTTGTGAATTGAATATCGTACTAACAAAGAAATTAATGAACACAACAACAAAAAACTAAACCGGTGAAGCACTCCGCGAATAAACATTTTTTTTTTTTTTTTTTTTTTGCTATGTATAAAGATTTGTTTAGAACTTTTTGGAGAACAAACAATTTCATAATAAGGTAAAAGTCCTTTTTTATTTATAAAGAGTCATCATTAATCTGCTATCAGCATCCTTATTTACAAAATAAGGCTATCCATAAAGAACGTTACACGAAATTCATGATTTGTTGAACCCCTCCCCAGTCACCTTCTGACAGCTGGTTACATTTATGAAACTCAATAATGTGACATCACACATTGAGCAATTAAACATAAAAAAAATTAAATTAAAAAAGCTATTCAGAAATTAAAGTCTCATTGGCTCATATGCCATAGGCGCGTGACCAGTAGAGGCAATATGAACTTGCTAACAAAACAATATAAGCAAAAATATTCATACAGATTAATTTGTATTTTTTTTTTCAAAATTGAGATTAAGAAATTTAGACAACCGGCAGGATTCGAACCTGCATCTTAGGTTTAGCTCCTAATGCCTTAACCATTCCACGGTGGAATCTCAACCAGTCGTCGAAATTTATCAATCTCTTTTAACATGTCTCTAAGAGGAACGTTAGTGCCATCTATCGGTAATGATACTCATTCATTGAAAATAAAAAGAAAATAAAATATATCCTATGTTCACCGGAGATAAGAATTTTTCAAATTCGTCAAGTAGTTTCGGAGCCTATTTAATTCAAATAAACAAATCTATTCCGCTTTATAATATTAGTATAGAAAAAACGTTTATAGTAAATGATGCAAAATATGGCACACACCACTACACCGGTGCGGTGGGTCAGCGTTTAAGACAGTGACTTCTGAGACCTGCTGTTTTGGGGTTAGATTCCCACCCGGAACAATTATTTTAGTGCACCATGAATAATTATTCAGTGTCTGTACTTTGTGTACCTGCATCGTGTGTTTGTAAAGTGCTTACAAACACAGGGAATAATTTCCCTAGTCCCTAGTCTCTCAAAAAACGCTGATCTATGCTTTATTCAATGATTTTGTTTGCAATCCAATTTATTTATTTACATTAGTGTAATAAACTAAGTTAATAAATTTCACTGAAAAAATATAAAAATAACAACGACAACATTTACTTTATTTTTTTTCAGAACTTTAATTTAAAATGGTAAAATAAACCTCCATCATTCTTTTTTGATATTTAAGATATTCCTCAGCTTCAGCTGTAAAATGTGACATTAATAGAAACCTTTGTGCCTGTGTTAGACCGAGTAATAACTCATGTGTCTGTCGTTATGTTGTACGACTCATGCTCTTTTACTGTCACAAAGTTTACACTTTATTTCGTTATTATGAAGCTACAGCTTGGCCAGAAAGAGTAGAAATTAAACAAATATGAACTATTTTTTTCTACACATGGCAACTCGAAAGAAATGTCAAACATCAGTCAAACTATTAAAACAAAAAAGTGTATTGTGAAATAATTTAATTTTTCGTAGCTATTAAACGTATTAGTCGGTGAATTATTATTGAAAATAGGCAAGACGATAAAAAGTGGTGCCAGAGAAGTTATTTACAATGTTTTTAAGAGGTGTTTGGCGGAATATCATGCCGGAAAACTTCTAACAGAATTGGATGACCTTTACAAACGAGTTGCTGATATGACAGGTATTTATTCACTCTCATTTTATATAATTTATATAGTTCATGATCTAAGTTACAGTTAAAGTCGGTTAGGTCTTCAAAAAATACCACATCATCGAAGTTTTTTACGGATTTAATATAATTTTAGAGGTTATGTTTACATCGGGTTCACAATGACTTTGTATAGAGCGACTGCATTTTTTGATCGTCACGCACTTCATTCTACATTAATGTTTTATTTTGATTACAGGAAAATCAGAAAGCACTGTTCGACGCATAATAAACGAAGGCAATAAAAACGAAGGCAAATTCATAACACCAGCCAAGCATAGAAAAGGACGTTCAAAAATAGAGATGGACGATTTTAGTGTCTGTGCGATTCGTCAGAAAATTCAGTTTTCTTACACCGTACAGAAAATAGCACCAACTTTGCGAAAGTTGTTGGCTGTGGCAAAAGAAGAATTTTTTTTGTTACTATATTAAAGATGCTTTACTCTCCTATGGTTTTTAATTACTAAATTTAAAAAAATGAAATTTAGCTTCTGATTTAACGATTTTCCACATTCAGATTTATCATTAAAAATACTTGAAGTATCAAATTCATTTTGGTTGTAGTATAAATGATGCCATATAAACGATAGTGGCGACCTCAATTTTTTTCTACTCTTTCTGGCCAAGCTGTAGTTTATGTTACAACTAGCTGCATCCCGCGGTTTTACCCGCGTTACTCTGCGCCAGTGAGTCGTAGCTTAATGTTTTGTAGCCTATATTTTAATCCAGGGTACGTTCAGTAGTTTTTACGTGAAAGAGCAACAAACAACCATCCATCCATCCATACTTACAAACTTTCGCGTTTATAATATTAGTAGAATCATATACGCACGTGCATCATGAGTTATTTGCTTAGTCTCACCTGCGTTAGACTTATTCTTCTCACAGCCAAACCTAAGCCAGTCCAAATATAGTCCTATAGGTTATGAAAACATCACATTTTCATAACCTATATTTGGTCTTTACATGCAGGTGTAACATTTACTTGGTTATTTTAAAGCTACACTTCCCGCTGTATCTCGCTGTGACACATTGGGAATTAAATTCCAATTGAGTAACGCTGAGACTCAATGCGATTTTTTTTCCCGACACATCGTTGTGTAACAGTGTGACTGAACGGGAAAAATATTTCCTCTGAGTTACACTTTGACACAACGACACTTTTTTATATATCAATGTGCTGCTACTTTTTGACTCTGTTACTAACTAGATTAAAAACTAAAATAATTTATTTAAATATAAAATAGTACCTACCTAATACCATTTTCATTATTCTAACTTCTCATTAGGTATTGTTTATGTTGTTGTTTTAAGTAATTCTTCTTTGTTTAATATTTTCATATGTATTGAATTATCATAAACATTTTCATTGTGGATTTTCTAGAATATGTTGAACGAATATAACATAAAAATGTAACCTGTTCTTCACTATTTTTTTCAATAACCAACAATCTTAAAATGTTAAAAAAGTTGTTTTGTTAAAAAAACAAAATGTAGCACGATAACACAAATGGTCTTGTTAAGAAAATTAATGAATAAGACTACCCTAAACCACCTCCATGGCGTAGCGATATTCGGCTCGCTTTACATCTCGTCGGACAAGAAAATCTTTGTGTAGATTCTAAGATTTCTTTTCTCCGTGCCTCGGAAAGCACGTTAAGCCGTTGGTCCCGATTATTATAACATCATCTTTAACAATCGTTTACCAGGGAACGAGCAGCAGCGTTTCCTTGTGTGTTACAACATAAAACTGCGGTCACCAACCCGCCTGCCAAGCGCGGTGACTGGCAATAACCCTCCCCCGGTAGGGCCCTTGTTCAACAAAGGACGATATACGTGCTGATGATGAATCCCATATCTTAGCGGCGGCATTCCTGTGGCAACCTTGACTTAAAATCTCACAAAAAATAAAAAAGTTACCTCCTACAAGCTCACAAATTAACCCCTTTATAATATATTTATTATGATAGATACGAATTTTAATTTATAAAATATTGCTAGAGTATTTACAAGGTTAGTCTGCTATCTAAACAATATTTCACATCATTTTAGCTCATTAAATGTTTCTAACTACATTATTAATGTGGGAAGCAAAATGTATTTCATGTTTTCGTCAATTTCCCGTCCCGAAACTTACATAACCTACATTCTAAATTATATTAAGGCTCAACCACATGTTATACATGTATGTATCAAAAGTAAATTCAAAGTAGCCTTATATTCGACGTCCAACGAGCTTTTAACTTGTCACCGCTCCCTGGTGCCTTGTATTTTTCATTTATTTTAGCCGTCCGTATTTTATCATTTTCCAAAGGCACGGACTCTTTGGTAAATAATAAAATACTAGTATTAAAAATAATAAAGAAAAGATATATAGATGGATATTTATTATTCTTTTGCCCAAAAAGTATTGAACGTATTTAATGTAGGAATAAACCTGAATCCGAGTTTAAAATAAAAATTTAACTTTTAGCGGCCCTTGCCCAATAGTTAAAGCGTCGGACTTGTGATCATGTGGTCGCCGGATCGATCCCACCCATAGCACTACCAACGCAAACCTGCTCCCAATACAAACATTTTAGCTAAGCAATTATATACCTTTGGTTATATTGCTACGCCACCGTATTTCGTAACACTACGAGATACTATGATCTCATATCTCGTAGTAGCCTACTACGTGATTTTACAAAATTCGATGGGCGCTATATTCAACTGTTTGGAGCCTTGTGAATGAAATCCAATAGGACTTCATGTTGTTATCTTTAATTAATTTAACTTGACTGCTGCATAGAAAATAGTTGCCTACCGAAATGTAACTACAAACAAAACAAAACTATTCTTACAGGGACTTATAACACCTCACAGATAACATCAATGTTAATACTAATTCAATATTATACCTCCAATTACTTATTATGAGTCTTAACATTAATTTATAATTTGAAGAATCATAACTGGGGAATAGCACGATTTCAAAGATTATTTGACTACACAGGTAGTCATTGGTTGCGATAGTTACTGCTAAGAGCTTGGTGTTCTGGGTTCTATTATATGAGTGAACCACATAATATGGGTATAACTCAGAGTCTAAGTGTGCCATGTGTCCGTAAATTACGTGTTTATAATGTCGTCCGCGATGCATGGTTTCATATAGAGTTGCCCAACTATCGATAGTTTCGCTATCGATAGGTGACCTTGAAAAATAGTAACAATATCGATAGTGCTATCGATAGTATCGATAGTATCGATACTATCGATATCACAAATTAACTAATACTATTGATTGGAAGCAATAGTATCGATACTATCGATACTATTACATTATAATACTATCGATACTATTACATTATAATACTATCGATAGTATCGATAGTTTTAAAGTAATACTATCGATACTATTACATTATAATACTATCGATACTATTACATTATAATACTATCGATAGTATCGATAGTTTTAAAGTAATACTATCGATACTATCGATAGTTTGTAAAGCTATCGATACTATCGATACTATCGAAGACTATCGATAGTATTGCTCCTAAACACACATTGGTCCTCGATAGTATCGATACTATCACTAATATCGATACTATCGATAGACTATCGATACTATTGATATGATTGTGAAAGGTAGCTAAGCAATATGGTAGAATAATTGATGTATGCTTGATGGTGCTCTTTGAAATTTGTACTCCGCTTGGGTTTATTGTAAGTCATTTTGGTTTTGACAACCTCCGTAGCGTAGCGGTATTAAGCTCGCTTTAAATCTCGGAGGTCATGGGTTCGATCCCCATGCCGGAAAGGAATTTTGAGGAAATTCTAAGATTTATTTCCGGGTCTGGTTGAGGGACTACCCCGGAAAGCACGTTAAGCCGTTGGTCCTGATTGTTATGTCATCGTCTATGATAATAATCTAATATCAGGGAACGGGCAGCAGCGTTTCCTTGTGTGTTTCAACACAATACTGCGGTCACCAACCCGCATGCCAAGCGTGGTAACTATGGCAAATACCCTCCCTCGGGAGGAAGCCCATGTTCAGCAGTGGACGTTATACGGGCTGATAATGATGAATTTAGGTTTTACCACCTTCGAGATGGACTTAATATGATCGAACTTTCTTTTCGTTAGTATAAAAAATCTTTCAATGTTGGTTAGTAGGTGTAGTGTAAATGAAATATGAGCCTTATAGTTACATACCTTTTACTAAATAACATGCATTTATATAAGACGAAAAAAATCACTTAAATATTTAACTTAACAAATTGTCTCTATGTACCAATAAAAAGGTAAAGTACCTAACCTCCTTTTTGGTCTGATAGATTTAATGATAGACAAGTTTTAGTATAGATTTTATTTATGTTTGTAAAAATGGTGATGTCAACCAAAAAGATAGGTATACACATAGTAAAACACATTATTTAAATAAGTTTTTATCACGTTTATGAAAATAGTTCACTATTATAAGTTCTTGTATCATTGTACAAGGCCTATCATTTTAATTGACTCATCTAAACTAAAAAGGATATAAGTAAAATGGTTTTAAAAACACACATTTTAAGGGTTCCATAACCAAGGGTAAAAACAGGACCCTATTACTAGGATTTTGCTGTCTGTCACCAGGCTGTATCTCAATCGCGATAGCTATACAGTTGATTTTTTTAACAAATAATGCATTTCTGTTGCCACTATAACAATATAAAATAAATATTTAAGAGGGGCTTCCATACAACAAGCGTGATTTTTTTTGCCCTTTTTTGCACTATATGAAAATAGGTTATAATATAGTGTAATGTTGTTTTCCTATTCGCTATCTACACAACAAATATACACGTTTAATATAATATCAATGTCTGTAATAAACAATAATAACAAGTCCCTCAACCAACCAGACCCGGAAAGAAATCTTAGAATTTACACAAAGATTTCCTACCCAGCGTGGAGATCGAACCCACGACCTCAGAGCTTTAAAAGAAGCCAAATACTACGCTGCTACGCTACGGAGGTTGCCGTATAGAAAAGTAATTTACTATTTATCATTCTATGTATAGGTGTATTTTATACCTAAGTATTATATCCTATACAACAGTTCTCTAATTATCTCATCACCTTGAGTACTATGCATATAGTGACAGTAGCGTGTGACCTTTGTCGCAGTAAGCGTAGCAAACGTGACGACCGCTCCTAGACAATAGCAGGGCAATAATTTTGCATTAACCAAATTGCACTTTCAATACCCACACACACTCCATCAAGATTATTCTAAATTGTCTCTAGACCATGCTATTGATGTGTCACTCCCACTCTCTCAATCGATAGGATTCAATACGTTTGCATACTAAAATGTTGCTGATTCTCGCTTTCAATGGTTTAGGGTTCCGTACCCTAAGGGTAAAAACGGGACCCTATTACTAAGACTTCGCTGTCTGTCTGTCCGTCTGTCTGTCACCAGGCTGTATCTCTAGAACGGCTATAGCTAGACAGTTGAAATTTGCACAAATGATGTATAACTATGTATTTACTTTACATATAAATAAATAATAAAATTAATATAAAATAAATATTTAACTCGCTTAAATTTAGGCTCTCCGCATTTTGTCCGATATTAAAAATGGCACCAGGACCCTTTCAGACTTCCGGACATTAAGGCAGGAGAAACTAAAAAAAGGTTCTAATATAGTATAATGTTGTTTTCCTAGTCCAAGGTAGGTACGGAACCGTGCGTGCGCAAGTCCGACCCATACTTGTCCGGTTTTTATTAACTAACTAACTGACCCGACAGACGCTGTCCTTTCTTAACCTCAAAATTAAATTGAACTTTTAATATTAGACGTGATAGCACTGAACTTACCGTGATGTTCACTAAGAGAGCAGCACGCATTCTGTCAATGTTGTGTCAAACGCCATAAGATTACAATAAAAAAGTTTAGATTATCAAAAAAGGTAAGGTTACGTACATTCAAAAAATATATGTGGTAAAGTATTCTTAATTTTTCTAAAGCTGGGTTCCCACAGTGCGTGATTCTGCGTATAATCACGCACAGCCGACGACCACAGACGGCAACGCACACAGACAGGGCTCTTTCAACAGTGCGTGTCGGTCTGTGTATATATTTTATAGCTTCATTTCAAAATGCAAAGTGAAAGAGAACGTTAATATGCTGCGCAATTTTCTTTTTTTTTTGTGATAAGAATCTTCTCCTGGCAATAAAAAACACAAAAAAAAATTAGTGAAATCGGCCCCGCCGTTCACGCGTCAGCCGTAACCAAAGGAAATAGGAGGGATTCATTTTTAAATATTTTTACTAATTAGCTTTATGCCCGCGGTTACACCCACGTAAGTCCGTTTGTGGTGGGAACTTCATAATTAAAATTAGTTTATTTAACTCCTAGATAACGTAGCTATCTAATGGAGAAACATTTTTTAATTGTTGCAGTAGTTTTTGAGTTTATTTGTTGCAAACAAACCAAAATACAAATCTTCTCCTTTTATAATGTTAGTATAGACTAGCATTACCGCACAGTTTCTTAGTTTTATTTTATTTTATTTATAACCTTCCTTATTGGTTAGCTAGGAAATAATTTTCGTCAATGACTTCGCCCGAACCACGATATTACGAGACCATCAAAATAATATCGAAATATTGACAGAATATGATAAATCTTTTAGTATTTATTTCTAGACCTCAGAAGCAGAAGGATGGATGTACTCATCATCTCCAGAAGCATTTTTTTAATTTTATTTTTATTTACCAAACACAAAAGATACATATTATAAATAGTAACAATAATAGTAACACAAAAACCTCTTGGGCTTGTGCGTGCTACTTTTGTAGTACGTTGTTTAGCTTACATAATATAGCTTTATAGCTATAATATAGCTATATAGCATAGCTAGGTTCGAGTTATATTCTTACTTAAGTTACTTAACATTATAAAGAAAAACAAGCATAATATTATTATAGGTACGTCTACGTGTGTAAAAATAATAACATTTACCACCGCCATGCGCCAGTTTACGATAAAGGCACATCCGATCTTATACTTCTGAGCTCTAAATTTATATAACACTTTGTTTAATTGTAAATGTTTTTCTGACAGGTATGTCGCTATTATGAGCCCACTACGTCCACGGCTGGGCAAGCGAGCCACTCTAGCGATCACCGCTGCCATCTGGGTAGTGAGTTCATTTCTCAGCACACCAAACTTGATGTACTTCACAACTGACGCCGATATTCAACCGGACGGAACAATAAGGTAACAAAATCATTAAATAATTAAGAAAAGTATGATGTAAGAATAAGTAGGAGGGGTGTTATTTATGACTCCGGAACTACAACAAAAAAAACATCTATAATGAATTATGATTTATCCCCAAAAATCTAATTGAGCACTGCCCACGCCGAAAATCGTAATTATCATTGAACAATAATTCTCACGAGTTAAATTCATGGTGATAAAAACACGCATTTTGCAAATAGACGACACAATGGAAGACCAATAATAATTGACAGTCGCCATGAAACAATAATAATTGTATTCTACGGCCAAAGTTCTGTTTTTAAATATATTTTTTGTAAGTGGCCAGTACCGGATACAAAGTATTTGCAACCATAACTTATATTAATTGATTTAAAGCAAAACAGTAACATTCGGTTTCTCATAAGTCAATGAAAACAACAATAAACAGTTTTGTTAGCAAAACTGTTAACTCAACATCGCTTCAAAATCAAATTCAGCATCCGAAACATGAATTACATATCTCAATCGAATCGCAATGAAAATACTATTCATATTATTTAAATATCGATAAATTAACTTATGTAAGTAAATCTATGATTAATATATTCATTACGATTAAATTACATTGACTTGACCTACAAAAGAAATCTCATTGTTATATTATATTGCAAAAGATTCATAGAAAGTACGTTATATAATATTAAAAGTACTCGTAGTACCTACAATGTGTCTTCGTAGCTGACTGCGTGATCCCATCGAATAAACATTATAAGGATGTGGAACATGGACACGGGGTATGCTAAATAATTTCATTTAGACTACCTACTGATGTCAGTAGGAAGTCTGTATAAGTTTATTTAGCACAAAGCTTGTACTCTCGAGGCATAGCAAACACGTTCACGTTTGTTTTCTTAATTATCTATATCTACCGAGAACAGTGACAGTAATACAAGCGTCCCTATCTCCACGGTCTCCACCACTTAATTTTTATTCTCAGCATCGAATCCATAAAATAAAAGTGAAACCTTAAAAGAAGTTCGAGTGAAACGTTTAAATGCTTTTTCACAATTAAAGTCTCGGTGAAATTTCGTCCCGAAATGGTAGCACTCACAAAAACTATTATCTACTAGCCGTAAAATGCTAGGCGGTAATTTGTGATCTTTAATGTTCGTTTAACAGGCGGGTGTGCTTCTCTGAATGGCCAGATGGTATTACCACGATGTCCCAGATGGAGTATTGGTAAGTGTAGAATATATGAATAGTCTATATTTTTTTCTTTTTTTAATGGTACAGTTTTAGGCCTCATTTAAGGAGACGCGGTATTCCGTATACAGTTCAAGGGTATGTTGCGGCCCATATGACTGCATTCGTAAACTCAAATATATGGCAATTTACGATGTCGTTTCCAAAGATGTGAGACGTGATGAGTAGCGGTGAAATAGTAAAAAAGTATTTGAGTCCCTTTCGCAAGAAAAGAAACGTGGATAAAATCGTGTCTCGTAAACGCCCTACATCCCCATAAATGAGGCCGAAGATTCTTATATACCTATGGTAAACAAGCAGAAGAAAAAATCGCATTCAATCAACAAAACTAAGCTTTTTTTAAGCAGAGTCTAGTTAGACTAAATAGACATAGTTATGTATCGTATGTATGACCATCACTGAGAGACAACTCCCAAGAAACAAAAAAAAAGGTGACGAAATTTTCCGCTGCATATTCTAGTTTTGGTTAAATATAAGGGATGATTGCTCATCTTACAAATAATGATTGTGACAAGGAACATCGCCTGCCATTGCTGATTACATTCAGCCTTCTTGGGCAGTAAAGAGACTACGGAAATATTTTTTAGGATGGAATAACCTATTACATAGTTGAATAGGTTACTAGGTATATAGCCAATACTAAATGTTTAATGTAATTGCGACATTAGGATTACTTAGTTGGCTTTTTTAATTGTATTTATTCAATGTTATAAAATAATGTATGAAAATGTTAAATATAACTTAAGTTCCTTAATGGAACTTGGCTTATGCTTAACAATATGGAGCTAATCCCTATTTAACAACAAACAAAAAAATATTTTAAATATTATTTTAGAATAATTTAACGATTAGACTTTTTTTACTTTTTAGATATTATTCGATTTACATTTTAGCTACGTTTTGTAAATTAGTTAGTTCTTTTACTTAATAAAGTTATCATTTTGCAGGTACAATGTAGCATTTATGGTGCTCACATACTTTTTGCCGATCATGTCGATGACATACACATACTCGAAGGTGGGGATCGAGCTATGGGGTTCCCAGTCTATTGGAGAATGTACCCAGAGGCAGCTGGACAACGTCAAAAGTAAACGCAGGGTAAGAATATAAAAATATTGTAAAGGAGTTTCACACTTTTCAGCTTTTTAACTGGACTTCTTTGTCTCAAAGCACCCGGGACACTCACCAAATCGGCGAATCCGAAAAAGCACCCGGGGGGGTATTTTGGTCCTCTCCTCGTGGTAAGAATATCATACCAACTTAGGGAGAGGTCTAGTTCTGTAGGTACATTGTGTTACATAGGTACTTACCGTCATTTTTAGGCCCCTTCTGAAAACTTTACATCAGGATGATGATTTGCCTGCTCATCCCTACTTAAAGATATAAATATGAATGTAAATTTTCACGCGAAAACTACTGAACTGATCATCATTAAACTTTGTACACATAATAATATTCTTGGAGGTATTAGAAGTAACATAGAGACATTGGTTACAATGCGAGGGAAGCCGCGGGTAAAAGCTAGTAAGTTTATTCATATAATGAAAAATCCGTTTCGTTGAATAATGCTTATTCTCAATGACATCTTCAGCATACAGATGTTTCTTGTTGATGAACTAAATTTACCACTCTTAGATTTGATATATTTTTGTGAAGTACTATTTTGTTATTATTTTGTTACATGATTATATGAGACTTTATGATTAGAATGTTATGAGAGTGAATGAAGCGAAAGATGTGTGTAGGGATCGTAGCAAATGGAGGTCCATTATCTCTGCCTACCGCGCTGGGAAACAGGCGTGAGATTATGTATGTATATGTGATACTTTATCGGAAAAACTAAGAAAATTATACAAAAGTACCTTAAAAACAACGTTTTATTATTATATGTATATTATAATATATATAATACTGTGTAATTGTACTGTTGGTGTGCTAAAGTTAAATAAATAAATAACATCGCTAAGAGAGAGGACTCGTCCATCATACCTCGCATTTCTCCCCGGTAACAAAGAGAAAGCTTGCCGCCTTTTCGCGGCATCGAAGAGGATCCGTAATGCATTTCTGCCCGGACAAACAAAAGACTTTATGGCTAGTGCTGTACGTCTGTTGTATAGATACTAACCGTTTTTTTTAGCCCGTAATTATGCGTCAGGTAAATCATTTGTGTGATCATACATAAAAAATAAGCAAACAATCAAACGGCCCGAATTATGACAACAGGTTACCGTAGATGAGTAGCTGAGTAATAAATTATGTTATCACTAAAAAGTTTTGACAGTGTCAGCTCAATAGAAGCTTTTATTTGGTTATTAAAAACGTTCGTTTCTAAAATATTTACGAAAATCTAAAACCGTTACAATAAATGGTTTAACAATATTACAATATTGTTAAACCATTTATTGTAACGGGTTTAGATTTTCGTAAATATATATAACGAACGAAGGCATGTGGTTTTAATTTCAGATGTTTTTTTTTTCGCACGGACATAATAATATGTAATTAGCCCTGAGCCGTGTGGTTTCCGGCTTAAAATAGATCACCCCATGTCCTCCCATGGGTGTCGTAAAAGGCGACTAAGGGATACATGGCTGATGGAAGGGCAGCAGCATCTATTAGCTGAAGGTTTACATCTCCAATCCGTCTGCCAAGCGTGGTGATTATGGCAATATCCTCGCTTGCTCGCTATGGCGATCCTGGCTTGCCAAGGTATTTTAAGAGGAGGCCCATGCTCAGCAGTGGATGTAAACGGGCTGTTGAAGAAGAAGAAGCCCTGAGGCTTTTGTTACTTTACCGGGCATAATGATTGAATTTGGAATAGAATTTGTTTTCTTTGTTATTGACAACCACTTTTTACTAATTCTGCATTTTAAGTAAGGAACAAGGCAACAGTTTTATTTATGCCTATCTTGGAAAATCATTGTAAAGATATTCATGTTATACTGATGATGATGTGGCAGTGGAATTACGTACGGTTGTCGCTTAGCCACATGCAATACGATCGCATTTTGACAAAAAGAGTGACATAATGATAGGTGGCGCTGCCTCGTTTTGGTTGCTAATTCGTCTTAGAAATATTGAGATAGGATGCAAATTAAAGGAAAGGTACCATTTGATGGTTTTTATTGACTAGGTACTAATGTTGCTATAAATTTATACTAGAATTAATACTATCAGCGCAATGTTTTCTTATATCTGATGTATTCTCAGCGCTTTTGTGTTATTTCTAGACCTCAGAAGCATAACGACGGAAGTACTATTATCTTCAGAAGCATTTGGTCGTAAGTGCCAGTTTACGGTAAAGGCACATACGACGAATGTTTCTGACGTATGGACACATCCGACCATATACTTCTGAGCTCTAGATTTAACTTGTCAATACGTTAAACACTGCAATAATCATCTTCAGCCCGTATAACATTCACTGCTGACCATGGGCCTCCTCCCGAGTCACCACGCTTGGCAGGCGGGTTTGTGACCGCAGTATTATGATCTACCACACAACGCTGCTGCCCGTTCCTTGATATACGATTATTAAAGATGATGTAATAATAAACGGGACCAACGGCTTAACGTGCTTTCCGAGGCACGGAGGGTAGTCCCTAAACCAGATTTCTTGTCCGGCGTGGGGATTGAACCCATGACCTCTGAGATTTAAAGCGAGCCAAATACCGCTACAAATTCAAATAAACTTATAATTTATTTGAATTTGTAAAAGGGGCTAAACCTTTTTAGATTATAAATCTGAAAAGCCCCTAATGCCTTAGCCATTTAGCCACGGTGGAGACATTTGTCGAAGTATATGCATCTAACAAATAAACGGCACTAACGTCCTCCTTAGAGTCGTGTTATAAAAGGGATTGATAAATTTCAACGACTGGTTGTCGTTCCACCGTGGCCGAATAGCTAAGGCATTAGAGGCCTAAGATGCAGATTCGAATCCTACCGGTGGTCGAGTTTTATCAATCCCAATTTTGAAATTTAAACTAGGTACTTTTGTTGTTTTTTTTTTGTTCAAAAGTTATTAAAATTACCTATATCTTTTTGTAGCCGGTAGGTACCTATCTTCATTTTATTTTAATAGGTAGATACCTACATGTGGTGTCGTGTTTCAATTTTTCAAACTGAACAAACAACTTAAAAGCATCCTAGATAAATATTGGCAATAATGTTAAATTATTGTTTGATAATTTCAAATAACGATTATACGCTTACGCTACGCTTATTTCATGCAAAAAAGGTCTTAGTCTTGTCTCCTTAAAAACGAAATAAGGTGAAAATGAAATTCACAATAATGAGAAATGCAAAATACATGAGCCGAGTCTTAATATTTAACATAAAATAACAAGACAAAGCAGCCAATAATGCCTTAAAAAACATCACCATGTTTCGGCAATTTTCCAACGCGATATACTTAGGGCAAAATAATTGCGAACAAATCTAATTCTCACTTCATCAAGCAAAATAATGTGAGTGAAAATGTAAAAATAATTTTATCAGGATTAAAATCTCATTCCGAAAGTAGGTTAGCCTTGTGAAAAAAGTATTGAAAGTTGATAAAAGCAGTCTTATTTTAGTCTTTGATATACGAAACCTAAAAACCTTATTAAACATACGTGCTCATAGTCTTACATCAGATGTTCTTTTCTTTATTATCGATTTGGTAGGACTTTGTTGTCATTTACGTGGTATTTAAAATTAGAATTCAAAGTTTGAAGCAATGCTTTGTCTTCATCTTTACTAAAACTCATTGAATGTATTCATATATACAAGAGTTGTAGTTGAAGACTTCTTGGGTTTAAATTGAAAGGGAAATTCCTTGCAAACTTTTATGCTAAATTTTGTAATCACTTATTTCTCAAAGACCCATATAACTGACATGGAAATCTACTTAGATTAAACATATTTGGGTTTATCACAGTGGCAGATTCAGGCCTTTATGGGATACTCATTCTGACGATTTGAATTTATGGTGTAAAATTCGGCAAAATTTTACCTCATTGATTCTTATTAGACTAATTTATATGACTGACATGCCATATAAATTGTTCCGTTTATATGGCATGTCAGTCATCGTAAATATTAACATATGACAATTTGTTACAAATTATATCTGCATTATATAATTATACACAAATAAGAAGGTAAACAACTGCGACTAATTGAAGGTAAAATATAAGAAGCAATATAATTGAAATTCGGATTTAAACATCTTTAAAAGAATTTAATGTTATTTATTCAATTCCTCCAATTTCTTCTAATCAATTCGGTCACTTTATTTCCAATATATACAGCCTGTAATCTGTAAGAAGGCTACAAGTTTGGAAGCTTGTTAAAATGTTCTTAGTTAAATACATTTCGTTCGTTGTTTTAATAAAATCATTCTCGTCTCCTAAGCCGTCACGAACGCAACATTTCTCAGATTCAACGAACACTTAAATCGGAAGTGAAATATTGGATCCATAATAAATTAAACATATAGCCGCGTTGTCCTTGTTAATGGAATACATTAGCAACTTCCAAAGTCCACAAAACAGTAAAAAATAGTTCAAAGTATTCCAAATTTCCTTGTAATAAATAAAAATGATTTGTTTACGATTCCGTGTGGATAAACTTGGCACCATATTGCTATTATACGGACTATATATCAATTCGTGACCTGAAACTTCAAATGAGTTCCCAATGTAATAAAGTTTAGATATTTTCAATTCTATATATTGTTAAAGTAGGTAACAAAGGTTCGAGATGACGGGTGAACGGAACTAATGAAGAATTATTATTGTTACCTATATCTACCCACAGTTTAGGTATTTCTTTTACCTTCAGAGCATACTTACGAGTTTGTTTGATAAAGTTAATAAATCTCAAATAAAGTATCCAAGTGGAAAGTTTAGATCTCAAAGTTAGGAAGTAAGAGCTGGAGTTAATATAAACAAAAATAAACTGAAAACATCTGTGTATACAAAATGAACTTGTACTAAAAATACTTTAATTATTAAAGGAGAAATGCTTTTTTTTATTATCTTAACACCTCCAGTAACAAAAAGAAGCCTATTTAACTTTCTACGAGTAGGTACTAAGAAAAAGTTGTGAATTATGAAAATTCGCCATTTGTACTTAATGTGCAGCAGCTGTCTAACTCCCCCCGTAATTTGTATAGATCTCTTTCAAACATCCCGCTTTCTCTTTTTAAGTAGCCTGTTAATATCTTACAAAATTATACTCACTACTTTTTATAGCTTTCCATAATGTGTACTTTATTTTATTGTAACCTGCGGCGAGAGAATTATTTAATATCCTTTTTTTGAACGGGGGGAAATGCAATCTGCATCCCTACCGCCTCAGCAGCAGAGTCTGTAGGATTCCATCACCAGGGCAATGATATGCTAATCATACTACGAGGACAGGGCCTACCCACTAAAACTCCCCGGATACGCCAGTAATGGGGGCTCCGAGAACTGATAATACACGACATCCGTTGAAATTCTATATCTATATCACTGAGATAGTAAACAATTTCACCAGATGTACAGTGAAAGTAACGAAACCACTATCGATAGTCATTTCGGTACTTATAGTTACAATTAAATTAACATATTACTTTTTTGCAGGTAGTCAAAATGATGATAGTGGTGGTAGTAATATTTGCAGTCTGTTGGTTGCCATTCCACGTCTATTTTCTGGTGACATCATACTACCCGGACGTCGTCAACTACCCCCACATCCAGGAAATATATCTAGGCATCTACTGGCTTGCCATGAGCAACTCCATGTATAATCCCATCATCTACTGTTGGATGAATTCTAAGTAAGTTTCATAATCCTCCAACTTTTATTACGCGAGTAAAGTCAGTTCCATTTTGTCAATCAGAAACAGTCGTACCGCTTCTAAGTTCGGAACTTTTGAAATTATTGAACCGAGTGTCTATTGGCTTGAGTCAAACAAAATATCAATCATCTCAAAACTTCTGGAATATTCATCCCTTTTAAGTAGATACGAGACAAATTATCTATAAGATGTTAAGGACTTTAGTAAATTAGAATCTTATTTCAAAGAGAATTGGAGACAGCTGGAAACTTAGGTGGTGGGGTAATTGGCTTATAAATACTATTTCGCTTTAATCTCCTCTACTTAAGAAGTAAAATTTGAAATTACTTTTTAAATAAAATACAATTTTTATCTTTAAAAATGAAGTTGTAATATTAACATTACCTTGAATTTAAAGCTAACTATAAATGAACATAATAATAAGTTTTGAAATTGCTTTTCGCGACTTGTGTCGAAACATTCAAAGTATCTCGTAAAGAAATCCCATTTAATTTCTATCTTACTTACATATCCGTGGATACTACATATCCATAGTGATAATTTGTCAAGGAAAGAATAAAACAGTAATGATGTTCTTATAAAATATACTTTTACTCTTTAAACAATATCATATAGGTAAAGTGATTACGTTTGTAAATTTCGATGAAATAATTCATTTTATTTATCCATACAGTAATTAAAATGATATTAAAATACATTTACTTTTGAATAAAGTCACCCACAAGCATAAAGCCACACAGGCAGGTAACACAAACAATAACAAAACACAGATAAATACTATCTGTGTTTTACGTTCCCACTTGTGTATCGGAGCCAGACATGTCATTATCTCGCGTTTGTATTATGCTTTTACCTAAATAAAATTTTATATTTTACAAGAACAAAACTTTGAAACACGTAGCGATTCTCGAGGAAATGCCGAATTTGTCATCTGAACTTGAATATTTAAGAGAGGTTTCACCTGTAGTTTACTTTTACAGGTTTAGGAGAGGTTTCAAGCAATTTTTCTGGTGCTGTGGAGCTTTCGGTGGCGGAGGTTTAGATCGACGCAGAGGCTTCGGAACAGAGCGCCTTGATCGATCCATGCGCTCACTTTCACCTAGCCGGAAGAATGGTACCAGTAAGATAATAACACGGTCCTTTTTTTTAATAGAATTAGATTTCCATAGTAGCTTATCAATAGGTTTTTTTATTTTTAAATAACTGGATTTGGAGGTAGGCCATAGATTCATACAGAATTACGTATTTTTGTATTAAATGCATCCATCAGTGAACAACGTGTTTATGAATCTTGTTGAACTAACATCATCATCTGTAACGCTTACTAATCGTTTTATTCTGAAATATTACTATTTTTTATATGTTCTTAAACATTTTCCTTAGCCAATATTATTTGCAATTTTCATTCCTTCAACCTTTAGCGTTTGTCCTCCTATATTTTCCTGTAAATTCAGCAAAAAATGAGTAATCTATTCACAGATAAGTGTTTTTCTCCATAGGTTTATTCAAGACGACAAAATTCATCAAAAATCCACCTGGCTCTCCTCACTTACTCCATGCAAATAAAATACACAAGTAAGAGTTTCAAGGAGCCAAGTATTATAATATTTGTAACTTATCAATGTTATAACACGATCAAACGTGATACACTCGTGAATTTTTAGTTTATTTCAGTAGTTAAGCTCATCCATCTAGATGATAGATTTGACATCCTTTCGTATTCAGTTGCTTCCCCTACTAACCGCTTAATTCCTCTATGTTTCAACTTCAGAAGCTTTTTATCATTTTACACCAAAGTATATCACCTACTGTATACATATATGAATTGACATAAGTTTTCATGTGGTTGAACTTGAAAGCGGTCTTTGTATAATCGTAATATATTTGCTACTTTTCTATTTAGCATCTTACAATGTGCCTTTTTTTAAACCTTAGTGCATTCTTCAAAATTCATATAGTAGAAAGAAATAGACATATACAGCATATGATCACTTAAGAAAAGTGATTCGAAGTTTAAAAGTTTTTGCTTAGCACGAATGGTTAACAAGAATACAAGTAGTGTGCAAAAATCCTGCTAGTAAACTTTTCACAAAAAAAAAATCAAAGCTAAATATACTATGATTTATTAAAGGTGGCTTTCATACCCAATAACTTAACAAGCTGTCATATCTCCTCAAAACTACCATGTTGAGTATCTTGAAGAAAATCTGGCCGCCAATATTGACAAATTGACTTTTCAACAGGCACAATTCGAATATCGATGCATAGCACGTACAACCAGACGCTGGTGAGCTCCGCCTGACAGCGACGCGGTGTGGCCGGCACACACGCCGATGCCGCAGACGCTCCACCCACCGAACGCACCTGGATATGACGTGAGCGTCCGCGCGCACCACGCACACCACAAGATTTATACGCCTAAAGACTCTTAGAAAGAGAGAAATATCTCATATGGTGTAAAAATTACTATAAGTAATCGGCCGTCACAGAGTTTTATAAAAAAAACAGTGGTCCCATGATCTACTTAACATGAACCAAATGAGTTTAGTAAAAACATATGGACAGTTCGCAATTTAATATAATTAATTAGTATGATTATCATCCTGCAGCTTATTCATGGCATACCAAGTGTTAGTCCTATTTTTAAAATAAGATAAATATCATGAAGATTTTTTTTATACATAGATTTAACATACATATTAAGGAATTGTATATATATAACTGTCTAGTCAAATAAAATTATATGGGTTATGTAATATAAGAATAAACATATTCACTTCTGTATGTATGTCTGTTTATTTATGTACATAATGTTTGTTAACATATAACTCTTTGTAAATAACTATGCAATACATATTTTGGGCATTTTTTAACGCTGGGGCATTCTTGAATCCCAAAGGCGTTAACGGAAAATTATATGGTATGTGATTTCTTAAGATATCCTACAAAATATTTTAATTAATAAAATAAGAATATATGATGATCATTCATGTGTATAATAGGTAATGTATAGTATAAACTCATAAAGACAATGACCAATTCCCAAAAATGAAATTGTATAAAATATCCTACAAAGTTTTTTTTTTTCACTTGCATGGTATCTATATCTGATGATTAGATAACAGGAAAAGAAGAATATGATAGTTTTGCAATTATAGGTCTTAGTTGTCAATATGATTCCAGATTGCCAGATAGGTACTAAAAATATGAAATGGATTGGCCCTTTGATTTTACTACTGATCTGTACCAAAAACTGTAACATGAGACATATAAGATTATTTCAAGGTGGCATGATGTCTACGTAAAAAAATCTTGGTATAAATTTTCCAGGTAGTCTTGATAATTATTGTATTATCAATAACATGACACCGATTTCAATTTGAGATTATGAATGGTAGAGATATTGTAAAATATAAGAGTAATATATACCTAATATCTAAGTGAAGCTATAGTATTCAAAACTAAGGAATGAGACAGGTTAAATGTTAATAATTATGAGCTATGTATATAAACAGATTTTTTAATTAACTGAAATACGAACTTTGTATTAGAGAATATAGATATATATGGGGCGACCCGCCCCGGCTTCGCACGGGTGCAATGCTGATGTATTATACATATAAACCTTCCTCTTGAGTCACTCTATCGTTTGAAAAAACCATCCAACCGCATCAACATCCGTTGCGTAGATTTAAAGATTTAAGCATACATATGTACATACAGACAGCGGGGAGCGACTTTGTTTTATACTGAAGTATCTAAATTTATTCAAATTAAACTTTAGAATGAATATTTTCATTGTAGGCTATTTTTTGGTGTACGTTGAAACCATCTTAGATTATCTCCTTTTTATTGTTTAACTTTTCTTAATTGCAGTGGACTGTCTGTTATGTAAACAGACAATCCAATCTGCACAACAACGATGGAATCCTCTGTGCTGAATAGTGAAAGATCCTAGTTTCTCTTTTTCTAAATGTGACGTTCAGCACATTCAAAATTGTAAGTACTGATTAAAAACATTCATTAAGTGTGAATTAATATTCCCTTTAGATACGTGTTTGGATGAAAAGCAATAATATAGCTAAAAGATATTTATAAATTCACGATCTAGGCATAGGGCTAGCGGCTTTACCTAAAAATGCAGGATTAAATTTCATTAATTCAATAATTACATTTTATACATATTTGTTTTTAATTATTTATTTCGCCGGAATATGAAATACAAATTCATATCCAAAAATAAATAAAGCTTGCAAGAGTAGAAATATCACTTTTAAAATACAAATGCAGAAGTTGAATAATCCTCTGAATGTCGTGTAAATGTCTTCCAAATTTGCTGGAGCTCTTTCAAAGCAATTTCATACTTTCGAAAACTTGCCTGCAATTCGTTTCTAAAAGTTATTAAACTTTTGCCAGCTATTCCTAATAAAATATTCCTTTTTATAATATAGGATATAAAGTAGATTGTTACTTTATATCCTATATTAAAAAAAGGAATATTTTATGCATAGCGTATGAAACCGCAGGTACAAGTTGGAAATATAATTATGATCCATACGAAGATCGATAAAAAAAACATTTTTATTAACGCAACCTATTACAGGCACGCAAATAGTAAACCAATAATAGAGTATTAGTTTGTCTATAATTTGATTGCAAGTTAAACTGTCTATTGAGTTGAATTTAACGATTAACAACCATGAGAACGATAGTATTTTGTCAAACACTTACACACGTAGCTAGCTGTGTGTATACAACCAAAAATCTTAACACACTAAACGTATTAGATGGTTGCCACTATAATTGTTTTTTTTTTTTGTTGTGGTGGCATAATACCTAATGAATAATATAATTCTCAAACTCAAATCAACAGTCAATTCAAATGCTTGTTAACAGTTCACAGTTTTAACGTTTCCTAGATTTCAATGAAACAAGGATCACACAGAACATCGTAACTTTCTACAACAAAGAGAAAATTTGCTAAATGAGCGGACCTTATCCACTTAGGTGATTTTATCCTAGAAATACCTGACTTTTAATTATTATTAATGCAATATTTTTCAGCTGTTTACGTAACTTACTCTATCAGGGTATGCGGGTTGGTATAATAAGGTATCATATAAAATGATTTATGTACACATCTAAGATGAAAATAATACTGAGCTTTTATTTGGGCTCGTTTGGAATTTTCGGCCATGAAATTTGGCCAGTTTAAGATTGAGCAATGCGGACGTTTGTATGAAAACATTGCGAATTCGCTTTGCAGTAAAATGGCACCTTTTTCAACTGCAATAGAGTGCTATATTCCTTGTTAAGAGTAAGTTGTCAGGTCTGGGAAATATTGGATGGAATCCGTTTAATATCTAGACGATTTTAAAAGTTTAACGTTTACCCACCACTTTTGAATGGCAATAACACGCTTAAAATGCTATCAACAAATGTAGATTTATGAATCTTTAAGAGCATAGACGAATTGAGGAATTTAAAAATACATTGCTAATATAAATATTTATTAAGAATACCTAAGTAGGTTAGTGTGAGAAAATGTTTAAAAGTGGTGTATTGATGCAATCAATGCCAAAATAAATATCGACCCGCCGAGCGTAGTAACTTTGGTAGAACCTTCGATGGAGGACGATGTACAGGCTGATGATGATGATGATGATGATTATATTTATGTATCATCTAAAGAGACAGCTAATTATTAAATTGTTTATTGTCAATTTTACAATTCAGAACGTCACATAATTGATAATTTAAAACAATAGCCCCTGTAAGATCGAAATTTGTTGAATTTTAATATTAATATTTTATCTTTTTGTATAACTTAAAACTCTTCAAAGCCCATAAGTATTGTATTTGTATAATTTTAATAGTGTAATTAATTATTAGTAGAACATTTTTAGGAAAATCTTAGACTATAAGTATTATGATAACATTTGTAAATGCTAAACCAAACCTGACCAATAATTTTGCTACGTTTTTTGGTCCAAAGCGCATAAATTGTAATATGTACCGATACGTAAATACCTATGTACATAATAATTATATAGTATAATTATATATGTGTAAATATTATATAAATACTAAATAGTGGCAACTTATATTGAACGTTTAGCTATTAAGTGACATTGGAAATTAAATAAATGAACATTTCATATTGTGTTTTTATTTTGTCATAATCAATTTCGAGGGGCCCTTATTTCTTATATCGATACCTGTTACCTATGTAGAAAAATAAATTATATAAGACCAAATGCTGTCCTCTAAACATTGTCATAATTATCATAGATTTTTGGACTAAGAGTCAAATTGTCACAAATAAAATTCCAGACATTAATAATTTCACAAAATCTTCACTTAATAATGTAGGTATCGTTTATGGCACCAATTACGATGTATGCCATGTTGAAATTCAATTATTTATCAATAAAACTTAGCCAAATAGAACAGAGCTTAAGCGTAAAACCCCATTAAGCTTATTAATATGTTAGTGGGTTTCTCACAAACCACGTATTATTACGATACAATACGTTGTAACTACATTGTTGTGTATACTGTTATAAGTGCCAATAATAATATAATATAACGTTATTTCATTTCGAAATGGTACTCACATCGCGGGGCAGTGGTCCAACTGCTCTGTCCAACTAGTTGGACCATGGGTCTATACTAGGGGCAGTTCATTGCGGGGCAGTGGTCCAACTGCTCTGTCCAACTAGTTGGACCATGGGTCTATACTAGGGGCAGTTCATTGCGGGGCAGTGGTCCAACTGCTCTGTCCAACTAGTTGGACCATGGGTCTATACTAGGGCAGTACTAAATAAATACAATGAACATGGACTACACTCCGTAAGATAGGTATCTCTATTTAGGTCTATCAATTAGATATAGACAGACTTGTAATTTTGATGCGGTTCTTAATTTCTACTTCTATCTAAATTTAATAATTAGATAATAAATAAATTTCACAGGACGGACGGACGGACTTGCTGTTGCCTACTACTGTTAGTTGCCTAGTTGGCTATTTCATTGAGTTAAGAGTTAGTACATATACAAATAACTTTGTACTAATTCTAAAAGTTACAATATGTTTGATTCTCGTGATTATTCTTAACTGAAAGACCAACTGACCAAAATTGTTTTAGAAAACACTGTAATTATAAATGTTGTCGTACTTGGAGTCGTTAACACTGTAGAAAATACTTTCTATACATCTAAGATAGTGTGAGGCGACAACCTCCGTGACGTAGTGATATTTGCCAGGCTTTAATTTTTTTTTTTTTAAGACTACTCCCACACTAGGGAAATAAATCCCTGTGTCGCGGGGGACTTTACAAACATTCATTTGACGGACACAAAGAACACCCAGACTCAGAACAACTATTTGTGGTTCACACAAATAATTGTACTGGGTGGGAATCGAACCCAGATCACCAGGTCTCAGAAGCAACTACCGTAACCACTGAGCCACCGGTGCAGTCTACACTACAAATCTTGGAGGTCGTGGGTTAGATCCCCACGCCGGATAAGAAATTTTTGTGTAGATTTCCTCCCGGGTCTGGTTGGCTGAGGGACTACCCTCCGTGCCTCGGAAAGCACGTTAAGCCCGCTTGTTATAACATCATCTATAACTAATCGTATACAAGGGATCGGGCAGCAGCGTTTCCTTGTGTGTTACAACATAAAACTGCAGTCACCAACCCGCCTGCTAAGCGTGGTGTCAAACCCCTCCCTCGGGAGGAGGCCCATGTTCAGCAGTGGACGTTATACGGGCTGATGATGAAGATATTAGTGTTATTATAATAACAATCAACAGGAATTCCGAATTTCAGTTTAATAATGCTAATATTGATGAAACGTAGCTAGAACTTGTTGCTCCGCTTATCTCCGAAACTACACCGAAGCTGGATAGTTCCAGCGCATATTAAACACGTCGACGTCAGCTGGCATACTAATATAGTTGATCTAGTAAGACAAACTTCTTAGTTATCAACTTAAACTGCTTCCCGCGCGTAACTTTCGTACCCGTAGAACCTTCCTCCATGATTAAATATAGCCTATAACCTTCCACGATAAATGGGCTATCTAACACTGAAATAATTTTTCAAATTGAACCAAACAAACAAACTCTTCAGCTTCATAATTTAGTATAGATACTTAGTTACGAACAAGTGGGTTTATTCTCGATTATTGATGTAACGATCACGTTTCTACAAACAGTTGTGAATTTCAAATCCTAACCAAATCCAAGAGGACATGGCACACATTGTATTATAAGTAAGGTAAGTAATTGAATTAAGACACCAATTTAGATCATGATGACTCGTAAAATCACTTAGAGCAGCGGTTTTTTTTCGTATTTTCTCGGACGCCAAAACTCTGGTGTCTGGTCCCATCAGGTGCCGTGTATATAGGTAGGTGACATTAATGTTGCAGTTTACTAAAACGTAGGCCAGTTTTGCCATAGTTGATCATAGTTTATTTTATAATCCAGCGACTATCTCTATTATTTTTCAATTCTCTTCTGTTATGAGAAGTCATTACACGCCACTGGCAGAAATTGCTAAGTAGGTTGAAGGGTTTTAATAATAATAGTAAAGGATTGAAGATATAAATCGTGATCTGGGGGCACGGCAGTGCCCCCCCAAGTCGAGTAAGAAAGAAAAAAAAAAAAAAAAAAAAAAGTTGCACGGCCGTACCTATCTTTTCTCGAAGCAACTCAGCCGATTTTCGACCCTCTATAACTTCGTTGTGGATGAAGATAGGAGCCTGAAATTTCAGAACCTAAGCAGGCTTTGTAAAACTACAGCATATTTCAAATTTCATTCAATTTGAACCAGTACTTTAAGAATTATAACTACTCAAAGTTCGGTAATTTCGGTAATTTTGTCACTCGCTCACACGTGATTGACCGATCATCAAAATGTTTAGGCACTTCTAGCAGACTTAGAAGCTTCAAATTTTGAGCACTAGTAGAGTTTAGTGTAAAACTCATGGGAAAATTCCAACATTTTGCAATTTCGGTCCAGTTGTTAAGTTTCATCAACTGCATTAATAACTTTGTTATTTCTTATAAATGTATAGGATTACAAAGTTACATTTGCAGTCAGTGAATCAGTGTAAATGAATATGTATGATTTAATGGAAGAATAGGTGTAGATAGGGACCTAGATGCGATTAAGTTGAAAGGTGGTGGCTAAGTGGTTACGTTAGTTGCTCCAGAGACCTGGTTTTCTGCGTTCGATTCCCACCCGGGACAATTATTCGTCTGAAATTAAAACAGTTGTATTGAGTCAGGGGGTGCTTTGTTTTCGTTAATCTATCGAGCGGTGCGACCTTTGCGACACAGGGATTAATTTAACAAATAAAAAAAAAATCGAAGGAAAAAAAAAAAAAACTCAATGCAATGTAAAAGCAACTGTGCTATGAACGATAGTATACAAACAGGCCGCGGCCCCTTGAGAAGTAGGGACCCCGTGTACTCTGGCATCCCTGAAACTGGTTATTTGGACCCAGGAGAGCCCGCAACACCATTTGAGTCGCGGACGCTGCCATAGGGTATCCCAGATAGGCAACAGTTCCTGGGCCCCTCACCAATTGTGGTCAGAGGAGTAACCGGGGGTTTAAGTGTTTTTCTCTCAAGGTATGATTTGCATTCCACTGCTATGGAGAGGGCGAGTCCCACATACCCCACCGCTCGTGCGGGAACGCCGCAGTGTCGGAAGAGATGCGTAAAATTCTTGCATTCCCCCCGGACAAACACTACGGCTTCCACGCTTCCCGTTCGTCACAGAAAGACGGTCACTTTCTTTCAAGTAATTAACAAGTCTTACTGCGATATCTATAATACCTTTCCTTTGATAAGTACCTTTCGGCAGTTGCTTCTTCAGTCTCGTGACAAACAGTGACAAAAAGACAGACAGGGTCCAGTTTTTAGCGTCTAGTATAGAGTAATGAACCATCCAGCATCCAGTCGCAGTGCAATTATAAATCGGCTTGATTAAATACGTAATTACATTTCACAATTTTATATACTAAACATGTTTTAAAAAAAATCGGATGTTATTACTATCCCATGTAATCAGATTCATCATCATCATCATCATCAGCCCGTAAAACGTCCACTACTGAACATTGGCCTCATAGTCACCACGTTTTATTTATCTGACACAAACTGTATTTGCGTATTCATTTTATCAAATATTTTTTACACAGTTTGATGTTAACTAGGAAGCAAACTAAAGCTTTAAATTTACTTATGTACATATTAGCTTGTGGCCGCGACTTTGTGTCTGTGGAAAAGTTACTTTGACCCGCGACATAGATAATAATTTCCCTAGTGCGGGAGCTGTCTCAAAAAAGCCAAAATCGGACATGTGCCAAAGTTACATTAAAAACAGTTTAGTAATTTCTTTATTTAAAAACCTTTGACAGTGAGGCCGTGAGTGCCATACATAAGTTCATGTTAATCCTCTGTTAAGCTTGATGTTGTAGTTTTCGATTAGGTACATTGACAATATTTATAATGAATGAGAGATAACAATTTTGAATAAGGATTAATTTTAAATGACGTTTGACGAGTGCGACGAATATCAATAAACCATAAAAAAGTACACGACGCAGCTGCTCTTGTTACGTATGGTGAGTGTTGCCATGCCAGCTAGGTACGTGGGTATTCATATATTCGTAAGTTAAGTTATTTTGTAAATAAAGGCACCGAGTTACGAGTCTGGACGGTTTACATTTAATTTAAGTCTACTTTGGAACGATTAAAGCGCAGGAATCCTCCATTTGTGCATACAATAGACTAAAACCGGCCAAGTGCGAGTTGGACTCGCGCACTAAGGTTTCCGTACCATTTTCAAGTGCCTACCTATTGCCGTTATAGATATCGAGCAAAAAAGGCCGCAAAAAAGTTTGTTGTATTGGAGCCCCCCTTAATTATTTAATTTATGTTTAGTTTGTTAATATAGCAACAGAAATACATAATTTGTGAAAATGTCAACTGTTTAGCTATCGCGGTTCTTGAGATACAGCCTAAATCCGTTGTAGGTATAAAAAAAATTATGTAAATTGTAAAGCAAAGGAAAAAAGGTACAACTATCTACAAAAAGAAATGAGATGCCATCAAAAACATACTTGTAAAAAAACCCAAGTCTCGTAACGCAGTTCTTTTACAGTTAAAAGTTGTGAGATCTATGTAATACCAAGTCGGTTAATTTATTCAGTCCCTACTTAAGGGACCTTCTGTCTTAAGCTATTACGTAACTATCTCACCTAACAGACTCTTAAAATGATCTTATCAAAATTCAAAACTTTTATGTTATGAATATTAGATTGACTTGGCCATCGCAATAAACACTTGTGAGACACATTCTAATAGTATCCGATGGCCAAGTTAATCTATTATTTAAAACTTAAAAGTTTTGAATTTTGATAAGATCATTTTAAGAGTCTGTTAGGTGAGATAGTTACGTAATAGCTTAAGACAGAAGGTCCCTTAAGTAGGGACTGAATAAATTAACCGACTTGGTATTACATAGATCTCACAACTTTTAACTGTAAAAGAACTGCGTTACGAGACTTGGGTTTTTTTACAAGTATGTTTTTGATGGCATTAAATATACAAGGAAAAACAGTAACAGACAATATGACAGATATAACAAGAAGTAAAGTAAAGTAATAAGAACATCAAAAAGGTATAGACAACACAAAGGAGGATATTAGAACTATGTAGTATTTAATATAGTTTAGTTTACTATTTCTAACAAAGCTAAATCGACAGTCAGCCATAAAAGAAAAAAAATGTAGCCTAGACCTTGCCTTTTTAAGTAACAACTATGAATTTCAAAATTATTTAGCTAGCATGTCGTATATTGTGAAAGCTATGCACGTTGAGATAGTATCCGTCTGACTGATCGATTTACATCACAATTAGGATCGGTATGACTATGTGAAACGGTCCGCACCCGTGGTTTTGTGAGGAGACGAAACTGGGAATATGGAATGCCTATATACCAGTATTCAACATTTCCAAATAGAGGGTTGTATGCTACAAATGATTACAAATACAAAATTAAAAAAAACTTATTCTATTTATAAAAAATATGAAAAAAACGTATAATTTACTAATTATACAACCACCCGATTTTCTATTTATATTTTGAGAAGAAAGACCTCATCGTTTGCTCAAGTTAACGAAACAATTAATTATGCTGATTTGTGAACCGTAGCCCAATCATTTCATTCAATTCTTTATGAACATTTTTAAGTTCTTTCTTAATGAAGACTTACGCTCTTTTTTGGCTCGGTTCATCCCTAATTGCCAAAACGCTCCGAATTCCTCAGAAACACTTAAGAACATAAATTACGTAATTCCAAAGTATCTTTTGGCGCCTCAAAGCGGAAAACTTGAAGATGCTTATTTACAACTTTACTAGATTTTGGCCAACTTTCAGACAAAGATTAAGGTAAGTACCTACCTATAATAATCCTCCATAAGCTTTATGGCGTAGCGGTATAAGTCTAGCTTTTAGTTTCAAAGGTCGTGTGTTCGATCCCCACGCCGGACAAGAAATCTTTGTGTAATATCTAAGATTTTGTCTATTTCTTCTTATCGGGGTCAGAGTTGGATTATCCGTAAGGCAAACTAGGCACGTGCACTAGCCTAGGGACGCGAAGGAACAAAGGGGCACGCGGGCGGAATAGACGTTGGAACAGCAACTGTAGTTGATGCTACTACAAGTCTGTATAAAGAAATGCCAGCTTCAAAATGGAGTTACCTCTACCACACATAATAAATAATAATAATATTTATTTTTCTAGAAAAAATGTACAGTTTACAGGATGAGTTTGGGTAGCTACTTTAACATTACATGTAGTAACGCCAACTACAGTGATCAAATTTTTACTAGTACTAATTATTTATAGGGTGCCGATGAGATGCTTGCCTACGGCGCTCTCATCGTTTAATCCACCTTAAGTCTGGGTGGTTCATTGTGTGTGTTTTTTATTACATAATACTGCGGTGACCAGTCCGCCTAGCAAATTTGGTGATTATGGAAAAATCTCTCTCCCTAAGTTTAAAATCAACCAAATTCAACTTGTACTAATTCCTGCTATACGCAGTGATTTTTGTAATCATTGCTAATAATCAAGTATATTTAAGTTATCATTTAAAAGCAATTAAGTTAGGAGCTGAAGAGTATTAACTCCAATGTAGAACCCTTAAGGGCTACGATTCGCTAAAAGAGGCGATACCTTATCCAACATACCTACATAATACCACTGAAATGATCCGTCCTCCAAAAACAAACGTTCAACAAACAAAAAAGACCCGTAGATTTTTCAACGAAACATAATAACGATACCCTACTTCAAGCAGCCAGAAATAAGTAATTGACTGTCAATCAACGTTGTGACGGTCTCACGTATCACGATATTGAATAGCGTCAAATGTCCGTAATAAATCTCCAAAAGAAGTAAAGTAAACAACGCATTATTTTATCTTTTATATATTAATACAACACTTTGTCTTGAATGACAGCTTGACGGATCAACGCAAGTCGTCGTCGATGTCGATCCGCTGAACGTATATATATATAGACCTGAAACTTGGAGAATGTATTCTCTATATGACGTAGGCATCTGATAAAAAAGGATTTATTATAAATCTACCCCTAATCCAAAGAAAACGGGTGAGCAATTTTGAAATTGGCGTGGACGAATTGGACGCAGTAGGTAATACTTCAATAAACCGACATACTACAAAAGTCCCACAGGGGGTGCCCTCTTGTGCATGTTGCTTAGTTTGTAGTATTTAAACCATTTATTAAGGCTGGAGCTATGTTCGCTTTTATGTCCGGTGAAGTAACAAAAACACAAAAATACCATATAAATATACCAATACCCAAAGAAACCTAATAACAATCCTTTATTATCACCCGGTCCATACGTTGATAAAGGTTTACCGTGACTTAATTTAAAGTAAAATCAGATTTTGTTGCGAATTATCTTTTGTCCCCCGGACTGATTAATGAAGTAGGTCCTGTCACATTGTACAAATAGGGTCTGACTGTATTTTTAATATAAAAAAACCACACGGTCGCTTGGGGCCGATGACCTGGTGGACCCAAAGTCTGAGAGGCACGTAAACAATTGCATAAAACTCATAAAAATTAAACCAAAAGTCATCAGACTGCAATTCCGAAGGATCTCACCGATGAAGCATCTCGTGGATACCTAAGAATGTCCGTTCGGTCCCAAAATACCTGGACCAAATTACCTGGACTTTATAAACAATATACTTAAGCTATGCAATGCAAATCGAAGCTTCTTTACATGTTATTTCCAATTAGCTCAAAGAATGTTGACTGCGCCGGTAGGTGCTTCTGAGACCTGGTGCTCTGGGTTCGATTTCCACCCGGGACAATTATTGAAAACTACGGATTTTTGGTCTGAGTCTTGTGTTAATTATGTGTGTAGAGACATAATTATCACAAGGCTTTTATTTCACTAATTCGGAACTGGTCTTTTTAAACGAGAATAGGTAACCCAAACCTATGGTATGTTTAGGTCAAAGCATCGTAAACTTCAGATGATTGGTGAGTGAGTAAGTCAGTATTAATAAGTAACTAGTTGTAGTATGTTTACTGTTCCTTAAGTCTCTGAAACTAATAGGTGTACTTAACTAATAATACGACTTTATGCATGATGGAAGTTGCGAGCGGTCAAAACTTCCTGAGTAGGTAATTATTGACTGTGGTTTTGTTTGTTCGCTCTCGCTCGACCTGGTAACAATGCCTAGAGCTAAAGCTGCACTAACACTAAATAAGACATAGCTACTTATACTGAACTCTAACAATAATATACTAAACTACCATCCCGCGTAGCTTCACCATAATTTCAATTCCCGTCATAAACAACTTAAGGACATAAACTATAGAACTATATAGTTCGTCCGAACGATTTTGACGGCAGCAACGGCACAATAGTGCAAGACAAAACGAATAACGAATTAAACGATATTTATTCAGCACTTAGGTATTTACATACACTTGCACTTGTCAGTTGTGTAGTGACATGTCTGTCAGTCCAGCGTCACGTCATATGTATTGTTACAACAATAATTACCTCTATAATCAAAATCTTAATATAATTTACTGACAACAAACAAGACATTATACTGCACAAATGTGTACAAAAACACAAGTGGTCTTAAAATCCGATGGGACGGTTCTACCACCTTCCGATGCTTTCGTAGATCCGAATGACGAGAGACCCGCGAAATGTAAAGTAGAGCAACAGGTGCACAGAACTCCCCTTAAAACCTTAAAGTCATCATTCCTCAATCCCTCGCCAGCAATCGCCTTGCGCAGGTTGCTTAGGTTGTAGTTTTTAAGCCACTTATAAGGCCTGGAGCTCTGCTCGCCTTTGTGCCCGGTGACGGAGCAAAAGAATCGCGGCGAATTTAAAAAAATGGGACGGTAGACACGATGACACTACTATGTCTGTATTTCGGTCCTTCACATGAACTCTCACCGGGTCATGTGCAGGACTGATCGGCACAGAAGGTTAACACTGTGTTGAATGCACATTATTATAAAGTCATGTATATACATCGCTGCAACACCAGAGAATGCCTCTAGCATTAAGTCCGCCAATGTACTACTGTATACAGAAGTTTTTAAATAAATAAGTACCTACCTTGGTGTGTACTACTTAGTACAAACAAAGGTGCTACTTATTTTTCAAATCTCAATCCTGTGCTAGATGCTAAAGAAGAAGTGAGAACAAACAACATAAAAAGTGTGTAGGTTAAATACACACAAAAATATAACATATACCTAAAGGTACTTAAATACAAACAGCATAGTATATTTGTATTTAAGTATGCGTGTAAGTATATATGTTCTATTATATAATATACCAGTGACCCGCACCGGCGGCGTTGCACGGGTGTAATGCTGATATTATACATAAAAAACTTCCTCTCGAATCACTCAATCTATTAAAAAAAACCGCAACAAAATCCGATGCGTAGTTCTAAAGATCGATGCATACATAGGTACAGACAGCGGGCAGCAACTTTGTTTTATATACTATTTAACGATATATAGTAAAAAAATCATAATACTTTCAATTTAATTATACTTGTAAATCGCATTAGTATATGAAACTTCCTTTAACAGATTTTAATCAATTTTGATAAATATTTAAGCAAATACTTTTACCTCGGAGAGCTTTAAAAATAAAATTACAAAACCTTAATCCTGAAAAAAGCGTAAAGCAAGTGTCTAGATACCACTTACCACGGAAAGGAGTATTTTTCTTTTATAGCCAGAAACAGGTAACTATAGCCTTACCTTGAAGTTTATGGTTTTATTTATATTCTCAGCCTGTCTGTGAAATGAATCATGAAGCCTTTGAACATTTTAAACTCGTTTAAAGAAGTATCTGGTAGACACCTTCTTAGTACCTTAGTACTCTTTTAGACTTTTATAGCATCGTTCAGTTTAATCGCCCGTTGCTGTTAATTTTAATTTATAAAATAAAATATTTTTTTTGTAACGTTATCTCATACTAGAAAATTAGTTTTATTTTATAATTTTCTAATAGACAAATTCAAATCTAATACAAAGAAATATGGCGCTATTTCTTAAATATTTTATGTAACTCGATTTGGTGAGCATTTTGGCGGCTTTTTCTAATTTCTGACATTTCTGATAGGCATTCCATCACAAGACAATAACAATTCCATCAAGTGCACTAAATTTATCTACCCACTTACATCGGCAAAGAGTTGGAATTCAATAATACAAATGCAAATCGAATTGCAGACGGCGTCAATACCGTCGGAAGTCAATACTGTACAAAACCAACAAGATTCCAACTAAGTAGTAAACACTATGTAACTCGGAATCCGAAGCACTTTGAGCTGGCTATCTTAATCTAGAATGTTCGGACAATTGTATCTATACTAATATAGAAAGCTGAAGAGTTTGTTTGCTTGCTTCAACGCTCTAGTCACAGGAAATACTGGTACGATTTGAAAAATATTTCACTGTTAGATAGGTAATTTATCGAGGAATGCTATATTTTATTATGAAGTTGAAGATGGACGCACGTGAAACCGCGAGATAAGCTAGTTGTAAATAAAGATACCAAATTAAGGATTGCATTCAATAAAACCTTAATACTAATACTTATTACTTATATTAATTATTAGGTTGTTTTTAAATAACTTTCAGCCCACAGCTATAGATATATATGGGCAACTGGGCCCTAAGCAACACTTAAAGGTCTAGTCACTAAAGGCACTTAAAAGTCTAGTTTTCAATCTTGGAGGTCATGAGTTCGACTCTCGCGATGCAAAAAAAAAATTTATGCAAAATCTAAATTTTTAGGGTGATTGGTTCTGGACTATCCTCTATAGATGGAGGGTTGTACGTAGTACAAGAACGTGAAGCTGTCGCTGATGGTTTCCGCTGCTATAACATCATATATGACAGTCTTATCGGAACGAGCTGTAAGATTAAAAAATATACGACGGTCTTACTTCGGCGAGCGGCCGTAGTCCAATGGCTAGGGGCGTCTGACTTATGATCTACTGATCGCCGGTTCGATCCCCACCCATTGCACTACCGACGTGAATCCACTCGTAGCACAAGCATTTTAGCTTAGTACGAGGGGTTAACACGGGTCGGATTGCTCATGCGTACCCGGCCCCCACCAACGGCGGATCGAAGGAGTGTCCGGGAGGTTTTAGTGGTTGGTAGAGTCCTCTCCTCGTGGTATGAGTTTAGCATACCACGCTATGGAGAAGGCGAGTCCCACATATCCCACCACCACAAGTGGGAATGCGAAATGCATTTACACCCGGACAACAAAAAAAAAAGGTACTTAAATAACAAACAATGAAACAAATACGACCAAATTGGGAACTAAATCTTTGTAGTAATTTGATAAAGGGCTGAATGAAGTATATGGTTTTTTATTTAATTTAATTTCTGATTTATTTTTTGTTTACTTTTCAACAAAAAATCTCAAATCGGTGATGAAATTTGTTTATTTATTTATTTGGCTCTACAATTAAAATTTGAATGGAATATTGTATCAATAATAATAATAATTAGGTAAATATAATTTTTCTGTGTTTTTATTTGACGTTTGGCATGCGTGGCGTCAAAACGGGCTGGCTAGAAAACCAGCGCTGCGCAATGATCTTTTAGATTTTTGATGTAGCTTAATGCTGAAGCCAGTTCCCATTTATGGTGCATATAACTGAAATAGTGTTAATCAATTTTTATGTTTTATTTCCTTGTATGTGCCGTAAATAAAAGTATTTTCTTTCTTTCCTTTCTATCTTTGGCACTCTATTCAATGTGACTTCTACAGTAGCCGCACAATAATTACTAGTAGACAAGCAGCGCCACCTAGCATCCCAACTAACCTGTATCGCGCTATACAAGTTCGCTAGCCAATTCGAACATAAACAAGTGCTGAACAGTAACAAATGGCCGTCGGCCGCCGGGCACACCACCTCGCCCGGCAAAGAAGATCTTCATTACTGTCGAGAAACACCACTAACCGTTCCTCGGCAAGCCAACAAAATAATGTACCTAAACTACAAAAGTAGCATTGTAAGCTTCAAAACAGTGGCGTAGCTACCAAGGGGCTAGGCGGGGCAGTGCCCCGGGGCCCTCAAGCTCAGGGGGCCCTCGAATCCTTACCAGAAAATCTCAATCGAACTCAACTTTTGAAAATTTCTGCCATTTTCAAAATAAATATGACAGGTGGCAACTCGAGTTTAATCATGGCAACACAGTTGTGAGAAATTCCAAAGTTGTAAAAAGGGAATTCCCCTAAATTATTTGTGTAAGTTGACAGTGTTATTAACGTTTGCATCAATTTGTCGGATATCAATATCTGCATATTATTATTTACGATTTCTACTTAACTTTATTGTTGAATGTGATAATAAGGCGATAATTATGTTTGTTATATCAGTAGAATTAGAAAAATGTACTAAATATTTTTTTTTTCATCCATTGATTATTTATTAACATACAAGTTAACGTTTTCATAGACAGGGTTTCTTTTAAATTGGCCAATAGATACCTAAATCCGTAAGAGATACCTACAAAAAAAATTGTTAGGAGACTTTAGCTCTATCTTGATGTAAAAAAAATTTAGGCGTATTTTTTTTTGGTCAGGTGTGACTTGTCAGAAAATTCTAAAAACACACAGGATTACTTGCATAATATATTATATTTATTTTTAGGCAGTAACATGAATAGAATTAATTCTTGTTCAATTAAATAATAGTTATTGATTTTAATAAAAAAATATCAAGTATCAAGATGATAGGTTGGTACCATAGCGGGTGGCCATATAAAAGCACAGTGGTGACCCCCGGATTTTCTGCTCTTTTTTGCCAATCTATACGTGATGTTTTTTTGTCATTTTTTAAACCGTCAAATGTGGTAACACTGGCGGCGATAAAATGTTTGCCGGGGATTCCCCAACGACGTCTTGTATCGTATATTACGTTTCTATTTTCTTTTACTTGTAACGTTGTCAGTGAACAGTGTAACGGAACGTCCGTACGTTACGTTATTTATGTTTATCTATTATTTAATTAGTTCAATTTTACTTTAGTCAAACTTGTTTGTAAGTTTAATTATCATTAAATTGCGGACTGCAACTAAACGTAATATCTTACTAAAGAACCCCCAAAGCATTTGAGGGGTGATAAAATATATCGATTAAGATCCCTTATAAACGGATAATAATATCTACAGCTATTTATAGATAGGGTAATCAGTGACATCTAGTGATAAAATGCAAAGTAGAATGCATCGGCGATAGGTTAAATAACTAAGCTGGTGCAACGTATCTCCGAACAAATAATTATATAATAAACGCTTGAATCTTTTCTATTTCGTTTTATTGCCCAATACCTAAACCAAGTATTAAAATAATAAAGTTGCTTAGCAATTTTAAAGTATCTGTATATTTAATGATTTAACTTCAAAAAACCTTACCAGTTTTGATAGCAGTGGGCCCCATTTTTTTATTTGCCCCAGGGCCCTTGGTTACCTAGCTACGCCACTGCTTCAAAAGTAGTATTTTCAAAGCAAACAACATCCAAAGAGACGATAGATTCCCTCAATAAATAAATGAATACAGTTTTCCACTCGAATTGTCAAAGGAAATCTTTAGAATTGTATTGGAAAAGATTTAGAATACCGATTTGTTGTAACCTCAGTATAAAAATACAGAGATTTGTTATGTGTTTAGTGACTAGTGATACTAAAAAGGATTATGTGAATGCTTTGTTATTTTGAGACGAACAAAAACATTATAATTATGTATAACATGATGACGGGTAGATTTGTACCTACGTGGGTTTTTGGTTGCCACATGCACTCTGAAGTTAAACTTTGAGTCAAGGACTACGCCTAAGTGAAAGTTGCCGGTGATTGGTACGCTGAAAAACTTCACCATCTGCCCTACTGCAATGGTTACGGCAGTGGCTTTTGAGACCTGGTGTTCTGGGTTCGATTCCCAACATGGACAATTATTTATGTGAACCACTAATAGTTGTTCTGAGTCTGGATATGCTTTGTCTTCGTGAATGATGTTTGTAAAGTCCCCGCTTCACAGGGATTTATTTATCTAGAGCGGGAAAGCGAAGCGTTAGTACGCTCAATGAGCTGCTCGAGGTAATACATATATAAATACCACTTGGTATTTACATATGCCAAGCGTTCATAGGCTACGGTAACCGCTAAACATCAGGTGAGCAGTATGCTTGTTTGCTAAACAGAATTAAATAAAAATTGATAAATATATGTTATTAAATGATGTATTAGCTTATTATTTCTATCTATTTAGCCATTTACATTTGAATACCTACAGCCAATTATAAATGTAAAATTGTATTCTCTTTTACTAAAATTTATTCAAATCTTCTTAAAGAGACCACTAGCAAAGTATTCAGAAATTAACTTCAACATTTGAAAAGAAAAATTAATTCTCCTTTATTAATTTCGTACCGCGGTCTAGAGGCCATCCCTTCGTTAAATGTACCTACTTCTTTGTTCAACTGAAATGGACAATTATAATAATGATGCCTTAACTCTAACCTATTAGGCTTGTGAATGCTAATGTCGGCCACGCTTTAATATATTGATTAATCCTATCATATCGGAAGTCAAGAAAGGGCATAGCACAAGCGGGATGTAAGCACTCTCTCTCTCCACAGCACACAAGGAGTTACGGTATGCCCGGTGAAGTAGCTAAAGCCTCGTAACTAACTACGAAAGTCCACCCGAAAAAAAAGTAGGAGTTACGGCAAGTATACCTAGTATCGGGGGGACGAGCTTTTTCAAAAGTATTTCAATAACATATAATTTTTAGTATGGAAAAATAAGTACTTTTTTCTAAAATTTCTTCACTAACCCCCATTCTTCCTTCCTTCTCACCTACACACGGTATTGTCTACTGTATCATGTATAGTATAGCACTTAGATATGTGTCACCAGTGCGTTTTCCAGCTTAGAATAGACGACTCCATATCACTACATAGTATAAAACAAATTCGCTTTCTCTGTCCTAATATCCCTATGTATGCTTAAATCTTTAAAACTACGCAACGGATTTTTGATGCGGTTTTTTTTTAAAGATAGAGGGATTCAAGTGGAAGGTTTATGTGTATAATACATCCGCATTGTACCCGTGCGGAGCCGGGGCGGGTCGCTAGTCTTCCTATAAGTGTTGTAAGAGGTGACTACTTACTAAGAGCCTTACACCTGATGGATGGGCAGCAGCATCTATTAGCTCAAACATTACTCCCATTTTACTGCGATCCCAATTCGCCCGCCAAGCGTGATGATTATGGCAATATCCTTCAACGACTTTGGCTTGCCTAGAACAGTTAAAGAGGAGGCCAATGTTCAGCAGTAGACGCAAACGAGCTAATAAAGTACCTAAAGTACAAAGATCATAAACATCTCTTTAACAGTATAACAGCTTATACTATACACTGTGTAAGTATGTGTCTATAACAGTATCTACTGTTAAAGAGATTGCGTCAAAATAAAAATCAAAATATTCTTCATTCTTAAAGAAACTACAAGAAGACGAGCAGTGCCATCTTGCACTTAGAATCCCAACAAATCTTCTTTTTTTTTTTTGTCCGGGTGGAAATGCATTTCTTCATTCCCACCGCCGCCGCTGCAGCGTATTCGCGCGCTGGCGGTGGGATATGTGGGACTATCTCCATAGCGTGGTATGCTAACTCATACCACGAGGAGAGGATCCTACACGAATCCCAACTGACCTGCATCGCGCAACAAGAATTCACAAGACAATTTGAACATATACAAGTTCTAAAACTGCAACAAATGGCAGTCGGCCGCTGGCATACTACCTCGCCTGGCAAAGAAGAACTTCATTTTCTGTGGAGGCACATCACCAACCGTTCCCCTACAAAACGTTTAAAATAGTTTAAATCGTGTTTTTATGATGCGTCCCTTTTTTTCTACCACCAGTTCTGGAACTCTGAGAAGAACTTTCAAGCAACGCAGAAGAAACCTTTTTTGAAATAAATGCTGTTACAATTATTGGGTAGGTATATTTAAGAACCAATTTATGTATTTTTATAAATAGGTGCATAGGTGAATAAACACTGGGATATCACGGCTTCATTCTAAATAGTGACCCATACCAAAACATACCATAAACATGGGCAAGTTGTATTTATTTGTCTAGTATTAATAATATCAACCGACCAACGAGACTGAATTCATAATTTCAACTATCGTTAGGTTCCCAATCTTTTTAGCCTGCGGGGCGCCCCGTCAAGAATTTAGTATTTTCCCAGCGGACGCTGCGGCAACATACATACATTTCTAACCTTCCTCGACACAATCAGCAATTTGCAAAGTACTTCGAAACCTTCCTATGTTTATGTTCACGGGTATAACCCAGCCCAAAAATCTGTATGCAGTTACATACAGCGTCGGACACCTCGGTCGGGGGTCAATACGCCCCGAAACAGACTCCTCGGCGCCCTGACGGACGCGTCTTTCCATTCTATACAAGGCCAGAACGCAACCATAGGAAACTGCTCGTGTATATATTGTAATGCTGTTTTGAAGTCTGTGATTACGATATATACACGAATTTTGCGTACTGATCGTGTATAGTTTGTACCGTGGATGCTTGCGTCTTCGTTCCAGACGCTTCGCGGGACTCCTGCTTCTGAGTGGTTTAAAAAAAAAACACATAGACTACGGCGGGAGCTCCGCTTCGCTTCGCTCCCGCCTTAGTCTTCTAACCTAACTTATCCGAGTCGGGTTGCACTGACAACAAACACAACGTTTACAACGTTTCTTTTCTACAATCTACACTATTGGTCCGCATGCGTACTGGCGCTGTGCGTTTTGGAGCGCTGTACTTACTTACATCACTACAAAGTATACGCGGGTATTTGCGTACTGCTCTTGTATATATTGGAAGACTTTAGTAAAAAAGTTATTACCAATCAGTACGTGATTAGTTTCACACCCTTGCGTTCTGGCCTTGTATAGAATGGAAAAACGCCTGACGGACGCCCTCGAACAAAATTGAACAAATGGCCGTCGGCCGCCCGGCAAAGAAGATCTTAATTTTCTGTGCAGGAACACCATCAACCGTTCCTCTTCAGAGCGATTAATTAGGTAACTCAGTGCGTTAACACTGTTTGATTCGCTTGTATCACAACTATATTTTGCAGCTTAACCTATCTTAAACTATATTTTATTTACCTTGCTTAAACTATATTTTAAGCTGCAAAATATAGTGGGGTTCAGAACTGTAAGTAACTGTACGCGGATCGCGAACGAATTCTTGTTAGTAACGACTGTTAGAATAAAAGTACTCTTAATATTAAATCAACCTAATATCATTTGAATCAAGTTCAAAATATTTAGAGTTGGGTACTAGCGAATCGTAACGTAAAGTTGCTTATTTTTTTGGATTTTCATGACCTGGTCACTTGGACCTTTAAGTCAAGACGTAAAGAAGAATATTTTTTTTTTTTTTGGATTTTCATGACCTGGTCACTCGGACCTTTAAGTCAAGACGTAAAGTAGCAAAAAATAATTTACAGAATAGGGATGTTAATTGAAAGTTTCGGTGATACTCGGTTCACACTTGCTCTGTAGTACTATGTGTGTACCCTAAAGTCTATAAACGCCGTGTTGGCACATCCCTAGCCAGACATAGACAACTAAATAGAATTCCTCTACCAACCATGGACGTCGATCAGCCATCATCAATCAAATAAACCAATATGGCCGTCTTCTTGCAATGGGGAAATAAAATACACTTTTTTGTTGTTATAAATATATGATAAAATAAAGAACTACGTTGTCTTACATTATAATGTAAGTCAATGTATCTAATGCAGAAGTTTACGTAAGTAGAGCAAGCGTTGAAGTGATAATAGACGATATCCTTGACATGGCATGAGAAAGTTGCGAAGTGGTCTCTGTATTTTACATTTAATTGTTATTTACGTACTCAATTTACAGGTATACTGAAGATGCCAGTTAATTCTGTGACCGAAACGAAAAAAGGAGTCGATAAATCGAGATTTTCTCTGTCATTAAATAGGAATAATGCAGGATTAATAAGCGACATTGGAAAATTGAGGGAGAATTCAAAAGAAAATAGTGGCCCTAATAGGCAATTTACTAACAATAATAAAGAGAACAAGCCAGTAAAAAGGCCGCTGAAAGGTGTATACTCCAATACCCTATCAGCAGCAAAAAGATTAAAACCTCTGACTGAGACTTTTAAACCAGCAGGTATTGTGTAATTTACCGGTATTTGCGTTCAATTTGCAAGTTCCTGATGATTTCTTAGAAATAAGTTTTTATATCCACTTAATTGTGGCATTAAATTTTACGTAATTTTGATCCTTTCTAATGTTTTGCAGAGGAAATTTTGTATCCTGACATACATTTAGTTTTTTTTTATTTATACCTTGTTGACTTTTATGTATGTGAATAAACCCTTGCAATTTAAAATTAGTGGTAAATTATAAGAGGTCTATTAGTGTTGATTTATTCATGCAAAATTAACTAAATTAATTTTGCAGAGAAAATATTAGACCCTGAGCTAATAATATTGGACCAGACAACTAAGAGCTTTGCCATGTTGAATGGCCACCATACATCAGACAGTCAATATGCGGGGAGCACCCAGCGCAAAACCCCCATTGCTACATTGTCCAATTTGGGGAATACTTGCTTCCTCAACAGTGTGCTCTATACTTTACGGTAAGAAGTCATCCTACTAATAAATAATAAATTTAACGACAAAAAGTTATGTTTAAAGTTAAGGCTAATAATAATAATATATTTATTTCAATATAAAGTGCTACATTCATGTTACAATAAAAGTTACACAGAGCGGGTTACAAACAAAAAGAATATCGAGGGGTGAAAGGCTATTTGTTTGAAGCGAAATTTTACGAACTTTACAGGAGAGCCATTTAAAGATTCAAAATTTGGAAAAAAAATCGTTATGAAAAAACTAGTGCTCTTTCTATCATGCTGATCGCAATTTTTTATTGAAAGAAAATCCCTGAATGTTTTGGTATAATTTTCAATTAAAAAACAGTTATGAGTATAAGATAAATTGTCGCTTAATACAAAATGATCTGTATCGCCTTATTTTAAGAGTAAAGAAAAATGATTCAACTTCCAACGTTGTCACTAATCAGCAGCAGGCAAAATGGTTTAAGTGACTTTACAGTACTTATGCAGGAGAAAGCAAAATGATTGAATCGACGTTACTCAATAATAATAGGAATAGGCTATTTTGTTTAACTACCAATTTGGGTTTGGGTTTTGGGTTTTGTTAACGATACAGGAAAGTTGGCTTAAGCAACGATGAACATTCTTAAAGAGTTGTTTGATGTCTCAGATTTTGAAAGGAGTTATATAACTTGGTTGTTCTAAACAGAGTGAAAAACAGTTGTAGCGAAAAGGGTTGAACCGACGACATGTCTTAATGAATTTGGCTGACGGCAAATTGGTTGAAGCGACATTGCACTGAGTAAGTAGTCGTAAGCAAAATGTTTGAAGGGACTTTTCATCTAAATATAGCTACATCGAAAAACGATTTATCTGCCATCAAACTAAAATTTTAGGAAGGGAATAACGGCTTATGATCCGATTCTCTGTTTTTGTATACAGCTTAAATGATATACTAAAAAAATATGGCAAACTTGAAGTCGGATCATACATCATGTTTGAGAATTATGCACTAAAATGGCATTATTTTAAGCGCCATAAAAGTGCTCAGAATTGTACGAAACCCGGCTCAGACGACGCAGAAAAATTCGCTGAATCCGAATATGTATATAACTCCATATCGTCCAAAATGTCGCTTCAAACAAATAGCCTTTCACCCCTCTATATATAAATTTCTAGTAAAATAATTAAAGGAATCTGGTGTCCCAGCTAGGTTATGTAGTAACCTTTTTTTTTTTTTGACCGGGGGGTAATGCACTGACGCATTCAACCACCGCCGTTATGAAACCGGCGGTGGGATATGTGGGGACTCGACCTCTCCAGTGCGTGATATGCTACTCATACCACGAGGAGAGGACCCTATCGCCACTAAAACCCCCCGGGCACTCCTTCTTCCGCCTTGAGGCCAACACCCCGCCTGCCGAGGTTATATAGTAACCTGTGTTAAGGTCCACCAGCTCATGACTCCATTGAAGGCAGAATACAATATTCAGAAGTCTGTTTGCCCATAATGTTAGAATGCAATTTTAATTATCTATATGTATTTTTGTTACTTAAACACCCAAAGTACTCCATGGAAATAGATTACAAGCTAAACACAAAGCAAATGTTACCTGGATTATTATGTATGCTTCAAAACAACCATGCAACAAGACATTGAGAGTGGACCGACATTCCAACTTTGGGGCCGTTCAAGTATTACGTAAGCAGATTTATTACAATTATTTACCCCCCCATCCCCCTTGTCAGCAAAAGTAAGCAAAGCTCTTACCCCCTCCCCCATGCTTACGTAAACGTTTTTCAATTAACTAACTTTTGTACATTTTGTACTTTCGTACTTGTATGAGATTTTTTAAAACTTTCAAACAGTTTTTGGTATAAGTTGGATTTGTCTATTTGAAACGACATCTTATTTAAACATTAAACTTTGGCTAATGGAATCAACGGTAACACAAATGTTAACTTGCTTTGCTATGCTTACAATACGTCTACTCGCTATAGTATCCAAACGAAAAAATACACTGACAGAGGAAATTTAGACAAGTGAATAACGCGCGGTAATTCCCCTACTCGGTTCTAAAGCGAGTGCCTAAACGTATGCATTATTTGCGGGAATCCCCGAAAATGCGTTTCGTTTTCAAGCAAAGACAATGTGAGGGTTGCCATTCGTGTAAAAAAGTAAATAACTACCGATGACGTAATCATCATCTAGACTCCCCTACCCCCCATGTCATCCAAAATAAGCAAAGCAAAGACCCCCCCGCCCCCCCATAGTGCTTACGTAATACTTGAACGGCCCCTTTATCAAACAATAAATTATTGTTTATACAATGAATGCAGCATACACACTTAAACGTTAAAACTAGCTGAATAAATTGTTTTTTCATATCTTTAGCATTTTAAAATAACAAAATGTTAGTAATTATTATTGTCACGACGCAGGCATTGCTTATCTCAGTTTCAAAAAGTTGATCTGCAATTATAGCACTACCCACATTTACTTAAAGTCAAAAGTGTTTAGATAAATACATAAGTACAGTGTTGTAAACCAATTAGACACTAAAAAGTAGCCTGGTGTGCCATCACTTGTCAATATATGAGTTATGTACTGTCCAGGGCCAATGTAAATCAGGTTTTAATTGCCACTTTTAATTTCAGGTATGCACCTAGATTTCTCCATAACCTACACCACCTTGTGTCAGACCTTGCCAGCGTTGAGCAAAAGCTTGGCAGCATTAGACTAAAGAGTTCCTCTTTAGGCAGAAGTGCGGCTGGCTTAGCATCCTCTGGGACTAGATCTTGGAGCAGTAAAGACTTGCTGTCTTTGGGACAATCTGATAACAGTGCAGGGAAAAGCAAAATACAGGTAATTTTATTTTAAAACATTAGCCATTAAGTAATCCTATACACTATATTTATAAAATAGCATTACAGAATCTCAATATTTCAATAACTAGAAAGAGCAATATATAAGAGCTGTGGAAGATCAACCTTCACCCATCTGATAACAAGATGAGACATACTTTTTGTCAAATATTATTCATTAACAAACATGGCTATAATTACCTTGGCTATCAAAAAGTGTTCATGGGTAATTTTCATTTAATTCATTTTAATTAATTCATAGAAAGTAGAGTGTCAGAGATTGATATGAAAGAACAGGACACATGTTTTGTCCTGTTCTATAATGTGACAGCTGAGGTAACTATAGCTACATTTTATTGACAGAAACAGTGTTTCTTTACACTCAACAGTAATTTTGAACCTTCTGACCATACTTCTTATTTCGATTACACTTTTTGTATAAGTACATTATATTATATTTATATGAAATTCAGGACAAAAAGTGGAGGTTCTTCCACTTTGCCTTTACTATATGGACAGGTAAAATTACATTGACAGATACCTTAAACAAAATCGTGATTGACCACACTATTACCAATTTTCAGAAGCCACTTTGAGCCAGCACTAGATTTGCTTAGTGCTGATTTAAAATGTCTTACCATATCTGAACATTGGTAACAGATCAAATACAATTTTGTTCTAGGTACTTGTTAATATGTTTTTAGATAAGAGTTATCCAGTTTATCATTTTTAAGAAATGAGATGAGGGTTACCATATCTGTAAACTGATAAACATAATCTTGCATTATAAATGTATATGATATAAAGTCTACTTAAATTAGTTTGATACGTTTTTTAAACATCAACTTAACCTTATTAAGTTTTTAATGATGGAAATAGTTATATAAATTTTTGCACAATTACATATCAATTACCTAGTTTGTTGCACTTATTTTTACTTTTATATTGGTCAATCGACTCTACAATACCAAACCTTATGATATAAAGCTTATATCATCATCAGCCCGTATAAAGTCCACTGCTGAACAAGGGCCTCCTCCCGAATGAGGGTATTTGCCATAGTCACCATGCTTGGCAGGCGGGTTGCTGACCGCAGTATTATGTTGTAACACAGAAGGAAACGCTGCTGCCCATCCCTTGTTATACGATTATTATAGGTAGATGATGTTTTAACAATCGGGACCAATGGTTTAATGTGCTTTCCGAGGCACGGAGGGTAATCCCTCAACCAACCAGATCCAGAAAGAGATCTTAGAAAATACACAAAGATTTACTGTCCGGCGTGGGGATCGAACCGACGACCTCCGAGATTAAGCTTATATAGTATTCCCAAAATAAAAAGAGTACTATTTCAAAAATAACTATTTCAAATTTTTACTTATGCTTATTCTATTTACTGGTCACCTAAGTAAAAAGCAATATTCAAATCCACAGATAGCAACAGAAAAACTTCATGAGACATACTTCAACCTGCGTGCTGCTGAAAGCAAATGCTTGAACAGTAGTTCAGTGGATGCAAGTCCTGAGCCTTATGCTGCTGATGCATTTCTAGCTGCTCTCAGAGATGTCAACTCCACTTTTGAAGGTTTTTTTCTTAAATTTATTAGTCAACTTCTCTATATTGTTCAGAAATATATTTATTCTTGGTACTTATATAACTAGTCTTATGTACAGGAGCCAAATTACTCATTACATCTTGTAAATTAGTATCTACTCATACCTACCTGCATACATACCTGCATGCATACCTGCTCATGTTGCTTCACCTATGGCAATAATGTTATAAAATATCTATGTCTGTTTTTCTTGAACAACAATTTTATATGATTTTTTTTTCATTTTTGAGTTTGCTGCTGCACACACAAAAATACTAATATTTAATCATAAAATATTAGTGTAAGTGTAGATCATGAGACTCCAGAGTTGCCATAAAACGATCAAAATTTAAATTTTGAACAAAAAATTATAGGCATTTTAAAATATATATTCGTTTTATATATAATCTCTGATGCTTATATACAGGTAACAGGCAACAGGATGCACATGAATTACTTGTATGCATATTGGACAATATCCGCGAAACATGCCGGGCACTCAGCACGCGTGCTAGCAGATTGCAGCTACAAGAAAATGGTGAAAGGTAATTTTTTATTTATTTGGTTCTTCGGCAAAGAATTCACTTATACATTTAAATCGAAGTGTCTTACTGTCGGACCAGTACAATTTACCCAAATACATGAAGAAAAAAAACGTTTACTATGCAAGTCGTTAATAATTAACATACAATATCTCTCATGTGCAGTAGTTAGAAATAGTTACCAATTACAGAAGTTACAATGTGGTTTCATCTGAATAATCTCTTTACAATATCTGAAAAATAGAATCTTAGAAAGTTTTAATAGTGAATGCTGAAAGAAATCAATCAGTTTAGCAGTTTACAATATAACAGTTACAAACTACAAATTTTTATTATGATTTTTTTTTTACATTTGTCTCAATCAGTGTCTTATTTTCACTGTCTAAAGTTTCCTAATTTTTATCTATCTATACTGTTTTTTACCAGCAATGGTATCGGCCGGCAGCCCAACTTAGAAGCGGAGAACAAGCCTGCTCTTGGCAACTTGCGCAAGTCGTGGAAGAAACGCAAGGAGGTCAAAACAGACAAGCGCGCTTCGCCGACCGAGGAACGCCCGCCCTCGCCTGATCCTGAAAGGGATGAGAAATCGCGACCCGGCTGGGACTTCGTCGCTGATGATTTTGAAGGTAACTTTTCTCGACGTCAGTAAAATATTCGACGACTCAACGTAACTTGTGACGTACAATGGCACATCCAACTTCTGACATCGATTTTTACATTAAACCTGCCTGGTTATAATTTGTATTAACTACATGGGTTGAAACTGCTTTAAATTTGAGTAATATTTTCAGAGATGCGTTAATTTAATTAAAATTAATATTTCTATCACATAAAAATAGTTTATTTTTATTTTGTGGAGATTCATTAACCTATAATATATACTATGCATATGTTACGGCTAATAGCCGAAGTGCGGCTACACCTAGGTTTAGCCGGCTACAACTAGGTGCAGCCGACCACATGCGGTTAAACTTAGATGTACCTATCCTACTTATCTTCGGTTAGGACTAGGTTTTAATTAAATAAACAATACCTATGCACGACACAAAAAGATGTTGGGGTGGTTAAAAAAATAATAAAATCCAAAGGAGTTGAACAGGGACTTATTGAGGTTGATCTAAGTTTAACCGCATGTAGCCGGCTAAACCTAGGTGTAGCCGCACTTCGGCTATTAGCCGTAACATATATAATATATAAAAAAACGACAATCTTATTTACCTTGTTTTCACCACAAATCAATATTCTAAGGTTGATTTGCATTTTTCTGAATCATATATGAAACACATAGACCTTATCTCGAAACACTCCGTCTAGTGGTAAACCCTACGTAAATAGATGCGATGGGAAAACTTTGTTTTACAATATTTTGTGATACTTTTTACATAATCAGTCAAAGTTAAGTTAAATTTAACTTAATATTTCAGGCACAATGGTGGTCCGTACAATGTGCTTAGAATGTGAAGCGGTGACAGAGAAGGCTCAGGCTGTGTGTGAATTATGTGTGCCGGTTACTGACGATGAAACTGATGAAGAACCTTTTAAAGCTGCTTGCCTCTCCACTGAGTACCTGCGAGATCAAAATAAAGTAAGTAATGTTTATCACAGGGACTTTCCTGCACGATTTAGCAGCTGTGTGATGTCCGATGTCTTCCTCATAAAATATTTTTATGTAGCTGATTTTTTTTCATTTGTACCATTAATTATATAAACATACAGTAGTTGATCAGTAAATGGTTATAGGGTATCACAATAGATGTTAGCGTTGTAACTAATGCCTAAATTAAGTATTATATTATTGTATACTAACTGATGATATTTTTGAGTTTTCAGGTTTATCAGTTACAAAAAACACAATTCTTAATTTTCATTAAAGAACTATTTTAGGTTCCGCACATTACGCTCAGAAGAGTAATACTATTTTAAAAACCGAAAGCTTTCCCTCAAGTGGGGTGGGCAATTTTACATTCCTTGCACTGTCATAACATACATTATTACTATCACAAAGTATTAGCAGTTATAGCTATACAAACTTTTTTGTATTAAGTTTGCAATAATATTAGCAAACCTTCTATCATAGTTTGTATAGGTGGGTACATGTAGTAGTTGATCGGCCTGTGCTGTTATCCGCAGTACTGGTGCGGGCGCTGCCTGCGCTACAACGAGGCGCGGCGCAGCGTGTCGTACTCGCGCCTGCCGCGCCTGCTGGTGCTGCAGCTCAAGCGCTTCAGCGGCGGCATGGAGAAGATCACGCGCCACACGCCCACGCCGCTGCTGCTGTCCTGCTTCTGCGAGCCCTGCGCCAAGCGCGCGCCGGACCAGCCCAGCACGCACAGGTACATTCGGACACTTCACACATTACTCGAATGAAAGGCGTCTTTTTAATTAATCTTATCCAATATTTGTTAGTCATAAAATTAACGTCCTCCGGAATTCCGTTATACCCAAAGCTATGTAGTATTCCATAGGATGTTTAATATATGACTCGCAAATGCGCTATTAAGATTAAATTATTTCTAACTAGACTCGCAAGTGAACCCCACAGATGTTTTATTAATATTTAATTGGTAAATTTTTTTTCCAAACAATATAGGGTTTTTTTAGAGGCTTCTGCTACTTCTTCACCGGGCATAAACAAAAGAAGAATATAGTCCTATAGTGTCAGCATATAGCACTCTATATCATACTTTTGAACCTACTAGCCACAGTTGAATTACAAACTTCAAGGGTTTGGTAGCGTTTTATAAAAATATTGTTATTTTGTGTACTGCTTATTATGAAAATAGTGGCCCACTGTCATGCTTTCTAAATAACTGCTGCCATTATTCTTGCATTTATCGATTGTAGGAGAAAAATATGATTTTTTAAGTAACTTTGTATATTCTACTTTGAAGTTTCACACAATAGGTTAAATTTACATTATTTTCAGGTACACGCTGTGGGCAGTAATTATGCACTTGGGTCAGACCCTCACCGGGGGTCACTACGTGGCGTACGCCCGTGACAGTGGCTCCAGTGAGACGACTTGCGCACGAGACTTGGGCGGTGGCGACGCGCCTACTGGCACTAGCTTCATGAGAACATTGTTCAGGTGAGAAAAATCTATAGTTTTGTTTTTCTGTCGATCTATTTTAATATATTATTATATTATAGTATATGCATTTATACAAATGCACTTGTTCTTTCGTTTCATAATCTACTGCTAATAATCGTATATCCACCTTGCAAATATAACGCTTCGAACTATACAACGAAACTTAAGGCATCGACCATTACTTGATATCCCTCTTGCCTCGACCAACTATAGACGTAATGCATTTTTCATTCGTACTGCAAAAAGCTTCAATAATCTGGTATCGCAATTAAACATCTATTTGTTTTACAACATCTCGAAAACTATTAAAAAACGTATGGGCGGGTCTTTGTTTGAGGATAGTGCAAACATCCCTTAGAGATATATAAACGGGGATAGCATAAACGGGGAGGCCGTTTATGCATTTACGTTAGGTACTTATTATTTTTTAGGAAATTTTCTTTGTTGTGAAGTGTTGAACTTAATGTTTAAATATCAATGCTGTGTAGTCACTATTTATATGTGTGGGCTTGTAATTAGTTAAAGTGATATTTACAAACCCACACATATAATGAAAATCTATATCTCAATGCTTTGGATTTGAATTCCTTGTTATATTTAACTGTACCCACCACTGTTGACTAAAAAAATGGTCTAATGCCTTAAATCAATTACACTGATTCTATTACATTATTTTGTATTAGATGCGCCCCGCGGTTTTACCCGCGTCACTCTGCTCCAGTGGGTCGGAGCGTGATCTTTTGTAGCCTATATATGTTAATCCAGCTTATAAACTATCCGCGTGCAAACTTTCAGCCAAAGCCATGTAGTATTTTTTGCGTGAAAGAGTAGGTATACATATACATCCACACATTCAAACTCTCGCTTTTATAATATTAGTAGGATCTAACTCTTTCCTTGGTATACTTACTTGCATATGTACTTACTACTGACACTCCCTGTTCCCAGTCGCTCGCGCGCGCCCGCGGCGTGCGGCGCCCGGTCGTGCTGCGCGGGGGGCGCGGGGGGCGCGGGCGCGGGGCGCGCGGGGGGCTCCACGTGGCTGGCGTGCGACGACGAGCTCGTGCGCCCCATCTCTACGGAAGAATTCGAAGACTTACTATCAGCCGAGCCTAAAGCGCGTTCGGCCGCAACCCCCTACCTCTTGTTCTATGTGAAGACCGAGGTGGGCTAGCACGCCCAGTAGGGTCGCTGCCGCTTACAGATAGAGCGTGGCGCTCACTTATAGTGACTGGTCGAATTGGATTCTAATCTATGATTGTTGAACTGGGTTTGTGATCAAAATTAATATATATGGGGATTGCCCTGAAAATGTCTATAGAAATTCAAAAGAACTTAAAATGAACTCTAGTATTACCATCATTTATTGGGTTGTTTTGAATTTTAATTGACCTGTTTCAGTACATATTGGCTGACTTAACCATTTTCATTCATCGCATATACTTATGATACGATTTTACAAAGCGGCCTATGAGTATCTATTTCTTATGATTGAGATGGGTATCTCCCAGTAGTTCCTATAAGTCAGCCCTGCAGTCTCCTCTACTAGCATGTTAGTCTCACTAACAGTTGAAGTAGCGGTCGCGGTGTGAGATGTTTCGTTCGTTTAGACGCTTGAAAGACATTTAGACAGGGCCCCGTGCCCGAAGTGATATTACGAGTGTAGCATAAATATATTAGGAAGTTATAGAGATCGATCAAAATATATTGTAAATGTAAAAATATATAAAACATTTCGCATATTTTCACTTGTTACTCTGACAATATGCCCTCGAGCGAGGACGATAGATCGAAATTACCTTCAGTCTATATTTACATACCGATTGTGTATCGATGTTGATTCTATATCTGTATTTAAATTTATATATTAGTCCGTCGATGGCGAAATTATTTATTGGCCTAAAAATATTATTGTTCGAGAATTTATGCTGAAATATTGCTATATTCCGTTAAATATGATAGTTTAAACGATCCATGGTCCAAACTCACCGCGTGCCCGTCAATTATAGCGATATTTATTTAACTACAAAACAGTTGGTATACATAATATTAATACGACAAACATAAGCGTTTTTCATCGCAGCTTTGCCTTTGATTAGGGCTATGGTAAGACCAATTTGTAATTCTCTTATAGTCCTTTCATATCATATATAATAACAGTTGAATCTAAATCTAATAGAACCATAATACAATAGACGTAGAAGAATGTTGAACAAATATGTATAAAAGTATATTTTTATGGCACTTTTTGTTAGTAGTCTACCAAAAGTTACCTTTGTATTGAAACGATGAACAACATACTAAGCAAACATCATTGTTTATATCTGCGCATATATAGATTTAATAAGAGAAAGATTGTGATTCAAATTAAGTATTTTTCAAGTAAAACATGTGAGATGCAAAGTAGTACATGCTAATTCCTAAATCCTCTGAAAGTTCTCTTTGGGCACACATCTCATTTTGATAAAAATGAAATATAATTGTTTCGAAGTATGGTCCAAATCTACAAAAATATAGTCTATAATATATTATATTTTATATAATATATGCACTGGTCGTCACACTTATCTACTCGAGGGCGACATGTTACAATGTTAGCTATCAACTTTTTGGGGGGCCGCCAAAATCTTATTGCTTACTGCATTTAAGCATGTGGTAAGTAATAAGATGCATAACAGCAGCCACACAAATTTCGTCCGCGGGCCGCAGTTTGACGACCAAGGATAGGTAGAAATCTGGTAGCTAATGCGTAGAAAGGAGAGTCGAGAATACCTCAAAATATGAATAGACAATAATGTGTAATTATATTATCAAGAGTTATGAATTAAAAAATACTAATATTAGATCGTTGTTAACAATGGATTGCGAAAAATGTATATGCATCGGTAAGATAAGATGTAGCATATAATATTTATGTAAAGATTGAGGCGTTTATTTTTATAGAATTGGAGCCAACTTCATACGCGCAATGCACTGTAGTGTAACTTAGAGTTAACAATACTTCGAGACTACAACGATAAATTATTGCTTGCTATATATGCGACTGCTTTCTTTTATACATTTTTGATTACTATATAATAATGGCGTTACGGCTAGCCTTTGCTACCATGATGCTATGTATTTTTGTATTTGGCAGCTGTATAATATATCTAGTTTTATTTCTACATATACTCAAACGTATTTAACTATAAATTGTTATTCTCAGCTGCAGGCGTTTTTGTATACAATTCCATTACTATGTATTTATTGGCCACTCATATTCCGAACTAGCATATTTAGGCAAGCGTATAAGTGGATCATTGTTGTCTGCAAAATAAAGAATATTATTATTATAAGTATAAAATTGTATTCATGTATGGTTTCGGAATTTATAAAATGTTATACTTTAGTTAATTAAAAGTATGCAAAAACGATTGCATCACACAAATTGAGCCACTTGACTGATAGCTGCAGAATAATAAAAATTGGCAATGTGTATACAAATAATACAAAATTCATGAATTCTTACTATTAATAACTCGGAATATTTTCAATTATTATTTATTATTATATATTGTTAATTTTAGAAACAATATGTCATTTTTATTATCATGCAGGAAAACTTAATGTTTAACTGATAACTATTGTATAATTTTCCTGTTGACTACTTATGCTCGATTTAAAGACTCATGAATGTATACTTAATTTTATGTGTTATTGCGGATGCCATTCCAAAAACCTTTAAAAAAGGTAAAATTCTTGTCAGTAGCTATACGATTTTGTTTTTATTATCGAACAAAATAATATTATCGTTCATTTTCATTGTAAATTCGATTTGGATAATAAAAATAAGTTCAAAGATGTGTATCATTTTTCTTTCGTACCTTACATTTAGATATACTGACCAGTAAATATAATAGCTCAACAGAATGCGGAAGCATCTTTTTTTTCGGGCTGACATATGCAGTTAGCCACGAGGCTTTTGCTACATCACCGTACTTAAATTCAAGAAGAGCTCCAACCTTAACCTGCCCTTAAGTAAACACATTGCTTGCATATGTATACTCTAAGCCAGTCTAAGCGCCTGCTTGACATGAAACGACTAACTCCTATTTTACGACCTTCATAAATAAATAACTCGTCAATGTGTATAATTATATGGTAAGTCTCTGGATTTATTTAAAAGTACCGCCTTTTCGTGAATATCATGGAATGAATAGCAGTGGTGGATATACTAAAACGACGACATTTTCATTTTTAATTATCAACAGTTGATTATGAGCGAAAGTATGTATATTATAATGACCTATGTATATAATACACGAATGAGATTGGGCTGCCAATGCACTTGCTCCCTGATATTAATTTGATAATCGACAAACTACAAGGAAAGTCTGAGCTCTAATAAAAACGATAATGAATAATAAAGTATATCTACCTAAAATGAATTATTGATAACTGAGATACCTATAATAAGTAGTGGGATTTATCAGTAACTTGATAAACCGGGTCATCGAGAACAGTTTATCCGTAGATTTCGATGTGTTAACGTGTCTTGTTAATTATTTATTTATCAATAATGAAGGCGATCGAAAATAAAGGCAGATATGCCAAAGTAAGTATAACTTTCTTATTTTTTTTTTTTTTTGTTTTTTACCAACCGACCAGAAACACCAATATTTTCAATTAGCTCAAAATCAATAATCTATTTCTATTCTATGTTTGGAAGTTAATGTGGCATGTGTCGCCAACATTTTTAGAGGGAAATGGCATTAACAAGCTAGAATTTGTTGAGTGGTACCTATCAGTAAAAAATATATTTTAATGTCCGAAATTTATCTCTACTAGTTTGAATATTTTCATTCTTAATTATACGTTATATATGTTATAATTTTTAACCCAATGTTTTACCAGTATTTTTATGATATTAAAATTGGCCATCTGCTTACCTAATCTGTGACATTAACTTGACCTCTAAAAGTCCTTCTATTGCGGCTGTCAAACAACTAAAAGCAGTCACTGAGTGTAGTTCAATATCATTGCGAATATTATATAAACTTGAAATAGAAAGTAATTCAAAATTATGTCGTTTGTAAGTATATGTCTATATTTATTTCGAATTAATTTATAAAATGTATTTTAATTGCTAACCAAAGTGAGGTTAGCCCATTGAGTTTTCAAAACTTTTTGAAGTTACGTCGACAATAAATTTTCGACGCATCTTGACCTGATAAATTTCATTGTCATAAAATATACTTTACAGACCAAACCGCAATAATTACAATGGATCTAATCTAAATTAATTGACTGTTTGGCCTTTGAGTAAGTGATTCGGTTTATTACATTAGGTACTTTTGACAACAGTGTTTATTAATACCGACATGATTTATTATTTTATACAAAGAAATATGTTTTGTTTAATATTCATGATTGTAATGCTTGTAACACACTCACGTAGTTAGGTACACAATAATTAGAATGCATTCCTTCTATCTAATTATAACCTCTTAAAGATGATTAACTTTTAGGTATGTTTCACATTCTTCGTGAATAAAAGCTTGAAAATAAAAATAATATAATTAATTTCCACATTTTCTTCAAACTCTTCAAACATGTGTTACCAATATTAATAACAGTAGCCAAACATTATAGGGATGATTCATTTAGAAGGAAATTATGATCTCATATTTTAAAACTCTGACGAATCTAAGCATCCCAAGATAAAAGCGGTATATTATATCTACATACTTGTGTATTTTGTGGGTGGAGGAAATACAGAAAAATAAAATAACTGTATATTTCTACGAAAAATAGACTAATATTTAGGTAAAAATGGTTATTTAAAATATATCCCTAGCGATTCATTATTTGATCCAGTTACCGATTAGATATGTAGGTACCTATATGTTCATCATTATTTTACTATTACTTACTTACGCTTTATTTTGAATTTTAAGCGTTTTTATGCATGCATCAATGCAATAACTTTTGCATCAGTTGCCTTATTTAGAAAACAATTTAGGTAAATCTTATGAAAAGTATGTCGGTACAACTTGCAATATATCAGATAAAAAAAATATTTTCATATATATTTAGGCTATTTTCATCATAACAGTAGTTATAACAATATTTTTTATCATACAAAATAACGTTTGGTTACCTACCTACTATCTAAATCCTCTGTGACTTCATTCATAACCGATTATAAATATATATATATGGGTCATTTATAATGGGTTTTGGATACAGATGTGTAAATAAATGTATAACACACTAAAAAGTCCAGGTGCTACATAACACAATGGAGATTAAGTCAGGTTATGTGTGAGTATAGTGACCATTCAATATAATTCAGTGATGTATACATACTACCCCATGTATTATAAATAAATGATCTAAGAGATCGTGCGCTAAAATAATTTTGCAAATACTGGGAGCACATTATTTTAAATTTAATAGCCTATAGCCTACTACTTTATAAAATCATCCTTGGACATGATTGTCTTTATTGCGTCGTAGCCGTAGCGGCATGAGGTGTAGTTTGCACCCTATGCATTTCCGGTAAATTTTTATTAAGAGGAAGTGAATGTTGAAAGAAATGAAAAATGTTGTGAACACCTGTAATTAAATTATTTCCGGAAGTAGAGGAACGTTACTTACACTTTGACCGGAACTTATGAATTGTCAATGTGCTGTCAAAATACGCGGTAAAATCAAGGATTTTGTTAACCCATATAAAGTTAAATTACGCGTCACAATGTATTTATCTAATAAAATCAAATTTGATAAATCAACCCGTTAGTTCTTCGTGATACATCAAACTAATTATTCTAAACTATAATGGCTCACGGCTCACATATTGGCAGCTTTTCAAAGTTTAAATTTAGAAATAAATCTGTCGTGTTGTTTTACGCGAAGGGATAACTATAGTTGCAATTTGCACTTGAAAAAGACACTCTAAGAGCGTGATATGATATGAATTGAGTAATAATAGGTGGTCTAGTTGGTTTCCGTGGTTGTACTCACCCCGCGGTGGCAGCTACGTTATTCTGCGCGCGCCGTTCGCTTCTCGTCGAGTACGCAACTCCGTTCGCGCACTGCAGGAATCAGCTTTTCATTCGGAAGGGCAGTTCAAGATCACGAAAGCCGGCCGTTCGACCTCCCGTGTTGTTCAGTGAAAGATATTTGCATAATAACAGTATTAATATGGTTTATCCCACGATCTACGATGGCAAAGTTGAGGTAATGCACATGTTTTGTTTGTGTTATTCTATTTATGTCTCTTTATTACTATTACGTGAGTGAGTAATTTGTTACGGCTGTGACGGTTAGGTACCTTGACAATAATTTTTTACGCCGGTTTCTTTCCGATTTCTAGATGCTTGTGTAAAAATTAGAATCAATTTGTATTTAATTAACAAACAATGTTTTAATCATAACATTAAGTACCTGAATACAAAATTTAGAACATGTCGGAAAAATCTATTTCTAGACTAGAATATATTTAAAATGATTGTCATAAACTTAAATAGGTATGTGTGGTACAAATAAGTAAACCTTATCAAGTGCAATCATAATGGCAGCATTATCAGTGTTATGCATGTTATAGGTAGGTGATACCTATATTAATTTGCACTTGAAAATTATTCCATTTCATTTCCTGTTACAATTGTTCATTTCATTCAAGTATTTAAAAAAATATTTTTTCTTATTTAGAAATACAGGTAAATAGGTTGTTTTTTTATTATTTTGGTTCTATTATAGAATCTTAAATAAAATACTTAATAACATTGAATATAACCTGTGATAATATACTGTAATTTTTAGTACTATAAAACATCTTTCATTAACTGGTTTGAATAATAGTTGTTGTGGTAAAAAATATCTGTTCTTTTTTGCTTATATCTATGGTTTGTGTAGCAAAAAATATCTCTAAACTCATTAACTGTTAAAAATATTGAACACCTATATTAAGTTAATGTCTAATCAAAAGTTATATAGTGGATTAGCAATATGTATTATGCTAAATATCAAAACTTCTCAATATTCTCTAAAATTGCTGTGTCCTAACGGTGTATACATTTGGTTCTGTATCTTTAATATAAAATCTTAGTAAAATCCAGGAATGCAATATAGGAATGAATTAATAGATCAATAAGTATTCACCAGCATAAGGAGTCATTAGTAAGTATTGACACCTAAGGCTAATATGATGGAGTTGGGGGGTCGGATTGCTAATGAGTACCCGGCCCCGGCCAACAGTGGATCAAAGGAGGGTCCGTTTTAACAAAAAAAAGATAGATATATCATGCTTGTGTTTTGTTAAGACAAAATTTGTCCCTAGGGAGTTTGTATTTGAATGTAAGAGTAAACAGGACAGTATGAAAATTATTGAGTGCAAATACGAGATAGACATACATTCAAGTCTTAAATATCATATCTACCTCTTTTTTAATACCTATAACATCATTGTTTTCAACGTGCCAATGTCACTCATTTTCATGTGTTTTAAATTTATATTGCAGTAATTTAAATTATAATTAATAGAATCAGGCCTTACTTTGCGGAAATCCAATTTAATCTAATTTAAAAAGACAAAATATCTAGTGTTAATTCCGCTAAAAATGTGTCCTTATGCTTTAATGCTATTTTTGCACCGCCTGCAAAAATTATGCACATGCAGGAAAGAACAATAAAACATGCAAAAATACAATCACCAGCCGAAGACCCGGAGCATCATCAGAAGCATTATTCGAAGGCTACTGCACAATTTATTTTTATTTTTTTATATCTTCTTTTAACAACATTTTAATGTTTTAGTCATAAATTATTATTATTTTCTATTAAGAAAATAAGTCTTATTAGATTCTAATTGGCAAATCCAAGGAATGTTCTGTATGGCAGTCAAATTGTAATATAAAATGTTCAAGTAACTTGAGACATCCTATGTATGTATTAATGCATTATTGCTATGTTATTATACATAAACATGCATAGATTATGTGTCAGTTACATTGTTAATATGTCATCTAGCTATGGAAAATTTCCATTGGTTACCTATATGTATTGTTGAAAGAATCTGAATTCATATACCTATGTGTTTAGGTTGTTTCTTATCTATTATTATGCCTATTTATATTTACATAATAATATTTTGAAGCAGAGTAGGTATTGGCTTTAATCAGATGTTTAATAAAGTAAGCTTGTTTGTGTAAGAACAAGAGGTGGATGTAGAGCTGTCGCTTCCAATTAGTGGCAAGTGTATACCCAGGGTAAACCATGATCCATTAAGTGGTACTTTGTTAATTTCTTGTTGAAGATAGTTTTCTATAGTTTCTCTTACAGATTCTGCTTACAATTACTGTATTATATTTTTAATCTATTATTATAACCAATGCCTACCAAGTGTAGTTGAAGTAGGTACTGTAACACCTGTGACTGCCTGTGAAACCATATATTAAATTAATTATTTTAATTTAATTGGTCTGAATAGTCAATGATGCAATAAAAAAGTAAACCAATAGAATACCACAATAAAAATCAGATAATACTAATTAATTAATTATACAAGATAACATATACCTACGTAACTAATGTTAATTACAGTTAGTGTTGTAGGTATTGTAAGTGATATTTATAAATTAAATTTCATTCAATCTTAATTTGTAGTCAAATAGCGAAACATGCATAACCCGTTACATCATAATTTACCGTAAAAAAATATTTAATAAATTTGTGGCAATTTAGTAATAAAGCTATATTTCTCAGGCGGGATCCAATGACAAGCCAGCGCAGCAGGCGGTGGCTGGTAACGCCATATCGCAGCTGCAGAACATGTGCAGTCTGGACATCGACTCCAAATCCTCGTACGTGCGTCTCTCCGGCATCATCTGTACTATTGGTAAGCAATTTTTTTATTTTTTTCGCTCTCTGATTAGGTAATTTTGCTTTACTAATATAAAAGTTTGGTGGAAGTGGCTGGAACGAACTAGATGGACAAAGCTCACAACAGAGAAAAGTGGAAGAGCATGGAGAAGGCTTTTACCCTAAACATGGACTAAAGTGATATCTAAGTTTTATCTAACATTGATACATCTAACAATTATGTAGGTAGGTACCTACCTGAAAATAATCAATATGGGAATTAAGCTTAATAAATAAAAAGAAATATAGTAGGTAGGTACTTATAATATAATTATGTAGTAGACTAAGTACCTACCTAAGATTGAAATTACCTTCTAAGCGAAATTAATATGTTCGCAACGCAACGCAACGCAACAGTGACATGAATTTCGGTTGTAGGGTTAAAAACTATAAAGTAGACAATTTTTAGAAGCAGGTAGATTATTTTTTATTATTAGATATATGAATTTATCCTTCAATAAATTCGGCGCTAGAAACGATCGATAAAAACCAAAATGAATGGAACACCGCCAAATTAACGAAGCCCTACCAAACCAGGGTATAACCCATTTACAAGTACTTAATTTCGTTTCTTAGACAAAACATGCTACGATAAAATTAAATTCGCTTGTCGTTTAAGCGGGCGGCCGCAAACATGTTTATATGAGTTTGTTTTCACGTAATCGCGACCCCAACACAACTCAGGCACTTTGAAATATAAGTTAGAAGTAGGTATAGGAATGCTGAATAGGTAGATAGGTATATGGAATCAGATGACATCACGTTATCACAAGTAGGCAGGTAGGTGAGTTCATGTGGAACGTTAGTCTTCTTGTTGAGTAATTGCTGACGAAAACGACTAGGTACCTAAACTAACTCGGGTTAGTATAGTTTGTATCAGTTAAAACTGGATAACTGTCGTTGAGTTGCAGAGTAGGTAGGTACCAACTTAAACGTGTTTTTTTCCTGAAAACCTGATAGGTACATGATAGTAGGATTCTGCCCACGATATATTTATTAGATATATTGTAGGACGAATAAAAAACAAACTATTATTTGCTGCTTTATTGGCGATTTTATGACGTAAGCAATAAACACATTATTATAGAATTCCTTTTTATTTCTGGAAAGTCTTCAGCTAACTCTTGAGTAAGTAGGTATTATGGAGAGGATCTGATACTAAAAAAATTGTAGGTACATAGTTATTTTTTATTATTAAATCCTCTCCATAATTACCTAGTATTAGAAAACATTTATTTCTCCAGGTTTATACCACTAATTCCAACGTTCGAAACCCAACACCCAAATAAGAACTATACCTACCTGCTAGTCTAAGATTGGGATCTTGGACTAGGATATTGTCGGGCGGCCTTGGCACTTAACTCTATGCTAGCTGTTTTCCTACATTCAAAATAATTACCCCATTTGTTTTTCTTAGGGCCTGTCTCCCGCGATGTAGGCATGCTGGAGCGTATGATGGAGACCGGCATGAATGTAGCCCGTATGAACTTCTCGCACGGTTCTCACGAATACCACGCCGAGACCATCAAGAACTGCCGCGAAGCTGAGAAGAACTACAGCGCTAAGCTTGGCTTCCCCTTCTCCTTGGCTATTGCCTTGGACACTAAGGGACCTGAAATTAGGACTGGACTTCTTGAGGGTGTAAGTAGATTTTGATTTTAGTTGAAGAATTGATTAGAGTGGCGACAACCTCCGTAGCATAGCGGTATTTGGCTCGCTTTAAAGCTCGGAGGTCGTGGGTTCGATCCCCACGCCGGACAAGAAAGCTTTGCGTAAATTCTAAGATTTCTTTCCGGGTCTGGTTGGTTGGGGGACTACCCTCCGCGCCTCGGAAAGCACGTTTAGCCGTTGGTGTCGATTGTTATACGGGCTGATGATGATGATGATGACTTAGAATAGACCACACTATGTCTTACTGCGGGTGTCTTAAGAGAAATCTAAAACACATACAGCTGATAGATGGGCAGCAGCATTTACCTTGCTGTGATCTTCTTGTGATCACCAGACTGCCAAGTTTGGTGATTATGGCAATATCACTCAAAGACCCTGTTATGCCAAGTTCAAAGTCCACGGAACTTGAAGTTCTGTGAACGTAAACGGGTTGTTCAAGTGTAGCCCGGAAAATACTTACCAATAGAGCGATAAGCACTTGAATGTTCTTATATAAATGTATGGAAAATACTGTTATGTGTAAGAAATGCTGATCGCCACAAATTGCGTTTGAACTATTCCTATAATATCGTATTCAATCACATGTAATTGTTGTACATATTTTTAAACACTATATCATTGATTTATCATGGCACATAATTATGTCATGATGAATGATTTTTGTTTCGACTAGTAGAAGATTCATTTAAGAATTACAATATAATAATATATTATAGTATAGTCTTGAAAGAATATAATGATTTTCAATTTTTTTATTTTTTTATTTTGGGAAATAGCTGATATTGGGTACATACACAATCATAAGTATAAAATACGTATGATAGGTAATATATAATATCTTATTAATACGAAGATCAGCACTTATAAAATGAAGTGAGTTACGTTTACAAAAACAATATTTATATATATTTTTTTACCCTAGGGTGGCTCCGCAGAAGTGGAACTGAAGAAAGGCGATACTCTCAAGCTGACCACCGACCCCGCGTACCAGGAGAAGGGTACCGCTGCCATCGTGTACCTGGACTATAAGAACATCACCAACGTTGTGAAGCCCGGCAACAGGATCTTCATTGACGATGGTCTGATCTCAGTCATCTGCCAATCTTCGACTGCTGATACGCTTTCTTGCACTATTGAAAATGGAGGTGAGTTTTATAATGATTATCATTGAGATTTTGCTTTAATTTTTGTCGACTAGGTAATACGTCAGTTGATTCAATACTAGTAACTACTAACTAGCTTACACCTGTTACCCGAATGTTTTAAGAATCTAGCAAAATGACTCACAAGTAATTTCTGAAGGTAGTTAGAGAGGTGCGGAGAAGGTGGTTTTAATGGAAAAAGCGATAGAAAATTGACTGTTAAGATGCCAAAAATGATGCAACATAGAGATAAAAATTGACTGTTTTTTTAAGTTATACCTTTTTTGAAACATTTTCTGTAATTTCATCAATAGCACATTTGTCTACGCCCTAGTGGGCGCTCTATGGCCATATTTTTTAACTTTTTGACCCAAACCGTCTGCGTTTATATATTATGCGTAATAAAAATATCTGACGTTGAGGGTATCGTCATTTCTGAACGGATCAACCAAATAAAACCTTGATCATTAATTGAAAATCTCAATATACAAGAAATTATGACTGTTTTGTAGCAAATGTTTAAAAATATTTATTGAAATAATCCTTTCTTTTCATTTCCTTTCCTGGTATCCTCGTATTCTATTGGGATGTGTTTGTCACAGGTATGCTCGGATCAAGGAAGGGTGTCAACCTGCCCGGTTTGCCCGTCGACTTGCCCGCTGTCTCCGAGAAGGACAAGTCTGACCTGCTCTTTGGTGTTGAACAGGGCGTAAGTATAATTTAGATGACTTAATTTAAAAAAAAAAAGTTGGAAATTACAACGAATTACTTAATCTATGAAGATTAAGTAAATTCGTTGTAATTTCCAACATTTCATTGGTTTTATCGGTACAAATATGTCGAATGTCGTTGAATATTGAGTCTTTATTTTAATGACATAAAGTTGAATATAGCATAAAGCACCTACAGTTGAATGGAACCTATAGACTGAAACTCGTGTACCGCGCCTTAGGAAAGTGCGGCGAGGTGGGGCCGGAGGGTTAAAAAAGCATAAAGTGAGCATTGACCGCGGACTGACGAAACGGCACCCGATACTGCCCGCCACATGGTTCTGGCTCAAATTAAAGTACTCCTGTACTACAATAGTTAAACCGCGTTATAAACTACACCAATTATCAGTATATGTTATGCGACTTTCCCAATTATTATACTATATTAGTAGAATTACATATTTTTTTCCTTATCCTGAGTTCATTGGCCATTTATGATATCATCAGTGTTAACTGGAGACAGACGTACGATAATCATAGATAAAAACTTCTTTGTTGTTGTTTAATCTAAATCACGTTCCAGTCACCTGAAAATGTTATGTACCTAGTTCTTATAAAGTACCCACGAAAAGTGGAGATAACTTTATATTTTGCGATAATATGTAATGTAATGTCTTTCACAGTAATGAACTCTGTACATCCTACTAATATTATAAATGCAAAAGTTTGTATGTGTGTATGTTTGTTACTCTTTCACGCAAAAACTACTGAATGGATTTGGCTGAAAGTTTGCACGAAGATAGTGTATAAGCTGGCTTATATATAGGCTTACAAAATATCACGCTTCGACCCACTGGAGCAGAGTGTCGCGGGTAAAACCGCGGGGCGCAGATAGTACTTAAGACTTATCTGTATTATAGGTATAACTAGCTAACTGCCATCCCCGTGCGATCTCCTGGCGTCTCCTGGATAACGTAACTTTCTAATGGTGACAATATTTTTCAAATCGAACTCTTTAACTTTATAATATTAGAATTAATTTTTAATTAGGGGTAGGGTAGGGGTAGGGTAGGGGTAGGGTAGGGGTAGGGTAGGGGTAGGGTAGGGGTAGGGTAGGGTAGGGTAGGGGTAGGGTATAAAAGTCCACCCGTGCGAAGCCGCGGCGGGCCGCTAGTTTATAATAGTTTTAACTTCTCGTGCTAAGCTAAAATGCTTGTGTTACGAGTGGGTTCATGTCGGTAATGCATGCAGTGGCCACCCATTGCACTACCGACGACCCATTGGACCCATTGGATCGAACCAACGACCACAAGATCGCAAGACCGACGCCCAAGTTATTCTAGGCTACGGCCGCTTCCCGCCGCTTCAAACTACATATATAAATTATTCAAAACTTGTCAAATAAAACTACTGTTGCAATTATTATTTCCACCAAAAATTCAAACATATCTCCATCGAATGTATCAATATAGTGAGGTTATCGTGGCTTGACGTAGTGATCGATGAGTGATTTCGGCCGCCGATACTAATAAAAACACGTGTGTCTACTGTGTCTTTGTTGAGTTACTTGATAACATTCGACACGTCATAATTATCTTATCAAAGTTTTATGTAGCCGCTTATTTGATACACTGCGATGAATCGTTGTTTCTTTTTTTTTAACAAGAAGTGAATAAGTAAATACCTACATAATTATGAAAAAAACGGGTAGGCATAAGCGTTGCCAGTTTTTTTTTTTTAAAAGCGGGATTATCATATGATAGTACTTATGATAGATAGTATTAGACAACCTCCGTAGCGTAGCGGTATTTGGCTCGCTTTAAATCTCGGAGGTCGTGAGTTCGATTCCCACGCTGGACAGGAAATATTTGTGTAAATACTAAGATTTCTTTCCGGGTCTGGTTGGTTGAGGGACTACCCTCCGTGCCTCGGAAAGCACGTTAAGCCGTTGGTCCCGATTGTTATAACATCATCTGTAATAATCGTATATCAAGGAACGGGCAACAGCGTTTCCTTGTGTGGTACAACATAATACTGTGGTCGCTAATCCGAATGCCAAGATTGGTGACTATGGCAAATACCCTCCCCCGGGAGGAGGCTCATGTTCAGCAGTGGACGTTATACGGGCTGATGATAATGATGATGATTATACCATTGGTTATTTTTCAATAATAAAACATTTGTGGCGAATGTTATTAGATAGGTAGGTTTGTTAGTAGTAGTTAGGTGTTTAGGTTATGCTCCGGTAAGATCCATGGTGCCGAATCTGGGGGTATTTACCCCCGCGGGGGTAAATTAGGAATTTCGTGGGGGTAACGAAGAACTTAATCATTTGTATTTGCTTGTATTGTTTATAGTGATAACATTTTAAGGGTAAGGTAAAATCGGTTTTCCTAATAGATTGTAGGGTAACAATATTGGTAAGATTAGGAAGCACTGGGTTAGATTTATTATCTCGCGGTCAAATGTAGTTAGCTAAGGCGAGTAGGGTTCTACTCTTTTTAATTTATTTCACAATTACAAATTAAAGAACTTTATTTTTTTGTCCGCTTGAAAGCATTTACGCCCTACGCTTCTGCAGCTTTTCCGCGCCGGTGAAGCGGTTTGAGGGACTCGCCCTCTCCATAGCGTGGTATGCTAGTCATACCACGAGGAAAGGACCCACGAGGAAATAACCTGTATCACAAAAAAATATGGCTTAACAACTCGTTTGAGATACTTAGGTATATTAATAGTATTATTAGGCTAGACGTGACGTCACGCGCGCGGTCATTGCTCTGGATTCTAGAATTTGTTGTAATACTAAAAAAGTTGAAACAACTCGTGGTTAGCGACACTTTATCGAATGACTACGATCACGATATAATTTTATAAGCAAACTGAATTACGATGACTTATGAAATAATGTAATAACATCATCTGCTTTTATAACGTCCTTATTACGAATTTGTTACACTTAATCATTATAATAACGGTTTGACTGCACCGGTGGCTCAGTGGTTACGACAGTGGCCTCTGAGACCTGGTGTTCTGGGTTCGATTCCCACCCGGCACAATTATTTGTGTGAACCACGTATATTTGTTCTGAGTCTGTGTGTAATTTGTGTCCGTGAATTATGTGTTGGGTAAAGTCCCCCGCGAGTCGCGACACAGGAATTTATTACCGTAGTGAGGGAGTTGTCTTTTTAAAAAAGAAAAGAAAAATAATTGTGTGTTTGATTGATTTTTCCAACTTTGAGTCCTAGTTTTTTATTAATTGTTTTACTCCAATTTAATCTAATACACTTACAAGCGTATTATTATAAAGTAGGTACACAAATCGAGGCTACTAGATATAACTAAGCATTTTTTCTAAGGAATAACCGTATATTTAATTAAGATCCGATTACCCGACACCTAGTAATATAAGTATAAAGAGGTAAGATTTGTATTTTTGTGTGTATGTTTGTAATGAATAAACTTAAAAACTACTGTACCTATTTCAAAAATTCTTTCACCATTAGAAAGCTACATTCACCCTGACTGACAAAGGCTATATTTAATTTAAAAGTTCCCACGGGAACGGGAGTTAAGCGGGTGAAACCGCGTACAGGAAGCTAGTCGTTACACAAACAAACGGAAAATTTTCAGACATTATCACCTTAAGTAGGTATTCTATACTTACCTACATCAAGACATAAGTGCCTACTACCAATATATTTATCATACAGACAGGAGACATACAAGAAGTGAGATTCAGCTATTATTCCATATCGCTAATGCATTTACATTCGACCTTGCAACTACACATTGTGATAATTGTTATCACTTAACGTTGATTCCAGAATAGGTAGTAACAATACACGCGAATAAAGAGTGACTACTAGTTACAATAGGAAATCGTTTATGTAAACAATTTGGTTAACAAATATTTACAATAGAATAATGTCGCTAGAGATTTTGCTTGTCTATTCCAAATCTGAATAAAGAGTGACTACAAGTTACAAAAGAAAATTATTTATGTATCTAATAATCATTTTGGTTAAAAATATTTTGAATGATGCTTAGAGATTATTCTTCTTTATACATAATCCAAATAAAGTGTGTCTACAAACAACAATAGGAGTTTTACTTAAAAGTATTTAGAATTACGCTAGATATTTTGCTTCTTTATTCAAAATTCGAAAAAAGAGTGGCTACAAATAACAAAAAAAATAATAATTTGTGTGTAACCATTTTGGTTAACAAATATTTAAAAGGTCGCTAGAGATTTCGCTTCTCTATTCCAAATCTGAATAAAGAGTTCGAACCAGTTACAATAGAAAATAATTATGGTTAAAACAATAATAAAAATTATAATTATAATAAGTACTTATGATTATTTATTTGGTTAAAAAAAAATATAATGTTGCTGGAGATTTTGCTTCTCTATTCCAAATCCGAATAAAGAGTGGTTATAAATTACAATAGGAAATAATGTATGTCATATATATTTTTTTTAATATTTAGGATTACGCTAGAGAATCTGCTTCTCTATTCCAAATCCGAATAAAGAGTGGCTACTATTTACAATAGAAAATAATTTGTCAAACCATTTTGTTTAACAAATAATTGAGAATGTCGCTAGAGATATAGTTTCGTATTCCAAATCCGAATAAAGAGTGGCTATATTTGATTGATATAAGTTACAAGATAATATTATCAGTGTAAACATTTTGGTTCACAACTAATTTAAATTAGAATGATGTTGCTGGAAATTATGCTTCTCTATTCCAAAAATTAGGAAGCCAAAAGTGGTAGAAGTGCGATTATGCGCCCTACAGGTTAAAAATGATCTGTAGGTATAAATTCGTTCTGTGCTTACGTTATATATTTTTAGGAAATTTAAATAATTTGGTAATAAAATATGAAATTGACATAGTAAGTTCGATTTCACATTCGACTGCACTGATGGCTCAGTGGTTACGGTAGTTGCTTCTGAGACCTGATGTTCTGGATTCGATTCACACCCTGTAACCCAATTATTTTGTTAATTTGTCTTATTTACAGTATGTGTAGTACAAACAAACGCTTATTTATACATACTCACAATCTGGCAATCGTCTATACTAATATTATAAAGAGGAAAGATTTGATTTTTTGTTTGTACTAAATAGGCTCCGAAAGTACTGGACCGATTTGAAAAAATATTTCCCCGTTGGAAAGCTACACTACTCCTACCCCGATGACAAAGGCTATATATACATATTTTTTTTATAATTTTTTTTTTATATATATCCTGTGTTATTTTTTATGACGAATGCAATGGTTATAAACTCTCGATATTGTATTCAATTATGTGTTATTTTCATAAATATTGCAATAGTAATAGACTTTTGTAATTGTATCCAATTGCATGCTATAATAAGCATAAACATAGTGAAGTATACATTTACCTAACATCATAAAATGTAACTTACAATGTAACCACCTATGTTTGCAATTAATAAATGATTGATTGATTGATATGAAGTTCCCACGGGAACGGGAGTCACGCGGGTGAAACCGCGTAGGTAGTTAGTATACTATAAGTAAGATATATGTAAATTGATTATATTTAATTTCTTGTACAGGTTGACATGATCTTCGCTTCCTTCATCCGTAACGGTGCTGCACTCCAAGAAATCCGCGCCATCTTAGGAGAAAAGGGCAAGAACATTAAAATCATCTCCAAGATTGAGAACCACCAGGGTATGGTCAACCTCGATGAGATTATTGCCGTAAGTATATTGTTTTAATTTTGTATAGTAAAGTGCGCCTACGATATAGTATTTATTTAATTTCCGGCTTATAATAGACCACTTCTTACTAGTGGTAAGAGGCTAGTAAGGGACATACAGCTGATGGATGAGCAGCAGCATATATCAGCTCATTGTTTGGTTACGTTACCATCTTATTGCGATACCGTACGTTTGCCAAGCCCGATGACTATGGCAATATCACTACGCTCAACGACCCTGATTTGCTAAGGTCTGAAAAGTGGAGACCCATGTTCAGGCGTAGACGTAAAAGGACTGTTGAAGATAGTATTTTGAATTTATTCTGACATAGTAATGTCATAAATCCGAATGTATGGTAGGGAAGGAATTTGTTGGGATAAATATAGAGTGCAATAAAATTGTTTTTATATAATATGTAAGTTATAAAGGTCACAGGACAGACGGATGGACATTTCATATCGGATATTTCATAGAGTAAGAATTATCTGTTATTTATAGTTTTTTCTTTTTTTTATCTTATTACATTGTAATTATTCTGACAAGTCAAATTTATTTATATTAAAATCAATTCAGAAGAATTCACTTATATAATATAACTGAATTCTTGTGTCGAGTACACGGAACGTTTAACGAATCTCAGCTGAAGGTGGTAGAAATGAAATACTGCGTTTACAGTAACTTTTAGCCAGTTTTGAGGCGAACGGAAGTATAAATAGAGTAATCAATAAGTATGAATTATTTCAATGTAATATACATGAACAATTTTCGATAGGCAAGTTATCATAGACATGTTTGTTAGTGACTAATATGTGACAAAAAGTATGTCTCATCTGGTTATCAGATGGGTGACGGTTTCAAATAAGATTGACTTAATTCCACTAGTAAATTCTATAGAAAGCATATGGAATTCAATCGAATGGTTATATAACCACAAACAATGACCTATAAACATCAGATCAGGTTGTACATACTATAGGTACAAATTGGCGGATGATTGCAATTTGTATAGCTTGTGGCTTGCACTTTAGTGTGTAGGATGATTGAATAAGTGAATGCAGTTTATACTAGATTTGGTAGTTTGTTCTGGTAGAACATCATCTGTTGTAGGTTAAGTACAGTAGTTGTACATTGAAAATACTCCTATTTTTAGGTTTTTAGCAAAAGATACTAACAGGAAATTTATATTGGACCTAATTCTTTATTCAAAACACGGGCCAACGAAAATTTTTTTGTAAAACCTTTTTAAACCAACTTGCCTAAATTTTTGCTTTCGTTTTTTTATCACCCACAATTCTCACACAATATGACAGCCATTGTTTTATAAGAAATAATGGGAAAATTGATATAATATAATGAAAAACATATAAAAAATCGGTGGATGATACAACTTTTTTTATTTATTTTTCGGAATCAGCAGATCGAATTACTAAAATGATTAAAAAACGTTTTTTCATCGTTGGCCTGTAACATTATCGCCATATTCTACCGTCGCCATGTACGTTTGCCATCGCCTATCAACTCGCAGAAACGTCAACATTTTTTAAATTTATTTGTTTTTATTTCTGTCTTAACTTCGGTGCTATTACGGAGCTCCTCCACCTTTTATGTTTTTAATTATTACGTCCACTGCTGAATATAGTCCATGTTTTACAGTTGGAAGAAATAAAAACTGATGATGATTATATATATTTGTTTACAGGCTTCTGATGGTATCATGGTTGCCCGTGGTGACCTCGGTATCGAAATTCCCCCAGAGAAGGTGTTCCTCGCACAAAAGACAATGATTGCTCGCTGCAATAGGGTATGTTTATACTAATATTATGTTTATATTAATATACAGAGGAAAGATTAGATTTTTTGTTTGTTTGCATTGAATAGGAATCTAGGAAAGGTTTGTATCCGGAACTACTGGACCGATTTCAAAAATTCTTTCACCAATAGAAAGCTACTTTATGCAGGAGTAAAATTCGTAGTACTTAATAATAAAGTTCCCACGGGAACGGGAGGTACGCAAATTATACCACGCGAGGGAAGCCAACTCATAGTCCCGTCAAAGTAACTCCTGTATTAGGATCAACAACACATAAACCATATACATGGTACATTCTTTCTTAGATTTTAAAAGCTATCTCCTTAAAAAATATAGTTATATTGAAGTTAGTGCCATTTTTTATCACCAAATGGTTGAAGTTAGCTAGAATGATAAAGCTAAACAACGTAATTGTAAATTTCAAAATAGCTTAAAAAAAATATTTAACTCTACTCTCCAATTTTTTGGATTTTTTCACAAATTTCATAGCAACAAAGGTTTATTTTTATTATTTAATTAAATGCTGATGTATTTTACATATAAACCTTCCTTTCGAATTACTCAATCTATTAAAAAAACCGCATTAAAATCCGTTACGTAGTACTAAAGATCTAAGCATACATAGGTACGGCCAGTCAGCGGGAAGCGACTTTGTTTTATACTATGTAGTGATACTTTATTTTTCAATTTGTAGGTTGGCAAGCCAGTGATCTGCGCCACCCAGATGTTAGAGTCCATGGTCAAGAAGCCCCGTCCCACTCGCGCCGAGATCTCCGACGTCGCCAACGCCATTCTCGACGGAGCGGACTGCGTCATGTTGTCCGGAGAGACCGCTAAGGGAGACTACCCCTTGGAGTGCGTGCTGACCATGGCTAACATCTGCAAGGAGGCTGAAGCTGCCATCTGGCACAGGCAGCTGTTCAACGACTTGAGCTCAGAGGTGGGTTATACAATATCTATACATACTATAAAATGATAACTATACACTACAAATAAATTATTTATGATATATAAAATATAATAAATTAAAGCGGCCCAATGGCTAGGGCGTCGGACTTGTGATGTTGAGGTCGCCGGTTCGAACCCCACCCATTGCACTACCGACGTGAACCCACTCGTAACACAAGCATTTTAGCTTAGCACGAGGGGTTAACAAGAATACTAGTAGACTGCAAAACACTGCTAGTAACCTTCTACAAAAAAAAAAAAAATACCTAGTTTGTCTTGTAATGCAAGGTACTAGAGCTCATTTTGGCATGTACGTACTATTATGGGAAACTTTGTTTGTAGGAAACATATGTTTTTTTTAATGTTAATTTTACGTTCCTATAAGTAATATTGATTGCAAATCGTACCTACTGCCAATAATTACCAACAAAAAAAAATCACGATGTGAACCAAGATTTGGCATGTTAATGAATGATGTGGAACTGTTGAATCGGTTGAATCCGTCTGGCAAGAGACAAGTGAAACTTAATACTGAGAGTGACGCAAATGTACACAAAATACTACGCCATATTATGCTGATTCTTATAACACATGCCATAACAACATTGGTAATTTTTTTTTATATAATCCTTGAAATGCATGTTATTAGTCGAGATTTTTTTGTCATTATCCTTGTGTTTGACTTATAATAAGTATGATCGATTCGTCTACATTACCAATGAAAGTTTTAATTTTTATTTCCGTGGGTTTTTTAAATGAAAGATTACCAAAAAGAGAGTTACATCTTCATCCTAATTGCAAAACGTAAAATTGTCATGAAATCTTTACTAGATACTGTATTTATTTTCAGATTAAGGCTATTTAATGACAATTTTTCTAACCTAATATAAACAGTATAAGCTATTGAACACAATGAAGTTATGACTCAAATATTTAAAAAAATAATAACTCAAATACCTGTTTATGTTGTAAATTTATAAAATGTTATTATTATAGATAGATTTATACCATATTATGATTTTGACAATTAGCAAGTGCCTGTTACGTAAATAAAAATGGTGTTTATTTATTTTTTAACAGTTTTTTTTATTTAAGGCCACCTTTATGAACTATTATTTAATGAACGTTCAATTGTAGGTAGGATCCCCCATCGAGCCTGCCCATTCCACCGCCATCGCGGCAATAGAAGCTTCCGCCAAGTGCTTAGCGTCCGCCGTCGTGGTGATCACCACCAGTGGCAAGTCTGCCCATCTACTCAGCAAGTACCGCCCACGCTGCCCCATCATCGCGGTCACCAGATATGCCCAGACTGCCCGTCAGGCGCATTTGTACCGCGGAGTGCTTCCCATCGTGTACTCAGGTGAGATCACATCACATATGACATAACATTACACTAGTATATCATCGCGGTCGCCACCACTAGTTTCCCGTTTCTGTAGGATCTTCATCTATACTTAATATGTAAAGCTGAAGAGTTTTTTTTTTATTTTATTTTATAAAAAGACAACTCCCGCACTAGGGAAATAATTCCCTGTGTCGCGGGGGACTTAACAAACATTCATTTCACGGACACATAGAACATCCAGACTCAGAACAACTATTTGTGGTTCACACAAATAATTGTCCCGGGTGGGAATCGAACCCAGAACACCAGGTCTCAGAGGCAACTATCGTAACCATTGAGCCACTGGTGCAGTCATTTGTTTGTTTGTTAGGAACTACAAAAAATATTTTAGTGTTAGATAGCCCATTTATCGAGGAACTCTATAGGCTATATTTAATCTTGATTTTCTAGAGGAAATAGAGACATGCGGGTGAAGCCCGCGCACGGAATTTAGTTTATTTTTAATTTTACTAGCAGAGTTTTGCAGTCAACTAGTATTCTTGTTAACCCCTCGTGCTAAGCTAAAATGCTTGTGTTACTAGTGGGTTTACGTTGGTAGTGCAATGGGTGCCCTAGCCATTGGGCTACGGCCGCTTATCATTCAAGTCATTCATACCTGCTAAAGCCTATGTTATTTCTGGAATATATACCTTTTTCAAATCTAAGAATTATTTTAATCGGTCCAGGAGATAAGCGCGTTCAAGCTAACAAACAAAAGGAACTCTTCAGCTTTATGATATAAGTGTAGATTATTGCATTGAAAGAGGACTGTCTAATCTTTATTATGTTCCCTAAAAGGTGCAACGCTTAGAATAAATATTGCCGAGAGAAATAAGATCGATTGAAAACGACTAAACATTCATTTTTGATATACCTTAAATCTTACGTAATGATTTTCCTGTAAATTCTCTTAAAATAACACTCATACTTATGCATAACATTTTCTCTCCACAGACCAGCCCGCGGGTGATTGGCTGAAGGATGTAGATAACCGCGTCCAAAGCGGCCTGAAGTTCGGGCAGGCGCGCGGTTTCATCAAGAAGGGTGACCACGTCGTGGTCGTCACTGGATGGAAGGCTGGCTCTGGATACACCAACACTATGCGTGTTATGTACGTATGAATTTTATTATATTTACTACTACAAAACCTTAATTTGAGGCGTCAGTATATACTATTTTACTGTAATAGTACGAAATATAGTCTAGAACGAAAATATATCTATCTATACGAAAAATTAAAATTTCTAACCTATAATAGATATATTGGATTTGATGTAAATTGTTATAATTAATAGAATCAAGAGTTACTTTGTGGAAATCCATATTAATGGTCTTCGGCTGGTCATTGTGTTTTTGCATGTTGCTAATATATCTCCTTTTTGGGCATAACTTGCGGGCGGGAGGGCAGTTCAATAGCATTACAGCACGAAGACACATTTTTAGCGGAATTAACATTAGAAATGTTGTCTTTTTAATTTAGGTAAATTATTATGTTTATAGAATTTTGTTTTTCTGTGTTAGTGTAGCCTAACACAGAAAAACATCATCATCATCGTCATGTTGTCTTACTTAACCTAAAAAATACTCTATTAGGTCTTGTTTAATTTAACAATCATATTTTGCACCCAAACTAAGTATTGTTTTTTTTTTTGTTACAGCCAAGTCGAGTAAATGTGAAGCACAAAACTATACAGAAGACAGAAGATAATATTTTTATTAAGTATTAGTCGTAACGTCATTATGACATTATTGTAAGTGATGGAGTCCCCAAATCAAAGTTTTCAAAACTGCAACGGATTTAACGAATATAGGAAACGAAAATTCCTTTTTTTAGGGCTGTGCCCAGAAAGAAATATATTTTATTTGCAGGGGTTTTTTTCTATTGCGGAACCCACAAGGGCTCCATCCTTACGCTAAAGTGATATATATATTATGTATAAAGGAAAGTATCTCGAAATTATACACTTAGTGATAGGCGTACATATTTATTGAAATAATTATATGTTGCATGTTTGTTTATGAGTAAAGATTGGAACGTAAAATAAATTATGCTTTTTATTTATCATATTTTCTTTTTATATGTTTAATATTACAAGCTGTGTTTCTGCTGGACTATTTATAAATGGTATTTTCTATCATTTAAGAGTCGTCTACAAACTACTACTTATGATTTAGATTTGTTTTTTCAATAAAAATATGATCGTCACAGAAATTTATGTCGATTTCATCGAATTTGAAAACAGTAGACAGCCTCCACAGCGTAGCGGTATTTGGCTCGCTCAAAATCTCGAGAGGTCGTGGGTTCGATCCCCACGCCGCCAGACACGAAATCCTTGTGTAAATTCTAAGATTTCTTTCCGGGTCTGGTTGTTGAGGGACTACCCTCAGTGTTTTTCCATATTGAGCCTTTTTTTTTGTCCGGGGGGAAATTCATTTACGCATTCCCACCGCCTACTGCAGCGTAGGTATTTCTCGGAGGAAGCTTTTTAATAGTTACCCTGCTTTGAAGGCGGGTTAGTAAGTACACAGTAAGGGCGAGACCGCACTACTACGTGAAAACAAACTCGTATTAAAATATGTGGGCGGCCGCATTCCAGAAACAATAATTGATATTGACTTGTTCGAAGGGTTGCCACCACCGCGTATCGCCATCATCGTAGCTGTGTCCGTTGATAAAGCATAAACGCTGCTGCCCGTTCTCTCGTCTATAAATTTCATAAGTGATGCTACAATAACTGGAACTGAGGGCTTAATGCTTTCCAAGGGGTAGAGCGTAGTATTTCAATCAACCAGCCGCGGAAAGAAATATTAGGCTTTATACAATACATATCTACACCCATTCGCGTCTGAACCATATGTTCGACGAGCTCGTGTATTCAAAATATACGTGACGAGCCTGCATCACAGGTTTTTTGGCATTCTCTGGAGACAGGCAGACCGTATCAAGAAACTAATGAACCTCAAAATTGGTATGTAAGCAAAGTAGGAGTAGCAGAGGTCTTTGTTCTGGGAAAGTAATGGTGTGGTATCACTACATAGTATAATACAAAGTCGCTTTCTTCGTCTCTATATCCCTATGTCCCTTTGTATGCTTAAATCTTTAAAACTACGCAAAGGATTTTGATGCGGTTTTTTTAATAGATAGAGGTATTCAAGAGGAAGGTGTATATGTATAAAACATCAGCATTGTACCCGTGCGGAACCGGGGCGGGTCGCTAGTAGAATTATAATTTCATAAAGAAAAGAATTTCCGTAAATTCTAGGCCTATGGGAATTTCCGATACACAATAAGTAGGTAAACTTACTTAAATAAACAATTTAAAAAAATACACCTAATGTAGGTATAATTTTATAATTATATTGTTACCTACAGCGCATTGGTCTGTATTGGTCCTCAAATATCCATAACGAGTTGAAAGTCCCGCCTTAAGTCAACTGAGTCTTGATATTGTCATCGAAAAACATAATGGATATCCTATTTGTTTATTATTATTATTTCCTCATAATGAAACCAAGATTCACATGGATCAGCGCGCGACAGCCTTAATAATTAAATTAGAATAAGATCCCACAGACGCTAGACCTACCTCCTACTCGTCGTTACATATTCGTTGTCTCTGTAATACAAGAAACGGGAAAAAATATTTATAGTAGGTATGTACCTACCTACTCAGATTGGGGCAGGTAAAAAATAATGAAATTGTTTTACTTCATAAAAATTGTTTTTTTATAAATACCTACAAAGAAATATTCTATCATTGTTAATTATTGTAATAAAACAAATAACAATCTATACCGCCAAACCGTCTTAATTTATGCGTGTGTTCCTCTGTGGCCGGACCACAGTTTAGTACTCAGATGCTATAGTTCGAAATAATACCTACCTAAAGTCTACTTCGCCGTGTGGTTTCCGGCTTAGAATAGACCACCCCATGTCCTCCCATGGGTGTCGTAAAAGGCGACTAAGGGACATATGGCTGATAAATGGGCAGCAGCATCTATTAACTTGAGGTTTACATCTTACTGCGATCACCAATCCGTCTGCCAAGGTGATTATGGCAATATCCCTCAACGATCTTGGCTTGCCAAGGTCTGTTAAGAGGAGGCCCATGTTCAGCAGTGGACGTAAACGGGCTGTTGATGATGTTGATGAAAGTCTACTTTCATCGGAATATATGTATATGTTACGGCTAATACTTAGCAGAAGGCTACACCTAGATTTAGCCGGCTACAACTAGGAGCAGCCGACCACATGCGGTTAAACTTATATGTACCTATCCTACTTATCTTCGGTTAGAACTAGGTTTTAATTAAATAAACAATACCTATGCACGACACAAAAAGATGTTGAGGTGGTTAAAAAAAAAAAATAACCTAAACCTAAACCAATGGAGTTGAACAGGGACTTATTGAGGTTGATCTAAGTTTAACCGCATGTAGCCGTAACATATATATATATTAGCACCTCAAGAGATATCTTTTTAATTACTAATTTATGTGGTCCGGCCGCCAGGCAGTGCCTGGCCGCGCCACCTCAAATTTAATAAAGTGTAATGTTAGTTAAATTTGCTAGTATTAATAAATCAATATCACGAAAAAAACTACCTAAGAGTACCTTGCATACGGCAAATATGGTCCAATAAAACCCTTTAGTTAAGGAGTTATTGGTCGTAGGGTGTGGTCCGGCTGGAAGGTATATTCTGCAGCAAGTCAATTTTGCAATATTTAATATTAACTATCCATAAATCAATTTATATAATAGTACCTTTTCTCTACTCTTCGTTGAAACTTTTTTCTCTCAAGAAACTATTCATTTTGTTTAATTAATCTTTAAAGTATGTGGCGCGGCTAGGGAGGATTATTTTCAGCAAATATAACGAAATATGCTTTATTTCTATATGCCAACGAAAACTGCATAATAAGTACTTTATAAAAGGACCTGCTTCATCTATAAACTTTTATTTTTATTACCAACAATGATTTTGAAAAAGGTGCACTTTTTGGTTTTTATTTACCTACCTATCTACCTAAGAATAGGTAGTTAATTTGACGAAGTAAGTGAAAATTTTGAGGAAATGCATTTACGCATTCCCACCGCCGCTGCAGCGTATTCGCGCGATGGCGGTGGGATATGTGAGACTCACCCTCTCCAAAGCGTGGTATGCCAAACTCATACCACGAGGAGAGGACCCTACTACCACTAAAACGTCCCGGACACTCCTTCGATCCGCCGTTGGCGGGGGCCGTTTGTTAATACCTACAAGGTATTGTAAATGACGGAAAAGTGTTTTATATAACAAATTAAAGTCAATAGATTGAATTTAAGCATTTAAGCATTTAACCCTTTAAACAATAAATAACAATGAAAAAAGAGTGTACCAAAACAGCGTATTAAAAATATAGTCGATCAGTATTGCAAATAAAGCAGTTTTGAAGTTATTTCTCAACTTTAAAATGCAAGGCCTAAATTAAAAATACCTAACATTTTTATAAAAATAAGTTTGAATTTACAATTTTGCGTATAATATACAATCAACATTCACTTGCTGGTTTTTAGTCCTTGTAACATTAGTACTTAAATCATCTTATGTTTCCCAAGTAACTAGTGGAGCGCCGTAATGCATAAAAATTGTAAAATCTCGGAATCCAGGGCAAGTCAATGAATCTTCATATAAGCCGCGCCAATAAAGAAACGAATCTAAAATGGCGTCCCTGAATGTCACTGACAGATGATAGGGTCAGCAAATAAAAAGAAAGATAGAAAGAAAGTTTGTTTATTGTATATTATGTAGGTAAAATACAATTGTTAGTTTTATGTGTTGAAATGTGTAACGTATACAAAAAGATACATAATCTTTCATAAAAATTAGAACTGTTTATTTGCTTACTTTTCTTTAGCATTTTTTACCTTAACCGCTCGCAAGTAAGTCGTTTTTTTCCGTTAGCTTTCTTTACGGATTTCTTTTTGCATGCAGTACGCGCCGTGTGTGACTAAGATATCAACAGTTTAGAGTGAGAGCGCATGATCGCCGCTGCCATTTTAGATTCGTTTCTTTATTGGCGCAGGTTATAAAAACTGTTCGATTGCATTGTTCATCGCTAAAATAAAAAAGTAAAAAAAAAATTCCCGATCTTGATTACACCAATTTATAACAACAATTTACTGAAAAATAAGAGCGACAAGAGGAAAAAAAATGTTTACAATAAAGGTTTCAATTTTATACCCAATAAATTATATTTGCATAGTAACTTTGATGTTAATTTATTAATATTTAGCAATTACTAAAAATGATTTTATGCACATGCAAAACAGGATGCGGAGCATCTTGTGGGTGCAGGAAAAGTGGATTAAATTGCACTGTAGCTTGCTTAGAATGCAATGGTAACAGCTGTACTAATCCTTCACCTACAATCCACATCAATGAGATCGATGACGATGACGACGACAATAATGAACAATAATGTAGAAATGTATATAGTTGATAATATTTCTTTTTTGTAACTCATTATTTATTGCTAAATATTAATAAATTAACATCAAAGTTACTATGCGCTTCTTCTGGAGCGGGTAGCTGCGTCATTTTTGCGGCATCAGTATTCCGCATTCATATTTCCAACCCCATTCTTCAGGTGATATTTCTCTTTCGAGCCACGTTTGAATTTGCAGATATACTATTTTGAAGTGCTGAAAAGCGCCATCTGCAGTAGGTGGCAAAGACGGTAGTTTAACGCAGGTATTCTTAGCAGTTGCTTTCAAAAAAGAGTTATATCTTAATATATTAACTTTTATTTTTGAGGGGCAGCGTATAAAGCAAGAGTGCATTTAACACCAGCGATAAAAATGTTGTCTTGACAATTTGGACTTTCTTTTTTCCTTCATTTCATCCGCTTCTTTTCCACATAAAAAACATCTACTTTTCCAATCAAAGTCAGTTGAAGTAGCCGTTCGAAGCTTTTTCTTAGGTGGAGAACATGCTGATGTGATCTTTCCTTTTTAGGGTTCCGTAGCCAAATGGCAAAAAACGGAACCCTTATAGATTCGTCATGTCTGTCTGTCTGTCTGTCTGTACGTCCGTATGTCACAGCCATTTTGTTCCGAAACTATAAGAACTATAATGTTGAAACTTGGCAAGTAGATGTATGTTGTGAAACGCATTAAGATTTTCACACAAAAATAGAAAAAAAAAAAATTGGACTTTCCCATACATAGAAATGAAACTCAAAAAAAAATCATCGAACCCATACGTGTGGGGTATCTATGGATAGGTCTTCAAAAATGATATTGAGGTTTCTAATTTCATTTTTTTCTAAACTGAATTGTTTGCACACTTCCAAAGTGGTAAAATGTGTGTCCCCCCCTGTAACTTCTAAAATAAGAGAATGATAAAACTAAAAAAAATATATCATGTACATAACCATGCAAACTTCCAACGAAAATTGGTTTGAACGAGATCAAGCAAGTAGTTTTTTTGAATACGTCATAAACCGTAAACCGCAATTTACCTTTCATTCATTCAACTATTATTAACATCGATCAAAGTTACAACGAACTACAAGAACTTTTATACTATGTTACTTGTTGTATTCTTGATATCAAAAATAGGTAGGCACTTGCAACTAGTACGGAACCCTTCGTGCGAGAGTTCGACTAGCACTTGGCCGGTTTTTTAAATGAGCATTTATACATCCTTTATTGATGTATTTGCGATTATTTAAATACTGAGACAACCCATCCGCTCTTTCTGTAGAAGCAGCTTTCAGCGTTGATATTCCTCTAGTTACCTTTACAATTTCTCCTAGTTCGGAGCTAAATTGAGAACTAGATCCGACTTTGTCGCAAATGAGGCAGTCATAACTTTGATTATTATCACTATTCGATGGTTCACTCATTTTGATAAGAGGCTGTAACAACAAATATTAGTAATATTAAAAACTGTTTATATAATGATTAATAATTAATGTTATTGAATTTTACTATAACATTCTAATTTCCAGCATCGATTTATTATAAATATAAAATAAATCGATTTATTAAGTATTCGAAATTGTACTTATAAGCGAGTAATATAAATAAAAAACAAATACTTACTATCAATGCCACTAATTTTCAAAGTTTGCAAAACACAATTATGTTAATTAATTAACTATTATCGCATGAACTGCACAATAATAAATATATATAAGTTGCAAATAATCAAAAATCAGAAATATTTTCTCTCAAAACGCACATAAATAGCTACGTATTTAGCCTAGGTAGATGCTACGTATACTAATCTGTTAGGGACCGCGTCAACCATGTCCAACAGCTGCTGTTGTCCCTTCTATAATTTCCCCACCCCTCACCTTTATACCTGCAGTCCCTTGAGGCCCAAGGACAAGTTCGTAATAATTCTCCTTTTCAAAATATAACTTTAAAATAATGAAAATAAAACTCCGAAAAATTAATAATTATTTATTTTACATTTTTTTGGTTTTTTTTTTACATTTTTCTATATGCTGTTAAAAACACATTTCAAAAATGTATATGAAGATTCATTGACTGGCCCTGGTTTCCGAGGTATAAATCTTACGGCGCTCCACTAAACATCCAGACGCTTGCAGTGAGCGACGTAATGGCGAATATTTGGTAAATACTCAATCACTGAGAACAGTGTAAATTTTTTATTGTTTATATTTGATTATGAAAATATATATTTGTTTTTAGTATACTTATTGTTTATTTTAAACTAAAATTTTCACTTAGTTCGTCAAATTAACTACCATTCTTAGGTAGATAGGTAAACAAAACCAAAAAGTGCACCTTTTTCAAAATCAGTGTTGGTAATGTAAATAAAAGTTTTAGATGAAGTCCAGGTCTTTTTATAAAGTACTTATTATGCAGTTTTCGTTGGCATATAGAAATAAAGCATATTTCGTTATATTTGCTGAAAGTAATTCTCCGTAGCCGCACCATATTCTTTAAAGAATAATTAATCAAAATAAATAGTTTCTTGAGAGAAAAAAGTATCAACGAAGAGTAGAGAAAAGGTACTATTATATAAATTAATTTATGGATAGTTAATATTAAATATTGCTAAATTGACTTGCTGCAGAGTATACCTTCCAGCCGGACCACACCCTACGACCAATAACCCCTTAACTAAAGGGGTTTATTGGACCATATCTGTCGTGTATGCAAGGTACTCTTTAGGTAGTTTTTTTCGGGATATTGATTTATTAATAGTTCATTATACTCTATTAAATTTGGGGTGGCGCGGCCAGAGAGTACTGTCTGGCAGCCGGACCACATAAATTGTTAATTAAAAAGATATCTCTTGAGGTACTATATATATTCCGATAAAAGTAGACTTTAGGTAGGTATTATTTCGGACTATAGCATCTGAGTACTAAACTGTGGTCCGGCCACACAGGAACACACGATTTATGCCTCTCACCGAGGCCAAATTTAAAACATCACCCCCGATACACCTGCCTACCGTACCTACACTAGCTAGTGTAGGTACAATTATTTTCATTTCATTTTCCTCAAATTATTAGGTACGCACTTGTACTAAGCTACTTACAGTAAGCATCATTTCTAGTAGCTAGTGGTCAATTAACAGGTACCAGATACTTAAGCTGATACCTGTTACCCAACGTTTGCTACGTTGATACTTCTTAAGAGTATAATAATATGCCTTATACAACTTTATCCCGTATATTTTATTACATGGCCATGAGATCTTGGACTAAGATAATTAATTGATGCACAATCATTGAACGTAAGCACATTCTTTCAATAGAATTCGACAGCTGACACCGCATGCGCATATCTGGACTCATAACATTATTTCTTAAACTAGGTCATATAGTCTATCTTTTTAATATGATGAAATCGAAGGTATTCGAGGATGTACCACATAGACGCAATTAAAAAAATAAATTAGAGGATTTGTTTTGGTGCACAATCGTTAGAGGGTCTTATTTAGTTTTAACTTAATTGTAACTGAAGATAATTATCTTTTTATTACCTACAGCTTTTATAGTTCACTAGTGGCCCGCCCCGGCTTCGCAAGGGTGGACTTTTATTTTAAACATTTTGGAATAAACATATATGGATTGGATCAAACTGATCATAGTCTTGAAAATCTTGCAGCCACGATCCAACCCGAAACCGAAAATCTTACAGAAAGAAATGTCTTGCTGTGAGCTTTACAGAAGAAGCTAAGATAGTTTATTATTTTAGACATCAAACATTTTTTTTATATCGTACGCACGTTAAGCCGTTGGTCCCGATTGTTATAACATCATCCTAGTATAACAATCGTATATCAAGGAACGGGCAGCAGCGTTTCCTTATGTGTTACAACATAATACTGCTGTCACCAACCCGCCTGCCAAGCGTGGTGACTATGGCAATACCCTCCCTCGGGAGGAGGCCCATGTTCAGCAGTGGACGTTTTACAGGCTGATAATGACGATGATCGCTCATAGCTGGCGTCTAGCCTCGGAACACAGAAGTTAGTCCAAAAAAGACACCTATTTAAAAACCGAGCAACGTAGGTACGTGCCTTATAATTAAAATCTGTACCAATATTTCAAACTATAAATGTAAATTAAACGATTATCACACGAACACCTAAGATAAGAATAAAGTGAAGATGATTCTCTTACACAAAATGCGTCTTCGTAATTTTAAATTGTGTTGTTTTTTTAAGTTTGATATAAAAAAAATCCTTCATTTCGAGAAAATAGACAGCTGAGCTGCAGCTGCCGTTTATGTAGGTAAACAATTTTTATTTAGTTTAGTAACAAAATCATTATTCCTGTTTACAGTATAACTTAGCTAAGCCACGATATGCTCGAACGGACCACTGCACAGCGAAGTATAAATACATATTAAATCTTAATTTTAACAATGGACAGAACTTACATTTAATCATAGATATAAAATAATACAATAATAATGTACTTTCATACCTGACAGCTTTTAGGCTAAAGTTATATAAACTATTATTATACGTAGCAATAAACAATAAAATTAATTAATTAAATCAAAAATAAGCCAAATATGTTTTGACTATTTACAAATACCTGTAATAGGTTTACGTGAATAAAAACTTTTTTTATTTTAATTTTATTTTAATGCATAAAGGAATTGTCGTTGATACGTAATAGTACAATCTATTAATATACAGTTCCTGTTATAAAATGATTTATTACTTCTTCAGTACATTAGTATATTTATATAGGTATTAACTTATTTAACACGTCAATTTTGACATAATTAAGTAACGGTTAGGAATTAACACATTCACATATTAAGCCAAAGCGTTTGAGTTGATTTTTCCAATGTTTACCTACGTGATTATATAGCCTTAATTTTGGTTTTGTATCTCAGACAGAGGTATTAAATAGTTGGAAACGAGAATTTTTTCCTATTTCAACGGTCTTCATTGAGTATAGTAGGGCTCTAGCCTTATGAAGTGGTTAAGAATAAGTGTAGACCATAGACTCAACGTTATTAGCTCCTCTACCTTCCGATTTCTAGGATCCCGATGCCCTAGGATTTACTTTATAGTCTGAGTCCGAGCGACAGTTGCACAAAACTCCAATAAAATCAAAAAGTCCTCATTTTTTAATCACAGCCGAAGAATCAAAAGCCGAGGTCCAAGTCTCACAGAGAGCACTTGCGTAGTTTTTTAAACCATATAATAAGATAATGTAGTCAACTTCCACATGCGCTCTGAAGCTGTAGCTTTCGGTCAAGGATTACGTCTCCGGTCTCAGCACTTGGCTTGCCGTTCTTAAGGGATCCGTTCGCCGAATATTTTGCCGGGTGGACTATTGACTTTTGATAAGAGTAACGCGGCACTCTTTGTCAGATTTATGAGAATTAAAGAGCGTCGCGACTGTGGGACAACAAAAACCAAATCCCTGAAGAGTTTCTGACTGATGCGTCGCGCGGGCGGCGTCATCAGTATGTTTGTGTTCACAACTCTACGCAAGATGGCATTAGTTGTATGTATCTTTCGGTTATTATGTGTTCTGGTGGGTAGTTGCAGATACTGCTTCCAACTACTAGTAGGTACATTTCAATTGATGGTATCACTCTTGTCATATAATAATATAATCAAACTCAATATTAAACTGGAATGTAAATGACTGAAAACCGATTAATCCGAAAGCACAGTTTTTTGCCTATAATTTCTTAGACTATAAATTTTTCACAGTTTTTATTCAATAAAAATATTTACTTGCATTTCTCTCTTAGTAGCAATAAACTATTGCTCGAGCGAATTTAAGGGTCATGGTGTCTTGTTTTAACGGTTACGTTACAAATGAAGCAGTTAATGTTGAACGGATCTTTGTTGTGAAACATGTAGGCAGATGATTAGCAAAGCGTCATCAGAGCATTATCGTCTGTGGTGTCTGTGGAGTGCGCGGCGTGTGCCGGCGCCGCAGTCCCGCGGCTCGAAGGCCGGCAGTAGCGCTCAGCCCGCCAGCGTCGCCACCCCGGTCCCGAGTGCCAGTTACACTACTGTGACTACTGTGAGGCGGTTCCACGCCGATCCTAAAAATAACCGCGCGACGATCAGTACCGGTGTAACTACCGCGCGCGTCGCTCGCTGCGCCCGCGACTCGCAACCATGGCGGAGACAATCGAGGAATCGTACGAGAGCGCGGTCACCCGCAAGGTGGTCCGCACCAGCCTCAAGATAGAGGAGGTGAGGATCGACACCCGACAGCTTTATGTAACGACGCCCGCGCGACACAAATATAGCCGGCGCGAGCGCACGCCGCGACGCCAGCGCCGGACGCACCTGCTCACATAACAGATAACACGTTTGACAGTGAACACGAACGTAAACACTAGATCCTGCCGCGGACGCGCCGCTCTCGGACACTCGCTTGCCATTTGCTCCGCTTCCGTCTTGTTATGTCACGCGGCCCTTCGGCCTCTGTGGTGCGCTCGACGACAGACATCCGGATGTCAAACAGTGTTCCCAGATACAAGTAGAGCGCCCAGTCACTTCGCGAAACTTTGAATGATAGACGAACGTTATGGCACGCGAAGGTCCGGTGGTGGATACGTCAGTGTGGAGGAAGTGCGCGTGCGTTGCGCCACTTACAATAATTTGTGGCAATCGGCGATGTAAATAGAACAGTCAGACGGTTGAATGAAAATTTTTGAGCCCACCTTGAGGCGTGTGCATCGACCTGTCTCGTACATTGAGCATCCACGTGTGACCTTGCAAGACATACACAAAAACGGGACATAGATGCACAATAAACACAACACACACAGATAGGTACATCCACACTTTCTATCTTTCACTACTCACCACACCTACAGTAGTTCTCAATGTAACAGTTAGAATTGCAATATAGGGTCCAAACAACAATTAGGTCCAGTGCAATGAAAACATTATTTTACAGATGAAAGTGTAATCCTTAAAGATGCCGATCCAAAAGTTGAATATGACTTAGAGACTGTTCTGTGTGCGTGTAGCAAAAGTTTCTAGAACGAGTGATAGGAATCATCGTGTTATCACACAAAATCTGGGCAACAATGAGAGTGAGTCGAGTCTGTAACGACTACTGTTCGTTTCCAAAGCGCAAAATCCAATGGAAAAACGCGCCGTGGCATATTTTCGTCTTGGCTCCCATCCTAGTTTATCTGCTACATTACGATGTTTATTCACAATACGAATGCGAACATTAATGTGTGCGCTCGAACCACTTGTGTTTCGGATTAACAGTCGTTTTTGGTGCAGACAAACCTATGTACCTGCATTTATCGTAAACAAATAAGAGGAAGTCGTATAGTTACTATTTCAGCCCATAATTTGGAATCATCAAAAGGATGTTACGGATGAAAAGTTTTTATCATCATACGACATCATCTGATAAACAAAATGGCCTGGCAGTATATTTCGTGTGTTTATTTGACTTCACTGTCCTTGCATACCTAACTCAAGAGATCGAAAATATTTGTAAGAATCTCTTGGCAAATAGCGTTGTTTTTTGTGTACATCAATTGTATTAAACGCATCAAAGGGACGGTGTTATGTTGACAGTGAGTTATAGACAGCTATGACGTGATAAAACGCAGGGTCGTGTCGGTACAAAACTTTATATGTTTGCGGAGGGATGATCTTGTTGTCTGCCTTGACTTTGAAGAACATTCTTAGATTTGACAAGTCAAGGTAGACATAGAAGTCAAATAGCTTGTAAAATATCTACATAGATAAGCACACAATGTACTGGCTTCTGCCAGAGTATTCGCTTCGTTACTCCTAATGTTTTTAAATAACACAAGTCATTAAACCTACGTCACACTACACGTAGAATTTGCTCAAACCTGTGGAGGATGAAACGAAAACTAAATATTTACTGGAAAACATATTTAACAGGAATGCACTGAACATCAAAGTCAAGAAATTATTTCTAAGGTGAACTAGGTACCTAATCTGCATTATGGAAAATGAGAACATTACATGTATACTCACGATGATTAGCTTTTCTGTTATCGGTGTAACCTACCCTAAATTAATTACCTACCTACTCGTTTTAAATGCAAATACTACTTTACACGGATTTAAATGAAATTAAGAATTGAGATAGTTATTACCCTGATTTAAAAAATGCTTATAAACATCATGCTATTACCCACTGGAGCGAAGTTAGATAAAGTAAGCTAAAATATAGAAAAAACACATATGTAGGTACCTCTCTCTTCTCTCTCTCTCTCTTTAAAAAGACAACTCCCGCACTAGGGAAATAAATCCCTGTGTCGCGGGGGACTTTACAAACATACATTTCACGGACACAAAGTACACCCAGACTCAGAACAATTATTTGTGGTTCACACAAATAATTGTCCCGGGTGGGAATCGAACCCAGAACACCAGGTCCCAGAAGCAACTACCGTAACCACTGAGCCACCGGTGCAGTCAGCCACCTACTTATATACTAGTATATACCAATTTATTGTGTGAATTATCATCAACAGATGAAATATTTTAATTTTAATAAATTCATACTACTACGTTTTTATAATAACATTTAAAACCAATTTGGAGAATGATTCTTGACAGCTTAAATACCATATGTGAAATACCTACCATGCTACACTAAGTTAATGATAAACATAAAGAAGCAAAAGAATATCTTTGCTCCAAAAACCTAAGTTCAATCCTAATTTTTAGTTATTATTTCTAAAATGAAGAGTTAGTAAATAATAATCTACTTGTGGGGCAGCAATTAGCAGCAGGTAATATAGAAATGGATTGGGCAGACATAGGTTTGCCCTTAATGCGAATATTATAAATTGAGCAACCATTTTAGCATCTTCCATCCGATATTCTACTACTAAAATGATTAAAAGCCATATGCAAAAAAGCTGTTATTGAGTTATTCGTCCATACTAAATAAGCTATGTTTTAGAGGTCGCTAGAATGTAGATTAACATAATAATATGTCCCCAATGTGTGCGATAGGTAGATACGGTTCCCTATTGGGCGCTTTCGTGGAATATCCAAAACATTTTTTGCATTATTGGTTAAGTTATAATTTTATTAATAATTAATAACACTTTATATTGTCGTTGTCTGAACGAAAGTTAATATAAGTAATTAATGATCGCGAGTAGGTCTCTTCGTCACTGAGTCATCAATTAAAGAAAGAGAGAGATATATACAATTATTTTTTTAATTTAGTTTTAGTGGGTTTAAAATATAGACACATTATATAAATATAGTAAAATTAACTATGTAAAAGCGGGGGTTGGATTATTTTTTTATTTGTTAAGTTCCGGTAGTCCATAAAAGAATTAAAATCTCTGAAGTAGACTTTAAGCATAGAAGCTAAAAAAATAATGTTAAAGCATTATTTTTTTATGATTTTTTATTATGTGCCTAACGTATAAGACTGAGTTTACCCCCGTTCGTTTACTTAAGTATTTCCTAAGAATTGTACCTTAAGAAAAAGTATTCAGTAGTTTTTGAGTTTATCGGCTATACTTATTGAATTTAAATGTTTTTGAATTGTAGGAATGGTGATAGTACCTAATGATAACGTAAATTAGCAATCGTGTATGTTAACAATAACATAGAAATATCGGGTTGGTTGATCAATTGTAACTGTTTAGAACAAGTCAATACTTACATAAGCAAAATATGTAGGTTCCTAATTGCATATTTCGTGAATAAAATTAAGCAACATAAAGACACGCACATTGAGTATTTTGAATTTGTAACGTTTAATTAGTGGTGCACGGACAAATTACGTGGTGGGCGTTTGCGAAAACATGAATAATTATTTAGAATTTTAGGCTCCATATCTTAAAATTTAATGCTTCAGAATTGATAGGATACGTTACGTTACATCCCGTTTATGTTAGCTGCTGGACATAGGCCTCTCATAGCCAGGATTGTTAAGGGATATTGTCATAATCTCCACGATAGGCAAGAGGATTGGTGATCGCAGTAAGATGGTAGGTAACCTTGAACTGATAGGTGCTGCTGCCTATCCATCAGCTGTATGTCCCATAGTCGCCTCCACACCCATGGGAAGGTATGAAATTTTAGGCGAAATCCACACGGTATAGCTTGAAACCACACTGCATCTAACATGATACTTAATCTAATCAAATTTACAAATCATATTCTCGTACTAATTTTACAATTAATAAGTGTTCAGCAACTGTCAAACGGCTTAGTTAATTTTATCGTTATTCATCCTCTCTGAAATGTTGTATAACATCATCTATACCTACTAATCTACCTATATCTATTATCTATTACATATAATAAAACTGTAGAGGTCAAATGTCTGTACATAGAAAAAAACGCTAAAACCGCGGGTCAGGGGACGTTAGAAGCAAAACAAGTTAAAAAAAAAAACTCTGTCTGTTTGTACGGGCTAATCTCCGATATTGTTGCACCGATTTAAATGAAATGATGCATGGTGGTACCTTACATCCCCGGTCAATTGACCTCTAAAATTTATGAGTTTCCGTGGGATAGTAAAAATTGAAGAAATAACATACACCTCGCGGATAAAGTCGCGGGCATCAGCTAGTACTAATATATAAAGCTGAAGAGTTCGTTTGTTTGTCGGCTTGAAAGCGCTTATCTCAGGAACTAATGGTCCGATTTGAAAAATTCTTTCAGTGATTGAAAGCCCATTTATCGAGGAAGGCTATATTTAATTATTAAGTTCCCACGGGAGCGGAATCTACGCGGGAGACACTGCGAAAATCTATAAAAGTTTCAAATGTATTTTGGATATAAATTTTATGCTCATCCTCAATATTAATTAAATTCAATAATAATTTCCGGCCCTACCGGCCAAGTAGTAATGTTAGTGATTTATTATATTTAAATCTAGAATCATCTACTACTCTATATATACTTCTACATACAATAAATAACAAAACCTATAAAACTCAGTTTTCCTTAGTTTTGGCCTGCACCTGAACCAATCTCTTTTGTTGACTGTAGCTACATATTCTGATCTGTGAATTTGTGACAAATTTAAAAAACGAAGATTTTTATTGGATAGTTTTAATGGGTGATAGGCCAATGACACCATAATTTAAAAACAAGGAGGCTGTTGCACTACCATTAAAAGTTCAGGTCGAGAGAAATGTATAAATAAACAATGTTTACGCGGTTTTCAATGAAAATAAAATAAGACATAAATATGGTGATCTAATTTTTTTTCAGTAGGTATCTACGTATGTTACTTTTAAATCAAATCTTTAAAAAGAAGAATGTGGACCATTTTGATAAACTGTTGTAAATAAACAATGAAATATTAGACATTTAAGTTTAATAATATAAAGTAAAATCAATTAGGCCAAGTATTGCCAAATATTTATGTTAACGCAAAATAAAACCATAACAACTTTGTCAAGGTTTTATTTTGCGTTTTTGCGTTGCGATAGGTATGCTTGCATACAAAGGTCCGATGCCCTCATAGACCCGAAGTCCGAGAGGTCCGCGAACTGTAAAGTAGAGCGACAGTTGCACAAAACTCCCCTAAAATACTAAAAGTCATAATCCCTCAATCTCATCGCCAGCGACCGTAAGTCAATCCGAAAAAAAAGCATACAAAGGTTTTCATAAACCTTTGTATGCAATCAGTAGGAAATAAGGTTCATTCATTATTTTATTTTATTACTAGCGGCCCGCCCCGGCTTCGCACGGGTGGACTTTTATACCCTACCCCTACCCTACCCCTACCCTACCCCTACCCTACCCCTACCCTACCCCTACCCTACCCCTACCCTACCCCTACCCTACCCTAACCCTACACTACCCCTACCCTACCCCTACCCTACCCCTACCCTACCCCTACCCTACCCCTACCCTACCCCTACCCCTACCCTACCCCTACCCCTACCCTACCCTACCCCTACCCTACCCCTACCCTACCCTACCCTACCCTACCCTACCCGTACCCAAAAGTATCCTATGTCCTTCTCCCAGTTCTTAGCTACCTCCCTACCAATTTTCAGCCAAATCGGTTCAGCCGTTCTTGAGTTATAAAAAGTGTAACTAACACGACTTTCTTTTGTTTTTAAAATGTATTCTGCTATTCGGGACGGAAACAAATCCAACAAATCAAAAACCATGGCAATCGGTCCAGCCGTTCTCGAGTTATAAGTGTTGTAACAAACACGACTTTCTTTTATATATATAGATTTCAATTTCAATATAAATAATATTAGGTAAATAAAATAAAAAAATACTCTTTCGTAGTTATTTTATTTATTTCAAATGAACGAAATGGTGTTATTGACAATCAAAATGACTATACTATATTCATCGGGGCTTGAGACAAAGTGTAAACAAAGAAAACATTGTTTCTCAAACTTTTTTCAATGTTTTTTATTGCTATTTAATTTAATGTAGGGTTTCCCATTTGTGTGTCTAGCAGCTCGAGTTAAGATAAGGTACGTAACTATGAAGATAATAAAAAAAATACTCTTATTGAATTAATTATTCGGAGAATAAGGAGGATTCTGAAGAACTGTCGCCATCGTGAATAACGAAGCGGTCAACTATATTCAACTATCAATTATTCCATAAATTTTAAGCATCTTTTGCTCTTCCTTTTCACATTATCAATGCACTTTTGTCAAGCCTCTACTGTTATATTTTTAATTGCATCGGCTAGTAAAATTTGGACTTCACTGAACTTAAAGCTTTTATTATTCTCAGCAATAAATCCTTTAACTTGGGCCCATATTAACTTAATAGGATTTAATTCACTATGTCCTTTTAGAACCTGTTTACAGTGGCTTGCGATATTCCCATAATTTCAGTGGTTTAATTGATACCTTTGTAAGGATACAAATCCTTCGACCACGTTTCTTCTATGAGTTTGAACACATTAATAACAGCCACCTTTTCCGTTAAATGAGTTGGAGTTTTCTTTAATCGCTTTTTCTTTGGCAAAGAAAAAGTGCAAGCGTTGCTTGGTCCAGGTGCACTCATGTTTTAAGCTCGAAAACGTAAATATAACAAAAACAAAACAACCAACAAATAACTTTAAACTTCATAAAAGATATAAATTCAACGAAAATATCTATAGGTAATAATAAATAAGCAGAACTCTCGTATCAACAAGTTGATCTATAGCAAAAATGGCGGATTTAATCCGACCGATAACCAAACGTCACATTTTTGTGTAAAATGTTCGGGAGTACCTGTGGTCTATAATTTAGTCGTATTAAAATGCATTCGAAGTTTGGGAATCAAGTCTTTTTTGGGTGTTTTTACATGTAAACGATTTAATTAATCATTATACTTCATAAAAGATGACATTCCTAGGGTTGTTAAGATTTAAACAAATGTCGATAGTAATTATCAACTTTTCTTACTATTATTGACGATAATGTAACAAATAATTGGGATTTGACGTTTGTAATTAAAACGTTACTAAATTAAACAAATATTTTAATATAAGATACATTTATACTCTCTGAAATCTAAAGTTTATTTTTAGAAATTGGATTTTATTTACTCATTATTATTTAAGATCAAGTACGCGTACATATGTAAATAATATTATATACTAAAATATATAACAAAATGTAATAATTTATTTATTTTTAATTAAGTTTTATATACAAATATCGATAGTTTATAGTCGATGGCCACGATGATTCATTGCCCATCACTTATTAGATCGCCATGCCCATAAAATATAACATTGGCAGGTACTGTCTGTCAGTACTACTAAATTCAAAACTTCATAGGCGTGATTGTACTGACAGCTGTAATAAAATATATTCACTTCATCAATCGTGACCCTAATAGTACCCTTTTTATGGTTTGTTTACATTTAATCTCACGCCTCGATGAATACGGAGTAGTATATGATTTAAATGAGATCTTATGGATTGTCTGGCCGTGTGGTCTCCGGCTTAGAATAGACTACCCCATATCTTCCTATCGATGGCGTAAGAGACGCCTAAGGGACAAACACTTGATGGATGGGCAGTAGCATCTATCAGCTAATAGATAATTAATTATAACTCATTGGGATCATCAATCCGCCTGTCAAGCGTGGTGATTACGGCAATATTTCTCAACGTCCCTGGCTTGCCGATCTCTGTTACAGAGTAGCCCATGTTCAGCAGTGGACGTAAAAAGTCAGACGTAAATTATGAATTATGAACATTCACCATTTCTAACAATATTGCATTGATCCTAAGGAGTAGGTAAGTACTACTATCACCAAAAAATATACCACAACGTGTGCAAAACTTACGCCTTTTATATTAGCGTACCAATACAAATGAAACTAAGACGCAATACGCAAATCCCAGAGGAGATTTAACTCGGAACAACAGCTTGAGCATAAATCCTAGCCACAAATACACTGGAATTAGAAATATTTATTGTCATAAAGTGTGGTACAAAAGACGTTCTCATTATATTATATTATCCAATACACTTTGTCATAGTCATGACGTGACATTATATAGCAGGGGACAATTGTCCCACGGCATCTCAAGCGACATGCCGGGTGATTCCATCCACTTACAGACATCGTGCACCTTATCTCTGTAGAGACGACACGTGTCGCTCGATGTTGTAAGACTTGTCGAATAAGTCGGACGTCGCACCACTTTTCAATTCAATTCAAATCTTTCATTTTATCTTCTTCCCCTTTTTTACACCACCAGTTCTGGACGTGGCCATTCTGATAATAACTGGTAAGAAACTCTGAGGACTTCTCTAAGGGTTATTGGCTACACCTGTCGCAGCACATTAGTTTATTTTGTTTCAACTAAATTCTTCCACATGCATCAACTACAACCAAGCTAAACTTGTATGGGAAAACTGTAAAAAAGGAAGCCCTGGCACCCATAACATAAGTTTGATCTTAGCTTAGGTGCCTGTGGTCTAAAACTTGTTTGTTCTACAATTTCTAATACAACAGAGTGAGACTATTAATATGTATGTAAACAAAATTGTGAATTTTGGAAATAAATACAAAAATAAAATAGTGTATGGACTTACATAAATACCTACCGACTTGAGTTGTGTTTAGGAATCGAACTCGCTTCTCTAAGGCCACCTAATTCACTACAGTCACAGATGCTTCATATATTTACATACAAGAGTTAGAAAACACACGTATAATTAGACTCACGGCTAGTTTGCCAAAAGTTGATTACTCTCTAGTAAATAAGTCTAGTTATAAATAGAGCTTTAAGATTTTCTAGGTTTGTTTGGTGTCTTTGAAAACAGCAATTTTCTTCGTGCCGAAAAGATAAAAGTGAACTTGTATATTTTATTTTATTTTATTTGAAGCACAAAACACATTACAATCAGATTAAAAAATATCTTAAAACTAAACATTTAGATCTAGATTGTAACAAAACACTATGTGCATACTACATAAACTATATTAAAAAAATATATTAGCAATGCAATGAATAAAACTAACTATTATCAGAGACTATATAGTCTCTGCATTACATACATATGTCACAATTATATTCGCTGTTTTGCGCAAAGAAAGACACTATTTAATAAGAATAATTTTGGGAAAACGGCTCTTAAGATTTCAGACATTACAATAAGTTTTCCCACATTTTCTTATTGTGTTTATTTTAACGATAGTTGTTTATTATCCCTTCCAATACTTATAATACCTATATGCGAAAGTAGCTCTGTAGCTCCATTGCGTTTTCACCTAACCTTATCCACTAAACTTGGAACAAAAATAATGGTAATCTTTGTTCTTTTCGAAGGTCTAGTTTATCACTTGAAATTGGAAAACACGTAGGCTACCCTTTATTGCGAATTAACCCTTGTTCAGGACAACACATTTTGGTTTTTTCTTGAAACAGGGGCCTTTGTTCTGAACCTATCGATATTTATCTTTATATACAGTTAATAACTTGAATCACACTTGCATTTATTATTTTGAGTTCTTTTAATAAACCCACTATAAAGGCTTGTTCGCGGAAAGTTCCTGATGCCGCGCCGTGTGGTTGCAAGTGACGTGTGTACCTTATAGCAATGTAATCGATTTAAAACGATCATTTTTACTGGGAACGATTGCCAATAACATCGGAGTTTCGTAGCCACAGTTGCGTTAAAAATATATTTTGAAATAGTTTTATGGCACATGTGCACATTACATACCTAATATTGATTCGGGATACATGATGTCCTGCTACAGTTGCTGATCTTGACAAAAGATCCTAATTTAGGAAAAGATTTATTCATTAAAACCTTCGATGATTTTCTCAGCCCGTTATTAAAGACTGTAGATATTCTTATCCATTATCAACATTGTAGTGCACGAAATGCGTGAATCTATTATTGGTGTTAAGTTTGTTTCGTTACAAACAAACAGACAATACCAATGTAGCTAAATAATATACCTATGCTCTGTTATCTAAATCTATACTAATATTAAATAAGATTTAAATTGTTTGCATTGATAAAGCCGCCAGAAGTTACAGGACTGATTTCAAATATTCTATCATAATCAGAAAACTATTAAAGGGATGCCATATATTTTGGAAGCACATAATATTTTTATACATTTTGACGTTGTCCTCTTGAGTTGCCTTTTAAATGTGGTTTAGGTACATATGTACGCAAAAAATAATCAAATATTAATAATCTAATATGATGATCGTAAATAATATTTGTAAATGGAATTACAGACTCAATATTTATTTTTACTTTATATATAGGTATGTAGGTATGTCATGAAATATTAATTTTTAAGAATAAACCACATTTTATTACCCTTTACAAACCTATGAAACATTTATTCAAGGTCGTTGAAAATAAACCGACGGTAAACAAAGACTATAGAGATAGATACATCAGCTCTATAATTCCACTTTATGAAATAGACCCAAATATTATACCTACAAATGTTGTGCTAAAAGATTGTAGCTTCATTGTACCTACCTTTTCTTTTAAGTAATTGTATATTTTTTTATTTCAATTTCTTAAATATTTTCTTATTTATCTTTATTGGCAGTAACTGTTGTCTGTCCTGAGGGCGTCTGAATTTTCTTTTAAATAATTATAATTTATCGTTTTATTACCTTCCCGCGCGTAGTTTTACCCGTGTAGGTCCGGTTATAATGTAGTTCTAATGGTGAAAGAATGATCGAAATCCGTCAGTTTTTTTTGAGTTTATTCGTAACAAACATACTTACAAAAATATTAATCTTTCCTCTTTTTATTATTAGTAAAGACCTACATATAATAAAACTGTAGAGGTCGAATGTCTGTACATAGAAAAAAAAACGCTAAAAACCGAGCCAGGGGGAATTAAGTATTGTGATGACAACAACGTAACAAACTATTTTATATAACATTTTTATTAAAGCTCTTTTCTTACTGAGTTGCTGTTGATGCCCGTTGACAGCTATAGTGTGAACAATGTATCATTCTTAAAACGGAGTTGTCATATTATATTATAATTCAAAATAACGCCTAAAAAGTATTTCAATCCATTCAATTATAGCCAACATCAACCAGAAATACCATGCTCTCCAAATAAATTCAACGATACTGACTTATTAGTGTAGTAACACAAATTCTTTGTGATGAATTTGTGAGCATTTTATGGGCGCGCCTCAGACACGATGCATGTTTGCAATACAACCATAAATGGACATGACCGGTACCTACTCGTTCCACGAATCAAACGCGCTAAAATCTTCACAGAGGAACAACTGTTCGGGAACATTGCCAAATGCGAGACTTTGACTTAATTGACGACTACGGAACATCCCGGTCGTTTGATCGCACTCCAGCGCTGTTACTCATTATGCCGGCTTTAAACATGCTTTACTGCGAAATCAAACTGTGCTTATGTATCGCTTGTCGTTCCGTACGTCGGACGTTCGGCAAATTAGGGTTGTTGAACGTAAATTGGCGTGGTAAGTTTAATTTTACCCGAGCGTCCATCATGCATTCGACGGGCGTTCGTCGATCGGGTCAACGTCAAGTCACGGAAGCCGCAACGGCACGGTTGGGTCGCGAAGCGCGAAAATGGAACGCAGCGGATATAATTAAAACTGTACGGACAAATCGTTGGCGGGGGATTAACGCGCAAATTCGGTCAGCCAATGTTCGCTCAGTGGTGGCAACGGCCCAGTCAAGATTGTTGTTGTTCGTTTACTTGTTCCAGACTTTATGACATCTCAATCAGTCCCAAATATAAAATACTGATGCATTATTGATAGAAGATTAAACAAGATGAAACGGAAGGATTTCACCACAACTGCTTTATTAAGCTAAATGCTGACCTACAAACATGAATGACATCAGTAGGTACACAACTCTGTGTTTAAACGCGTTTCTATTCCTAGCACAAATAATCAGACTGATATAAAAAAGAATGAAGTATTTGGATTTTATAATTTAAAAACATAATCTACATTATATACAGATATCTAAACTTAAAGACGAAGGCAACCCACCGCAATTCATGCGTTAAAAAAAATTAATAAGAAGACGCATTTTGTTGATATGTTTTATTAGGTACTCGTATACATTTTGTGTACGTATGTCCTCTTGATATTATAGTTCGTTGGATACGCTAGTTACATGAGAAAATGAAGAGAGAAGTGACCGTAATTTGTCAGATTATTTTGCTCTAATAAACAGCGCTACTTTTGTTAAGGTCGACACAGCAGTTTATCTACGAAAAATACGATTTATCAGAAAATTCTAGACGTATTTACGTGACACTCCGTTGATATAATAGTAAGTTATAAGGCCTCATGACATACTTACGTCTCAACTCTTCGATCTTAGTGTGCAAAGTAAATACCATCTTAATATTAGTTTTGAACATACGTTTTTTTAATATTAAATTACTTAAAATAATGTAGGTAGCTTGTAATTGCGACAAATATGTACAAATCAATCAATCAGAAAGTAAGTATATAAGTAAAAATATGTCTAAAAGATAATTGTACTAAAATGTGTACTAAATTAATTTGTATAGGTTTAAAACGATATAACATTGCTGGGTTTTATACTAGTTAGTTAGTTAGGAAAAAAGATTTCCACACTTATGAAGTTTTATATTATGTATTTAGTTAAATGTGAAATGCTGATTATGTTCAATGTAGTTTCATCTTTTTATTTCTATGGTGGAAATGCATTAGGCATCCTCGCCATCGCTGCGGGAAAGAACTTGAAGATGCCCTTATAGACCTAAAATCCGAAAGGCCTGCGAACTGTTAAGTAGAGCGACAGTTGCACAAAACTTCCCTAAATAACTAAAAGTCATAATCCCTCAATTCCGCCACCGAACGCCCTGAGCTGAGGTGCAAGTCCCAAAGGGGCCGCCCCTTGCGCAGGTTGCTTAGTTTGTAGTTAACCATTTAACAAGGCTGCTCGCCTTTATGCCCGGTGAAGTATCAAAAGCTTCGTAGCTGACTAAATAAGTCATAGTCGTCTACCGTCTCAGGTTATGTGGGAATAGCCTCACCAATGACGCGCAGCACACTAATCGTGATGCGAGAAGAGAGCCTACCCACAAATACCCCCAGGTTGCTCCTCCGCTGCCAATTGAGGGTACCAGTAATGACGTATTACGTCTCGTACAATATAGTTAAACCTTACTAGTACAACACTGCCTCCTGCGCTGCCAATAAAATACAAAGTAACTTTTGAATCCATTGTAAGAAATTGGACGATATATTATTATGTTTAATTGGACTTGTGATCTTGTGGTCGCCGCCGCGGTGCGATCCCCACCCATTGCACTACCGACGTGAACCCACTCGTAACACAAGCATATTAGCTTAGTACGGGGGGTTAACAAGAATACCTACTAGTAGAATGCAAAAATTCAGATAGTATTTTTTTTTACTTAAATTTGAACATACTTAATAGTATTTTAAGCATCTATATAGCAAATATATATTAAAATGAGAAAAAAGTTGGCGGAGGGTACTAAAGAGTCATATAGATGTCAATCTATGGCTTTGTTAAGCTAAAACATTGTATCTACGTAGAGTTTCATTCTTTTGGATTGACACGGAAGAGTACACACTTCTACTACAGTAAAAGTAAAATTATAATTATGACACTCTATTTCATTGGTTACTGTTTTGCAACAACGGAGTTTAGTTGTATTGATGAGTCGTTACACTTGTTTCTAATGCCTATATAAATACCTACAAATGAATCCCCAATATTATGTACCTACGTGCATCACTTGACAACGACTTTACCAGTATGAAGAATGAAATAAATTATTTATAGAAAACATTTATTTAAAGTGCACTAATCGGTAAACAATGTGCTTGTGCACCATAAATGGGTGCCAGCTTCAGCTTTAGCTAAATACTACGTCCACACAGTTTAGTAGGTATGATTTTTTTTTGTAGTCTTCAATATGAAAACAAGTTATGTATGTAAGAAAATTTCGGAAAATAACAGATTCTATCTTTAAACAAGTGCTTAAAAAGGGAGAAGCATATAGCGCAAACAATAATAAATAATTATTGTGCTATTTATACGTGACCTAATAAGAAAGAAAATTGAAGTGAAATTTTCTCTAAAACGTTAATAGGTTCTTTGACGCCGATAAAACTTAATTCAATGTCAACATAGTGTCGGGCGAAGTCAGGACGTTATTTCTAATTTAATTATCTATTTTTATATGTAGTAGGTAACTACGTATATTCTCTAAAATATGTATTGACGCGGCTCGTCATCAGTTCATTAATCTGGAAATTATTTAGGTCAACATTAGTATATATAAAAGTTACGTTCCGGTTGAGATTTCCGATACGAGTTTGAGACATTTTCAGTAAACAACGTGTGACAAAAAAACATTATTATTTTCTGGACAGACATTGAGTTAGAAACGAGCCTTTCGCTACTTTGCCGGACATGGAGGCGTGCTAGGCCCAGCAATTTTGTATGGACTTTCAAATATGACTTCGATTTTTAAAAACATTTTAAGCAAAGAAAAATTGCAAGCAAAATTGTAAGCCATTAGTGAGGAATTTCAGTGGGGTATTGGGGCTTAAGCACCCCCTTAAAGCAACAGAATCCCTAGACAAGTTTATTTTATAATTTCATCCCCACCGAAACCAAATGCTGAATCTGTAACTACGAATACATACTATCTGTGAAAGAAAAATCTCTGTGATTTTATTGACTAAAAGTTACCTACAGAGTACATTGTTCTTTTCCTCATGTAGGTACCCGTCTATATAATGGTAAATGGAATATAAAAATCTGTTCAGTGATTTTTGATATGATCGTAAACTTACATAATCTTACAGCCAGGTTCGGTGTTTCTGTTTTATAATATGTAGTGAGGTAATTAAAAAGTGTGGTTTTAACAACGGAACCTTAGAAATCGGATTGAAATTAATTGAGAGATACCTATTCAGCTGATGGATGGGCAGCAGCAACTATCAGCTCAAGGCTACTATAGTACTGCGATCACCAATTCACCTGCCAAGTGCTGTAATTATGGTAATACCCCTCTATGACTATGGCCAAGGTCTGTTTAGAGGCGGCCCATGTTCAACAGTGGACGTGAACGGGATAATGATGAAGAAGAAGAAGTTATTTACGGACGATTTCAAGTTTTGGAGTGATAAACATTAAAAGAACCAATTTTTCTTAATAAATTAAACATGCATTCATACCTATATTTTCTTAAAATGACAATGTGTTATTTTCGAGATGTTTAGCATACATAATACCTTTATAACATTTTAAATATCACGTGCCAAACCAGGTGAACATTAAGAAAAAGTATGGCTTAATATATGGTCAATTAAGGTTAACAATTTAACGTTTTGATAAACAACATGTATCCAAAGACAAAAGATCTTTTATGTCAACGAAATATTCTGGTATTTTTACTACAATTACATCCCAATATAAAGATTGTAAACAAATGCGACACATGTCCAATTTCTTCGTCCTCATTTCAAATGAAACATTTTCTTTTGTAATAATGACTCGTTTTTTTATGTTTTCACTTCACAGAGACACGATCCACATGTATTATTAATAAATAGGATTCATATTCTTATGTTCGATGTAAATAGATCAAAGTGTCTTGAACAACCTATTTTCTTGAATGCGTTTTCATTTTAGTTTAGATCTCTATAATTTTATTAATTAAATGCGTTATGGCGCTCCTTTCGGGATTATGAGCTAACTTTTGATATCATTACTGTGTTGGTTATGAATCAAAAGTTTGCCTGCATGCCATTTGTATCAATAATATGAGCAATGGTAATCATGATATTTAGTGTAAAGAGGAAAAATGAAAGGAAAAATATACTTATATAATATTTTACATACAATCTATGTATGCAGAAAATGTTATTGAAAAAGGAGAATATTCAAATTTTTGTAGGAAATGACGCCGGCTACAAAAGGCTACATCAGAAATGTACAGGTTATTTTTTGCCAGTTAACGTTCACAATAAATATTACTAGCATCCCGCGCACGGTTTCACTCGTGTAACTCCCGTTCCCTTGGGAACTTACTTCTAGATAACTTGGAATTCTAATGGTGACAGAATTATGGAAATCCATTTAGTAGTTTTTGAGTTTATTCGTAACAAACATGCATTCAAAAATGCGAAGCTTTATAGATACAGATAACCTTCGAGTAATAAAAATATAAAGTATTAAGTATTTTAAGACAGTGCGCTTATCTTGCCTGCATCTTTACAAACGGTCAACCTAATGCTCTGCGTCTTTATTTTATCTAAAACATCACGTCAAGAATGTTTTAAATGAAAAATGAGCTGTGGATTCGTCCAAAAATAGTTGTCGCGTCCGTCGTCTCCAATGTCGAGGTAATGTGCATAGTGCCTATCGTTCGTTCACAATTTTTTTAAATAAACCATTCAAAGTTCATTGCGTCATAGACCTTGGGAATTGCAGTTCTAGGTTTGGGTCGTATTACGTCACTACTAAGATTTTGCTCTTGTTCTTGAAGAAACATGTTGTCCATACAGAAATTAACCTTATTTTTTACTTTTTGTTTATTTTGCTCTAGAAACACAAAAGTCTATACAGAAATGATATTTTTTATGAAAATCGTGTGACGTCGCGGGGGTCCTGTCAATCAGTAACGGATAGAGTGGTACACGTGTCGGCTGGGCTGATGTGTCAATGTGTCGTATATCTACCTAACATTTATCACGAAATTTTAGGTATTAGCTATTATCACCAGTAATTTTCTATAGTACGATTACAGTCAAATTTAATGTAGCCTCTACTCTCTTACAATATTACTTTATAACTATGTTGCTGTGGTCGATAGGGTTTATAATTGGTACCACATATTATGATAATGTTAAGACACCTGTACGTACACATGTGATATGCAATGCAGTATTGAGTAAATAAAAGCCTGAGTCGTGGAGACTTCACTGACACATCAAATCATTCACGGGCACCTTACCTAGACTCAAAACCATAGTAGTGCCCAAATTATTGCCCCATGTGTGAATCTAACACAGAACACGTCAGCCTCAGTATAAGATAAAAAGACCCAAAACTGAAGAACGGCTCTGTTGATTATTACTGACTAGCGACCCGCCCCAGCTTCGCACAGGTGCAATGCATATAAACCTTTATCTTAAATCACTCTATCTATTAAAAAAATCGCATCAAATCCGTTGCGCAGTTTTAAAGATATAAGCTTACATAGGGACAGATAGACGGCGGGAAGCGACTTTGTTTTATACCATGTATTGTTTGTTTTATGCCATATATTGTATTCATGATTAGTGTAATCTTGACTTAGACATACCGCATCATTAAAAAAACGGAATATAAATTAAAGTTTGGAATGAATGGTCACAATGTACATAAAATGTAGGTACAAACAGCATTATTTTTAACTTGATAAATCTTTTTAACATAGTTGATTTATAAATAGATAACAAAAATACACTACCTATTATCTATACAATAATACTCTTGAATACTCTAATGGCGGAATTTTTAATACGCATATCCAATTCAATTTGAATTATTTGAAAAACTTAAGAATGTTATGTTATTTTAGTTTATTCTAGCTACCTATATGTGCCCGACGTTGTCCGTCAAATATTGTGGTACTTCCCGTAACCTTTTCAAAATTATCTTTCATACAAACCTTGTCTTCAGAATTATGAAACAGCCAAATCAGTCGATTTGTTCTCAAGTTATGCTCGTACAAACCTACATTTTGGTAATCCATTTTGATTTATATATAGAAGATAGATACCTACAAGTAGGTCAAAACTCCAACCTATTCCGACCTGTGATTATTGTTTCCTATTTAGACAATTCGAAATTTGTCATTGTATATGAATAGAACGAGAATAAGCTCCTTCTTCCATGTTTGAAAGCTTCAGAATATAAATTGCTCGTTCATTGTCTGACGAAGCGTAGGTATGATGAGTACAGTTCTAAATATGAACTGTGAATAAGTAATATTAATGTTTACCCATCGAGACAGTTCAGGCGCCGGTTCGTTGACAAAGTACCAAATGAAATACATTATATCCTTGTTACATTTCGGTATTTATAAATCGTGATTTTTATCGTTGCTAATAAATATCAGGATGATTTTCCATCGGTGTTACTTTCGAAGCGTAACACTACAATTTTATGAAATAGGCATGTATTTACAAAAAAAAAAATGTTCGCTTAAGAAGTCGGCAATGATAATGACGGTATATGGCAAAATGAGCTCTAGGGCCTACAAATAGCAATCTAGGATGTACAAACGGGCGCACCTAACATAGGTTCGAAGTAATTTGAATGCAAAAGATATGACTGTGAAATTGATTCATACAAAAACTACACAAGAGTACGTAGTAACTATTTATTAATCTGTGACAAAAGTCTAATGGTGACTCAAAACCATGTAAAGATCCAATTAGCGAACATTGAGAATAACTTAATATATATATTAAGTTGTACAGGTCAATGACATTATGACTATCATTGTCCCGAAGTTCCCAAACCAATGTAAATAATTATTAGGTATACCGTGGCAAGCTTTTGGCTTTCCATCTCCTTTAGAGATTAAAGCGGACACAATTATATATAGACCGGTATTCACGAAAATAACTTTGATATGCATTAGCAGTAGATGGATAGTGACTTATAAGGTAGTTGATTTTAGTTGTTTTTTATAGCCTGATTGACTGAAATATAGATTCAAGATCATTTGTTTGATATTTTATTTATCTCTTATTATAAAATATTATATTTATGTCTTATTACAAAATATTATATTTATCTCTTATTATAAAATATTATATTTATCTCTTATTATAAAATATTATATTTATCTCTTATTATAAACTAGCTGATGTCTTTGTCCGCGTACTGTTTGTTATTGCTTCGGTTTTTAACTATCCCACGGGAATTCATAATTTTTCTCAGATTATTAAAATGTTGACCAGGGGTTTAAGATACAACCATGCAATTTTTATTTAAATTGGTGCAACATTTTCGGAGATGATTAGCCCGTATAAACAGAAAAACCGACAGAGAAACAATAAAATAAAAACATCTGGATGTGTTACTTATAACATCCCCCTGATTTTAGCCTATTTAGGGTTTTTTTTGTATGTACAGACATTTGACTTCTACCGTTTAATTATATGCTTAGAATGTTTAGAAGATATAGATTCAGCACGCTTTGCAATAGACTTACGCCTACAGCCAAAGATGCCCGACGTTGCGTGTGGCGTTAGGCGTCGTCAGGTCGTCACCCGTACTGAATTGAAAGAAATGGCGTTGTATGAGTGCGTTTATGAAGAAGCGGTTTTGGACTCGAACCCCACCCATTGCACTACCGACGTGAAGCCACTCGTAACACAAGCAGTTTAGCTTACCACGAGGGGTTAACAAGAATACTAGTAGACAACAAAAATCTGCAAGTTATCTTAAAAAAAAAAACAAGGAAGTACTACACTTTCACCGCCACTCTTAACTTATCGCATAAATTGTCATACCTATACGAGCTTCCTTATTGTATCAGCTCGTTTACATCGACTGCTGAACATGGGCTCCTCTTTAACAGACCTAGGCAAAACAGTGAAGGATTTTACCGAAATCTTCACGCGATCGCAGTGAGATTGAAGTATCTTTGAGCTGGTAGATGCTGCTACATATCCAGGTATGGACTGGCAATGACTCTCTCTAAGAGTTTGTAAAGGAAGCCATGAATCCAAGTGGGTACGCAACATAAATCGGAAAGCAAGAAGGTTTTACTGTAGACTGGTTTGAAAATTAAGGTAAAATAATGTGTTGTGTACCAGTTATAGCTAGTTTTTCCTTTCTTAGCTAAGATAGGAAATAACTGCGCGACTTATGATGAAGGTGTGTTAATGTTTGCGCAATTGCTTGATATCTATGCCCCTTAATCGCTTCTTACGACTCTTACGACACTCATAGGAAGATATGGAGTATCTATTTTAGGCTGGAAACCACACGGCGAGCTTTCATACGGTAAACAAAAAAAAGTTCGAGGCGCGGCCAGACGTCACGGGTAACGCTCCCATCTACGTAAAAGAGGCCCAAGAATGTTGACGTCATAAATCCTATCCATTCTACTGGTAATTTACGTTAGTTTACTGACAAACATGTTTTGTTCCTGCAAAAGTTTTAATAACTATGTATTATAGTCATTATAATGTAATGCTAATAGGTTACTTGAGTAGGTAGGTATGCTTTAAGCATCAGCCATAGTTAACGTTAGAAGAATGTGTTTGTATTTCTCCTGAAATATAAATAATGTTTCCCATCTTCCTACATGTCCATTAGTGAGGATTTTATGGAATTCTAATTAAGTCACAAGATTAACCTAATATAGAAAACTACGGTACAAAGAATTGATCAATGAAGAAGCTGTTGGATTTGTTAGATAGATTGGTAGAGGTATATTGTTATTTAATGTATTTACTTGCAAATATACGTTTGTGAAGATGTTGAAAAAAAGGATAATTATTTAGTCGGTAGTTATGTTTATCAAAGTTTATAGTAAAAATAAATGTATCGGAGCACACCAGCTAGGAAGTTAATCTTTACATATATTTATATACAAAGCTGAATAATTTGTTTGTTGGCTTGAACGCGCTTATCTCAGGAACTACTGGTCCGATTTCAATTTTAGATAGTTTATTTATCGAGGAAGGCTATAGGCCTAATTATGAAGGAACCAGGAGTACGGAACGTGGGTTCCCGCACGCGGGAAGCTAGTTATTATATAATTAAGTTATTGTCATAAATGAAAGAAGCCGAGATGCTTAAGGAGATGATAGGCTTTTGTCAATTCACCAGTCTCACAGAATATAAATATTGAAGGAAAATAAGCAAAACATAAAGTAACAAATCTTTCGGGGTTTACGACTCGACGTCTAAATTAAGAATTTTACGAGCACTCAGAAGGTCTTCCTATATTTTCTTGGAACGGGTGACCGCAAAATGCAGTTTCACTTTATAACTACGTCACTTATTTCCCATTGTCTGCGGTTGCACCCATAATGAAACATAATAAGAAGCAATGGGACACATACAAATTATACCAATTGTAAAAATTTCACAGTATGTATAAAGAAAAAGCTAGAAATGTTGCGGTCGATTTTTCTCCGGTTTAATATAGTTCTGTAGCATTTAGTATTACAATGGTGATATGCATAATAAGAACAGATAATACATGGACCCTGACTTACAAGAACTGCTTAAAATGGCCCTATGATTTGCTTATGAATGTTTTGCATTCCAACTTTTCTTTCTTTTTTTTTGAGACCAAACTTTTTGGAATTTGGATAATAAAATAGCAAAAAATAAATAGAAATTGTGGAACAGATTAACAAATCAAAAATACAATTGTTAGTGAATTAAATTCTAGAGAAACCTTCTTGGAAACCTTTTTTTAATGGCTTTAGTTCGAAACGTCCAACTTCTGAAAATAATGTCATGTCATGACATTCCGATTTTTTAAGACGCTCCTTGTGCATGGCCACTTTTTTACAGGGAGAGTAGGTCAATAAAATATTTTTCAATGCAAACACTCTTTGAGTAAGGCCCATGTTCAATAGTGGAAGTTACACGAGCTGATGATAATGATGATGAGTCCGTTAATTCAATTGTGGATGACTTTTGATTGGCACTCCGAGATTTGGCATTTCACGCTAGCCAACTCATCCGTCCTCAACTTGTGAATGGTATTTCTTCCATAAATCTTAAAGACTTTCTATTTAATTTAGTATATTAATAAAAGTAATCTCTGTGATATAGTTATGGCGTTGCCTGTTGCGACACTGCACACCCGTGGACCGACGATCAGTGGGCGTCATCTCATATTTAATCGCTAATTGGTCTCGTAACACTCGTAACCACATTATGCAACTGATAGCTTATAGCCAGATGAAAATAGAACGGAGATAGTAGATATTAAGGTATTCGAAACCTATCTTTTGTTACTGTTCAATCGATTTATACCTACTCTTTTGAAGGATAACTGTACCCAATGCCCTCATAGACCTGAAGTCCGACAGGCCCACAAACTGTAAAGAAAAATCTATAGTCAGCATCGTCAGCGACCGATGCCGAGGTCAAAGTCACATTGGGGGCACCCTTTTCCGCAAGTTGCTTAGGTTGTCGTTTTTAAACCATTTATTATCCTCGCCTTTATGCCTGGTGAGGTATTAAAAGCATTAGGTAACAACAGATGTTTGCCCGAAAAAAAAGACCAATTTACAACTTTTCTGTCTCACCATGGGCCACAATGGCAGCCGTTGTCTTTCCTATTGTTTAACTCCATAACACTATATTCAGTACACACTGATATTTTTCAATTGACTTCATGTCCGCTTTATATGCTCACAGGGATCACCACTGGTTCGCAGACCACCGTTTGGGAACCAATGGTATAGAAAATATCGATTTTGTTTTACTAGTACTTTTTTCAATCGCCTTAAATGAACTGGACTGAAACTGACTACTGTTCCAGGTATCGTGATATCTGGAACTAGTCAGTTTGATGATAGTTTCGCACTCTTTACAGCTCGTCCTGAAAAACTCGAAGACTGTAATCAATTTATTTTTTACTCGTACTGTTTAGCGGTATAACTAAAGCTTGGTCTCGAGTTCTATTCACAGTTTGTGTTATAAGAAATTTGCTATTAAGAACAATCTAAGTACATACTAGCCCGAAGTTAGTGTTAGTGGTGCTAAACGTGCCTCGGAGAGCACGTTAATCCGTCGAACCTGCGCTAGATCTCTCACCGATCGTGTCAGTAGAACCGGCCCACCGGATTTTGCAAGTAAAGGAAAAGAGAGTACACTTGTATTTGCGTACTCACCAGTGCAATATAATCTGTCCTGCGCAAATGGCTGATGACCGAAATTGTTCGGGACGTATAACTAAAATGTTGTGATTTGAAATTGCTTTAGATGGATAATGTGGACGATTTTTAGCAGGAATGAAATATTGTAACATTAAGTCCTTGTTTGATATGAGTCCCTCTATAGCTTGGTTACCTACGAGTATATATGCATTAAGATAAGGATACTATGCTGATTAAACTTTTAATTTTGGTTATAATTAAAAGTGGCTTTGGGAATATAGAACAAGCGAAGTAGTTGCCGTCCCCCAAAAAATATTTCAAAATCTGAGTCAAAACATGTTGTAAAAATCATCACCAGAAAAAAGCGAGGGAAATTTTAGAATTTGTATAGATGTAAAACATAGTGAATGACCGATAGACATTATTACTATGTTATTTTCTGGCAAAGCAGCGCCGTTGTCGTCGGATCATTTAGAAACCAGTGTTGACTGTCGTCTACAAGATTAATACTTGTTATGAAATACACGCCAATCTACACGCCACACTAAAAATAAGAGCAGCGGTTATCTTTAGTTTACTGTACTTGGTCGGTGCATACACTTGACTATGCTTATGAATTGTACACAATATTACAGAAAGGTGAATTGTACGCAATGGCTACAGGCTTTTACTATTTTTGACTGTAATAGCGAACTTGGCTCTAGCCTTATTTAAAAACTACAAACTAAGCAACATCCGCAAGAGAGCGCCTCCTGTACGTCTTGGGCCTTGGGACGGTCGTAGGTGGTAAAATTGCAAAACTATGACTTTTAAGGTTTTTCGGGCAATTTTGTGAACTTAGTGAACTTATACTTTTTGTTGTTGCTCTATTTTGTAGCTGGCCCCTATGACTTTAGGTTACGAGGACACCGGGAGGTTTATTGCAAACTAAGGATCGGAAGGGCGAGGGAGGATGTGTCAAGAACGTGTGCAATATTTTTTTATTTACTATTTTAGAATTAAGCAGGAAATGTGTTATTATAATTCAGTTCGCCAGTACTTGCTCAGCAAACAATTTGTCTCGCACTTGGAAAATATAGTGTGGGCAGGTGGGCAGGTAGGCACAGGTATTCTCTCTTATTATATTCGATTTCAATTTTTAGAGCCACACAGAATACATTTTATCGAATAAAACTTCGGATTGTACCTACTTTTTTTAAATGGAAACGACTATGCCACGAAATCAACATCCACACAAAAACTTCTCGGTCATTTCCAGATATTCCTCATTACACAAATGCGTATATTTTGTGTTCGACCTAAATGCAAAAACTGTCGCCAATGAGTCACAGGTTATTGAACTACTAAGCTGTTTAGGGGGGAGAAACCCATTACAAATACACCGCAAACGTTCGTGTTTACTTTGGCCGAAGAAATTTATGTCATTGTGTCGATGTTTTATGTCTTCATCATTATCTTTATTGATTTATTTCTTTTTAGTTTGCTTTCCGTTGCTATTAATTAGTATTGGATTTATTTGGTTCAAGCTGATTTATTGATCCAATTTCGCTAAATGCACAATTTAATTTGTTAAAAGCCATGATATGGGCATCACATCAGAGGTTTTGATAAATTACATTGTATCAGTAGGTGCAAGCAACTGTACTGGAGCGATTCAGAGTTTTTTTTTTATAAAAAGGTTGAAATGTTATATTTATGATTTTCTTTATTTCCAGAAGTTATCTATGAATTATTTTTGTTAACATTCTATAAATGTAAAAAAGAATTATACATAATTTCTGGAACAACCATAGACAAGTTTTGATGCAGTCAAAAGTTTTGATGCATGAACTTATTAGGTATTGACGTAATCAACAGAGTTAATCTTATAGTGATCGAAATATACTCTGTACAGTATAAAATTACGAAAATATTCTTAAATCTTAAGCCAGAAAGACCTACGAAAATGTGCAAGATATTCGCTGTACTCTAACGGTAGACTTCACAGTATGACCAGAAAATGAATTTTGTAATCCAAATTGACATAATTACTTAATAAAATTTAACTGAAAAAGACTCTTTAATGGTAAGGAATGCTAAAAATTGAAACACCGTAGAAGCCCAGGCACTCGGATAAATAAAATTGCTCAAGCTTTGATAGACATGAATTCGATGCCCATTCGTAACAATTTCGAAGAAGATATGCGAAAACACAATAAACGATATAGTAGTTCTGATGTAGTTATTGCCCCCAATACAATAATAGTTATTATTGCTGCTGTATTCACAGTTTTAATATTAGTGGCGTTAATTTGTTATTTTATTGTAATGAAGCTGCTTGTACCAAGAAAGAGGGTGTCACGTTATTCGGAGCCAAAGAATATTTGTTTAAATTCGAAGGAGAAAGATATACCGGTATTAATTGAGACAGATTCTGAAGAGCGGAAGTCAGAGAATCGAGAAAGACAATTGTCTGAAATTGTATCGAAATACAGTAGTTCAAGTGATAAAAATAGTGTATATAAAAGATAACAACATCGAAGCAACATCTCGATATGCCTTTTATTTTAACATCATGCCAGTTAAAATGCATTATGAGTATTTTACTCGCATAAAGGTTCTGCATTTCGACAAAATTGGCGATATTATGAACAGTATTTTTTTTTATACTGAATAAAATAAAATCATTAAAGTTTTGACTGTATACAAATAAAGTTTGACCACTAGATCTGCAATATGCATTACCATAACCATTAGATACCACGCTAATGGCAGGGTGAGACTACAAGGGAAGGCATTTGTACTTTATAGGGTTCGTGTTATCGATCTAGCTATATTTCATAGTTGGGAAAACCAGATTTCTCGCCCTGTAAATGTCAGCCACTCAAATACATTTCATTAATCAAAATTGATGATGACAGACGAGACGCCTATTCACGCATTAGAACAAGGGCGAGGTTGTAGCAGCTATATGCACCCTTAATACACAAACTGAAGGTATAAATACACCTGGCGATCTGTACTTCCTCATTCTAAACCTTGGCATACTGAACTTGTAGAAAACGATATTATAAACTCGTTATGCTCTGTAAACCGTGTAAATAGATTTTATTGTCCATGTAATTTGTTACTTAGAGTTTATAAGCGTGAAGCTAAGTGTTGCTTATTGTGTGGGTAATATGGACATATTGGTTTCAATTTACGATAGATAAAAATATTACTATAGTAGGTAACGTTGTTTGCAGCTTTGTATGGGACATTTAAGACAAAGATTGGTATGATCTACATATTTAATGCAACAACCAACGGTAAAAAGACGTGCGTTCGATTCCATATAGAAAAAATCTTTGTGTAAATTCTAATATTTATTTCCGGTTATGGTTGGTTGGAAAGCACGATAAGCTGTTTATTCTGATTTATTATAACCCTGGTGACTACAGCAAAACGCTCCTCGGGGAGGCCCATGTTCAGCTGTGAATTTTATACGAGTGGTCATCATCACTCGTATAAAATTCACATTTAATTTGTTTTGAATTTGAGTGCACTTTTACAAAGATATAATTTTATACCTAATGAAAACATAATGAACGAAATTTCTAGTCAAGTAGTAAAATAGATTTTACTCTAGACTAAAGCGCAGAAAGTTTAGCGCGAATAAATATTTATATTTATAAATAATGTGAATGCTTTGTAAGTTTTGATCACAAATAAGAAAATGATTGAAAGTCTACAACCATGCACAACAATATAAAACTACATTCCGCCACAAACCTAAATTGCAAACACCTTTACACACTCTACTTACCAAATCGATATTTTTCAATCTCTTTTCTCGAGTCGAACGTGATCGATTTAAATTAAAGTAAAACGGAACACAAAAACTGATTAGGCGTCATCTAATCAAGAAATAAGTAGGTAAAGGTATTTATTTCAATTCCTATTTTAACAAATGGTTTTTTTTTTCTAACTTTCTATCGAAGTTTTTGTAAATTATGTGACAACAGTGTCTTTGAAAGTTCACCGCTTATTTTATAATCAATTGATGTGATTTGTTTATGTTAATGTTTTGATTCCACAATATCTTATTATCAACAAACTTTTAATACGTAAAGTTCGTTGACCTTTTAAAGGTAAACAATCAATGATCTCAGAGGACTCACAAATGTTGCTTAAATATAAACATATTATATTTTTCTTATTGTTAATTATGTATCCTTTTTAAATTAATAGTAATGAAATATATATTTTTAACTTATTATTTATGAAATGTATTTTTGGCTTTAATATTAATCTAATATTTTTAAGGATTAAAAGTCTATAACACAATACCGACCTATGAAACCACGTAAATCTGGATAATTATACGGCACCTTCAAGGTTTTTGAAACATGCAACTCTTATTTAATAGTTGTAGGTATATAATGAACCGATTTGGCAGTAGCACTAAACACCCCGAACGAATACGTTGGTACATAGGTACTACAGGTTTTACAACTCGCGTCTATAAAGACCAATAATTGATTCTTACAATGATCAACCGTCAATCATTATCATTGTCACCAGTTGTCATTATTAGCTGTTGCAAATCGGATTAGATAAGGATTGATTGATATCGTAAGTTCACGATCAGGGTCAATCTATTTATGTTCAATGAATGTTTTGATTAGATCAATTGTTTTGTCGCCCGATTGAAGGAGATTTGAGAGCTAAACATTACATCAAGGCAACGCGTTACGCCACTACGTTTATAATTCGATTTCGGTGTCCTTTTGATATTATGTAGGTAGGTATAAGCATCATGATTTTTTAGTCATTTCTAATACATATATGTATATATCTTTTAAAAATGTCTGGCAGAGTTTGATGAACACTTACGCGTTATACGCTTTTGAAAAGACGTATTCCCTACTCCAGTTAACTTATAGGCATACCTACTTGTATACGTATGACTAATAATGGCCATAAAATTCATAGCCATAAAATTCATATTCTTCAAACTATAACACAGTGCTATAAACACAGTTTCAAGGAAATGACTCTGTTGTTGCAATTGTTTAGTGAGAGTTTAATAATCAATTTTATAAATTTAAGGTAATATTATATACAACTAAAACAAAATTGTACTGAGTAGCTGGTAAAATTGCATATTATATTACCACTGGTAAGCAACAGTTGCCTGGATTAGATCACAATTATATTTTGACGATAAGACCGAATGTACCGTGTATATCTTCGAAAATATAAGGTAGAAGACCTTAATAATTCGAATTCTTTAAGAAATGACATGTCATCGTAATCAGCTATAAATGAGACTGGACCACTTCTTTTTTTTCCGTGAGGAAATGCTTTTACGCATCCTCTCCGCGCTGCAACGTTCCCGCGCCGGCGAAAGGGTATGTGGGATTCTCCCTCTCCATAGCGTGGTATGTTATAGTCATACCACGAGGAGAGGACCCTACACCACTAAAACCCCCCGGACGCTCCGTCCACCGTTGGTGAGGGCCGGGTACGCAAGCCAATCCGGCCCTAGACTGTACCCCTGTTCGTCTTTATGCCCGGTGACATAGCAAAAGCCTCCTGGCTACCTAGATATATGTACGTCCGAAAAAAATCGTAATCAGCGGTAATTTTACTTAAAATATATCTTGTAAAATTACCGAAAATTGTAAGGGCCAACACTATTACGCCATCTTGACATATGACATTTTCGGTTCTAATGACCAATGAAGTAAGTTTGCTGCCACTCTCAAAAGAAAGAGATTTTGACTTTTTTGATATTAGGCTATTTCTTTCTAAACTGAGCCGGCACTAAACTTCCCGTCTCACAGTAGAATGAGAACCATACGTTGCTCACGTACGCTCACTTGAGTAGATTCTGCAATGGTGGTTAATGATGTGGCTCGAAAACTAGTAAACTGTTTATTTTAATAGATACCATTTCTCTCAAAATGCAGTTAAGCTCATTCGGAACTATAAAATATAATTTTCCTAAGTCCCACTAATTTATAGCTCTAAATGAGGACACGCTCTTACATACTACACTACACGTAAAAAGTTTAAATTTAAAAATCTCATTCAAATTGTGTGTCAGCAGTGGAAAGGTTTTCAGCCCATAAATATCAACATTTATATTAAATTGACTATTATGTTTTGTGGTTTATCATATTCACAATGTTTCGACGCGAATCTAAATAAATTTGCTATTTGTATCATCAATCAATCAACAATTTCCACACGAACTTTTCCCGTTTTCATTATCTCGGCAATCGTAGTTCATAACCCGATGACTAGGTGGCGCGAGTTGTATCAACCTACATCGACGCAAACGCACCGAGGCGCGTACGCAGCTGTCGGAGTTATAATTTACCGCCATCCTAACCCAGTGGGGTGAATGTTTAGAAAAAAGTTTCAAAAATAGAATAACCTAGTAAATATTGATAATAAGTTTCACTATTTATTCGATTATTCTATTGTGTAGAAAATTGAGAATTTTAGAAACCTTAGTGTAATATGGTATGGTACAAATAATCTCTCACTGCACATCATGATTACATCACGTTCAGCTTCCGTTTTAATGAATACTAGCTTCCTGCGCGCCGTTTTACCCGTGTATCTCTCGTCCCCATGGGACCTACTTCACAAATATTTATAGTCAGTGTTATTCCTAGATTTCTAAACGTGAAAGAATTTTTGAAATCGGTTCTGTAGTTTCGGGGCCTATTCTATGCAAACAAACAATCACATCTTTCCTCTTTATAATATTATATAGATATAGATAGGTATTCGAGCGATCCAAAACGAACTATCATCATATTTGATTATAGTTGTTTTAAACTTAATTTCAATAGTTGATGAGCCATATGGTCTTGTGCAATGTATGTAAGAATGACACACAGTTAATGAACGTATCATTAAATTAGAAGGTCGAACTATTCTGCTGTTTACTGACATTTCCATTCGACTATATGTAAACAAAACATTTGGCGTTTCACAAATTCAACCTATTTTGATATTCATTCGTAAAGGTGAGAAAAGTCTTTGACAAAATGTAGCTATCATCATGACCAAATATTCGTGCTTACCTACGTATATTTTCTAATTATCGTCATTTGTTTGTAGTCTAATTTTAGATGAGATAGTACTAATGTTGAGAATGTCGACAAAAACTATTGACGTTTAAAAACGTGTCGACTACGTGGGCGCAGTAGTATTCCCATATCAAGTTCGTGAACTGTAAAATAAGTAAGTAATATTAAAAAAGATGAATTGCTTTTTTTGATTGTGTCTATGGTATCGATATTTTTTTAAATCTTAACCTAAATGATTCAAGTAATTAATTACCGATTAGATAAACCTTTTATCAGAAATACTATTAATTATTTAACTATGTAAGTTTTATGCAGCATCTACTTTCTTACTCTATACCTATGTCTTTATTATTATGTAGTAACTTAAGAACGTAGATGATTAGGTACTGATAGCATTAATTTCTAGTCAAACTATAGAGATGCCATTTTCATTCTTAATTGTTTTTTTTTCAAATCAGATAATCACGGAATAATATAACCTCCGCAAAAAAGGAATTTACTGTAGGTAGGCAAAATTAAATAGTATAGAGTGGTTAATATTAATTTATACATTTTTAAAGAAACAAGAAAGAACATATATATTTAATTCAACTCATCACACAAGTTGGTACAAATACCTATGTATATTTATACAACACCATTTTTTTTGGTTAGATACTTCTACCATGCCAATGGTGTGCTGAAACGTCCCATTGTAGTAAAAATCTAATTTCATTAAAATTCCTTTGTAATACGTATACAATGTATTTTTAATTATCTTTTGTCTTCAACACAAAAACCACCCAAAATATACTTTTTATTCACAAAGGAAGTTGTTGGGCTATAATGTTGTGAGAAAGGCATTACATTCATTACAACAAATTTTATGAGCCAAAAGTGACTTTTAGCCTTACTGTTGCTCTTATATTCTAAGAAATGTTTTCTTTCCGAACAAAAGCTGAGCCTTTGTTCATTTAAGAAGTCTACATACAGGAGTTAATTCTTTATATTCTTTATAGGTAATTTAAATATAACGGCATTTTTTCTTAAAGTTCATGAACACTTGTAAAGAGATAAAAGTGCTAAATGATTATATTCAGAAGTCCAATAATAGCTTGAGAACCTACTTCATGATAATAAAATTAATTCAATTTAGTGAGTAATTTAAAGATAAAATCTGCCGGTAACATTTATTTATTTGAAAGACATTGAATCCAAATATAATTTACATCGTACTTAATGGTTTGATTTATATTTCTGTTTGCGGTTCTATTAAATTCAATTTATAAATCATATATGATTAAATAAGGCCAATTTAATAACAATAAAGCAAATTTATAACAATTTTTTTTAGATAATATGTTATTATTTTATAATTACATTTAATAAAATTAAAGCTAGTTTTGATAGAAAGAAACGTGTTATGAAAACATGAATGATAAACTGAAACAATTTTATGATTTTGGCGAGATAATGACGTATGATATGACTCAGTGAGTGTGATTCACCACCGCCCACTGCCAAGTCCCAACTTGTTGCCTGTAAACACAATTATGAAGCACAAGGAAACATTCATTATGATCACTGATAATTTTCTACTCATTTATCATTGATTTGCCGTGACGGTTACGCTAGGTGATGTCTTGTAACTATAAAAAAAAAATTACACGGACTTCCGTGTGGGCAAAAAATTGCGTATGCCTAATAAATAATTAGAGTTATTGGTCCAAAACCTATGTACCTACTACCCATTTGAGTAAGTTTCGTTGGACCGTCATGTGGGTAGTAGTAAACCCTACCTTTGCCTGTTACCCTGAATGTAACGTACGACTGCGAGAAAAAGGATACCTATATAATAACAGTGTGGTATCATAACAAAATGAAGCAAACATTTAAAAATACCTATATCTTTCCACTGATGGGTGCGCTGAAGCAAAAATACTTCCGTGTTTTATAACCAATACGTCCGTCATTAGTGGCGCTACATTCTTTGAGAGTAAAAGCATGTCCATCGGAGGTGAGGAGAACATTAGACAAGTGTGAATTAATAGCTCCGGACATGTCTATTTAACGAATCATGACAAAAACCGTTCTACTGTTGTATATCTGATAAATCAAATGGTAGTTTTTTTTTTACATAACAAGCCCCTGCTTAAGAATCCGATGGTCTGAACTTTGTTAATGCTTGTTATTTAAATATTACGAACTAAGCAACCTGTGTAAGAGAGTACCCTCACTGACGCTTGTACCTCGGCTGAAGGTGATCGCTGGCGGGGGATTGCTGAATTATCGATTTTAGGGAGTTTGTTGCAACTGTCGCCATAACTTATTTCACAGACCTGTCCGCCTTTGGTTCCCGAGGACCTTTAAAGGTTCATAGGAAAGTATTTGGTCACTTTGCTATGGGCCATATACATTAAATTTGATACGACGAAAAATTTGGAAACGGCGCCTTACTCGTCAGTCGCATACGATCAATCGTGTGCGGCTGCGATCAGACGTGATGCACGGAAATGAAGCTGTAGGAACGGTTGGTGGAGTTCATCCACAGGTCTTAATAACTAGATCTGTTTATATATTATTTGTATCGCGATTTCTTGTATGGCTTGGCTATAGAAAACCTAGCGCTGATTTTCATTTTTCTCTTCCTCAATCCTCTAGAATTAGGTTTGTAAACTTTCGTTACCACTTTAACAATCAGTTAATTTGTATATAACAATAATCCACTCACGTAATTTAAACTTATGTGTGTCATTCGTTTTAGTAGTAACATTAGATATCACAGTTTCCAGATGGTTAGGATACGTCTGGATTTACCCGATATTTCATATTATGATGTCCCGACTCCCGACAAAATGTCCCTACAATTAACTAACTTCTTGCAAATTGAAAAGCTATCAAAATCATAACTTGTAAAAAAGTCAAGTAACGCAACCAATTTCTTTTACCGTTAGAAGTTGCAAGATCTTTATTTTTTGACCCGATAATACTAAAATCCCGACTTCACGAAATTTAGCCAAAATATTTTAGTTTTTTTTATCTGGCTACCCTAATTATAATTAGTCTCCAAAATTGAGGAAACAATCTAAATACCTATTAGCTTGTTTCATGCAGTTTGGACAGTACGATCGCGATGTTTTGTACACACTATAAATTATAGAAAACTACAAAACTAGGGCTAAATAACTTCCTCAATGTTTACGACTTAATATAAATTATTTCTTTACACTTCGTTAAAAACTGTGTTTTACACGAAACATTTAAATCGCCACTAATGTTATGTTAAAATTACTAATCTACGTATTTGTATTTGTCGGAGCTTGACCCGAATCGGGCGGCATGTCTATGTACCTACCCATTCCAGAAATTTTCTCATTCCTAGTATCTAGACTAAAATAATAAATGTAACTAGTGTTAACTGGCAGATATGTAGGTTCAAAGACCTACTCGTGATTTTTTGTAACCTGTTTTTATAGATGACTATATAAGGTGATTCAAAAATATATCCGTCCCATTAAAAGGAGATAAGCTGTAGAGTTTGTTTGTATGTTTGAACGCGTCAAATTCAGGAACTAATGGTTGGATTCTAAAATAATTACAGTTTTAGATAGCTCGTTTATCGAGAAAGGCTATGTTTAACTTTGAAGTTCTTACGGGAACGGGATTTACGCAGGTGCAAACGCGCGGGATGCTTAATAATAATAATGACAATGGACCTAGACAAATGCGCTAGACGAGCAACCGTCAGGGAGGAGTGGAGGCGAGCCGTCAAATGTGTCATGCCTACAATTATGACCACGACCGCACTGCCAAGAGTGGCCCAATTAAAAAGAAGAAGAAGATAAGTGATAATGATACTACACATAGTAGGTACCTAAGTGTGGTGTGGTAATAATGTACGGCCTAGTACACATCCTTGGGGAATTCACAAGGACGTGTTATCCTGATCAACGCTTATGACATTATCAATTTTTACACAAAGCGTGCGTTCTACTTGATCAGGGGTGGCCAACAGGTCGATTGCGATCGACTGGTCGATTCCGGCAAATATTACAGTCGATACACATAAACAATAAAAAGTGATATTTTAGTCCATGTTTGAATGAATGTTAGTCTACAAACACGTGCAATAGATGCACTAAGTTTGTGACGTATGTGGTATAATAATCCAAAAAATACCTATTTATAATTTGATTGAGTTACACAATACGTGATTCAACGTTATGTATGCCATGTGGTCGATCGCACACAGTAGACAGTCGATCTTAGGTCTTATTAAGTTGGCCACCCCTGTCCTAGATAGCACAAAGTTTTAGTTGGCTGCCCCATATCCCGATATTTTTTACGTTTCTGTAATAAGATGGAAATGTACTAACACTGAATCATATGCTTTGTCTAAGTCTAGGAAAATACCTGTTGTGTAAGTATTTTCCTCTGTCCAGTTCCTTAGCTAAGTAAAACTAAATAGTAAACATGTATTTACTTGCTTACATAGAACTTCTAAATAATTCATGTTTGCTTTCATGATGTTTTTTGTCTGAATATAAGTACAATCAAAATACAATATGAAATAGACTGTTGTTGTATATTTACCTAGATAGCCCGCGCGTTTTCACTTCTCCCGTTCCCGTGTCAACGTCATAATGAACTATAGCCTATGTTATTTTGAGATAATGTAGCATTCTAATAGTGAAAGAGTTATCGAAGTCGTGTTTGAGTTTATTCGTAACAAACATTTATAGAAAAATACATATCTTTCCTCTTTATAATATTAGTATTAGATATAGATAATACGTCTTTTTTATTTAAATCTAAAGTTACCGTTCAACAATATTAAATTATAGGAAGGTAAAGTAATTGTTTAAAAGTACATTACACAACATAATTTATATACTAACTCGAGGTATTTTATATAAATAAACGATTTCCATATCGAAATAATTCCATAAATAACAATAACAGAAAAATGTTTTCACTCCAATTACTTTCAAAGTTAATATCTTATTATGCACTCGCAATATTTGCCTTTTTAATATGCTTGCATCACCATTCACAGCAAGAGAACAGTTCTCAATACATTCATTGATGAAACTGCTGAATATGGAGGAGTTAATGATAACCCAGGTTTGGGCAGTAGGTCCAAGTATTATCAGTTACATATCAAAAAACATGGTGATACATATGTATGTCCAAAATCATGAAGGTAATTTCATGTCTTTCAGTTGACATGCAAATGTTAAGTTTCAAAATATCTTATCACTAAATACATAGTATAAAATCAAAATCGCTTCCCGCTGTGTGTCTGTACCTATGCATGCTTAGATCTTTAGAAGTACGCAACTGATTTTTTATGCGGTATTTTAATAGATTGAGTGATTCTAGAGGAAGGTTTATATGTATAATAGTAGTTTTAAAAATACATACATACCTAGGGACAGACAGACAACGAGTAGTGACTTTGTTTTATACTATGTAGTGATTAAAATTGCATAGCATGTTTTACATTGTACTTAAAGCTGTCAAGAAATGTGTGCTAGTTACCTATATCTGTTGTTTACCTATATACTTATTATGCTTTAATGCAAAGCTACTAGTTAATATAGAAAATACAATGATTTACTGTTTCCCACTATAAAATCTTCATTTTAATAATTATAAATATTAGTCGTCTGTTCAATGTCCGCAATGTATAAATAAATGGTGGATTTATTTAATAATTCATTCTGATAATATGACTTTCCTTAATACTTGATGTTTAAAGAAAAGTCGGAAAAGTTTACAATAATAATGATTAGTTTAGAATACTTACTTTACTGTTTATTTTTCAGTCTATTCTTATGAGAGCAGCCTGCTATATTAACTGATACTGTTTGAGCCGCTATAGTTAAATTTTCAATCAGTCGTAGTTTTCTCAAAGAATATTCATATTATTATCTAGTTTGAATTTAGTTATATTGGTTGTTGTATGGTAGTAAGTGTAATTATAAATGATAAATCAGCATGTGATGAAGGTAAATTACTTTATATATTTAGAACTTTGACGAATCGGTAACGGCTCGGATATGGCAGATACAAACGAACTTAGCCATCCTCTATTCAACTATTCTAAAACACGCAGCCACGCATATCGTGAAACGTTGCTACATATTCATTGGAACATCGTGGATGTAAGAAGAGGTCGTTGTTGTATCCGCCTCACTTGATTGATTACGAACACTAGTTGAGTAACTGATGGATATATAGCTCCAAGAATTCTCGCCAAGCGATATGGAAACGGACCAAGTCCCTGAAACGGTTTATACGAGTAAAATTACTAATATTCACTTTAATGCGCCTTAATTTACTTGTACTTAAAAATCCATTTTTTTATATACCTAAATTGAGTTCGATTTGTAAAAGTACCTACCTACCTACGTGGCAATGAGTCAGCTAATCTTTTGATTTGTGAGATCGCAAACGCAGAAAGTGTGGTAACGTTTTGGAAGGGACGTAGATATAAAACCTGTGCCATCGACACAAAAAAAAAAAAAGATTTGTTATTTGATTTTACAAAAATGTATCTTTATTTTTGTTATTTAATTAGCATGAAATTGTTAAACTAATTGGGATGGCAATTCATGCGTATGAACCAAAGCTTTCGTCACGGAAATCTGCAAGCTTTGAGACGCAAATGTTATTAGATAATGTTGAAGAACGGATGTGGAAGTATTTTTAGAGGCTAGACGGGTCATGGGCGCGGCCAGGTGAGACACTATGTCCTCACCCAATGACAAGGACACTTCCCGCGCTTTATCACCTGACGCTGACTATTTTGTATCTGAAGCCGAAAAAAGTCTGCATGCGTCTTTTCGATAAGTAGACTTTTTAAATTCAAGCATCGAAATAAAAAAAAACTTTACTTATGTTACGATCGTTGAACTCGAATCCAAGTTCCTTTAGGATACTTAAAGCATACTTCAGCTGTAAATTGCTAAAAACTAGTAGCTAAAAGGTATATAATAAATCCAATAAGAGCTAAGTGGTCATTGATTCACAAATAAATTAAGATTAACAATACGCGACATGGAAATGACATTATACCTAATTATTTACTATGTTTCGAGTCACATTCATTACCATGGCTTAGGTAGGTATGTAGTTATCTTCTTGCTTACAAATGATTATCTGAATAGATACTCAACTGTTTAGAATAGATGTTTAGTAAAGACGTGGAATACTAATGGATGCTGTAGATGCAGTGGCATAGTGAGCCCTAGACGGAGCCCCGTATCAAAACTTGTTAGAGAGTCTCTCTACGACACTCTTTCGAGGCCCGCCTTTGTAGCCCGCCGTAGCCGTATCTTGGATAGGTACGTTTGATACGGCGGCGGAAGCTACGCCAGGCAGGATAAGGGCGTCGAGTACATACATCAGCTGCATAGTTACTGGCTATCCTTTTATTTGGACACATCTGCCAATTAATGATTAGTCTCGCTGCTTTTGTACCGCTGTAGTACTTGACAAATGCGCCAAAACAAAAATGTTAAGTTCTTTATCTCACGTGTGACCATTGTGACTGTGTTAAATCATTGACTTACCATTAATGTGACGCCCTTAGACTCGCAGATGTTCCCGAGACTAACGGCACTATCAAATTCCTTGGTGTTTATCTACTTCTAATTAACGTATCGATTTGAAACCTTATAAGTGTATGTATAAGGTAGGTAGATCGGATACCTTTTTATATGGGATTCTTGCACTCAAGATATGTGTTCTATTCTTTTGGGTAATTCAATACTGCAGTAGTTATTTCTTACAATTTTTGTTGATAATATAATATGAACATTATTGATATTATCAATCTACGTACTACATTGCCATAATTATATTAACGCAACGTTCAATAGGTGCGATGTTTTATTTTGTAGGTATAGGCACTTTATCTGTCCGTTTACGCTGCGTCGACGGCTAAACAGGGATCTCCTTTTTCAGATTCAGATTTGGCTCGATTACAATCTCGGAGGTCGTGGATTCGATCCCCACTCCGAACAAGAAATCTTTGTGTAGATTCTAAGATCCAGGTCTGGTTGGCTGAGGAACTACCCTCCGTGCCTCGGAAAGCACGTTAAGCCGTTAGTCCTGATTGTTGCGTGTCCAGCGTGTCCTTGTATTGTATGATACAACATAATACTGCGGTCACCAACCCGCCTGTCAACTGTGGTGACTATGGCAAAAACCCTCCCTCGGGAGGAGGCCCATGTTTAGCAGTGGACGTAGTACGAGCTGATGATGATGTGTACAAACAAACATACCATTGAACACTTCTCATAATCTGTGGACATATACTGTATTTAAAATGCCTTCCACAATGCGTAAACCTATCACCTTAGTTGATTGTATATATTTTAAAATAATGTATAGTATTGACAATACGTTTTGTTTTTTGCAGGTAAGAATACCAAATTATGGCAGTCGTGACGAGGTGATGAAGGTCCTATAAATGGTCCTTGGGGCAATCAAAATCAAAATGGAAAACACAGAAAAAGCACGTGAGTATGGTCGATGGTAATTTATTGTAATATTATAAACATTTATATTTATTGAAAGTAGTTTAGGGATGCCTAGGAAGCCCAGAATATGTTTAGTTTTAAATGCACGTTTAGCAGAGCATTTAGTAACTCTGTGCACAGTTATATTGCAGCGCTTGACTGTGCTTTAGTCACCCACAACACAGTATAATTTTTTCGTTCGATGTCATTTTAGTCTGTAATTTTTAATGCTTTTGAAAAAGTGTATATGTTGCAGTTAAAACTCATAACTTATTCAAAGTAGACACTTTTAACTAGCGAAATCAATCAAAAGTAGTTTTAGGGTAGGTTAGGTTAGTTTTGACTGATTTTGCTAGTTAAAAGTACTTTTGGCTGGTTTAGGGGTTTTGACTGCATCATATACATAGATCAATCGTACTAACAACAATAAATCATTTGGCTGAGTGTTAGCATCGACAAAAAAAATAAATGTGTACCTACATAATGTTAGGTATATTATGTACACTTTTTCTGTAACAGCTAACAAACGAACCTTAGACACTCTCTTTTATTGAGCAGTCCGGCATCATAAAAATATTTATCAACATGTTAATCGTAAATTATTTTTACGATGAATAATTTAAAATGAGCATTCAAGAATTCGCTATAAAATGATTCATGCTATAAATTATTACACTTATGAATTAAGTACCGATTTATTTATAAAACGGGGATATTTACAGAGAACCTAGTACACAAAGGACATTGGTTGTCGAAGCAGCAATAACGCCAGACTTTAAACCTTAAGTAAATCGTATAACGTGTGAGTTGTGTAAAATTTTGAAATTATATTCATTGTCTCTGCATTATTTAATGGTTGATTGTTAGAGAATGCCTCTGGTATTAAGCCCACCAATGCTCAGTTTTGAGTTTACTTTTTTAATTAGATAAATTAGAATAAACCAGTTTTCCCTTTTTTTTCGGACGGACATACGTAGCTAAGGCCACGAGGCTTTTGCTACTTTAGAAGTCAAAAAGGCGAGCAGAGCTCTAGCCTTAAAAAAATAGTTTAAAAATACAAACTAAGCAACCTGCGCAAGAAGGTGCCCCCTGTGGGGCTTGAGCAGTCAAGGCGCTCGCTGGCAATAAGATTGAGGCATTATAACTTTGCTATTTTAGGTGGGTTTTGTGAAACTGTCGCTCTACTTTATAGTGCGCGGGCCTCTCGTACTTCGGATCTACGAAGGATGGTTCTTTGCAAACTAAGGGTCGGGAGGACGAGGGGGGAGCAGTTTTGTCTATCTGTTGGATATTAAAGGTCATTACGAATATTCCGCACTCCAGTAAATTTAGAAAATGTTTACTGTCACAATTTATTTTATAACCTTTCGGTCCCTAGACCTTGAACGTGGCAGCAATTAATTCCTCGAATAATTCTTCGTGACTAGCAATATTTCTTGGCACTCTAATAACTTCACGATGCTTTTAATTGTTCATTTTCCTAAATCATTGATGTTCTCGAACAGTCTCTATGTGTTGTTTAAACATATTAATACCTCTTACCACTCCTACCAACCTTTTTTTTATTAATTAAACTCACTTGTAATCTCGTAAATAAAAAAAAAAGATATTTCTAAGAGTAATAATAGCTTGCATACAAATTTTGCAACGTATAACGGTTTCAAGTGATAGAGGACTTTATCGATAAGTTTCTAAAATAGCAACTCGGATGTTAATCCCCATGCATGCTACAGATTTATCGCGGGCAGTTAGGAGAACCACGTATTTATATTAAGTGGAGGAGCTGTCATCGCCTACGCCGACGCCACAGTGGATGGTTGCATACAATAAAGTATAACACTATCAAAAACTTATTAAATGTACTACTGTATTCTCATTTTTGCCGCCTCAATTTTAATAACTATGAGTTCTCTTAATTACCTACTAAATAAGTACGTGTTATGTTACAAATATTTTTTTTTATTTATCACAAACTAGCTGTCCATCGTACTGACGTTTCCCGTGGATTTACTAAAATTTTCTTTCATACAAACTTTGTACCCAAAATTACGAACCTATCTACAATAAAAAAATAATTGATCAAAACTGGTGAAGAACTTCTCAAGTTATGTGCGTATAAACTTCATTACAAATATTTTTTATTTATACAGAAGTTATTTTTTATTTATAGTTTATTTAGAGCTGAAACTTGAAATATCTTCACAGACTGTAAAAAGCTGGACATAAGGAATCGGAAGAATTTACTTGATATAAATACATTTTTTTAAATTAGATATAAAAAAATCTGATTCGGAGCCAATTCTCGTAATGTGTGAAATCGCAAATCGAAACTCCGTCATAAAACACAATGTTAGAAATAAGAATATATCTGAAAATCAAAAGAATAATTGTTTATAACATAACTTATTCGTGGGATTAACTTTAAGTGCTAAAACATGGCGTTACGAGGTAATTACTGTCAAAGGAAATTCCGTGTTTGTGGACAGAAAAACAGCGCATTAATTAACATAACGAATATATTTTGCAACACCCGATAATTTTACGGAAATTACCAATTCGATACTATTCTGGAATTACAAATTTAAATTGCCGTCACCACACTTAACTCTTTCGACTAGATCGTCCAACTAATAATACACCCCACGTGAAATGTTTTGGCTGGTGCTTTTTGTTCGCGCCGGTTATTTCAGATTTCCAGTAGGATTTTATACAAGATACACTCTGGCCGTCTCCGCAGAGCAGGGCCAGAAAACGTTCCTGTCGACGCTTTTAAATATTGATTCGCGATTCTATTAAATTTCATTCTTCCCATGGCTTACTGCAGCTATGGGGGAAAAAGATAGATTTTAAATAACGAAAACGAAGAATAAATAAAACCTTTAAAACCCTATTTTAAGCTATTTATGTGTTAACGACCATATTTCTGAAATTCCAACAAGTGCTGTGAATGAGTGTTAAATGTCTTTTGGAGTTCAGTGTTGTGAGTGACGAAGAAATTAAAGCCAAACATGTCGGAGTTTTATGGACCATGGAGCAATGAAGACGGTGACATGGAAGTGGTGGAAGAGACCGTGGAGACGTATACCACTACCACTACAAGGAAAAAGATTCCTTCAGTAAGTCAGTCGACCTTGATCCTCCATATTAATTAGAGCTTCTATTTCTGTTTCAAAAGTTCTTACGCAACAATCATTAAGTTTAGGAAAAGAGAAAAAAAAAAGTATTTTAGGACTATCTCCTGTATATCACAAATTAACCTTAAACCAGACAGAGAAAGCAGATGGTAACAACCATATTTTTATTGCGTCTTGTCTGTATCATTGTTGAAGGTGTTTATGTTGGAAGAGTCCAGTGCCGTGTCACGGGCGCTGTCAATTTAGAATCCCGTGATATAAACCAGCCCGTACACCAAGGTGAAGGCGACATTACCAAATGTCGCAACTAATATATTTTACTAGTCCAGCTCACTCAAAAGTCTATAATTACATTATATTTGTGCAGCAACACCCGACAGTCTACCGTAATTTCTCATCATTAAGCGTAAATTAATTATATTGGGGCCGAAAAATAAAGTTTTCTGGCGAAATATCTTTTAGTCTGCCGTCTCTAACATGCGCGTCCAAAATTTAGGTGTAATATTAAAAGAAAAAGCTTTGATCATGTCGTTTTATGACAGTTCTGGTACAACATTCAAATTCTACTTAGTTTCTGGTACGCTTTGCTTATGTCGATAAGATCTAGACGACAGTTTAGTTGCTTTATTTCTCATCAGACAAATTTAATTTCACGTAATAATTCTGATGTAAAATAGGTACCGAATTCTGGCGCAGACTCGTACAAATCATAGTTGTTGTTTTAATGTTTTCTTCTTTATGGCACATGTAACACAAGTGTCTCGTGAAAAGATAATTAAAATTCCTGCAGCCGACCTTTTGTACACACATAAATATTATACGGTCGACGCAAACATGTCATTATAGAACTGATCCTAGTATAGATGTGGATACTTAATAATATATAAGTGATATTAAGCAACTGCAAAGTTCAAAAAAATATATGTTTTGTTAAAATGGTTGAATTAACCAAAAAACTAAAATTATATCGTACTAATGATCCGTGATAATATATACCTATTAACTTATTGTCCATTTTGTTAAGTTTCACAGCTATACATTGGCAACAAATTTCTGATCTAGGCTCTTTTCAGGATACAATAATTTCCCGTATGGACGTGACAAAAACAATAAAACACAAGTTGGTGTGTCGCAACAAGAATCACGACAGAAGACAGCGTTGTTGGATCGTGGCACAAAGTCGTGTGGACAGAGACATTTGAACACGACAACACGAATCGAATTGCCCTTTGTTTGACAACAATGGAGCATTTGTAATAACTCATTTTAAAGAAATGATGATGATTTTCCCATACATTGTTAGCCATGTGAATTGTGAACGGAGGACAATTTAGTTTATGTCGTTTCTTGAAAGTTTCTCTAATAAAATCTCTATCGATATATTTTTTCATATTATATGCAATGTAACAAGTCACTGGGTTCTTTTATTAAGCAGACTATAATTTTAAAATACACACTTGATGGTGTTTATTTTTTGACACCCTCGCATCTTGTTTATAATTGAGTTTACTTTTGTTGTAGTTCCAAAATAAATTGGTACTTATATTTATTACTTGCTCCCCATGAGCAAGTAAATATCTAAAACTATTTGTTTTCTATGATGTCTAGAAATCTTCCACAATTGATAAAACATTATTTGTTTTTCCATTTTAGTTTCACCTCATTTCCTATCAAGAAGCTGAAAATAATTTTGGTACTTACCTTCCCTACTTATAGTCGGCGAACCAACCATGTTTAAATTAGCAAAACCAGTGTAAACAATGGTATGATTCATTGCATCCATTGCTCTACATACTGAAATTTTAGTTTCCTCGAGACATTGTTAGTTGCAATATAATATTATTTATAGGGTAGTGTGCAATTCATTTTTTTAAGACTATTCCCGCACTAGGGAAATTATATCGTGTGTCGCGGGAAATTTTACATTCACGTAATTAAATGTGAGTGTAAAGTCTCCCAACACAAAGCACACCCAGACCCAAAATCTGTGGTTCACACAAATAGTTGTCCCGGGAGGGAATCGAACCCATAACGCCGGGAATCAGAAGCAATTGCCGTAACTACTGATCCACCAGTGCAGAATAGAATAGAATACTCTTTATTGTACACACATAAGTAAACAGGATAAAGAAAATATAATAGACACAGTACAATGGGCGGTCTTATCGCATAAAGCAATTTCTTCCAGACAACCTTTGGATGGATAATGGAATTCACTAGGTAAATGACGTAGGCAGATAGTGTGTAATTCAAAATTTAAAATATTTTATTTAATACCAATATTTTGCAGATATATTTAGAAGTTAAAGTCGTAAGAAAATCCTGACCTAGTTCAATATGAATAATGAAAGTGACCTTTAAGAGTCCCAGTACGTAATTATTTTATTATTGTTCATAATTGATTTTCAGTTTTGTGTGTAGGTAAGCAAAAGCCCTTTTCTTCAAATTTGTACACTAGACAAACCTTTGTGGCTTTTGTGTGTTTTTATCCTATGTTTGGTTATTTATTTATCTAAATAAATGAACAAAAATATGAAGCCTAGGATTAGGTACTTGTTCGAATTCTAGCTGAGAGTCAAAAATTCTCAATTTCAATAATGCATATTCACTCTACAAGTTTCGAGCTTACCTGTGGTCTAGCGAAGTCGTTCTTGGCAAGGTTTAAAAAAAGAACAGCTTTCATTCGTTTTGGTGTTCCAATAACGGATGCAATTATTTAATTGTTTACTTAAACCCTGTATCCATTATCCTAAATTAAATGTGTTTAGTAAAGCAAAGTGTTTAATGTATTCACACTAACTCAAAATAGCGTTAAAAGTGGTGTGCAATAAAAATCTGGAAAGCATCCACCGTGCGGTCATCGACCCCGTCCTGGTAGTTGTTTATGTCTATGTAGGGTTGACCTGAGTCAGTATGGGAAAATTGTACTCGTGACTCAACCGCGTGTCTCGATGCTATTGTAATTCGAAGCATAAGTGAATTCGTTTTACCTAAAGTATTCGTAGTATTCTGATAGGCATCATATAAATTCTATGTATGAGCAAACACATTCATTAAGAGAAAACACAGCTTTTCTTTTCATGTAATTTGTATTTATGTAATTTGCATTTTATTGCTTGCAGTTCACCTTTCTGACCGATCCCAGATCGGATAAACAGTTCAACAAACTAATAAAATAAATTGGCAAATAATTACATTAAATACATTTGACGACTAACATATTATTATTAATTTGTGTGTCATTATTAATTAGGTACTGGATCCGTGCCTTGAACATGTCCTAAAGATTTGTTGCTTTTTTTTATTACTAACTGCTGTAATTGAGACTTCATATATGTATATCCCTTATAGGTTCCCTAATATATTAATACATACATCTTAAGCCTTGACACTTTCATTTTGGTGAAAGGATGGATGTTCTCCTTATGATAAGGTAAACAAAGGAAGCTAAAATCTATTGAGACAAGCAATTAAGCATTAAGACACTACTTGTAGATGACTAGTGACTCGGTACGTTATAGTAGCAAATAATATGAGCCTTAATTAAAACTTTTTGCAATTATTCTGAAAAAATAAAATGTTTTCTTTTTCGGTTATGGCACTCATATTTAGGTTTATAAAATCAGAAATACCTACTCATAACTAATTTGAGTAACTTTAGGTATGAAGGTGTTCTATCGTTCTATCTCGAGATGAGAGTAACATAAGACATCATGTTATGTTCTAAAACTAAATTTATTGATCAGCTGACATTTTGCCGATACTAATATTAGGTTTTATGAATAGCTTATAATTAAGCAATACATTATAGATTTTGAAATGTCATTTGATTTGAAAACTTTTGTTTGAAGTCACCGTTCAAAAATTCCGCGTAGGAAACGAATCTTGCTCTCCGTTAGCAAAAAATAGCGTAAGAAATAAGACCTCGATCGTCATATCCTAAGTGCAGTAGATTAGTTAGTTAGTGCAAAAATTAACAAATCCTTATACTGTTCAAATTTATATTCTTAAGTAACTATCAAAATATTCTGAACGCTTTTTACGTCGCGTCGCGTCAATACAAGTGCATATTTTCTAAAGCGAAACCATTTCATCACGCGGCAAAGCGCGGGTTCGATGACAGCCACAGCAAAGTGCTAATTGCTCGACAGAATACACAAAATAATTACACTTTGAGCCAAATACTTTTCTTTGACCATACCAACCACAATTCTCAACAATTCCACCTGCCAATCAGATGAGACGTGTCATATTTGAGAATTTTACACACGCAAAGAAACGCATAGAAAAAGAGTGCGTTTGTGCATTCCTTCGATCTTGCTTCGCGATGAACGTTTTATGAATGTTATAAAACTATTTGATAGCTCATTTAGTCACATAAATAAGATAGGTATCTAACTCAAAATTACAGAAATTTAAATGTAAGTCAAGACTTTTTTGTTTACATATAATTCAAAACAAACAAAACAGACTCGTAAGTTGTGGGTAACAAAGATGATATTCGTTTGACGGAAGCATTTTAAAATACGACGTTATTGAAATACATACGGACCGATCTAAAATAGATCCAACTGCTTCGCCTCGCCGAGATACGTACATTTTTGGAAATCAAATAAAAGCATTGCGTTTAAAAATAATACCGAAGCAAGGTTGTGTGTAAATAGATAGAAAGTGCGGATGCTAAAGTGTGAATCATTAAGGTCGAATTTACGTTTGTTTAGAGTATTGAAGAGCAAGGGTTAATAATCTCGTACGACTCGGTCAAATGTGTCGGACTATCGAATAAATCGAGGAGTCGAAATAGAAATTCGTGTACAAGGCGTGCTCAGACACGCCAACACGCAGTAAAGTTTAAAGATAATTAAATTATCAAGATCTAATGAGATGACATTAACAGAAAATGATCATAACAACACCACGAGAATTTCGTTCACGTAATATCTATTTGTATAGCTACGTCAGGAGAAAAGTCACGGATCTTTTTGAAATAATCTCTTCGTAATGTACGTAGGTTGTTTGGTTGTCAGTTCAAGGAGATATGAGCAGTGTGATTCAGTATCGGGCTGCAAGGCGGTAGAATGAACAAAGATTGTTTATTTTCTCATCCTAAGTCACAAATGAGAATTTTGAGCTAGTTTTTCTTCCTTACCATAATACTAATAATATTCTCATATAAGGTATTCATAGCGATAGGTAGTTATAAACCTTCCGATGCCCTCGTAGACCCGAAGTCTGAGAGGCCTGCGAACTGTAAAGTAGAGCGACAGTTACACAAAACTCCCTTAAAAAAACTAAAAGCCATAATCCCTCAATCACCCCGTCAGCGACCACCCTGAGCCGTTGTCCAAGTTCCACAGGGGACGCCCTCTTTCGCAGGTTTGCTTAGTTTGTAGTGTTTAAACCATTTATTTAGGCTGGAGCTCTGCTCGCCTTTATGACCGGTGAAGTAGCAACCGAAAAAGATAGGTTGTTATTAATATTAGAAATCCCAACGCCATCACATTTGCGATATTTTGTAAATAATTCGTAATCTTAAACTTTTTATTGCTATTAAATTGATAAATTGTCTCTTATGCGCATATCTTCTTTAACTAAAGTTCTTTATATTGTTGGCATTTAAGTGTTCACAAAAGTAGTCTTTTCGAGGGCTTTCTATACAATTTCACTTCTGACAGTATGTTTTCTTGTTGGTATCTTTTGTGTGAGATTTATAACGGGGGCTCACTAACAGTTTACGCGAACAGATTGAGTCGTGAATGACTGACGTATAAATAGCCAGTAAGTGCATGTTTTTGTACTAACATTACATTTTCTGGTCACGTACAGTACATGCAACATGACAAGATTTCTTTACTTTTGTGTAAATAAAAAATAATATGCTAACGTAGATACATATTATTATTAGGTATTATAGCATTTTTGCATTGTTTGGTGCTGTTTAAGTACTAGTTTGTTTCGTTCTGCTAGAAACCTCATCATTTTTATGGTGAAACCATTGAAAATAAGGCATCGAAGAATTCGTCACGTTAAATATCTATAATAATATAAAGCTTGTTTGTTTGTTAACTTCCACGCGCTAATCTCAGGAAATGTTAGATAACCTATTTATCGAAAAAGGCTTAATTATGAAATTCCCATGGGAACGTGATGGGTGAATCCGCGCGCGGGAAGCTAGTATATTATATTTGGATTATAGATCGAAAATATGTGCAGTAAGTATTTTTCATACGTGCGTTCAAGTTTAGTTTATAGGCATTGATTTATAGGTAATTCTTTTAAACCTTTAAGAAGTTTACCCTGCAGAATGCGTTATGCACCCGTGCCATGTCTAACATAGACCCTAAATTTTGATCAGGGATGAATACATTACATAAGTAGGTAATAGTTAAATGATAAATGTTAGCCAAATTATCCGCTAATGACTTTTGGACACGGATAGCAATTAGTCAAGCACATAACTGGAGAAATTATAAGGGCGGCCATAAATTTAAAGCAGAAACAGGTAAAGTAGACACATTATTTCAATTCACACAGTGTACCTACTATGTAGCATTTTGCAATATTGGGTTTGTATAAAATGCCTATTTGTATGCCTATTTATGAAGATCAGTGTATAAAGTTATTTGAGTACGACGGGGCGGTCCAGTTCCAAGCAATAATTTCCTTTTTAATTAAGTTTTCCAATCTCTAATTTTGAACTGCTGATTTGGATACGGAGAACCCTTGATTAATTAAACTGTCTCTTTAATCTCTTCTTCGAATCGGTGCAAATGTTTGCCTGAGTTTATATCAGTTATTTTTAGTTTTCTTCCTAAAAACGGAAATAAAGGGCCTAAAGAAAGATATAGTTAGACGGTCTATCTGGCTGGATAGAAAGAAAAAAAGGATAATGAGGCATGCTTATTTGGAAGAATAATCTTCCATTTTCATTTATCCCCTGGAATATACACAATGTTATCAACTCGTCATAAACAATTCTACTTTTCGTCACCCTATTAACTTACCTACAATGTATCCAAGTATACTGACAAATAGACAATGTAAACGATCCGTGCGTTGTAAAGTATGCGAGACGAGATTTATTGTGGGGAGGTACTATAGTGATATGAATTTCTGCCAAATGGCAAAATATGATTTAGAAGCTGCTTTAATTACTTCCTATCAAGAGTTACAAAGCATAATTGAAACTTGGCTAGTTGCTTGCTTTTTTTTCGGATGGAGATACTATATTAAGCCACGAGGCTTTTGCTACTTCACCGGGCAGAAAGGCGAGCAGACTCCAGCCTTAATAAATGGTTTAAAAACTACACACTAAGCAACCTGCGCAAGAGGGCGGCCCCTGTGGGGCTTGGATCTCGGCTCAGTGTGGTCGCTGGCGATGAGATTGAGGGATTATGACTTTTAGTATTTTAGGGGGTTTTGTGCAACTGTCGCTCTACTTTACAGTTCGCGGGCCTCTCGGACTTCGGGTCTTCGATGGCATCGAATGGTTCTTTGCAAACGAAGAGTCAGGTGGACGAGGCTATTTGTTTGCATATTATTATAATTCGTCCCCAAAAGTCTTAAAACAGAACGGGAACTTTGATCATTATTTCTAAGAGCGTTTTTATGCAATTCCTCACAGACAAAACAAGTACATATAGTGCCTGCAGTCCTACTGAGGCATTTTTCTTTACTTTTATTCACTTGAAAAATCAAAGTGTCCTGTTTTTTAAATAACTAAGCATTTTTTCTTAAGAAAACAACAAAAGTGTTCTAAAATATTTTAGAAACTTTCTCCTTGAAAAAAGTGATTCTTGAAAAACAGCTCAATATTTACGACGATGTCAATTAAAGCTTTTGTCACACTTTCCGTTTTTATGACAACTTTCCTTCACACCTTTCCCTAAGCTGTATTATATAGTAGTTATGAATGAAATTATAAGTAGTCAGTCAACGATATTTCCCAAACGCGTTAGTGGCATGTGGCTGGGCTTTGATGGGTCGATTACATTTGCGTCAATGAAAATATAGGCCAAACCTCATATGTGAACCGCTGGACACGCGAACCAATGAAATAGTCTGCTAGTTTTATCAAATTAATACGATTTAATTGAAACCTTTGGATAATTTTGTAAATAAATACTATGTTTCGATGCAGCAGCTATAATACCTACTAGTATAAAGTATTAAAGCTTGTGTTAGATACATTAGCGTTTAATGGTAATTAATATACCTAATAACTTTTTGCTTTTTATTTGTACTCGAACTTGCATCATCTTGGCCAGTACAAATTAAGGGTACAGGAAAAGATACAGGGAATGCCCTAATAAATATATTTTAAGAGAAACGCAACTAAAATCTACTTATTCTTTCTTCTTTAAGTTTCCATAAACAAAAACGTATTTTTGTGCTATCTGTTTACTTTTTTAAAACGTTTTTAAATATCTGCTTCCAATAGAAAATATAAAAAAATATTATGACATTCTCTATTCTTTGCCTGTAACTACGCTTCAAACGTTTTAAAACAAGCTTTATCATTTTACCCTATGATTATTCTATAATATTCACCACCAACCCAATGTTTAGTCACCAGTCACTCTTGGTTTAATTAGAGGTTTTACCTTTAATAAAGACGGCAGACCCTATAAGATTGTAGATAAATAACCATGTTTTACTAATAGTCTACCTAACGCATTTATTACTGGTACTTAAAGCTACAAGTACGCATACAGTACTCTGTAAATAGCTATTTAGAACTCATGATCCTATCTTAATAAAAGTTTTATATATTTATGACTCAACTATACAGACGTTTTAATTATAAGCTGTAGCATTCGTTTGCAGTCTTAACATCGCCCTTGTTTTACTTTTTTATTATGATTCTTAATGATGAAATATACAAAGATGAATTTCATACAAGTTTTATTAAATAATTTGTTCAGGCGTGTGCTTAATTCATATGAATTATGTATCTTAATTGAATTAAACTGAATCGCAAGAATAGATGTATGCGCATAACTTGAGAAAGACATAACCAATTTGGTTAAATTTTTTTTTACGACAAGGTTTACGATAGTGATCGTTTTGGAAAATCATAGGTACGCAGACGACAAAAGGGGGACGCCGAGCACCAACATCTAGTTTAATATATTTGGCAGCAATAAAATTTGTCGTATAGGTATACCCATGACTTGACATGTGCATTAAAATTCAAATTCAAATGCAAAGGAGACTTTTCTGACAAGAATTATTCTCAGTGAGCCAGCCAGAAGCTCAAAAGTTGGCAATGATACGCCCCCGTGCTTCGGAGATCTCATAAAACTGTCTCGGTCAGCGCCTGGTCATGCCATTCCCGTCCCATCTGATTATAAGAATGGGTTTGCACATAGTATATGCACTAAATTATCGTGGCCAACTAATCTCTCTTGAGCTTGGACACTGAAGCCAAAAATGGCCACGAGAACAACATAAATTGTAGTTAAACTTATATATTTTCTAATTATAACTAAATTAGCTACTTTGTGTTGTGAAGTATTTACTAATCTACATCCATTCTCTATAGGTATAAACTATCGCTATCCCGCGCGGTTGGTTAACTTAAAATATATTAATTCTTAATATAATGACACTCACAAATGACGTTTCTATTTATAGAAAAATAATTTTCAAAATGGGTTCAGAAGCAACGTCACAAACTCACAAAATTTACGTCTTTATAATATACTAGTTAGCGACCCGCCCGGCTTCGCACGGGTGCAATGCTGATGTATCATAAATATAAACCTACCTCTTGAATCACTCTATCTATTAAAAAAAACCACATCAAAATCTGTTGCGAAGTTTTAAATATCTAAGCATACATAGGGACGGATAGACAGCGGCAAGCGACTTTGTTTTATACGTATGTATAAAACAAAGTCGCTTGCCGCTGTAGTGTATAGTATAGTGCTAGTGTATAGCATGTAGTGAAGTATAGATAAATGTGCGAAATTTCATACCTTCTGTTCTTCCCCATGTTACGAAAATTGCGCAGACGGAGGCGTCTGCGCAATTTTCGTAACATGGGGTACAAAGTATTTGCTTCACGCTACACTTTCCGTGCTATTCAATTGATTATGCATAGTCTTTGCATTACATTTTGAATTCGCTTTAGTCAGTTCGTATTTATATTCTTATCATTTTCATTAACATTATTTATTAAGTCTGGCAGCGTTTTCACACAGTTTTCTCGGACATGCAAAATAATAATCTGAACATTATTCCAGTTGTATCACACCTAGACCTACTTATACTAGGAAATAGAATGATTCAAAATATTATTGTTAGTAGGCGTTATCTGACCTTCGCAATAATGTCGCGACCAAGGCAAGGAATGTCCGTCCACTGTTCCTCCTATTTATTATGTAGTAAGAATATCTCACTAGAAATAGACCTAACTATTTGGACCCAGATGAAGGATGATTTATTTATTGCCGGGAATGTCTCTATTTTTAGTTTTATCTAACCTGTGAGATGTTAATTCATAAAACTGCTGGAGTGATAAACTGTAAAGTTTTATGGACAGTCAAGAATGCTAGATTCTTACTAGGTTGTTGGTTGGGTTGTCATACTTCTATTAGTTACTTACTTTTATTCAATAGGTATTCTAATGCTGCTCGTAGGCATATAAATATATTATACTGTTATTAATACTTTACCCGCTGATGCACTAATATATAATACTAGCTGAATAGCCACGTGGCTGACTTCATTAAGGTAGGTATTGGTGAATGTTTAACATTTTCAAATCTTAAGTCATTTGTTCATTATTAATGTAAACTATCTAACATAGCTTACATTATAATTTTATTTATATCAATTCCGCAATATTTCTGATACGTGACGTAACACATGTAATGTGGCGTCAGGCCACGTGTGTTTTTATTATGACGGTTGTCTTGTAGGTACTAAGAAGGTTATGTTCGTGGTTATGGTCCAATTTTTCAGCTATTATATGGTGTTTCCATTGAAATCATATAAACTTTATTATTCCGCTTGATACCTATGTATAGTTGATTTCTATTAATGTTGAGTATCTACCTAGATACGTACTTTGTTATTATACCAGTGAAAGAAAAAAGATGCTCAATGAGGTTGCTTATAAAGCGCGAGCCGCACTTCTACACTAATATAATTAAGTATAAAATTATAATGATTTAACTGAACTCTTCATATTGTCGTCCAAAGCTGAAATAGGCCTCCCTTATCGATTTCCATAAACGATTGCCAGCGACATGCATCCACTGACTCCCTGTGGCCTTTATGAGGTCGTCGGTCTATCGTGCAGGTGGTCGTCCCACGATGCGCTTGCTAATTCGGGGTCTCCACTAGGGAACCTTTCTGCTCCATCGGCTGTCAGTTCTTCGAGCTTTATATTATTAGGGTTATGAGCATTTTAGCTTGCTAATCTGTTGAGCTATTTCAGCGACTTTCGTTCTCCTACGGATCACTTCATTTCTGATTCAATCACACAGGAAAATGCGGAGCTTAACTCTTTCCACAGCTCGCTAAACGACTTTAATATTTCTGATGAGGCAGGCAATGAGAGACCACGTTTCAGATCTATATGTCATCACTGGTTTAGTCACACATATTGACTTTTGCCTTAAGGCAATACGGTAATATATATGTACTTATATAAGGTATTTTGTACCTACTCCACTTCTGAACTACACAGAGACAATATTTTTTATGAGGTAAACACTCACTGGTAAGTAGGTAATAGTTTATTTATTTATTTTGTATATAATATATATTTTATTTATATAAGTAGGTTTTTCAAAATTAATTTTATAGTCGACGCTGGTCTAAATTGCGGCACAATTTGAAATCAAATCATTACCTATTTATTAATCCCACATTTCAACATAGGTAAACACTAGTCGTCGTGACGAAGTCTATCTAAATTAATAAAAATGTGTTGAAAATGAAAATGATTCACCTTCACGATTTAGACCCGTGTCCATTTCCAAAAGTAGTTCGAACAGCGATAATAATTTACGGCTTTTTATTAAACTTTTCATTTCACTTATTGTCCACGTTTACAAAGTTAACGGACCGTAAAAGCGTATCTTGTAATGTGTCGAATTGATTTTGCGCAATTGAGCCGTGTCGGTACTCGGTACACATTTTATTGTTGAAGAAATTGATGACAATGATTTTTGGCCTACAAATAAATTGACGTGTTAACTTGCGTATGATAAGCAACAAAATTATGAATAATCAGTACTCTTTTTTTCATATACAATTTACTCCACTAAAAATCGAAATCATTCCTTAATCCTTCCAGCGACCGCCTTTGAGCCGAGGTCCAAGACAGGGGCGAGATCCCCAATTGATGCTTTTAAAGCCGTAACTGAGGATGAAGCTCTTAATATCAGGTGAAGAAGCAAAAGCCTCGGGGCTGCTTACATAGGTCGGTCCGGAAAAAAATAAAGATATATTTATTATGATGTAGGATTTTTCATACACTTAGGTAGGTAAGTATATAGAATAATAAAATCTTGGCGGAGTAAAACTGACACTGCATTGGGAGTACTACCCTGCTAATTGTAGGTACTTGCAGTAATCGTCATTTTTGGGCTTTCCCTTTTTTTGCCAAAATGCCAATCTATACCTACATAAAAAGTATTTCTTATTTTGTAGGTTCACTTTAAAAGTCATGTCTTCTTGTTTAGATATCCAAAAATTTGTTTACCGTGTTTATCTCGAAATCGCGATTTTGCAAGTACTGCGTTTGCATTAAGGAGGGCAGAGTAGACAACCTTAGTTGGTCATAGAAAAGTAAATTAAGTAACTTATTAGGTATCTCGTTGAAATCCAAGAACTACTGGGGGTGCTTTTGCACACAAGCAACGAGTGAAGTTTGTAGTTTTTAAACCATGCTGGATCCATGTCACCTTTATACTCGGTGAATTAGCACAAGTTTCGTGGCTACACATGTCTACCAACAGAAATGAACCCATAGACTTAGCTCCATAGATAGGCACAAATTGAGAAAGAGGTTCTGCAAAATTACTTGCACACTTATTCCATTTACAAGTCATTCATTTTAACGATTAAATTTAGTTTTTATTACACTTTAGATATTTTTTACGTCAATTTTACTTTAAGTAACAATTTCCGGTTTGCTTTTGTTTCCTCAATACGAACTCTATTGAAAGTGCGTTGTTACATAAATCTTAGGTCACTGGCACATTTCCGATATTGTACAATTATGTAGGCTACATCAGTTTTTAATCAAATTGTTTATGGTTTACATAAGGTAGATAGGTACTGTCCGTCTATTTTTATATGACTACGAAAATTTAAATAAGGTAACATTTAATTACAACAAACTTTCAGTTTCAAGTTTAAATAAAATTTTACGCAAAAGTATCTATACGTGTTCTGTAACTAACACTATTTAATCATGTAAAGCATAATGTACCACATCCTGTCACTTAAAAAAACTTCCATAAATCTTGCATCAACATAAAGTAAAAAAAAACTGTCGCACTTTTGCATAATCAATAAAAAAAAACAGAAAACAAGCATAACTGGTCGAACACGAATGTAGCGTGGTTCACGGCTATAACGAGTAGGAGTACCCTTAACGGGATCTTATAACTGAAGCTGGTAATTTTACGTGATAGCAAATCGAGTCAACTGAGAAATTAAAGAAACTTGACTGCAAATAAAATTGCTGGTTAGAAATTTTAAAGTATGTTGTCGGGTTAGTTTCTCGCTTTAGCCGTTTTAATGGAATAGCAATTTAGATAGGTACCTAAGCCAGTTGAAGAGAAAAAAGTTTCTTACGTACTAAATGAATCGAGAAATTTATTTCGTAAAAGGCTGATGAATGACATCGCAATAAACTTGCCTAATGCATATCTTTTAAACGCACATTTCCTGCTCTCAGCTTAACACGTGAAACTTTAACTGTAATTTTTTTTTATCGCTATTATTATTTCTGTTGACAACTTGTCCACACAGACAATATTTAGAAGCAACATGTCGAGTAGTCGTGGACAATACTTTTTGGAAATAATTTAGCAGAAAAATTTGCTTATATATTTTTGCCGTAAATTTCAGCGTTAGACACTTCGATCGAAGGTTAGACACATTTTTCTGCCTGTATGCTTCGACTTACCATTGGGTGGCCAAAACATAAGTATAAGCAAAAATTTAATTTTGCCCTTATTCTGACCACGGCTTACAAAATTCAGGTTGCACTAAGCACACTGAATTTATAACTTTGGGTGCTTTACCTAAATTATTTGTAACTTACGACAAAGTATCGTAATACTCAGGTAGCATGACACTCATCCTTATCACTAGAATCATAAACAAACTTTGTCCTACATGTATTGAATAAGTAATAGGTACAGTTCCCTTCTTAGTTACAACTTGCTTACCGTTACACAAATATGATGTAACAACGTATTTCTTGCACCGTTTCCTACCGTACAAGTGCATAGAAGCGTAAACAAGGAGGTTCATAACGGTAGCTTATTAATAGCTGATACTATTTCAATCTCGATCTCGATTGTACAATATCTTTAACGGACACATTATAAGCTTATTACCTGTAACACGCGGATACCGATATTTTCATCGGGTGCGTATTACGCTTCATCATAGTGCCATTTCAAGAAAACAAAAAGTTCAAATCATGTTCCAATTACGAAATTAACGAGGCTATAACAAAGAAAGCTGAATTATTTCGTAGCAATCTGACCTAGGTAATCTGCGGTCGTTGTCTGGCAATGCGAAATATCCTTGCCTTGAAAGCGGAAGGCCTTGAGATATTGTCAACTTAAGGATTTCTCTACTTAGTTAGTTTGACTGGACATCATTTAAATGATTGTGCAAGGTGCAATAATAGATGGCGACCAAAACCAAATTGTATTCATAAACCTTAGTATGAAAATGGCACTGTATGATTATAAATCTCGAATGATATAAGTAAAGTACCTGACGATAATTAAACACATCGTTAATTTTGCAACCTACAAAGATAAAGCTATTATCAGCATTTTATTCGCAAAAGATATATCTCCTTAATAGGGAAAGTTAATTTAAACATAGTTTTATGAAGTTACGCTAAAAGCCTTTCACAAGACTTATTTAAGGATTCCACTTACATTTTATGTATTACGTTACATACATACAAAAGTAAACCATGGAAACAAAGGCGTGTTCCTCTGCATGTAAAAGTAGAAAATTAATTTGTGATTCTGCAGGCATCGTGTAATTTCCGATTAAGATGCTGCAACAGGATATAAAATGTCATGGTTAAAATGTCCATTGCAAATCACTGTTATTAGCATTATTAATGTACATTCAACAGAAATAGCGTAGTTTATTATTGTACTATTTTATTGATTGAGATTATAATTTATGTCATGATATGCATAGTTTAGAATTATAACCTTTACCTATCCACGTAGTCTTCATCTTACAATGGTGCGACAATAATTCCAAAAAAACGTCAGTGTTTTTCATATTATTTTAAACAGCATGTAAAATACCATCACCATATTCACCACGCTTAACCAGCGGATTAGTGATGCAGTACCTACGTTCTCTATAATTACTTAGGTAAACAGGCATTAAGTACGAAAACCTACCTTACCTTAAAGTACGAAACGTTTCGTACTTTTCAAGGTGTTGGTATGGACTACCTTTAGACAGTCAGGGCTGGAAAGAAATGTTATACTTTACCCAAAATATTATCAGACAGCTTAATTTTTAATACTTTCGATGTATCACAATAAAACAAACCAGAAAAGGTATCACCAAGCTCAACATCATGATACTGCCGTGAGGAAACACATAAAGCTCGCATCCCGTTGTGTTGTTGCCAAAGCATTTCTATAACTGTTTTCCAATAAACATTAAATCGGTCACTAATACAATGTTGTGGGTTAGTATTACAGTATTGACATAATTAATACCAGTAGTTGCTCTAAACTGTTACCTTCCTAACTAATAAATGTATCTATAGCAATTTATTGCTGCATTGGAAACTGCATTATACGATTAACAAGAGTAGCTTAGGTTGAGTGTAAGCTCTGATAGCCATTGGTAGATATTAAATTTCTTTTATGAACACACCATCACGCTATTTTGTTAACTAAGTAAGTTATGTCCGTAAAAGGGTTCTAGCCCTCATACCATAATAGGCATGAAGAATGATACATTTTATTGAGTCCGTCCGTTAGATTACTCCTCAAACAAAAAATGACGAAGATTGGAAGCGCGATGAAATGAAATATTCCCGATTGTCCCCTCTAGCCATGTCCTCCGGGGTGACATCTGGGTATTATGGGCGACTGGCGTCACTTCTAAGTGTATAATTTTACCTAGTAGTGACGTCACAAGAACTTTAAAGTTTGTTGTTGCTATGTATCTTTGTAATTTTTTATTGATTTGATCAATAAAAAATACGTGTCCAATATTTTTTAGTAATCTAACTAACGGACTAATTATAAATTTTAGTCCTCATGCCAATACTAGACATGAATAATAATTTAGATTGGCGACCACCGAAAAAATATTCCCTATGTATATTTCTTCGGTGGAAATTTCAAATAATACCTCCCTCAAACCTCGAATAAAAACAATGACTAGTATACTATAACAAATTATATAATCGAACAGCAAAATTATTCGTTGTATTCTTGTCATAAACAGCTAGAAACGAGTTTTCGTCTATCGTATCATATACCTACCTATCTACGACGAAAGTGATGTTGTCTCGTGTGAATGTTAAATATAACAGACATGTGAAACACGTGTCACAATGCTTGTTATGTATCGGTGAAAACTGAACTAAGTATGGCTTTTCTCAAACTTTCTCAGCATGGAAAGTTCTAACGGCCCAATGAAAAGTACTGCATTAATTGCTAGTAAATACAAGTTAGTATTTATTGAGCTATTGTTTCTGTCTAATACTCTCGCTTTTGAAAATTATACTACTTAGTTAGAGAGAGCTTTGTCTCATGGCAGTGTTAGACGGACAAGATTATTTTTGAACGTGAATGACAGATCTCGGCAAGCATTTTGGACGTCGGTGACTTAGTAGAATGGTATACAAGGAAGTTTTGACTTGTGGATGAATAATATTATATTTCAATAAATTGCCTATCCCTACGTATTTGCGGCTAAATTTCAAATTTAAAATATTAATAATTTGAGCCATACAAAAGCATAACTCATTATTTTAGCCTCAAACGAATGTAGGTAATTAGCTACCTAGGTATACTATGCGAATGTTGTCTGAGTCTGGGTTTATTCTCAAGCCCTTTCGTCGCAAATGGTTATTTATTATATTGCGTTTAATTATTAATAACTGATTATTTAAGAATAGCTGGATATAATTTTATATTATGACGTAATTAAAATTTGTTACAACACCACGAACTTATGCCGCAAACGCCGAGAATAGGACTACACTAGGACAGGACTAGCTGTGATGAAGATATTTGAGGGAAGCGTTCGTTCAGCATCTGCCAGTTTCATGATTTTTTCGGTGATACGAATCACTCTGTTCTAACTGTCGTAGACTTTCTTTCTCTTCCCATGCGATTTTAGCTTTCGTTGCAGCCAATTCTTTGTCTCGTAGAACTTTCCGATTAGCCTCCTCTTCACGAAATATTTGTTCTTGTTTCTCATACTTTCTTTGCTTGATTCCACCGTAAAATATGCCTGCTATGAGAAAAGCATATCTCAGGCCCCTAATTAACGGGGATACTGGATATGGCGGGCCGTACGAAAACGACATTTATATTCAGTAATATTGGATTCCACCTCGGTTTATTAATTTCTCTTTTTTCAAAAACTCTATTACCAAATAAGAAGAAAAGAATTAAAAGAATAACAATCTTAAAGATTCAGCTTTAGTAGTTGTCACTTTAGTTATGTCGATGGTGCTCCATAGAGAATATGTCATTACTTTTTATTACCTACGTTATACAAGCAAAAGAGTTCATGAAAATATACCAAAAAGTTTGTTTATATGAGTTTAGAAAATAATAATATTTTGAGACATCCCTACATCGTACTAGGTCAAGTGCGAATGGCAGCAGATTATTATTTATTTTTCGTAGGAATAACATTTGTATCGGTAGGAAGGCCAGTGGCCGAGTGGGCAGCTAGGAATACCGCTAGGCGCTGGTGTGGCGACCACCAATTTTAGCGGGTTGGCGCCACGCCAGCGGTCGGCCACATCGCGTGGTCAACAGGAACAAACGTTTATCGATTCAGATCAATCACTGCGCAGTCTGTCTTCCTGACTAACTGTATAATACTAACAGTACCTACATCTGCATTTGTTGAGAAAAAATAGTGATTACATTGGCTGAAAAGCTGGTTAGATGCATGGAAAATTAAAAAAAAATGACCAATGCATACATTTCCATTTATGAATCTATTATTTATTAGGAAATATGAGTGTAATCATTTTAGAATGTTAATTAATTCCGAAATAATCACTTATCCAATTACTTTATGCTGTGATTATGTGTAGATAGATAGGTATTATTTACATTTCGAAAGGAATCGTTACAGTTAGCGTTATTAGTCCATCAACTGCATCAAGGATTTCATTACTAGGTAGTTATTTCACAAAAAAAATCATAATACAAAATGGCCGGTCAGTTACATTATTCCCGAATAAACTTTCACTTTTATTGTGCATTTCACACAATACATGTTCATGTAAAACAGTGCTAATTACAACATACGCTTACTCACAAAGTAAAAATTAAACAATGAATTGCCCTATTGTTTAATAATGACGTGGTAGCGGTGTTTCTGGATTACGAAAATATGGTAATTTAATAAGCAATGTATGAATGATGATAGGTTAGATTACGACTTTCTATATGGTATTTTGAGCAGTTTCTATAATCCTATGGATATGACACGGCCGATGAAACTATGGAAAAATACAATATTTAGCGGCATCGATATTTACTTACTCTACGATTTCCTAGGTTTCCATAAGTTTAAGAACAATGTTAATTTAATATGTATTTAGTACCGGCCTATTTACATTTGTGGATATTTATATACATATATACCTTCCTACCTACTTGCCTAGGCTAGTAAGCTACATTACTGTAGAAGGTATTTAGATACCTACTCCTCATTGGCATAGTTAGTTCTAGAGAGGCCCCGTATATGAACTTGTTCGGGGCCCTTTACTACACACATTCGAAGCCCTTGCACCCCGGGTTCGGGGCCCCGTGTCTTGATATAATGCGGTACCTACGCCCATGCGACTTCCAATAACTTTACTACTAAGAGAAATAAAATTTTAAAAGGTCTCAATGAGTGCCGAAATTTCTCATCAAATTAAGGTTGACACGCGTCTTCGTGTCAACCTTACTTAATAAATGAAGCTCTGCAAGTTGAGGAATATAAAAAAAGTTTCGAAACTTTATGAATGTAAAAAGATATCGAAATTAAATCCAACACGAGCCTACCTTTTTTTTTTTTTTGTTGTCCGGGGGGAAATGCATCTACGCATTCCCACCGCCGCTGCAGCGTATTCGCGCGCTGGCGGTGGGATATGTGGGACTCGCCCTCTCCATAGCGTGGTATGCTAAACTCATACCACGAGGAGAGGACCCTACCAACCCCTAAAACCTCCCGGACACTCCTTCGATCCGCCGTTGGTGGGGGCCGGGTACGCATGAGCAATCCGGCCCCCCGACGGCAACACGTGCCTACCTACCTACACTGCGAAGGTACAACCTACAGTAGTAAATAATTTAAGTAATTATATTTCATTTCGTCGGCTTATTGCGAGACCTCATTAACTGCAAAAAATCACTAAATACGTTTTTATCTATAGTGGACTTCTTTTGACACATTCTACAAAAGGCTAAAACTCACTAATTGCTATCTAGTTCTACTTTTAGGCGTTACGGCCTTGGCATTAAATCTATAACTGCAACTTTGGAAATCAGGCATTTACACTACTTACCTCTCTATATAATTAACTAGCTGACCCGGCAGACTTCGTACTGCCTCAATCGATACATAAAAGACCTAAACATTTGTATAAAATAAACTGGGCCGTAGAGACTTCGTTTATGCGGTACTCCTACCCCTACCCTATACTACCCCTACCCTACACTACCCCTACCCTACACTACCCCTACCCTACACTACCCCTACCCTACACTACCCCTACCCTACACTACAACTACCCTACACTACAACTACCCTACACTACCCCTACCCTACACTACCCCTACCCTACACTACCCCTACCCTACACTACCCCTACCCTACACTACCCCTACCCTACACTACCCCTACCCTACACTACCCCTACCCTATACTACCCCTACCCTACACTACCCCTACCCTACACTACCCCTACCCTACCCCTACCCTATACTACCCCTACCCTACACTACCCCTACCCTACACTACCCCTACCCTACACTACCCCTACCCTACACTACCCCTACCCTACACTACAACTACCCTACACTACAACTACCCTACACTACCCCTACCCTACACTACCCCTACCCTACACTACCCCTACCCTACACTACCCCTACCCTACACTACACCTACCCCTACCCTACCCTACACCTACCCTAAAAAATCTTGGCAAAAAAAATCAAGTTTTTAATTAACAAAATAAAGCTCAAATTGACTCTACATTTTAGTTAGAAAACGTTTGTATGGGAAAAAGAAAAAGGCTGTTTTAAGGGGTTTTCAGGCAATTGTTCGATTTTTTCTCGCCGTAAAAACCATCCTTGAACTTCCACGAACATTAAAAAAAAAGAATTGGCCAAATTGGTCCAGGCTTTGTAGAGTTATGCGCTTACCAACACATTTTGCGATTCATTTTTATATTATAGATAGATGTAAAAAATTAATTGACTGTTAGTTTATACACTAACTAAATATGCCATATTATGTAGGTACTTAAAAGACCTCGAGATAAAATCAGTAACGACATTTTAAGAACATGACGTAGAGTCATAATGTGCAATTCAGTCAATCGCCCTCGTTTGTTTCAATAACATAACTAAATGTTCTTTCTATTTTTAACCATGACCCTTCAAAGATATATCAATAAAACTCACGATTTGAATTGAACAATGCGGTTTGTTATTGACATCGATACTCTCTCATATATTACTATGACTTCGATAAAGATGTCTTCATTATTGTTGGCTTATTGTGACGCATTTCCTTTACTTTTACTGTATTTTTGAAGCTACATTAAGCAAGTAGGTTTAGCATGCATAGTAAACGCTGAGTCATAATATAGTTACGTGATAAGCCTCCTGTAACTATAAAATATATTAAAACCTCAATTGTTAAACAATCGGGCGAGGTTATTTTATTCGGTGTAAAGATCAACTTATTGGTGCAGAGAAGCGGTTTAGCAAGTCTCTACTTTAGTACTTACTAGCAAAGACTACCTATATAATATACCTATCTCTGTTACTAGTTAAAAATTTCACGCAGGAAAAATAGACAAATACACGCACGTGTTGTTACTTAGTATAAGAGTTAACTTTACTATCAGAATAAAATAATTCATAGGTATCTTATAAAAAAAAACATTTTTTTCGTGACAAAATTAAATACCGGGGCTGATATACCTACAGCAACTAAAATATCATGCGGGCTTCAAACAACTATTGTCCTTTAAAAATACGATGGCTACCTTCACATAAATTGGCCTTGATAACATCAATCAGTGTTCAAATTGGTGTATTGCATAACATCACGACCTCAACTGGTTCACTAGGCACTAGGCAGGACTAAGCACATAGCAATGCATTGTGACAGTTAACTTTAATTATTACAAAGGTCGCGAGGTCAATTACTAGTGGGATAGGCTTGGTGACGTAATCACTCCGTTTTAAGTACCTACATTTATTCGTAGCTGAGAGTATATTTAGCGCACCCGTCATTCAGCAACATGGTCGCATCTACTGCAATGTTTATTTAATATGTATTTAGTACCTACATATTTACACTTGTGGATATTTATATACATTATATACCTACTAACCTAGGCTAATAAGCTAATAGTAGGTAGGTATTTAAATACCTACTCCTCATTGGCATAGTTCGACCTAGAGAGGCCCCGTATCTGAACTTGTTTGGGGGCCCTCTACTACACAACTTAGAAGCCTTCGCACCTAAAAAAACCGTCACTTAGTTTTTAAGACATTTTTTAGGTTCGGCAACATTAGATATAATTTGTAGCTCTACTTCAGCAATAGGCCGAAAGAAAGTAATTATAGGTCCCTACCTACTTGTAGCATCAGAGGCGGATTTACCAGCAGGCTAAGTAGGCTGGATCTTAACGTCTAAAATTTTCAGTAGTTCAATAGTAGGGGCGGCAAAATTTTAATAGCCTTCTGGCGGCAAAAATGTAAGTCTGTCACTGTGTAGCATTTGAACACTCAAGCTTCTATTTTAGGAAGGTACCTAGGTACTTAGCTATACATATTAAATAAAATACAATAGTAGAGAGTGGTACCAATCTATGAAAACCATTTAGTTTTTCCATCACGTGGATTGGTCGCTAAATACAAACCCCTTAACCAAAACAAGAGGCATAGCAATTGTTTTTTTGAAATTTGAAATTCTATTATACAGGCCTTTGTACTATTTTACTAAATTCGGACATGTACCTGCAATAATAACTAATTGTTGAATTACCTATTTATTAGGCGTGAGATTATAAGAGAAGATCCCGTTATTCTTGGACGGTTGTTCTGTTAAAAAAAGAGAGGGGTTTTAGGGAGTTCGTGTAGCTACTCAAGGTGCTGCAAAATATTTTCCATTTAGTGTACTTTTAAGTTTCAGGAGTAATCATTTAACTATTTCATTAATCTATAGCAGGGGTGGCCAACTTAATAAGACCTAAGATCGACTTTTGACTGTGTGCGATCGACTATATGGCATACATAACGTTGAATCACGTATCGTATAAGTCAATGGAATGATAAATAGCTATATTTTCAGATTATTATACGACAAACACTAACTTTGTGCTTATGTGGCACGTATTGTAAACTAAAATATCACTTTTTATTATATGAGTTGATCGACTGTGATAGCTGCCGGGATCGACCAGTCGATCGCGATCGACCGGTTGGCCACCCCTGATCTATAGGTACTCACTTAATACATCTGTAGGCTTTGTAGGTATTGTAACTTCTTACTTAACTATAATAAAATAATTACACAGGTATTGTTAGCTAAGTCGTTATCATTATTTTTCTTGACATAATCTATCTGTGTTATCCATTTTTTTTATTAAATTTATTATTATTGTAGTTGTTTCTGTGTGGTACCTACTTTAGTGATTTGATAAGACACCGGTGCATGCTTCTCCTTCCATTAGGTACGTTCCATTACCAAATCCCTACCATTCTTTGCTCATTGTCTGTACTTGTCACCTTTCTGTCCTTCTCTTATCAACGCCACTTAAGTTTGTTTCTCGCTCTAACTTAAAACATCTTTTTTATTAGTGTAAAACTGTCATTCGAAGAGGGCGCTTGTGACGTTAGTTGTGCTTCTCGTTGCTACTGAAAATATTTTATTTACATTTTAATGTAAGAAAACCATATTTTGCAAAGTTTATTTAATATGCTCAACAAAGAACTTGTTTAATATAAAAGTGAAAACTCGATAAAGTGTAAAAATGTCATCATAATCTTAATTTGTGGGTGTGGTGAACGCCGAAAGAGCTTTGTCAATTATTGATGTTTAATCATTTATTTCCATAATATATTGTTATTCTTATGTAACTCGTGAATAATAGTTTTCGTGATAGTCGATTAGTGCCATTTCATACAGAAAATAACCTAAAATAAGTACGAAAACTGTTTGTGTAAGTGGTGATTTTTGGTGTTTTTAGAAATCGTCATCGACGAAGACAACTACGATGACGACGCCTGCGAAGCTGTTTGGTCGGGAGTTGACGACGTACGATGAGGTCGACGTCGACGAACTGCTGGCCAAGCTGTCGCAGGAAGAACTAACCATGTTGGCTAAGGAAGTTGATCCAGATGTAAGTAACCTCTTTTGTTTTATGATAAGATAAAAAAATATGATTAAAGCCATTAAACGACACAAAAATGTATTATTTTGCAATAACTACAATATTACACGTAAACTTGCTTTGCTACAACTGTTAAAACAGCCAAAATCCAAAGAAATATAATAGACATAGAGTTACTTTTTATATAATATCCTGTTCATATCAACCATTCAGTTAATAAGGACATTACAATATGTGTATGTTCATATTTTACGTATATATGATGCTCCGACTAGTCAGACCAATTGATAGAGAAGGTCACAAACAATATTATCATGCTTCTTGCTGTTAACATTCACACAAATTACATCGTTCATTGTTACACCATAGAGTTCTTAATACTCACCTTGGAGGTTTTATCAGAAGTTTACCTTGAAAAAAGAAAAATATATATTTGTTTATGGTCAAACAAAAAGGAGTATTCTGCTAATAGCCTTTATGAACGGGCATCTTTTGGTTTGGCTTAATGTCAAGAATACCTGAAAATGTTCTGATATTTGAAAAGCTCCTGTTTAAACAGGAAAATCATTGGAAAATAAATATACTTATTATGTTTTTAATTCTTTTAAAAGAAATATTTTTAAACTTTTGCGATTTGTACACATAATTTTTAGTAGACGCAGGCCTCAATCGCGGTACAATACTTTTAAAAGAAGTTTGCATTATAAAGGTGTAACTACAGAACTTTTTATGAAATCTGGTGACTTTTAGGTTTATTACTTTTATATCATGAAAATAAACAGATAAACCTAACATAAAACCTGACTAATATTTCAATTTCTATTCATATATACATATAAATGTAAATACTTTAAAACCTAAAAAACTAGTTCAATTCTTGACTATTCGAAATTCTTGTTTTTGCCATAGAGCCTACAAATATTCTGGCCATGAATATGGTCAGATTGTGTGTGAGATATTTCACACCTCAGTAGATAATATATAAGAACCAAGTTAACACTTCATTTGACTTAAGTTGCTTGGATACATTACATGTCTTTAAGAATTAGTTTATAATGTTACATAATCTCAGCAAGGTTCAGACATCACATAAATAATTTGTGAGAGAATCTGAAGTAACAAACATTGACAATTTTAAATCGTAAAATGATGTAAAGTACTGGCAGCATCTATGTAAAATTTTCTACACCTTTGTGAAACATTATATTTTCTAACATGTGGTTAGAACTTCTTGACAATCTTTGTATTGAAATAATAGTCACTTTATATGTAAGTGGATAAATTTTATATCTATAGACATTACAATATCACTTTATTTTTTGTTGTTCTGAATCATCTCTCGACTTCTATCTCATTTTTTATAATCGTTTTTTTCCTGGTGAAGTGGCAAATACCTTGTGGCTGACTATATTAATGTCTATACAAAAAAACAAAAATCTATACTCTGCGGTGTTAGAAATTATACAACAGTATTTAGTACAACTTCAAACCTGGTAAAATTGCCTCTACACGCAATCAAGATGAGATACATTAGTTATATCATTATTATTAAATTATAATGTTGCAACAACTGTATGATTATTAAAATCCAGCCAAAGAGCCTACCTGTATCATAAAAGACAGTGTTAAACCAAAGAGAGCATGCAATTTCAATTAAATGATTAATTTTTACACTTTGGTGTTACATAAAACAATTTTCTATAGTTGAAGATAAGAAGTAACATATATTTTAATAGTAATTAAGTTAGAAAATAACTGTTATTTTATTGAGCTGTTAGCTTGTAACTTAGTAGCTGTCTCTTTGATAATATAACAAATCAAAACTTTATCACAGTTTATGTAGGTATCAAAATTGTTTTAGAGGGTATCCCAAAAGGAGTAGAAGCATTTAAAGAATATACTCTGAAACTTCCAAATGAACTAATGTCATGAAATAAGGAAACACAAGTCTTCATTATGGATATAGATTAATATCTGAACACAAATTTACTAACCTATCAATGGATGGGTACTATTGCAAGCCAAAACACACCTTTATATATTGCTGAATATCTCTGAATAATCCTGCTGTTAATATATAAGAGGCACCAGGAATTAGGAATCAGGAAAAAAGGCAGACCATTCTACATTTTGTGAATAATTAAAAAAAAATATATAGGTATATAGTTTAAAAAAAATGTCCTCTTTCATTATTACGGCAGAATATATTGCCATAGTAGGTAGCCATATGAAAACAAAAAATAAGTCTATATAACATTAAGAAAATTGATAATCACTTGAACTGTTTAAGAATAATTTGTTACGCTTCAGTATTTTAGGTAAATTACTATCTTTTTTGCATTGCTAATTAATTCACATGGTTCTTATACAATGGGCTTAGATTTTATCTGTTTTTTATTTTTTTATTTGGGTTAAGTCTTATTTACAGTTACACTTACACAGTTAAATAGCCTTACAAGTTGAGTAGGTACAAGTTAGTCATCAGTATAGAAATAATTTTGGCTGTTGACATTTTAATCTAATATCTCTACATATCTGATATAGTATTAAAATGTATATTTAATGAAGGAGGTAAATATTGAAGAAATACTGTAATTTGATAATAAAAAATAATAATTATGAACTGTACAGGTCACAGTAAAAAAATCTTATCACACTGTTATTATAGGGAATATATATATTTCAACATATAATAGGCTAATTGGATGCAATTATGCAAAACAGAATCAACCCAAATGAGCAGTATATAAATACCATAAGCAATATTAAATTAATTTATGAAGCGATTACATCAAATATTTAATTGGAATATTGCTCAATTAGTCTTTTACCTGTTAATATAATATCACAACTATAATAAAAAAAGTCTTATAAATGCTTTGATTGTCTTTTTCAATAATATGTAGGTGTATACATATTTATGCTTAGTTAACAGTATGAAAAATGCTATATTAACGAGGGTACCGGCGATTGGGACCGCAATTAACTAGGACCGCGGTCCCAGTCGACGGATCCGTAAAAAATAAATTATTTTCTTCCGGCGACTGGGACCACTCATAAATGATAACTGAAATCAAAAAATGTACAGTCAAACAAACATTTTTTAGATGTAATAATTGAAGAAAGATCATTTTTGATTTACAAACATCATTTATTGTTATAAAAAACAGCCTTTGAATACAGTTCTGTTATTTAAAACTTTCGTAATAAAAACATATACATAAATCATGCTAACAATAATCAACAAAAAAAAAACACATAAATCGTGCTTAAGTAATAATCAACAATTTTCAAACAATTAACATTCAGAAAGTAATTATTTATGACAAAATCAGCCTTTAAGTGGTACCGTAAATATAATAAAAAAATAACATAAATCACAATAAAAATAATAAACGTAGGTACTATCTATGTCAATCACAATTCCTTTAAAATGGCTTAAAACACAATCAGTCAAATAAGTAATTCATAGCCAGCTCTTCGCAAGAGTTCACGTCCTCTTTGTGTGACATCAATATAAAATGACTGTTCACCACGGGAAGTTGAAGGACTATTTACATCCATTTTGATAATTCTAAAATCTAAAAAAAATAATTAAATATCAGATAATCTTAACAGATGACAATTTTCTTTGTGATATTAAAAAGTCTCATTAAAGATGAGAAGCGTTCTAAAGTAAAAATATTTGTAAACACGTCGTTTAACCCCCTTATTAGCTCGTTTTGTTTATAAATAATTTAACAAAAAATTGTTTTACATACCTGAAGACTATTAAATGAAGCCACTACACCACCACTCACATCACACAATTTGCAACAAAAACTGCCTAATGCAAAACTTGACTTTCTTAAATTGATAAGCTTCTTGTCAGTGATTGGCCGAGCCAGTCATCGGGCGATGCAAAATTTCCCGTTTATAACAAAAGGGCTACCTGACCTTGAAATCGACAGGCAAAATGGACTCGAGCTAGAGAGGGATAGTATTATACAATCATACAATGCTATTCCCTTTGTGTGTTTACCTGCATGTGTGAATTATGTAAAAACGGGCTAGCTTAATCTATTACTAAGCGCATAGGATAAAATCATGTCTAGAACGAGTCAATGATATTCATATAAATAATTTAGATTATTTTTCGTTTGACTGTACCGATATTGACTTGAATAATAGTTTTTTTTAAAGTTATCTATGAGTGGTCCCAGTCGCTGGAAGAAAAATATTTAATTTTTCGAATCCGTCGACTGGGACCGCGGTTCCAGTTAATTGCGGTCCCAGAAGCCGGAAACCTCATTTTTATATTCATCAGGAATTGAGACAAAACTCTATTCATTTTCCTGTCTATTTGTTATTGATTTTAATGCAAATATACAACATAATTATGATGATGATGATGATACAACATAGCAGTTAATAATACCTACATTGTTATATAGATGTCTACAATGTACATACTTATAAATACACTTATATTTATCAATTTATTTATTCAGTACAAGGCTTCATCATTAAATAGCAATGATATTAAATTGTGTGTGTAGAAATCAGATTAGCACATAAAGTTTATCAAGGATTACTGCAAGTGCCTTATCAATTTGATTGATTAATAATAATTTACATTAAATAGAAATTTATCCATTGGTTATTGTTAGGAAGTTTACCAAATTGATGTCAGATAAGAAAACAATAGATTGAATATGAAATTAATAAACCCAAGTTGATAACAGACTAGTTTGTAAAAACATTGTAGAGTATTTTTAAAGAAACCAATTAAGTATAACTACTGCTATTATATGTTTTGGTGGCAAAATAACTTCAACAAAAATATTTTAACTTATGTTTTATTATAACATCATAAGACTCAAACTGCTTTTCTTCTTGAAAACTTGGATGAACAAGCATGGTTTCTCACTCATATCTCTGAATGGTCAAGAATGTTCGGCAATCAGTGCAAATATTACCTTGCACTTTGCCAACCAATTTTGCCTCATACCCGGAGAAGTAGCAACAGCCTTGTGGTTTACTACATATGTCTGTCAGATGTTTTTTATAACATAGATAAAGCTCTCAATATTTACTACCATACTGTTACCAACATAATACTTCAAGTACTATACAACTTACAAATTTTACTAATAATAATAGCTTGATTTTATTTAACAGTATCTTTTAAATTTCCAGGACAATTTCCTGCCCCCATCACAACGTAACAATTATGACTGTGAAAAAGATCCCACTGGTCCTCTCAACCGCAAGAAACTTATAGAACACATCAACAAACAAGCATTAGAGACACCTGACCGGCCTGAAGTGAAACCCTATGTAGCTGGTGTTGTACGAGGAAAGAAAGTAAGTACTCATACCTCTTCTTATTTTTTATTTTATTCTGTCAATGTAATTTTGAATATTACTGAAATTATAAATTATTATTGTTTATTATTGGCCACTGAGTTAGGAACATGGCCAAATCAAATACTAGAGGAAGGGAACTCATGTGAGTCTGGCAAGAATGACAATACCAGATATAAAATTGCACAGTTTTTTGTAGCAATTACATGCTGCAGCTTCATAAAATATATGCTAATGCTGTGGTACGGTAATTGGTCCTTGTTTATATATTACTTAAGACATACTACTTATGAAATCCTTCCTCTTTATACAATTGCCTTAGAACATTTAAAAGTAGAGCAAATTTTGCTTTCAAGGACTGAATACCTTTTGATATTTCTGATTTAAGTTTATATATAACCAAATGAGGTATTCTCCTTGACATTTTATATTTCACATTCATTCTCAAAATGAATGTCAAGCATATTGTATTGTTAAGTATTTCTTTATCAGGTGATGCGCAGTTTCACCAACCAAGCTAAAATTAAAATTTAATTTTTATTATACTAGATGTATAACACAAATTATGAACATTGATCCAAAAGCCATATCAAAATCTGTTAGTTCAAACTCAAAGACTATCTTTTAATTTATTATGATCAGACACATGCGGTGGGTGGTTACTGTTTTATAATAAGTTTTGAAGTAGTACAGTTGAAAACAGTTTTTGAATAATATATACGCTTACTATAAGCGTAAATCTTACCCCTTTTTTAAATATAATTGCCGCACGAGGGTAATTTATCCCTGTGTCGCACAAAAACGCTCAATGCTATTGATGGTTCCCACAAATAATTGTCCTGGATGGAAATCGAACCCAGGTCACCAGGTATCAGAAGCATTGTAACCACTTATCTGTTTGTGCAGTCAAAGGGAGATTTTGTAAGCTAACTATGTTACAAGACCAACCCCCTATGGGTGGTCTTGTAACATGGTTATCATTCATCATTGCTAGAAAGCAGAAACAAAGGAAAAAGAGAAATATTATAAAGTATCCTAGAACCACTTCAAGTAGCTCGCTCCCCATATCACATACATGTTTGTTAATTATATCTATCACTATGGACGAAACCCCCTATGGGTGGTCTTGTATTATGGTTATCATTTATCATTGCTAGAAAGCAGAAACAAAGGAAAATAGAGAAATATTATAAAGTATCCTAGAACCACTTTAAGTAGCTTGCTCCCCATATTGTTTGTTCATTATATCTATCACTATGGACCCTGCTTAGGGGAAAAGCCTCCTTTAGCCTCTTCCACTTTTCTCTGTTGTGATCTTTCTCCATCCAGCAACATCCACAATATAACCCACCATCTTATCCTCTAACGTCCCACACTCCTCTTTCTCACGGGGCCAGGTCATTCTGTAGCCCGTTTTGGTCCATATTTTATCTTAAAACAACTAGTAATAACAAAATGTTCCAGTGGGTCCCACCGCCACCTACCGAGAAACTTCGTGATGCTGATGAACAGATCTCGATCGACCTTGGAGATGAATATGAAGAGGCGCTCGGCACCGCTAGCCAAGAAGAAATCATTGACCTGGCTGGTAAGTTACATGTTAACGAAGTAGAATTAAATCAAACTCTATGTGTCACACCGTAGGTAGATAAAGAAAGATTCGTAGGAAGCTAGGATAGGATCTGGTCGTCCTCGTAAGGCGAGGCTCGCGACGCGTTCTATGCTTCAGACCCGATCCCAGCCCGCGCTGGTTGATCATAATTATATTTAATAATAAGCGATTATCACATGCCATAACAACATTGGTAAATTTTATTTAATAACATATTTGTTGAAATGTAAACTAATTTAATAGTCAAGATCGTTTTTTCTTTTCATTATCATTGTATCTGACTTATAATAAGAACGATCGATTGGTCTACATTATCAATAAACGTTTTCATTTCATTTCTATGAACAAAATATACTTGGGAAGTGGATAGAACTTTACACTTGCAGTATCTGCTAAAGGCATTAATCTATTTCAAAATCTATTTCGTCCTCTACGCCACTTAATATAGGGTCATTTGTCTGCTCACACATAAATAACATATTATACATATAAAGTGCTTCTAAAATGTACGCCATTTAACAGCTTATAGTGTCATATATACAGATTACGTTAGAAAAGAAGTTCTGTAATATAATTCTTTTTACTAGTTAGAACACTGGTAATGCCTCGTTATCCCTCGATATATCTGGAGCTGCGGTTGGTATATACTATACCAACCAGATGAACCCTGATGGTATATACTATAAAAACACTACATAACAACAATAATAATATACGTCGATCAGTATTAATATATGCCTACTACCTGGAACGGGCTTACTCTCGTATATACAAACAATTTGTAACCTGACCAATTATTTTCTTAAAGTCGTATCAGTTTTTAAATCGCAATTGCTAGAGTAATCATATTTAAAAGTAGTTTAGGAAATTTGTAATTACTTAAGCTGGTAATATTGTTTAGGAATGTAGAGAGTAAGTATGGAAGCAAAAATGCTCATCTTATTAACTATGACCAATGAACTTTAAATAGTATTTATTGTGGCTTCGAATTATGTTAAATAATCATGAAGTCTAAAATCACACAGATTTATATTTATTATATATGGAGTCCATCAGATTTAAGCATTATATAGTAACGTGTTATTTCTGCCTCTTTAAAATAACACTTATAGCAAGTTTATATACAAAAAAATCAATTTTAATATATTATCTAAATAAAAAATTCTAACATAATTTCTTGGCAAGAAGCAAAAAAAAGCTACTAACACAATACCATTTATTCTACTAATCTAAAATTGCGAATAACACGGTTATCGTCAGCATAACACGACAGAAACATACGACAACTCATATTATTTACGACACCTTTGTATCAGGAACATCTTTTGTGAACAGTACATACGGGTTTACCACTGGAATCAAGCCAAAACTGTGGAGTTCATTGCAATTCTGAACGTCTTTATTTCATAAAAGAAATCATATAAAACATACTTATATGTGTGAGTGGATTATGTCGGCGTGTTTAAAAATAGTAATGTTTATACTAAATTTGAAAGCTTTGGAAATTCACTGAAAATTGCATTTTTTCGAATATATCGAAGTAGGTGGTTTGGTGGTTACTAGTACTAATAGTACGCGATATTGATATTAGTAAGATTTTAATATACTCGATTTCCGTACGCGTTTTCACCTAAGTTACTAGTACCCTAAACTTTATAATTTAATAGAGCCTATATTACTCTTGGTAAACGTAGCTTTTTATAAGTAAAAATAATTTTGACGTCGGTCCAGTACTTTCACAGCAAACAAAGAATTAACAATAAATAAAAAGTAGCCTATATTTTATTTATAAAATTTGCTATCTACCAGTGAAGTATCGTTAAAATCGGCCCAGCCGTTACTTTGATAAGCTGGAACAAATAGACAGATAAACAAGAAAAGAGTTTTTGTTATAAGTAGGTATCCTATAAGTTAATACTAGACTTAAAATCAATTCGAGACGCATTGTTTTTCTGTATTATGTTACATTACATATCTAGAGGAGAAGACAAGGACAACGACAACTTCTTGTTATTATCTTCAGAATTAAGTGAAAGAAATTAGGTCGTAAGTGCCAGTTTATGGTAAATAAACTATGCGCATATGACGAATGTTTCTGAGGTATAATGGCACATCCGACCTTATGCTTCTGAGCTCTGTATATTTAATGCACACTAATAAGTGTAATGAAAATAATATACAGTCAGCAAAAGAGAGGTCACTATCAAATAATGTAAATAAATATTATTTAATTTATGTCACTACCACAGCCGGCAATTCTTATGGGTGAACAGTTCGCTGCTAGATGTATACAAATGCAGATTATAGTAAACTCTTGTCATAAACGTGTACATTAGGGTTGCAACCTTTTTTTTTTGTTTTATATAGTACTTTTTACAAAAAGTTTCTAAATATACTTTTTAGAAATTTTGAAAAAAAATAGTAGGTACACATATTTAAGAGCCTGATCATGTTAGATCTATACCGCGCCGGAGTAAAATAGTACTTTATTATTTTTACATAATATATAGTACATTTCACTGCAATATAGTACGATACCATATAATGGCGGGTAATACGTACGGGTGGCAACCCTAGTGTACATATAGATTTTAAATGCGTTTCACTAAGCGTAAACCTATCTCTTTTGTTGACTGCACATTATTTTTATTCCAACTTTTCAACGTGCATAATGAGCTATAAACAGAAAAGTTTAGTTATGCAACTCGGCCGTGTTTCCGTTGAAACGTGGCGTGTAAAACAGCTCATTTACATTATAATTTATTGTTGAGAGATTTATGCCAAATGATAAACTTTCGGCGTAAGTATTTGCTTAATAATGTAAGGTTTTAAAATATTATTTGAAAATTTGACTGACAGTGACGAATTTTAATACTTTAACTAGTATTGATTACTAGAGATGGGCCGACTAGCCGCCGACTAGTCGGGAAAGCCGACTATTCGGCATCGTTTGTAGTCGGCGACTATTCGGCAAAATATGCCGATTACATAGGTCAACAAAATTTTACTTTTTTCAAGGTGCAGAACTCCTATTTGAATTTTTGTATTAATCAGTGTTAATTAAAATCTGAACAATAGTTACCATTTATATATCACGTCACATTTTTGATATATTTGCTTGTAAATATGTAAAAATATGCTGATTTAGCTATATTTGCAACTTTATTTAGAATAGTATAATATTGTTGTTCCTTAACTTAATATATTAGATTGATAGTCAAACAACTGACATTTTTAATACAGTTTACAAAAAGTTTGTTTCTATGATTTTCGTACGACAAATCATACAGAAACACACCCGATACGTAAAAGTCCCAAGGAAAAAATATAACCTAAAGCCATGGATAACCCCAGGTCTTATGCGCTGCATTCGTAATAGAGATAAAATGCATCAAAAATTAAGAACCCAAACAGAAAACCCTATTTTAAAACTAACATACACCCGATATCGTAACTTCTGTAACTCCTTGTTACGCAAATTTAAAATAAAGTATGAAAAGTCTGAATTTATAAAAAGAAAGCTACCTGGGATTTAATAAAAACAATCACCCACACAAAGCAAATACCTACTCCTCCAAATGAACAGTTAAAAATAGACAAAAACACACTTAAAGCAGTAAACGCAGTCAATAATTACTTCGTAAATATAGGAAATAACTTGGCTACTAAAATTTTAAAAAACCCTGCTAATTTACGAACCTACTCCGAATCTGAACCAACCTGCAACTCTATAGCTATACTTGAAACCGACTGCAAAGAGATCGAACATATTATAAATAATTTAAAATCCCATTCCGCGTCAGGTATTGACGGCATTCCTACAAATATCTTGAAGATGACACGGAGAGCTCTATCACCTTATATAACACACATTTGTAACCTTGCGATTACTACTGGAGTCTTTCCGGATATCTTCAAAATAGCCGTAGTCCATCCAATATATAAGGGTGAGGACAGGGACAGTGTAAGTAATTATAGGCCAATATCAGTATTACCAGCATTATCTAAAATATTAGAAAAACTATTAAACTATCGTATACTAGACTACCTACGCGCTAATAATATCCTATCAAAAAACCAATACGGCTTTAGAGCTGGGATATAAACAGAAGACGCGGTTATAAACTTGACAGAGACGGTAGCCACCCACCTGTACAGAAAAGATAAATGCTTGGGTATATTTCTAGACATATCAAAAGCCTTTGATACAGTCTCTGTCCCAATCCTTTTATCGAAGTTAGAGCGCATTGGCATTCGAGGAATGGCATTAGAGATTTTCTCAAGTTATCTTACAAATAGATATCAGCACGTTAAAATAGGAGAGCATATAAGTGATAAGGTTACCGTGGAATACGGTGTCCCACAGGGGAGTATTTTGGGAGTTACACTTTTCCTCATTTATATAAATGACCTTTGTTCTCTGCCCATTCCAAATTGTTCGATCTTTACATACGCTGACGATACTGCACTAATAGTTCATGGCAGGGACTGGAATGAAGTGGAATTAAAAGCACAGGCGGCATTGGATATGGTGATGAATTGGTTTATAAAGAATTTACTGACCATCAATGCTGAAAAGTCGAAAATATTACTGTTTTCTTTAAGTAACCAATCCCAACCGAACACACGACCAAATATTAAGTCTCATATCTGTTCAGACTACCTCAATAATACCTGTACCTGTCCTTGTCTATAAATAACACCTCATACTGAGTACTTAGGCGTGCAGATTGACAAAAATCTAAACTGGCTCACTCACATAAACCACATTGTGTCTAGAACAAGGAAACTTATATACACTTTTAAAAAGCTACGTTATTCAGCGGACTCGAACACTCTCATGGCCATATAGCTCTCACTCTGCCAGCCAATTATTTCTTACTGTCTGCTAGTGTGGGGCGGTGCCTGCAAAACTTACTTACTTAAACTTGAGAGAGCACAAAGTGCTGTCCTCAAGGTATTGTTTTGCAGGCCCTACCGATATCCTACAGTTAAGCTTTACGAGGACTGCAAAGTATTGACAGTGAGGAACTATTCATCTTCCAGTGTATCCTAAGGAAGCATCGCGAACCCATAAAAACATTAAGGAAACGTAGGGTGGATATTATTTTCCCAGCTTTAATACATCACACAACCCTCATAAAACATCAGTATAACTATCTCAGTGGTAAGTTATACAATAGAATAAACAAACAACTTAATATATACACTCTGAACCTATACAATTGTAAAACCAAACTAAAAGCATGGCTTATGGATAAAAATTATGACGACATAGAAAATATAATGGACCTTAATGGATCTTAAAAATAGGTAAAAAAAGGGACCTAAATCTGCCACACGTACACTCACGCACCCACACACACACATACACACACACACGCGCACACACACGCGCACACACACACACGCACACACACATGCACACACACATATTTTATAAGCCGCCACTTCTGATATAATAATATAACATGTACCTACCTAATAAATGTTGGAGGAACACTGATTCCCATATTACAGGTATAAACCTAGTTTGGGAGTCATATTATTATTATTTCTAATGCAAAGATATTAAAGATTTAGTTTGTCTTTATTTTTCTCATACATGTCAATAGAGACATTTTGTATGGAGTTTTTATTGATGGCACTCAAATGTTAATATTTTCATAATAGAACATTACAGCAACAAAATTATAAATGTTAATAAAATTGGAATTCAGAATAGCTACTTACAAAATCAGTCATTATACAATTTTACTAATAGATTTATTAGTCTATTTACCTATGTTTAAAAAACTCTTAAATGACAATTTTCTACTTTTTATTGTCGAATATCTCTAAAATTAGACGTGACAGAATATTTTTAATGATGAAACAATATCCAAAATTCTCTGAGATGACAAATAAATATGTGTTTTTCTGTGCACCAAAAACCTTGTCGACCTGTGTTATGATCGGCGCATAACAAATGAAATAAAACAAGTAATTTGTACTTGTTTTCTAATTTCTAAACATTACTTAGAGTAGTTATCTAAAGTTACAGCCTTTACAACATAGGTACGTATTAATCAGTCAGTAATTAAGCTCAGCGGCCGCGCGATGACTAAGCCGAGTGATGACGGAAAATCCGAACACCTCCGACAAGTAGGTATTAGAATTATCGGCATTGCCGATTAGTCGGCCGACTAATCGGCATTTTGAAAACCGATTAGTCGGTTAGTCGGCAAATACTATAGTCGGCCCATCTCTATTGATTACATAACTTGCTTATACTATACTTATATGCCAAGGTACGAGTAATATTTGGGATAAAATATATACTTGACACCAGAAAAATAAAGTCTAAAATTATAATAGTACTAGCTATTTTAGTCACGACTGCACTTCAAATTGTATTCGAACACCAAATGTAGTTAATGATCACCAAATCTTAGCGAGCAAATTATTGCGCTATTTCTACCTTAATAAAATCAATGAAAAATGACAATCGGTTAGGTTAGGTTAGAGCTGCGGCCATACAACGCACGAGCCGAGCGAGCGAAGCGAGCGGTGCCGCGTCAGCGGCCGGCGAGTGCCAGAACCGAATAGTAAATTAGTAAAACATTTAGGTACTTTTGGTGATCATTTACTACTTTTGGGTTAACAATGATTTATTTGGAGTCATTTTGCTTAAATACGATAGCGAAATGTTAAAACTTTGGTTACAATTTTAAATTAAAATGCGGGTTTAATTTTGGTGATCATTTTTACTATATCTGATGGTAAGTTAAACATAAGCCGTAATCTTTTTGTAACGCATCAAACAATACATTTCTACATCAAGATCACCTTCATCAGCCTATACAACATCTACTGCCCAAAAGGGACCTTTTGTCTCTTCTTGTTCATCAGTAAACAAACTTTATCAGCCAGTTTACGTACACTCCTGAACATGGGCCTCATCTTAGAGCGCAGGCCACACTGCCAGCGGGCGGGTGAGCGAGCTAGGCGACGCGAGAGAAGGAAACTATACTGCGGAATATTGGCGAGCTAAACTATGGGGTTCCTAACCTAATCTAACGAGGTGAACGCGTAGCTTCGCTGGAATCGTTGGACATTTCGTTAGCTTCACTCGCATCGCTGACGTAAGTTAGTCGGTAGCTCGCAGTGTGAACCGTAGTATGTAAAAAAGAGGTGAAAAGATGTTCACCCGCCTAGCTCGCTCGCCCACCCGCTGGCGGTGTGGCCTGCACTTAACAGACCTTGGCAAGCACGTTGAATGATATTGTCATAATCTCCACGCTTGGCGCTTGTTATTTGATTGGTGATCACAGTAAGATATTGAGTATACTTCAGCTGATAGTTGCTGCTGCCCATTCATCAGCTGTATGTACCTTAGATTCTCTTACTACACCCATGAGAGAACATGGGGCAGTCTATTCTATGTCGGAAACCACACGACTAAAACATATCCTTATGGTTTTTAATTTTATGTTGTATGCTTTTCCAGCTATCCTCGGCTTCCACTCTATGATGAATCAGGACCAGTACCATGCGTCATTACTGAACAAGGGCCAGCCGGTAGGACTCGGTTGGGACGGTATCACTAAGGCCACTAAACATAAGGTATTTTTGTTTATACGAGAATTTTATGAGATGTGCTTGCTATTGTTCATTAGAGAATTTAATCAGATGTGCTTGCTTGAAATTAGGCATTAGGATTTTGTTAAAGTTTACATGATTTGGAGGATGGACTATATAAATGATATTTTTAAAGATATCTTGTTGGTTATTGTGTAATACCGCCTTAAATATAGTAGCTATTAAGACTGTCGATGCCCTCGTATACCGGAAGTCCGCGAAGCTCGCGAAGTAACGTAGAGCGACAATTGCACATAACTTCCTTCTTTAGCCACGCCAGCGACCGCCATGTGCCGAGTTCCAAGTTCCACAGCGGGCACACTCTTGCGCAGGTTGCTAAATTTGTAGTTTTTAAACTATTTATTAAGACTGGAGCACTGCTTGCCTTTATGCCCGGTGAAGTAGCGAAAGCCTCGTAGCTAACTATACATACTTCCAAACGAAACGTGGCCAATGGGGTATCATTTCATCTGTCAAGAAATGTTTTTTAAAGGGCAAAACTCATATTTGCTCATTTTGATCTTTAATCTTACTAGCGATGTTACTTTCGCTACGTTGCTCTATTACCGATGAAAGGATATCTACAATCATAAGAGAAAAAAAAACGTATCCTCAATTTTAAGATAAGGTCTTGTTGATCTGATTTGTTTCCAGTAATTCGAATAGTTGGTTCTACTGTCGAACAAGCGGAAATATTTTTTCTGTCTAGTTCTACTTTTAAAGTGTTTGGTTTGACAGACGTGTGGTCCTCTCGTCATGTATCGATTAACTCTTCCAATCAATCCGGCCGCTATAAGTTATTAAAGAATATAATGTGTTTCCAGGTGTTCCCCATGGACCCCCCCAACGACACAGACCCCGACGACACCATCACACGGGTTAAAGAGAACGACCAGAAGATGACTGATCTCAATTGGAATAATATTAAGGTACTTTTATATTTATTCTTTATTGCACACAGCAAATATATAACATAACATTCATACAACGGAAACAACATGTACAAAGGCGAGCTTAATTCAATAATGATTTTTCTTCTAGCAAACTTACGAAAGATGCAATTGATTAATAGTGCATAGCTAGTGTACAACGGACGGATCTAATAATATTTTCTACCAAATTGGTAAATACATATCAATAAACATACACATTAATAGATACATATACAACAACATGCAAATATTTAAACCTATATACATATTGTTAATTATAATATACTACATATACTAACTTATATGTCCAAAATTTGTAATATGATAACTGAGTCAAAAAATACTCCTTTGTTCTTCTTTTAAATGCGTTAAGAGAATAACAAGCGTGAATTGATTTATTAAAATAATTATGTTATTGCGTTCTTTTCTCACATAGGATTACTATTTGTGTGTTCCATAGATCAACCTAGTATGTTTTAAAAATTATTTGTGATAGAGGGATTTAATGCTGGATTAATGTTGAACAATTAGTATAGACCAAAAAGATGCAGCTAAACATAATATTAAAGCGATGTTAATCCTCATTGAATATACAAATTACAGTTAATGATTTTTATAAAGTACTGACAGATATACGAAGGCCCATCCACTATTTGTAAAAATGATGAATTTTTAAAACTACAATTGTGTTTTTGTGCGTTTATAAGGTCGTGGTCAGGATGAGTGCGGATAGCGCTGTATACCTATTGCACTGACAATAGCTGACTTGGTTCCATTTAAAGTAGAAAGGGGTCATTCGTCTGGTCAGTTAAAAATAACTAATTTTTTCATACTTTTACTTTCTTCTCTGCAGAACATAAGTGAAGAGAAATTCAACAAATTATTCGAGGCGTTAAAAAGCAATACCAACTTAGAAGTGCTGTGCCTCGTCAACGTGGGTCTCACGGACCGCAACGCGCAGCTGCTGTCCGACGCGCTGCGCGTGAACACCGCGCTGCGCGTGGTCAACGTGGAGACCAACTTCATCAGCCCCGCCGGCGTGCTGCAGCTCGTGCGCTCGCTGCTCGACACCAACACCGTGGAGGAGTTCAGAGCTTCTAACCAGGTTATTACTCTATATTACAACACGGCGCTGCGCGTGGTCAACGTGGAGACCAACTTCATCAGCCCCGCCGGCGTGCTGCAGCTCGTGCGCTCGCTGCTCGACACCAACACCGTGGAGGAGTTCAGAGCTTCTAACCAGGTTATTACTCTATATTACAACACGGCGCTGCGCGTGGTCAACGTGGAGACCAACTTCATCAGCCCCGCCGGCGTGCTGCAGCTCGTGCGCTCGCTGCTCGACACCAACACCGTGGAGGAGTTCAGAGCTTCTAACCAGGTTATTACTCTATATTACAACACGGCGCTGCGCGTGGTCAACGTGGAGACCAACTTCATCAGCCCCGCCGGCGTGCTGCAGCTCGTGCGCTCGCTGCTCGACACCAACACCGTGGAGGAGTTCAGAGCTTCTAACCAGGTTATTACTCTATATTACAACACGGCGCTGCGCGTGGTCAACGTGGAGACCAACTTCATCAGCCCCGCCGGCGTGCTGCAGCTCGTGCGCTCGCTGCTCGACACCAACACCGTGGAGGAGTTCAGAGCTTCTAACCAGGTTATTACTCTATATTACAACACGGCGCTGCGCGTGGTCAACGTGGAGACCAACTTCATCAGCCCCGCCGGCGTGCTGCAGCTCGTGCGCTCGCTGCTCGACACCAACACCGTGGAGGAGTTCAGAGCTTCTAACCAGGTTATTACTCTATATTACAACACGGCGCTGCGCGTGGTCAACGTGGAGACCAACTTCATCAGCCCCGCCGGCGTGCTGCAGCTCGTGCGCTCGCTGCTCGACACCAACACCGTGGAGGAGTTCAGAGCTTCTAACCAGGTTATTACTCTATATTACAACACGGCGCTGCGCGTGGTCAACGTGGAGACCAACTTCATCAGCCCCGCCGGCGTGCTGCAGCTCGTGCGCTCGCTGCTCGACACCAACACCGTGGAGGAGTTCAGAGCTTCTAACCAGGTTATTACTCTATATTACAACACGGCGCTGCGCGTGGTCAACGTGGAGACCAACTTCATCAGCCCCGCCGGCGTGCTGCAGCTCGTGCGCTCGCTGCTCGACACCAACACCGTGGAGGAGTTCAGAGCTTCTAACCAGGTTATTACTCTATATTACAACACGGCGCTGCGCGTGGTCAACGTGGAGACCAACTTCATCAGCCCCGCCGGCGTGCTGCAGCTCGTGCGCTCGCTGCTCGACACCAACACCGTGGAGGAGTTCAGAGCTTCTAACCAGGTTATTACTCTATATTACAACACGGCGCTGCGCGTGGTCAACGTGGAGACCAACTTCATCAGCCCCGCCGGCGTGCTGCAGCTCGTGCGCTCGCTGCTCGACACCAACACCGTGGAGGAGTTCAGAGCTTCTAACCAGGTTATTACTCTATATTACAACACGGCGCTGCGCGTGGTCAACGTGGAGACCAACTTCATCAGCCCCGCCGGCGTGCTGCAGCTCGTGCGCTCGCTGCTCGACACCAACACCGTGGAGGAGTTCAGAGCTTCTAACCAGGTTATTACTCTATATTACAACACGGCGCTGCGCGTGGTCAACGTGGAGACCAACTTCATCAGCCCCGCCGGCGTGCTGCAGCTCGTGCGCTCGCTGCTCGACACCAACACCGTGGAGGAGTTCAGAGCTTCTAACCAGGTTATTACTCTATATTACAACACGGCGCTGCGCGTGGTCAACGTGGAGACCAACTTCATCAGCCCCGCCGGCGTGCTGCAGCTCGTGCGCTCGCTGCTCGACACCAACACCGTGGAGGAGTTCAGAGCTTCTAACCAGGTTATTACTCTATATTACAACACGGCGCTGCGCGTGGTCAACGTGGAGACCAACTTCATCAGCCCCGCCGGCGTGCTGCAGCTCGTGCGCTCGCTGCTCGACACCAACACCGTGGAGGAGTTCAGAGCTTCTAACCAGGTTATTACTCTATATTACAACACGGCGCTGCGCGTGGTCAACGTGGAGACCAACTTCATCAGCCCCGCCGGCGTGCTGCAGCTCGTGCGCTCGCTGCTCGACACCAACACCGTGGAGGAGTTCAGAGCTTCTAACCAGGTTATTACTCTATATTACAACACGGCGCTGCGCGTGGTCAACGTGGAGACCAACTTCATCAGCCCCGCCGGCGTGCTGCAGCTCGTGCGCTCGCTGCTCGACACCAACACCGTGGAGGAGTTCAGAGCTTCTAACCAGGTTATTACTCTATATTACAACACGGCGCTGCGCGTGGTCAACGTGGAGACCAACTTCATCAGCCCCGCCGGCGTGCTGCAGCTCGTGCGCTCGCTGCTCGACACCAACACCGTGGAGGAGTTCAGAGCTTCTAACCAGGTTATTACTCTATATTACAACACGGCGCTGCGCGTGGTCAACGTGGAGACCAACTTCATCAGCCCCGCCGGCGTGCTGCAGCTCGTGCGCTCGCTGCTCGACACCAACACCGTGGAGGAGTTCAGAGCTTCTAACCAGGTTATTACTCTATATTACAACACGGCGCTGCGCGTGGTCAACGTGGAGACCAACTTCATCAGCCCCGCCGGCGTGCTGCAGCTCGTGCGCTCGCTGCTCGACACCAACACCGTGGAGGAGTTCAGAGCTTCTAACCAGGTTATTACTCTATATTACAACACGGCGCTGCGCGTGGTCAACGTGGAGACCAACTTCATCAGCCCCGCCGGCGTGCTGCAGCTCGTGCGCTCGCTGCTCGACACCAACACCGTGGAGGAGTTCAGAGCTTCTAACCAGGTTATTACTCTATATTACAACACGGCGCTGCGCGTGGTCAACGTGGAGACCAACTTCATCAGCCCCGCCGGCGTGCTGCAGCTCGTGCGCTCGCTGCTCGACACCAACACCGTGGAGGAGTTCAGAGCTTCTAACCAGGTTATTACTCTATATTACAACACGGCGCTGCGCGTGGTCAACGTGGAGACCAACTTCATCAGCCCCGCCGGCGTGCTGCAGCTCGTGCGCTCGCTGCTCGACACCAACACCGTGGAGGAGTTCAGAGCTTCTAACCAGGTTATTACTCTATATTACAACACGGCGCTGCGCGTGGTCAACGTGGAGACCAACTTCATCAGCCCCGCCGGCGTGCTGCAGCTCGTGCGCTCGCTGCTCGACACCAACACCGTGGAGGAGTTCAGAGCTTCTAACCAGGTTATTACTCTATATTACAACACCTATTAACTGGTCCCGGTGTTCCGGGATTAGCCTGAGCCTAACAGCTTAGAGCCTCTTCGGTGTGTGCCGCTGTTGATCCTGGCTTACAGGAGTTACAGTGGCGTGAGTGTAGGAGGACTAGTCGCAATAAAACACAAATCCTTACTAAACTACATTTTTTTGTGTTATAAACATAATCGCAAAAGTTTGTTAATATGTGTCGATGGATAGATGGATGTTTGTTACTCTTTCACGCAATACCTACTGAATAGATTATATTGAAACTATACAATAATATAGCTTATTCATCAAAATTACACATAGGCTGTATAATGAGCTGCGCGGGTGATAGCGCGCGCGGGGAGTAAATTTTTTTAATAATTATTACTGTCGGTCTGATGGAACGCAACGTGTAGTCACCGGTAGACTTGTAGTTTGTATTATCGCATGCTATGTGTCTGATATTTTAAGATCTTTTAATCACAATGAGGCCAATTCTGTAGAAATATATTTTTAAGATAGTATTTTTTTTAATACCACTTTAAATTCGTCATTCGATGTGGCGGAGACTTAAAACCTGGTCACTTATATGTAATTTAATCGGAGCGGTATAATGATTGAGTGTAATACAAAATCGTCATAGCTTATAATATAAATATGGTGATGTCTGGTGGCAGCGGTCGCAAGTGCTGGGCAACAAGATCGAGATGGAGATAACGTCGCTGGTGGAGCAGAACCCCACGCTGCTGCGCCTCGGCCTGCACCTGGAGTACAGCGACGCGCGCCACCGCGTGGCCTCGCACCTGCAGCGGAACATCGACCGGAGTGAGTGGCGCGTGCAGGGCACTTGAGGGGCTCTATTCACTTGGAACTGTGGCAAAAATACTTAAAAGTCCGCAACGGTTCATTTATATGAGGCGAATTTATGATCTTGCTCTGAGCCGCACTGAATACAACGAATTCGCGAAAATAGCTGCCGTGATTCAGCGAATTATTACAAATTTGTTGTAATTGTAATAAATACTTTTTTTTATATAATTTATGAATGATCGCGAGATGATTTCGCCAATATGAATTATTATTGTTAAATCTGAGTGTAGATAAAAAAAACAGTGTCTTACAAATAATACCGGAACCTTAATGAACTATTGGGTAACGCTATTCACGGCTCAGAAATAAAGTACACAGTAATTTTTCTCCATTTCATCACAAAACCAAAATAAATGCATTCCATAATGCTTTTACTAGTCAAATATATTTTACGCCCTTGATTAAAGGCAATATAATAGGTGGAAAAATATTATTCACGTTCATAATTAAACTGAGCTCCTTAAGTATTACTCTCTCCATATGTTATTCGTCATACTTTTCAACTGAATTCCTTATTTATAGAAAAAGATACATGTAATCAAATATTCTTTTATATAGCTTTAATGGGACAGTAAGAAATACTGACCCTAAAAAATTACTTAAATTAGTGTATAAATTTGGGTCCTTATCTTAGAGACACTTAAATGTGTGTAAAATAAGTGGACATTATCTTTAAGGAATAATTTTAACTTTTTTTCATCTATGAGATGAAAAAAGTACGTTATAGGTATTCCTTAAAGAGGTAACCTATGATTAGAGAAACAAACCATTCAAGAGTCAATACTTGGTTAGTTCCTCGAAATATCTAACCAATTCGTTATAAAGGAAACAGTTAAACTTTTTTCTTAGTTAATACACTTAGAAATCATACAAAGAAATGGAACAAAGTTGTCTTTAACTCATACTTAAGACTTTAAGGTGAACATCTAAACAGCTTTATTTCAGGTTCTTGCGCAAATTGTGATGACGTCACATTTGCAAATAAACATTCACATCTATTTGTACGAACATATCTCATAAACTGTTAATGTATTCATGTACTGCAACGCGTTATCATTCATAACTCAATTACATAGGGTTCAAAATGGCGCGCAAGAGAAACTTAATACATCACACATCAATAACACATACATTACATTGATATTATCGGAACTACATCGCATAATGTTTACATTACAGACGAGTTCAGGTATAAAGCACGTATTTTGATATGCAGTTTACATCATCTGAGATAATAAGAACTTATAATTCTGGTCCTCGGAATCATAAAGATGGATGTATTGTAATGCTTCTCAAGTATAATAACTTCGGAAGCATTTGATCGCCTGTGCCATTTTTACGATAAAGGCGGATACGAGAAATTATTCTGACGTATAATGTCACACTCTCTAGAATTAGTGACTGCAATTTTGCATATATCTAGATATTGTCCCATTCAATATTCTTTTGGCTATTCAAGAAAGTGCAATGTCCCTGAACTCGCGTAACTAATGCATCGTGATGTCACAGATATCGGCCGCGCCGCCCAGCGTCGCTCGCGTCACTCGCTGTCAGTAAACATTCACTTTATAATTTGTTACCCATTCGTATACAGTTGTGATGTGTTGAAAACTACTTCCAATTATTCCAATATCTAAAATTGATACATACATCAAGAAGCAGTTAAAATTTTCTGTTTTTTTATATTATTCATTCATATAAGGATATGAAGAATATGATCCGGTTAATAATGATCGGCTTGTACACCAAAATAATGAAATATTAACATCTCTTCAGCGCTTTACATACTCTTGTACGTTATTTATTTTATCAGAAATATACTGAAACCTTTTACTATGTTATCTTAAACACATATTGATATTGTTAGTATTCAACACAACATGACTCTAACACCACATGTGCACGTATAGCGCATTTTGGCAATAGACCATCCTCAGCTTCAATAACAAATAGGTACTGAAGAAGAACGAGGAACTCAATGTAAATATACAAAGAATACCATGCTCGTGTCTGATGTGAGATGAAACATAAAAAAAAAAATAATTCAAATAAATCATAATACTGATGCGGGTACGACAGATCCAGATATTTGTCGTCATCGCCGCTATCATCCGTGTCAAATTATGGCATATCGGGACACACGATACTATATGTACATAAATATCTCGAAGGATACTAATAAATCAATCACCTGTGGTAATACTTCACCGTAAACACGATCAACTCGTAATGCAACCTGTATATAACAGCGAGCGTCCGTTAGACACAAGCTATATCTCGTGGCTGGTCGTCAGATTGCCGCGTGCTCAAGCGGGCGAGTGCGTCGCTGAGCTTGCGCCTGCCGCGCGGCAGACCGCCCGCCGTCGGAATCGACAGTAGCTTCTTCAACATGACGCCACCGAGCGCCGAAGCCGTCACGCCCAAGGAAGAAATTAAACCTATTATCACCGAATCTGTCGAAACCTCCCTCACGATAAAGGCCAAAGATCTCGACCGGCCCACAGAAGTCGAGATAACGGACAATGATCGGTTGACGGGCGAAAGAGTAATACCCGTGGCTCAAGAAGGCGAACAAGCGGATACATTCGTCAAGGCTTCCCGCCCCGATATTAACCCCAATCCCCATTCGTGAGTAGTCGCCATGTTGCCACTCACACACTCACGCGTGCCCCCCATGTATTATGTAGAGGAACACCCATGTGAATTCGAACAATATAGAATAGATATATCATGAATTCTAAATTATTTGATCATTTCATAGTACAGAAGTGGGGACAATGAAAACCGATTCGACGCACGTAATCTTGTCTGGCGTAGAGGTCTGGAGACGACTGCGTTTAAGGGACAACGTACCGAATTTTATGGGCAGTCGGATATAGTCCCCATTTCTGTTCTAAACATTTTCGTTGGTTGTTAGGTTAAAATGTTCACTTCATTATATGTACCGATCATGTTCGTATATGTCTCAAGTATGAATGCGAACAAAATGTGTCCATATTATTTTGTTGGTTATTTTACATTTGGTGTATATTTTTGTTGTGTTGTTGTTGTTGTACGCGAAACTTAAAACTTTGTATTTTGTGATTGTCTCTGTTTATCATTCATTGAAATAAATTGGCAATTGTTTAAGTAAGATATTAAGAGAAGCCGTAAAATAAATATCAATCACAGTTAAAATTACGATAGGCTGTATAATTGATCAGCTTTTGACGTTTGGTGAAAGAATGTATTAAAGTATATTTTATATATATAAGTAGGAAGTTTCTTATGATTTTTTGAATACAATTTTTATTTCAAAATTGTTCAAATTCGCATCCCAACAACACAAAACACAAGTGTGTACACTAGTTGAGAGACTTATTGTTTTACAGTACGGAAAGATCTAACGCTGCGGCTACAGTTCAGATTCTTTAACAACCTGGCCAAGGGGGCGCGTAGCCAATAGAACAGAGGTCAGGATACACTGATGGCACGGCTAACTGACCGCTTTGTTACAGCTTAATGACTTGGCTGAATGAGTGACGACTTACACACACTTAAGTGCAGTCTTATTATTTAGGGAACACCTCTTGTGGCCTAAGATTATAAACAAAACATTATTACACACACTTGCCTTGATAGAAATACAAGTTAAAGTTTTAACACACAGTCAATTGGCACATTATTACAAATATGTATATAATAATACATTAACACAAAGAAAAATGTATTGCAAGTCACAAGAAATGTTTGAGGTTAAACTTGCAATATTCCTGTTTATAAGACTGCACATCTATCTCTCTAGTCCAATATGACACTAATGTCGTCACCACTCGCCATTATTGCCATATTTCTTTATAGTCTTAACAATTTTATACTCTTTTTAACTCTTTAAATTAATTCTTCAACAACTTTCCATTTAAATATCGACATAAAATAAAACTAATACATATATTTTGTTGTGATTTTTTTTACTATTATCTATAATAACGGTTAACAATTACTTTCTAGCAGGGAGGGGAGTGTAGAACAGAACGATATTATATAGAAATGGCCGCAAAAATCGGTAAAACATCATTGTTTTGGCGCGAATGTTGTTGGCCATTAAACAGTGCCATTGCTAAATGCGGGTAACAATAGTTTTTACAGCGTAAATGCTTAGCTAATCAAGAATTTTCGCTTAGAGAATCTTCAACGAGGCGACGCTGTGGGGTCCTTATTTCGACAGGATAGTCACAAATGTTTGAATATAATTATATTAACTGTTTACGTACAATTGTTTCCTGAACTCTTGACACGCATGGTTTGAATACTAACTTGAATGAGGAATGATTTTGATATGAAACTTACGTTCATGAAGACTACGTTAAAAGCATGGATTGAAATCATCCTGCAATGTGTTTTTGATGTCATAATGATTGAATTGTTTATTGTATTATGTACCCAATGTTTTTAATTATTATTGCCGATATTCGCAATTTTAACAGTTTTAGTTAAAATAGCAAAAATACATTTTTAAATTATTATGTAATTTAACTGTTATAATAAATATGTATTTTAAAATAATAATTATGAAATCCTACCATGCTTTCTGATAGCAATGTTGTTTTAAAACTGCTATCACTTTTCGCATGATCTAAAACACTTGTCTAAAATGTTGTGATGGTTGATCTTTAAAACGATATTGCTTTCAGTTATAAAGCATACCCCAAAATTTAATAGTATAATTTACTTAATGTCCAAAATATTTTTTCTTTAATAGCGAATATCGGTGATATATAAACATGTATATAAAATGTGTGACTATGTCTCGGTGTGTATGCATTGCAGTACGCCAGCTGCGCCGGAGCCAGAACAGCGCTTAGAGCCTTGAACTGTCGCTCGTGGTAAGTTGGTACTTTATTATTTTGACATTCATCAGCTTCGTCATCGCTTAGTAATCAGCTTATAGCAGAAATCTGAACATAGACATCATATTCTCGTAGTACATACAAGTAACAGAAAAAAAAAACGAATAAGTGGTAAAATAAAATGTTTAAGTTAAATTTTGTATATGTGTAATTCGATAATTTATGCACTTTTGCAAAACACAAATGGTTTGTAGTTTAAATTTGTTCTGAAGTTTTAGTCCAGAGCCAAATATAAGTTTGGTTAACATTCGTAGGGCATAACCTAGATAAAAATAACTACGAACATTAAGTCTCATCTGCATTTAAATATATTGTATTGTAGCGATTTATATATTATTTTTTGTAAATAAATACTGTTAAAGCATTTACATGTCGCATGTTTCTGCATACTCATTTGTCATGCATACTTTGCGTATTTGTCCCAACCTTTACTAATAATGTTAAAAAACCTTAAATATGTAATCTGCTGAGTGGACCCTTATTTAATAACTCTTAATACGAATGAACTTTTAAGGTTCACATTTACGAATTAAAACATCAAAAGTCTAACTACAATATAATATTTTAGACTTTTATACAAATTTTAATGTTATATGATAAAAACGAACATTACATCTTGATTAAATAACAAAAATACACAACACTTATACATCCTGTGCTTTAATATTCTTTCAGTTCTTTACAAATTTTACATAAACCAAACCCTTAACTATAGTGAAGCTATAATAATACGTACATTACCTAGCTTTTTAATACATTTTATATTGACGCGCAATGAAACACTATTTACTATGCTTTGGTTTACATAATCTATAGTCTAATATTAGATAGGTAGTTCAGCAACTAAAATAAACTAATAAATAAGGGTGTTATATATTTTTTAACATCGGTAGAAATATTATCTAGGTATGAAATAATACAACAATGTCTCGCTAATATTGAAAACATAGGATATTAATAATAAATAAGTTTATTTCAGGTCAAATCTACAGATTATTTCACGTCATATTTCCGAGAAACCCATTTTAATGACCACATTCTTTGATTCAAATTCTAATATTATCTACTAGTTTACATCATAATGTTGTAAATTCATAGATAATAAAAAAAGTAGCAATATAAGTCTAATTTAATTATACAAATTACAGGCGGTCGCATTCGTCGACTGACCCAGTTCACTCGCAGCCGCAGTTACGTGGTGGGCTGGATCCCGTAGCAACGCACGCGCCCGCTGGCTACGCACCCGCTCGCGACATCTACCGACACACTTGTTATTGGGTATTTTATATCGATTATGTTTTTTAAACAAGGTAAACGTAAAAAACATCGCAATTATTTATTTTAATGAGTATATTTCATATTAAATGACTATTATAGTTAATTTGGTGTCTACAACAAACGTTCTCTAGTTTTTCGTAGAATGTTATGAATTAAAAATTATAATATGTTTATGCAAAGTCAAACTTACCTTTAACTACTTGGCTTTTTGTATATTAATAAATAATTAATATGCTCAAAATTTATTGATATATAAAATACTCAATCACAATATATTTGTACGGCCAGATAATAATCATGTGCGTATGGCGAAGAATGTTGTTAGCGAACAAGAACTGATATTTTATTAAGTTGTTATTCTAAGAAATGGCGAAAAATCACCATGATTTGGAAATTCTATTACCATCGCTAGTAGGGCAGGTCCATAACTAGTATATTTTAATAAAATCTCAATTCTTGTGTATGTATGAACGATGTAAGGTTTAATATTAATTCTTATAGTGTGCTAATGAATTCGTATTAATTTTATTATGATATTAAATTGTAATATATTTTATAGACGTGCACATTCCATTAATGCGCAACATGCTTCTCTTATGTTTTATAAATAACACTGTTACTTGATAAAACGATATTAAGACATGGATTATCTGAAGTTAGTTTTCTATTTGTGTCCATAGATTTTATAAGAAGACCTAACGAGACAACTTTTAAGATGATCATAGTTCTTCTACTTTGTTTTTACAATATGTGTTAATTTTTACATAATAACTATGAGTAAAATAATTTAAAATTGTGTTAAATATAGGTATGATATTATCAATTAACAACCTGTAGTAGTGTTTAAAATGCAATTATTTTTTGCCTTAATCCCGTAGATACTCTATACTACTATTTATCTACCTCGACAGAGTTCGCTAGTTCTAAGAGTATCGCGGTATGTAGAGTTCCTTTACATAGATAATTTTCTTCACTAAATTAACATTAAACTAATGATAAATTTCGACTGATTTTAAGACTTGCCATTGTTTTATAATCAGACACGAAGAGAAGTCATGTTCTGCGTCAATGGAGCGTAAGTTTAAATATTTCAATAAAGCACTAGGTTTGTTCGCAGTGTCTAGCAACTTTTACTACATTCGCCTTAAATGGAAATTTTGTATTTTTCATAAAAAATGTAGCAAGTAACTAGTGATGTACTGAAGCTTTTGATATTGAATTAGCTTTTATAACGTAACCTTTTGCTTTCTTGAAACAAAAAAAAAAATGCTTAAAATATAACTTTATGTATATTTAGTGAATCTACTGGGGAACTGAGTGTCCATAACATTGTGATACAGATCATCATATTTTCCATTTAAAAATGCTTCGATTGTTTTTCGTCTGTTTAGTTTCAATAAGAGAGATTATTTGTATATGAATTTAGATTTTAAAATGTAATATTCTTTTATTGTGACAATTTATGAAAAAAATAATAATATAAATGATAATTTAATTGTAATGTTAGTTTTATTTATGTTATGTTATGGTTCAGGAGCATTTTGATCCAACGAAAACCTTGACTAGTAGAGTCGCAGTTCTGTAGTTTGTGACAAATGTAAAATATTAATAAAGTACATAAACAATTATATTACGCCTTTTATTAGAGATATAATTATTTACCCTTTTATTTTTCTTTCCGAATTGATGTAGGAACATTCAATGTTTAGTACGTGTTTCTATATCTACCACGAGGCGAAACATTAGGGAAGTAACGCCTATCATTAGTGTTTTGGCAATTGGCCATTTAGTTTCTCATGGATATAAATAAAACAATACTTTTAACACAAAGCTTTATTTTTGATCCATAAGATATGTTTTCATAATTATTGATGAAAAGATACATTATATCCTAAAAACATATTATTTTAACTACTGAAATATAATATCGTTAATATAATAAGCGTTTGAAATGACCACTCAGATTCTACTTCCTATACTATTAGTAAAGCTGTATTTAATTTTGTAAACAAAAAATTTGTATGAACTTCCAAAATGACCAATATGTTGAAACGACACCACAAGGGTTTCGTTATACTGATGTCATAAAAATGTCTGTTAACCTTTTGCACGCCAGCGGTTATTTACGTTACCTCACCCCCGACGCCAAGCCTAGTAAAAAATGGGTGTACTACGCCAAATCGAATATCAATTGATCGACTACTATAAATCGAACGACTAAATACTCGAAAGTTCATAACATCGAATGGTTATTAAATCGAACATTCAATACATCGCACACTCAATTCATCGAGTGATCAAAATATCGAATGTTTGTTTGATCGAGTGATCAAAATATCGAATGTTTGTTTGATCGAGCGTTCAACGCATCGCATATTCATCCTATCCAAAGATCAATACAAATATTTTTTAAGAATACAAAAAAAACTAAATTTTAATTGCATTGAAAAGGCAAACGCAAGATTGGGAAGACCTTCTTCACAAAAGAGATGTTAATGTTATAGCAAAAATAATTGTTTAAAATATAGCAAAATTTAGACAACTTTAGTAGTCAATTGCGTCCTGGTCACGGAATCGCTCAGCAACTAAAGTGGTCGATGGCGTTCAAAAGGTTAATGGTCTTGTAGTCGACAGTTCCAAAAAGTTTGAATTGATGTTGATCTAAGTGGTTGTTTCATGATAATTGACTGCTTAAATACGTAAGTACTATAATTTCTTCCACCTTATATTCAAAGTTCAGGTTTATAATCCAAAACCAATTAATGTTTTGTTTGTAAGTATATGTCCGAACATCGACATGAAAGTAAGAAGAATTAGTTATTTCAGATAATCGTGGTAAACTTCAGTGGTGAACGTACATTTAAGTTAATTATAATTTATAATTGAAAAATTATACTTTAATTGAAAAATTAACCATTCTAAACAGTAGTCAGAAGGTTAATCACTTACGACTACGACAACATAAAAATATCTTCATTATTGTAGGGTTATTGTAGCGCATTTCCTATGTTTTTATTTTTTTAAATGTTTTTGAATACTCTACCAAAAAGTTTACAATATACTACTCAAAATTGTTTCAAAATTAAGATTAATAACATTCGACCACCGGAAGGACTCGAACCTGCATCTTAGGCTAAGCCCCTAATGCCTTTACCAATAAGGCTACGGTGGAACCCTACCGGTTATCGAAATTTATCAATCTCTTTTATAACACTTCTCTCAGGGGGTATTAAATTGATATAGTTAAAACATTTAACGCATGCATAGTAAACGCTGATTAGCGAAGGCATTTTAATCAGTTATAGTAATATCGTTACGTTTAGCCTTCAAGACACCATGCGGCTATAGTTTACACAACTTAAGACTATTGTCCCCACATAATAAGTAATTATTAAAGAATAGCATTTTGATAATAAGGTTTCTAAACATTTTAAATTTTTTATCAACTTTTTCAAATATATAAATGCTTAACACTTCTTAAAGACAATTTATTGTCATCTTATTCGGAAGACTGTGTGTATTAGAATATTAAAATCAAATAATAAAATCTCCAAAAATTGTTGTTCATGAAGATTATATGAAAGTTATATTTTGGAGTAGCTATTAATAGCGATGCGATTCTCATAAAGCCATAATAATAATATACGATGGATTATTTAGAAAATTACAAATAAAAGATACATTTTTAAAACGTAACAATTGCTATTTTATATTTGATATTTATATAATAACCATAATCGAACTGTGTAGTGAGCCATTAATATTATTAATTTCGTATTGTTTCTTTAATTATTTTTTAATCAAGTATTGTTAAGATTGTATGATTAGAAATTCAATCATTTAAAGAAATGTACTCTCTATATTTTGTTACGAATATCGCTACCTCGTGATATTCACCATCGCAAATAACTCTGTTAATATTTGTCAAAAAACTTCCCTTCGAATAAAATATGTCTATGAATTGAATATTTTTATTAAGATCAAGCACTCTATATAAATACAACATTTAATAATGAGTGCTGTTTACACCAAGGGTTAACAGCAAAAAAATAAATGAAAACCAAAAAAATCACGCGAAAAATGTATATTTTTATAAAACAACACAACATCTAACAAAATGTTAATTTACGCTATAATAAATGACAACATTGCACCATTATTAAAATAAAAATAGGCGTTTAAAACGGCTCTTATCTATTTACATATTTTATAAACTTCACATCGTGTGAAGTTTATAAAATATGTAAATAGATATAAATAGAAAAAAAACAAAATAATCTATAAGCAATGATTAGTATGTAAGTAATACTTTGTCTCTGTCGCTCTGATAAAAAATGTACCGTAGAGCGAAAGGGGCAAGCTGTCCTGCGTTATATCCCGTTCCCGTGTGGACCTCATCTAAATTTAGTCAATGACATTCACAAATACAGTGGCAAAATCGGTTCAGTATATGCAGAAATGACCCCCTACAACCTCACAAACTTGATAATATAGATAAAAAAAATACACTGCTAATGCAAAAAATTGACAAGGCCTCATACAATAACCAAAATCACATAACATCTTACAGATACGATTTTAAAATAAAGTTTAGTAAAAATGAATGAAACGATATTCAAATATATTATTACACTCACACCCGGTTTTACAAATCTCAATAAAAGCAACAATACACTCACACCCGGTTTTACAAATCTCAATAAAAGCAACAATCATAACTTCAACGTAGATTTAGAAGATTTAATAATAGGCTAGTCGACTCATATCTAACGTAATAGTGGAAATTCAGTTTTAAGATCTTATCATATGATTATAATTTTTACTGCAGCAATGACGTCATGTCACAGATAATCTATATCAGGGGTGGCCAACCGGTCGATCGCGATCGACTGGTCGATCCCGGCAGCTATTACAGTCGATCAACTCATATAATAAAAAGTGATATTTGAGTCTACAAATACGTGCCACATAAGCACAAAGTTAGTGTTTGTCGTATAATAATCTGAAAATATAGCTATTTATCGTTCCATTGACTTATACGATACGTGATTCAACGTTATGTATGCCATATAGTCGATCGCACACAGTCAAAAGTCGATCTTAGGTCTTATTAAGTTGGCCACCCCTGATCTATATAGACTATAATGACACCGTTTTCATCTCTATATGTCATAAATATATTAAAATATTTATTTTAGAACTTTTTAGTCCTTAAAACAATACCATAAAACCATTCTTTATCATATAAAAGCAATAAAAAAAGTGTCAACTAGCCGCATTAATGATTTTAGTGTAGTTACACTAAAATCTAGATAAACATATATAGATAGATAAAAATGGCTTAAACCTTTTCAGGTCAGTAGACAAAAAAGGTCTTAGCCAAATGCGTATTTGCACAAAAAAATATCACAGGATATTGTCTTGTGCAAATACGAATTGTACTTATATATTTTTGGCTAGACAGTAACGCTTCTTAGTAATTACTACTTAGTAATTGTTTTCAGTAACCAGGTAATAGAAGAAGTACTAAGCTACTCATAAATATTAAAACTATACAAAGTTTCATTATTGTCGTTATTGGCTAGCATTAGCGCCTACTAAGTACATAATTAGGCCTAAGCTAATTTCTAAATACTACCAAACATTCTAAATTATAAACTTGAGTTATTAATAGAAATTCATACGTCGTTATTTTTTCGTAGTTCATAGAAAGAAACTTACTTTCAAAGAAAAAACACAATTGTAATATTATGCGTAACGAATTGGTTATTTACATGCGAAACATCATTCACACCAAAAACAATGAACGATGCAATGATGCAGTATCACCGACGATGTACATGTCGTCGGTGATACTGCGTAAGTCACAAAAGCTAATAAGATTGAATGTAGCAAAAGAAGAAAACCCACTCACCAACTCATGTTAGGAACTTCGTAATATAGCCTTCCTAGATAAATGGGCTATCTAACACTGAAAGAATTCTTTCAGAGTGAATTTTTTTTTCAAATTTTTCTTCTTCCTGAGTTTAGAGCGTGCAAGTAAAGAAACAAACTCTTCAGCTTTATATTTATATTAGTATAGGTTAGCCACTGTCACTTACGCGGTATCGATATATTTTTTATACTTTTAATAAATTGGAAATCAGCCCTACTTTTGTAATAAAAAATAATATAATGTCTAAATTCTATGGAATGTGTATTATAATATTACATAACATTCATAAATACCATTTAAAACTAATAGTTTACAAAACGATGGCACTGCCCTAAAGTACCTACTAAATACAATTAATTACATTAAAAATAAAATGTACAAAAATAATACAATGTTGAATTTAAGTCTAAGTACTTATCGGTGCAATGAAAATACATTATAACACAACTTATATTTAAAATTCGCTCCCTTCTTTTAATCGAATCGAATCGATTTGTTTTACAGATGATTTTATAACCAAATAAAAAAAAATGCATTACAAACATTTCTTAATCAAAACATTATATTTTCTAGGCAAAGCATTCTTTCATTTAAATTTATAAATAAGTACAAAAAGTATTAAGTATGTATTGACGCACATATAATAATTCGATCATCCAATTTATGAATTTCGAAATGGGAAGAAATATTTGTATGTTGGTATCTCGCTGCACACTGGGCCATGTAAGTGCGAGCATAGTCAAATATATTGAGCGCTCACTCGCATTTATGGATCTTATTGCGACAAATATAGTACATTTAAAACCAAAGTACATACAGTAATTTGGAAAATCAAGCAATACTCGAGAATATTATATGAAATCTCTCAATATCCTAAATAAACTCTTACTATCAGCCCCAAGAAAATCGATTAAAGCCACTATCTACCAACAACCACTTAATATTACACATACAATATTAAAATTGCTATCAAATAAATAATATTAAGCTAGAAACTAGCTGCACCCATTGTAAAAACCTAAATAATCAAATTAGCATAATAAAGAAAACAAAAAGGTGCACACTTAAAAAAAACCGCCAAACGCTCGCATCTCAACCGATCGTACAGAATACAAACACGTGCGGCGACAGCCGATCGCGTCCGGCAGGATGTCAACGTACCCGACGGTTATTGTCACTTGCGCATGTATCCGCTTCTACGCCTATTGACGCCATCTTATCAGCCTATTGACGTTCACTGCTGAACATAGGCCTCCCCAATCGACTTCCAGCGATAATAATCGCTAGCGGCCTGCATCAACTGACTCCTTGCGACCTGTATATGGTCGTCGGTCCATCATGCAGGCCGTCGTCCCTGACAGTTCGTGATCTCCACTCGAGAACCTGTCTTTCTTCTATTCCTAATTATCCTAGACTAGTTTTAGGAATAAATCTAGTTAACGTAATGTTCTAGGTTTTGCAAAATTTGTTTAGTTCCGATACGATGCGAGCCGTTTGACGGAAATCATCCTTTACATTAATTTGCACTTTTGTTTGACAAAATTATAAAGCGGAATGATATATGTTTGGCATTTATAAGATAATATCTACATATCTAGTAGGTTAACGTTATATATTTAAAAAGCTTTTCTAAGTTTCATATAATATTAATGAATCATCTACAATATAATGACATTAAAAAAAAAAAAAAATGACTGAACTGTATTTGAAAATACTAAAATGCTACAAATTCCGACATAATATTTATATACAATGTGTTAACCGTTAAACCTTTTAAATAATAGGTAACCGTTTTATCATTTTTTTTATTATGTCTCAACTACATTTCGGAATCGGACAATTATACTAAAGTGTCTGAACAAAAACCAATACCTCAATTTTCCAACAAATAAACTTTTGGTGATGAAAATATTTAAAGTAATTATTTAATTAATCTTCCTTTAAGGTACTTCCAAATTCAATATTTCTGTAAACCCCCAATCTAATTGGTATTAAAAGTCAATAACATAGAAGGCACTCTTCCTATGTTTTCTATAAACTTCTTTGAATGGAAATTGGGGGTTTATGATCATACACTTCTCAATTATCCAAGATACTAATAGTAAATAATACATTATAAATGAAAATAAAATATAAAACAACAGAACCTGTAAATACTTAAACATTAAGTATACTTGGAGCAATCTAGATCTCTTTTCCATTTCTGAACTGTATAATAATTAATGGGCATATTGTTTAGTCTTCATGCCCATCCGTCTGTTAGATTACTAAAATTTTTATTTATTTATCAAATCAATAAAAAAATCCAAAGATACAGAGCAAAAACAAACTTTAAAGACCTAGTACCTAGAAGTGACGTCACACGAAATTTCAACGCGCTGTATCCTCGTCATTTTTTTGTTTTGAGGAACGTAATAAAATACCTGTCCAAATTTTTTTGGTATTCTAACTGACGGACTTCATAGAGTTTATTTTAGTTTTCATAGCCATTATATTGTATTATGTTTCTTTTTAAATGTGTGTAATATTACGATTATTGTAGTATATTTTTCAAAGTAGATTATTTAACTCTTTAAGGCTGTATTTTTCATAAAATTGTATAGGTTTTGTTCTTTATTAGAAGTTGATAGAGTTGAAATTGTGGTGGCAACTAGAGGCCGTTCGAGGCTTAATTATTAAATCAGGATGTATTGAATTGCTATGGTATATTATAGGCATTACCAGAAATATTTCATACAAGTATATGGCAGTATGGTAAAGATTAGATTATAATATATGGCAGTAGTTGATAAGATTTATTAAATTTATTACGACTTAACTTATTAAGCCAGAGCTACACTAGGGGACATTTCGTCAGCTACTTGTTAACCCCTCGTGCTAACTATAATGCTTGTCACGTCGGTAGTGTAATGGGTGGGGTTCGAACCGGCGACAAGCTTGGCATGTCGCCGACACATGTCCCGGGACATTTGTCCCCTATTGTATCATGTCCAACATTTTAGAAAACATTTCGTTATTAACTAAATCTTTCATTTTATGAAAGTTTTTTAATATTTCTTAATTATTTTGTTCTGGTAACGCCTAAAAATACCTGTTTAATTTAAACATTAGACTTCGTTGACCATTCTCTCCGAGTCGTCTTCTCTCCATTTAAGTAAATCGTCTAGAAGTGCTATTAAATGAGGGTTTCCACCAAGCCGGTCCACCTGAAATATTACAAGAGTTTTACATTATATACACCGGGTTATATACTTCCGTCGTTGCTAATAACCGGCAGGACGATTTGCCATCAATATTACTATCAAAACGAAACAATAGGTAAAAGTTTGTCTTAGTACTCATTCACTATGACTCGGGGGCGCGGTCACGAAATATCAAACATATGGCGTAATATCCAAGTGTTCACATGCGAAACGCACGTGCGGTCTAGGTAGCGGGTAAGCTTGTGTTTGGCGCACGCGGCGCGCTCTCGCAATTATCAAACTCGGGAGATGTTTGTGTGTGTTCACGTCGAACTAGCGGCGGAGCGCGCGATTCACTCGCGATGTCAGGTAAGACCAACAAGTATGAACTTGTCGCTTGAAACGGTAGAATAGAACGTTTTCATCATGTCTTTGAATACATAAAAGTTAATTTAGCGCTGTTCAGGCTAAAACACCTGACAAGACGTCACACTCGCGCAAACGTCTGGCGGCCACTGTGAACATGAACTCGCCACGTCTCCGCGCTCGTACCCGCCGCCGCGCCTGCGCGTTCCTTCGTGAACAAGTACTGAAGGAGACGGCATTTTTTTTTTTTTTTTTTTTTATGGTTGATTTATTATTTATTTATATATTTAAGGACAACCAACAAAGCATACACCAAAAAAATACATGTTAAAGTACACATATGATTATTACATTATATAGTGTAGCCTTAAACGGGCAGTGGCAATATAGTTACCACCATATTTTGAACTTTATGTACTTGTAATAAAGATCAAAACCAATCAATTCTAAACATACCTACTGCCCTATTAAGGGTTAAAGGCTGCCACGTCATGCATTAAACATAGGAGAAGAAAACGACGGTACAAAAAAAATATACGTATCTAGATAGCTACATAAAAAATACAAAACCAAAAAAAATACAGTTAATTGTTACAGTTAATAGTTATATCAATTTAAATGAAATTTAAATTTAAATTATTATTAAAATCTTACTAATTTATGCTGGATTTAATTGATAAGTACAGTCGATTTTGTTGCACATTGTGCTACCAATGAAAAGAAATGTTAAATGTACGTGGCAAAATGAACACAACAAGATAATCTAGATTGTACGAACAGTACAGAACCTTACGCCTTTTAATGGTAAAAAGCGATCGAAGAATGGGGATCGGGTATGGGTAACCCATGGGAGGAAATGGGTTGGTCATTATGCAAATAATACCTCTCTCCTAGCTTCTGCGTCTAAAGCTTCCAGCGTATCCCGCGTGTAAGTGAAACTGCCCATTCGTTCCAACAGAGTAATGCAGTATCGCTTAACTTCCAAGTCTCGAGTGCGTTGACGAAGAATATCTGTACAGTTATGTTAAGGAAATTGATTTTGTATGAACACGTTTATTGGTAATGTAGACGAATCGATCGTACTTATTTTAAGTCAGTCAGAAAACATAAATTATTGACTAATATATTAAAAATAAACATATATTGTGATGTAATTATTAAATTTTAAAGATTATATATTAATTACATTTTATTTATAATGTAATAGGATAGTTATATTGTTTTTTAACTTATCTCTCTTTTTTCTTTTTAGTCTCTCTCTTTCTACCTACGTTGTGACACCCGGAGAAGAACGAATATACGTAACTCCGGCATCATTCTATGTCTGATTTATTTTAGAAATTAGTTAACGAATAACTACCAAATAAACGGAAATTTTTAGATAGATGTATAAAATGATGACCAAAAATGCATAATTTCAATTCGGCACTTCTCTCAATCAATCATCACCAACATCATCAGCCCGTATGCCCGTAGAAAGGGCATTTGCCATAGTCACCACGCTTGGCAGGCGGATTGGGTATTATGTTGTACCACACAAGGAAACGCTGCTACCCGTTCCTTGAATTACGATTATTATAGATGATGTTATAACAATCGGGACCAACGGCTTAACGTGCCGTGCTTTCCGATGCACGGAGGGTAGTCCCTCAACCAACCAGTCCCGGAAAGAAATCTTAGAAATTACACAAACATTTCTTGTCGCACCCAAGAACACTTCTTCAATAGTATTGCTATAATTAAAGAGAGTACATATTTTTATGATTAAAAGTACATAAAGTTCAAAATATGGTGGCAACTATATTGCCACTGACCATTAAAGGGTTAAGTAAAGGATACGTAAAACTTGGTTATTGCCTTCGGGGTTCCTGATTGCATGTATGATAGGAAAACTGAATTTCCCTTCCGTCAGATCTTCGCAGTAGCTCTTGTTTTCAGTGTACTGAAAATAAATTTTAAAATATATATTAATCAGTTATTGTTATGTTAAAAAAGTGATGAATATAAACCTTGATGGATGGAGAGGGAGAGGAAGACCAAAGAAACGATGGATGGACTGTGTGAGGAATGATATGAAAGATAAAGAAGTAAATGATAGCGTGACGGCTGACAGAGGAGAATGGAAGAAAAAAACGTGTTGCGCCGACCCCAAGTAACATGGGACAAGGGCAGGAAGAAGAAGAAGAAGAACTTAAATACTTTGAATTATTTAAAAACTACAAACTAAGCAAGGTGGGTAATAAGAGGTACTCCGTGGGGCCAGGACAAAGTCTCAAGGCGGTCGCTGGCGGGAGGATAACGGAATTGAAAACCCAAGTGCAACTTATATTGTTTATTTGAAATGATACACAACCAGTGAACTCATACCTTCTATTAGACTTTCTTTATATAATAAAATATGAAATATTGTTTGTTCTTAATTTAAGTAAATAAAAATAATATTCTAAAAATTTGTTAATGCATTGTTAATTACGTATACAAATTATTCGTGTAAATTTCTAATAAACCATTTCATTTCATTATAAACATAGGTATAATGATTATATTATACCCTAAAGGTATTAAATATAGTTATGAACACAATAATGGTCAATAAACATTATTAATTGCATTAGTAAAATTAATTATAAAGACACGTCAGTTTTTAAAATACATAGGTAGTAATTAATAACTTTTTCATCATTTCAGCCGTAGGACTTCCACTGTTGGACATAGACCTCCCTAATAGATCTCCAGTTGTTGCGGTTAGAAGCGGCCTGCATCCACCGTGATCCCGCGGCCTTAACCAGATCATCCGTCCATCTAGTAGGTGGACGTCTACGCTACGCTTGCTCATCCGCGGTCTCCATTCGAGAACTTTTCGGCCCCAACGCAACGCCTTGCTATATGGCGTCCCCATTGCCACTTCAATGAACGAATCCGTTGGGCTATGTCGGTAACCCCCGTTCTTTTACGTATCTCCTCATTTCTGATTCGATCTCGTAGAGAAAACCCGAGCCTATGCCCTCTTCATAGCGTTGAGGGACTCTGAGCCAGGGGGTCTACTCCGAAGTGATAAATCCGAAGTATCGGCCGAATATTCGGACGTTTCCTACTACGAACTTCATTATATTTGGTCGGTCGGTTCGGCCTTTCATTCGTTCCGACCGAAGTTCTTTTGACGTTTGTTGTATCGTAAACCCTACTCTAAACAAAAAATGTCCGACCGATAATTTGAGTTTGACAAGAGTGCCATCGTGAGTTTTATGTCAAAATTTACGACTACAAAATAGCTATCTTGTGATTATCGTATTTTGTTGTAAGTATCGAATTAAGTTAATTTAATGAATTAATGTTATTATGTAGAGTTTTATATTTTGATTAAGTTGGGAAAATATAAAATTTTGTACAGAAATACAGTATTGTATGTTTTATTTCACTTTGTTACTCATTTCCAAATGGTAAAATATTATAAATTTCCTCTTTTTTGTGTCGAGGGCTAAAATTAAAAGTTTGATACAATTTTTCGACAATAATTAACAATTCTTAATTTGTTGTCAGACAAACAACTATAATTCGCCCAAGATATACTTCTCTTCTTTAGCCTCATTGATACAAGCCTTGAGCTTAGGGCTGCGGCCACTGTAAAAATTAATGTAGCTCATACCTTTTGAAATAAATTTAAAAGACTTTATTCGGTTTATAAATATATAAGGAAAAGTGAAAGACTGTATATTTTTTAAATAATATTTTCTTTATTCATTATACAATATTAAACTAAGCCAAATATGACTACTATTATTAACCTATAGTTTACCTAATAAGCTATGAATTGTAAAAACCAATAATTACAATGAAGTGATTTTTACTCACCTACTTATATAAAAAATACTTATTGTTGTCTATACCTAAACCTAATGATAAAGAAAGAACACATTAATAGGTGTTCCTCTAACCTATTAATGTGTTCTTGACTGTAATAGCTCTATGAGCTGCTGCATATGCCTGCACAGCTCTATAACAGCTAATCAGCTATACGTATGCCAGCTAGTTCGACATTTCTTATCTCCTCACGTTCCACACGGCCTTCTTCTATTCTGAATAGTCTGTCTCGCACAGAACTATCAGCTTGAACAGATGCAGACCGCCTGTATCTTCGCTGTCTTGTAGCTGTAAATAAATAAGACGTTTAAGGCATAAAGTAGATAATTATATATTATAAAAGAAAAGTATTTTTAAATATTAAACAAGTAAGCAACCAATCTTATAACCCATAAATAATTACTAAAATAGCTACTGTATTTAATAGTTTCAATTTCATAAATACTCAAAAATAATTTTACCTCAGAAAACAAAAACAAGAATTTAGTTTAATATTACTGCAAAGTTTTAGGTAATATTAAGATATAATTAAAGAAAATGTTTTATTTTAACCATGAATGCCCTACATAGTACATCAGTAGGTACCTATATTGTTAGTTTTATGAATGCAAAACTAAGAGTTATGTACAGTAAATGAATGACTTAAAATATATAAATAAATAAATTGTGTGTATTATAGTGTAACTTAAACTTACTGCCTAAAATATTATTTTGCAATACAAACCATTTAATTGAGAAAGCTCTCCTTCATGGTGGGATTGTGTTGAGGCTTCATTGGATGATGTCTCTGGAGTTGTCTGAAAAGCAAAATAATGTGGGTTGAAATAAAGCTGCATTATTTTATATATAAATAAAAAAAATGTCTGGCTGATCAGATATTTACAACACTTATGTTTGTGTTTGTTCTGGATTCTAAATAACTCCATAATTAATTACACACAAAATTTAACTAACAGTTTTGCAAAAACCCATGAGTAGTAACTAGCAAAAATTGCTGAGTGCATAGGCAGATTGCAATAAAAAAATAATGAAACAAAGTAATAAGCCTGTTAATTAAAAACACAGTAATAATACCCTGTACTTCGGACAACACAGAAATAATACTCACATTCACATCAAATGCCGGTACTCTTGCTGAAGTCTGCGGTTCACCAAATCCATCTCCCATTATGGAATTTTTTTTCATTTCCCATTGGGAGAGTGAAGGGGCTGTTGATGGTCCACCTCCCATAGCAGATGCAGACCTCCTACCAGCCGCTGCTGCCTTCTTTGCCAGATATTTTTTATCTGTCCACACCTAAAATTAAGTAAAATATAATAATCAATTAGTCATACTTATTAATTCATTATAAAAATATATAATTTAAAATGATAAAATCAAGTATATTTTAAGTCAGGTATTTCAATACAATTAATGATTAGGTAAAATTATCTAGATAAAAGTAACTAATTTTAAATTGTGTCCACCTACAATATTTCAATAGTGACAGAACCAATCGCACCTTAATTAATTGAAACTAAGGTTGTATGCTGTTTGTAATACCTAGGTACTAATATAGATAGAAGATTCTCTTTATTGTACACTATAAAATAAATATGACTACAGAAATTTACATTACAATAGATAGATAGAGTACAACTTAGAGTGAAAATAATTAGATTAAACTTACTTTTTGCCCATAATATTCAGCGTATGACTTATATCGTCCCACAGCCGATGGGACAGCGTGCGACCCTCGATGCTTCTCAAGTTTCCTCGAGCCAAATCATGATGCTCCTCAAGGAAGTTGAGAAGAGCATCAATTTGTGCTGCTGTCGGTGTAGACATGACGTCCTTAGATGTAAAATGTTTCTTCTAAAATGAATTTCACTTCCGAACTTCCAAAATACGAACATGAGAAAACGATAAACCCAAAGGGTACTTGTTGTTGTAAAGTCAATAGGTAATGTATGTCTTAAACACTCTACGGTCCGTGCATGCAAAAGTATATTCAGCTTGTTTTTTATTTACATCTCACCACTTCAACTTAAACACAACACTTCAGTCAGCACTTGATGATAAATGACCCAAATACGGTTATTGCTTTATAACAGTCGAGTTTTTGTGTGCACGATGTATTTGTTGCTGAATTTGAGAATAAGGAATAATTCTAAAACAACTTATTTGTTTACATAACTTTGATTACTTTCATTTTTTTTGCTATAAAAGGGAGGGATAAAAAATAATAACCTCACACAATCTGACATTTGACACTAAAACCAATAAGAATGGAGTTTTTTTTTAATTTTTACTATCGGCAACGGTAGGTAATCAATACGTTACGTATGATTTTGTTGATTTTTTGGAAATATTGTACTTAATGTAGTTAAAATTGATAAATTAAAAGCAAACTTCAATTTCCTTATCATAAACATTGATATTACTCTTTTATTCAACAGATAAATTACATCGAAATGAGTATTTATGGGTAATCACAACATGTCGATAAAACGTTCAACTCTAGTCCTAGATTTAGCTCGGTCCGAAACTCATTTGACAATTGTCTATTGTGCCGACCGAACTAATAGAATCCGAACTTTGTTCGTAGTAGGACAACAATGCAAACTTCGGTCGTGTTTCGGTCGGTTCGGAACGTTCGGATGTGTTACTTCGGAGTAGACCTCCTGTTCATAAGGCCTATAGTGAAGCACCACGTTTCGGTAATAACTTTTTATACGACTTATATTATTATTATTGTGTTATGTGCAGGTGAGTAGTTTTAATAATCTTTCACTAGTATAAATATATACTAGTGAACTCTTTATTATAAACATATAATAAAGAGGAAACATTTCTTTCCTTTTTATTATATGTTTATAAAGAGGAAAAATTGTTAGTTTGATTGCATAGCTCCGGATCTTCTAGACCGATTTCCAACATTATTTCCCCATTTGAAAAATATGTTATTCTAGAGCAGGGGTGGCCAACTTAACAAGACTTAAGAGACTGTTACACAGTCTGCGATCGACCATATGGGTTACATAAGGTTTCGTTAAAGTAAATCAAATGATAAATAGGTATTTTTTTCAGATTATTATGCAACAAACACTAACTTTGTGCGTCTGTCGCACGTATTTCAAGAAACATTGGACTAAAATATCACTTTTTGTTTTATTAGTTGATCGACTGTTTAAGCTGCTGGGATCGACCAGTCGATCGCGATCGACCGGTTGGCCACCCTTGTTCTAAAGTGTCATCATACTACTATACTTAATATTATAAATGTAAATGTAAGTTTGTTTGCTACGCTTCCACGCGAAAACTACTAACCCGATCATCATGAAACCTAGTCCACATATTCTTGGAGGTATTAGCAATAAAATAGGATACTTTTTATTAAAAAAATCAATGCGAGCGAAGCCACGGGTAAAAGCTAGTTATATTATAAATGTGAATGTAAGTTTGATTGTTACGCTGTCACGCAAAAACTACTTAACCGATCATCGTTAAACTTTGTACACATATTCTTTGAGGTATAAGAAGTAACAAAAAATCACGCTCCGACCCACTGGAGCAGAGTAACGCGGGTAAAACCGCGGGGCGTAGTTAGTCGATTATACGAGTAAGTAAAATAATAAAACATTTAGCAAATAATACACACAAAATCCTTTGTTTACTAAACACAAGCAAATAAAATAAAGCCTGGGTGTGACTCATTCATATTTAAAACAATAAAACTGTATGTAATGTTATCTTAACATTTTGACTTTCATGACAATGTCGAATGAACATTGACCCTAAGAAACGTCTAGCAAACATATTTTGTAATACATTACACGCATGGCCAAGACAACCTCCGTGGTGTAGCGGTATTTGGCTCGCTTTAAATGTCGAGGTTCGATCCCCACGCAGCGCCGGTCAAGAAATCTTTGTGTAGATTCAAAGATTTCTTTCCGGTTCTGGTTGGCTCAGGGACTACCCTCCGTGCCTTGAAAAGCACGTTAAGCCGTTAGTTTCGATTGTTTTAATTATATCGCATCGTTTCGTATGTAACAAAATATTACTACGGTCACCAACCCGCCTGCCATGCGTGGTGACTACGGCAAAACCCTCCCCGGGGAGGAAGCCCATGTTCAGCAGTGGGCTGATAATGATGATGATAGTTAAATAAGTATTACATTTACATAATTATTTAAAAAAACCGGCCATGTGCGAGTCGGACTCGCGCACGAAGGGTTCCGTATCAGTTACAAGTGCGTACCTATTTTTGATATCAAGAATAAAAAAGCGTATGTTTAAGAAATGAAATGTTATTTTATATTTTTATATTCGAGTTGATTGAATGATATGTAAATTGCGGTTTACGATTTATGACGTATTAAAAAAAACTACTTACTAGATCTCGTTCAAACCAATTTTCGGTGGAAGTTTGCATGGTAATGTATATCATATATTTTTTTTAGTTTTATCATTCTCTTATTTTAGAATTTACAGGGGGGGGACACATTTTACCACTTTGGAAGTGTCTCTCGCGCATACTATTCAGTTTAGAAAAAAATGACACTAGAAACCTCAACATCATTTTTGAAGACCTATCCATAGATACCCAAGACGTATGGGTTCGATGAAAAAAAAAAGTGTTTCAGTTCTATGTATGGGGGAACCCCAAAATTTATTGATTTTTTCTCTTTTTTGTGTGAAAATCTTAATGCGGTTCACAAAATACATCTACTTACCAAGTTCCAACATTATAGTTCTTATAGTTTCGGTAAAAAGTGGCTGTGACATACGGACGGACAGACAGACAGAAAGACATGACGAATCTATAAGGGTTCCGTTTTTTGCCATTTGGCTACGGAACCCTAAACAAAGTAGTTAAGAAAATTATTTTTGGGAATAGACGAAATATACGTTTCTAGAGATGACGTAAATTTGATTATTTAGATTTCATCATCAGCCCGTATAACGTCCACTGCTGATCATGGGCCTCCTCCTGTGGGAAGGTATTTGCCATAATCAACACGCTTGGCAGACGGGTTGGTGCATTATAATGTTGTACCACACAAGGAAACGCTGCTACACGTTCCATGATGTACGGTTATTTCGATTTGTTAAGAGGAATTCCATGTTCAGCAGTGGAAATAATCGCGCTGTTAAAATGAAGTACTTACATAAGGAATTAATTATTTAAATACCGACACATTCCGAAATTAGCACGTTTGAATAAACAAACTATTTGCCTTGATTTATTAGTAATCAGAAATTGATAGCTACTGAGAATCACTAAACCGACCTTTGGTACACGGTTGCAATACATGACGTATGCTTGCATAGTTGCATTAATAATTGTTATAAATTCCATAACCAATATGAATTTATCATCACTACATAGTATAAAACAAAGTCGCTTCCCTGTCTGTCCGTCCCTATGTATGCATAGATCTTTAAAACTACACAACGGATTTTGATGCAGTTTTTTTTAATAGATAGAGTGATTCAAGAGGAAGGTTTATATGTATAATAAATTAGCATTGCACTCGTGCAAAGCCGGGACGGGTCGCTAGTTACTCATAATTAGGGACCGGGTTATATATATTTGCAAATGCATTGGCATATTTAAGCCATTCTCAACGGTACTATCATATTTTACCTAATATCGAGTTATACGCATATTATCGGTATATTTAAAATAATTTTTCGAATGCAGTGCAGTCATAGATAATATCGCGAATTAATCCAAATGGTATAGTCACAAAATAAATATATACATTAATAATAATAATAGTTGTGACTTACATTTACAAAATTTTTAATTATTTGAATGTCATGTAACAAACTCTATGTGTTATGTCACCTTTGGTCGCCTATTCAAGGATAATTTACTAATTGTATTCAGCATACAATGTTTGAAATAAAATAAAATTAAAACTAACTTTTCTTCTTTTTTAGGACTGAATTGATTGATTTAATTAAAACTTATCATTTAATTTTGCTTATTCTGCCAATTATCATGGTCAATAGGTTTTATCGAATGAACGAAGCAGTAATAGACTTACCTCTCGTACAGTCAAATTGCAGTAGTCATCTCTTATCTGGAAGTACAGTCCTAGTATAGCCGATAGGTTGCTAAAGTCTGATTTGTTTTCGCTAAACAGCTGCATCAATCTAATTGCCAACATGAAAAGACCACCGGTTTCTGGAAACAAGAGAATTCAAGTTAATAGGAAGAAATAAAAACAATTTATTTCGTACTTCGGTATTTACATACATTATTGTACGAAAATACCAATACTATAAAATACAATAATAAAATACAGAATACTGAACGGGATACTGACTTTATTCGGACGGACGTTTATGTAGTTATCCCCAAGGCTTTTGCTACTTCACCGGGCATAAAGACGAGCAGAGCTCTAGCCTGAATAAATGCATACTGACTAAAACATTATTTTTGGTCTGTCAGTTAAATTACCAAAAAATATTGGACACGTATTTTTTTCGTTCCGTAAACAGAAGATGACGAGGACGGACCGCGTTGAAATGTCACGTGACGTCACTTCGAGGTACAATTTTACCTAGGAGTGGCATCACAAATAACATTATTGATTAACGTTGTGTTCCTGTAGTAGAGTAAGGTCGCCAGAGCTCACGGGGGGAAGTTAAAAGGGCCGACAGGACTCCAATATTTGGACCCCTACGTCACTTAACTTTTTTTAATTTTTCGGACCACCACCAGGATTTGCTACAACACCGGGAATAAAGGCGAGCAGAGCTCCAGCCAAGATAAATGGTTTGAAAACTACAAACTAAGCAACCTGCGTAAGAGGGCCTCCCCTGTGGGACTTGGACCTCGGCTCAGGGCGGTCAATGGCGGGGAGATTAAGGGATTATCCTTTTAGTTTTTCTAGGGAAGTTTTGTGCAACTGTCGCTCTACTTTACAGTTCGCAGGTCTCTCGGAATCAAGAAATCAAGAGCATTGCAAGCTTCTTTGCAAACTAAGGGTCGGGAGGGTGAGAGGGGAAGCGTCGCGTTCGCGGGCGCACTCTTCTCCGGCGGGTCGGATAGAGTTGTATCTGTGTAGTGGTGCTAGTTTCTTGGAGTCTCTGTACTGCTAGTTGGTAAGTTGTGATCTCGTCGTCTGGGTCGTCTAGGACGCCCCGAGACCGACGGTGTTTACGTTCCGACGCCTCTATCATCAACTGCTCGGTGGAAGGCAGTTGGAGGTCAGATAGTACAGTCATTGAAGCGAAAAATAGGGTCTTACCTCCGATTTTTTTTACTGAGAACCGATTTGCATGAAATTTCGGAATTTGATATGAGCTCCGCCTATTATTTTTAAGGGGTGTAAACAACCCCTTAATGGAAAAGTTGACTTTGAGCCATTTTATCGCTAGAAAACGATTAGTTTAAAGTTATTTTAAAGGTAATTAAAAGAGCTACAACTTTTTTCATTACAATATAGTGAAAAACCTTTTATATTAAAACGGTGAAGGATCAAAGGGCTCGAGAGAGACTGTGACTGCGCTGCCGCGCGCTCTTTAAACGATCATATCTCCGTCAATTTCAGAAAAATTTCAAAATTCAGAAAAAGACCTACATTTTTTATCATATAGTACTTTTATACGTATCATTCATCATTTTTGAGATATTATGAAAAGAAGGTGGTTTTTGTAAAAAATCGAAAATATTTTTTTTCTTAAATCGTGATGTTTTTGAAAATTATGTGTCCTAAAGCCGCCAAACTGCTAGAATCTATCAAACTCTTTATATTAAAGTTAATTCTTGACGGACTACGATTAATTTTAATTTCGGTGGAAATGGCACTTATGAAACCCATTGATTTAAAAGAAAAAACCATTAGATGTTCCTCTTATTTGCATTACAGCTCACTCATTTTACGTGCAAGACTTTTAACAGTGCTCATTTTAAAGCTTATTTCAAGACTACAAAAGCCTATTTAAATAAGATGTATCTGCTCGCCGCTAGATGGCATTGAATACATCGATTAAATTTCAGACAAAATAAAAAACGGCTTTGATCTTTAATATCTAGCTTAAGCACTTAGAACACTTTATAAAAGACCGATTTGTTTAATTTTTTACTGCTACACTTTTGTACAGCATAACATTTTTGGGAAAATACATATTTTTGGAGATATTTGTAAAAAACCGATGAAAACCGTGAAAAAATTCCGAATTTTCAATTGCCAATAACTTAAAAAGTATTGGGTTTTTTGAAAAACTTTATAGAAATTAGTTTCGTGAAATTAAGCCTTCTATCGATATCCGAGGTTATTTTGAAATAAAATATTACACTACCGAGAAGGGGTGGCAACCTCCACCAGGGTGGGTGCGGAGTTCAGATCATTTTCACTTTTGAAGTTAAGGGTAAGATGAGCCTAATTCCAAAAGTTCATGCAAATCGGTTCACTGTAAAAAAAATCGGACCAATAACGCTTCAATGACTGCACTAAGAATGTGAGTTGCGATTACGAATGAACCACGGTGCCCCGGTGGCGCGTCAAGTGAATTTACTTTGAACAGTTTGTAAGCGGTACAAACAACGCGGTATGAGCAAATACGGTGCTCGCGTACGTCATAATCGGTCGTAGTCACTTAACATCAGGTGGATAGGGGGGGTCACTAGCCTGGTCAGGAATAAAAAAATATATATCATTTGAATCATATCACAAAACTCGGTTCCGCGCGTGATTTTACCCGTGTAACTATCTAAAACTGAAACAATTTTTAAAATCAGTCCAGTACTTGCTGAGATTAGCGCGATCAAGCAAACAATCAAACAAACTCTTCAGCTTTATATATTAGCATAGATATCGCCGTAATATGCATTTGACATTATTGTAGAATAATTTCATGTCTTTTATATAATTATGCGAAAACGTAGAGTCGAAATGACAACTTTCACGGTTTTTATAAGTTTTAAGCCAGTTCGAAATGGTTTTATTTTTATGGTTTCGGTTGTTTTTTTCTATTACGATATCTGTCACAGTATAATGAATACGTACTTTTAATAGTCATCTCTTTATATTCTTCCTCCGAGGGGCACGTGAAGTTATCCCTCCAGTAGATCTCCAAGCCTTGTCCTCTGTGTAATTCTAGTAGTTGCTCTGTGTATACTCTTGTTGCCTGCAGTAATCAATCAATTATAATTATAAGCCTGTATAAAGTTTACTGCCGAACATTGAAGCAACCGTAGCCGCAAAGCTTAGGGCGTCGGACTTGCAATTATGTGGTCGCCGCCGGTTTGATCCCCACCCATTGCACTACCGACGTGAACCCACTCGTAAGACAAGCATTTCAGCTGAGTACGAGGGGTTAACAAGAATACTAGTAGTGTAAAACTCAGCTAGTAAACTTAAAAAAAAACATAGGCCTCCCTCGAAGATGTGGGCATCACGCAGGCAATATTTAATGTTTGGTAAATAAAGTCTGTTGTAATTATTACTATTATATCATATGCGATGAAATACGACCCTTATAAAATAATGTTTCGTTTTTAAAACGATACAACATTTGAAACTTCTTTTTTTCGGACGGTTTCCGAAATGAGATTAAGTGCAAGTTGTAGAAATTGAAATGAATTGTTTTAAATGATAGATTATGCACTATCATCATGACGATGATATCACATACGCTGCAGGATTACCTAACAATGCCATTGATTTAAGTTTAAATAAAAATCAAATATACCAATTACCAAAGGATGTCCAAGTTCCTGTGTTTTTTCCAACGCTAAAATCATCATATAGTTGGCAGCATTGATCGTACTTGCTACGCCGTAGATGGAATGCGCTACGGGAATGCCTCGACGAAGTATAGAATTGTCTTGGATATCATCGATACTAAAACAAGCAAAACGTACATTGAATATACATATTATGGGACTTATTTAATTAGTATGTGCTAAATAATCCAGCTCGAAGGACCATTTAATTATTTTTTATTTATATTAAGATAACTAGTTTCGCGCGCGCGGTTTTACCCGCGTAGATCCCGTGCCCGTGGGAACTTTGTAATTAACTAACTTTGTAAATGGACTATCCAACAATGAATGATTTTTTGAAATCTGACCAGTAGTTCCTGCGATAAGCGCGTTCAAACAAACAAACTCTGCAGCTTTATAATATTAGTATAGATTATATCATATTTTAATACATACATTATATGATTATAACCTACGTACTTATATTGATTTACTACAAGTTACTATCAACAGCATACTGCAATATAGGGGCCTCTAAGACACCTCCCGCACTAGGGAAATAAATCCCTGTGTCGCGGGGGACTTTACAAACATTCATTTCACGGACACAAAGAACACCCAGACTCAGAATAACTATTTGTGGTTCACACAAATAATTGTCCCGGGTGGGAATCGAACCCAGAACACCAGGTCTCAGAGGCAACTATCGTAACCACTGAGCCACCGGTGCACTTAAAAGATGACGTATGTTTTATTAACTATTTTATAACATCGGAATAACATATTGTTTGCGTATGTAAATATTTTGTACAGAGTTTATACAAAAGTGTTTACATAGCAAAGACGGTAAAGAGTCTTAAATTGTAATTGTAGTCAGGAACGTAATTTCTTGTGTATTTATTGCACACAAGAATTCATCCCCAACTAAACATCGTGGCTCTTGAAAGGTAAGTTCAAAAAGATCCCAAACACAAATAGGAAAATATCTATTAGCAAACCAACCCACAACGATTTCGCATGTAATAGTATCCAAACAAATAATAACATAAGTTAATTAGAAAGTAGATAATTCCTATACTTTAATTGTGGATTGTGCTAAACAAATGGTATTCTTAAGACTGCTCTCTAGACAAGACAAGACAAAGAAACAACCCCGCCGCCTACTGCCCTAGGCTCGGCCCGGGGAGTGGGGCACACGGGCCCCGCTCTCTCGAGGCTGACCCATGAGGAATACGCCTCTACACTCCGGACGTCCCTATAATTGAGCAAATGGGCCACTGTAAGTGTGGCCCAAGAGATCCCGCGGTACCATATTGGACGCGGGTGCCGTCGTCGGGGGGCCGGATTGCTCATCGTCCGGCCCCCACCAACGGCGGATCGAAGGAGTGTCCGGGGGGTTTTAGTGATGTAGGGTCCTCTCCTCGTGGTATGAGTTTAGCATGGAGAGGGCGAGACCCACATATGCCATCGCCAGTGCGCGTATACGCTGCAGCGGCGCGGCGGCTCGGCGGTGGGAATGTGTAAATGCATTTCCCCGCTGACAAATAAAAAATAAAAAGATAAAGGAAACAGCGAAGTTAAATTGATATTAAAGCTACAACCTGCACATAATATCTACTTATGGTAGCAAACAGTGACTTGAAAACTTATAGACCCGGAGACCTAACTTATGGACCTGGACCTTAAGTTCATAGTTAAGACCCCCCGTAAAATAGACAGTTCGGTAAAAACTACGAATGGAAATCTACCATTTATATTATGGTATTTGTTAAGGAAAACCTTATTCATGATATGAACAGGAAAATCTTGATGCACACACGATAAAAATATATAGTAATTTGCAGAGATGTGACTTATCTAAGATACAAGTATCTGAAATACAGATACAAGATACGTATTTCCATCTTGTATCTAAAATACTTTTAAATAAATCTATTTTGTATCTTGTATTTAAATATATTTTGTTAGGTTAGGCTTATGTATTTTATAAATACTTTTTCTGATAAAATACTTTTAGTAATATGTTAGTAGAAATTTATAGAATAAATGCGTAAAACTGATCATGTCCTTATTAGTCGATCATCACATTGATAGATGGTGACTTTTTCTTTCTCACGGAGGGTAGTCCCTTAACCGACCAGAACCAGAAAGAATCTTAGAATTTACACAAGGATTTTCTGTCCGGCGTGGGGATCGAACCCACGACCTATGTGATTTAAAGCGAGCCAAATACCGCTAAGCTGCGGAGGTTGTCAAAAATAAACTTAAAATCATTAAAATAAAATCTTGTTTTCTTACAAAAGTATTTTCATCTTAAGAAGTATTTAGAAGATACGTATTTTGTATCTAGTATTTCAGATACTATTCTCGAAAGTATTTTGTATCTGGTATTTGAAATACTTAATTTAAAATTATCTTGTATTTGTTCATGGTATTTTGGACATCTCTGGTAATTTGACACTATGTTGAATTAATGTTTACACTCACTGAAGCATCGAGACGTGTGTCATACGATTCGTTCCTATGGAGTTTACTTGACGAAATAGACTTAAGTTACCATAAAATCCACAAAAATAACAAGCAACAACGGAGTCAAAGTACGGTACTCAAGACTGTATTGTTCATGATAATCAATTCTGTGTAATTGAACATCTTATTATTTATCTGTTTCATTTATTTTATGAATGTGATATAGAGAACCTACTTAGCAACGGTATAATCACCACTAGTGGGTGTGGGAAGCGGTACCTACTTGTTTTTTTGGACGGACATTATGTAGTTAGCCATGAGACTTACGCTACTTCACCGAACAAAAAATCGTTAATAAACTACAAACTAAGCATCCTGTGCAAGATGGCGCATGGGTCTTGGACATCGGCTCACCACTTTAGATTTTTAGGCGATTTTTTTGGACTCTCCGACTTTGAATCTACGACTTCCTGTTCTTTGCAAACTAAGGGCAGCCCGACCCTTAGTTTGCAAAGAACCTTCCGGTATCCGAGAGCGAGGGTGGACGCGTCGCGTTCGAGCGGTACCTACAATCTGCCGCAGCTGTACTGAATTAACAGCAAGTGTAACATTGTGTGGGTTATTTATGATACTATCACTCACTGTTTGAACTTGCCTCTTTTACTCTTTTATTTTTAACTCGAGATACTGCATAGGTACGGAAAATATGGATACAAAAATTATATCATTTACATTTAATAACAATTATCATCAAAAGCGAAAGTTTTTGCATACGTGTGGATGGATGGATGTTTGTTACTCTTTCACGCAAAAACAAATAACGAAAAGAAACAACGAATTGAGCTGAAATGTTGTAAGAGGATAGTTTATAAACTGGATTAACATATAGGATACATGATCCTACGATCCACTGGAGCAGAGTAGCGTACAACGCGGGGCGCAGCAAGTAACAATAAATATATTATAATAATATTGTTTATATCATAATAAATTTAAGTGTAGGTACCTACTCCTTCCTCCTACTACCAAAAATAGAAATAGTATTACTACGTAAGTTCGTGTAAATATATTCGATATGAAATATTTTTTTCGTAAATGTTAATATATTTAAAGTATTAAATTAAGTAGTAATGACTGGTGATTTAGATGAATTTTGTAGGTAATTTATTTTTGAGAATATATTTACACAACATTAACTTTTTACATTTACAACATAACTCAATTATACAACATTAAATATTATTATTACTAATAGGCATGAAGAATAAAAAAATAAATTTAGTCCGTCTGTTAGATTACAAAAAAATATTTGACAAGTATTTTTTGTTTCGTTCCTCAAAACAAAAAATGCCGAAGATAGGTACAGCGCGTTGAAATTTCGCGTGACTTCACTCCTAGGTACAATTTTACCTAATCTAACTGACGGACTAATAAAATCTTTTTAGTCCTTATGCCTATTAACTATGATTTATTAATGTTAATATACACCATCATCATAAGCCCGTAAAACGCCAACAGCTGAACACGGTTCTCCACCCGAGGGAAGGTTTTTACCATAGACATCACGCTTGGCAGGCGGGTGGGTATAGGTGATATTATAACAATCAGGATCAACGGCTTAACGTGCTTTCCAAGCACGTAAATTTAGTTTGAGAGACAACACTCCGTGCCTCAGAAAGCTCCGTTCCGTTCATCCCGCTTGTAATAACATTAAATATAACAAGCGTTTACTAAGGAACGGGTAGCAGTGATTCCTTGTGTTACAGTATAATACTGCGGTCACCAACCCGCCTGCCAGGCGTTTTGAGGCAGAATATGGCAGGGGTCCATGTTCAGCGGTGGACGACATTATAATCATGAGATTTCGGTAGTTTATATCGATTTTCTTTAATTTATGTCGAAGAATATGGTTATGTTTTGATTATTAAGGCAATTGTTTGAGTTCGCAAAGAAAATAAATTTAAATGAGTGCCACGAAAAATATACGTAAATATTTCAAGGATAAGAGGAAAATAAATATACATTAGTTTAGATGCCTCCAGATATCGTAATACAAAATGTTATGTAAATCTACATAATAATATTACATTGAGCTTACCGTTCGCAGAAGTAGGTACACCGACGATCGTGATTGTAATGTTAATGGCTGTTCTATAGAATATCGATTTAATTCTTAGAAGATGTTTTGTAGCATTTTGTTGTTGGTTCATTGTTATTGTTCGACTTAATATTATTATGAATAGATAGATTCGCCACGTGGTTCCCGTTAGAATAGACTGCCCCATATCTTCCTATGGATGGATGGATGGGTTTTTATTTATCAAATCAATAAAAATTTATAAAGATACAGAGCAAAACCAAACTATAAAGTTCAGAAGAGGGGGGCTTGTGACGTCACTATTAGGTAAAATTGTGACGTCACACAAAATTTCAACGCGCTGTATCTTCGTCATTTTTTATTTGAGCAACGAGAAAAAAAATACGTGTCCAATATTTGTTGGTAATCTAACTGACGGATTAAATAAGTAGATTTTTTTAGTCCACATGCCTATTGTTCAAGAGTAACATAGGCTATATTCAATATTGAAGTTACCACGGGAACGGGAGATACTTAGGTGAAACCATGGGCGCTCGTTTATTAATAAAAGCTAATCAGTGCGCCAATCAATTCACTACAATGAGTATTAATCACGACTTCCATTTTTCCTGATGTACCTATCTACTGAATTTATTGCGGTGGCATTTAGAGGTTAATTTTACAAACCATTAATTAATTTAAATTGTCATACATTCTAATTATTTTTATTCGCGGAAAGAAACATTAAGAATTTATGCTGTTATTAATATAATATCATAAATATATGTATGTACATTATGTAGGTATGTATATTAGCCAACCTCCGTGGCGTAGCGGTGTCAGTTTCACTTTAAGTCCCGGAGGTTGTTGGTTAAATCCCCACGCCGGAAAATAGATATTTTTGTAAAATCTAAGATTTCTTTATGGATCTGTTTAAAACTGAAATACACTAAACTAAACTATAACCGCACGATAAAGCTTATAAAGTATAATTATTATATAATATATCATATTGAATATGTAGGTATGATAGCTAAGCCATTTCTTTTTATTCCTATTTTACCGCAAATACTTTCTGAAATTGCTTGTCAGATATATACATCAAACGATTCCAAGAACAACACCGTCCATCACTTCCAATGTACGCATGTGTCATACATGCGTATGCGCAATATCACATTGCGCGAGTTTAAACTCTATCAATAATCAAACATCGCCCTGGTTTTCCCCAAATGAATTATGGGATACCCGCATTAGTCACAAGATTCTACGATACGTCTTTGATTATACAATTAAACACAAAAGCAACATGGGATAGGGGACTACTTTCATTTTTCGTAGCAAATGTAGATGTTTTAAAATAACGTATTTTTGTTCAACTCAATTGTGCTGTGTGGTTTCCGGCTAGACAACCATAAATCTTCATATGGTTGTCGTAAGAGGCAACTGAGGGATATATACACGTGATGGATGAGCAGCAGCTTCTGTCAGTTCAAAAATATTCTCATGATACTGTGATCGCCAACCCGCCTGTCATGCGTGTTGATTACGACAATACCTTTCCACGACCCTGGCGTGCCAAGGTCTGTTAAAGAGGAAGCCCATGTTCAGCAGTGGACGTAAATCTATACTGATATTATAAAGCTGCAGTTTGTTTGTTTTTATGAAAGCGCTAATCTCAGGAACTACTGGTCCGATTTCAAAAAATCTTTCAGTGTTGGATAGTCCATTTATTGAGGAAGGTTATAGGCTATATTTTATTACGAAGTTCCCACGAACACCGGAGCTACGGGGGTGAAACTGCGCGCGGGAAGCTAGTGGGCTGATAAAGTAAGTAAAAGTAACATTTTTAACACTCTGACATTGGCAAAATCACCGCTAATTATGCTGCTATGGCAGGCCATTAATATGAATAATAAGAATTATCACATTACTATATTTTTTTAAATAGGTTAGTAGCTACTCTACTATCCCCTGTCTTATTATCCCCAAAGCACAACAAAATAATAATAAGATTTCATAATAACACCAGTTGTTAGTTTTTTTTTTTCAAACATATATATGACGAGGAAGGACGAGCATCGTTGTTTTTAATAAGGTGTGACGTCATCATTGCTGACGTCATATTCATCAGGATGGTTCTCTATCGAGGGTTGTTGATCCATAGTAACAGCAAAACTCCATAATATGGTTTTCAAGTTTTATTCCAGTAAATTGAGGAGCTCCGTACAGTCCGGCAGCTCGAGCGAGACTGAATTGCAATCGGTCCGCCGGCCGTATTTATACTAAACGAGCGGCTCACAAACAGTAAACAATTTAGTTTGATAATTTTCAAACTATGTGAACAGATAATTATTTCTACAAATATTTCAACGATTTACAAATCATAATTTGATCCTGAATACTTATTTATTAGTCTAGTATTTTATGAACATATTTGTGTTTCTATCAAATCATGCATTGATTCACAATTTATTTATTTTGATGAGACGAGTAATTGTATTTATGTGTTTATCATTAATGAAGTGTTGTTGCTATGCTTATTTTATGTGGTTGCGCCGATACGGCCATTCTGACAGGCGGTGCGCGCTCTGCACCAGCCTCGTTGATTCTCGTCGCGTAATTGTACAATTTTATTTATTTTATTTTATTATTTTGCATCTATGATTAAATCTAAGTTCTGTCCTTTGAGTATGTTATTATTTAGACGGACCATAAGTATCTCGACGAACGCGCTTTAGTGCTACCACCGGATCCAATACGCCCCAACTGAGAAGATCCGGCGAAACAAACTCAGTGGAGTTATTCTACTGCCGGTTTCAACGCGGCCTCATCGAGACGATCCGGCGAAACATACTTAGATAGGCATGTACAAGAAGTTTTGGTCCAGTTACTTTTATTATTTAGTTGGTATTCACAATTTACCAATCGGTTGTCTTTATACGAATTTTATTTAAGTTTTCATTAAAAAACAGATTAAATAATTTATTTAAAGACAGAACTGAATAAATATTTGGGAGTATTATTTTTATTATTACAGATAGTAATTTCTGTGTAAGTCTAGGAATATCAATGCTAATAAGGTGTTCTCGACGAGTTCTCGGAGGTTCTCGTAGAGTTCTCGGAGGTTCTCGTAGGGTTCTCGGAGGTTCTCATAGGGTTCTCGGAGATTCTCGTAGGGGATGGAATGATGCTGTGCTCTGGGCGGTCCTGTTCGCCGTGGTACACAGAGGCTCTACTGGGAGTATGGAACTAGGTTGAAGGTGTTTATACACAGGTTCTAAAAGAGTTAAATTCAAGGTAATATCTTGTAAATATGTTCAACTCACAGTTTATTGTGGCAATTAATCTTCTTCACTTTGATCTCGTAGTTTTTGCTGAGGCAACCCGTCACTTGATGTGCTTGGTACGGGGCTCTATTTCTATTTCAGGTGATGGTAGTGGCTCATCTTCTGCCGATACGGTTACCTGATCACCAGGTTGTGGTGCACGACGAAGTTTAAATTTAGGCTTACCTCCAGAACATAGCGCTCCGGAAAAACTGACCCCGGCAGGAGAACTCCACTCCTCAGCCGTCCGCACCACGAAAGAGGAAGCAAATCGCCTCGTGCGTATCGAAGGAATGTCAACAACAAAAGGGTGAAACCGCTCGCCGCACCCAGTCGTCCGGTGATGGAAGGGTGAAGGGGGCATCAGGTTATGTAGAACCTCCGCACACTCCCTGAAATGTAACCGATAAAAAACCGATAGGCAGGCCACTCGAGGCTCCGAAGACTTGCCTCCACAAGTGAGCCATTGCCTATGACTCTTCGCTCGACGCCCCAATGCATCCAGAGCATCCAGCTAATATCTGAAGATAGATAGAAAGATGTACCGCCCCACCCTGGAGAGGAATGCCGTCAGGACCACCAGCCTTATTCACATCCAGAGTGCAAAGAATGTTTAAGTACCACTTTTTGCCGAATGTAGAAGTCCAATGGGTGGACTTTTACCAGCAGCATCTAGTTGTGAATTCTTAGTAAATAGAGATGCAAATAAGTCTGCTTTCTCCTTGGCGGTGTGAGCTAATGAACCGTTCGGCTCCTGCAGTGGCGGAAAAGAGGACCGACAGAAATAGGCTTCGACCGATTTGGCAAGAAACCAAAAAGCTTTACTCCCAGATGGGTAAGATGCTAGTGTGGCTCCAATGCGTCCAATATGGTCAAAGCGGGCCCTGCGTAGCGCACGTTTGCAAGACTTGGCAGCACCATTGAAGGCTCTCTTCAGCCCCCGAACATTTCGCGCTTTGCGGGCTCGAGCATCCGCCCACGCTCGGCAAGCAGAGTGCTTATGTGCTTCAGTACTATCACACTCAGCGCCGAACCATGAACGGGCCTTGTCTCGGAGTGAGACATCAGAAAATGGAACGAAATATTCCATAGTCTGGCATATCACCCCAGAAACAGCCTCCGCGCAGCAAGTTGGGTTGTCTGAAGAGAAGCATAAGCGCAGCCAAGGGTAAGACGCGAAGAAATACCGCATCCCATCCCAATCTGCTGACTTGTATCGCCATACTCGCCTAGTACCCTTGAGATCGGGATCGGGTGGCGAGCAGACAGACACAGATTTCACCAGACAGTGGTCGGAGCCACCCAACGGCGAGGAAACCGCGACTTGACATGGGTCTGGATCAGTTGTCAGCAGAAGGTCCAAGCAACCGGCCGCATGGCCATGCGGCCATCAATGTCGGGCACCCGTGTCAGTCCAGTCACCAGTTGGGAGAGACCAAGCGTCAGTGCGAATGCACACGCCAATCCCCCAGCATGGCCGGTGCTCCGGCATGGGCACAGCCACTCCTGGTGGTGGGCATTGAAGTCCCCCAGAACAACCAGCTGCGCCGATGGGCACCTGAGCTGAGCCAGTTCAGCCGAGTCCGAAAGATAGTGAAACAACCTGGTTGTCCCCATGTTGTCGGTGTGCGACCGATAGACACCAGCATAGTATCTGCTCCAAGCCAGTGTCCACCAGAACCCACAATACAGAGAAACTGGAATCCTCAATGTTACGGAGACGCCGACAGCAGACGTCATCGCGAGCACACACGCAGGCGCCAGCGCGTGGCTTAAAACTGTGCTCCAGGGTCTACCCCGGGCGGCGCAAGCATGCTGCGTCAGCAGGACATCTGATTTGCGTCTCCATGAGGAACAGCAGATGTGGTTGTTCGGTCTCATGGTGGTGATGGACCGGTATGAGATCGGAGTGCAGACCTCGGATGTTAGAGAGGTGCATTTTTTTTTTTTTTTTTTGATCATGAGCGACTTTTCCTTTTCGCCCTCTTTCCACAACTCTTGCATAAACGCTCGAACATTTGCTGATTCATTTGCATCATGTGCATGAAGAATTAAGGTGGCACCCCACCCATGGACGTATTCGGCATAGGTACATTGATCATCGGCTGTTGCCCCTGTTGCGTAGACCCCATTGCTTGAAGCCAAGGTTGAGTCGCAACAGGTCGTGATGAAGCAGTTCCAAGGATCACTTCGAGTCCCACTTCTGATGACGAGGAAGGACGAGCATCGTTGTTTTTAATAAGGTGTGACGTCATCATTGCTGACGTCATATTCATCAGGATGGTTCTCTATCGAGGGTTGTTGATCCATAGTAACAGCAAAACTCCATAATATGGTTTTCAAGTTTTATTCCAGTAAATTGAGGAGCTCCGTACAGTCCGGCAGCTCGAGCGAGACTGAATTGCAATCGGTCCGCCGGCCGTATTTATACTAAACGAGCGGCTCACAAACAGTAAACAATTTAGTTTGATAATTTTCAAACTATGTGAACAGATAATTATTTCTACAAATATTTCAACGATTTACAAATCATAATTTGATCCTGAATACTTATTTATTAGTCTAGTATTTTATGAACATATTTGTGTTTCTATCAAATCATGCATTGATTCACAATTTATTTATTTTGATGAGACGAGTAATTGTATTTATGTGTTTATCATTAATGAAGTGTTGTTGCTATGCTTATTTTATGTGGTTGCGCCGATATATACGTAGTTAGCCACAAGGCTTTTGATACTTTATCGAGCGTAAATTATGGTTATTAAAGATGAAGTTCATAAAGGATATTGATAACAGTTATTTTGTTGCACTAAAGTATTCACAGGAAATCCTGTATAGTTATGAAACAATATCAGTTTTGTATACAATCTCTAAACTGAAATAGAAATAAACCTACTATTATTACAAAGAGAGAAGTTATACTTTAGCTTGTAGTGAAGACATTCAAAAACTTCAGGACCAATCCTTACTAATAGTATTTGTTTAAATTACTTTCATTTTAGAAAATTTGAATGGCTTTTATTTTATGAAAAGAATTAAGAAATCATAATTAGTAAACAGAATGTATGTAAAACCGGAAAAGGAATAAAATCAAATGCATAAAATACACTAAATTACATAATAAAATAAAATTCTTAAGATTGATAAAATCTGTTGCACTCCTATAAGATTCACAGATAATTTTAATATCATAACATAATTTTATTAAGAAAAATAATTTTGGTGTCTAAATTCTAAGGCCATTTATCTGCACATATGGAACATATGCTGTCAATAACTCCTAAATAATATTTTTTTCGAAATATTGTTTTTGTCATCTGATATTGTGATTATAAGTGTAAAAAATTAATCATAACTGCAGCTTACTGTTGATATTATAGTGCACAAGTTTGGGTGCTGTATCTGGTGAAGTTTTACCAATGTCAGATGAGAAATCCTGCACAGGACCATAAGTTTGATGTCCTTTCCAAGGCACCAGTCAAACACAACCTCCTGTCTTTGGGCTGGTAGGTACATCGATTTTTCTTGGGAAAATTTCTAGTAGCATAATTTTTGCCCTGACCATGCCAGATATGATGTCATTACTACCTAATATATAAGCGATACCTATAATTGGCATTATTTTTTACACTCAAGCTTCTATCACTATCACAAATAAAATAAATAAATTATTGAAAATATAACTTACAGTAAGCTTGAATTGTGGAGCATTTGTACAATATCACCAACTGCTTTTAACTTCTCTTCTGAGATTTTCAGCCAATAGTTGAATGCAGAGGCAAGCTTCTGCCGAATCTGTTTGCCTGGTACTTGCTGAATGTAAGTGTACGGCATGAGAATTTTCTGGAACAAAAAGGCCTGGTCAGTGGGTAGTCTTAGGGGCTTTATGGTAGCACAAAATGCAAAAGTAAAGTGTAATTTTTTTTTATTTCATCACTTTAGACCTTGTTTTACTTAATACAACTTTTTTTTTTGTTCTCAATCGCTTACAGATTTAGTGGTGACAGGTATAACATGAAAGTTATTTTTTTTTCAATCAGGTTATACTTTTACTATCTTTAATTTATGAAGTGTAAAAGAAAATATTAGTAAATATGGATAACCATTTGTGTGCTTTGTGTAGAGATCCTGCTATGTAGCCATCACACCAAGAGTTATGTATTGGCAATTCAAGTAAAAATTTAATAATGAGCTTAAGCTACAAAAATATTAGGACAATGCTAAATATAATTATTTAACACAATAAAAATAAAATAATAATTGGTTTGGTTTTAATTATTAGATTATATAATCTGAGTAATTATAATGAAGGTAATGTAATGTATTTATACATATACATAATAATTATAACACAAATAAAGATATAAAATAATTTGCTAGTATTAAATTAAATAAGTATTTAATATAAAAATACTTTTTTATCTAATAATGTATGACAAAAAAAAATACATTAAAAGCTAAAACTTTGATATTGTTCTTTTGTAATATGAAAGCGTTTAAATCGCACATTCATCGCTATTTATAAAATTATGCTGCAGATGGATTTACAATGTCATTGTACAATTTGGCGCATTGCGTCATTTATATTTATTACAGAACGTATCTAACAACAATACACTAAACTAGTTTACTTTGATCTCTTTTATAAATTATAAATCATAATCAACAATAAAAATTTAGCTCTTTTTTTAAGAATACACAAATGATTAAGGCGGCAAATGTATCCACAGTCAATTTATCTAAAAATGAATGAACTGAAAAACCTTACCTCATCTTGGTTGTTTTCTCCTGTATTTCCGACAAATTTCGACATTGTTATTGTTTGTATACTTCTATTTTTTGAGATAATTTTAATAAATTCACACGCGAACCCGATCGATATCACTCGCATAAAAGTGACAGTGACAGAACGACCAGCTGACAGGACTTATCGAATACGAATGGAATGGATGCGTTCAATGAACGCCGCGCCGCCTTACATACAACGCCTATATATAGGTATATATTATGTAAAATGATAAGTTTACGTCACTCTTAATTATTCCAAGCCTTTAATGATTCCTAACCTTGTTACCCAGGGACGTAGCAATCGCTGTATCTATGATACAGGGCCCCGAGCTATAAGGGTCCCGAAAGTTTATGGTAATAGGACTCTTCTATAAGTTTTGATACGGTTCGCATCTAGGGCTCGCTTCGCCGCTTCACTGTGATCGCCCGAGTTTTAATTCTATCAATGTGAAAAATGTGAAAAACAGAGTGAAAGAGTTAGTATTAGTAAAAAGTGTAATGGGTCCTCAACGTTCCTAACTAAAGACCGCATTAAAGAAACAACAGAAATCATATATCTATCTCACTTTGTATAATAAAAAAATTGCAAATAACAAATCTACATTTTCTTTATCGTTGTATGATTGTCCGGAGAATTAATCTTACCTATGACAATGGACGTATTTCATTCCTCATTTGAAGGAAAAGTTCTGACTTGACATCGAAACGGCATACAACTGTAGTGACATCTACAGTAGCAGCACCGGCGAGCACCGCCATCTACCACTTAGCATCCCAACTAACCTGTATCGCGCAATACAAGTTCGCAAGTCAATTCGAACGGCCGACAGCCGTTTGTTACTGTTCGGTACTTGTATATGACAAGTACCGAACAGTAACCAACTAAACCAGCACCAGTACCAAATCTAATCCAGCTATAGTTTTCTGCGTTATTTTTTTTAGTTGTCCGGAGTTTTTTTACATACTCATAGAAGACCATTTGGATTAGGTACCATACCATATAGTACATCAGCAGATTCAAAGGTGTAGAGGCAGTTCTGCTTTCAGAAAAAAACATGAAAAAGAAACCCGTCGACTGTGCTCGAAAAAACGGTTGTGCTATGCATGCCAAGTTCGCCTTTGTTTTGTTACTGGCAAAAACCAAAAAAATTTTAACTGCAGTACCATGTACGAGCTTAATTAGTTTAATCTTTTAATAATTATATATATAAAATACACTAATTTTGTCTTTTTATTTCATAGTTAGTCCGTACAGCAACTGGCAATGTATGTCCTAGCAAACAACACAAATACAAGATGTAGTATGGAGAATTTGGCAATGTGTATTGTGGCATACATTGGTTTTCAGGAAAACTATGCTTTTCAGGTTTTTTTTATTATTTTTCAGTAATAGTTATATACGTGTTAATTACACTTAAAAAAAACTTTTTGAATAAAGACAATCTATATAAACCTGAAGAGATTGTTTGTGTATTTGTTTGTTTGCTTGAACGCGCTAATCTCAGGCACTACAGGTACGATTTGAAAAATTCTTTCAAAGTTAGATAGGTCATTTATCAAGGTAGGGTATAAGCTATTTTATCATGAAGTTCCTACGAGAATGGAAGTAACGCGGGAGAAACTGCACGCGGAAGCTAATATGTTATCAAACTAAATACATTACCTGAATTCGCTTGCGCGGAGATTTTTAGGAATTCGTTTTTTTTGGGCATAAAGTAATTCTCCAACCCTTTCTATTGTAAAAAACACATGAATTCAAAGAAGGGCAAAGAAACAAACCAAGCCATCTTCATATTTTAACGGGAAAGAGCAACTGAGATAATAGCAGCATGGTTGATTGTTCCGAGATCCAAGAGCTAAAGCGAACAATTTATTACTATTACACTAGGTATAATAACAACACTGCTGGAAAAAAATTGGGGAACGCAAAAAAAAGGTCAGATCACCAAAAAATAAAAGGTTTTTTTTAATGTTTTATACGGTTTTATTTGAATATCCTTAATTAAATTAACTTTTTTACAAACAGAAATGTACAAGTTACTAATAAAAATAAACAAAATACTGTAATTATCTCTTAGTGACGAAATGTGTAGGAAACTGTAAATTTTCATCTAAATATAAAATTTATCAAATGGCTGGTTTCTTCTGTAATGTAAGGTAACATTAAATTATATCTTCATAATAGAAAAATGTACATAGAAATAACTCAAGTCGATGATTACGGGTATCAAAAACATTATAAATCTAAAATGAAAAATATTAGCACCGGAGTACCACATTATTTATAATCTTTACAAACGACATAATCAACCACTTACAGAAAATAATTTCGGATACAAATTAAGTAGTTTTTGCTGATGTCACAAATGTCGTGGTAGGAGCAGAAAATGTGGACGATTTAAATAACAAAGTCAATAAAACTTTAGATGCTTCTAATTCTTGGTTCACTGCAAATAAGCTTCGATTAATACTTTAAAAACAAAAGTTATTAACTTTTTAGAACAACTACTCGCAATAAAGATAAATTTATTTTAACATTAAATGGTAATTTTATAGATACGATTAAGATATAAAATTTTTAGGCGTACATATCGAAAATTTGCTAAACTGGAAACCAGAATTATATGCTATAGAATCGTATTTATCATTAGCTTGTTATGCTTTAAGATCATTAAGAGATGCAATATCTATTATAAATTGAACACTTTTAGAAAAGTATATTTTGCCTTGATTGAAAGTAGGTCAAGATATAGCATACAGTATTGGGGCAAAAGTTACAGTTTTAACTCTCAAAGAGCATTTATAATACAAAAAAGAGCACTTCGTACTATACTCAAAATTACGCAAAGAGACAGATGTAGACTACACTTTATAAAACTAGGAATACTAACGGTGCCTAGTTTATTTGTTTAGGTTAAATCTCTAAATTATTTGTCTAAAATCATTAGTAAAGAAACTAATGAAGAAGATAGGAGTATAAGAGAATTGATACGAACAAAAAATTAAAAATCCAATTCTGTCCTACATTAAATGTTTTTAAACATAATTCACGGTATCAGGCTGTGCAATTATGTAATAGCTTGCCGGTGGCATTAAAAGATTTAATTTCTATAGGGTCATTTAGAAAGAAAGAATATTTCGTTAATTTTGAACGCACTTTTTCAAATCAATTTTGAGCAGATGACGATAGTGTCAAAAGTGTCAATTCCTTTGTTGTGTTGATCAATTTTATAAATTAAACACTTTGTCAGTAAATACTTATTGAATTGCAGTTATAAACCATAATTATGGGTGTACAACATTCGTATATCGTCTATAAGTTTTGATTATGTCTGCGCGAAATTATTTATCAGCACGAGAGAAAAATATTAGTAAATTTATTGATTGTTTACCGAATATTAATCAGCAGAAGTTTGGATATCGTTCTTCTGGGCAGGAATTGCCGCCTTTATCAGCTAATACGAGTAGTTTTGTCAATCGAAACTTGAATTATTCCTATGAGGTCCAACCTTATATGGTAAACAGTTTAGAGAGGGCCGGTACACCCTTCTCGGATTTTTTCTCCGAAAGTGAGACAGGTAGGTATTTACAGTTTTTTGGGTTTTGAATTGTAAATGTTATTTATTTAACCGTTATGCTATAGTAAATGTTCCTTAAGTGGACTTAATGCCAAGAGACATTATCTGCCAGTCAACCTCTAGTAAGGTGTTAAGTTGTCCCTAAGACTACCCACTGACCAATTTGTATGCTCATTGTTAGATAAGCACATATTATATTGTACAGTTACAATAATAAGCACTTCCCTAAACACTTGGTAAAAAACTGACACTTGGAAATTACATAATTCTAAATTCGTTTTTTTTTAAGACAATTCATGGCAGTTGTCTTATAAATATTAGAGAAGGAAATCCCTGTGTTGCGAGGGACTTTACACAAACACATAATTCACAGACACAAAGTACCTACACCTAGATTCAGAACAGCAATCTGTGGTTCACACAAATAAATGTCCTAAGTGGGAATCAAACCCAGAACACCAGGACTCTGAAGCCATTGTTATAACCACTAAGTCACTTTTTTTTTAAACATAACTAAGCCTTCTGCTTAGTAAAGCATTATAATATATAATACTTAGTTTTATATTGAGTATAGTACTATTATGAGCCTATTCTATTTTGTAGGTACACCAGACTTTCGCAGTGAAGAGAGTGATAGCAGCTCAGGCTCAGCATTACGCAGGAATACAGCAGAGGCTTCTAAGACACTAGCATCAGAGTGGGAGTGCATTGAGCGAACTCTATACAATGAGGATGGAGAGAAATCCCAGAGACCCCAGATTATTGAAGAGTGTAAGCAGTGGAGAAAACTGCATCCACAACTTAGGTGAGACCAGTTTTATGAATTACTACTATTATTTATGTGTCACATAGTAGATAGATAGAGAATGACTTGTAGGAAGCTAGGATAGGGTCCGGTCGTCCTTGCAAGGCGAGGCTCGCGACACGTTCTATGCTTACCCAATCCCAGCCCGCACTGATTGATCTTTATTATATTTTATAATAAGCGATTATCACATGCCATAAAAACAATGGTAAATTTTATTTAAAAGCATTATTGTGGAAATGTAAACTGATTTATTAGTCCAGATTGTTTTTTCTTTTCATTATCATTTTATTTGACTTATAATAAGTATGATTGAGTTGTCTACAATGTAGAACTGAAATGAAAATGTTTATTGATAATGACTCTACATTATCAATAAACATTTTCATTTCATTTCACTAGTTTTGCCAGCACCTTGTACGTTTTTGTCTGTTTGTACCATACTTGTTTGCTGTTTGGCTTAAAATAAGCCACTCCATCTTTAGAAGGATGTAAAAGGCATCTAAAATACAAAACTGGTGATGGATGGACGGCAGCATTTATGAGCTCACCTTTATTTTCTATTTACTATGATCACAGCCTGCCAAGCATGGTTGGTATGATAATATTTTTTAATTAAGATCACAGCTTGCTGTAAATAGGATGTAACATGTTCAACAGTGGACATAAAGGGACTGGTTAAAGTAAAGTAAGATTATAGATTGATACCAGAAAACTAAATATTAATTAATGAGACGGTTACCCTTTTTTGTAATTTTATTTTAGAAAAAGATGTGTTTGATTTCTGACTTTAGTGCACCTTCTGGCAAAGGCCTCCTCTTACTTTTTCTTGTCTTTTGCTATTTTTCTCATCTCTGTAATGGACCTTTTTTTTTTTGTTTTTTTGTCCGGGGGGAAATATTACGCTGCAGCGTTTTCGCGCGCTGGCGGTGGGATATGTGGGACTCGCCCTCTCCAGGTATGCTAAACTCATACCACGAGGAGAGGACCCCACCAACCACTAAAACCTCCCGGACACTCCTTCGATCCGCCGTTGGTTGGGGCCGGGTACGCATGAGCAATCCGGCCCCCCAACGGCACCCACGGCCAATATGGTACCGCGGGATCTCCAGGGCCACACTTACAGTGGCCCATTTGCCCAATTATAGGGATGCCCGGAGTGTAGAGGCGTCCCTTCTCCTCATGGGTCAGCCACGAAGGGAGCGGGGCCCATGTCCCCCACTCCCCGAGGCCGAGCCTAGGGTGGTAGGCGGCAGGTTTCTGCCCGCCGCCGACGGCCAACACGCCGTCTGCGAAGCGGGTGGGCGGAGGGATCTACATCCCTCTCCCGCTCCGCGGCCTCCTTCTGTGACATTACTTGTCTACAGAAGGAGGCAACCGCCTCCCACGACCTCTCGCTTTGGACCATCTTCGAAATGATGGTCGGCAGCGAGAGGTCGTCTCCCACCACGCCAACGAGCTCCGCCCGCTCGTTGGCTCTGTAATGGACCTGCATTTTTACCTTTTTCTATGTGAACATGGAAAAAGTTTGTAAAAACATTGTACAATTATTTTACCCCATCTCCATTTCTTTTTCAACAACCTTGTGATAACATCCATTATGCCTGTTTTTGTTCTTATGAAACTTATTTCTGTTCTGGTGTAATAGATGAGTATCAAAAATAAAGCTCTGTTAAAACAATTCACTATGTACATACCTATATTCCATACCTATAAAAAAATCATATCATACTTAAACAACTTTTATATACCATTTGTTGAAATAAGCAGCACTATGAAGACATTGCAATTCAGATAGTTGCATTGTCTTCTTAGTGCTACTTATTTCTCTAGCTATCTCATTGACCTTGCAATATTTGATTACCCCTCTGCCAAATTTATTGGTTAAATGTATAATGTGACAGGCCTTTCCCCGTTAACCTCCTTAGGAACAAGGCCATTAGACTAAGCAATGATCATAAAGTGACAAGAATCTACCATTGGTTTACAGTTATGATTATTAAGTTTAGTCAGCATACAATATATGTTTTTACAATAATAAGAATAAACTGCAACATATTTTTAAAGTTTTAACTACTCGGCTTGACCAATTAAATTGCATAGATTTTTCAATTTAAGGATATGTTTGTTTATGTCCGTAATATGTTAGGGACAAATTTCAACCGATACGTGTCGCTAGCAACGTTGGTAGAAGTGGTGCGACGATGTCGATGACATTGCAGGACTTAGAGATGGCACCTGTCATACAATGTTGCCAGACATGGAGTAGAATACGAAATGTCGACGCACAAAATATCGCTAAATGCTTATACGATGCTACAAATTTGCGATGCACGTTACTGCGAAAGACCGTATCTGCAAAGCCACTACACTTCGATGCACGTTACCGCGATAGACCTTTACTGCGATACAACATGACTTCGATGCCCGTTACCGCGAAAGATTTTCACTGCGACACTACTTAACTTCGATGCACGTTACCGCGAAATACTACGAAGATACTTGACTTCAATAAACTATTGCGAAAGATCGTTACAGAGAAATTATTATATTTACAGAGAAATTATTAGATTTTGTGCGTCGACATTTCGTATTCTACTCCCAGACATGTCTAGCGATGTCGCCTGGCGTGACTTGACATCTCGTGGGATATTTGTTTTCTAATGTATGCTTAAGGCTTCAGTCTACACCGCTATGCAAACCTGACTGTGGCATAACACCGCTGCAGCGCAGCGCGCCTTAATTACCGCACTGCAAAAAACTCCAAAAAATTCTGACTAAACTAGGTCATACTTTTTGATATGGCAATTACATTTCTTTTGAAGTATGTAGTATTTAATGAACACTACTTAACTTGAACTTGACCTCATTCCTTAGTTCTAGCTTTAAAAGCACCTTAATACCAGTTGGGTTAGTCATTAGTTAGTTAATAGAGTGAATGGGTGGTGGTCTAATTCTGGGGAAACTTTGTCTAAGACTTGAAAGGAAGAAAGAAAGATTTTTTTTTATTTACTTCTGAAAAACTTCAAGAAATTAGAGTCGGTAGGTAAGTGAAATAAGCCTATCTGATTAAAGCAGTTTGGTTTAATGGATGTTTTTAATGCATAACGTAAAGGTACGTAAACGAGCCTGTTTTTGGATGTGCAATGTGTATTTGTTTTTTAAGTACAGGAGTAGTAATAATCAAAGGGTGACCCCTTTGAATCTACCTTAGATTCAAAGGGGTCACCCTTTGATTATTTTCAAATTAAATGCTGCTCCATCATTATTAACAGTGATATGACTTTTCTAAAAAGCATAATAAAACAATATTGCAGGTCAGGGACAGTTAGGGTTTCCTATATTTATTATTCATGAAAGGAACGAGCGTTCCACCCTAGCTATTTGTCACTGCTGACATTAAATTAATACCGCAATGATGGCCTTCAAGATATACTAAGCTATTTATTTGAATGAAAATATCGATTTCGATTTTCAGAATCGTCGGCAAAGCCATACAGTTACCCGAAAAACGGCTTTCTTACAAACAAATGGATCACGAAGAGATTATCGCCATGCACTATAGCGACTATGAGGAATTCAGCGAAAGTGAGGAGCGTCTCTCTCAGAGCAGCACTGACGTCACCCCACAGAACTCCCCGCGAGTTTCCATCTCCGAGGATTTGTACGAACACAGACTGGCCAGAGAAAAGGTATCATTTTACCCACTATACAACGACGATCAAGACCTGCCAGACTCGTTTTGTTCGCTCCTACAAATCACGCCGATACACATCCGCAGTCCATCTTACAAGAAGAGGCAGAACCCGTCAATTCTGAGGTCTGAAATAGCGTCCTCGCGATGGATGAGGAACCCTAGACCGGATTCTTCGGTAAATTGTGATAGAAATAGTGCTAAGTCTTTTGTTTCTTTGGACACTAAGAATTATGCAAATATGGCTTTGAGTGCTTCGGAACGTAACGTAGTAATAAATAACAGAGTTGTAACTGCCAGGAGCAGAGATATAGCGAGGTTAGAACCTCTTTATACACCAGAGGTACCATATAATGACATCACAAGATTATCAAATGGCACTTCATCTCACTATAATATTAGAAAAGTCTCACTACCACCTTTACTTTTAGAAGAAGAAAAGAGAAAAGTTTCGATTGGTTCCGCTAAAAAGTACAACATTAAACCCAGAAAAAACGGATCGAAATCATTTTATCACCTTGATAGGTCAAAATATAATTGATAATCAATACAACTATTTACTTACAATGAACTTGTACTATTAACGGTACCAATTCGAAAAGTAATAAGGCCATCATAAGGCCTGGCCCTTCCACACTATGTTGAATACGAAATACTATCAACTGAAAAACTATTTGTATATTTTATACATAATTCATTAGACTTTGTTTGACCCTAACTGGATCGAAATCTATCTGATCAGCATACTTTTATGAATTTGTATCACTCAACGCCTGATTTTAAATATATTTTGTCATATTACTGGAAAATGAGGGCAAATAACTCATCTCATTATTATGTTGAGTTTCCGAATGTTCAAAAAATATACGATATATGTATTTGCACAATCTAAAATTATAGGAATTTCGTATGCCACAAATACTGTAAATAAGTTTAATGTCACGTCAAAATAAAATCACTCTTAAAATATCAACCTAATTGCATTTGAAATAAGGTTCAAAGTTTGTGCGTTTGTGAAAGTTTGTGTTTCAAAATAGGCATTCTCTGATTATGCCTTAAAAGTTTGGACGATCATAATATAGGTTACCAGAATGCTGATGGTTGCCGTTGAATCTGTTATATATATTTTTTTTTTATATTAATAGTATAATTGTGTACATTTATTATATATGTATTATAAAAATCCAGAAGTGTGATGTTAATTTTTAACTAGGTACAGTCCCCGGCACGTAACTTGGCAAGAGTCGTTAGATACGCACAAGTCGTTTTATAGATCTCTTTGGTGGTCAAGCGGGACGCGGGGTATGAGGTAGCGCCGATTCGAGCGCGCGATTCGTCCGTCAGTCGACCCCTGCCTCCCGCACCGCGTCTACATTCCATTCGCTCCCGATTACACTTACGTGCAAGAAAGTTGAACACTTTGTTTTTGTTGAGTTTTTATTACGAGTTGTTGTTATTGTTTTTAATTTAGTTTTTGTTATAGTTGTTGTTGTTTTAAATTTAGTTTTTGTAACGTTGATTACAATGCCAGGACCAAATACCGTTAACTACCTATTTTTTTAATAAAACTTATTTTTTTTAAATACATTTTTTTTACTTTGCTTATATATACTTTATTTATAACACCTAATAAACTTTACGAATTCCTCTCCTATCTTTAATCATGGCAAGCAAAAAAAGTGACCAGTTTTTGTTCCACTAAGTGCACCTTGCCAAGTTACGTGCCGGGGACTGTACCTCATTTTTTATGACCATTGTGATAGACTTTTATTACTACTTATGATTTAGTAAAGCATTGTAAATAGAAATATTACACTATTTTTGTACTACATATATTATATGCTATCATTAATTAAGATGTGCTTTTAGTACCGTTTGTCATATTATCTATGACAATTAGACACGAGGAAACAGCTAAGTGTTAACTTTTGAATTATGTAGAGCACTAGATTCCCGCCTGCGGTTTCACCCGCCTAATTCCCGTTCCCGTGGGAACTTCATAATTAAATATAGCCTATAGCCTTCCACGATAAATGGGCTATCTAACACAGGGTAGTAAAAAATACTACTAAGAGTAAATCATTTCCCTGAATATTAGCAACAATTAAAAAATCACGGTGTATGGCTGTCCCTTATTATACTTTTTTTCATAGTTTTGTTTTTGTTCTTAAGTGCTAGTATATAATATAAAAGTCATTTAGTGATGGCTTGGACAAAGATTCTTTGGGGAGGTTTATATCCAGCAATGCGTGTGCGCATGATGGATATCTCACAAAAGAGCTCAGTAGAATAACAATTTGTTCAAATTGTTTTTATCTAGTCTAGTCTATTTTCTAGTCTCGACGATATGAATTGTATAAAGTTTAGTTGAATAATAATTGTGTGCACTGTTTTATAAAATTAGGTTATATTTCTGTTAAAAATATCACTTATGAATATATTTTAATTATGAAGGTGAAGTTTTTACTATTTCATTTATTGCACACCTGTATGATAATCTGTTACAAAGACAAAACCAGTACAAAGTTTGGGCCATGTTGGGCACGGCAAGTAGGGTATTCCTAGAAAATGTAAAGCAAGCTTTTACACATATTTTACCTACTATGAAGGAAAGGAACTAATTTTTACATTCTTTATAGAAGGACTTACTTACATCTTACTCACCCTAAGGCTGACCCCATAATGGGCATGCTCTTTACTCAAGCGTGTGTCATATGCGTATAGCTGGTGACAGGGTCAGGAAGTCGGCGCACGCGTCTATCATACACTTCATTACCGCGCACGCCAAATGTGAAATCATCCTTATACTCATGTCGTTCTGTCGTCGTTCATAGTTGTTAGTATTGCTGGTTATTATTTCTACTTTGGAAGTCTCATGAATAACAAAGTAGTTCTTGAAATGAAAATAAATTGTTGGAGAACAAACACAACAGAATAGGTATTAAAAAAACAAAGTTTTCAAATACAAATACAGAATTTATTTTGATATTTACATTATTTGCATTTTATTAACAATCAACATCAACAATATTAAATAATTTGTTCTTGTGGTGTGATACATTTCGAACAGTCTGATAATATTACACGACTCGCGCTGGGCGCCATTTTGTAAGGTAGGAAACAAAATGTCGCCTGCAAGCATGAGCGATGTAACACTATATTAATATGGTGGTTTGTAATGGTTAACTAGAAGCGGTGAAATATGGGATTATTATTACGCTGAGAATTTGAGCAACTGCGGAGAAAGCTGTGAGCTTAATTTTTGGGTTGCCACTTATTTAAAAACAATTTTAACAATGTAATTTACCACACTATTATCGTAAATATCACGGAAACATAATTCAAAGCTAATGAACTGAATTTTAAAGTAAATCGATATAGTTAAGAATTGGGTATTAACAGCTTAAATGTTGGCAACCCGTTGTTAAGAAACATATTTGGCGTCAAATGATTAAAATGTTTGAATCGGTTATTTATCTTGACACTGTATACTTCCTGCACATTTTATGTTAGCTTGTAAATCAATTTATCGCTGTGTTTTAACTGTTTGATTTTTGTAGATGTGTAACATAAGTAACGATAAAATATTAATGGAATAAATCTACAAACGACTAATAGTTACTTAAATTGCAAAAGATTTGTAGCACATAAATGAATTCAATGTTTGTCTATGTCGTTGTTTATGGTAGCTTTACTTTTTTAATTTTCATAAATAATTTAAGAAAATTAAAAAAAAAACCTATTTCAAAGTATTCACCTTTCATTAATGGATAACTCCTTAAATATAAGTCGCCACTTATGTACATTGTACCAATATCTACAAAGAAGCTATCTGCGCGCACTTTAACTATTTATAGTACAACAATAATTAAAGTTATTAATTAAATCTAAAGTACCTTGCGATCGCTATGTCATGCAATATACAGTGCCAAAATAATAATAAGCCCAATCATCAGAAATGAACTATAAGATCCGATTTAAACCATACCTTAAGGTTATAAAGTTGAGTTTTCAATGGCAAATAGCCACGGTATATCGTTGCGATCAAATCCAATTCTGACAAATGGGCGTTCACTATAGATTGAGACCAGACTCATTGCGATAGAGCGTTCAATTATGTTGCTATTTTAATATATTTTTTTCATTTACACAATATAAATTTAAATTGTTACAATTATTTATCTCACAGCCATCGTTATATATTGATACTACTTTAATAAGACAGGACTACAGTAACAACACGTTAGATGGCGTCAGCTTACAAAAAGGGACTAGCGAACATTCGTTATAGAGCGTAAGATTTATATATACGTATATAATACATGAAAAATTCACCTTGTCCGTTCTAAAAACGATAACAACCTCAAGCTATTAGCAATAGTCAACAATGTTGTTAATTCTAAGAGTTATGCACACTGAACATGGATTTACTAAATTTGCTTAGTAGGCATTTTTTTAGTTTAGTGTAGTTTTTTTTTGTATAATTAGTCGATCTAATAAGTGATTCGTAGGTGAAATATATCGTTGAATCGTAGAGAGAAGTTTGAGGGGGCGGAAATCTAAATTACTTCGTCTTGCGTTTTGCTCCTAAGGTGTTTGCTCACTGTAATTTAATTTAAAATTTATTGTACATTTGTGAAGTAACAATCATTTACTCAAAATATTTCTAACGGTGAATCTCCATACTTGGAAAAAAATATATCAAATATAGTTTTAGTCAAAATAATAGTTATCTTATCTAGATCTCATAAAAAAGTTTTTAACACTAAAGTGTATGACTGTAAACTTATAAAAAAAAGGATTTTATTCATGTTATGAAATTATATATTTTGGTTATTTTAATAATTTCATTGCTATATTTTATTAATAAAATATATTTTGTCATATTCTTATGTGGCAGTTTCGGGTTGCAATTTACTTATTTATTATTTTAAATAATTATATATATCCAGTTAATTCATGCTAACAGTTAATGTTTATTAGGAGAAGCCTATTATGTATAACAGTTGTTTTGTGATTCCCTAAAAATCTAAAGTCATCATTCCTCAATCCCCCCGCCAGCGACCACCCTGAGCTGGTCCACGTCCCATAGGCCGCGCCTTCTTGCGCAGGTTCCTAATTATGTATTTTTAAACCATTTATTAAGACTGGAACATTGCTCACCTTTATGGCCGATAAAGTAGCAAGAGCCTAAAAAAAATCATCTTGTGAATGTGTCTTGTTGACGCGTCATTATTTTCATAACAACTTTGTAATGGTAAATGGTTGTTGCTATTTATATCGCATATATTAAGATTTGTTATTTAGACCTACTTATTATTAATTGCAGCATTATTTTTATATTTTGTGAGAGACAATGCACAAACACCTTTAGGTATTGGTTATAATATAAGAAGTTTTGTTTCGTGCCGTTTAATTATTTAATATTTCTTTCCCTTTATATTTTGATTATATTACCTTATTCGATAAGTTAAGACGAATAGATCACCATCACTAATACTTGCGCATTTAAATTGTCGTATAAATCTGATTTAGACATAAATTGCATTATTACCTAATCGAAGTTGCACAAAACGAACTTAATGTCCAAATTTAGTGTCATATTATTAATTAAACAGGTGTTAATTGAAATATTTGTGTCATCTTCAGATGGGCCATTCCGTAATTAATATTTCATAAGTTTAGATCCATATTCATGTAAAACAACGCGGGTTCATGCATTTCAATATTTCAATTCACATCTGTGATCAAAGTACATCGTATTAAGTTTACATATTGTGTGGCGAGCGCTACGCCAGCGCCCCCTTCTTATCGATATGGGTCACCTATAACAAGTTAAGTCGTGTGACATGCATACGGTACATACACATTGCATTATAAACAATAATGATAACATTAAACGTCAAGCAAACACACGCAGAAGGACTCGACTATATTCTCTCTCGTTAAGGCGATTATACAATTTTTTAACACTATTTTTATTTTTTTAAATTGCACACTGACCCACCTCTATAAACTTTTAATTGCGATAAATATATTGTAATGCTGTATAAAAATATTAAAGGAAAAATCGTCATTTAATATTAATACTTATTTAACATTCATATTTTAATCCCAAATCAATAGCCGTGTATTTTACATTTTTACAATGAGACGTCCGAACTCTATAGGTAACTAGATACAGTGACATCGAAGCCTAATTCACAACAAACTACACACGATAGTATTTGAATATAAACTTTTTTTAATGTGACCGTAGCCTTCTATTTTAATGCAAAGGAGACGTATATTGAAAAATTCTTATGTAACATACAAAATTACATTTGACTATTTACAACATTCTAGCTAAAATTTTTAAAAATTGAGTTTCGAATGCAGCTCGCGGCGGTACTCTAAATATTAGGTACCTATTTTGGCTAGGGCTCCATGCATAGGTCACTACTTACCGATATATCAAGCTCAAATTACATCTATACCACTCTACTTGGCTGCGTGAAGTGGACAGCACTCGCCCCGGCGGCGCGCCGGCTGGCGGACCCGAATCGGCCGAATAAGCCACTATCATCGCTTTATATCAAATAATTTGGACAGACCAATTAGTTTTAAATTACGTAAATATCTATCGTGCACAACCATCTCATAACTTTACAATTTTCTTTACGCCCGGTGGAATTGTGAAATTATTTTTATATAATTTTACTAGCCCGTTGATATAAGATTTTCTTCCTACAGCACGGGTGCTAGTGCCGATGTAGTACATTTGTACTAGGGCTTTTAATATAAATAATTATTTACTTTATATTTTAAGCATTTTACTCACATGAAATTTCATTTATACAGGGCCTCTTTTTTGTACTTATCGTTCGGGTACTTTTGCTCTATGGATAATGTAGTGACTTTACAAAAATATGGCAGTATGTTTGCATTCAATTCCTTTACGAACTAGGGTAGCTGTGCTATTTCCATGATTGGACTAAAATGACGACAGGTTGCAATGATAACAGGACACATATTCGAATATTGTTAGACCGCATACTTTGGAATATTCACGAAGACACAATTTCCAATATCCATAACAAGACCACACATTCGAATATTCGTGAAAAATGTTACATATTAACCTAGTATCGGTAATTTAAGGCCGGTTTTGCCTATTCTATTCGAATGAAATGATTTCTATGTGAATGTGACAAAGATATCTATGTACAGGATGTTTGATAAAACTTTAAATACTTTCAAATATTACTCACTATCAGTAAAATTGAGGTATTTATTAATTATAAGGTATTATTTTAATTAAAATAATTTGGTGCTGTTGCGTGCGTGCGACGCTTAGCGGACTTTGTGGGACAATTCATCAAACATCTTGTAATTTAAGAATAAAAAATATTGCGTTATGTTATATTACTATCCGAATTACTGTAATGATTCTAGTTGGTGATGTTTATGTAAACTAATTCCTAATAAATTCTAAAAAGGTTCTTTAACCGCCCGCACGCTGGAAACGTCGGGGACCGTTGTCGATTAGCTCGCGTGTTTACCGTAGTGCGGTCGGTTACAGTGTCTTATCTAGTACAATCAACATGGTAAACTATGAGAGTCCACAATCGTCAAAGCACCCGGAGTTTACACTAAATACATCGCAGGCTTCAGAAGCCCTATCTATTTTAACAACTATTCGAAAATAATATCACACATTTACAGCAAAATTACACTTTGCACTCGGTGTCCCTCGCAAACAAAAACACCTTCGAATTTGAACTAATCTCGCAATGGCATCTTTCGTACAGTTTATTTCAGTTCATTTGTTTTCTCCGTGTGCAGCGCCATTTTCACGTCCACTTTGACAATCCCCCCGACGAATATTAGGAAAAAATAAAAGAAAATCAAAATAAAATATAGCATATTAATTTATTAAAATAAAATAAAAAATCAACAAAATCTGGTACTAATAAGGTGAGGTTTTAATGTCATAAACTTGTGTAGGTACTTGATGATATTTTTATGCACATATTATACAGATGGAATAACGCGTCAACATGTTCTGTACTTTATTTTTAAAAGTATCAATACATAATATGAACGTAAAAATCCTCATCAAATATAAACTAATATAAAAATTGAAAAGGTAAAAAAATATAAAGAGTGAGCAATGTAATTGTATGCAGACTACTACCATAAGTGCATTTGAATATTAATATGGCAGAACGTCTTAAAAGTAAATAATGAATTCAATGTGAACCCATGAATAAAACAATATCAATAAACTTAAAAGTAATGACTAATATAACTTTCGTACAATCACAAAGTAACCGATGATATGATGTGCTTAACAATCAGTCAATGAATATAACATTAAATGCTTATAATATCTACGCCCCAGCTTTATAATTAGCGACTTAAATACTTGAACAGTGAGAGAAAAAAAAAACTACTGAATAAGGAATGGACATACTAAGAGAAGCGATAGCCTACACCTAAATTCTTTACCTACACAGTAATAACACTGTCATGCAATTAAAAGTTTAAAAGGTTCCTTCAAATTGAGCGTCGCTTACATATAATCGTAGAGCTTGACAGAAGTAGAAATAAATACAGATTGTATAAAAGCTACTGAATGTAGATAAATTGTGATAGATTGGAAAATCAAAGAGACGCATATAGTAATAGAAAATACAACAGTGGTTCTTTCTTTATATAATAAGGGGCTGAATATTTATGGGCCCGATATTTTAATGCCATTCCTTCTTACATATATTAATTATATCCCGGAATCGCGGAAGAGTTAGTTTTGTGAATGACACTTGGTTCTTCTGCAATGTTAATGAGTAACGTTGCATGAACGCGCACATTGAAACGTATCACACGTGTAGTCCACGCAAATGTGAAATGCAAGGACTGGACTATAGTTCACGCGCCTTCATGAAATGCAAGGACTGGACTATAGTTCACGCGCCTTCATGAAATGCAAGGACTGGACTAAGAACTACTGTTGCAGGAAAGAGGTGTGTCAGGACTATGCAAATTATGTGTATGCATGTGTGTATGTTAATTCCCAACCTATAATAAAGTCTATGATTAAACCACCACCGTGATATATTTGCAAATTATTTCAATATATTGAAAGTCGTCATTTAAATATCCCTCATTAAACGACTGTGCTTTGTATACCATGTAATCAGTACTTTTGGGTATTCACTTTAAGGTCTGTTCTGTCTGTTCTATACTTTTCGTTTTCTATGGTCATTAAATACAATAATTCGATTTTTTATGTTAGAACAAGTTAAAATTGCAATATTCGTATATTTTCAACAAAGTGTATAATAAAAATAAAAGATTATTGCATTTTTAAAATAGAAAATATAATAATAACCAGTATTGTCTTAAAAAAAACAAATGCAAATGTAATGTATACTTATAGGTCGACCATTATGGTTGACTTTTAGTTGATCTATACTAAGTTATTCTATTCGCATTACATGATATAGTTGTTTGGGATTTTGACAGTTAAGAGAAAAAGCATGTAAAAAGTGAACTACCCGCAAAAGTACTGATATCAGTGGTATATGTAGCGACAATTGTTATCATATTGACATTAAATTAAAAATAAAATTTCATCTTTACAAGTGACCATACGCACATTTTTTTTTTAAATTTTTCACTAGAGTTTTTTAAACTCTGTTATAATGTTTATTCTAAACATCGAAAGCTATATAATTTAAAGCGCTTTCTAATTTTGTATTTTATACTAATGTTATTTTATTAACATATTTCCAGGCTATAACCAACCCTGTCTTTGACCGCGAGTTATATTAGGCGGTCTTTAAAGGGTACCATCGTTTAGAATATTATTTCGAGGTAATTGTTATTGCTTTAGGGTGGGACCATAAGCTATTCTATTTCAGTGCATTTAGAGTGTAGATTGCTGTGCAGGAAGTTTTTAACTCAGAAGATTAACTTATACAGTTGCTAAAATAATTGCAAAAAGGGAATACTCCCTAACAATAAGAACTGAGGACGTGGGTAGGGAGGGGGAGGTAGTCTGAGATCCGGTGATAAAAACGTACTCTTGTTGAATATTGCTTGCAGTGATGAAAATAACTGGTGTATATGTGGTTTTTAAGTGGTGCTGTATTTAAAAAATATGAATCGTTTACTTTTGTGTCTTTATTATTAATCGTCATAATAAATGAAAAATGAATTGGCAGTAATTTTACAGATGGATTCGCACTAATAGTATTTTTTTATTTACTATGATAATTGATATGTTTATTTAGAATTTATTCACATTTCAAAAATACAGTACCCCAGTGATAGATTACACACCGACATAATAAACAAAATATCTTTAAGATACAGTTCTTATTATTACTTTTTGAACTCAAAATCTGATAGCATAATAGGTAAAATATACTTTATACACCACTAGATATTAATCTCCCAAATTTAACTAAATAACTATATTCTGACTATAACTCTAATGAGTTGTCAACAGAATATATTGAAGGTTTAGTTAAATTTGAGGGACCAATATTCAGTGGTATATAAGGTAAATACAACTTTAATAAGTTCAATATCGGTTGGTAAAATAGGTAACATATACCTCTCATACCACCAGATATCGACTTCCAAGTGTTACCCAATCGTTAACCTCGATCTCACCAGATATTTTGATTTTGACCACCAGAGTTCGACGAACTCTGAAGTAAACGTCGGACTTATTTAGCAAGCAATATTCGAGTCGAGCAAGTCAGCGGCTATGGTACCGGGAGGGATTGCTCAGTGGCGGCCCTACTGCCTAGATGTAGGAGTAGGGCCCGTCGGTGAGGGCGCTGCACAGCAATAGTCAGGAGGCGTCGTCCTTGCCGGCCGCGCCCGCGCGCCGCGCCGACCGGTACTCCACGCCCGGGTCGAACTGCATCAGTACGAACACCTGGACACCACATAAATCATGATTACTGTTTTTTATAATGAATACTAGCAGAAATTTGCAGTCTACTAATATTCTTGTTAACCCCTTGTGGTAAGCTAAAGCCTTGTGTTACGAGTGGGTTCACGTCTGTAGTGCAATGGGTGAGAATCATACCGTCGACCACAAGATCACATGTCCGACGTCCCTAGCCTAGGCTACGGTATTTATGTATAAAGTAATCACAAAGTCTATTCTAATGCAAACAAATAATCAAATAATTCCTCTCTATATTAGTAAACTATCAATTAATGCAAATAGCGGCAGCAGTTTTAATGCTGTGTGGCTTCTGGATTAGATAAGACCATCCCATGTCTACTTTATGGGTAAGAGGCGACTAAGGAATATAGATGATGGAAGAGCAGCAGCATCTATCAACTCAAGCTTAGTTACCATCTAACTACGATCACCAATCCGCCTGCCAAGCGTGATGTCTATGGCAAAACCCTGGCTCGGGATGAGGCCCATGGTCAGCAGTAAACGATATACGGGCTGACGATATTGATGGTGATGATACGATAAATCCCAAACGAACCTGATCAGTAGGATACAGAGAGAAGTCATCAGGCGGGTTGGTGATGACGTAACGTTTGCTGCTGGCGTCGCACGACGACGAGGTGTCTCGGAACCGGTAGAGGCCGATACACAGCATGCCGTACGTGCTGAGCGCCGCCACGAACAGGTCCCCGTACTTGCCGGCCTCGCCGAACTGCGCCAGCGGCCCGTCGTACAGGGATATTTGGCCTACTCTACATCGGTCCCTGAAACAATAATAAATATATAATACGTGAAGCAAAAACTTTGAACCCCGTTTTAAGAAAATGGCTCAGACGGCGGAGTATGAAATTCGCACACTTAGGCCGTGTTCAAACCAAACTGACTGTCAGCCGCGGAATGTGAGCAGGCTCACTGTAAGCCCCAGTGTAAACGTGAAAATAAACGGTATTTTTCGTTCACAGTATGCTGACAATAGTAATATATACGTCCGCGGAGCGTAGTGACACGCTATATTAATCGGCCGCCGAATGTCAGCGTCTACGCATAGCGTAATAACGTATCGTCGGTTAGATGTGAACGAATACAATAAACTGCGTAACGGCTGACAGTCAGTTTGGTTTGTACACAGCCTTATAGTTCGAATTAGCCTCCTGAACTTACAGGTACCTACTAGTATTCAAGAATACTTGCAAATTTTGCTGCAAATCCTTTTTATGTGTTATTGTATACCTTAAAAAAAGTATAAGTATACATACTTTCGGACGAAATACGAAGATGGCAACCCCCAAACTAACTGAAGACTGTCTCCCATAAAATTGAGATCATCTTTTGTGCCGCACTTCCTCCATCTTTAAACCGTTTTCCTTTACTCCGGAAGACTTAGTTGTTGCACTAACCTATTAGCTAAACTCTCAGGCGTGGAGTACCCCCCTCGGAGTCCCGCTCCCTCGGCGAGGATCAGCTCCAGCTCAGGAGTGGCGCCGCCCGTGATCAGCGAACGGATCAGCGTTAAGGCATTTTGGTTGAAATAAGTCTGCAAAAAAATGTATGAGTTAGCATCAATATAAAGAGGAAATATTTGATTGTTTGTTTGTTTGCATTGAATAGCCATAGAAACTACTGGACTAATGTCAAAAATTCTTTTACCCTAATGATGAAAGAATTTTTGACATTTTCGAAAGAGCTTATGGTGAAAGGAGTAATGCTACTTCTGGATAAAGCCTATATAAAGTTCACTGATTTATAAAGTTTTGTAAATGTAACTCGGATAAAGAGCACTTGATGCCCTGAGCAATCTAAGCCTGTGGGCGTGTGGGTGGGCCAATTTCAAAATGTAGTTTGAAGCCCTTAAGATCATCTCAAGTGCTAGCAATTATTTTTGGCCACCAAGACATGTTGCTTCAAGCAATGGCTTCATTTTCCTATGGGCTATACCGTCCGTTAGTTACTCTTTGATTTCTTAACTTTCTAAAGCTTCGTGCAGTTGTTTTTTGTGACGCAAGACCTAATGCATAAAGAAATCATTGCTAAATCTTCTTGAGGGCTAGTCTGGGACTGATGTATCTTACACAGCCTGTCGGTTAAATTTCTATTATTCTGTCAAGTGAACAGTACATTTTGGAACACTCACAGTGGACATAAGAGAATCGAGCACACTGACAGCGAAGGCCGTGCCGCAAGCGAACGGCTGTGTGAGGTACAGCTCCGTGTCCGGGTCATCATCATCGTCCTGGTCCAGGAACTGTACGTTGCTGTCGTTCACCAGCTCTGTACGAGAAAACAGAACATTATTAATACACGAATGAGATTCAATTGTTAGATCAGACGACATTTCTCATAAAAATCATTTAAAAATTACAGAAGGCAAGTCTAACGCATCTTCTTTTTTTGTAGTCCAAATAAAAAGAAAGCATAGACTATACTCATTATCATTATACTCTTTCTGTGTCGATTTACAACGTTAGAGTTAAGAGTCACGGTTTAAATCTTTCTCGATCTCGATAAAAACAAAGATCATGTATTAAAAACTATTACTTTATTGATGAAGGCTACTTTCTTACTTGAAACATAAAATTTAGATGTTTTTCTGAAACATAACCTATATTTCCACTGAATCTAGGTACACAGGTCAACTACAAAAGAAGCATATAAATATAAAATTGTACAGTATGCAGAATTCATTCATTTGTACTTCTGTTACTTGTTTTTGACTATATTAACAGATAGGTATGAGTGAAATACATATCTGCAGCGCACTAACCAGTAATCATAGGCACATTGGCTCCATACACGGACCCTCTCCTCTGCAGCAGCACCGGCGCGGGGGGCTGCCCGGGCGGCGGCGGCACCGCGCTGCTCCCGTTAGTACCCACCCCCGCACTCAGCACGCCTATCGTGTCGTCGAACGTCATAGCTTTGATGTTCAACGAAGCCAGAATAGCTTCCTTGTCCGCCAGCGTCGGATCATCGTTGGATGGAACCTTCGCTGAGAGGATGCAGCACATGTCACATAAGTTTACATTCACTGCACGCAAGTCGGCCCGGCTTAGCGGTGAACCCTGGAAAAGAACGCGCGAGTGAGACGATGTAGAGACAAATCCTAATAATGATAAACTAGCTGTTCATGCCGTCTGATGTACAGATCGCCCGTTGCCAATAGAATGTCAGTAAAAAATTTAGCGAGGCAATTGGCAACCGTATGCTTGTCTGAAACCAGATTATCGTTAATATCTAACGTCTCTAATTTTATTTCGTTTCAGTATTTATCATTTGCCACGTAGACTTTATTTTATTATCCGTTTTTTGTATTTTGTCTGTCGACTGTCTACAAGTTCACCAGACTATAAATATATTCCCAAATATATAACTAGCTAACCCGACAGACGATGTACTGTCTTAGCTAAAACTATAAATTGAATTGAATTTTTAATATAAGGCGTGATAGCAATGAACTAACCGTGATGTGCACTACGAGTAGCACGCTTTCTGTCAATGTTATGTCAAACGCCATAAGATTAAAAAAAAAAAAAAAAAAACCTCTATCCATGATCGATGATATGCCAATGATTTTTAATTACTAATGTTAAGTATTGTGATACAAAGTTCATCGATGCACTTCGTATCACCTACCTACTATTAGTTATGAAAAAAAACTTCAAAAACTGGTTCAAGCGATCTAGCCCAAAATGCTAGAATGTTCTGAAAGAAAAGAGGGAGGGTGATCCGAAAACTTAATGTCTTGGTGCGAGGAGTTTCCGGCTTGTGCGGTGGAGCGAGAGTGATGGGATCCGTCCTCTTGCTACCGACCATTGCCCATTCAGTAGAAGTCCGCGGCGTATTTTCAGGAGAAAGATCTCTCCTAACCATTTCTCCGAAGGCGCACAGACAGCAGGCTGTCCCCCGAGCCTCGGCTTCGAGGAGTAGGGAACATAGTCCTAATTTCTTTTAGAAGCCGACCCATGATGCGTAGAGTTGTAGTTGTGCTCCGTGCGCCCCCAAAAGGTGCATTGAATGGACCCAGGAGAGTCCATGACTGCTAGGTCATAGGTATCGCCACAGTACCGGATGTATAATAAAATGGATTAGCTATTCCTGGTGCTCAATTTACTGGCATTTAGAGGAACATCCTGGGTTAAGTAAAGTAGGTAAACCATCTTCTAGTGATATAATAAGCATATCATCGCTATAAACAGGGGAGTTCTACATACTACATACCACCACTGTGGCCGTGGATCATCAACAGCCCGCTGACGTCCACTGCTGAACATGGGCCTCCTCTTAACAGGCCTTGGCAAGCCAGGATCGTAGAGGGTTATTGCCATAATGACCACGCTTGGCAGACGGATTGGTGATCGCAGTAAGATGCAAATGTTGAGCTAATAAATGCTGCTGTCCATCTATCAGCCATATGTCCCTTAGTCGCCTTTTACGACACCCATGGGAAGATATGGCCGAGGATGCCTTATGCATTTTCAACCGGGAAAAAAATGGACATTGAAGGACAGCGACGAATTTCTTATAGTAGCAACTATTTTTTTCGTTTTGACGAATTCAAAGCAATAACTGCAGCAGTTTTTATTTTGTTCAAAATGTGGTCACAGTTCACGTCGAACAAAAAGAATTAATAAAGCAAAAAACAATTCACACACAAATTAGAATTATAAATTCGTAATTTCATTAACGCCATCGATTATGGATAGAGTAAGTTTTCTAGATTTCAATATCACCGCGGAAGAGTTTAAGCAATTGGAAATGACCGAAAGAAGCCAGAATCACAACATGAACGGTGTACTAAGTATATCTGTCACTTTTTGGTTGTTCAATCAATCTATGACGGAACAAAACTGTAACGTTTGACAGTTATAATAATTTGTATAGGAAAATAAAATTATCATTTTTACTATTTCCATCTCAATTTTTCCACATTTTCTCACCGTTTAAACCTTCCCGGGACCACGGCAAACATTTCAAAACCAAAATCAGCCAAAGTGGCCCAGCCGTTCTCGAGTTTTAGCGAGACTAACGAACAGCAATTGATTTTTATAATTTGTATGGGAAAATAAAATTATCATTTTTACTATTTCCATCTCAATTTTTCCACATTTTCTCACCGTTTAAACCTTCCCTGGACCACGGCAAACATTTTAAAACCAATATCATCTAAATTGGCCCAGCCGTTCTCGAGTTTTAGCGAGACTAACGAACAGCAATTGATTTTTATAATTTGTATGGGAAAATAAAATTATCATTTTTACTATTTCCATCTCAATTTTTCCACTTTTTCTCACCGTTTAAACCTTCCCTGGACCACAGCAAACATTTCAAAACCAAAATCAGCTAAATTGGCCCAGCCGTTCTCGAGTTTTAGCGAGACTAACGAACAGCAATTGATTTTTATATATATTGATAAACGGCACAGCAATACAATATTAGAAATTTTGAAGTTGAAGTTTGCTTTGTGGCTTTTTATTAGAAACTTTAAACCGGCAGAGAGTATGTTATATTCCTTGCTTTAAACGAATGCATAAACCGGTAAGACTTTTTTTTTAAATATTCTCAGCTGTCAGTTGCGTTTTGTTATACCATTTTTAACAAATGAACCGCTGACTTATATTTTGACTGAGTTGTTTTGTTATTCCATGTCAGTTGCGTTTTGTTATACCACGTTTTATGTCACGTCACACGGGAACGACGGGAACGGCATAAAAAGTATCCTATGTCCTTCTCCCAGTTCTTAGCTATCTCCCTACCAATTTTCAAGCTGTTCAGCCGTTCTTGAGTTATAAATAGTGTAACTAACACGACTTTCTTTTATATATATAGATTTTAGATGGTTTAAATAATGACGGCTACATACATTCAACACAGAAATCTTGGGTAGATTCTGCAACATCTTCCATTCTCTCCTAATATACTCGACGCTGCCCACGATTACTACATGCTTCAGTTCGTGGTAGTGGAAGTTGGAGGCTCGCAGTGGCATCACCAGGTTCCGAAGGCCGATGAGAGGCGAGTCCGGGTCAGCGAACAAACACACTACCACGTGACCATTTAACACTGTCATTGCCGCCTGGTTTCTGTCCTGGAAGCAAAAGTGACGTTGATTAAAATATATAAATTCTAAGAAACAATACCATAAAAAAAAATAGTCAAATATGTAAGGAGGTAGGTACGGCCATCACAGCTAGTAATGAGGGAAAATGCGAAAATTTGTATGTGTGGATTTATGTATGTTTGTTACGCTTTCACGCAAAAACTACTAAATGGATTAAGCTTTGCACGGGAATAATTAATAAACTCGATTAACATATAGGCTACAAAAAATCTCGCTCCGACCCACTGGAGCATAATTTAAATCAAAAGTAGACATTTTCAAATTAAACTTTTCAATGAACAGATATAAAACAATCATTTGAAAAAAATAACAATATTTTAAAAGAGAGTACTTAAAATCAACTTACTAATATACAATCTTCCAAATTTCTAGCGGGACTCCAGTGGAACATGCCAGTGGAGTCATACTTCATTTCAGTCTTTTCGAAGTCGAAGTCTTTCGACTGGTCGTCAGCCAAACCTGCCGGTAGGCTGACACCGTTGCTGTTTTGGTTACCACTGCTTCTACTCGTTGGCCTGTATACAAAATTGTGTTAGCAATAGGAAACAACAGTTGTGAATTTCGAGAAAGTGATATGTTTATGTGAACGATTTTATAAAATTATATTTATTTAAAATTTATTTAATCTAGGGAAATGTAAGAAAGATGCTGGAAGTAATAAGAGGGCAGCTAAAATGGTTGCTAATGAATGTGATTGTGAACTAGATAATCACTTTGGTGTTGTAAATCTTATTGTAAGATTATATTGACTCCAAATATATAAAATTACGACTATACGTTCTACAGGTGACAAAAAAAGATAAGCTTTCTGTGAACTTATTTTAAATAATAAAATCTAAACTACATGTGTAAATGCAGATCGTTGATTTTGTACAAAATAAGTGACAAAAACATGCTCTTGTAGTGTGACGTGCTGTTTCCAGTGCAGAACATTACAATAAATAAATATAAATTCCTAAACGTAATTCGAACATAAAATTCTGACTAGTGAGGCAAGCACTACTTCTACTAATCGAGGAAAGTCTGCGCAGTTGCTGAGCACATTGGATGCAAAGCAAATTGTGTATGTCATATCGCTGACTTAACTCGTTCCCAAACTACAGATAAGAAATTATCTAGCTGAATATTTTTTTCAATTACATGAGTTTTTTCACTTCGTAGGCAAGGTGATAGGCCTGGTAATTGGTATCTTGATCCTGGGGATTCCTGTAACACAGGGACAAAGAGTTGTCTCCGTTTGTCTTTTTTTAAACGAAAATGAACATATACTCGTATATTTAGTGCTGTGCACGTCGTGCAAAAATAAAAATAAATAAAATATTTCCACATTAAGCCGCGAAAGTTACAGAAGTAAAGTCAAGGGTTGTTTAGATGAAATCTTTTAAATATTTTTTTTAATACATATTATGTAACTATTCGAGATTTATTTTCAACTGATATAACTTCTGAAGCCGAGGAGAGACAAATTATAAAAAGAAAATTCATTTAAAACATTTACTATGTTGCTTGGCTCCAGAAAAAGCAACAGACATAGCAGATTCCTTGTAAATGGTGATACATGGCTTCGAATGTTCATAAATTGGTTAGTAAACGAAATAAAGACATAGTAAAGAAGAGATTCAAGGTGTAGTAGGTCACAAAGTTGAAATAAATATATTTAAAATACAACTTTGTCCTAACCAATGTTACAATTAAAGTGATGATTCAAGGCGTTTTTCTATTAAAATCCATACCGTGTAAAGTAACGTACTTATTTAGTTTTACATCCTTAATGAAAAACTTGTGAAATTTTGATATGTCAAAACTAAAAGTTCATGTACCACCACTCATATGAACATGTATCAATTGAACATCTATACTGTAATAAGTACACTTACGTGTCCGGTGGTGCCCTGTTGACATTTGGCTTCACCTTGTTCACCTGTCGTGTGGTTGTAGTGTTCATCAGCTGGTTCGCCATCGGAGACAGCAGCGTGGTCGGTGCTGCACTCCGATGGTTCCGATTGATTACTGATAGCAAAGAATCCCTTTGTATAACGACATTTGGAGATTATTCAGTGTTCGTCATTTGTGATCTCTAGGATATAAGTACTTAAACATTCACTCATTTTTGTCCTAATAGTTAGTGTCAATGGAAATGAATTCATCAATATACTTACAGCTAGTATCTTCCCCTCTTTCTCTTGCAATTTCGCCTGAAAAGCAATAATACCGATTTACGCGAAAATATTACTCAATGTATAAATACTCAAATTGAATTTAAATATTTCAAAACCAAAATAATAAAAAATTTGCAAATCAAATATCGTTTAAATTAGAATATTAATCTTGAACAAGAAAAATCTTTGAAAAGGTTTTGAATTAGGTATGTACTTTCAACATTTAATATATTATAAATTTAAATAATTAGGTATATTTTGTCACAACATTCTACAACAAAAGCAAAAATGTAGGTACCCACATAGCATTCACTGTAGCGTTGCCAATCGTGGACAAAGTTCACGTTATTACAATAATCAGAAAAAAAGTATTTACAACAAGTTATAAAAATAGTGAAATAATTAATTTAGTTTGTGTAACTAAATGTGCACTCAAGTGTTAGTAACATAAACACAAATCGGTATCAGATATAAATACTTCAAAGATGATTTGAGATCATCCAAACATTGGCAACTCTATTAAAACATGAATAGGTATTTACCATTCGGACAAATGCAAATGCCATGAGATATTTGCAATGCTCGGCAAAGGGGTACAAACCACAAATGATACATCCGCTTTAGAGTTTACCAAGAAGCACAGATCGATGGAAACAATTTATCAGTAACCTCATTCGATATAAGGTGAATGCAAAAGTAACATAAAAACATAATGATTTCGATTCGTGTTCATTACAATTTTGTTAATCGGATAATTTTCGTGAAATTAGTGAGGCATTCGGTCGTAAACAATCACTCGCACGAGCGATTGTGGATCGTGTAACTACAGTAGCCGGGTACATGCGAGATAAGCGCATAATCCCTGAGGCATCCTGCCACTTGTCAGTGCTCGCTATGAAATAATGCGTGACAAAGCAACTAGGTGCACGGTACCTTCCGGTAACCCAGGACGAAGCACATTGCCAGTCAAATGGTTTCGTGGGCCGATGATAATAAGTAAAAAAAACAAAAAAAAAACACTCGGCCCTCTGAGCCTGAGATGTACCTCGAACATGGACCTTCTTGGGCAACTCTGGCGGCGTGAAGGTGGGGGGAGGATGGTGATCATCTGCAAAACATCAGCACAAGTTCGCATTCCACTCCACTCAGTAAATACAGTACCTACAGCACATCGCGTTATATAGTATAGCGTGTGGCCGGTCTGTCCAAAATGACTCGTTTATTTCAAATTTATCATCATTATCGGTTTCATCTTTAAATGCAGTTCAAGCATATAGCACTGGATTTCAGAAAGTATTGAGAAATTTATTGCACTTAGGTAATTGAACACGTGAATTTTTTACATTAAATATTATGTTCCCCATGGTTAGCACATGCTTACAGTTTACACATTCTGAAGGAAGCTGTCAAGGCAGGCTAAGATGAAACCGATATGTATATAAGTGAAATTATTTATCAAAAACACAGAATTCAAAAGATTAATTATATATACTATCTAATTTAATAATAAACATACCTAAACCACACATGCAACAAACATAAAAGCTACGATAACGACACACACAACAAAAAACTATTAGACAAGCTCTAAGTGCTATTATTTATGTTTTATTCTTTGATTTAATGATTCAAATCCTAGGTTTAATCATGACTAATGTAAGAAAATGAGGTTATGAAAATATGAAGTGATTAAATGGTATCGAGCGCACTAATAACTGATGGCTCAAATGAAAGTATACAATCGGATATATAAGGGATGTGATAAGATTATGGTGAGTATACCACATCGCTCGGCGTTATGACGCGGCAGCCAGGGACTGCTAAACCCTCACGGTTCTATCGAGGCGGGAGCATCTAATTAAACGTTCCCTAAGCAGGATATCATTAAATATTTTTTTCAATATTCGTAAGCAATTAAAATTACAAATGAATTTCTTAAAAAAACACTATAACGTCACAACATCAATTTCAGAGGGACTATGTTGATGCAGAAAATCAGGGATCAAAATACTCCTAGAAAATATTTCGAGAGAAGTAAATAACAACAACACCAAAATAAACAAACGACATTACATTATGTCTCTCGATGTTTTAAACATTGTCTAATAGAGAGGCAAACATCTAACTGCTTTATAAATGCACATATAGAAACGTATAAGACAATACAATGATAAACAGGACACGACTTTGCTATTTGCGATCGGCGGCTGGGAGTCGCCCCACCTCCGCTCATGTCGCATATAAAAACATCACATTGACATTTACACTGAATTTTATATACATTTAGGTTACGTACTTGCCCTGCCAACCATCTGGACGGCTCGTACGCCCTTCCTGAATGTAGCCACTGAACCAGAAACAATATTTTAAGCTCTCGTTATACAATATATTTAATCAACCTGTTTAGTTGTGGGTGTTATAGAAGAAACGCAAAAAAAGGTAAGTACGCAGACAGAGATGCAAAGCTGATAGTTCTCTTTGAGTAGGATACAGTTGATGATGTCGGTTTTAATGTTAGACTTCCGATTACTAACACCTCTCCCACCAACATAGGTCTTAAAAAGGTATTATGTGATAGTTAATGAATTTTAGTTGGAGGTGGAAGTGATCAGAGTCGTCGGATTCCTATAGGGTTGCAGACGTGAACAGTGTTTACTTTGATAACTTCTACCCTATTGCGCCTTATGAAGCGTCTGTAGTTAATATAATATCGTGTCTTAGCCTAGCTGCACTATACTAGCTGCGTGTATCGTTTAATCGTGTATTAGCATATATTGTAGCCCAATTTCAATTTCACCATAGCAATGGTTAGTTGCAAACAAACTATACGTGTGTAAGGTACGGTATATTTATATACGGAATATTTGTCATTTCATTCCGTACCGTCAAGGCACGCACGGTACGTATTAAGACTTTGTTTCACCATCCCAGTCTGCATCATCATCATTCCGACATCTGTAAAAATCCAAACACTGACAATACGAAAGTACGCTCCTAACATTTATGAATTACTTTGTTATATGATTTGGTAGAATCAAATTCTGTGCGATGGACACTAGATGTTTTAGCAATAGAATTTGATCCTGTCAAAGCGTGAATTGATGTAATGAAGAGTGACTGCTTTTAGTTTCCTCCCTGTGTTAGTCACGGTCGTTAGCACAGACAAGCCGGAACTGCCGTATAAAGTCTTTGTCCTCCAAAGCTCACTCTCTCGTAGGTCACTATCATCGCTTTGTGCTCTTCACTCCTTTTGTTCTGAGACATGCTTTCGTGGACTCACATGTATTAAGTACAATCTAAGTGTTTGGGATATAATGACGGTGCAATTGCAGTTTGCGATTAAGTTCTACTTTAAGAATGTTTACATGCAATGTACTGTCTGTGCTGGGCATAGAAGCGCATCATAGCAATCGTGTTCAACGTAAAGTTGAGTCTGATAATTTTGTAAAGTGAATGCGTGTGATATACTCGTTTGTAAAGGTCCTGATCGGGTGAATGTTTAGCGGCATTGTATGATGCACTAAATCCTCTCAATACTGACACATCAGATACAGAGCGAGTCTCAAAAGGCAAGAAAATGGTGAAGTGTTTGAGTGCTTCTCTGTGGCGGTATCCATTCACGAGCGAGCGGACATACACAATGATCGCTAAATAATAGGGTGTGAACGAGCACGGGTCAAGATAATGCCTTGCAGCCGATCCAGTCTGTGCGGTACGGACGCAACACCACTAAAGCAACTCAAAAAATTATAGACACGAAAAATAAATATCGGAAAACGTCAATTTGTGAGGTTAGGTGTGGTGCAAGTTACCTATGTCGGCTCCAACCTTCCGCTGGTGTGCGGTCACTAAAAGTTTAGCCGAACAATATTCATTAATGTCTCACAAATAGAAAGTAAGGAGTGTGAGGTCGAGCAAGTCTGTGTCGACGTGGCGACGTGGCTCGGGACCTACGTGTGACAGTGAACATTTCTGAATCGGACACGTGTAGGTGACCCTTACATTACAGGACAATATTTTTACAACATTTAATATTCCCAGAAAGAATGTCACAGAATAGTAATAGGTTAAGTATTTAGCTCAAAGAATTTTATGTAAAGATACTTAATTCATAGAATTCATTAATGGAAACTAAGATTAAATAGTGTCACAGATTAAGTTTTATAGTAGGTAATTAATTGATCTTACAGTTTTTGCATTTGCACTTCTTGATTAACGTCTCGTCTTTGATATCCTCGTGACAAGCCTTGCAGTAGAACCAAGCTCTGGAAAAGAGAATAAACAAGTAATTAGAACTCATACAATGACAACCTCCATGGCGTAGTGGTATAAGTCTCGCTTCAAAAGCGAAGTTCTTGGAAGTTGTAGAACAGAAATCTTTGTGTAAGTTCAATGATTTCTTTTCGGGTCTGGTTGGTCTCTAGATCTCGGGAAGCACATTAAGCCGTTTGTCCCGATTTATAATACCATCTATGACAATGGTATTCCAGGAAACTGGCAGCATCGTTTATCCGTGTATAGTTTGTTTATATTCTGGTTGGTTGAGGGACTACCCTCCGTGCCTCGGAAAGCACGTTAAGCCCCGACTGTTATATCATCGTAATAAACGTATATCAAGGAACGGGCAGCAGCGTTTCCTTGTGTGGTACAACATTATACTGCGGTCCCGGTCACCAACCCGCCTGCTAGGCGTGGTGACTATGGCAAATAACGTAGTGACTATGGCTGAACATGGGCCTCCCTTGGGAGGGGGCCCATGTTCAACAGTGGAAGATTTACGGGGTGATGATGATGAAGATGAATTACTCGCCCTCAGTAGGAATATTCAATCTAAATTAGGACTATATCTACACTAATATTATAAAGAGGAAAGATTTGTACCTATTTTTGTATGTTTGTATGTTTGTAATGAATAGGCTCAAAAAGTACTGGGCCGATTTAAAAAATTCTTTCACCAATAGAATGCTACATTTTTCCAATTTGACATAGGCTACATTTCATTTTGAAAAAAATTAGGTATCCTTGGTAAAATTTGAACAATGTAACCGAAGGTGTAGAAAAGTGAGTCTTAAAATGTCTTTCGTCGAATGCGCTGCCGAAACTATTAGCGATAGAACAAAATAACGTACAACAATATTGAAGAACATCATAATGTCTACAAAAAACTCGGTAGGGGTAGGGTAGGGGTAGGGTAGGGGTAGGGTAGGGGTAGGGGTAGGGTAGGGTAGGGGTAGGGTAGGGGTAGGGTAGGGCAGGGGTAGGGTAGGGCAGGGGTAGGGTATAAAAGTCCACCCGTGCGAAGCCGGGGCGGGCCGCTAGTTGTTAATAAAAAGACGAACCTTTTAACCTCGTCAGCGGACTGTGCAATAAAGAATCCTTGGGTGTTCGCGTGAATCTTGACATTTCTTGGGTTGATGGAGATTTTGCTGTCAGCACCTTCTTCGCCCTTGATTTCGATAGCCAGCAGTAGAAGTTTTAGCTTCGTGAAGCACAACCTGGTGGAAATTTCTAGATATACCGGATATTTTAAGGAATTAAAAAACAGGGAATCATATTGAAATCGGCTTTTCTATATAATTTTAGCAAGTAATTAAAATTATTTTCCAGAAAAACAGATTATTTATTTTCATGAAGTAATTATATGAAATGGAGGGTATTGATGGCGTGCATTATTGGGCCATTAAGATTTCGTAATCTATTTTAATAAGCTGATTCATTTATTACACTCATGCGTTTTATAGAAACATACCTGGTTACCTTATGGTTCACGGTATGGTTAATAACGTTACCTTTCAAGCTTTAGCAATTGACTTCAGAACAACGTTTTACTTCAGTAGGTATTAGTAGATTAATCAATAACTACTAAATACATGCATTATGCATATTTAGAAAACCACTCGAAAATACCTGATTGTATTTTTGTTTAAGCTGAAATGGATTTTTTTAAATTATTTAGCAATACTATGTTTTACGTAATACATATTTTATTTTTGTTTGTAGAGGACGAAGAGTAGGGGCTATAATTTTTTTTTCACATTTGCAACAAGGCATCGCTTCAGAAGTAGGGTAAACACATTTACGTAAAACACAATATTATTTATACGAAAAGAGTACGAGATGCAATATCAGGAGAAAGCAACTACACAATGACGCTTTAACGATCCACATGCTACGTGCCAAGAATTTGATCATAATAATGAGTTTCATGAAATATTAGTTAGTAAAGAAACGTGCAATGAAGCCTAAAAATAAGAGCATTAAATAATGACAAATCTTATTTACAATTCTCTTCTACTGCACTGAAATAATTTTACGAAATCATGAGCATCGTAGACCAAAAGAAAATTCAATAAAATCGATCTTGATGATAAACTAATTCGTGCATGTACTTAATTAAAAATAATAGATTGATTGATATAATGACAAAATTTTAATGTACCGTTTACACTACATGTTTCATGTATAAGAACTTGCGATGTCTAATATACATACCAACTGTCTAAATTTTACCCATTCAACATGCACTATTCTGAAAAACCAGAGGACCGTTTAATTCTAATCATAACACCTACTCATGACCAGAGTTATAGTTTAAGTAACAGTGCACACTCAGGTAGCTAAGGTTAGCAAGTTGGCACACAGTGTCTACGGTGCGGGGGGTGCAGGCGGCCGGGATCGAGGGGGTCTTACTCGCTCGCTTGGGGGAAGCTCATTCCCGTGAAGGATGTCGACAGTGTTTCGGTGTACATCTCGCAGCCAGTACCCTGCAGATAATCGTTCTGCCAAGCTTGCGTGTCGGGGGACTGCAATCAACCAATAGGACACGCTAAAGCTCGTGCTATGTTAGTCATAGCCGCTTCGAGATGGCTATCTTGCCTTTGTAACGTTCGGTCCGCCTTCAAAGTCTATATTAGAGTTCTATTCACAATTAGTAGGTAGCATAACCCTATATTATTGCTATTCTATTCTCAGATAAAATCATGTAAGTTATTCAGTGCAGTACCTATGACAACAATGAATTTGAAAAAACATTAATATTCAAAATCACAGACGGTAAGCTCGCAAACAAAATGGACAAAAACACTAATGATAAGCTATGCGGTTCGTCGTTGGTTAGTGACGATTATCCTGTAATCACAATATGGAATGCTCAAACACTGGTACAATAAAAATGTTTGTTGTGTGACGTTTGTCTTGTGTCACGGTATTAAAAGCGTCTCGTTTGCTGCCCACTTACTCTGCGGCCTGATTGAAGGGCATCCCGATAAACGTAGGACTTAGCGTCTCGGTGTACATCTCCATGCCGGTACCTCGCATGTATTCATTAGTCCATCTATCGTCTTGGGACTGTGGAAATTCCGCAAGTAAAGTTAGATCGTGGAATACGTTCAGAGAGCGACATTGGGTTGACCGGCCTCATCCAGCTGGAGGTCGAGGGAGTCGGTCTCTGAAAGTACTTCAGAAATATTTTTGTAGAAGTAGTGGTAAGTAAAAGAATAAAGGAATAGCTGACCGTCTTAAAACTCCTCATGGCGAAAAGGTTGGCCATCATGGTCGAGAAGCCCGGCGCGAGGCAGCTCTGCGCGATGAAACCCAGTTTGAGTTCCGCCAAGCAGATGACATCATCGCCTTGCTTCCAGTCCCATGATGGAATATTTAACAGATAAGCCTAAAAATGAATAAGTCATAAATTTTAGTAACCTGTATAATATAAGATTTTTATGTTGGTAGATAATAATCATTGTCAAATTTACAGTAATGGTATTTTAATTAAAACATGAGCTATAAAACATATGACAATAATTCTAAGTAAGAAAAATAAAATTAAGAACACACCTTATTATGGTATTGCATCAATTGAATGATAACCCTGATGTCGTCGGAGTAGTTCTTGATGGAAATGACCCTCATAATATTTGCGGCGTCTTCTGCATCGGGATCCTGACAATACTTATTGGCTAGCACCAGGCACGCATCCGCTTCATGTACCTATGTAATAAAAACTTGATAAATTTTGTTATTTTATAGTCTTAATATATAAAGCTTGCATAGAAAGTTAAATTTCGCTAAAATATAGCTGGATTATCGAAAGCAATTATTATTCAGCAAAAGTACCTACTGAATTTTGTCAGTAGACATTTATATAGTAAATAAATCGTTAAAATAATGGTTTATTACCGATTCATTTTATTACTTTATATTACAAAAAGAATGTTGGTATAAGTAGATTTTGTTATAATTTGCAAAGCAATAGAAACTTAAATTATGTTACAACACTTACCTATAATTACTTACTATTGATACGTCAACACACAAATATAATGGAATATTAGGTATTACACATCTATTATTATCAATAGGATGACAATTACATTAAGTACTATGACTAAATATTAGGTAATATAAGCAGATAGAGAGGTACAGAAGCATGAAAATTGTAGGTGCATGCAATTTTTTGCCTAGACTACGAAATGAATACTACATTAACATTTTTGTTTTAGGTATATTCTAGCCAATTATTAAAAAGATGATTTTTTATATTTGTTTCGTAGTATTCATTTAAAAAAAGCAGGTGGGAGAAGTAAAAGAACTAGAAGGCTCTCATGCAGGTTGTCATTCCCAGAAGCCATGCCAACTTACCCAAAACATATCGACAATCGATAACTGTACTCGAGACTACATATTAAAAAGAGAAATTTTGAAATGGAAACCTTTCTTCGGCAGCCATTAATGCCAATATTGTACAGTACGATCGATATCGAAGTATACACACGGGTCAGCATTGCAACAACACCCAATTAGACACATGTGGGCCGGGCGGGGCCAGAGGACAACGCACCCGGCCGCGGCGGGCCGGCACAACACACTGAGTAGCGACAGGCACAGACAGCGCTCAGGTAACGACAGAAGGGTACCGAACACCGCACTGACAACTTCTCGCGAAAGATTAGTGAATGAGCTGAGCTCTAATCTAGAGAAATTAGTCTGTACAGCTTTAAACTGACACCACGCCCAAAATATCACATCTCCGTGTGTGCATTGCTACTTACTTTTACCCTCTGAAGGTCGATTGGATTCATAATGGTGCCTTGAAAGAATTCCACAGTGGTAAAGTGTCTCTTGAACAGGCCTTCGAGCTCCAGGTCGGGCGGTTTCCTGTCATCAACGCTCAGTTAACAATACTGACCATGGTTACTGGATAGTCCGCCGCCTGTCGTAGGCCTTACCATGCAAGTCTAGTATTAAAATACGCAGTCGTGGAGTGTGCGGGGGCGCCTCGGCTTTGACAACCCGAGGCGACCTCGCGACACCGTGAAAAGCAATGATTGCACCAAAATAACCACAAGATAAAGTTACCAAAGTGATCAATACCTACTGTGACTATGAAACAGCATCTTTACAGAAGAAAAAGATCTGTATTATGCACATAAAAATAAAAATAAAAAGTACTGATTCACGTAGACGCGTCAATGATAGGTTACGGCCGTGCGTTAATCTAATGCCTGCTCTATTATTGTATAGTACCTTGACTCGTTCAAGGTCGACGGCATTCATCATTGTACCCTGAAAAAACTCGACGGTGGTGTAGTGACGCTTGAGGAGACCCTCCAGCTCTAGGTCGGGCTCTTTTCTGAAAGCGTCGTTGGATCATACATGATACACCACCTCTATGTCACTCCCATAAACTATGCCACGCTACTACGCATGTAATTCTTCTTTTACCGTACGTAATTTATTTAAATACAAAATAAAAAACAGTGCAATTTGAAAACTTATCTGTGTTTATTTCATAATCAATGTTTTAATTGGTATTTGGTGTTTGAGCATCAACATATTATTATTGCGTAAAGTTAATATCATGATGCTCAATGAAAATGTTTGTATTTCAAATTTATTAATTGGTTTATTCTACCACCAATTTTGTAAACGGCCTATTTCAATCAGTGCCGTTAAATATGCTTATTAATTATAATATTATTTATGAATTATTGATGGTATATGAAAAAGGGGTTTTTTGACGAAAGCCTTTCACAACTCGTTTGAGTACCTTGCAGCATCCCAAGCAAGGTTGCGATTTACGCTAAGTACCTGCTTTATTTATTGATTTATACTATAATGTTGGAAATAAGTGAACCTTTAATTTCATTGTTGTCTTATAATTGGTTCAATTTTTATACTTTTGGTTATTCTCTTCTACAAATATGTAATTAATATGATTTATGTCTTAATATCTGCATTTGATTTGTAAGATTTGTAGTAACGCGTTGTACTAACCTGTGTAAAAAAACAACTTCGACATCCACATCCTCTCGGTCTTCGTGTAGGAAGTCTTTTAAAAAATGGCTCACTGATTCGTACGTTATATGTCCACATACAACTATGTGCCTGAAAACGTTTACATTTATTATAACACCGAGTAAAGGAGATTGGGAAAGAGGTGCATCTACAAATTAATTTGCACTTTGAAAAATCAAAGAAGCTTTAGAAGCGAATTTCAGAAAATTTAAGCTTGAAGTGAAAGTTTTCTTAAGAAAATGCGAAATTGAAAAGTTGTTGCTTCTTTGCAATTTAAGCTTCGTGTCTTTAAGTTAGACAAATGTACATTGGCTCGATTAATAAAGCAAATTTTCAAAAGCTCATCTTAAAGTAGAAGGAAAAGATAGAAGTAACAGCAATTTGAAGTTTTATTTAACACCTGGGACCAGACAGAACAGACTGAGTATCACAAATTAAAACAAAGAGGTCACAGCAGGGTTAAACAAAACAATAAGTGATAGAAGCGTGAAGAGAAGACTACATTTAATTGTAGCACGCCATTATTTTGGAACCAATAAAATAAATTGACAGAACTCCAAGAAAATATTAAACGGAAAGATTTTCATTTTGTACAAAATAATGACGTACTTTATGAATATAAATAACCTCCATAATTCACTAAGCGCACATTTATCTGTGGTATTTGGAATGAATTCAAACACTCGTATCTAATGATGTAAAACAACGTACTGAAAGTTGGACATTACGGTTAATTTAAAAACCACAAATAAATGAGCTTGGTTTCTAGAAAGCTCAGTTTCGTTCAGGATTTGTGTTACTACCACTACATTAAAATAAAACAACTGAAAACTGATAAACGACGACTATGGACGGGGTTATGTAGGGTCGCTTGCAGGACACTGTAATGTTTATGGGAAATATTATATAATACATACATACTGATATGGAATAAAATAAACTTGTATGACAATGGTAGGGGACAAATTGTTAAGTAGTATTTTTTATTTACCGACTTCACAAAACAGACGTCTTCATAAATTGTATTTACTTAAAGTTTCTTTGACTATTTCTCAATACACTAAGTCTTAGTCTTTCTTTCTTTAGTTGAGTATCTTTCTAACTACTTATATTGAAAAAATATTCAATTCACCAAAAAATCCTTTTGAGGTGTCAAATATTGTACGTGTTTTCGTGAAGTCGATTATTTTTGTTAAAATTTATCTACACACAACGGATGGCATAATTTCGAAGTTATTTCAAATGTTTGTTTTTAAAGTACCTAAATAATATAAATATTGATAAAACTGGTAAGAAGTTAAAGTGTGGTATTAATATTCTATTTGCTTCCCCTGTGTATAGATAAAACATTTTGTATTTAACACGTAAAAGCTTGCGTCTCAGTACAGTTTATGTATTTGAACATGTATTTACGACAACTATAACATCATTTTATGTATCATGTTTTTGAATTTCATTTTATGTATCATGTTTTTGAATTAGAGTCGCAATTCTTAATAAGTTCATTATCGACACTGTTGGTGACTTTGCTTATTGAAGTGTGACAGTCGACAGTCCGTAATGATGGAGGTTAATGTTGTAAAACAAAAACAAACAAAACAATATCAAGGAGGTGTTCAGAAAAACCATAACAGTTGAGTAGGAAAGGAAAATTTATAAAGAGATGCAAACAGATCATAGCTACATACATCATGCAGAAACTAGTATTTATCTAAGGTGTGGCAAAGGAACTGATTTCATTTTTATTCACATAAAAACAATTAAATCTTTCTACCTTTTATCTTTAATACGATTCCATAAACATCGCAAACAATTTCCAAATTCAATCCAAAACTTTGATATAAAAATGATTCGTGTATCTCTGCTAGGATGATGTCGATCATGTCAAATGATATGTCGATAAAAACTAAGCTAATTTTGCGTTAAAAATGTCCTCAATGCACACAGCCTTGCCACGCTCTATGAAATATATTTACGTAAATACATTACACTAAAATAACCGAGGGGGTCGACTCAAAATTACATTACAGATCATAAAACATTAAAGAGGGTCAACATTAAGAGTACAAGTACAATAACAGTAATAAGACGTGCAGGCAGGAAGAGACGGGGCGGAAGGGCTGACGGGAGGCGGGCGGCGCGGACGGGGGGTGGACATGTGGACGGGGCGTGTGGACGTGTGGACGTGTGGACGTGTGGACGGTGCGGACGGTGACGCGCGGACGGCGCGGGATAGCTCACATCAACAGCGCCCCACGCGCCGGCCGCGCGGCCGCTCGGTCGCACGCCCGCAGTAGGGAGCTGTCGACGCGAGCCGAGCCGAGCACACCACAACTCCAACAACGCACTACGATACCACTCAACATTTAACTCTCCGTAACTAAGCTTTACGTTAACATTCCTTTACTTTACGTATACTAACAGAACATAATCATGATACCTATAATGACGAGCGATAACACTAGCCACTATCTGCTGTTCACTATACAACTGAACTCAAATCAATTCAAAGGTAATTTACAATCAATATATCGATTCATAAAAACAAAGACAACTCGCGGGACTTGCGTCCCGCCAAGATAGTGAGAACACAGAAGCGTGCTAAGAGAGGAAAAGGAAGAATAGATTTCACAACACGGAACACATTCAACGGAACGGAGTGAAGACAGCGGCTCACCTGCGTCCCCGCTCATTCTTGAGGGTGCCGCCATACTTGGGTCTAGTGCCGATTAAGTCAATTATCTCTGGGATACAACTGGCAAATATCGCCTAAACGCCGACAGACAAAACAAGACATTCACATTCATTCGACCGGTGAGTGGCGAGGGCGAGCCGGCGACGCGACGGCGCGGCGGCGGCTCGCCCGAGCGTGCGGCCGGGTGCGGCGGGGCGGGCCGGACGCGAGCCGGTTGTGGGCCGGACCGGGCCGGCACGGGCCGGGCGGGGCGGCGCGGCACTGGCTGTGTGTGGCGTCGGGACTCGTGGCGAGGTGCCGGAGCTAGCGCTACAGCGTGGCGACAGGCATCGTGTGCAAGCGAACAAACCAAACACTACTTCATCGACAGCATTACAAAACTTTACATCGGCTCTCTCCAGATCTAGTCTCGTTAGAAGGATTAAAAAGCTCAACGGTATCTCGAGTAAAATTTACGAAAAAAGGCATGTAGTAGTGCGTCGGTCGACCGCGCGCCTGTCTCTCGAGTTCGGGGAGAGGGGCGCGGCCGCCGGGAGCTAACTCTTCGAGCATGCGCCACGGCACCGAGAGACCGATTCTAGTGAAGGATTAATAAATTTCATTAGCAAACTCCGCATTCAATCAACCAAGATCGAAACCGTGAGAGGTAGGAAGGCAGGAAGCCGCGTGGAGCGGGGGCGTGAGAGCAGGGTACCTGCGGCGGACGTCCTTGTTGTACCGGCCGCCGTATTTGTTCCGCTGCGCCGCCAGTTCCGTGATCTCGGGGATCCAGCTGGCGAACACAGCCTACGATACACAGCAAACACCGTGAGGTGAGTGGCGCCCCTCGGCCCGCCCCCGCGCGCCCGCCCCGCCCCGCCCGGCCCGCGGCCGCGTACCCTCGCGCTCGCACAAGGCTGTGTGGCTTGAGTGTCGTCTGTCTGCGTGGTGGCTGTGGCTGTGTGTGGGTGTGCGGGACTTGGGTGCCGTGCCGAGCTACGCTAGCGGCGGGAGCTGTGACCGGCGCAAGCCGTGACGGGACTCGTGACCGGGTGCATGCAAAGCCTAAGGATACATACGCTAACTAATCGATGATCAGAACTTAAAAAGAAATCGGTTCGACCGGTACCTAATCTAAGAACGGTGGGCATTCGGTATAGACGCTTGGTAGAGCGCGAGCACGGGCGGGCCGAATCGTCGGGCAGCGGGGCGCCGCGTCCCCCCGGCGCCACGTCGTGACGTGGGGCGACGTGGCGCCCGCCGCGCGGGACGGACTCGCGCGTGAACACGAGTAGATGACACAATACATCTGACGGCACTGAGCAAGCTTTCTTATTGGTGATGATCCGCGGCGTCGTCGAGAGCTCGGGCGACTCATCCCGAGTTGGCGCCGAACATGAGTCGCCTTCACTTTCGCCGAGCGAAGTATATTATCAGACTGATACCTTTTTCCATGTTCGCGCTTCAGCTCGCCACTGTACTTGGACCTACTTCCTACCAGCTCTATAATTTCGGGAATGCTACTAGCGAACATTGCCTGCAACAGACCACGGTGTCGATCGAACGTCGAGTCCGACACAGCGGACACCATCGCGTGGTGCACGACAATGTCCACCTCGAGTCTCGGATTACATTCTATGGTGACGCTGATTCGTAAAGTGTAGCCGGTAGCGGAGCGAAAAAAAAATAAAAGGAACTTATGTGTGTCTACCGGTGATGTGAGCAACTGAACACAGCCAGGCACAGGTGCGGCATGCAGAGATCGCGAGGTGGGAGGGGTGGGTCGCGGCACCGGGCTCGCCGGGCGCCGGGCGCCGGGCGCGTCGCGCGCGGACGCTACTCGCTACGTACTCGTCTCGTACCACTGTCCCCAGTACACTCAAAACTACGCGCGAGACAGACCTTCCGGCACCACGGTCGCGGTGACTATCACGTAACAAAGCAAAAGAAAAACAAAATACACCCATGCAGGCGCTTGAAATAAAAGCTCATTATAGTGTACGCGACAGTTGATAGATGGAGCAACTTCCAAGGCGAAAGTTAGATATCGATGGCACATCGAGGGCGGTGAGGCGGGCGGGGCGCCGCTCGGCGTCTCCCGAGCCTCAGATAGCGACATGCTCTACCGTGTGCACTACACAGGCTTACAATCATTCAACGAGCTGTGCGATAACCACTTCTCTAGCGATTCCCATCAGTACTATATATCGTAACCTTCAAACAAACTGCAATGTTTCTTATATTCCTTTTGCTTTGTTATACATTTAGCTTTATGCAAGGAATCGCAAGCGTGGTACACGACCTAGTAGCCGTGACTACTACATTTGTAGGTAAATAGAGAAACCTTTTTTGCTCGATTGCCATGAGAGCATTAGAAGAAATATATTAAGACTTGCCTCTCCTTGCAAACACAAATTCATATATTAAGTGAATTTAAAGTTTATTTCATCAATATTAATAGAAAAATCAGATAATAACGTATAAACCAATTGAAAAGGAAACTTACCAAGCCGACGAGGAGAAAAAAAACTAAAAATGTTCTCCCAAGAACTGTGTGACAGAAGACATCACCGTAACCTACAGTGGACATGGTGACTATAAGAAAATACACGCAAGTCCAATATGATAGCTTCTGGGAATTCTCAAACTCTAGCGGGTCGCCGGAGTTTTCCAGCTGAAAGTATGAAAAGAGAGGAGTCAATCACAGATAACTTTAGGTTCCGCTCTGAGTAAGGTAATAGAAAAAAGTCGTGATAAAGATTTGAGTTCCATTCAAAGACGAAAAGTAATTTATATTTTTCAAGCCCTGATATTTACTTTATGGTATGGTATCAATTTTACTCAAAGATGGATGAAGTTTTAGAAAATAAAGGTAACGTTTATTTTCTTAACAGATGAAAATCCCATTGAATTTTATTAACATAATTAAAGCAAATAGCATGCTTTTGTCTCAAAATTGTCAGATCATGATTATAACTGAGATTATAATGAGGTTTAAGAGATATGATGACAAAAATTGAAATAAAACTTAACAATTATAATAGAAATAGTTAAAAAAGCACGATGAAGCAATATGTTGGTGTTTATTATTTGCTAGTTTTTCTCTCGGGTCGACTCCTAGCCTAAATTTTGCTATCGTTACGCCGTTAGAATTACCTATGCTACAAACAACTTTAGTAGTGTGATCACCACGTCCCAAGCCATAAGAATTCAGTAAACGGTATGAATTTTGGTCTTGAATGACAACAAAGGAAATGTGTAGGCTATAGGCCTACTATTATTCTAAACTTATCAAACGCGGAATATATTTTATTGATTTTAGGTTAAGATTATTTATTACATATCACATTTAGATTTCATAGTAATATATATTAAATAAAAAGGCAAGGAAGGCAATTCGAAGCATTAACACGTTCAATTTTATTAAACACGAAACGTTTCCCTTTATTTTGATTTGAAATTATTCTATACAAGCACGAATATGAGACGTGTTTTGGATTACAATTATTGCCACCTAGCACGATGCTTTTTTTTTTGAATAAAGCATTTTTGCTTTTGCGAGCGATTTAAGAAGTGTTTGACGTTACCAACACCTTACTTTAGTATCGATTATGGATTCAACATGGTCTCGCGAAGACTAAAATAAATAATTAATTATAAATTATCATATTCATAACGAATGAAGTTTTCAAAATAACTAGGCTCAGGAATATAGGCATTAACATTTTCAACGGAAGATCAAAGTAAGTAACTGACTCACCAACTAAATGTGCTACAAGTAAAGCTATAGGTGAATGGATGCACTTACCAAATGAATAATGCCGGCAGCGGTCAGCCACACTGATATAAATATAGAAACTAATTGCGCCAACCGAATTGAGCTCGATGTTTTTAATATATTGAGGTATTGCAAAATATCAGGCACGGTCATTAAGCGTAGAGCTCTCAGAAATCTCAACCCTGGAATTTAAAAAAGGTAATTTTAATAACAATATTTTAAATAAAAAATAAAAAATTACTTAGCGTCATAAGTCTTCCAGTTTATGTCTTGTCTTTACATAATTATGCTACATTTTAGAAATTGGTACGCTTATAGAGTCTAATCAAATGCTACACGTACATTATGATGTCTATTCTAAATCGAGGAAATAGGTTAAATGACTCATATCAAATTATGTAACTATAACGATTTGAAATGAGAAATTCCTAAAATTATTTGTCTTACTCTTAAGGAACCTAAAGATCGTTAATCGCCGAAAAGCAATGTCATTTAGTGACTCCATAGATCTAGTAAAAAACTTACTCGTTATTTTTGTCTCTGGCTACAAGTCTTTTTGAGCCGGTCAATTCCTATCCTTATAGATAGGAATGACCGGCTCAAATAGGTCTTTATCTTTTTTTTTAAATAAAAAAAATAAAAATCATTTTTATTTACGTAGACCAATTACAGGCACTTGTTAATCGTCAAAAATTATTTGAAAATTAATTATTATTTATCTTAAATTACATTTGCTGTTTATTTATAAACCTATTCAAATTACTTATTTATAATTAAATTAATTATTATAATTAATGTATATTGTCGCTAGGAGGCAAAATGCTTGTTCTGTCTATATTATGCCAAAACATTGTCATTATTTGGGTGGACCATGAGCATATAACGACGAACGCGCTTTAATGCTACCACCGGATCCAATGCGCCCCAACTGAGAAGATCCGGCGAAACAAACTCAGTGAGTTACTCTACCACCGGTTTCAACACGGCCCACATGAGGCGGTCCGGCGAAACATACTCAAATGGGCAATTACGCGGGGTTTAGGTCCAGTTATTTTAATTTATATTTTAGTAGGCACACACATTTATTGCCCTAACGGTTGTCTTGTTATTATTTGTTTATTTTTGCTCAATAAGATTGAATGATATTGAAACAGAACTAGCGGTATTAATAGTTAAGGTATGTAAAGAAGTCAATTACAGACAGTTCACAGGATAAGACACAGTTCTAGTCACAACTATTGTACTTGGCTATATTATTATGGTCTTCAGTGAGGTAGGTGCAAAGATGGTACCGAAACCCAAACGTCTTTATCTTCAATATAGTCCTGAATACTATAGTAACCTTTTGACATGAGAACAGTTTTAACATGTGATTTAAATCTTGTATCAGGCAAGTCTGTAATATAATTAGGGAGTTTATTATAGAACCTAATACAATTACCCATAAATGATTTATTCGTTTTGCTAACTCTAAATCCTGGAACAGCAAGTTTATGTTTATTTCTAGTATTAATATTATGAATGTCACTTTTTTTACTACCTATATTTATCAATATTTTTTCTAATAAATAGAATATTTTGGTATATATACTCAGAGGGCACGGTAAGTATATTAATATTTTTAAAAAGGTTACGTAGGGAGTCGCGACTACCTAATCCATACATGGCCCTGACCGCTCGTTTTTGTAATACGAATATAGTATTTACATCGGCGGCTGACCCCCACACCAGAATTCCATGAGACATAATGCTATGAAAATACGTGAAATACACTAGCCTAGCCGTGGCTAAATCGGACAACTGTCTGATTGTCCACACAGCGAAGTTGAACTTAATCTACCAGCGAGTTTTTCAATATGAGGGCCCCATTGTAGTTTAGAATCTAAGGTAATTCCTAAAAATATGGTAGAAGTGACCAAACCTAATGTTTCTCCATTCAATGAAACAAAAACAAAACTTTGTTTAATTTACCAAAATTTATGGTTATAAGAACTCAGTATAAGTAATAAATTGTTTATACGCCATATTTATTGCAGCAATGTCGTCAAAACAGATGTCATGTCAATTTTAATATATTTTTCTCCCAAAAATAATATATTTTTTGTGGTCTAGTAAAACCTACTAATTCTTAACTATATAAAAGCAATTTCATAAAAGTGTCAACTACAGCCTATTCTGTAGCTATACAAATAGTACTAACGACTCGTAGTAAAATATTTTTATTTTTTCAAATGGTAAAATAATAATTGAGAATATACATTAAAATAACTATATTCAATATTGAAGCTCACATGATAATGATTCCTCGAAAAGGGTATTTTTTATTGTATTAAATCGTAAATCTCGAATGAAATTGATGACTGATTTGAATCATGTTTATGACATCATTAACATCAGCAATAAGTAATATAACAACTGCATCGCATTACTGCGATCGACAATTTTATTGATACACAGAGCTTAAGTGATTGCTTCAAGATTCTTTGGTAGATGACAAAACTACTCATAATTGTTTCAAATTTGTTTAACAGTTATTGAATGTAAAATAAAATAAAGTAAAAGAAGATGATCTTACCTATCCACGTTCTATCCAGGTATATTGATACAAAGGATGGGGGTATCGTGAAATAATCTACAAATGAATACATCTCGAGCATGAACCATAGTTTGTCACTAGCTGCTATAAACTGAAACAGAAATACAAAACGTGTTAACACATTAACGTATTTTTTTATTTTATAAAATATTTTGTTAATTTTTCAGTTCGCGATCTATTACACACTAATCACGATGTTGGCTTAAATGTAGAAAACAAACGAATTTTGGGAAAATTTGTTTTACAGTTTCTTCTCCAACAGATATTTACTATACCTCTTCTGTTCTTAATTCAAATGTGTACCTCAAAAGTATAGTTTAATTCCGTGATTAACCTTTCAGGTGTATACTGTATATGTTACGGCTAAAGGTAGGTGTGAACATAAACTTAAGATTAGCCGGCTAAACCTAGGTCTAGCCGACCACATGCACCGGCCGACTGCACCGGTAGCTCAGTGGTTACGATAGTTGCCTCTGAAACCTGGTGTTCTGGGTTCGATTCCCACCCGGGACAATTATTTGTGTGAACCACAAATAATTGTTCTGAGTCTGGGTGTACTTAGTGTCCGTAAAATGAATGTTTGTAAAGTCCCCCGCGACACAGGGATTTATTTCCCTAGTGCGAAAGTTGTCTTTTATAAAATAAAATAAATAAACATGCGGTTAAACTTAGATCAACCTGAATAAGTCCCTGTTCAACTCCATTGGTTTAGGTTTAGGATTTTTTTTAACCACCTTTTTGTTAAATAAATAAATAAAATAAAAATCATTTTTATTTACGTAAAACTATTACAGGCACTTGCAAATAGTCAAAACAATAATTTAGTATTAAGTATTATTTAGATAATATCATATTTTTAATATTATTATTATTAATTATCATTTTTTATAAATTTTCAAATTTAACAAGTATTTAAGTTATTATTTTAATAATATTTTAGTCTTAACGTCTTAGTTTATTATTTAACTATATTGTGTCAAATAGCTTGTTCTGTCTATAATAGGTTAGAACAATTGTCATTATTTAGGTGGACCATGAGTATATAATTAATGTCGGACGCGCTTTAATGCTACCACCGGATCCAATACGCCTCAACTGAGAAGATCCGGCGAAACAAACTCAGTGGGTTATTCTACTGCCGGTTTTAACACGACCCACATGAGACGGTCCGGCGAAACATACTCAAATGGGCAGAACGTAGGTTTTGGTCCAGTTACTTTAACTATTTATTGGCATACACATTTTTTGCCCAAACGGTGTTCCGTGCATAGGTATTGTTTAATTTAATTAAAACCTAGAATATCACGACGCAAACTAACATGTATTGTTATCGAACTTTAGCTGCTTCTTGAAGATAAACCTAAGTTTAGCCGGCTAATCTTAAGTTTATGTTCACACCTACCTTTAGCCGTAACATATACAAATAAAAATACATATATTTGTTGTTGTAGCATTTGTGCCCTTTTGTAATGGGTTCACCGCAACATTGGAAGGAGTGGGGATGAAGTATTTAATTATAAGAGTTGAATCCGATAATTGGCTTACAAAAATTATCGAGTCTGGGTATATTTTTTGTGGGTGTGTACAAAAGCCACATTTGTATAATATTATTTTTTCTTAAACGGATATTATAGTATAGGGAAAAAAAACTTACTCGTATAAAAAAGTAGACCATAAAAAATATGTTAAAGGCAAGGTCGATTTGCTGAGTAATATTGTCGCTCCATTTCTGGCATCTTTCAACCTCTTCACTGAAAAGCAAATTAAAAGTTATAGTCTCCAAATAAAAGAGTATACAACGAACAGTGATAAACAGTTTCACTTAAAGCCATGTATCTATTTAAACAGCTGACAAATAAACACAAGCTGACATATATGTATAGTTTTCTAATCAGCAAACATTTTCGACCACATTTATTATGAGTATGACTCACGTATTCCTTGTAATTCAGCATTATTAAGATTAGTTATTAGTTAATATTTCAGCGATGCATTAAATTGAATAGAGATTTAAGAAAGTTTATTACCTGGACGCGTCAATGAAGTAGATGATTAATGATGCTATACTCAGGATGAACACCAACACTACCTGAAATAGAAAAAAAAACAAACCAAATTTCAGAACATGGCAATTATATAGAACTACTGTTCCTCCTCCTATTTAGATTAAATTCTCTTTTTAATCTATTGAATAGCCCTTTAACATCCACTGCTGAACATGGGCTTCCTCTATACAGACTTGGGCCGATTCCGTGAATGATAAAAAAAAAGAAATGAAGTCGATGAAAACATTCCTATGATTTATTATATCTATATTATATTCAAATAACGTCATTTATAACTGAAAATTAATCAATTCAGTGAGGAATTTCATTAGAAAGGGCATTATGTCATGGAACTACTATAAGTTCATACAAGTAGGTACTATACTCATTAAATCGTAAAGCACAAAGGCTATAAAAGCTTTGGGACAAGTAGGGAAAATATGTAGTTATAAAAATATCCCAGCGCATCGAATGGAAATTGGATTGTTTCCTTGAGTCGAGCGCTGCATATAGAGGCTATTGATATAATATGTATAAAAGAACATGTAAATGTTCCTTTATTATATTCTGGAGAATAAGCTTTGATGAGAACGACATTTATATTTATGAAGTCTTCATCTATTTCATGACACATTCAAGATTCTTTGTCTTTTAGTAGTTGTTTGGATAAGTTTTTCTTAAACAATTTTCATACTTTTTGGCTTGTGACTTATTGCGTCGCATGAATATGAGAAATAGCATATTAGTATTGTTAATTTTAATTGGCCATAGATTTACTTAAATAATTATAAAATAATATCCAGGTCTTTATAGTCACACAGTAACAGACAGCCTCCGTAGCAAATAAATAGATTTAGAAGAGGTTCAATATCCATATTTCCAACCAAAGGAAATATGGCCTTTGGTTAAAATACCATTTATGGATAAATAAAAATATTAAATAAAACATTAACAATATAGTAAAATTCAAAACAAAATTAAACCAAAACCATAAATCTTGCATTATATTAATTAGACTCACTTAAAACAAAATAACAAAAGATTAAATTCAATAAATCTCTATCTGAGAAAATCTCTGCAACAGTCTGTAATACAAATGTGTATTTATAAAACATAAGTATATAGCACCAATTTAATATGTGACTTGACAAAAGTAGATACCACATTACAGTTACTGTGGAACAGTCTTCTTCTCTTCAAAGTATAACTTGATTTTCTCTTTAATGTTTGCTATATCAGTAGCATAGGTTCTGCAGCAGCCTACAAAGTATTGGACACCACAGTCCAGCCACTCATTCACAAAGCTAGTGATGGCTTCACATTTATCTTTATCAACCCACCCAACGCCCGATTTAATCTTTGTGTAAATTCTAAGATTTCTTTCCGGGTCTGGTTGGTTGAAGGACTGCTCTCCGTGCCTCGGAAAGCCGTCTGTCCCGATTGTTATAAAATTATCTAAAATAATCATATATCAAGAAACGGACAGTAGCGTTTCCTTGTGTGGTACATCATAATACTGCGATCACCAACTCGCCTGCCAAGCGTGGTGACTATAGCAAATACCCTCCCTCAGAAGGAGGCCCACGTTCAGCAGTGGACGTTATACGGGCTGATGATGATGATGATAGTTTAACAGGAGGGTTAAACTTATAAAGTAGCTTTAATATAAATAAAACACAATAAATGTATTCATTGGTATCGATGGGTTTCTTCTACGTACTAAACAATAAAACTAATGTTTTATTAATTCAATTAGACATTGATGGTAATAAATGTTTCATGACAACTAATAGAAGAACGCCTTAAAAGGAAAAAAATACGTGATGAGGCAGTGTAACGTGGTGGTAAGTGTCTACGCGTTGTCCTGATGCCAAATCGGGAAAATGAGTTTTGTTTTTCTTACGTTAAGTAATTTAATTATGCTAGAGGGATAACATACACACCTACAAAATGACAAAGTCGACTAATGATAATGAAGACGTGTATAATAAATTATTCAAGTGAATCTGTATAAATTGTAAACAATATAATTATAGAGAAGTCTTAAACACATCTAATTACATTACTACCAAATATTTCGTAATGAACATGTATTATTTAGAACTTCTGAAGTGATGTGATCATACAAATATACCAAACTGTTATTATATAATATTGATTACCATAATGTTTCTCTAAATAGACATCTGCCAAATATTTCCTTTAAATAATTTCGTTTCTTGCTTCAAAGCTTTGAAGTAAAAGACGCCAAGTTTCAATTGCATCAACTTGTCTCTAAAGTGGTTGGACTTGGCATTTTGCCGCTAACTTGGCACTTTGGCGAACTACGGTCTTTGGGCATACAACCTTAAATTAAGTAGGCACGTATGCTACACAAGTGCTGTTCATCAACTCAAACGATGAACTTGGTATATTTACGTAATAAAATATAATCGTAAGTATAGTGTATATACTTCAATTTTTGAAAAGATTTTGAGTTCTAAATGTACCTATAATTTCATAATCAACTTACTTTTTCATTGAACTGGGTTAGGAGGAAGTAATAGATGTAGGTATGCTTATTAGATTACAATGGGGTGCACGCAGCAAGGTAATCCATTTAGTAGTCGATATCCAATTACAGAAATAGAGGCGAGACCAAACAAGGTTATCGCCTTGACTTGAGACACTGTAGTGAGATTTGCTTGTCTTCACACGCTTTCTAGTCTTGCTTCCTATGCCATCTAAGTGCATATTGTAACTTACAATATCCTGTTTTAGTGCAAGGTTGTATTTTAAAGAAGTATTACGTCTTGTTAATTTTATTGGCAATAAAAAAAGTCTTGAATACGTTATTTTGCTCATTTTGCTCACGAAATAATTTCCGTTTGACCTTTCGAGTTTTAAGTTTGTTAATTAACTAATGTTATATTCATATTTTGGGTATTTAATGTTAATTCATTAAATTTGGTATTTCTCAAAAACGGTTTTCCTACTAAACTATTTTCAGCTATTTTTTCCTACCTACTTTACCTAATTCTATTACAAGGTGATTGAACTCTAATACCGCATAGTTTCGTGGCTTTTATTCATATGCCCTGAGGTTTGCTACAAAAATATTAAGTACTTAAAAGAAGTTAGGTACTTTTTAAATGAATAATTTGTTTTTGGTTTATAGGTACTTTTGTAGGTTAAGCCAATAGGTTTGTTGCTCCACAATACTATTTCGCTAAAATAAAATCTATTTAATCGTTTTCTAATTTTTATATCTTTCAATAAATCTCATGTAATAATTTGACAACATTACAACCTCAACAGCCATCATTATTTATACTCACTGAACTACGTTACACATTATATTTCTTTCAGACCACTGAAACATTTTGTCTAATGGAAATTTCAAGCCGAGTTGGTGCGCTTACTAAACAAGCCACCGGGGCGAAAACCTAAACGCTTATGTTAGGTTAGTTATTCTTTACTTGGCATTTTCATTTAAGCATGTAAGCCAGGTCTGATGAGAATTTTCATCTTAATATTTTTAAAGATATGTTTTTTTTATAATAATTTATACCTAGCAAGTTTTTGTAGCGTAATGTTTTGATTACATCCGCAAAAGGGCTATGAGTTGGGTTCTGACGACTAAATTTTAGCTGTTCATCATAGGAACATATTATGATAACCAGCTAAAATTTGGTATGATAACTTTATAAAGTTCTAAGTAATGGTAAATTTTGTCAACTCATATCATATTTGTTGAAAAAATGTACCGTTTCCTTGAAAATGAATTATAAGCTGATATTAAAAGTAATAGTTTTTTCACTATAAATACGGTGAAATGGTAACAGTTCATATTACAAGATCCATTACCACAGCAATATCCAGGCATCGTATGTCTCCGATATCGCAGTTGTCAGGCGGATATTAGACGGAAAGCGCGCTGTAACATGACTAACTTTGATACTACCACAGTATTTATGTTCAAAGTTCTCTCGCAATTAGCTGCAGACAGAAGTTTCCTAATGCGACGTGTCACGCTAACGACATACTTTGGTAAATACGAGAATAACTATTACAGTTTTTGTTATGAAAACTTCGTGCAATATGTATGGCTGAAGTAAATTAGGGCAAATTTGAACCTCGCATTTATTATTATAATAAAGATGCTCCAACCTTTTCTTGGTATTTTTTTGTGAATAATATTATAACCCAATGATTTATATAGAGCGTAGTAATATTTTTTTTTTAAACAAAAATTCGTATTCGTTTGTATAATGAATGTTTTTTTTACTACCTTCGCAAAAGTGTTTATTACATTCCCGCCTACGGTTATTACTATATTTGAAAAAAAAAACAACACACATTACGTAAACGTATGTGCTTCATATTTGAATTAAGAATAGGTATAGGTATATATAGTACATCAATAGGATACACAATGTTGAATATAGGATTGTGCTCTTTCGAACTCTAAGGGATAATTGCATTGGTTTATATAGAGGAAGCCTTAAAAATGTTAACAGAAAAAATGTTTGCGCTGATTTTTAATTGGGTGAGGAAAACTTACATATGCATCACATTACTTCATGGGTCATGTACTATCGAGGGCGGATCCGGTATAACATTTACGGGTGAGAATCGCTTGCACCAATCAGTGTAAACGAAGAGATATCTCCAAATCCTACCGGACTAAGTCGTTTAATTATTTTTTTATAAATTTATCTACGGTTATACGATGTTGTAGTTTGGTAAGTCAACATGCGGCAAGAAAACTTTTTTTATTTTTATTTTTATTAAATATAGTCTTACGTTTGACCATAATCTCGCTTGATGGAAGGCGAAGATAAGGCCTAAGATGATACACGCTTGCCTAGAAAGTGTCTGTTCACAACTGACTGATTCATATAAATTTTCTTGTACCTTAACTGTAAACAACATACTTTTTTTGTTGTTCGTTCAACCAGTTACCGTCGATTTAGTGGAATAATGTTGAATAGTAATTCTAGGTATATTTATTCAATTACATCTTTGAACTATTTTGAAATTGCTATTTTGAAAAAGTCAAACTATTTACGAATTAAAGAAACTGCCTCTTAAATTCTTCTGCCCAGATAATCGTTAAAAGCACAAGCTCTGTACACAAGTGCAATGAACCACTATGCTTATAAATATGTCTTTTAAGCATCTGAAGCTCTATCTTACAATTTTTATCGGTCGGGTACTTCTTAAAGAATATCGATAAAATACGACGCGCAATGGTACAGACAGATAAAAGCAGACCTAGATATTTGTCTCGACAACTTTTCTTAGACGAGACGACGACCTCTTTATCGACTGTTTTCCACTATTGTTTAAGCTGAGTTTAATAGAACTGCGGGCGCTTTTATCGAATGAAATGTTGGTATGAGTACCACTAAAACTTGAGTTAATTATTTTATTTTTTTGGTTAAGTGAAAAAGTGTTTTCTTCTAGACGTATTTTCAAAGGTCATTACGTTAGTTTTTCTATTTTAATAGTTAGAGTAGAAAACGTATTAGGTTTTAACGTGTTATGACAATAGTGTGAATGAAATAAAAAAAAATGTAGAAAAGAAGTGTGACGGTATTTGAAAGCTGGATTTGCTTATTAGTTACAACTAACACAAACTGTCTTTATATACAAGACTTTTTTACTATTATCGTTCATATTATGTACAGAAAAATAATGTATATTATAAATTTGCATCTTACAGCTCGTATGATAAATCTTAACTTCAGTTTTAGCGGTTGATTGAAAACGATCCTCAGTTTAATTATAGAAACCAGAGATTAATCTATCATTATGAATGATTAATATTAGACAGATTACTTCGCAAATCAAAGTTAAATGTTTGTTTGAGCAATCTTCATCGAGGAAAACTTCGTGAATCATTTCTTTTTTTTATCGGACTGACTTTTAGGCTTTTTGCTACTTCACCGAGCATATTGAATCTGGTTATTGTTGCAGATTGTCCTTTACTCTAATTATTGACATTAACGTTACAACTTGACAGTACTTTTCTTTTGGTTGAGTGTACAAGAAGTAGCAGTAATCCATGATTTTTTATGATTGTGGTGGCTATGAGAGCAATAAAGGGTTTGGTAACCTATATTCGTAGTAAAAAATAAATATGGCTAAACTCCCTTGGGATATTTTGATTGAAGAGTCATGAAACCTTTTTATTATGACTGGCATGTAAGAAATAAAACATAAAATATCTATAATGTAGTAGATACGGGTTTCTATCTTAGTACAATTTTAAAGCAAATCATTATTGAATCTTTGATTGCCGCAACCCGCGCTGTTTTTCGACGTCATTACTGACACTCATTAGTTTATTCGTCACCACCAGTCCACTCAAGTCCAGTAAAGTCCACTGCAGATAAAATTCTTTTAAGTTTATTTAAAAAAAACTTAAAAAGTAATTGAGTTTTTATACAACCTCCGTTGTTTACCTTTGATCTCGTCGTCGTGGGTTCCATCACCACACCGGACAAGAAACCTTCGTTTAAATTCTATGATTTCTTTCCGGGTCTGGTTGGCTGTGGAATTACCCACCATGCCTCGGAAAGCACGTTAAGGCGTTTGTCCCGATTGTTATAAAATCATTTATAATAAGCTGCTGGCCATACCAGGGTGTGGCCAGCAGCGTTTCCCTGTGTATTACAACATAATACTGCGGTCACCAGCCCGCCTGCCAAGCATGGTGACTATGGCAGAAACTTTCCCTCGGGGGGAGGCCCATGATCAGCAGTGGACGTTATAAAGGCTGATAATGATGATGAAGTGTTATAATTCCGATTCATAAAGAAATGGTTAGGTTAAGTAAGTCCAGACTTAAACATAAATTTGATTTAGTGAAGCGCAAAGCTTTTTTTAGTTCATATAAAGTAACAAGTCAGTGAAATGACAATAATGAAACCAAACAGAGTTTCGAATTGGTCTGGTTCGGTTTATTGAGCTGATGTAAATCTCAGTTGACAAACATTAACTGTGTGCGATACATCTATCATTAACAGATTAACTTGTCAACCACAAGTATCAAATTAATTATTTGAGCATGCAATATTCTGGTTGGTTGATGATTTGCTAGTTGCAGGATTATCTATGGCGTGATTTTACATTGAATCAGGTAATACAGTTAGCTAAAACTGGTTCAAACTTCACGGTTTTGAAGATTTTGTGGGATGTTTGCACTAGATTTTAGCTTTGTGCATTTAATATGTCATGCAAACCAACACGATCTTTAGCTTTATTAGTAAAGATTAGCAATAATTCAAAAATAACGGTATATAAATATTGATCTTAGTGATTTGAAGTTTTTTTCAGAGCATTACAAAAACATAGTCTACGCTCAATATTTTTGAATAACAACTGAAACTACTTCAGTTTTTATTCAAAAATGAGGAGCAAACATAAAACATGAATAGTAGATATAAGTAAGTATACTATTCTACTTCATGTTTCATGTTTGCTACTTAGTAATATTTCTGCTTCCAATACCCAATACCAATTTGATAGCTCCATAACACAACTTATATTACCAGTAACCATGAATTAAATATAGCCACAAATAAATAAACATTGACATAAAAATAATTCCATTAACGATCAAGTCTTGCTCACACATCACATCAGCGGAAAGAGATTGATGTACGACCTATTAATGTCTGAAAGGCCTCAAGATTCGCTGTAAGTAGTTATAAAATTGTTACAAATTAACGAATTAAAATCCGCTATAATGGGCTAGAAATAGGCCGGCAATGAAACGGAGTGGAATTGAAGGGCCACGCGCTTATATCTAGGTGTCGCAGAACTAGTAGATCAATCTGTTCAGGAGAATAAATTGTGCGATATGGCCATTTTCAATTACAATTTTTTTTATTATAAGGTTCTCCAACAGAAGACATATTTTGATTGTACATAACACGATTTTGTTGTAGCTACTTTGTAACAATTGAGTCTATTTAAGATTGTAAATTAAAATCAACTATAGGGGATAGTTGGTTGTTTATTATGCATAGGTACAGAAAGTTTGAAAAAATATTTATATCGTTTTTTAATAGTCTTCATTTTCACAGAATTTGTATTCATTCATAACGTTATCTTTAAAATATTACAAAGCTTGTTAGCTTTTGCATTTAGACAATGGTTTTTAGTCTAAATGCAATAGTAAAATAAAAATAAAAATGTTGCCACATTTGTGTTTCCGTTGGCTTGACATGCAATCATTTTTTTTCAAACATAAAATGTTGGTATTTTATGTTTGTCTATCTAATATTTTTTTTCAAAATAAAAAGGTGTGTTCATTCATTATCTCAGGTTACTCACATCTTTGTATATTCAGAATAGTGTCTCATTGTAATTGTCACATCTAATATATTCACTCAACAATAACGGTGAGCACTAATTTTCCCCGAACAAAGGTGTCAGGTCAAACGACGCATTACAGCATGACATGTTATAATTAGGTACACAACTAATACTAGTAATTCATCTTATGGAGACGACGATACGATACGATATTAAGAGAGGTTAAAGATCATACACACAATAAATAATAAGTACCTACCAGATTGCTGTTCTATTGAATATCATAATCATAATTTCAAATACATGAAACATTACTTTTTAAATTGTTTTAATAATATTTTTTATGTAGTTGAAGAAACAAATTTAGTTCGACTATTTTTGTTGCAATAATACCTATTATTATACAAAGTCAAAGAAGTAGAAATAATATACCTACCTATTTTATCGTAAGCTTCTTAAACTCTTTTACATCTTTACTTTTCGGATTATGAGTCGGAAATAAGTGGTCGGATTTTGTCTTATATGTAGTAGATATAGATATTAGTATGCAAAATATTATTATATTTTCACAAACGAAAACATACCAATTTAATAAATTTGAACATTTATTAGATTAAGAAAAAATATAAAAACTAATTAAATGTAACAATTTCTTCATATAAACATCGTTATCTATGATTAGTGGGTTGTTTAATATCCCAGAGGAATGTAGAACTTAACTTGATTCATGTAAGGATTAACAATAACAGTGGATTCCCGCGTCACGAGATGTGATGTTTGGAGTTTCTGAAAGTCATGGATATTGAATGGAATGATAAACTATTTGTTGTTTAGCATCTGTCAACACCATTTTTCCCATATTGAAATTAGTTATATAAATGGTACAAAATATATCTAAGTTGACTTACGAGTAGTCATCTTTGTCAGCTTTTACATTCATACCCTTGTAGTCGGCATAAAGAAAGGACGCAGCTAAAAAATATAAGCCGAAATACAGTTTGCTATCAAGAATTAATCTTGGTGATTGGTAGGGTAACAGAAGGTAATGATTCTACATGACCATACATCCTCCGACCTTATAACAACTGATGAATAAAACCTAATAGATTAATTATTAATAATTATAATTTAATGTCAAATCGAATCATATTATCATACTAATATAGGATAAGTTTTACTAACAAATATGAGTAATTTTTTACTTGAAATAAACGTTAAATTATTATTATTATATTATCATATAGTTAAAAACAATGTTGTGTATAAATTCCAAGGGCATATTAATTATTTATACTGAAACCTAATGAATATTTCTAAAGGACGTACATATTAACATGAATTATTTTCTAGCGTATCTTCAATATCAAATATCTCGGTAGTTTCCCATAATTGCTTTGAATGACATCACTGGCGACATAGGGACGCCTAGAAGCCATTAACAACACATATTATACACCCATATTATTATGGTCTTATCACCCTCCATGTAGCTATACCGAATATAAACGAAATTCTAGCATATATGTATGTAATTTAATTTAGCAATGTCTATAGAAATTTCCAAAAAAACCTCTTGAATTTATTTCAATAAGACAGGGGGTGGAGTCTGCTATTTTTTTAAGTATTGTGCCACCGTAGTGCCATCGTGATATCATTATGCCAAAAACGATAATCTACTAATCTCACTATGGTGTCGGCGCTGGAATGGCAGTCGGTGTTGCTACCGCAGAAAAAGGCCGTCAACAGAAGTAGCGGGGGAGATGGTTAGGGAGATTGTAATGTTTATTAAGGCAATTTCAAAACTTATCAATGTATCATTTGTTATTATATTCAACTACGTTAATGTCATCGTGGCGTCATAGTGACACCATTATGACGTTATTTGGATTAGTAGATTAACAAATGGGAAAAAAACCGACCATTGAACTGTAATTGAAAGTTAATGGATACGCCATTACGATAGTAGACTTGGGGCCATGGAGCCATGCTCGCCCTTATGTTCAATAAAAAAACAAAAATCCTAGTCGATAGTAGTTATCGACTGGGATTTTTGTATTTTACAGCTTGGCAAAAAAGAGTAGAAAATAATGGGGGCGCCACTGTGTTGTTTGTGTGGCAACCCGTTGCAATCAAATAGAATATAAACCTAATCTTTATACTTACCTGGTTTTTTTTTTAGATAAGTATATATTTATTCCTATTTTATTTATGTATTATTTTTTCAAATCAATAAGTAATTCTACTTATTGATTTTAATTTTGTTTATTAAGAAATGACATTATTTTGGGAATGTTGCCAACAGACAAAAACTTTGTTCCGTTTCTAGACTTTTTTGCCAAGCTGTACTATGGTTGTCGGAAAAAAAATCTAGAATTGGATTACCTAGAAACATTCCTAACCAGTACGTATTAATTTCTTACAAACAATTGCGATAGCCAATTTGCTAAAACGCCACACAGAAAACTCAAACGAAATGTCGTTACCAGATTTTATAAAATTACACAAACAATTAAACCAATCTCATACTTTCATTTTACAGCGGTAAGCACAGATATCCGGAGCCGAATGTGCAAAAATAGAGGTCAAATATAACCCCGTACATTTGCGAAATGGGTTCCGTTCAATTATTTATGGTCGTATTTTTGCAAGCTATGTTCCCAGTGGTCGAGCGTTAATCGTTTAATACGTGTGCTGGGGTGCGAATAAAACAAACAATATTAAAAATACAGACACAGATTTGGTGTTTGCCCGTGTTATCCATTATCAGGAATATCAAGTGACAGACTATTACAATTTTTATTTAGGACTAAATACGAGCAAATAGTAATGAGGTTTTTGCCACTTTACTAAGCATAAAGGCGAGTTGGGCTCCAGTTCCATCAAATGGTATATAAACGACATATAAAGCGGGCGCTCCTTGTGTTGCTTGGACTTCGGCTCAGGGTGGTTGCGCAAAGGTGGGGATTGTGGAATGATGACTTTTAGAAATCACAGGGAGTTTTGTGCAACTGTCGCTATACTTTACAGTTCACGGACCTCTCAGACCCTTCCGAACCTTAGTTTGCTAAGAACCTTCCGATGCCCTCGTAGACCCTAAGTGCGAGAGGCCCGCGAACTGTAAAGTAGAGCGAGAGTTGCACAAAACCCCCCTGAAATACTAAAATAATATTATATAATAGCGACTCACCACGCGAGGTCTAAACGGTGCGTCTAGTTCCCTTCGCTCAAGCCTATCCCAATGGATAGCGTGTAAGAAGTCCTGGTCTCTAATGTCTCCGTCTAAAGTCTCAGTCTCAGACTTCGGGTCTAAGAGGGAAGGTTGATTGCTAGAGAATACTTAGAATAATTGTTTACAAATTTCTAGATAAGATCACGTCAGATAGATAGCAAGTAGTATTTGGTTAAAGTATGAGTTAAGGCCGTCTGTCATGTCTCATAATAAAGCTTGAACATGGATTCGATAAATTAATAGAACTTACATGTTATACAACCACAGATGTTTGAAAGCAACAACCAACAAGTTATATGCCTACACAGTTCTGAAATGCAATTTCAAAAGTGGACTGAATCAATATTCATACACTTTGCGATTCAAATTTTACTTTCGTAATTAATTGCGCTGTTTCTGTGGATTCGTAAATTATTGGAACAGATATCAATCTGACCTATTTGCTGAAATATCACTCGCTTCTAGTAAGGGCTTTAAAGTTTTAATAACAATTTTAATGATACGAAATGTAGAATACATTCAATTGTATCACAAAAATATTATATAGCTTATATAAAAGTTGTGGTAAAACTGAGATCTCTAACACTTTAATGATCGACATAAAAATGGTTACGACAGAGAATAATAAATAATATACGGATACATAAACTGATGTCAGGACGAGTGTGTTTTGATTGATAAAATGTATAAAATCAATGTTTTTTGCGAAAACAAAATTTGCATAATTAATATATTAATCGAGGCCAAACTAGGTATGTCAGACAAATATGAGACAGATATTGAAACTGAAAATGTAAAATTATAAGAGAAGGAATATGTTTTAAAGCATTAATGCCTCCCAGGATAAAAAAAGAAAAGCTTTTAAAAGTAACAGTTTCTAATTCCCCCAAACGCAAAATCTAATTAGTTGACAAGATAACTATTTACGTCCACCAATTCATTGACCTACGCCATTTCTGGACGAAGACATGTAACCCTAGAAAAGAAAACATCATCCATTTTATTAATAGCGCGACATTTGTCATTGCTGTAGAAAACGGTTTTTATGTCACTACAAAAATATATGTTAGAGCTCAACTTCTTCGTGATCGTTTATATTACTTCATTTATTTGAATGTTCCTATATATTTATAGCTCAGATGCATAAGGTCGTATGTGCCTTTATCTTACACTGGCACTTACGATCAAATGCTTCTGAAGTCTAATAGTACATTCCACCTTATGCTTCTTTCTTCTAGATATACACTTGTACTTGTCAAAAAAGATCGTAGTGCATCCAAAATGAATTATAAATAGGTTGTTACCTATTTACTATTAACTCATATTTGAATTTGTTAAGGTGTGCTCGAAGTCTGTCAGTCTTGTGTCAATAAATCTAGAACTCAGAATAGTAGATTGTTTATCTAGGGAGCAAACAACTATTTTAAAGGCTAGAGTGTTTTTTTTAATCCAGAGCGGAGCGAAGGATTCTAGAGTAACTACTAACTAGAATCCTGAGCGCAGCGAGGGATTAAAAGTATGTCACTCGAGCTTAAAATAGTGTTGCTCCCGAGGTGGACACTCTACTTTTTATCACCCTCTATGAGAAAATAAGTAAGTGCAACTTATGAACAAGAATTTATTTACGTACAATGAAGAACCATAAGACATAATAATACTTTCACTTGAGGAAGACGCACTCATTTTTTATAATTCTAAAATCTAAATATGAATCAACTACGAACGAAAGCAGAATGCATTTAATTTCGCGCGTTGTTTATTTTTCATCAACTTTTTTTAAATTTGGCGCGCTCGCAGTTTTTCAGCCAGTCACAAATTCAATACATTGTTCCCGCATGGTTTGTGCTTTGCTGATTGAAAAATTATTAACAATATCCACATTCCAAATTCAAATCAATTTTGGTCCCTAAGGGATTAATGAGCTATTTTGGTCCCTGTTTACGAGGAATAAACTAGCTCTTTTTGAATAGTTGTGATAAAAAAGTTATTTATACGTCAGAAACATTCGTCGTAGTGCCTTTATCGAAAACTGGCACTTACGACCAAATGCTTCTGAAGCTAATAGTACATCCGTCATTATGCTTCTGAGCTCTGAGCGTATAATATTAACCATCAGTATAAGATGTTAAATTAACTGAAAAGCGAAATGATATTTTTTATTATGCAGTATTTTAATAGCATCTAAACTCCAAAGGAGTATTATAAAACGATTCAATGTTAAGAACACTGAATTTAGTCAAAAGTATAAATTATAATGTTTCTGAACAGACTTCGGTTCTTCTTTATTGGCATCGGTGTCTTTGGATTTCACGAATAATTTAAAAAAATATCAAAACGTGTATCTACTTTCTCTAAATACAAAGAAAAACTTTTATTAAATCTTGGTAACTTTTAAATCTAAAATATACTATTTTTGGGCATGAATCCAGATAATAAAGATTTTTATTTTCATGATTTATTACTGCTGCAGGTGGCCGTAAGCGGTGATGTTGCCTTGTTAGCTTTTTTGCACCGATGAGAAAAATTGGAAATTCAGACGGGCATTTAAAATTTATAGATGTTTGTAAATATGCATGAAAAAGCTGAAGATTTTATTCCAGCATAGATTGTGAATCAATATTGACGTAATTGGCCAAATCTGACTTTATGATCATGCATATAAAATATGGCAACATTGTGAACGTGTTCGAAATTTGAACTAAAATTTGCAAATGATAACTAAAACTACTTGTATATGTAGCACTCAGAAGCATAAGGGCGGATGTGCCATTATACTCAGAAACATCGTATGTGACTTTATCGTAAACTGCCACTTACGACCAAATGCTTTTGAGGTCTAGATATACGAAATCGCCGCCCATACGTTGGGTCTTAAAATGTGCACAAAATATAGAGCTCCATTGTCCATTAACAATGCAGAAATACAGGATACTAATATGCCACTTGAAATGTATGTAAATATTTTTGTTTGGAATATAACGCGACGCGAACTAGCATTGTACATATCTCAAATAGTAGCAGCATCTCAAATAGTAGTAATGCAGCCGTAGCTTTTGTTAGCTTTATGTGAATGTATCTCATTTCGTTTTATGCTTAGTTGGGGCTTTAGCCCATTTGGGGTGGCGTTATTTCTATTGTTGTTTTCAGTTTAAAACTAGCTTTTGTTTCATGGTATGTCAGTGTGTTGGAAGTTGTTTAGAGTAAAATGTGTGTAAGTGTCAGTGAAACTGTAGGTACATATATTTACTTTTTTCTTACGATTTGTAAGCAATATACAAATTAAACTGATATTCGTTAAAACCCGTAATATGTCGCTGAAAGAGTTAAATCTTGTCAAAAAATCTAATTTTGAATATTTGAGTTTATCAGAGTTAAAACTTAGAATTTGGGATTAAATATTAAACATGTAATGTATGCTATGACGGACGTAAAGTATAGAAATGCATCAAACGTATAAGTGGTTCAGCCATTTGATTGGTAAGATTTTATGTTTTTCTCTTTATAATTAAAAACTATTACAGCTAAATTTACCTGAAACTAGTTTTTTTTTTCGTAATAAAATAAAATATAGTACCGAGGTACTCCTACTCATTAAAAACATTAACCAAACACTGAAAATACTTTATCCAAAATTGGTCGGGTGCTCTATATAATATTACGTCTTTAAAGTCCAAAATCGTGTAACCCATTCTACAGGAGCAATAACTAGACTATGCGATGTCGCTTTGTGTGACACGGCGGTCACAAATATAGAACGGTAAATATAGAACGTTCGGAGTACGCCCGCAGTTCTAATGTTAATAATATTGCTACTGTCTGTTATTGATTAATTAGTTACATGCAATTAAGAATTAGCGACATAATCGCTATCATCTTCTATCCTGTTTAGTTAACTACCGAATTAAGGAATACAACTTGTGTATGATTTCCTTTCATAATAATCTGTCATCCGGGCCCATGAAAGCAGTAATTATGCATAGCTTGATGATTTCCTAACTTGTTCCTGTAAGCTTAATTACTTTGTTATTGAATCTGATTGTGTATTTTAACCATATTTTAGATAGCTATAGCTTGGCTCATTGAGAAAATTATTGCAAGAGGTAAGCAATTTTGCTAAGGAGTGTGGTAGATTTTTTTTGAAATTGGAGCGCGGGTTTACCACAGACATTGTAAATTGTGGTATAAAGATGCTTTCCTTATACCAAATCAATGATGAAAAATAACAGTTAAAGTATATTAATTATTTTTGTTAGAGCTGAGGTAAGCAATAGAAAGAAACAAAACAATAAGTCGGTAGTACTTCTTTTTAAACTTTCTACGATATATTTACCTTTGTTTACAATCGCATTATGGTCATGTAAAGGTCATTTGCGAATCAACTCATGATTTCACTCAGCTTTTAACGAGGGGATATTTTGAACGTTTGGAACAATAAATGTCGAATAACCGTGTCAAACTAGATGAAAGTAATATAGTCTGATCAAGAACTAACTATCAAGAAACAGCAATAAAACTAACGCTTAACGAAATATTAATTTAACACAATAATAAGGAAGTCAATAACATAAAGAATTATTGTATTTAATTCGAATTGCGATGGAAGATTTGGGGTATAGCCATATATCAAACAAATTGAGACCAATCAGAACATTGAAAAATGCTCTCTAATTGCATTTTAGCATCTGCAAAATAGTGGCTGTTCTATAGAAATTGCGGAAGCTTCACAAACATGTAATTTACAGATATAAATAGATCCAAACTTGAAACCAGTAATATGTATCACGAAAATAGTCTGTTCTATGTAGAAATCATACACTTAATATCCACGAGAAAATCTGACATTAATATTAAGTGGCACGTAAATATCATCAACATATGCAAGTTTTAGTTATAAAAATAAAACTAGTTATTATTGTTACTAAACAGCAACGCAATGTCGTTAGCGTTCAAATTAGCAGATTAAATAAAACAAAAAGGTTGTAATTATGCATCTTCTACCTTTTTAGGGTATGGAACTCAACCTCAAAGAATTACTACATGACCTTATTAAAAAAAGGCAAACTTAGTACCCAAGGGTCGCCAACAAAACGCTGATGATAAAAAGAGCAAGAGGCTGAAACGACGTCGTTAGTGAATAAGAATATAAAAAAAATATATAAGGAAAGTCGTCATCATCATCATCATCATCATTTCAGCCGTAGGACGTCCACTGCTGGACATAGGCCTCCCTCATAAAGAGGGGGGTTTGCCAATACTTGGCAGGCTAGTTGGCGAGCGCAGTATTAGGTGTTATAATCCGAGAAGACGCTGCTGCCCATCTTCTGGTGTATTTCCCTTGGCCGGGTCCTACGGCGCCCACGGGAGGAGATTGGGGGCATCATTCTTACGCCGGTGCCCGCGGCCAGAAGGGAAAGTGATGTTGTTATAAGAATAATACGTTTGAAAATTAAAAAGTAACTTTTCTTGTACCTGCTTATTATAAGTACAAGAAAAGTATTTTTTATGCGTTTTGTAAGATCTATACTATGTGCACACACACAGTTTGATCCGGTTCCAAAGTTTGACTTGCACTGGAGTATCATTTTAAGTTTTATTATTTTAATAGAGAATAATAATCGATGAGTTTAGAAATAAAATAGTCGAATTGTATTAATCTACGTGGCGTGGGTGAGCATTTTTAACCGACCATCGACCTTGACGATCACTTAAAATTATTTTTGGACATTATTTGCATAACATCGTAATGGAGATGTGAAAAGCTTAACGCATGATGTATTCTAGAATAATATTACATGACATTTTTGTGTATTGATTGCTTACTTTCACTCGAATGACGTAGGTACATCGGTGAGAGTCAAAATGGCGGGTCTACCTGTCATAACAAACCCAGTTTGACGTAGTATAGAAAAAATAGGTTAGGTATTTTTGACATTCTAACGTTGTGGATATTGAATTCAAGTAGTTAAGTTCCACTTAAGTCTCATATTCATAATAACTCACATTATATTTATAGAGACACCTGTCAAAGCATAAATATTACCATTAACCTAAATAAAGGTCTAGTAAAAGTTGTATAGAAGGTAATATGTGTCGTTATTTATAATGAAAACTTACATGGGTAATTATATAAAAACACGTATCAGGTATAGGCAAGCTAATTGGTCTCTTGGTAAAAGGGACAGTGACGTAGCCCTAGCCGAGAACCATATTGGAACTTGTTTCCTCCTTCGTCCTCCTGACCCTTAGTTTGCAAAGAACCATCCGATGCCCTCATAGACCAGAAGTCCGAGAGGCCCACGAACTGTAAAGTAGATCGACAGTTGCACAAAACTTCCCTAAAATACTAAAAGTCATAATCCCTCAATCTCATCGCCAGCGACCGCCCTGAGCCGAGGTCCAAGCCCTACAGAGGGCGCCATCTTGCGCAGGTTGTAGTTTTTAAACCATTTATTAAGGCTGGAGTTCTGCTCGTCTTTATACCCGATGAAGTAGCAAAAGCCTCGTATGCTTCCTAAGTATGTTCATCCAAAAAATAAAAACATATATCGAAACATTGAAAAGGATCTTTTTTTAGGACGGGCGGACGGCTGCCACAAGGCTTTTGATACTTCACCGGCCATAAAGGCGAGCAGTGCTTCAACCTTACCTTTTAAAGCACGTTAACATACAGTTTTGCCTTAAGCTGGAAAGATAGTCTACCACCCCCTTTCGGATTGTATATAGCTGAGGCCTCGTGTATATGTAGGTATCCAGTTAATACAGCAGATACGTAGCTAAGAACCTGAAAAGGGACCAACTTATACTAGTGGAAAAATATGTCACTATTGGGTATACTCTCTTACTTCAAAGTTGAATCAGCTGCAAGTCTCGGAGGCTAATGTATTGGTAACTCTAGGATATTGCCTGGTAAGTGACTCTGCGTCAATATTGGAAGTAGGTGGGGTATGACGCAGTCTGCCAATAGGAAAATCTTAGGTCTTACGTCACCTTTGCCAAATGTTGATTGTCCGGTAAGGTTAGATAAAGTCAAACGACGGCATTGTTAAAAAAATTATACTGCGACAATAGTGAATCATAGTTGAGTCCTTGTATTGTTCTGATCAAGGTCTAGAATTAATAATATCATGATAGGTAACTAAATATGTATGCGTAACAATTTGCAAAATGAACTTTAACATTTTATTCAATAACTTCAACTTTAGCTAAAGAGATTCCTACATTTTGGAAATACAGTATTCTAATTCATTAATTCAATTAATCTAATAATTTTACTAATTTAAATAACTAGTTTCGTTGTTTATTTTATCTAGGTGAAAAATCGCTTTTTATTAAAAGTTTTGTTATTAAACCTATACCTACCTACTCAATGCGCATCAAATCAATGCGCGAATTTACCAAATCAATTTCATAAAGTTCGGTAAGCGGCGGTCTATTACATTATTTTCAGAAGCAATTTGTCGAAAATGTCCCACCGCGCGCCGCAACTAGTCGGTACACTCTCAGAACCGCTACAGTTTTCCTAATTGTGTGGGCTAGACAAAAACTTTGTTAAATGGCACAAACACAACTGTATATTGTGGACGTAAATGGCACACGGCCGGTATATTCCTATTGTCGTTTGTCTAGACGGGCAAGTCAATTTCAGGCGCAATTTGGGTGTCGTTGCAAGCGTTTAGCTGTTCCGTGAAAACGGAGAGAATTTGACAGTATTGTTTGAGAGGTTACGGCTACTCTATTATTATTGAAACGGTTTTAGCAATTCAAAATTCGACAATAGAATAAACACAGAAGGTAGCTGTTGCTGTGTTGGGAAATATATAATAGCAAGTAAAGGGTTTAGGTACGGCTATGTTATGTTTGAAATCGTATACAGTATAGTTCTGCCGTGATATATCTATAATGCCGTTATCTACCACTACGGGCTTGGAGGATAACGGCATTATAGATATATCACGGCAGAGTTTATTTGCCAACAACATGGAGTAGGTAAATTAACATAAAAAATACACTTTTTATAGCTAAACATGTAATAAACATGTAAATTAAAGATATTAGTATATTATTATCACTATTATAATTGAACCTTTTTTTAAAAAAAAACAATCCGTCATATTCGATTTACTTCACAATTAATTGAATTCTTTGCAGTCCAATAACTAAATCACATGTTAAGAAATAATAAATGCGATATGCGTAATAAATTATTACTAATGTGACTTAAACGGGATCTCATAGTGCCATTTATGATACTTGCTACCGCATAAGGGTGCAAGCGTGACACTATTACATATAAAAAGTGTTTGTAGCATGCAAGGACTATTTCGTAAGGCAGGATATGAAATTACGAGCGGTGCCAAAATAATATTATTCTATGCGCATAATTTGTTTATATGGTATAGTCCTCTAATGGACGGCAAAATTTAGTTTCTAGTCGCTGTAAATCATATTAATGCATTCATAATAATATTTTTTAAAACGTGGTTAGATTCTAGATGGCAGTAAATAAAATTATATCCTGTTCAGAAAGTTAATCCCCATTGCGTTTGGCTATATATTCTGTTAGTTATAATATTGAATACTAGGTACATCCCTCGTTAAAAATCAGTATGAAGATATACACATTATTTGCGTTATGGCCGTGGTAAAAATAATACCTACTTGTGGCTGACATTGAGTGATAGAGATTAATGGACTTACTCAGACTGATGGGCTAGTATTTCCTTGCTGTAAACAAGTTTTCAGCGGAAGTTTTTCATAATTTCATTATTAATGTTTTGAGCCTTCTTATTTGCCTTCGTATATGCACTTAAACATTATACTGACTACCTCCTATTTTGATAAGGGATCAATTAAAAACTTGAAAGCACTATAGAATCCAGTGTTAGTTTTATTGCTCTTCTGAAACAGGCTCGGTAACTTTGACTCATGAAATGACTATCTAATGATCTCATCCCACAACAGAGCTACCATTATCTTGTGTATTCTGTGTGTTTAAGTTAATTGGTGAGTACATACCGATCGCGGATGTAGGCGTAAGTATTAGTAATAATAGCGTCGAAGTAAGTAGGCAGGTATTTATTAAGACCAATGACTTGTATGAAAATATGTTATTTAGATAAAAGAAGATGCGGAACATACGGAAAGATAATTCCAACTGTCATATGTCATTGAGTATGAAAATAGAAAGAACAATATAAGATTAATTTCAAAGACAACTACAGTTTTAGCTTAAATTAGAAGAAGAGACTTAGATTGGTATAAGAGTTACATTTTATGGCTTACTTAACTTCAATTGTATGGTTGACTTTCTTTTACCTAATCATTAATATTTGCATGTCACTATTATGACGAAGTGTTACGGATTATATTAGTATTTAATTATAGATACTAATATAATATATAATATACTAGCGACCCGCCCCTACTTAGCACGGGTGTAATGCATTTTAACCTTCGTCGTGAATCACTATATCTATTAAAACAAACAAAATCCGTTGCGTAGTTTTATAGATTTAAGCATATACAGACATCGGGAAGCGACTTTGTTTTATACTATGTAATGAAAATCTGTACCAATATTTATGGCAAATAAAAATAAATAAATAAAGCACTGAACTTTTTGTTTAAGGAATGCAGAAGCAAATAAACTTGCCGAGGACAGTGTAAAATAGAAGGAACTTCACCCACAAGAGATAACCTTTTAAATGTATGATAGTAAACTATGTACATTCAAGAAATCAAAATTGAGCACAATTTTGATTTTATGAATTTTGACTTTGAATTGGATGCTGGTCGAACATGTAGTTAATTGGTTATATAAGACCAAACGTCAAACGAGAAAGAAGAATTTATTTAGTTGATTGCAAATAAAAATATCACACAATTTAACAAGGCTCTTAATTAATTTAACGTTGCTAATGATTATAATATTTGAAGTTTATTAATAATTTACATTAAGATCCCAAGTAGAATATTTATTATATTTCCTAAGAGTGGTTAAGTGTGAGGTGATATGTTGGCAGAAAGTAATAATTTTGTTAAGATTATGACTCAATTTGATGTTATTTATACAGAAGATTGTGAATCATAATTAAATGAAATCGTTACTGATCAAATCAGAGATAAGAAACATATGAGCAAAAACATGATAAAATTCTAAATATGAACTTTTTTATAAACGTAAAATTGCACAGGAGTTTAATGGGTGTTTAAAAGGATAAGGTACTTGATTGATAAGGTGAACATCATACAACATCCCAATTTTATTCCTATGAATCTTTGAAGTGGCAATGCAACAAATCAAAAGCTACACTAATTGCTCATTTTATTATCAATGAATTTTGCAGTTAGTGTATACAAAATCAGATATTTAATATAAAAAAAAATTTGCTAGATAGGTTTATTGATTTATTAAATTAGGTTGTTAGTAGATGATAACTGCCATGTTTACAATTTCTAGATGATTTCACATTTTCCACGCCTAAGCTTTAAAATCAGCGACAACTGCCAAAATTTAATTTTGCTCACCATCGAAACCCATTACAAGTTTGATAAAGCACAACAAGTCACGTGAAACGAGATTATGATTCAAAACAAATACAATTTTATAAATATTCCTGTTAATAACAGGGGACATTTGAAGACAGCTGTGGTGGCATTATGCCAGGGAGTACTATACCATTTGCCAACGTGGTCTGACGTCATCTACTGTCTCTCTAACGTCACGTGTTTGTCATCTAATGGGAGTGGCCTATGCAGTGTTGAAAATTTTAATGGTTTTCTGACTTTCGGAGGTGACCTGTGAAAATAATTTTAATGAGCTCATGACTGGGGCCGATGGTCAGTCATTTTTTTTGCGTAGCGTGTAGGCTAAAATTCCCAATGTATATACCATTACTCTTTTGTTGATATCATGCAAAAAAGGACTAAGAGCTTTGAATGGAATAGAAAATTGAATATCATCATCATCAGCCCGTAAAATGTTTGCTGGCGCACCTGGGTCCCGACGAATGGATTTTGCCATAGTCGTCGGCACGGTTGCTAGGTGGGTAAGTAACCGCAGTATCAAGTAATAACACGTATAGGAAATTGCTGGTGCCCACGAGACCAACGGCTTAACCTGTTTTCCAAGACAAAGAGGGTAGTCCTTTAACCAACCAGACTAAAAACGAAATCTTAGATTTTACACAAAGTTTTCTTGTCCAGCGTTGGGATCGAGCCCATGTCCGAAACTTAAAGCGGGATTTATACCGCTAAATCAAGAAGGTTGTCATTTAGTGGAACATAGGTAGTGTTATAATTAAATTCCTTGGATGTAAGCCCATGTTTATCCGGATATGATGAATTGCCGTCTATCGAGCTGTGACAGGGGAATGAGGGTAGTTCCCTGTTATTAGCACATCATTTATAATATTTCTACGTAGTTGGAATTATACAATAATTGTATAATTCAATTATTGAATTGAGGCTCACAAAATTTAACATAGAAATACCAGGAATTATAATTAATAACGTGGATGCTTGGTATACAGTATCTATCACTGGCGCTTTGTTTCTCAGCCAAAACTGCGAGGAATTTGGCGTTGAGCATGTATGTATCAGAGCAGACTGCAGGTCATAAGTCAGCAGAGGGCAATGCCTTACTAAAATAATTACATCAAGAGCCAGATAACTTTCGATTTTCATGAACTATATATAGTATGATATTATTGCGTAAGTCATTGGAAAGAATGGTTGAAAGCTACGTACCTACCTCAATTTATTTATTCAAAGATTAGATGACTGATAAATAATTGCACTTATGTATTAATTTGCACTTACCATGTTGTATGTGGTGGTCAAGTCTAGCTTAACTTTTATATTATACGAGTATACATTCTTCCTCTGTCCTATTTTGCGGTGCCCGACAGGGATGAACCTTTACTTACGCAAATTAATGATTAAATTATGAATGAGGCCCTAATAACTAATTCTGAGCCGTGTGGTTTCGGCTTATAATAGACTACCCCATGTATTTCCATGGTTCTCGTAAGAATCGACTATGGGACATACAGCTGATTAAAAAGTATTAGCATCTATCAGATCAAGGGGATACTCATATTCTTTATGCGATCACCAATCCGCCTGCCAAGCTAAGTGATTATGGAAATATCCCTTAACAACCTTGGCTAACAAATGTCTGTTAAAAACAGGCCCGTGTAGTACAGCAGTTGACGTAAACGGGCTGTTAATGTAAAAAAATCATTTCTTACTAAGTCATCGATTTATAGTCGTAAATCGTAGCCTTAAGCCCACTAAAGGGTATATTTTTTTACTGAGCACTAAGAAAAGGTTTATTCGTATCGAACAAAATAATCGAAATAAACCTACAATCAATAACTTGCCTACGGCTAAGGTCACAATCCCAGTACAAGGCTCGCCGTTTATCTGCGGATTTGTTTTATGTCATCGTATCATCGATCTGATAACTTCGGGGTGTGTTTGCTTTATAGCTATTACACTAAAAGCCTATGTCTACAGAAATAGCACAGTCTTTTAAGGTGAAACATTAGCCTTTTACGTAAACTACTAAGTGTCTAAATGTAATCATAACCCTATACATGTTGGTTTTAAAGATATATAATTCAATCAACATATATAATAACAATAAAGTTAACGGTGAATAAAAGAAAGAATTTGCACATAACTTTCTTATTGCTAATTTTCAACTGAATGATGATAATTTAGTAAGTAATGTACAAATAAATTTTAAAGTTGCTTCAAATACTACCCACAGTTTACTTATACGAATACATGCTACTACTGCTTAGGAACTTATACAACACAATACTAGACTAACTCTATTTAAAATGTAAATAATTCAACTCCTGCGAAGGCCAACTACAGACGTAACGACAAAACGAACCTCCCTGCGAACGCACAAGTGCTGCCAATCGATAGAGACCGCCCACTGACCTATATACCAAGATTAGGAAGAGGCCATACCACCCTGGATGTCTTGTTTTTGTCTCGTGTCAAGAAGGCTTTCTTCCTAAGATAAAGAACGCTCTGAAACTGTATAGGATACGAAGGATAAATTATATCGCGTTTCATCTGTGGGATAAAGAACAAATGATCATTGAGCTGAAAGGATAGGCGATAAACAGTAAAGTTTTTCTCCGTCAGTGTATTTTTTATTACCGTCTCAGTTCTTTAGTTTTGGAGTTAACAAATACAGTTTAAAGTAGTAAAAGCCTAAAGCTTAGTATAATATACTACCATTACCACTATTCAAGTCGTTTAGTAGTTGTAAGCCTTGTGTAAAACTATACATCGACAATTTAGTAACACGCTCCGTGTTTAGACCATTAGTCAAGTCAACTGGAGTGGAAATGCTCAAACGGGTGACCCACAAAACAATCCACGAACAAATTCCCACAACAAAATAGGTTTTGGACTGCACAATTAATTAAAACTTGATGTAAAGAAGCAATTAACGAGAAGCAATTATTTTAATTTCTCTAAAACCACCATCTCAGGGAACGTAAAGGAAATGCAACAAATAGCTGTTTTGTTATAGGCTGTAAAGGGCGAAAATTCACGAAATGAAGTCATTTACATAAACCGACTATCTCTCATTTTAAAATACATTTGACCTTTACAGAGAAAATCTTGATAACAAGGCAGCTCATTTGAATTTGTAATAATTTTATTTTAAATGTCGTATTATTTTATTTGTGAAAAGGAAGCCGAAGGTGTAATACTTTCTTAGAAATTCAGAATCTCGGAATTTGAATACAATAATGAGGTCTTGAATCTTTAATAAAGTGTAGGTAGCTTTGGGACATCTTCTCGGCTATAGCGAAAACTCGATGTTTATTTGAGAAACATTTCAATAACGATTAAAGAAAATTATTATTTCATATTTAGTAGTTTTGAAGAAACTAAGCAAATTGGCGTGAAATGGTGCCTTGTCTTTAAATATTCGTCGTTTGAAAATTTCGGTGAAATAGGAGACGTAGTAAAACTTTTTATTGACCATTCATTGATAGATAGGTTGATAAAGGTCATTTTGATATAACCAAGCGGTTTTTTATATTAAGGAACCTCCTCTACTTTCTACTTCAATAGAGTGATCGATGAGAGAGGGTAGGATTCTGATTGATTACCAACTTCAGTGGTATTTCAAAAAATATATTGGGTGGGTAAGTTTATTATTAAAACATATCTCAATGCATGATGTTTGCAATAAAGCTTAGGATTATTCTCGAAGTTTTCTGTAACAACCCTATGAGTTTATATACGTATTCAAACAAACAAGGGCAGTTAAATTAGTACAACAAAATATGTCTGAAATATTTATAAAGCAATATCAATATCCAGGTATTGGTGACAGTAACTTGAGGGACAAATACCTAAATTCAGTTAGTCTTCCACTGGATACCGAATCGATCAGTTCGCAATGGCCCAATCCCAGAATATACAATTAGTTGCAAAGGTCACATTCCAAATATGGAATTGTGGACGATATATTTTTAAGAACTGCCCTCTATCTGTCTGTCATGGCGGGCAGTTCTGACGTCACACAATAAATAGAAGACCCAGTTTCCAAGACGAAGATGTCAGTTAACCATATACTATGCATGTGGGGTGCGGTAGCCATATATGCTGGCAAAAAAGCACAATAAACAACTGCTTTTTGACTGTAGTCTTCCTCTATGAAACCCAAATTTGATAATGCTATTCGGCTGAAGTTTGTGCAAGTCTTGTAAATTATTTTTTGAACATACAATTCTAAATTGACTTGTTAGATTAATTTCTAAGAAGGTATTCAACGATAACGACTGGTCGTCCGATGTTGGTGGACTTAAAATGTGGAAAATTGTACAAATTCTGCAATCCATAGCAGAAATGCAGTTAATGCAATTTCTCCCATTAGGTAAATTGTAAATAGATCTTTAAAGTAGGCGTAAACTTTACTCAATAAACCTTGAAGAAAAGTGGGGATAAGTATGGTTTTATATATTCTATATTAAGTATGTATATGACACACTATTTATTCTAATGTAAATGCGAATAAAGACAGGATCTCTATCCATGCGAGTATTCCACATTAGAAAAAAATAAAAGCTCCCTATGCATTTTTGTGTTTACTCGAACAACCAATATTTAAAATTTAACATTCTCATTTCTCAATAGCTAGAAACAGTTACGTTAGTATTACCCTTTTTCATTGTGAAGTCAATTTAAACGCCTGTCTGGCTTATATAAAAGTCTGAGACAGAGTTGTCGTGTAGGGAAATGCTTTGTGCTATTTCTATGCATCAGACGTGGTAGAAATGTTAAGGTCGTATCTATATTGGGATGTCTGGTAAATGCATTAGTAGATAAAAACTCTCACTCCGGACATAAAATTTTTGTGTAAAATCTAAGATTTTTCGTGTCTGGTTAGTTGAGGAACTACCCTGCGTGCTTCGGAAAGCACGTTAAGCCGTTGGTCCCGATTATCATAACATAATAAACATACAACAGATACCAGAGGATGAGTAGTAACGTTTTCCTGTGTGTTACAACATAATACTGTGGTCAGTCTCTCTCGGAGGAAGCCCATGTTTAGCTGTGCACGTTATAAGGCCGGTGACATGTATTAATGATATAACAATGTTTTAACCGTGGCCATCGTTTCTTTTTCATGTGAAGAATAATAGACTGATAAATGAAAATATCTTGATCACTTTCATAATGATGATATAAGATGCAAACATTTTAAGCCGCAGTACTAAAGCGAGATTTACCACAGTACTGATCAATTTACGCGATAAACTGAATAAACCGTACACTAGTTCTACCAGAATAAATAAATCAGTTACAATTCAATGTTTAAATAAATAAGTTATTATACGTATTTTACGGTTTTACCCTTTAAGATTTACATAGCATAATATAATATTAATTTTGGATTCGTAGTATTTGGACGGACGCCAAATTTCGCGCCGTACCGGTCTCCTGTCCTACACAGTTGTAGAAAATAAAAACGTATGGCATTTTCTAAATAGGCGATGTGAGAGAATTTTGTCCCATTTTATTCGTATGTTAGAACGTTTTAAAGTTTAATAGGTCACAAGGCATTGTGTGAAATTCTGTGTGAGAATGTCTGCGCTCCGTACGTACGTACTACTCTAGTACCTATATACTCGCATTGTGGAATGGCAGCATTATTATGATATGCAAATAATGTTCTCACAAAATATTAAATATTTGTAATAGAATGCATTTTGTTAATTTATTTTAGCGCTGTTTAGTTTGTTTTTTTATATATGGACTAGCAATAAAAGATCAAACTATAATATTAGCGAGTGGACAGTAGTTAAAAAAAAATCAATTTCTCACATTTATTGAACTATAAAGGAATGTTTCATAAAATTATATTAAAGATATATTATATTAGCCTGCAAAATGGCAGTTTCTAAGTATAGTTTTCCTCTACATCTAGGAAATATAAATCGTATATCATTGTGATTGTGATTGTGATTGATTGATTGACATTGTGATTATTTTTTTTTATTTGCTTATAATTGGCAGGACGATTTGTCATCACTATTACATCGAAATGTTACATTATCATTTTAAAATAGACATGATTTTTACAAAAAATGAGACTGCAATGATAGATGTGCATGGCAAACAATTTCTAGGTGCTTTGAAATTTAAGACAATCTAGGTTGTACTACAGGTTTTATGAACGAGTGTCTCTAACCTCGGAGTCATTTTAATGTGTAATTTTTAATGCTGTTGATAAATTAAATGTATGGATCTATTCATCATTAACAGCCCTTTTTACGTCCAATGCTGAACATGGGCCTCCTCTTAACAGACCTTGGCAAGCCAGGATCGTAGAGGGATATTGCCATAATCACCACGCTTGGCAGACGGATTGGTGATCGCAGTAAGATGTAAACCTTGAGCTAATAGATGCTGCTGCCCATCTATCAGCCATCGCCACTTACGACACCCATGGGAAGACATGGGGTGGTCTATTCTAAGCCGGAAACCACAAAGTTTATCTATTGTAATACCAAAATAAATCATTTTGTTGATTATTAACAACGAATTAATAATCACGGCGCATACTCGAGACAAAATTATTCGCATTATAAATTTGTTTTTTATTTAAATTAAATTTAGACTTCTTTCATAGCTAAATGTTCATTATTATAACGCGAGATAGAAGTTTGTTACGTAAATAGTTTCGAATCATAGGAAAATTCAATATAAGTGAACCACCTGTTAGCTCGTTTACGTTGTCACCCGGACGCGGTGTCGGGGGCGGTTACAACAAATATATGACACTATTTCTAAGTGTCCATGATAAATATATAAGATAACAGCTATATCTACCTAGCAGTAAGTCTTCACTTTATATAATACTACATTCAAGAATTCATCCAGAAAAGTTATTTTAATGGATGTAACAAGTATGTTACAATGGCAGAAACCCTTTCTTCTGACCAGACGGCCTTGCTTTTATCATACGATTTAAAATAATTCACATTATATTAAGAAATCCTTTCCTAATCCTGATAAATACTTATCAACTAATTTCAACCCCGTTCTAATTTCCAAAAATCAATATCAACATAGGTAAGGTGAGAACTAATTAAATATATAAAACCGACTGCAATGGCGTATGTTTATCATAAATAAATAGAAAGTCCGTAAGGGCGTACAGGCGTGGTCACGCGATGCCGTAAGTTAAAGGTGTTTATAGAAACCGTTTTGTAGTAGACTGTACCTGCACGGTATAATGGTTATTTTAAGAACCTAACTTTAGTCATAAATAATTAACATTGAATAATTTGAACACAAAACGTGGTATGTGCCAACCAACATATAGATTTAAGATAAATACAGCCGTAATGATTGTGTTCTGCCATTGATATTTAGTAATTTTAGCAAAGAAATAAAAATCTACTATAGCAAAAACTACTATTATCTACTTCAGTCTACTTGGGTCAGATGATTTTTTTAACCTTTTCGCTTTTGTCTATACTTTTATGACACATTTTATATAATCGACACCTTTTCACATTGAATTCCTACCCAAGGCGAAACGTTTTTAATTCGTCCTTGGGTAATTCATATGACGTGAGCCATTATAATTTATAACTTTTTCTTTTATAGCTTATTTTTAAAGGTTACGAGACTTATAAAGTCTACTAGCTGTACCTACCCGGCGAAACAAACTTACTGGGGTTTTGTACTGCTGGTTTCAACGAGTCGTCTATGAGACGATCCGGCATAATATACCCAGATCGACATGTCTACGTATTTTAGACTAGTTCAATTATCGAATAGGCAAATAAAAAATCCCAATCGGTTACATTGTCTTTATATTAGTATCATTATTCTTATAATATAAAACCTGTAGTAAAGCCCAATGTTTCGGTCCATTGTTATTAACACTAATATTATAATAATAGAACATTTTGTATGTAAAGAATAAAATCATAAACTACCGGACTAATTACCCAATTTATTTCATCATAAGACAGCTGCGTTATCCTGGAGCCTATGCTATATTTTAAGGTTTTTTGGAATCAGGAGCTCCGCGGTTAAAAGCGCTGTAGTGCTTAAAGGCTAAGTATAGTATTGAAATATAAAGTTTTAAATAACTAGATATATAACTATGAAACAACATGCTCGTACACTGCTAAAATGTTTAGTCATTCGGAGTATATGAACGTATTATGATCGTCAAAAGAAGTTGTGATAAAAAATAACACAAAAACAAGTAACCGCGCATGCGTCGATATCTTTTCAAGGATATATCAAATTGTTATGTTAACTACAATTCACTTAATATTCAGTATTATATAATAAACTATATCGATTAGTCAGTAATACGAAATGTATATTTATGGTCCGGTTAAAAAATAATTTTCTCCATAGACGTCCATAGATCATAAGTACAGACAGATCATAGACTATTAAATTAGAGAAAAAAAAGCGGTATTAAATAAATTTGCATGGTATTTTTTCTTGACAATAGGTATAAAAGAATCATTCGAACCTTACGCAATTTGGCGCTTGAATTTTGGAGTATACCTCATCCAGCACCGTTTTTTTTTTCTTAAAAAGATTACTAGCAGAGTTTTGTAGTCTAGTACTAGTATACTTGCTAACCCCCAGTGCTAAGCTTAAATGCTTGTGTTACGAATTCACGTCGGGAGTGCAATGGGTGGGGATCAGGGCGGTGGCGGCGACCACAAGATCATAAGCCCGACGCCTCTAGCCATTGAGCTACAGCCACTTGATGGTTAAAGCATGGACCAATGGTTTAAGCATAGAAGCTATTTTGAAACAGGAATAGTCCTGGTGCTAAAAAAAATTTGGGGCTGAAAGATGAATACTCCCGAATTTTGCATTTTGCAACATATTAATCGTATTAATTTATTTTAATAAAAAAATATACGATAATCATACCGCGTCTGTCTCAGTGTGAGATTATAATTAATGTTCATCTGGAGTTTTAAGCTCCTAACGGAATTTTACAGATTTACAGAAACAGAATTACTACTTAAGCTAAAAATATATCGTATCAAATTTAATTAAAACTTTTATCTGGTAATTCACCTGCTCTAAATAATATGGATTCAATGTTATTAAGTTAAAGTCAATAAAAATATGAAGGAACGTACATTTTTAATTAAAGCTTTTGTTAGATAATATAAACGGTTTTTTATACTTTTTCGTTTACAGTTGGAATTTAAAAAATATTTACATTCTGAAGTTACTTGAACTAACGTAAGATTTATTTCATTTGTTCAAGAAGACTAAAACCAAGTTTTGACTGACGTAATTAACTTTACCTATGCATTTTAAAGCCGGCTCAGCTACGAATATAGCATCGACTTGAATACCGATGTATGATTACATCCGAGACGATAAACCTAGCTTAGGCGCAGTCTACTCATAAATGCAAAGAAGATGTTAAATGCACAAATAAGCCAATGACCATCGTTCACAATCAAATAGTTTGTTTTTAAGTAATATATGAGACCGCATTTCCCTAAGATGTTATGCATGTAATGTCTTATAATTGTATTGCTTCGGGTGGTTATAGACAAACATAACCGTTCGTTACAGTACGACTCTCAGCTAGGTACCAATGACGCGTTAGCAATCAGGCTTCTAGGACCACCAAAATGGAGCGGAGACTAGACGTGGAAATAAATATATTCTATTGGTGGCTTATAACAACCTTGTAGCTTCGCTAAGGTGAGACGCTCATCGTTTAATTCAATCGCCTTAAGACAGGTCGAAATGATAAATGCCTCATAAAACCTTAATTATGGATATGAAGTATTGTTAAAAGGTTTGGTTTTCCAGACATAAATTATTTCTATCGAACTTTACCTGCAAATACGGACTATATACCTCCCGTTATCTATCCACCGAAGCTTATTAATATGCAACCACGCCCAAAGTTTACCCGCAGTTTTCCCGAAAACGCTTCATGCTGTAATGAATGATAAAATATGATCGTATCAATGAAGTAATGTAAGGTAAAACGCACTTGAACTAGAGGCTCGCATCGATAGCTGTAAGTAGGTCATGGTCCCCCGTCACGTGCCGCGCAAGCAAGGCTCGGTACCCCGATATCCTAGAAACGGGACCCCGGACGTTGTAAGCTAGTTTAGGCGGGTATTCAGAAAATTGCTTACATAATAATATGACGTTTGGGAATATCGTAGGTGCCAACCCTTTCGTTTTTTTAGAAGATCATGGGAGACATAGGGTGTATAAACGTTTGATTGTGGAACGCGATTGTGTTAAAATTAACACTATTAATCACAAGTAACATATTACAACAAATATTTTTATGTACATACAGAAAATTTATAGGATGCTAACATAATTATTAATATTCTTAATGTTTTTTCTTAAACTTTCGCAATCTGTACACATAATTTATAGTAGACACGGATCTCAATCGCCGTACAATTTTAAGGGAAATCATTATAAAATGGAAATTATTTGCCTTAAACTATGTCTACTATGTAAAATAGTGCTAACTATATATAATAAAACTGTGTAGGTATTACTACCACCTAAAGGGAAGAAACAGGGATCGACATTTTGTGTGGAGAAATCGCAGGCAACAACTAGTTATCACAATTTTTTTTTTTATCTGTGCTCTCAAATACACATTCACAAAAAGCTCATAGCAACCATTTAACATTCAATAAATCTTGTTACGGACAGTAATGCTATTATATTGTTTTGGTTTTTTACGATTGTTAGATCATTCGGATGAATCATACCAGTTTAGAGTCATCGCGATATGCAAAGTGGGAACTGAGGCACACTACTAACCTTTTTGGTAAGTTCCTTAAGCTTATGTGTGCGTAAAAACGGACCTTAATTAATATAAATGTAATACAATTAGGTATGCTTAATTAAGGCTTCAGTGGCAGGCTAGTGTGAACGTAAAACTTAAGAAAGGAACATTTAAAAATATAATTAAGTTGCGTTAACTTATTAGAAGACTTTGTAAATAGTAAAGTAAAAACAAAGTTGGGACTTCATTATTGAAACCATACTGCTTTCGGGATTATTTGTTTTCAAAACATTACTATCTCAGTTTGTGGTGTCGATCTCCCCTTGCCATTCATTAGTATAATCTTCAGGTAGTACTGAATAGGTAATTGCGTATTAATTATTTCACTACCTACTTGATCAGTAATATGTCTAAATCAAGGTCGAAAAACATGTTTACAGATGCGTTGGATATGGCGGCGCCATACTGCATCTAAATCTCAATCATTATCAGCATTTTTTTAACAACATTGGTATAGTCGTGATAGAAATATCAACATTAGTATTGCTGAGGATCACATCACATTATACATCGCAAGGGATTGATCATCTCATAAAATAACGTAATTAATTATCACGTTATCCGCATGCACAATAGTCGCTGGGAAAAAATATGCACTCAATGGGTGCCTGAGAATGGACGACGCCGCCGAGGCCGGCCCAAAAAGTGGTGGCAGGACGATCTAGACGCGTACTTTGATGGCTGGTCCGAAGTGGTACTAGAAAAGAGCCCTTGGAAAGATATGGGGGAGGCCTTTGCGCAGTAGTGGGACATAAACGGTTAATTAAAAAACAAAAAAATATAATGGACACACTTAGAATATAAAATTACAAGTGCATTCTTGGAAATGCAATTCTTATGCAAAATTTAACCAAAATGGCTTCAAGTTTTTTCAAATTATGGCAAAATTATTTAGAATTATAATAATTATTTTGAGTTATAGCACAAAATTAAGACTTGAATAAGTTTGAGCCTGTGGCCATTATGTTTAAAGTACCCATCATTGCTAAAAACCAAAGATTTTTAAAACGATTAGTCCTAAAAAAAGGCTTAATAAAGCACGAATAATACGTAATTTGGTACATATTAACTAAGATCAAGGGCACTCAATTCTACGAATTGATTTTTCTACACGGTGCGTTTTATTGTCCATATAAAATTGTCCACTTTGTACTTAACAGTCAATGACTACGCTACAAAATCAATACTTGTGAATGAATAGCCCGTATGTATAGTACCACGAAATGTTTCCTTCGTTATGGACTTATGGTTGCACCTGCTTGATCGCACATTTATTACAATTGACATTTCAATCATCAATACTTTCAAGAAGTTTTAGAATCGAAGTGAAATTATTGATTGATAATTTTGTGTTCTATAAGAATTTGTTTCGTTGGTGGTATTTATCAAACAAATGTACTTATCAATATGAAATGAAGAAATTTGTGTATTTTTTTTTATTCGGACTTGCTTATATTTTACAACCTGCGCAAGAGGGCACTCCCTGCGGAGCTTGGACCTCTGGTCAGGGCGTTTGCTGACGATAAGATTGAGGGATTATGACTTTTAGTGTTTTAGGGGGTTTTGTGCAACTGTCGAGCAGAGTTCCAGCCTCAATAAATGGTGATGAGATTGAGGGATTATGACTTCATGTTTTTGGGGAGTTTTGTGCAACTGTCGAAAACATTAGTGGATGAAATGAAAATGACATACTATGAGCTTTAATATTATGAGCTTAGAAAAATTCAATGCAATATTGAATATAAGTGTATGTTGCCTTGTTGAAGGTAATGTCATAACGTTTTTTTACAATTTAACTTGATGACCGAACCTGAGCAACCGGACAGGAGCAAAAGTTTAAACTTTGAAAATTCCTTAGGCAGCCTTAGGCAGCATCCACAAAACCTGAATGTTTGATCATAAGCTTAACTTAAGTGTTTATTATAGGGTATTTATTTATTTACAAAATTTAGGTATAGGTCTATATTAGCAAGTCATTGTTTAACTAATTTAACATTGAAATTCATTGAACTTCTGATGAAATTACCAAGCTTTGATCCCTTTTCAGTCTTGCGAAATTGAGTATGTTAGTAACGTAGGTATACTTACTAATACATATAATTTTAGCAGCAATAGAACAGAGATAGCGTTAGTCAGCTTTAGGTTCTCCTTTTTATTATAAAGAAATAACTTTTTTTTTAAATAATACATGTTTTTGGCTGAATTTTTTTATATAAATCGTAGAGGCGTTCTGCATTAGATAATGATGGGATCCAAATTAAGAAATGCATTCATTTTAAGAATGTATTATGTTGTAAGTAAGTAAGTAAGTAAGTAAGTCATTTATTTGCATAAACACGTGTATACATACAAAAAAAATAATAATAATTGCATGCAAGATGTTACATAATTATGATTAAAATGATCAGACATGCTTGCTATACAATAGCGTGCAAATGTTTTTTTTTTTTTTTTTTTTTTATAAAAAAATAAAAAATACAATTTAATTATAGCATGGGCCAGTCTAACAATAATGAAATCACAACAATAATAAAAAATTAAATCAAAAATTAAATGTCACATAAAGATTAATCCAAATAAATAAAATTAAAAAAAATAAAAACAATATCACAACATTTTTAGTATGATGTCAAAAATTGATGTAATAAAATGTCAAGGAATTATAATAAGTCGGTTTAAATGTAAAGTTAAAACTTATCAGCTAGAAAGTCTGAGACATTATAATAAGCTTTTTCAATTAAAAATGATTTGACCCTTCTCTTAAATAAATTAATCGTAAGGTCTTTCCAATCTTTCGGTATTTTATTAAATAACACTGGAGCCATGCATAGAACACTTTTGCGCATAAGTGCAGTCTTAGCTGGGTTCAAACATAGCTTGCTGATATCGCGTCTGTTTCGGGGAACTACATCTGCCACTCGTGGAAATAAGTTTGGATTGGTCTTAACAAACACTAGAACTTCTAAAATATACAGATATATACGATATATACGATACAATCACATTTTAGTGAAATATTTTTTTCGTACAGGTTGCAAATCTATGAGAAAAATATAATAAACGTGCAATTTCTATCCGACTTAACCTGTTTATGTTTCCGACATTTCCCGTAGAATGTTTTTCATAAAAACGTTTACCTAATAATTACGGATGCAACTAAAAAAACATCCACCAAATGGGTCAAGTCGCAGGAATAGAAATATTTTACACATATTTATATATTTTATTATCTGTTATTTATTATTTATAAGGCTTTTATACATTTAATAATAATAAGTAATTGGATTATGCCCATGAACAAGAACGATCTAATGATTAAAATTTACGTGTTAATGTTTACGTTGAGTAGTAGTAGTAGCATGTACTAAAGGCTAAGGTTTAAGCGTGTGCTAGGGTCGTTTAGTATTTTACCTTAAAGCAATCTTTGAAACAGTCCGATTTTTAAGAAATTCATCATCATCATCATCAACAGCCCGTTGACGTCCACTGCTGAACATGGGCCTCCTCTTAACAGACCTTGGCAAGCCAGGATCGAGGGATATTGCCATAATCACCACGCTTGGCAGACGGATTGGTGATCGCAGTAAGATGCAAATGTTGAGCTAATAGATGCTGCTGCCCATCCATCAGCCATATGTCCCCTAGTCGCCTTTTACGACACCCATGGGAAGACATGGGGTGGTCTATTCTAAGCCGGAAACCACACAGCATCTTTTAAGAAATTATTAATAATATTTTGTTCTATTAAATTGAATATCGTTAACCAAAAATGGCCATATGACGTGTAATGTAAAAAGTTATAGGGTACTTCAAAAATATTAATTGAATATGCATTATAAATCTTATTTATATAGGTAGATTCCACGATTTTAATCCGTCGTAGGTAACTACTGATATTTCCCGTGGATTATTCAAAAAATTTCTCAATTCAAGCTTGTCCCCATAATTACGAATACAATAAAAATACTCAAGTCGATTTATGTGTAGTTAATATAATTTATTTCTTTGATACTATTTTTATTTAAAATGTAATGTTCTTATAATTTTGGCAGGATAATGTTGTACCTTTTAATATATTTGTACCATTTTGGGCTACATGACTCAAATTTAAATACTCAATTTAATTTAAATTTTAATATTTGTTAAGTTTGCTAGTTACTATTAATTCAATATTTATCTTTATACGATATTTTAACACTATGACTATCCAACCTGGAGGCTAATCATATAACAATATCACTGTGACTTCAATAAAAAAGTCTTTATTACTATGGGGTTATTGTAACGCATCCCTAATGTTTGGGTTTGTTATTGCATTATTTACGACACGACGTAGCGGTATTTGGCTCGCTTTGAATCTCGGAGGACGTGGGTTCGATCCCCACGCCGAACAGGAAATCTTTGTGTAAAATTCTAAGATTTCTTTCCGGGTCAGGTTGGTTGAGGGACTACCCTCCATGTCTCGGAAAGCACGTTAAGCCGTTGGTCCCGATTGTTATAACATCATCTATAAAAATTGTATATCAAGGAACGGGCAGCAGCGTTTCCTTGCGTGGTACAAAATAATACTGCGATTACCAACCCGTCTGCCAAGCGTGGTGAATAAGGCAAATACCCTCCCCGGGGGGAGGCCCATGTTCAACAGTCGACGTTTTACGGGCTGATGACGATGATTGCATTATTTTAGCTAAAATTAAAAACTAAATATTTTAAAATATGTGAATGTACTATGTTAACGTAAACATAATAAATTGACATAGGTACATATTATAAATTCAAAGTAATATTGTTACGTGATTAGTATCTTGGTTTGGTTTGAGCCAATCTAAAAAATAGTAAAAAATATATTAAAATATAATTAGAGCACATTCTCATTACCTACTATTATGTGTATAATAAATTACCTAAATCATAAAACAAATATAAGACCCTTCAAAGGGCTTTTTATTAAAATTTTATTGTTTCAAGGACAAATACCTACTTTAATTTATTTCAGTGGTGGTGACCCACTTCTGAAGCCTCGCATCCTACAAATCATGTCGGAGGGCAATGCGTGTTCAGCATATTAATTCGACTCGAGGATGAGTAGAAAATACGCGACTTGGTACTTGACAGGAAACAGTAATAATATAGGTACCTACTTTGCATGACAATTGTAAGAAGGAAATAAATGTCAAAAAGCTGACAAATTGTTATAAATCTTAAATATTTGGCTTAAAGTACATTTTATATCGAATTTTCGGTGGCTTTTATGGACGAGTAGGTGTTACTTCAAAATCGTACAGAAATTAAGTAATGAAACAAGAATAATTTCTTCATTCCTCCATGATACCCATTAAGAGTTTTTAGGTGTGAATGATTAAATTACTAAGTGTTACGTACCTACTTTGCTTGTGTTAGTACTTAGTAGGTTTATAGATTAATAGAGTGAATCCATGTTTTATACCCTGTCCGATATTGCATCATTTAGTAGTTTTTGTATCCTTAAATTAATTCCAAACGCCTCCACCCACATTCAAAACTTTTATAATATCAGTTTAGGCATGAGACGATTAATTTTTATATTGAAAAATCCTTATCGAAATTAATTACCAGCAAGGTTGATGAAAATGACGTCACCGAATAGGTATATAGGTACCTATCCATTCATTCTGGGGGTGTGGAGCGATATAGATGTGGGTTAATGTCAGTCATAATTTTTATATTGCCATTTAACGGGGGTGGAATATAAAGTAGCTGTTACGATCACTTCTGCGGTTTATTATGACACTTATTTTCAAAAACGATTAGCAATCCATATTTTTTATGGCAAATTACAAGACATTAGTAAAATAATAATAAAAAAATATGTCTACCCTCGAAAGACGAAATTTCGGTTAGTGGGTAGTTTTAGTCTGAAAGAAAAACAGTTCCGTGACTTGACACAGTTTTAGACGACATAGGTAGGTATATATCTCAATTTAAACATGAAAGAATATTTGACGGACAGATTAATGATAGTCAACTAAGATTCATCGCTGATGCGACAATTTATAGTAAAACGTTGCGTGGAAAATACAGACTACAGGGGCTTCTAATCTTAACGTTGATACGCATTTCACCTCATTATACGGCCAAATAACTGAACTAAGTTTAACTATATTACTTTGTTATATATTTAACTAAACAGCACAAGTATCGCCCAATTTTCCTACATTTAATTTTTTAAATGTGTTGTTATCACGCGAATTCCTAGCATTTGTGTGCCTCGTACTACATACATATTTAGAGGTAATCTAGTTAATGTTTTAAGCTACGATTGCACCTTAGACTTCGAAACACATGTTTCAGTAGACTACAAGCATGAGGCAGTTACTCACCAGTATTCGTCCGGTGGTTGTCTGACCGGATATAAGTTCGCCGGCCCAGTCTTTCGCTTCGGTCATGAACGTGCCCTCGAACTCTTGTTTCCCCTGGCGCGCCGCCTTCTGCTCCTTCTGCTTGGGGTCGTTGGGCGCCAGCTCCGGCTCCTGGCGGCAGCACATGAAGGCGCACCCGCGCCATAGTACCACCACCAGCAACCCCGCAATAAATGTGACGATCGACGATAGCAGAAAGCACCACCATTTTCGGACACTGAGGCAATCGGGATCGTCATTATAAACGTCGGTAGTCGACGCGGTAGTCGCCTCTTCCTCGGACGAAGCCATTCCCCGAGGGCGCGAGGCATCCAGTCAGGCGCGCCATGCACGTGCAGCGATGCGCGCGCTCGCACGCCGTGCCCGCGCGCGACTGACGCCCCGCGGCCCCGCCCCGCTGCCGGTCGATGCCGCGCGATCGATCCGCGCCGGCGCGTCACTACCGACCCGATACTACCACGAGCATCCTTCTACCCCGGTCACCAAGATGCTCCGCTGCTATCGCCTCACGCTTCCAAGCCGCTCATCAGCTCCGCCGATACCGATCCCGACACTTTTATGACTGCAGATGTTTCCGTTGATATTTGTATCGATGCCATAACAGAATCGCTTCTACATTACGTTCGTCGCTGTCCGTCGTGGTCGCTCACATACGAGTGCTCCTATTACTTATCTTGCTCCTGAAGGAATAACGTACGTGAAGCTGAATTTCGTCGATTCGAACAAAGGTCAATGTATTCAGGTTGTGTCCCGAACTCCCGATAAGCGTACTGCTGCTACGCCGCCCAACTGCGTCAGCGGACGCTACGAAAACTCGTAGCTGACTACGGGCGCTACGATTGGTCGAACGAACTGCGACCGAAGATGTGTTCGGTTTCGTTCCAAAAGTATACATACATTTGTCTTTTCTTTGTTACACACAACCGCGGTCTATGTTTTATGTACGCTTCTAGTTAATATAAATGAGGCAATTAGAACATAATGGAAGTTTTTATGAAATAATGATCCATTAAATGTTATGTTAAGTGTCTGAAAGGGATAAAAATGTTTGACATGAGAGTTTTATTGCTTATTATATTATGTTCTACAAAATTCAAAAACCATAAGGCTGACGGCAAAGATTTTTTGAATACAGAATTTTACCTATCGTAATGTATAAACATACTCAGAAATTGTATGGTATGTTTTAATACCTACATATATACGTGTCTTGATATTTTTATGATTTATTTTACTACTTGAACTGCTGTTACCTTGTCTTATAAGCCTTGCATATAAATAAATAACGAAATAAGTTACCGCAGTATGAGGTTTAGAAATATGTCGCAGGTAACTGTTTACATTCTCAACATATATCAACCTAATGTTTGTACTCCACGTTGTCCCTCCGAAATAGTACAGTTTTCCCTGTGGATATTTTAAGTACAATTGTAATCATATGTATATTTGACGTCAAAATCAAAAATAAGGAATTTGCCAGTCATTTCAACTGAATTTTGCGCTTAGTAACACATTTAGTATCTATGTAGGATTCCTTTTAAGATTTATATACCTATCATCATCAGCCCGTATAACGCTTACTGCTGAAACATGGGCCTGGTTTGGCAGGGGGGTTGGTGACCGCAGTATTATGGTGTACCACACAAGGAAACGCTGCTTCCCGTTCCTTGATATGCGATTATTATAGATGATGTTATAAGAATCTGGACCAACGGCTTAACGTACTTTCCAAAGCACGGCGGGTAGTCCCTCAAACAACCAGACCCGGAAATAAATCTTAGAATTTACACAAAGATTTCCCGTCCGGTGCGGGGATCGAACCCTCGACCTCCGAGATTTAAAGCGAGCCAAATACCGCTACGCTACGGAGGTTGTCTTACCTAACATCGGAGGAAGGAAGGGAGGTTTGTATACAGATACATTTTTTGCAAATGTATTAAAAATCAAGTTTTTGGACTCTTAAAATGTGACTTTACAGCAAATCTTTATATATAAAAGAAAGTTGTGTTTGTTACAACACTTATAACTCGAGAACGGCTGGACCGATTGCCATGGTTTTTGATTTGTTGGATTTGTTTCCGTCCCGAATAGCAGAATACATTTTAAAAACAAAAGAAAGTCGTGTTAGTTACACTATTTATAACTCAAGAACGGCTTAACCGATTTGGCTGCAAATTGGTAGGGAGGTAGCTAAGAACTGGGAGAAGGACATAGGATACTTTTGGGTAGGGGTAGGGTAGGGTAGGGTAGGGGTAGGGTAGGGGTAGGGTAGGGGTAGGGTAGGGGTATGGTAGGGGTAGGGTAGGGTAGGGTAGGGGTAGGGTAGGGTAGGTGTAGGGTAGGGGTAGGGTAGGGGTAGGGGTAGGGTAGGGGTAGGGTAGGGTAGGGGTAGGGTAGGGGTAGGGTAGGGGTAGGGTAGGGGTAGGGTAGGGGTAGGGTAAGGCAGGGGTAGGGTATAAAAGTCCACCCGTGCGAAGCCGGGGCGGGCCGCTAGTTAATAACTAAACCTAACATCGAAATGATTATTGTTTGTAGACACTACTGTGTGCACCGTTTGTCGGTGTTTGTTGGCAAAATACCACACCCAATTTATGTTTGCGTTCATGCTACCCATGAGATAGAAGAAAGAGTATCTATGTTACACGGAGCTGTGTATACTTCTAATGTTATACACGAGAAAGTTTAGATATTTTTTCAGTTAAAATGTCATACAAATTGATAGGGCGATTACGTATATTATATCAATAGTTATGCGGCACAGAAGGAATTGTGCCACAACTGCCTATTAGCTCCATTTTTTTTAAGTCATCTCTAACACTAGGGAAATAATCCCTTAGTGTGTTAATCCCTTAGTGTGTTAGTGTGTTAAAGTGCCGCGGGGTACTTTACGAACATTCAAATCATGGACACAAAGCACACCAGACTCGTAACAACTGTTTGTATAATACACATAATTGTCTCTGGTGTCACATAAATAATTGTCTTGGGTTGAAACTCGAAATCAGAACGCCAGGTCCCAGAAGCAACTGCCGTCACTACTAAACAACCGATGCAATTTAGTACTATGTAGGCACCTTTCTCTGAGAACTATGCTTGTTTTATGATGATCAGAAAAGTAGTTTTCGCGTGAAATAGTAACAAACAAACTTACTTTCACATTTATAATGTTTTATTATATATATATATATATATATATATATATATATATATATATATATATATAGGGTGACTGGACTAGGCTCCCTACCATGTTGACGAGTTATGTGAACATGAATGTATGGAACAGCTGATTTTTTTTCGCGATTTCAGGGTTGCTGCCATAGTAAAAGTTGTTTGTTATCATGAGCACAATCATGTGTTTAGGTATCGGTCACTAATTACCAGTCACCCTATATATATATATATATATATATATATTATAGTAGGGAGAGCAAAAAGTCGCGTTGATTTGTAATTTATGACAATTGAGACTAACGGCATTTAAGTACGTGTTATCTAGGGTATGGAAGATACTCCATCAACCAGCCTTTTCATAAAAAAATATCTAGAACTAAAGTACTATACTTTGAAAAAGTATACCTAATCTACTAGATAGCGAAGCGTGCAAATAAAAAAAAACATGAAAGAGCCGTCCGTCATAAAAGTTGCACATAACTCCTCTTAAAATCAAATTCCTCAATACCCCAGCCAGCTACTGCCCTCAGCCAAGGTGCAAGTCCCACAGAAAGCGTCTTCTAGTCGTTGTTTAATTTGTAGTTTTTAAACCATTTATTAAGGCTGGCGCACTCTTTACGCCCGGTGAAGTAGAAAAATCCTTCTGGCTGAAAACATATAATATGTCAGTCTATCCCAAAAAAAAAACGAGAGTTTTCAAGCCAGAAACACAAAGATTTCGGTGTTATTCTAATTAATTAATTTCATTTATATATCACAGATGGTACAAACATTGAGTGTTATATTGAAACAAAATAAAATAAACGAAAATTTCAAAGCACTGAAATGTAGGCAAGACAAAATACGGGTCGTTCATAGATTAAATACGGGTCTCTGAGCGCTACAAACAAATGGAAGCAATAATAAAACTTAGTAAATGTTAGAGAAACAGTTATTAACATTTAACAAAATTTTGATGTTTGAATTTCACAGTTTATGTTTGGGTTTGAAAAGATCACTATAATCACCAGAACTTATAAAACTAACACACTGACAAAAAAAAACTTTGTAACAAAATTTTCTTAGTTTGTTTTGATACAAATATCTTTCGTAGTTGTTCTTAGCTCAGCGTCTATTATTTAAAATAGAAGAATACTATGCGAACAATGGACTCATAGATAGAGAGGGATAGATTTGTGTATTGTCACCAAGCAATACTGCGGTCACCATCCCACGCGGGGTTAGTGACCGCAGTATTGTGTTATAACATAGAGTGCAACGCTGATGACCATTCCCTGGTCTACGACTGTGATATATGATGTTACAACAATCTGGATCGACGGCTTAACATGCTTGCCAGACCCGGAAAGAAATCTTACATAAGTACTACAAACATTTATTGTCCGGTATGGGGATCCATACCGGACCCAACCCACGATCTCCGAGATTTGAGGCGAGACTTACGCCACAGAGCAGATCAGAGCATTTTGAAAAGATGGCGACTTATTTTTTATTGTTTGATAGTTTTGAAGTATTTCAAGATTTTTTTAAATCATAATTTTGCAAAATAAGCTTTCGGCCGGACTGGTGGTAAGCAGTCACCGTAACCTATTGCAAGGGAGAATCGAGGCAATGGGGAAAACTCGACAGTGGCAAAAAGTGTTTTTGATCATCATGATTTTTAAAAAGTCAGAGTTAGCTAAATAAAGAACAAATGTTATATACATACAATTACAGCATTACTAAGAATAAAGAAGATGAACCGTTCCATATGACTAAGGATAGCGCAATACCCCACAAGTACCTTTTTTTTTCTTGTCCGGGGGGATGCATTTACGCATTCCAACCGCCGCTGCAGCGTATTCGCGCGCTGGCGGTGGGATATGTGGGACTCGCTCTCTCCATAGCGTGGTATGCTAAACTCATACCACGAGGAGAGGACCCTACACCACTAAAACCCCCCGGACACTCCTTCGATCCGCCGTTGGCGGGGGCCGGGTAATAAGTAATCCAGCCCAAGTAACAGTACCTACCTAGCTAATAAGGTTGAAGATCAAATGTATCGTCTGGGGCCCTGGGATCTTAGTCTATGTAAAATCGAATCTATTAAAAAAAAAACTATTCAATTATTTTTTATTATATAAGTAGATAGGTACTTAGTCTGGCCATAAATACTGTTACAATTAAAAATAAACAAAATATTATATTTGAATTTGGAATCTGTCATTTTTATATAATTGTTCATTATGTTTTCTCATTTTCGCGCCATTACATTACATTGTCAAATAAATAATTTGTGTTATTAAAATGGAGTGGGGTGATAAATAGAACCGAATCGCTGTGATTGCATTACACAAAATAGGTATGGAGCCAAATACAATTTTAAAAACTCCATACGCTTGTTCAAATGTTTGTGTACCGGGCTATTGATAGGTACAATGAAACATTTGTGACAGAAAAAGATCTGGCCGTCCACGTAGCGTTCGTACAAAAAAGGCGAAATCCTGTCTGAAAGCAATAGATTTTATCTCGGGAGATGAAGATAGCTTGTAGAACCATGTCGCGTATACTAAAAGATGACTTAGAACTTGCAGCCTGTAAGGGACGCAATGGTAATTTCTTAACTGTAAATCAAAAAGAATAGGGTGGTAGAATCGGCACAAGTGTATCAAGATACCATTCTGACAGAGTAGTTAAGCCCCTTAACAACACCATGTTCAATAACCAAGAATGGCCCATTCAGCAAGGCTCAGCGCCGGGTCATAAAGCTCGATCCCAGCGGCGGCCTTAGGGGGTGGCGAACAGGGCTACCGCCCGGGGCCTCGCTCTTGCAGGGGCCTCGCGCAACAACCCAAAAATTAAACTCAATTTTTAAAATTTCAAACATTTATTTTAATTCTTAATTTAAAGTTAGTTGATCCTAAATCAAACAACCAGACTTACTTTCGCGGCACACACTTTTCAGGAAGGACAAAGGGCCTCGCAAAGACCTGCCGCCCGGAGCCTCGTAATGGGTAAGGCCGCCACTGCTCGATCCACTCAATCTTTGTTAGAAACGAACGTTCCGGACTTCATCAGAGCTGAAGACTGGCCATCATCTAGTTCCGATCTTAATCCGCTGGATTATGATTTATGGTCAGTTTTAAAGAGTATGGTTTGCTTTAAACACTATAATAATTTGAGTCCCTTAAACAATCCATATGATTGGCAGTGAAGAATTTTCCCATGGAAAGAGTGCGTGCTTCTATTGATAACTGGCTTCAACGTTTTAAGGACTGTATTGCAGCCAATGGAGACCACTTCGAATAACCTTTATGTATTTTTAAAGATTTTATATTAATGTATTAAACAAACACACTGTAATAGTAATAAATGTTACGAACAATAGAAAAAAATCTTTGTAACAATATTTATGGCATGCCTAAGTATAAATTTCTTTGTTAGTTTTGATACAAATATATTTGCTAGTTATTCTTAGCTCAGCGTCTATTATTCAAAATATGAGTGAATACGATGAGAACAATGGACCTATAGATGGATAGAGAGGGATAGATTTGTTATTGTCACCACGCAATACTGCGGTCACAAACCCGCGCGGGGTTGGTGACCGCAGTATTGTGTTATAACATAGAGGGCAACGCTGTCGACCATTCCCTGGTCTACGACTGTGATATATGATGTTATAACCATCTGAATCGACGGCTTAACATGCTTGCCAGACCCGGAAAGAAATCTTACATAAGTACTACACAAACATTTATTATCCGGAATGGGGATCGAACCCAAGATCTCCGAGATTTGAGGCGAGACTTACGCCACAGAGGTGATCATTTCGAAAAGATGGCGACATAATTTTTTTTTTGTTTGATAGTTTTGAAGTATTTCAAGATGTTTTTACATCATAATTTTGCAAAATAGGCTTTCGGCTCGACTGGTGGTAAGCAGACACCGTATCCCATTTCAAGCCTTATCAATGGGAGAAGGGAAAAGCGAACCACGGGGGAAAACTCGACAGTGGCAAAAGTGTTTTTAATCATCATGATTTTTATAAAGTCAGAATAAGCTAATTAAAAAACAAATGTAATATATTATTATATACAATTACAGCATATACATACTAATCTATACTAATATTATAAAGAGGAAAGATTTGTATGTAAGTATATTTGCAACGAATTGGCTCAAAAAGTTCTAGACCGATTTGAAACTCTTTCACCATTTGAATGCTACATTATCACTGATTAATATAGGCTATATTTAATTATGAAGTTCCCACGGGAACGGTTCATAATCATCATGATTTTTATAAAGTCAGAATTAGCAAAATAAAAAACAAATGTTATATATGTTACCGGATATGTATGAAATCTAGGAATTGTACACAATTCCTAGGAAATATATACCCTTCCGAGCCTACTTAGGAAATGTGTAAAATAATGTTTCAAAGATTCCTTAATACACACATTTCCTGTGAAATGTATGTATTTCCTAGGAATTGTATATAATTCCAATATCGTATCAGGAAATGTAATAGGTAACAATCATACCGTAAAATATGATTAATGTAATCTTACCAATTTAAGCTTCAAAAATCAACTAGGTATCTATTAACTTTTAAGGTGCATTTATCGGAAAATCACTGTTACCAGAAATTAATAAGAATCATATGTTGATCAACCTAGTTAGTTAATAAACGAGGTTTCGGGTGGTTATAAAAAAAAATAACCTAAACCTACCCATTGATATTTCCGATTGCTATTTAGGAAATGTATAGATTTCCTAGGAAATATATCTAATATAATTTATTTCACACATTTCCGGGCGATTTTAGGAATTACATACATTTCCTAGGAATTGTATACAATGACGGATTACATACATTTCCGTTAACATATACATACAATTACAGCATTACTTATTAGGAATAAAGAAGATGAACCGTTCCATTATCTTAAGGGATAGTGCAATACCGCGTAAGTAACAGTACCTAGCTAATCAGGTTGAAGATCAAATGTAGTAAATTGATATTGCGCTTATCACAACACAATAAAGAAAATATTTCTTGTCGGATGAAATTATACCTTATAAGCAACTTCCACATATGCGATATTGCACTGTTGTCGACTATGTATAGTGCCAAGAACAGTTACAACAAGTGTAACTTATATTTCACTGTATCAGTCCTTTACGTTCACTGCTCAACATGCCCTCGTCTAAACAAACCTTGGGAAGCCAGGGTTGATGATTGATGTTGCCATCGTCACCACGCTTGGCAGGCCGATTGGTGATCTTAGTATGATGGTAAGTCACTACTTAAAATGTAAATCGTATTAGGAGGAGAAAGGATAGGATAGGAAAGTAAACCTTGGCTTGTTGCCAAATGGACAAAAAGTTCATAACTAGTATCTCACGGAATTTTCAGATGTTGATTGTAGAGAGTCATAGGTCAGTTAAACCGCATAGACTGAGCATAAGTTTGAGTTTTATACCGCATGATAATCCATTACGTGGTTTAGGATTTTTTTTTTTGGACGGACATATTACCTGTTTAGATAGCCATGATGCCTCACTGAGCTTAGGTAAAGGCAAGCAGCGGTCTAGCCTTAAAAATGGTTTAGAATCTACAAATTAAGCAACATGCGCAAGAGGCGCCCTCTGTGGGACTTGAATCTTGGCTTAGGGCGGTTGTTGGCGGGGTATTAACGAATTATGACTTTAGACCACATATGTTAGCCATGAAGCTTTTGTTACTTTACTGGGCATAGGCTTAGGAAGAATTAGCGGTAAAAAAATAATAAACTGATAAGACAGGCTAACGCAAAAAAAAAACTTTGTTTTATATGAAGAAATAATAATCTTTCTACATAATGATATATTCAAATACTCATGACGTCAGTAAAAAATATGTTAGGTATGTTGTTTTTTTTACCACGATTACATTTAAAGTTCTCTTTTCTAACAATCTGATTACAGGCATAATAATTTTGTAAAAAAAATTGATAAGATGCCTTATACAAAATCATCCCTACCTAAGTTTCCGTTTCAGTAAACTTGAAGGAAAATAATTCCTCGCCTCCGAAAACAAGAGGAGGCTTCCTTTAGACAACACGTTCGCAGTCTTACAGTTGAATGGTCTATAAACCAAGAGAATTAGGGGGTGGATCGCTTATTAAAGTTTGTTGCCAAATAGGTTGTATGAAAATTGTACGGAGTATGAAGGAAAAACATTTGGCAAATGCGTAGATACTGGGTGAATAAACTCTATGGCGTAATGCTTTTGAAACACTGTTTTGTGTATTTATGTTAACAAATGAAATTTATATTGCCAGGGCGATTGTAAAGTAAATACTTATAGCTTAAACTAAACCTATTAGAAGAAGGTATGTAGTAGGAAATGGCTTTTGGACGAGTAAGCTTGATTATCAGCCCGTATAAAGTTCACTGCTAAACATAGGCCTTCTCCCGAGGAAGGGTAATGCCAAAGTCACCACGCTGGCAAGCGGGTTGGTAGCCGCAATATCATGTTGTAATCCACAGGGAAAAGCTGCTGCCTATTCCTTGGTACTTGCTTATTATAGATGATGTTATAACCATCCGGATATAAGGCATTCGCTAAGGCAGATTTTTCCAAAATTCATCCGTGGAGTCGTGCAATATACGCAGACGATTTCGCAGGCAAAAGCTAGTAACTAATAAGTTTCATGGCATTAAATGTTCAAGTTGTTTAAGCATGAATTTTTATGTTAATTCTAAGATTTATTTCCGGGTCTGGTTGGTTGAAGGGAACGTTCAAGCTGTTAGTCCCCATTGAAATAACATCATCTAAAACAATTGTATGCGAGGGAACGGGCAGCAGCATTTCCCTGTGTGTTACTATATAATACAGCGGTCACCAACCCGCCTGCTAAGAGTGGTGACTATGGCAAAAAACCTCCCTCGGGAGGTGACATGTTCAGCAGTGGATGTTACGGACTGATGATGATGAAATGTTAAAGTTCTTTATTGTCCTTTGAGGTCGTTACTTTACTAAAACCTACCATATCTTCAGTAGGTACCTAATAAATAACGTTTAGTTGTGCAGCTAAGTACAAACTTGGTACTTGGTACTTTAGGATTGTGACAGTAACAGGTTACTGGATCGTTTCCAACATGTAGCTACTTATACCTAGTACAGTTACTATTCTGTATGTACAATGTACATACAGGTAGGAAATCCAGAGTACTTACCTATAGGAGTTTTAGTTAAGTTGATCTACAACTTTACTTAGGTATATGCTAAAAATATTAAAAATATATTCTATTATCATAATAATTTATATAGTAGGGGAAGTCCGGTAGGGTTGAACCGCTTTATGTTCAAAGCGGTTCAGCGGTTCCTCTGGGACCTTCATAATAAAATATAGCCTATGTCACTCAGGGTGAATGTAGATTGCCATGGGTGAAAGAATTTTTGAAATCGGCTCAGTAGTTTTTGAGACCATGACACACACACAAAAATTCAAATATTTTATTTTCATAATACCTACTCGTATCGATGAGCCTTAGTGATTCAATTCTAATAATAAACAGTAGATCATTTATTTAGGTTTATTTATACATAATTACTATTTCGATATTATAGTACTACTGAAATATGTTTTATGTAACTTTGCAAGAACACGAGTTTGCAAGCCAATTCGAACATAATAATATACAAGTTCTAAACATCAACAAATGGCCGCCGGCCGCCGGGAATAGGTAACTCCTCGCTCGGCAAAGATTTTCTTTTTCTGTGGAGTACCTTTGCCACCGTTTCTCTACAAAGGTTTTTCTGGATAATAACGTTAACATTTTTAACTTAATAATTTGAGAATAAAGAACACTTGCTTTGTTTGTTCTATAATTAGAATATGGAAACCCAAAAAGTAATTCAGTTGAATTTATTTTAAGTAAGCATTCTGTCTATTGATTATTCTATGAAATGATAATACGAGAAATAAACTTATGTGAAACGAAATTCTATAAAACTATTGGCTATGAAAGAATGTACACCATTAAAAATAGATTAATGACCGCCTAAGTGGTTTAATTTTAGAACGCATACGTACTTCGGAGACCACATTAAGAGAGAGTGTAGATGAGTAGATACAGAATATGTAGATACGTATAATAAAATTTTTATCAAAATTATGCTATGAATACTCCAGAAATAAACAGATAGACAACCTCCGTAGCGTAGCGGTATTTGGCTCGCTTTCAATCTCGGAGGTCGTGGGTTCGATCCCCACACCGGACAAGAAATCTTTGTGTTAATTCTAAGATTTATATCCGGGTGTGGTAGGTTAAGGGACTACCCTCCGTGCCTCGGAAAGCACGTTAAGCCGTTCGTCCCGATTGTTATAACATCATCTATAATAATCGTATATTAAGGAACAGGTAGCAGCGTTTCCTTGTGTGGTACAAAATATTACTGCGGTCTGCAACCCGCCTGCCAAGCGAGGTGACTATGGCAAATACCCTCCCTCGGGAGGAGGCCCTTGTTCAGCAGTGGACTTAATACGGGCTGATGACGATGGTGATGATGATGAAACAGTTTTAAAGAAACTAGTTGTGTATTGTTAGGCTAAGTCAAGTTACAGTATTTTGGATTGGCACGGCAGAACTGGAGGCCAATCAGATAACTATATGACTATGACTTCGATTAAATGTATCTATTCATTACTGTAGGGTTATTGTAACGCATCCCCCCTCATCCTCCTGACCCTTAGTTAGCAAAGAACCATCTGATGCCCTCGTAGACCCGAAATCCGAGTGGCCCGCGAACTGTTAAGTAGAGCGACAGTTGCACAAAACTCCCCTAAAATACTAGAAGTCATAATCCCTTAATCTCATCGCCAGCGACCGCCCGAAGCCGAGTTCCAAGCCCCACAGGGAGCGCCCCCTTGAGCAGGTTGCTCAGTTTGTAATGTTTAAATCATTGAAATTTATTAAGGCTGGAGCTCTGCTCGCCTTTATGCTCGGTGAAGTAGCAAAAGCCTCGAGGCTAACTACGTATATACATCCGAAACAAAAAAAAACTAAACCCAATTAATATTGGTATCAATTAAAAGTATGTTTAACGACCTTTAAATTAACAACAGTTAGAATTCATAAACACAACTGATCTCATTAGCACGTAACGTTAAAAAAAATGTTGTCAAAATACGCATTACAACGGCCACTAATTGAACCTCCCATAAGGGTATAAAACGGGCGACCCGGGTTAAATGTAGGTCACGGAGACGAAGGCGAAGCAGCAACCGGCACAGGACCCCAGGACGACCAGCGTTATTGGTACCCTTCAGAAGGTGCTGATCGCGCTCCAGGAGAAGCGGGATCCAACCCAGCTGATCCTGCAGTGCCTCCTCGAGGCGTACCAATAGCGCGGAGAGGTCTCCTGCGCCCCCGGAACGCCATACCCCCAGACTATGACTCCGCTCCCTTCACCTGTCGGCTGACGGTCGCCCCCGGGGAATATTTCTTGGCGGGCTCGACCTCGCCACACACTGAAGGGAGCGATGAACACCGGACCTGACGCAAGCGCCGCTAGCATGTTGGTCGCCCCTTCGGACTCGTCTGTAGGGGCTTGACCTCGCTAGCGGCGTCAACAAGGACAAGGTCAAGACAGGTGGCGGATGAACCCACTGCAGAGGTCTATTGACCTGACCAGTTACCTCGGGACACAGAACGAGTCCACGCGGAAGACTAACGACCATCATTCATTGTCATTCGCTATTCAACCTTTGAAGTGAACACACGTGAACAGCTACAGCAAGAAAAATACCCCAGAAGATGGATACCACTGCAGATGAAGCCGCTCAAGTCATTGCACTACTGCAATCAGGGATGCGGCAATGTGATGTTGCTCGTCAACTGAACTTGAGTCGTTCGACGAGTGTTCCAATGCTTCCGAAAGACTGGTGGCTATATCCGAAGACGTGGATCTGGAAGACAACGGTGCACATCCGAAAGAGACGATCGCTTCATTGTTTTGACGTCTTTATGTAATCGGTTCTCCAATGCTGTTGAGCTGCAACAACAACTGCGATCAGCTCGCAGAACTTCTGTAAGCGTCTCCACGATTAGAAAAAGACTGCAGGAGAGGCAAAATTGACTGCACAGCATAGGAGAGACCGGTTGCAATTTGCCCGTGACCATGTGGATTGGACAATAGACCAATGGAGGGCTGTGCTCTTCTCGGATGAGACGAGGGTGTATCTTTTCTGCAACGACAGGCGACGAAGAGTGTATAGGAGGCAAGGGGAACGATTGGCACAAGCCTGTATTCAAAAGACAGTGGAATACGGGGATGGCTCGTGCATGTTCTGGGGCGGCATGTCAATCGACGGCAAAACGATCCTTGTGTGTGTTTCTCGGACTGGAAGTGCTTGCGGGCAAGGTTCGCTGACTGCTGATCGGTATATAACAGAGATCTTAGAAGAGCAGGTTGTCCCTTATGCGGGTTTTGTTGGCAGTGGGTTCACGTTAATGCAGGATAACGCCCGCTGTCACACCGCTTTAATTGTAAGAGACTACCTGCAAGAAGTTGGAATCCCTGTTATGCGCTGGCCGGCGCGAAGGCCAGACCTGAACCCTATTGAGCACCTTTGGGATGAACTGAAACGGCGAGTGATCCTGCCCCTACCACTCTCCAAGACCTCCAAGATGCCGTCGTTGCAGAATGGGACAACATTCCGCAAGAGACTGTTGTCACATTAATTAAGTCCATGAGAGAACGCATGGAAGCAGTCATCAGGGCTAGGGGGGGGTAACACTAGGTTTTAAGTTGTTTTTAAGGACTTTGTTGTAATTTTTGCTGATAAAATAAAATTTAACTTTTTAATCATTAGCATTAGCTTGCTTTTTTTATTCCCTGGTAAACAAAAACCAAATCCATTGATTTATTCTGAAATTTAAATAAATTGCCTTTCCAATGATACCTTATAGTCATATGTCTACCATTGATTAATAGGGTTAAAATGACTTTGAGAAGCGAAGACATTTTTATCAGTCATAATAATATATTTACGTGATTAGCCTCCTGCTTGGCTGCTAATGCCGCAGCGTGATGATTAATTTATTTCCTATTAATCTTACCGAGCGATTTTACCCGTGTAGCTCCGTAATTAGCCTTTTTCCTGGGAAGTTTTAAAAATGAATCCGCTAGGGGCAGCATCGGTGGGGGGGTACATATGTTTCGAATTCTCTATTGACAACAACATCAAACTTATAGAATTATAATGGAATTAACGGAAGATGATGTACCTGGAGCGAAATTAAAATTTGCAAAAGTGCAAGATCATCTTGTTCGGGATTTAAAACGATGGGTTGCATGTTTACAAATGAAATTTACACCATCCTGCTTGTGATCATCAGACGTACAATTAGCGAATGCACAATGTTTTGTAGTCATGACAATTATTTTTTTTAATATTTTTTATCACAATATTCATTTATTCTAATAATAATAAGAAGTAAGTTTGACGTTGTTGTCAATAGAGAATTCAAAACATAATATCGAGGGGTGAAAGGCTATTTGTTTGAAGCGACATTTTGGACGATATGGAGTTATATACATATTCGGATTCAGCGAATTTTTCTGCGTCGTCTGAGCCGGGTTTCGTACAATTCTGAGCACTTTTATGGCGCTTAAAACAATGCCATTTTAGTGCATAATTCTCAAACATGATGTATGATCAGACTTCAAATTTGCCATATTTTTTTAGTATATCATTTAAGCTGTATACAAAAACAGAGAATCGGATCATAAGCCGTTATTCCCTTCCTAAAATTTTAGTTCGATGGCAGATAAATCGTTTTTCGATGTAGCTATGTTTAGATGAAAAGTCCCTTCAAACATTTTGCTTACGACTACTTACTCTGTGCAATGTCGCTTCAACCAATTTGCCGTCAGCCAAATTCATTAAGACATGTCGTCGGTTCAACCCTTTCGCTACAACTGTTTTTCACTCTGTTTAGAACAACCAAGTTATATAACTCCTTTCAAAATCTGAGACATCAAACAACTCTTTAAGAATGTTCATTGTTGCTTAAGCCAACTCTCCTGAACCGTTAACAAAACCCAAAACCCAAACCCAAATTGGTAGTAAAACAAAATAGCCTATTCCTATTATTATTGAGTAACGTCGATTCAATCATTTTGCTTTCTCCTGCATAAGTACTGTAAAGTCACTTAAACCATTTTGCCTGCTGCTGATTAGTGACAATGTTGGAAGTTGAATCATTTTTCTTTACTCTAAAAATAAGGCGATACAGATCATTTTGTATTAAGCGACAATTTATCTTATACTCATAACTGTTTTTTAATTGAAAATTATACCAAAACATTCAGGGATTTTTTTTCAATAAAAATTTGCGATCCCCATTATAGAAAGAGCACTAGTTTTTTCATAACGATTTTTTTTCCAAATTTTGAATCTTTAAATGGCTCTCCTGTAAAGTTCGTAAAATGTCGCTTCAAACAAATAGCCTTTCACCCCTCGATATGTACCCCCCACCGGTACTGCCCCTAGCGGATCTTTCTTAAATCTTCCCATGAAAAAGGCTAATTAAATATATCCTTTTTATGGAACTTACCTACCTTTTTATTTGTGAAATAACCATATATAATATTGGCTGAAAAAAAAAATGATGATGGAAATGTCCATCAATAAAGAAATGCATATTTTTGCTTTTTTAAAATTTTGAGAGCAAACCTTTTTATTTGTGAAAAAATAACATAAAACTGTCTGAAAAAAAAACGCACGTTGATGATGGAAATGTCCATCAATAAAGGAAAGCGTAATTTTGCTTTTTAAAAATTTTGAGAACAAACCTTTTTATTTGTGAAAGAATCACATAACCATGGCTAAAAAAAAATGCACATTGATGATGGAAATGTCCATCAATAATAGAATGCGAGTTTTTTGCTTTTTAAAAATGTTGAAAACATAAACGCGATCTTCTCGTCATCTGTTATAATATTTCTAGCCTAAGCCTACCTTCCGTACCAACACTTTTCATTTAAAATATTCTTCCTAACCATTAATAACTAGCTTCCTGCGCGTGGTTTCATGCGCGTAGCTCCAGTTCCCGTGGGAACTTTATAATAAATATAGTCTATGCTATTCAGGGATAATGTAGCATTCTAATGGTGAAAGATAATAGAAATCCGTCCAGTAGGTTTCCTACCTTGATTTAGTTCCAAGAATCCAAGCATGATGATTTATCGTTATAATATTTTATTATGGACAACCGTCCTTTAACAATTTTACACTTAATATAATACATCATACCTTTATATTTAACAATATTTGAATCAATTCCTTGTCATAATTTCTGTCGATACCTTTCCTTCGGCGAAGCTTGAATCTTGTACAGATACGACAAGTAGCGCCATCTATTATACCGCACAATAGATATGACGCAATCCATATTGTGATTTTAATTTTTGTTTTGGTGCTTGTTTTGACAACTGTAGGTATCTATGTAATGGTTTGTCATAATCAATGCCGTAAAAAGCCTTTTTTGCGCCCGGTGCGACCTTCTGCGCCCTTGTTTTTAGATATATTATAGCTACCCCAGCTAGAGCAATACTATGTATAGGCCTAGGTACTTTATCTCATTCGGTAGTGCTCGATTCGAACACACACGTACCTAACAAAGTGTGTGTGTGTTGGAATCGAGCACTAGAGGCGCAGCGGGAACTATAATAATATAAACAATAGTCCTACCTTGTCTGGTCATTCTTGCGCCCTCCATAGTCTACGCCCTGTGCCTGAGCACCGGCGGCACCGTCCTATTTACGGCACTGGTCAAAATTTATTATAGCGTACACCAACTGCAGTTATGTCTGGTGAAGTAGCAACACCCTCAGGACTAAATACATAATATGTGCGTCCGAAAAAAAAACAGCTACAGCAAATAATTTTATACAAGTTTAGCTAGGAAAACACAATATTTAAACAAAATACAAGAGATTTGTATTTTGTTTGTAACAAATAAACTCAAAAAATACTTTACCGATTTTATTAATTGTTTAATCATGGAGTAATGAAGCCATTTTATTATGAGATTTCTACGAGAACTACGGCAAAGGTTCTTAATGTTCTATATATATAAAATTTATGACTGTGACTAGTTTTTTAGTAAATAAAATTTCAACTTTGAAAGGTTTCGATTGATTTATTTCAGTACCATGTACTTAATTATTATATAAATAAATATTAGACTTAAAGAAAGCGTACCATAGCATCTTATAAGTACTATATCAATCAAACTATGTATATTAGTATAGCTTGGTTGATATATGTTTTATTCGACCTTTAAGGGATAAAAATAAATGCATAGTATCATTTGATGAATTACTCTGTTAACCTCAATTTTAGATCTTAAGAAATTACTGGTCATGCTTTTGCTGCAAACTTTTTAGTTCATATTAATATGCAATATCTCTTATGACCAGTGATTGGAGAAAGTAAAGGTATGTTTGTTTTATCTGTACATAACACTATGAGAACTGAACGTAATATGTGATAAACATATTCAACTGAATAGTATCTATATTAAAATCTATATATATAAAAGAAAGTCGTGTTTGTTACAACACTTATAACTCGAGAACGGCTGGACCGATTGCCATGGTTTTTGATTTGTTGGATTTGTTTCCGTCCCGAATAGCAGAATACATTTAAAAAACAAAAGAAAGTCGTGTTAGTTACACTATTTATAACTCAAGAACGGCTGAACCGATTTGGCTGAAAATTGGTAGGGAGGTAGCTAAGAACTGGGAGAAGGACATAGGATAGGACTTTTGGGTAGGGGTAGGGTAGGGTAGGGTAGGGTAGGGTAGGGTAGGTTAGGGGTAGGGTAGGGGTAGGGTAGGGGTAGGGGTAGGGTAGGGGTAGGGTAGGGTAGGTGTAGGGTAGGGGTATGGTAGGGGTAGGGTAGGGGTAGGGTAGGGTAGGTGTAGGGTAGGTGTAGGGTAGGGGTAGGGTAGGGGTAGGGGTAGGGTAGGGGTAGGGGTAGGGTAGGGGTAGGGTAGGAGTAGGGTAGAGTAGGGCAGGGTAGGGTATAAAAGTCCACCCGTGCGAAGCCGGGGCGGGCCGCTAGTATATATATATATATTAAAGGTACCTTATTAATTAGGGAGAGAAGAAGGAAGCCTATCTTCTAGATCTTCTAATTATGACTTATAATCATTTATTTATTTATTTAAATTAGGCATTCTCATCATCAAAGTATGTATAAATTAACATTTATATTAGTGATCAATGAACCAAAATAGGCTCTACCTTTTCCAATCACTTTATTTTTTTTCTCTTAATCTAATTTTTGCATCCTTGAGTACATTGGCTCTCTGGAACATTCTCTCCAATCCATTTCAAGTATGGAGGGTTTCCATTTTTGATGGGTAACGAAATTACTTCACAGACAGTATATGGATGGTTCTTTCGGACATATTCAGTCAGGTTATCTACCTCTGAAGTCCTTGTTTTGATCATAAGCAGTGCCTGAAATTTGATAAAAATGAGGATCAGATTTAATTAATTTTAACATGTAACAATGTTAACAATAATCAACTACACAGTTTCAGCATCTCGGGCTACAAAGGCCCCAGAAGCGTATGGTAAAGCATGTCCCCTTCTAATTTTGATATGTTGCCTGTGTAGGCTTTGCCTAAACCATAAAAAACAGTGGTGTATTTTTACATATCTTTTTATCAACATCAATGGGGAACAACCTCCGTAGCGTAGCAGTATTCCACTTGCTTTAAGGATCAGAGGTTGTGGGTTCGATCCCCACACCGGACAAGAAATCTTTGTGTAAATTCTAAGATTTATTTCCGGGTCTGGTTGTTTGAGGGACCACCCTCCGTGCCTCGGGAAGCATGTTAAGCCATTGGTCCAGATAGTTATAATATTATTTATAACAAGCGTATACCAGGGAATGGACAGCAGCAATTTCCTGTGTATTACAACATAATACTATGGTCACCAACCCGCCTGCCAAGAGTGGTGACTATGGCAATACCCTCCCTCGGGAGGAGGGCCATGTTCAGCAATGGACGTTGTACAGGCTGATGATGATGATTCAACCCATGTTCTCCAAACTCAAAGCAAGGCATATACCGCTACCCCACAGAGGTTGCTTTTCTTTGGTAGTGTAAATTTTGAATGTACATGGGAATTGAACTCAAAGTTTCCAATATTAAGGCAAGACTTATTCAATACGGGCAGTTTGGTGATCACAGTAACATGGTGAGTATCCTTGAGATTGATGGTGCTGCTCATCCATTACGCAAATGTCCTAAAGTTGCCTCTTACCACACCCATGGGAATACATGGGGTGGTCATGAAGTGTTTTCATGTAATAGTAGCCACATAGAATTATGTTTTAAGTATAATAAATTCAACTGTATCTTACCTCACTATCCTCATTTATTTTTCCTTCCCACTCATATATGGAGGTTACTTGTGGTATAATGTTGACGCAGGCAGCAAGCTTGCTCTTCACAAGTCCATGGCCAATTGTCTTTCCAACATCTATACTTGGCACTGTCACATATGCTACTGAGTATTTATCTGGAAAATTTTATAAAGTAATAGATAACTAACTATTGCTGGGGTACAGCAGTAGGCAGCAGAATTATTTAGGTGTAACTTAGGGTTCGGAGTGAGATCTTAGAGTGTATAAAAATATTAAACTTCATATATTAAATAAAACAAATTTCTATATAACTTGGATGGATAGTAAAATAATGATAGTTTTAATATGTCAATTTGAGGTATGTATCTTAGAAAATTCCATTTATTTTATACATTCAAAACAAGTTATAATCACCAATAATATTATAAACAAAAAGTACAATAATTTAACTAATACATAATTAAGGTGGTGAAAACCAACATGTTCTACAAAATCAGGTTGGCAACTGGAAACTATGTAGGTAGTATGTTATATCTTGTTAGTGCTATAGTGGCATAAGCTACATATTTTTTTTTAATTTTGTGAAGATTCATTTTATTACTTTTATAAAATGTTTATTCACTAAATTAAAAAAAAAAACAATATTCTGCTTTCCTATAAACTTTGAACAGTAAAGTTTGTACCTATGTTAGTAGGCCATGCCTGCTCTCATTACCTGAATGATACTAAAATAAAAATTAAAACAGCATTCTGTATTTGAATAGTAGTGTTATATTTTTATGTAGTTATTTTGTGTTCAAACCAACAGAATAATAAAATAATTACGTAAAATCATAGATATAAATAGTGTAAAATACAATGTAAAGAAATATTATACACAAAACAGCTACTTGATTGTGTTTCTTGACAGCTGTTTTTTATAGCTAGGCACTATACAGTATGCTTAGTTCTTACTTATTAGTTGTCTAGATACCTACCAAATGATTGATTGAAGTGATTTTCAAAGAATATGTTCCTAGATATATTTTTTTTATTTATTATACCCGCCCCTAAGACTACCCACTGACCCCACATACTATAAATAAATAAAAATATATCTAGGAACTTATTGTTTGAAACCATGTTCATGTTAAAAAAAACAATGCAGTTATTTACTATGTTAAATATTTTTTTAATTAAATTAAAAACTATGTTCTGTTAGCTCTCTTACTGTTAGATCTTCGATCAATAATAGTACTAGATTAAGGATCAGGAACAAAAATGAGTCGCTCAAGTGGCCACGTTTGCACACACGTAAACATCTACATTTCTTAGAAAAAAGTTATTTAATATTAACAACTTCAGTTTATTATAAACCTTAATGCTTGAACATAAAGTTTAATTTATATTGCAAAATATATTTATTGAAGTCTTTTCATCAGAGAAAGGTTAGAAGCAATAAATTTAAAATGTAGCTTGAAAATAAAAAAATCATCAGTACAAATATATTTATTCTAAAATGAAACTTAATAGATAAGTGATATGGTTAAAAACATTTTGTTTACAATTTCGTGCTTATTCTATTGTGTAACTAGACGTAGTTCTTGGTATTACATTTCAATGCTCAGGACACAGTAAGTATTGAAAGACGTAGAGTTGCAGAATATTTTTTTTTAGGTTTGTTAAGTATGGTGGCAAATATTATATTAATTTTTAACCGATTAAAAAAAGTAGTAGATACTAATAATTTTCTTGTATTTTCTTAGATTTAGTGTCTATAATTCTGCGACTGGTCAACAATTTCTTTTTTAAATACCCTTTTCTTGGACTGTCACAAACAGATATTAAATCTGATAATGATGCATCAGGAGACTTAAAACCAACTGCATCAGTCCGAGACACGTCATGTATTCCCGTAGTATCTTTACAACTTAAAGTTTCCGAAGATGTGGCCTGCAAAGAAACACACACAGTATATTGATAACATTTTAAAAATACCTATTATTAAATAAATGATAAAGATATTTACAAAATTTACCTGATTTGATAAATCTTTCGTCAATTTTTAAGATGCACTTTTATTGGTCCGTGAATCTAAAAAAAAAGTCATAATCAACTTACTGTTTTATCAAAACGTTATCTAACACCAACTATTTTAATACTTTAAAGTTTAAAGTTCTGTTTTTTTTTTATAAAAATAAATTAATGATTTAAACTTACCGAAAAAAAGATATTCCTTCCAAAACCTTGGTGTTACGGTGGTTATTTACACAGTTTTTGCACGCGCACTGCGGCATTTTGACGTCTTAATGTTGGCTATGATTGGAACATACTAACTAATTTGAAATAGAGCCACAAAAGTATTTGTGGCCCTATTTTTTGGGCCGTTTTTGAAGCGCTTATCGGGAATCTAGTACTATTATTGATCGAAGTGTTAGATACTTACCGGCATCAACACTTCCAGAAGACATATTTGTTTGAGCCAATATCAAGCAAGGTCTTACAAGCGAAACGTAAAATGTCAATAAATATCTCCTGTTCAAATCAATTAGCATTTTCGAAAATAATGTTTTATTTTATGTTTTTGGCAATCTGTCAAAAAAGGAAATCTACTGACAGCTGACAGATTGCAGATGACGTTGACAGTTCAAAAGTTGCCATATAAAAAAATCCTAATGTTTTCAAGGGGGATGGCAAGTGTATAAAATTTATTTTAACACTATATGAGTTTTACAACATTTTTTAAATAATGGGTAGCCAAGTAATTTATTACTTTGTTAAGGAACATAATAGGCTTACAGCAGTTATCATTATATCAATATTACCATAGGGGGTCATTTAATCTAAGCATTATAACACTTATAATGCTTATATAAATTTGCTTTAGTTACCTCCAGTTACTATTTTGTAAATATTTTCAGTTAGGTAGGCATGTAACATTAAACTGTATAAATACAGCTTAATGTTACATGCCTACCTTTTTTGGTATAATGAAAAATGTCATCCAAATTGCTCCGTTTAAGAAGAGTTAGGTGATCAAAAAGTGTCTTAGGCCTGCCATTTTAAGTTTCTTTTTTAAAGGCGGACTTATAAAATAGGAAATATAATTATGAGCTCGACCTATTTTAAGACTTATGTTATTTTTATTATAAACTGTTAAGAGCTAGGTTCTAAAAAAAGATAAATGCTTATGTAATTACATTACCTACATATTGTTTTAATTCTTAAATGAAGCTTTGTCAGAAAATTCAACAATTTTAAGCTTCAATCATGGCTAAGAGTTTTAAATAAGTCAAGCTCCAAGCTATTTAACCTTCTAGCCTAGTAGTCATCTCAATAAAGATGCGAGTCTTAAAGAGGGCTAAAAGGCTCGAGTCATTACTATCACGAGCGAGGCAAAAATTAAATTATCAGCACATGTGGCGCCAAAATATGTGGTTTTTGAATATCATAATAATAAATGTTTGTGGATGCTAGCTATTATAACGCTATAATTGGGCTCCAGATTAACCCAGGTTGCTATCTGTTGCTGTCCAATTGAAATAAAATAAAATACATATAGTGACTCGAAATATAAGAACTGGATAATTTGGCCAATCAGTAAATGGAAAAAATCGGGAAAGGGACATGAAGGCAATATCAATATTATTAACTGTGCAACGTAATGAAGGTATATACTTGTAAATATATTAGGACTAGGATTAGTTACAATTATGTTATAAGATTTAAATGAAAATCTAGGTTAACTTGAAATAAAATAAACTGTGGAAAGGAACTATCAATGATCGATAGTTTTTAACTTTTTTTCCTTAATATTATTACGGGCATAATTTTGGGCTTAATCGTTTAATTGCTTTGGGATATAAGGTAATCATGATGGAGACAATAAAAACTAAACTTTATGAACCAAAATTCAATTTAATAAGTTTTACATTAGTTAATTGTATTTGGTACAGTGGAATTATTTTTAATATCAAAATATTTACATTTTTCCTCGTAAATAGTAGGTATTTGAATAGAATAGTACATAATACAGCGTTATAAAAACAAAAAAACAAAATGTACCTATAGGTACCTGATGTTGAACGTATGTACCTACAATCGGCGGTCTTAACGCAAGCGATCTCTTCCAGACAACCTTAGGATGGATTCAAAATAAATAAAAAAGTTACTACGCTTCCTAAGTAGGTACCCAGGTACTTAAGGCAGTAGGTAATGTTTTTGTTTGGAGTTCACTGTGTTTTGAGAGTTAAAATAATGTGTCGCATTTAACCTACAATTATAGTGTCGGTAGGTAAAAGATGAAGGCGTTAGAAACAGTATTTTGGTAACAATGTTAGTCGGAAGGTATTGGCAGTCGATATGGGTTTTAATCAATAGATAATGGAAAAAAATGAAAATCATTTAACCAATAGGTAGTTATTAAGTACTTTATTGGGTACAGTAGTATAATAATATGCAAAACACTTAATCACAATTACCTACTACTTATTTTCACTGTTCATTTACGAGACGCGGCGCGTCGCCCGTGGCTTTGGGCATCTCGTACTAAATTCAAGCATATGAAGTTGTATGAGCGCGTTTATCGAGAAGTGATTTTATTTTTTATTAAAAATCAGATGCGAGCCGCGTCGCTCAACGCCACGTGCGACGATCCACGTCTCTATACATGATACCTTAGGCTGGATTCTCACTACAAGGTCGATCACGTTTGGTTCGCGGTCCTATCTCGGTCTGGTACAATATTATTAAATACTGGAACTTGACTGTTACGGATAAGTATAAATGCACATATCGTTTTTCATTTTATAATATTTTACCAAAATGAGATCGGACCGTGGTCAACCTTATCACCCTCACTTACTATTTTAAAAGTTTTTTTTTACCTTGGAATGGATGTACCTATATAAGTTCGGGTGGAATCTATGAGTTAAATTTGACCAACTTCCCGGTTTCCCATTGAGCTGAAATTTTGCAAGCATATGTATATCGCGTGAAAATGCAATTATATGGTATCTGATCTGATAATGGAGTCGGAAGGTGGCCATATCTTTTAAGTGCATTTAAATAAAAGCTTGTTTATTAAAAGATTTTTACTTTTTATTTATTTATAACAGCAAAAGCTAACAATTTCAGACATTTCAACAATTAAGAATATTTGGTCGTTACGTGTCGCGTCGTCCCACTGCCGCGAAGCGTCGCCTAGTGCGGTCCTACCTTTAGGTACCTACCTACGCGTACTCATTTTAAACCAAAATTACAATAAATAAAATATAAACGGATCTTTTAGAAAGATTATTTACTAATAGCATAGTAATATGAATGTTGACTATGTGATTACAATAAGGTTCAAAGTTTTTCGTTACTATAACGCGTATGCGTAACGGAATGTTACAAAAACTAAATTCAGAATATGTACTGCTCGCCAAAGCGAGCAGTAAGTGTCTGTCTGCTGCCTTATACTATGCGGTAGATAAATTAAAACTTGTAAAGCAATTGTAATATAGCTATAGGTATATTTCAGTGCGATATGAGCCGGACAGTCGAAATCTTACCTAAATATATCACATACAGAACACATATTATTTAAAATGATATTTGCTTGTCAACCACGTTTTTTTGAGATATCTACATGTAAAGCACCTTGTATTTATAATAATAATATTATAATAATAATAAATCAAACAAAATCACTCTAGTCTCTCTATTTTGAGACGGCTTACGACATACGCTTAGAGACTTTAGTTTCTCTTTTGCCAACACACGTACAACACGAGGGTAGTTTCAACTTCTTCTCGACTGTTTTTCCATTGTCGATCGTTATCATTTTGCGGTAAGTGAATTTCTGAACGCAACTTCCACTGTAGTCTTTTTGGAATATTATGATATTTGAACACGCGCCGTTGAGCCTGGAACAAAAAATGCCGGGCTGTTAAATATTGTGGCAATTGTTCAAATGTATTCAGTGATCAATCTAATAAATCAAATTCAGCCGGTATAATGTCCACTGCTGAACATGGGCCGAAGTATTTCGATAGTCGCCAACACTCGGCAGGCGGACTATATGATCGCCTAAATAGAATATCGCGCTGAAATATATGAAATATCATACATATTCAAATTGCTGACATTATTGCTCTGTTGAATGGCAATGCTTTTTTGCCCTGCAAAGTAAATACCAGCAGTTGGGGAACTTGCCGCTTCAAGAAGAGCTGCTTTCAAATTTACACATAGGTATACATAATCACTATTAAGGGTATCTACAGTAGGTTTTTCTTTTTACTAAATGTACAACTTTCCAAGGGCGCCCGTAGACAAAATAAATGATCATAATGAATTTTTATACACGGATCAGTTTCACGGTTCAGTGATCTTTAGTGACACCTGTCGCACCAAGACCAGTCTGGGGAAATTCGCGACAATCACAGGCGCACCATAAATTATTGACAGCTGAGGTAAAACCATGTATATACTTAGTGACTGCCCGGCAATCCTCGAAGCATTGCCGGTCTTCATAAAAAATACTTAGGTAAAGTTTCTTCAAAACTGTAAAATTATTATTTATAATTTACTCTTATATCTGTAAGCTGAATGAAATCGCTAAAGAAATGGGTCATCGACTGAACTATGCGAACCACAACCATTCATAGGTATCGCAAGAAGCATGATTAAAGACAGTATCAAGACATGGACTATGACAAGCCATAAGAAACCATGGACAAAAACGAGGAACCTTAATAACAACATGGGTTAGCCAATAAATTTGACTAACGGTACTTGTGGAGAATAAAATGAATCGATGCTACGCATACTTTGCGAATGAGAAGCCCTTACGCTGAAAAGGAGAAGAAAAGGACCTGGGACTTACATATCGAAAACCAGAGGTGCTGTTAATCATTAAGTTAGAATAACACATCCGAATTTGGCACAAAACAAACAAAACCAGGTTGAAATGCCTAGTACACCCAATTTAGATAAGACTGTCCACTGTACGGCCTGGCATAACCGAGGTTCATCCTTATATCTTTTAAATTGGATGCTAGGTAGTTAAACATGCAAACCTTGTTATAACCATATTTTTAGCAAATTGACTTACTTTGTGCAAACTTCTGCTCTAAATGTTTGTACAGGTTTTTCCTCTGAATTAAGTACATACTGCCAGCTACCTGTTGCATCTTGCGCAACGGATGGACTTATCAACTGAAACCAATAAAGATAAATTAAAATAGTATCTACATAAGTATAACTTGTTTTTATAAAGTAGTAGTCTAATAAGACTGATCTCTTTTTAAGAGATCACTCTTTTTGACCTGAGCGAGAGAGATGAGTGAGTCAGCGAAGACAACGCATCCCCTCAATTTCCCGTTTATAATATAATATCCGATGGCTTCGTAAAACCAAGTCAGTAGCTCAAAACTCCGGTATGTACTGTGTAAAGATAATATGTAATGTACGCGCATAACTTGAGAACAACTTTTACAATTTGGCTGTATTCTTTTATTGTTTGGGTGTATTCTTTTATTAGAAGAAGGTTTGTCTAATAATTACATAAATTTGGGAAAACTCCCGGGTATTTCAGAATTTAATGTCGGACATCATCAGCTTGTCATAAAACTATAATTTAAACTTTGATCTAACATACAACTTCGTTCGTAGCGTGGACAATTATTTTTATCGGTATAATTACTTTATTCTTTGCACCTCACCTTTGTTTCAGATTCGCATAGATCAATGGAATCATCACGGTTATCATCTGCACCTCCAAACCGATGCATGATGTTAGGAATGTCTTCCAATTCTTCCAATTGGTATTCATCAGGTGATATCTGCAAAAAGCAAAATTGAAGTAACTAATATATCATCAGCTCTGAATTGTCATTTCATCATCAGCAGCAGCCCGTATAACGTCCACTCTGAATATGGGCCTATTACCGAGGCAAGATTTTTTACCAGGCAGGCGAGTTGGTTACCGCAGACGGAAACACTGTTGGGCGTTCCTCGGTATACGTTTGTTATAGATGATCTATAACAATACGACCAGCTTAACATGCTTTCCGAGGCACGGAGGGTAGTGCCTTAACCTACGAGACCCGGAAAAAAATCTTAGAATTTACACAAATACTTATTGTCCGGCGTGAACATCGAACCCACGACCTCCGAGGCTTAAAACGAGACTTAAGTTAAGTCTTATAATTTATTTATTACCTAGATATTTTAGCCTGCCTGATTCTTTGAACGCGTATCACGTCCACTGGATTAGTTTTGTTGAAACTTGGCATGATTATAGTACCTACTATGAGAAATCTGGGATAAGATGTTTGTAAGATTCTATCTTACATACAAACATTTTGTCACGTGTCGGATGTGACATTGCTTTATTCTACTAAATAATGCATTGTCTTTCTCATGCTTGTAAGACTTTTATTGTGTGTGTGTGTTTTTTTTAAAGATTACTAGCAGCGTTTTGCAGTCTACTAGTACCTATTCTTGTTATTTTTCAGTCCAGTAGTATTTTTGTTAACTCCTCGAGCTTAGTGATGAGCGTTGAATGAACGAACTAGTTAATTCGACCGTCGACGTACTGTGAACGTATCGATGGTTCACCGTTATACGATGGACTAGTCGAATCCGTAGACGCCTCAGAGGGCTAAACTGAAGCTCGCAACGCGACGACCGACGACGCGCGACGGCGACGACGCGACGCCGGCGAGACGAGACGAGAACGTAGTCGGGTGATAGAAATTCATTCGTCCGTTGAAATATCGTGCAAACAAATTTGAACTCTAAATCTAGTAGAAGGGTGTTGATATTTGTTCGGGTCGAATTAAATTATTGTTGTGCTATGTGAAGAAAGGATGCCGAAGGAAAGGTCTATTTAATAAAAATAATGTAGATATATAAAATCAGTTGATGTTCTAAATACGCCAGAATAGTGAATAAAACGTTATAATTAATTCTATTCAGTATTCAGCCAGTCCTAAGCATACGAGAGACTAGTCTAAGTCTACCGCCTACGTCGCCGTCGCCGCCGTAGACTTCGTCCGTTCGTCGTAATGTGTACCAAGTTAACGCGTAAACTAGTCGACGAATCCAACTAGTTGATCGACTAGTCGATGAACGAAATTGGACGGTCTAGTTTCGTTGACGTCAAATACGTCGACGACCCATCACTACTCGAGCTAAGCTAAAATGCTTGTGTTACGAATGGGTTCACGTCAGTAGTGCAATGGGTGGGGTTCGAACCAGCGACCTCGTGATCACAAGTCCGACGCCCTAGCCATTGGGCTACGGCCGCTTCAGATTCTGCATAAAATGTTATGTTACCATTCCGATTAGTGTCTAGGAGTCGGGAGTACTCCAATAAGGACTCCAATAGCGAGTTTCATACAAAGATTACAAAAAGGCGCGTGGGACTACGGTTACGATTAAGAGCTGTGAGCTACGTCAATTATAAGAAGAATAGGTATTATTATTATTTATTAATTGAAGCTTACTTTTGCTATAAGTTGTTCTGCCAATTCTCTTGGGTAGTTGAGTACTTCTTCGCAATATCCAGCAGCTTTGCATTTATCTGGTATAACAGGATCTGCTGTCCGCCTGGATGTTGGTCCGGGGAATATCACTCGGTCATTAACTATCGGATTTGATTCTCCTGAAATAAGAAAGTTAAAGTGTTATATAACTCTCGGATCGCATGGTGTTAGGTATACATCGCACCAAGTCATGTGTCCATAGGTGCCAACTATTGATTACGCTAGACGTAAATGGGGTGTTCAGGGTGTTGACGAAATGTGACATGGTGTGAAAAGAGCTCTAAGTTTTGTGATATCCCATTTTAAAATATAAATCTCGAAATTTGGACTATCATCATCATCATCATCAACAGCCCGTTAAAGTCCACTGCTGAACATGGGCCTCCTCTTAACAGACCTTGGCAAGCCAGGATCGTTGAGGGATATTGCCATAATCACCACGCTTGGCAGACGGATTGGTGATCGCAGTAAGATGTAAACCTTGAGCTAGTAGATGCTGCTGCCCATCTATCAGCCATATGTCCCTTAGTCGCCTTTTACGACACCCATGGGAGGACATGGGGTAGTCTATTCTAAGCCGGAAACCACACGGCACACGGCATCTATATGAACATACGGTTTAATTTGTTTTGTTGCAGAGTTTTTTCTCACTCCACTAGTGCCACGCGCCGACCGCCTAGGACTTCTTTAATTACTGAACTGCTCTTCTAATTTAAGTTAAATTTTTAAGTTAAATTGCCAAAAATGTGACGTCCGAACAAAATATGGGGGGAGGGGGGCTGCGTTAAACAAGGTCGGATGTGATATTAAAGCTTGTCATTCTTATTCTTATTATTTTAAATTTATCATATAAGATGTTAATATAAATGAGAATGCTGAAACTATTAAAATTGTTTAATAAAACTTGCTGCTAAATAATTTACAAATGGATTACACAGGCCCTGTGTTGATAAAAATATTCCATTAACATCAGGTGGTCATTGCCTGGTTTGGAATAAAAAAGAAAAGAAAAAAATATAAATTCAATCAGACATCAAAGTTTTCCCATCCGCATTGGAATACCCGACGTTTTGTTTTTCACAACTTGATTTTAGACAATATGGATGCTGAACCTACCTCGTGATACACCGGATAATTTGCACCTTTACTTATTTTTTACAGAAACTAACGAGTCTGCTACTTTTAGTTTTTATATAAGGTAGATACTTCACTACTTGTATTTGGTAAATGGTAAATGTAACTAGGCACTGACAGGTTTGTCTGTTGTATTTTTTTTAAGTTCATAATAATAATATTATCACGGTCAGTCTATTAACCTGTTGGAGTTAATGATTAGCGAAACCGTGACCTCCATGTTTAAAGCTAAATTTAAAACAAATTTAAAGGACTAAATGAGTCTTAGGTATACCTAATATATATAGAACTTATGCTACTGAAATCAAAATAGCAGCAGATTTTTTGTTATTGGAATAGATAATTATTATTTTACATTTTTTAGGCATGGATGAATATTGATTATTTTTATCGTAAAAACTACCGTACCTACAGATTCAGCTGAAATTTTGCAGATTTAATTGAGATGATGGATTTAAGCTATAAAACATACGGTTTAGTACCATCAACATCATATCAGTATGTTGTCATCCACAGTTGAACATATTTATTTCCAGCGGAATGATTGCTAACGGCATGCATCTACTGACTCCCCGCTTTATGAGGTCGGTCCATTGTGCAGGCGGTTGTCCCACGCTGCGCTTGCCAGTTCGTGGTCTACACTCAAGAACATTTATTTAGCTCCATCGGCCGTCAATCCTTCGAGGGTTCTGCCCATTGTCATTGCAGCTTGCTAATCCGTTGAACTTGTCAACTTATATTGTTCTCTTGCTGATCTTTTCATTTCGAATTTTCGAATTCGAACATAGCTCTTGGCATAGCTTGCTTTGCTACTTGGAGTCGTCTTATGTGAAAGATCAGTGAGAGATCACGTCATTTATTGAAGACTGATACCTACCTACCTAAATTAAGCGTATTCAATACTTCTGTTCTCGTTCTCCGCTACACAACAAACAAAAAACATGTGATTCTTAAATACTCAATGAAGGTATTCAAGCAATGCATTATATGCCCGGTGAAGTAGCAAAAGCCTCGTGGCTACATAGGTAAGTAAAACCGAAAAAAAAATCAAGCAATGCGTAGCAATTAGTATCAATGGAACTTTTTGAGGAAAAATTTGATCCATATTCAGTTTTTATAGAATCGCAAAGCCAATAATTTGGCCAATCAGTAGGTAAAAGGAGGAAATTGGCAAAGTGAACGCCAATGTACTGTACAACATATGGTACTGTAAATATTTTTACACATTAGTATTCACGATATAAAATTTAGTTTAAATTATGTAGGTTATCTAGATATCTTTGCGAATTTTCAAATTGAAATTGTGGAAAATATTATTATGAACAACGTTATTTGGCTTAATCGGTGAAATTGTTTTGTGTTGTTATTTTATGTGCTTTACTCGATTACTTGAAGCTGGTCAATTGAATATAAAATTAACATTTTCATTTATATACTAGTGATTCTCTGTCTCACAATTTAAAGTCAATTTATATGTAGAAATAACGCCAGAATCCGCATTAATCGTACGCGTATATTATATTTTAGCATGTCGTTAGTAAATAAGTGTACCTAGGTTAGTCAAAAACAAAGTACAGATAATTTTGTTATATGGTGTGTATGTAAGTAGGCGTGTAGATTGTGTTTATAGACGATGTAAATGGCCGACCTTGTGAGGTGCAGTTAGAATGAATTGATGTGTTGTTAAAAGGTTAAAATGTATGTTTTTTTAATGTAAAAAGGCTACTTAGTGCGTGTATTTGTGAGTAACTAATATTTGTTCGTGTGACTTGTTGCTCCATTTTATGTAATATCAATTTATACATAGGTACATGTTTAACATGTTTGTAACGACCTTCATTGGTAGGTATCATAAGGTAATGTTTTTATTGATTTCGAAGGTCTGTTTTCAATCTTCTGTAGGTTAACTGATTATATACTTTATTTTGTGTAATTGGTACAAACGAGATTTTATTTAAAAAATAAACAAGTTAGATTTACATTTAGTTCGCGTGGCGTTTAATGTATAATTCTTCTAACTTATGTCTATTAAATCTCTGGCTACTTAATATAGCAAAGTACCTACCAAAAATATCTCTGCACTACCCTAAGGTCGACAGTTGCACAAAATCCCCTAAAAATCTCAATCTCATCGCCAGCGACAGCCCAGAGCCTAGGTTCAAGTCCCACAGGGACCGCCCTCTTGCGCAGGTTGCTTAGTTTGTAGTTTTAAAATCATTTATTAAAGCTAGAGCTCTGCTCGCCTTTATGCCCGGCGAAGTAGCAAAAGCAGCGTATGTCCATCCGATGAAAATAAAAAAAACGACTGGCAGATAATGCCTACGGCATTAAGTCCACCTTTGGCATGTTATATTGTGTGCTTAAGTTTAAATAAATAAATATATAAAGGGGAAGAGTTTTTTTATTTGAACGCTAATCTCAGGAACTACTGGACCGATGTGAAAAATTCTTTCAGTATTAGATAGCTCATTTATCGAGGAAGGTTGGCTGTATTTTTATATGAAGTTCCTATGGGAACGGGCGTTACGATTTGCGGGCGTGCGTGCGTGCGTGTGTGTGTGTGTGTGAGTATGGTCAGTGTAAATTTAAGACTATGAGGAGTTTTTTTTGTCACTTTTAATAGGTCCTCGTTTCCAGATACGTAAGTTTGTGGAGCAATTTTTTTAAGTATCCTTACTTAATATAATGTTAGACAATACGAGTATGTGCTTGAACTTGGCTTGACAAGCTCCCTCGTGCGTGCAAAATTACAATAATACCTAATACATTTTTTTATAATTATTATTGTTTCTTTGTTGAGTAATCGGTTTAACTTCATGGCGTGACATATTTACGATTGATAATAATGATTGCGTGTGTTGACTAAACCGCAGAATATCTTAGTACTTAGGACTTATGTAAGGCTATCTTTCTAATATGATTTAGCTAGATATCGGTCTCGTGGTCATAAAATATAGTCTAAGTATGTCACTCCTTCACATATTAAAAGCGATCTTAATAAGAAAGAAAAGAAACAAATTTTCTTTTCGAATAACTTTTCTTTTGAGTGTAATATGGTTTTATTTATTTTTTGTCTGTATCCAGACTAACATAATTTATAGGCTCTTTAGATATCATAAAAGATCAACAAACAATCAATTCAATTCAATTCAATATTAAATACAAAGTCTAGCTAAAATTTTACAAAAACAAAAACATGAAAAAATAACGGCACGCAAACTACTTGGACGCTTGTCATGCTAACGCAGGATGCGTAGGATTCGCTGGTTACCTACACAAGCACAGTTTCGCTGGTGGGGCCCTCATCGTGCCCCCAGAGACGAACCCTTAAGGGCATATGCAGAGCAGTGGTTCTGGTTGTGATCTCTAGAGACCCTAGAGCCACTGTCGCGAGCATCCGACGATGGCTACCGTGGTGGTTTTCACGAGCAAGTCCTGCAGGGTCCGGCCGTCTTTCAGATTCAGACGGTAGGCAATGAGTAGGTAGCTTTTAAGATAATCATTTCCACCATGTTAAAAACAAAAAAAGTTGATGTAAATGTGTAGGACTAGAATGGGGCCTGGCCCGGCAGAAGGTTTGATTCGAGCCAGGTGTTCGATTTTACTTCACGAGAGTTATGAAAACAAAAGTACAGATTTTATAAGATTCCTATTTCGTTAGCAGCCAATATTATTTGTACTGCTGAACATATCTCCTCGAAATCGGATTTGTATTCACGTACTTTCCCAGAAATCACATTAAGACTATTGACAGAGGTTAGTTCCTCAACCAACCATACACGGAAAGAAATCTTTGATTATAGATATATTACTGTAAATTCATGTAGATGATGATGATGATAGAGAGAGTTATATATTTCTTACCTCGTCTATTTGAAATGTAGGGTTTAGATGAGATAGGTCCTATTATCCTGGCTTGCTCTTCTGAGTTGGGTATGTTGTCCGATGATCTAGTGTTCATGTTGTGGTGGGGTGGTGACGATGGCGGTGTCATGGGAGCTGAATTCACGTAGTCATATGGGTAAGGAATGCCTCGGATGAAACCATAGGCATTCTTGCAGTTATGTGCGTCAACTGCCATCTGGAAGTTGAAAGAAGAATGTTTTTCTAAGTTGCTTATTTTAAACGCTTTGACTGTGAATAAACAATTTGATTTTTTAAAATATATATATTGTCGTATAAATGTTGTAGATAGATAGGTATTTAAATATAAAAAAAAACAATTCATTCAATTTTGGTCCTTATTTCGTATAACAACAAAGATTTCTGTCCGGGTCTGGATGTTCGAGTGGGTATCGTCTGTGCCTCGAGAAGCCCATTAAGCTGTTCGTTTCAATTATAGCAATAATATATCACAATTGTATTCCAGGAAACGACAGCAGTGTATGTACATGTCTAAGCTGAATCGGTTTTTTGTATGTGAGCATAATGCAAAAGCATAATAATGATGGCTATGCTACTATGTTCTTATAATTTGTAGGTGCTATCAGTGTTTTATATAGAATTAGTGTTTAGTTAATCAGGCAAAAAAATATCTACCTGAAAATAGCAACGATTGCGTATTTTTAATAGTTATTTATTATCTATGATGCAATCTATGGCGAACCATGAAGGAGGAACTATCTGGATTTCAACATCGAACTACCTTGTGACTGTAATATCCTGTTTGTTTTTATTAACAGTACAGTCAATTTACGCGAATAGCAAAAGGGTCAAACCTTTTCTCACCTGCCCTGATTTACTCCGATAGGTTTTGACGAAACGAAAAGTATATTAAATATTAATTATTATAACTGGCATACAACTTTCTATTTGTCGACTTTATAAGCTACTTGTCATACGTTATTGATTATTTGTAGGATATTCCCACGATCTAGAGATCATGGGAAAATCCTACGACGACACAATTGTCGAAACACCCAAAATACCGTATTTCCTAATGTGTGAAATGAATCTGGTATAAAGTGTGTACCGAGAAGTTACTCAAGGTTGTGTCGTGGAGTAATTGAGAAATAAGGATAAATATTAAATAATGGTATTGCAGAGACAACTTCATAGTTAGTGTCTGATTTCAGGGCTCCGATTCAGATACTTTAAAAATACTTTAAAGGATATACATATTATTGCGGGAAGTTCGGTTTTTGTTTTTAGGCATTTGTTATTCTAGTAAATTAGGTAAAGTGTATTTATCACGTTGACCTTCGGTATGCAACTGATTAAAAATTCCAATAAACCGACCTTTTTATACCTGCGGCTAAGGGTGCAAGTAGCGACAACGCAAACGCGTGAATTTGGGGAATTCGGTGTACGGTCGGTTTTTGTAAGTTACGTAAAGGTCAATGATTTTAATTTTATGTTTTTGTAAAGCTAAGCTTGTATGCTTTAATTTTGTCTAATGATTTTTACTCAATATCTTTAGATTTTAGAAAACAATCAGTAATAAACCAAATTACAAGGGGTGTGCGATTTTATTGCTCTCAAGTGTAGTAATTAACTCAAGGTTACTTAACATCTTAGAGCGAGAGCACATGGCGTATTTTAAACGCGCAGACGACGCGCGTTTCAAGAACACGCGTTATCTGCGGCGTAGATACCCATTTTTGCATTTTTATAAAATAAAACGCGCGTAAAACGCGATACAAACGTGCGTGTGAAGCGTGTACAAGGGGTCGGAATAGGGGTAGAGGAGGGGCGCGCGCTCACGCCACTGCACCGCCCGCACCGCAGTTCGCGCGTCTGTATCGCTGTATCTGCGCGTATAAGCGCAGTTGACGCGCGTTTCACAATCGCCCCGTGTGCTTAGGTTACAAGGTTGCGTTCAAATCTCGTTTGAAGCGCGTATACGCGCGTCATCTGCGCGTCGTCTGCGATTACTAACTAGGCGGGTGAGTGATCGCAGTGAGATGTTAAGAAGAAGACCAAGCATGGTGAGTATGTCAATATCCCTCAACGACCCAGGCTTGCCAAGGTTTATGAGTAATGTAATGAGAAGGCCCACGTCCAGCAGTGGACGTAAACGGGCTGTTGAAGTTGAAAGCAAGTTGGCAATGCCTTTAATATATAACGTGAATACCACAATATATATCTATTTTTTTAAAGATTACTAGCTGAGATTTGCAGTCTACCTACTAGTATTCTTGTTAACCCCTCGTGATAAGCTAAAAAGCGTGTGTTACGAGTAGGATCACGTCGCGTCGGTAGTGCAATGATTAGGGATCGAACCGGCGCGGCGACCACAAGATCACAAGTCCGACGCCCTTAGCCATTGGGCTACAGCCGCGTCTATCTAGAGATATCTTGAGGTATATGTTAATACGTGAAGCAACTTTGTACCCCTTTTTATGAAAATTGCTAGTACGGAGAAGTATGAAATTAGTAGGTATACTTAGGTGTAGTTTATAGAGAAGGAGTGCAGAATATATTTTTTTAATTATGGTCAAACTTCGACCACTGGGGCACTAGTGATGTTATGTTTGTCTATGCAACGATAATTTTTAGGTTTTCTTTCACCAAAAAGTGCCAAATCGGTAATGCTCCTAGTAAAGTTGTTATGGCAAGGTAATCAAATAATGTTTTCAAGCAACGTTAAACATTTAGAATTAATAACTTATGGAATCCGCTAGACTTTGCATAAATATTTATAACTACTTGTTATGTTATGCAAAATTGCTCACTCATAATTTATACCCTAAAGCAATTATACTACAGTGTATGAAACTACTATAGTTTTATCTATGCATGGTAAATCTATACTACTATACTAATATTATAAAGAGGAAAACTTTGTTTGTTTGTTTGGTTGTAATGAATAGGTTCAAAAAGTACTGGACCGATTTCAAAAATTCTTTCACCATTCGAAAGCTACATTATCCACGAGTAACATAGGCTAAATTTTATTTTGGAAAAAATAGGGTTCCGTAAGATATTTGGGTTTTTCGGACACAAGGTGTAAAAAATCAACCAGAAAAGTTACTTATTTTGCGTACGCTGCCTAAACTATAAAAGATAGAACCATAAAATGTTCTAATTAATTGTAGATCTTATAAATATCTACAAAAAAGTCCGCGACACACTATACCTATCTATGCCGAGTGAGGCACAACAACCATTTTTTTATTTAGAAATCTTGAATTTTTTTTGGACTACGTTTAGAACCGTTTATTTTAGTCATGCTATTAATCCTTATCAAAATAAATTATTTCATCACTAAGAACAGTTTATGTAGATAATATTTGGTCTTTGAATGATTAAAATTGGACGTTTGGTTTTGAAGTTATGGCGAAATTAAAATATTACGATTTCTTCTGCACGGCCCGTTGCGAAGTCTAATAATTTTCGTGCGATTTTTGTTCTTAAAACACCTACGCAAAAGTTCTTCTCAGAGCTAATCAACAGTTCTTCTTAGAGCTAAACATCAGTTCTTTCAGGGCTAACCAACTGTTATTTTCAGGGCTAACCAACAGTTCTTTTCAGGGCTAAACAACAGTTCTTTTCAGAGCTAGAATATTACACGCTATTAATATTTTCTTGAACATTTGAAAATGCCTAAAATGCCTAATGCCTAAAATGCCTATTAATTACATTTAAATATTTTCATCATTAACAACTTTAACATCCACAGAAAGACAATCTGTGCAGCCTGCGGATAATGACTGCGTCGTCGATGTTTGTGTCGGTGTCTGTGAATTGACCTGGGAATCATTTTGCTGACCGTATCTTTCCTGGGTAGGTTTTTTGCAGCGGTAACCGACATCCGCACGGAGCCGCGGCCGACCGCTATCACTACATCACTACATATTATAAAACAAAGTCCCCGGCCGCGTCTGTCTGTCTGTTCGCGATAAACTCAAAAACTACTACATTGATTTTCATGCGGTTGTTACCAATCGATAGAACGATTCTTCCGGAATCTTTACGTATATGATTTGTTTAGTTTATGTGTACATTTGACTAATATTATTGATATTTGTCAGAGGTGTCGGAAAAAATTAAGCCATTTGGGAGCTTTCAACGAAAACGCTGCCTAAACCCTATGAGATATAACAAAACAATGTATGGCGGAAATATTCTTCTCTTTTAGATCTACAAAAAATCTGCAATAGCATTTGTCTATCTTTCAAGGTTAACTTGCTATATCCATTATATCTTTTAGAAAAATGATCATTTCTAATGCGGTAATTGTAAGTCAGACGGATTCAGTATTTATCCTTATCATTTTAAATGAGTTAATATTATTAAGCATTTCATGCAGATTATTTTACCCCTGCACAATAAACTTTAAATGAATAAATTAGAAGTTATCGCAAAATAACAGCGCGTGTTTTCGCAGCGCAGCGAGTGAGGTAAGCCGAATGCGATTATGCGCGCTCTATCATTAAGAATTATAGGACAAATTTTTTGTTTTGTGTTCGTTGTAACTCTATGATGGATAGATACTTGAATACCTATTTATTTAGTGTTTGTTGTATTGTTAGTCCTGAAGAGTGTAGGTATTTCATACGATAAAAGTATACCCACCTACTTATTTCACTGAGTTTTAGTAGGTACCCATATTAATTTGTTTCTGTTTGTTTTGACCAAATTTCGCACGTTTGTTAGAGGTTTAAAGACATTCAGTAGTATAAGTATCAGTATTATACCCGTGCGAAGCCGGGGCGGGTCGCTAGTATATTATAAAGAAACATTTGATTGTTTGTTTGTATTGAATAGGCTCCGAAACTGCTGGACCGATTTGGAAAATTCTTTCATCGTTGGAAAGCTACACTATGATATATATGATATATAATCCCCGGATGATATAGGCTATATTTAATTATGAAGCTCGGACGGGAACCGGAGTTACGTGGGTGAAACCGCGGACGGGAAGCTCAGGAAGTCATATTTAAATGCTCAATATTTTTTTGTGAGAAAACTGTTTACGGATTACGGTTTTTTTGTCAGTGTCAAAACCCTTCAGGTGCTCTTTCGAATCCGCCTATTTGGCCTTCGAGGTACCTAGCGATGTCTGAGATCCGTACCTTACTTCATAGTTTTTTTTAACATGCACGTTACCTAATAGGTATGCGACGCGATTTGTTCATATTGATATTTCTAACAGAAAATAGACTTAAATATCTAGAGAATAAGTATTTTAATGTTAGATCATTGCCATCTTATGATTACCTTAAAGACAAAGACAAAGACAAATACAAAGACAAAGACATTTATTTTGTAAAACATGAGTATACAATACAGGATTTGTTACAATATCCGCATGTAAGATGTTCCATAAATGTAATATAAGACCAGCATGTTTTGCCAATAATGGCGTACAATAGTAGATTATTTATCTAGGGAGCAAACAACTATTTTAAAGGCGAGAGTGTTTTTTTTAATCCAGAGCGGAGCGAAGGATTCTAGATTAGAATCCTGAGCGCAGCGAGGGATTAAAAGTATGTCACTCACTCGAGCTTAAAATAGTGTTGCTCCCGAGGTGGACACTCTACTTTTAATCACCCTCTATGAGAAAATAAGTAAGTGCAACTTATGAACAAGAATTAACTTTTTTTAAATTTGGCGCGCTCGCTGATTTTCAGCCCGTCACATATTAAATACATTGTTCCCGCATGGTTTGTGATTCACCTCTTTGCTGATTGAAAAATTATTAACAATATCCACACTCCAAATTCAAATCAATTTTGGTCCCTAGGGATTAATGAGCTATTTTGGTCCCTGTTTACGAGGAATGAACTAGCTCTTTTTGAATAGATGTGATAAAATAGTAGATTGTTTATCAAGGGAGCAAATAACTATTTTAAAGGCGAGAGTGTTTTTTTAATCCAGAGCGGAGCGAAGGATTCTAGAGTAGAATCCCGAGCGGAGCGAGGGATTCTTAAGTAGAATCCTGAGAGCAGCGAGGGATTAAAAGTATGTCACTCGAGCTTAAAATAGTGTTGCTCCCGAGGTGGACACTCTACTTTTTATCACCCTCTATGAGAAAATAAGTAAGTGCAACTTATGAACAAGAATTTATTTACGTACAATGAAGAACCATAAGACATAATAATACTTTCACTTGAGGAAGACGCACTCATTTTTTATAATTCTTAAACCTGAATATGAATCAACTACGAACGAAAGCAGAATGCATTTAATTTCGCGCGTTGTTTATTTTTCATCAACATTTTTTAAATTTGGCGCGCTCGCAGTTTTTCAGCCAGTCACATATTCAATACATTGTTCCCGCATGGTTTGTGATTCACCTCTTTTGCTTTTGCTGATTGAAACATTATTAACAATATCCACATTCCAAATTCAAATCAGTTTTGGTCCCTAGGGATTAATGAGCTATTTTGATCCCTGTTTACGAGGCATAAACTAGCTCTTTTATACTTACTTATAAACTACAGACACGAAATCTAGTTATGAAATTATATTTAATAAACATTGAAGAGACTAACATATTTAAAATTCAATCATTTAAAAATTCGATTAAACTGTAATAACATTTAGCGACAAGAAACTTCTTAAATTGTTTTTTAAATTGCATAATTGTATTAGAGACCTACGGATTTTATTATATATTATGGGTGCCAAGCAATATACACTTTTGTGCATTAGTGCTGTGTTGGATCGCACTACACAAAGCTTAGTATTACCGCGGCGATTACGCATAATGACATCTGATAATTTGCTGAAGGAATTAGGATTTGTTTTAACAAAAATAGCTTCTTCAAAGATAAATAACGAAGGAAGAGTTAGAATATTAAATTTTATAAAATACGGTTTACAGCTATCAGTACTTTTTAACCCGAACATAGCCCTAATGCATCTTTCTTGAGCTTTAAAGACAACTTCTTTATTGGTGGCGTTTCCCCAGAATATAATGCCGAATCTTAAGGGTGGTTTGTTTACCAGAATTTGATGTAGGGTCAATTTTATCAATGAAAAAGTTGTTAAAAGCATAAAAAAAATATTATTTCATTCATCTTATTTTAGTTAAAAATCTTAATCGTTACTGTTGTTCAATTTATCCACATGGATAAATTGAACAACAGTAACGATTATAGATAGGTACATACCTATACTGTGTATTTATTTGTGTATTAAATTAATAAAGTATTTTTATAGTAGAAAGCCTTAAAATTAGGCATGAATTCTTTTACAAAACTTCATATTTATAATACAGTGTTTTTTTCGTGGCGCTTTCTTTCGGCCGGGAATAATGAATGTAATTGAACTGAAATTTGTAAGAATTAATTAAAACCCACCGAAACGTGTAAACAAAGTTTACCTACTTTAAACGGACGAGTTGTTAAAATCTGTAATTGTATTATAATGAGTGTAATTACATGACACTCGCAGAAATAGCTGAATAATTCGGCAGATTGCCATAAAAAAAGATATACAACTATTTGACAGTTTGTGGTATTTATTATCTACTTACAATTTGTAGTTCAATTAATTATGAGGCTTTTGCTACCTTCACAAGCATAAAGGGCAGCACAGCTCCAGCATTATGGAATGGTTTCCAAACTTCAATCTAAGTTTTTCATTGCACATTGACAAATAACTCTATAACGTATGACTATGGTAGTGACGTCAGGATTTATAATGGTAAAAACCTGCCATCATTAAAATCATTGTAAGTTCCTATATTCTTCCGTATAAGTATTCCCCGTTTGAAAACAATGTGATGAAGTTAAAGGAAGACACAATTTACATAATTAGTTATTATAATTTATTATGGTAGGTAGGCAAAGTTTCAAAAAGGTGACTCTCGGTTTTTTTTTTCTCTCGGTTCTCACGAATACTTTCAAAATATAATATGTTACTCATACTATCAAATAAGGTGTTGTTTAATTGGCTTACTCAACTATAAATCTTTTAGTGAGGTTAAAAATTTGGGAAAAAATGTTTAGAAAACATGTTTATTAATTTTTACCTATTTGCTTTCCAAGGAAGTGGACTTAACAATGAAAAAGTTAAGATGTTCCAGGACCAGCGAGAGCCTAACAGCTTAGACTCTTTCTTGTGAGGACACAAGGAAGAGAATGTGACTGTGTGTTGATTTTCATAAATTACAGTAGATATAGTGTGGTAGGGACTGGTCCCGATGAAAAACAGCTTCGAGTGCATCGCAACTACAAAACGTTCTTCTCTACGTTGTTTTATTGGAGGGATTGTTTTTGTTATCGCATAGGGTGAACCTGTACAGAGACTCAAGTTCACGGTCATCATGGTAGCATCATGGTGGCACTATGGAGAGGGCGAGTCCCACATATCCCACCGCCAGCGCGCGAATACCCTGCTGCGGCGGTGGGAATGCGTAAATGCATTTCCCCCCGGACAACAAAACAGAAAAAGGCAGCTATCTAATGACTTCAAAAATCAGCAAAACCTTGGCAAACCTTCACCCAGCTGGGTTACGGCTTAGACTGCAACTTTGGTCTAGCGTGGTCCCGGGTTTGGGAGTTTGGTCAGGCAAAAACTGACCCAAGGAATTTTCTCTCGGGGAAAACCTATAGTTGGTCCAGCGATGCATAATTGAATATTGAGATTAAGATTGATACAAATAAACAGCTCCTTCTCTCTCATAATATAGCTGTGCCAGACAGGGTCTATAATTGCTACCTGCTTGATGAAATGCAAATAAATTCCTATAAGTTCTTCCCATTGGAGGAATAAGAAAAAAGAAAATGCACCTGTATACATTGTAAAAACAAAGTGTGCTTACTAACATTATGAAAAGTGTGATGATGAAATGTTTGTGAGGTTGTAGGGTAATTTTTACGTCTACGAAACCCATTTAGAAAATTCTTTTACAAAGCCATATTATTTGTGAGTAGGCGGACCGGAGGAAATGGGATCAGTTGAAGCCGCACGGGGCAGTTTTTCATAATAATATGTCTAGCGCAGATGCTCAATCTCTTAAGCCGGCCGTATCTTTACCTACCATTCTTAAAGTATATTTAAATAATCAGATTTGTAATGAAAAATGCTATGATGCAGTTAATGATGTAGTTAAATACTTATTTATAGAAACCAAAGGGATTTATGTAAATACACTTTATTGAACAGAATTGATTTATATTTCAATAAACCGGCTTTTGTGGTTTTGTGACGTATACTAGTCGTGAAGTTGTTATGTAAGAATCTCATTAGTTACCTACAATTAGTCTTGCTTAATGTGTGTTCATCAGCTTACAGCCTTCTTGGCGTAGCGGTACGAGCCTTGCTCCAAGTCTCGGAGGTCGGGGGTTCAATCACCACACCGGGCGCGAAATCTTTATTGTAAATTTTCCGGGCCTGGTTGGTTGAGAGACAATAATCTATGCCTCAAAAAATTGCTATAGCATCATCTATAACAATTGTTTATAGGGAACGGGCAGCAGCGTTTTCATGAGTGTTACAACATAATACTGCAATCACCAAACCGCCTGAAAAGCATGGTGACTATGACAAAAACCATCGCTCGGGAGGAGGCCCATGTTCAGCAGTGCTGTGGACGTTATACGGGCTGATTAGTATTCATTCTCAGAACTTGTTATTAAAGTTGTATGACACACATTGTCCAATAGAAAACTTGTAAAATAATGTGAAAAGTAAAATGGTATTTTATTGGTGTCTAATTGACTATTTCTAAAATAAGTGGTTAGAACTTAAGCGACGAAATCGCACACCTAGATGAAGACTCCGCTAACTCAAAAAAGTACGAGTTTTCAGTTAGTAGCTTTGATATATTTCTTATATACTCTAGAAACAGTTTTTCGTCATTTCTGAAAAATTAGGTTTTTTGAGTTGCCGGAGTCTTCATCTAGGGGTGCGAAATGTAAAAAAATAAATTGTAATAATTGTCTAATATTATTTCTACAATGGCTGTGATTGTTTAATTTACAATAAGCGTATTGTTTTTTGCAACAATTTATGTAACATCATGAATTATAAAGGTTTATTGTAATAGATCCTCTTTCATATACTAATCAACTTCCCCCGCCAGCACCACAGAGGTCGCCCTCTTGCTCTGAGCTTAGTTTGTAGTTTTTAAGCAATTTATTAAGGCTGGAACTCTGCTCGCCTTTATGTCCGGTGAAGAAGCAAAAGCCTTCTGGCTAAATACATGAAGTCCGTATGCAAAAAAAATCAGATAAACTTGCTGTCTAATCCTTGTTCCATATTAAAGTTACTATAAGGTCAAAGGGAAATCAAACATTAATTTAAGATTAAATAAATGTCAGTGGGGGTAGGCAGAAACTACAGAACGCCACCTGCTACGATCCTTACACACTCCCGGGAGAAAGGCGTGATTATATGTATGTATGTATGTAAATGTCAGTGCTGGTGATAGCATACTGATTTATATTTAGTAGCACAATCGATCTATGTATATCAATACTTGTATACCTTTTCGATAGTATTAAAAATTATAAAATAAAATGACTTTGACCCTGTGTTGGGGGCGCAAATTCGTATTAACTGAATTATCTTGTATAGCAAGGTCTCCTTAAGGGATATTACGTGAATTAAAAAACTTTGTTAATTGGGAAAATTTTTGGAAAATCTTTGTTACTTATATGAAAATTATTAGTTACGATTAAAATATTACTTTATTACCTACGCATACTATATCTGTATTATTTTTTATGACTAAGATAACGCAGTACGAAAACACATAAGATGATAACGCGGTGACTGTGGAGGTACTTCAGAGCCTCGAACACCGTAGACGAGTAGCATGCCTATCGGTTTTTTATCGGTTACATTTCGGGGAGTGTGCCGAGGTTCTACATAACCTGATACCCCCTTCACCCTTCTATCACCGGACGACCAGGCGCGGCGAGCGGTTTCACCCTTATGTTGTAGACATTCTTTCAATACGCACGAAGCGATTTGCTTCTTCTTTATTAATGCTAAGGAGTGGAATTCTCTGCCGGGGTCAGTTTTTCCGGAACGCTATAATCTGAACATCGTTAAAGCTAAAGTGAACAGACACTTTCTAGGCACGCGTGTATCATCTTAGTCCTTATCTTCGCCTTCCATCAAGCGAGATTATGGTCAAACGTAAGCCTATATTTATAAATAATAAAAAAAAACTTAGAAGTTGGAGACTTATCTACTACGTGCATCAAAAGCAGAACAAGTTCACGTCAACGGCCCTCAGACACAAAAGTCCACAGACCACAGATGTTAATAGAAAGAGCCTCAAGAATCGTTGAGAAAAACGTCTGAATTGTGACGAAGATAACGCAGTACGAAAACATAAGACGATGACGCGGTGACTATATACTTAGTAGATAGATACTTACCTACTAAGTGAATCCAAAAGCAGAATAAGTTCACGCCATCGGCACTGAGACGTAAAAGTCCAACACCACAGACGTTAATAGGAAGAGCCTCAAGAATCGTGGGGTAATCCGTCTGAATTCTATCGACAATTGAGCGTGTTTGACGCCTCGCTTTGAAGGCCGGTGCACGCTACATCACAAGGTACTGATATGATGAAGTAATACCACATAATGGCTCTGAATGTCACATATAATATCCATGAAGAAGAAGATTGCATAATATAACGCACTACACTAAATATTTAGTATCACATCTGTATGAAAAATAAATAAGTGTAAATATATTTTGCAATCGGCGGCCTAATCGCTAGAAGCGATCTCTTTATTCTCGATTCTTGGAAAGATATTACGCTTTAACTGATATTCAAATGCTTGTAATTATAACTTAGAAGGCGATGGTATATATGGCAAGGTACGTATGTTGGTATAGGTATATGCTACCGCAAAATTATAAGAAACTAACTAGGTTTCGGGTAGAAAAAAAATCTATTGATTGCCTCGTTTGGTTAGGTATGGTTAAGTGTCATATATTTAAGTAACTAATTATGCGAGTTCACCATTTAGTTACCAGTTTCAGGTAACTAAATATAACAACATGAGTGGCACAAAAGTTGATCAACTGATTAGTATTATTTTCCGGTGACATTATATAGGTACATACGTCCTTTGTCCTGTACCTTGACTCTAAAGTAATACATAAAAAAAGTTTAAAAGCTGGCTTAACAACTGAGTTAGTATGTTAATTAATAAAAAAAAAAGGTTTTCGCTGTCCAATTAGAATACAAAAGATACCATTAATGGACATAATTAACAATATTTAAATGAAATAATAACATACCATCATTATAAATATGGTTTTGTATGATAATGAAGTACCTATTCTGTTTCCATCGTATTTCCCATTGAGCCTGTTATATTAATATTGTTCACGTATTCCTTGACTTAGTTGCTTTAATGCAGTGAGTTTAAATCAAAATATAGTAGGTGTTATTAGGCACCTATGACTAATATAAACCCTGCTATCGTCTATTATACATATTACATGTGCATTCAGTATTTTATAGAATTAATGGGCTAAGTGAAAAATTAATAATCCTTATCCTTACTAATCCTTACTAATATTATAAATGTGAAAGTAACTCTGTCTGTCTGTCTGTCTGTTACGCAATCACGCCTTAACTACTGAAGCGATTTAAATGAAATTTGGTACAGATATAGTCTAGAGCCTGAGAAAGGACATAGGCTATATTTTATTATGAATTTCCCACGGGAACGGGAGTTACGCGGGTGAAACCGCGCGCGGGAAGCTAGTATTTCATAAATTACCTATCTAAGGGCGCGTTCCCACTATTGAGCTCTGGTCGCCTATATACTCGGTAAAGTAGCAAAAGCCTCAAAATACATAAAAGTCAGTCCGAAAAAAAAAAAACACTTTTCACTATGTCGTGATGACAAATTATCGTGGAGGTATTCACTTATTAGATGAGACGATTATCCAAAATGTTTATGCAGTGACGACAGATTTTAGTGCAAGTACATTTACTTAACTTACTAAAAAGAGGCGATAATAGGAACAGCTACAGACTACAGTCACCCAACGATAGATAAATCGTTGTCACGTTCATTATGTAGCCGGTTTCTAAACTCTATGAACATTTATAGTAGTGGGAATGCCCTTTAGGTATATTATACATTGCCCGGGTATTGTACAGAAAACCGGTAGGTATATAAAGATTAACGTTAATGTAAAATAAAATAAAATAAATCTGGGGGCACGGCAGTGCCGCCCCAAGTCGAGAAAGAAAAAAAAAAAAAAATGTGCACGGCCGTACCTATCTTTTCTCGAAGCAACTCAGCCGATTTTCGACCCCCTATAACTTCGTTGTGGATAAAGATAGGAGCCTGAATTTTCAGTACCTAAACAAGCTTTGTAAAACTACACTATATTTCAAATTTCATTCAATTTGAACCAGTACTTTACGAATTATAACTCAAAGTTTGGTATTTTCGGTAATTTTGTCACTCGCTCACTGCTGACTGACCGATCATCAAAATGTTTAGGCACTTCTAGCAGACGTAGAAGCTTCAAATTTTGAGTATTAGGAGAGTTTAGTATAAAACTCATGGGAAAATTCCAACATTTTGCAATTTCGGTCCAGTTGTTCAGTTTCATCAACTGCATTAATAACTTTGTTATTTCTTATAAATGTATAGGATTACAAAGTTACATTTGCAGTCAGTGAATCAGTGTACATGAATATGTTTGATTTAATGAAGGAATAGGTGTAGATAGGGACCTAGATGGAATTATGTTGAAAGGTGGTGTCTAAGTGGTTAGGTTAGTTGTTTCAGAGACCTGGTTTTCTGCGTTCGATTCCCACCCGGGACAATTATTCGTCTGAAATTCAAACAGTTGTACTGAGTCAGGGGGTGCTTTGTTTTCGTGAATCTATTGAGCGGTGAGACCTTCGCGACATAGGGATTATTTTAACAAGTAATAAAAAATAAAAAAAAAGTCAGAACAGAATCTTATTTTGACCTTATCAAAGTTCAAAACTTTTATGTTATGAATATTAGATTGACTTGGCCATCGCAATAAACACTTGTGAGATACATTCTAATTATATCCGATGGCCAAGTTAATCTATTATTTAAAACATAAAAGTTTTGAACTTTGATAAGGTCAAAATAAGATTCTGTAAGGTGAGATAATTACGTTATAGCTTAAGATAGAAGGTCCCTTAAGTAGGGACTGAATAAATTAACCGACTTGGTATTACATAGATCTCACAACGTTTTACGGTAAAAGAACTGCGTTACGAGACTTGGGTTTTTTTACAAGTATGTTTTTGATGGCATAAGTATTTCGGTTTTGCTGTCTAAAGTGTTTACTGTTAAATAACAAAAATACAATTTTAACTAAACCGAATTTACTAGCAGGTAGCATATCTATATATGCTAACATAAAAGTAAATTAATTTAAGTTTTGTTTGTTTTGTTTTTAACGCAAAGATATTTATGCGTGGCCACTTAGTGAAGAGGACACGCATAAATATCTTGGCGTGTCCAGATGACGAAATAATAAGTGATCTTAATTCCGAGTTTCACCAACTGGAAACACTCGTATCCAGCCAGCCTTGTGTGTCCAGCCTCATAAATAACCCAAAATAACTACTAACCTACGAGTTATTATAATTATAACAATAAATATTAAATTTTTAATAAAGTTAACAACTGATACAGTGTAATTAACATCGTTGTATATAAATGATAAGGTTCTATTAACTGTAATATACCTATGTTTCTAATTAAATTATATGTTTTTCCTTATTTGTGGAACATAATTATACTCTTATTAAGGTCTTTTGCATTCTATCTAAAAATATTTATTTTATATGTTTGTAACCTATTTAATACTACACAGATATATTTTTTAAATCCTATTATTAAATCAGGGTTATACAATAAAGGCGTCATAAGTACCTTTAACAGTACTTATGACGCCTTTATTGTATAAAATAATGTTAAAATTATATTTAAAGTAGGTAACAACCTCTCTTAAATATAATTTTAACATTTTGTTGTGTGTATGACATTGTTTATTTAAATAATTACCTACTGCTAATTTCATATTTTATTAAATATATGGATTAAAACGTGTTTTTGTCAATGGATCACCCATTAACAAAAAAATACGTTAAAATGCACGAATACTTAATATACTAGGAAACTACATTTGTGTTGGCAATATGTCTAGCGATGTCGGGCGTTTTCTTCCGACATGCGACATGCGACTTGGCGCAATAGGTACATATCGTCTCTACGAACGTCGTGCAATGTTGCGATGTTCGACAAAGCAGCATCGCAGCATCTTAACCCGATCTCGGAGCGCGCCGTAAGATGTTTGTCACCTAGTGTAGGTATATGTAGGTTCATTGACTAAATATTAGTAGATTTCTAGTAGAGATGGGCCGACTAGCCGCCGACTAGTCGGGAAAGCCGACTATTCGGCATCATTTGTAGTCGGCGACTAGTCGGCGACTATTCGGCAAAATATGCCGATTATGATCGGCGCATAACAAATGAAATAAAACAAATAATTTGTACTTGTTTTATAATTTCTAAACATTACTAAGAGTAGTTATCTAAATTACTGTCTTTACAACATAAGAACGTAATAATCAGTCAGTAATTAAGCTCAGCGGCCGCGCGATGTTTTTTTCTTCGGTTAGACTTACGTAGGTAGCCATGAGGCTCTTGCTACTTCACCGGGCATAAAGACGAGCAGAGCTCCAGCCGTAATAAATAGATCAAAAACTACAAACTAAGCAACCTGCGCAAGAGAGCGTCCCCTGTGTGGCTTGGACCTCGGCTCAGGGCGGTCGCTGGCGATAAGATTGAGGGATTATGACTTTTAGTATTTTAGGGGAGTATTGTGCAACTGTCGCTCTACTTTATAGTTCGCGGGCCTCTCGGACTTCGGGTCGACGAGGGCATCGGATGGTTCAAGGAAGACTATAGGGTATATTTAGGGGAGTTTTTGGCAACTGTCGCTCTACGTTACTGAGGTCTACGGGGGCATCGGATGGTTCTTTCCAAACTAAGGGTCAGGAGGACGAGGGGGTCGCGTCGCGTTCGCGGGCGCACTCTTTTCCCGCGGGTCGGATAGAGTGGTCTCTGTGTAGTGGTGCAAGTTTCATGCAGTCTTTTTACTGCTAGTTGGTAAGTTGTTATCTCGTCGTCCGTGTCATGTAGGACGCCCCGAGGCCGACGGTGTTTACGACGCTTTGTGGGCAAAGGCCTATAGTCGGATGCTGCAACAACCAACGGGTTAGGATGTTGCACCGCGGATTCGAAGAAGCGTACCGACGCCTCTTTCAGCCACTGCTTGGTGGCAGGCAGTTGGAGATCAGAATGTAAGTTGCGATTATGAATGAACCACGGTGCCCCGGTGGCCCGTCGAGTGAATCTACTTTGAACAGTTTGTAAACGGTACAAACTGCTAGACGCGGTATGAGCAAATACTGTGCTCGCTTACGTCATAATTGGTCGTATACACGTGGTGTAAATCCTAACCTTATTATCAAGTGATAATTTGCTGCGTGAATTTAAAAGACAGTGTAGTTGACTGAGCGTAAGTAAAGCGCGTGCACGAACGGTTTCTACATGCGCTCCAAAGTTTAACTTTCGGTCCAGGATTACGCCTAAGTACTTGGCTTGCCGTTCCCAAAGGTTCGCCAAACATCTTGACCGGTGGAATGTCCGGTGGACTGTTAAATCTCGAGAAGAGTATCGCAGCTCTCTTTGTCGGATTTACTTCGATTCTCCACTTTCTGAACCATGTACCTAAGGCATTTGACTGCGGCCCGAGTAGTATAAAGCGGTATCATCCGCGAAGAGAGCCAGATGGGCTTTTTTGGATTTCGGGCCGTCACTTGTGTAAAGCGAGAACAGGAGTGGCGAAAGTACTGAGCCTTGTGGCACTCCTGCTTGGATCGCGTGAGGGGGGCCGCGCGATGACTAAGCCGAGTGATGACGATAAAGCCCGAATACCTCAGACAACTAGGTATTAGAATGATCGGCATTGCCGATTAGTCGGCCGACTAATCGGCATTTTGAAAACCGATTAGTCGGCTAGTCGGTTAGTCGGCAAATACTATAGTCGGCCCATCTCTAATTTCTAGCCATTTAATTTATTCGTGTATACGATATTAAATTAATAGTCGTTGCGTTATTAAATTAATATCATGAATAATATTTATTGGCTTAACGGCATTAATCTTGGTAAAGTTATTTTTGGGCATAACACAGTTACAGTCAGTTACACTTTCAGAAATAAAACTATCTACCTTAGACTTATAAATTTCTATAATTGTAACAAACTACAATTGGCACAATAAGATTAGGTACTTGGGAATGTCACTTTGATGATTTCTATTTTTTTTAAAGATTGATATCAGACTTTTTGCAGTCTACTAGTATTCTTGTTAACCCCTCGTACTAAGCTAAATGCTTGTGTTACGAGTGGGTTCACGTCGGTAGTGCAATGGGTGGGTTTCGAACCGCCGCGCCGACCTCAAGATCACAAGTCCGACGCCCTAGGCATTGGGCTACGGCTACGGCCGCTACCATAGCGATACAGCGAGAAATTCCGAAGTAATCTCTTAGTGCTAAATGTGTGTTGGAATACGAGAGTAAGTATGTCCTTTGTTTTTATCGGACTTCAATATGTAGTTAGCCACGAGATTTTTCATACTTCACCGAGCATAAAGACAGATTGATGTTTGTAACTCTAGATTGAATTTTCACAAATATAGATTTTGGTCCGAGTTAGTAGGTTTATTTCCCAAACCTTTTTGTACGCGCGAGACTGCTAGAAACCCCCTCGTCCTCCTGACCCTTAGTTTGCAAAGAACCATCCGATGCCCTTGTAGACCCGAAGTCCGAGAGGCCCGCGAACGGTAAAGTAGAGCGACAGTTGCACAAAATTCCCCTAAAATACTAAAAGTCATAATCCCTCAATCTCATCGCCAGCGACCGCCCTGAGCCGAGGTCCAAGCCCCACAGTTTGTAGTTTTTAAACCATTTATTAAGGCTGGAGCTCTGCTCGCCTTTATGCCCGGTGAAGTAGCAAAAGACTCATGGCTACCTAAGTAAGTCAAACCGAAAAAAAAAGTGACTGCTACATAATCAGGATTGTGTTGCGGTTAGATATAAAATTACTAGGTATATGTAAATTTAGCTATAATATATTCAGTTCGATAAAGTGTGGGAGGAAATAGCCATTACTTTAGTTGTTGACAATGGCCATACTTCCCGTGGACAAAAGGTAAATAATATTATAATGACGACACTATATTTATTGGGGAATACCACTATACTGATGCGTGTTGAACTAAAATATATATAATACAATTTTAAATTTGTACACAACTGAAATTATTTTATTTACCTACTCGCTACCAAACCGACGGTTTGTCACCTTTTACCTAATTTATACTTTTTAGCGTATTAAATTACATTACTTTGCGTCAAAATAAAAATATATAGGTTTAAAAAATCGCTAACTTGCCTACTACACATATCTACTGTTAAATGGATGGCATATAGGTCGAATATCTGTATATAGAAAAAAAAAAAAAAAACTGTCTGTTTGTCTGTTTATACGGGCTAATCTCACTAACTGGTTGGTGCACCAATATAAATGAAATTTTTAAAATTAAAGAGTTCCCGTGAGGTAGTTATAAATCCGAAGGAATAACAAACACCACACGTGCAAAGTCGCGGGCATCAGCTAGTAAAGAATAAAAATAAGAAACATGGATACACTATACCTACATAGATATATTGTATGCCGCCTTCAACCAAATAAATGAAACTAACCTTTACAAAATTTTCCGAAATTGGTTACCCGAAACAAAAATAAACCTGCTATACACTGAAATAAATTCACTTATAAATACGATGGCTGATACCGAGATAATAGACATCAATAAATAATGAGTAATAGCCATAACAAAAAATAAAACCAATTAATAGATGAAAGGCCCGAACCGACTTTTGCAAAAATTTTCCAAATTGGTTAAGCGTAACAAAAACACAACTACTACGCTTAAATAAAGTCTTTTATACTATGGCTGATACCGATATATATAAATAAAAAATGATTTATAGCAATTAAAAAAAATAAAACCGATTAATACATTAAAGGCAAAACTAGCCTTTGCAAAATTTTCCGAAAGTGGTTTAACAAAACAAAAACTAACTTGCTGAACGCCGAAATTAATTTTCTTATACTATAGATAAAACATGACTAATAGCAATAACAAATAATAAAACCAATTAAATAATAAAAGGACTGACATTTGAAATTTTTCCGAAATTGGTTAAACGAAACAAAAACACAACTTATTATACGCTTAAATAGATTCTCTTATATTATGGCTGATATGATATTTAATAAAGAATGACTAATAGAATGAATAAAAAATAAAACCGATTAATACACTAAAGGCAAAACCAGCCTTTGCTAATTTTTTCGAAATTGGTTACACGAAACAAAAAGGAACTTGCTAAACGTTGATATAAATTTTCTTATACTATAGCTGATACAGAGACCTAATAGTTTAAGCGACTTTATAATTAACATGATAATTATATTACTTAGGTAATTATTATGTAAATGACTCGTTGTTGTAAGGTGAAAAGTGCAGTATTGTCGTAGTAAATTTAGAATTCTTTAACTACTCATTCAAATTGAATGAAATATACCGTGTTTATACAGGGTCGGTTACTGAAAATTCAGGCTTCTAGTTGTATTTATAATAATGAAGTTATAAGATATCGAAAAAGTTACATTTTAGCTATGTGAAATCTAGTGAAAAAGGGTGTACTATAATTGAATATTATTTAAGCGAAATGACACTACACGCAGAGATTATTTTTTCTCTCTCTTATGACAAGGAAACAAATCAAATAATTAAGGTAAACAATGATATTTATTCCTAATTTAAAATTATCGCTATGCCTTTTAGTCCCGAATCCCGATATAACTTTTGAAGAATTTTGATGCGTCCGTAATACGAGAACCAGGTTTTTTATAACAGACAATTTTAAGAAAATTCTAGGAAAAAGACGCGATAGTTTGACCGGGGAGGCCGTACGAGCAACTTGTCTATACTTGTCTATTAGAGGAAAGATTTGTTTGTTTTTCTGCAATGAATAGGCTCCGTAACTACTGAACCGATTACAAAAATCATTCACCATTAGAATACTCTGTTATTCCGGAGAAACATCGACTATATTTAATGATGTAGTTTCCACGAGAACGTGATCTACATGGGTAAAACTGCGTGCAAGTATCGAGCCTATTACATATAATATATAAGTACCTATATATGGTATAATATGTAGGTACTTACGTACGATCCTTGAATGGATATGGTAAGTATTCAGTGAAATCATTTACAACGTAACTGACCTACCGTAACTACGGGGATTTTCCATTTCCTCTTATTTTTATTTATTTATTACTGAACTACTGCAAAACTTCTCGGATTATAACATTTAATACTGCGCTCGCCAACCCGCCTGCCAAGCGTGGCGAGTATTGGCAAACCCCCCCTCAAAATAGATAGTACAAACAACACACGGCCTCGAGTCCCCGGCGGCCCCGCTAGGCCTGGCTACGGTAGCGGTCATGGTATCGGCGGGGCCAGGGGTGCTAAGAATCCCCGGGAGACGAGTGGCTACCAATTTCACAGACGAACACTGGCCCTGGCAACACATAACGTGCGCACTTTGCGGACCGAGGAAAAGATTGTTGAGCTGGAAGAAGAACTGAGCAGGCTCAGATGGGATATTCTGGGGTTGTCTGAAGTCCGTAGAGAGGGACAGGACACGATGATCCTGAAATCTGGCAACCTGCTCTTCTACCGGGAGGGCGACCAACAGTCCCAAGGTGGTGTCGGGTTTCTCGTTCACAAGTCCCTCATTAACAACATTATTACCATCGACAGTGTGTCTAGCAGGGTGGCATACCTAACACTCAGAGTATCTGAAAGATACTTGCTGAAGGTCGTTCAGGTCTATGCACCGACCTCGGCACACCCAGATGAAGAAGTTGAGTGTATGTATGAGGACATCAGTAGGGCCATACATACTCATAAAACTCACTTCAATGTTGTTATGGGGGATTTCAATGCGAAACTGGGCAAGAGAAACGATGAGGACGAGTTGATAGTGGGGAACTTCGGTTATGGGCAACGGAACCTTAGGGGACAGAGGCTGGCTGATTTTCTGGAGAAAGAAGGATTTTATATGATGAATTCTTTCTTCCAGAAGCCGCCTCACAGGAAATGGACCTGGCTGAGTCCCAATGGTTGCACGAGAAATGAGATCGACTTCATCATGACCGACAAGAAACGGATTTTCAATGATGTATCTGCGGCGTGAAAACTGGTAGTGATCACTTAATAGTAAGAGGCACATTGAATATAAATGTTAAACTTGAACGGTCCCATTTGATGAAGTCTACGCTCCGACCTACTCGCGCTCAGATCGAAAACCCCGAGAGCTTTCAACTCGAGCTCTCAAATCGATTCGATTGTCTAGATGAAGACGCATCTGTGGACGAGATCAACAACAGGCTCGTAGAAACTGTCCATACGGTAGGGTCTCAGTTCTTTAAGGCTCGCCGTACCAGTAGAACTCAGAAAATTTCTAAAGACACCCTTAACCTATTGGGTGAACGACGCTCGCTAAGACTGCAATCTCCCGATGATGCTAAGTCACATAGGCAACTTAATAGGCGAATTAAGAAGTCCTTGCGACACGATATCCGTAGCTTTAATACGTCCCGTATTAAAGATACGATAGAGCGGAACCAGGGCTCCAAAGTGTTTGCAAGAGATATGTCTATTGGGCAAAGCCAGATGACAAAGCTGAAGAGGGATGATGGCAGTCTTGCGTCGACAAAAGCGGAAGTTTTAAGGGAAGTCGAAAAGTTCTACGGGCAGCTCTACGCTTCTATCACCAAGCCTGATCTTAGTGCGGCTACAGACCCAAGAGCCAAACTGACCCGACACTATACCGAGGATATCCCGGACATCAGCCTGTACGAGATAAGCATGGCCCTGAAACAGCTAAAGAACAACAAGGCGCCGGGTGAGGACGGAATCACATCAGAGCTCCTGAAAGCGGGTGGATTACCGGTACTTAAAGTCCTTCAGAAGCTCTTCAATTCCGCCTTGCTCGGAGGCATCACGCCTGAAGCATGGAACAAGGGCGAGGTGGTGTTGTTCTTTAAGAAAGGTGATAACACTTTACTAAGGAACTACAGGCCCATCTCGCTTTTGAGTCATGTCTATAAGCTGTTCTCCAGGGTTATTGCGAATCGTCTCGAACGAAGGCTTGATGACTTTCAGCCTCCCGAACAAGCCGGATTCCGAAAAGGTTATAGTACCGTAGACCACATACATACGCTGCGGCAAGTAATACAGAAGACCGAAGAGTATAACTTGCCGCTCTGTTTAGCGTTTGTGGACTACGAGAAAGCCTTCGATTCGGTTGAAACATGGGCCGTACTTGAGTCTCTCCAGCGATGCCGTATTGACTATCGGTATATCGAAGTGTTGAAATGTTTGTATAGAAACGCCACAATGTCGGTCCGAGTACAAGAACAGAGTACGAAGGCGATTCCACTAAAAAGAGGCGTAAGACAGGGAGACGTTATTTCTCCGAAACTGTTTACGACCACTTTGGAAGACACCTTCAAACTTCTGAATTGGAAAGGACTAGGCATCAACATCAACGGCGAATACATCACTCACCTTCGATTCGCTGATGATATCGTGGTCATGGCAAAGTCGATGGAAGAACTCAGTACAATGCTCGAAGACCTCAACCGAGTCTCCCAACGGGTAGGTCTTAAAATGAACATGGACAAGACGAAAATCATGTCTAACGTCCATGTTGTGCCTGCCCCTATAATGGTTGAGAATACGGTTCTTGAAGTTGTTGACGCATATGTATACCTAGGACAGACAGTCCAATTAGGTAGGTCCAACTTCGAGAAGGAGGTCAATCGCCGAATTCAACTCGGATGGGCAGCGTTCGGGAAACTTCGCAACGTCTTTTCCTCCAATATACCTCAGTGCCTGAAGACGAATGTCTTCAACCAGTGCGTGTTGCCAGTGATGACCTATGGATCCGAAACGTGGCCGTTTACTATAGGCCTTATGAACAGGCTCAGAGTCGCTCAACGAGCTATGGAAAGGGCTATGCTCGGGGTTTCTCTACGAGATCGAATCAGAAATGAGGAGATACGTAGAAGAACGCGGGTTACCGACATAGCCCAACGGATTAGTTCGTTGAAGTGGCAATGGGCAGGCCATATAGCACGGAGAACAGATGGCCGTTGGGGCCGAAAAGTTCTCGAATGGAGACCGCGGATCGGCAAGCGTAGCGTAGGACGTCCACCTACTAGATGGACGGATGATCTGGTTAAGGCCGCGGGATCACGGTGGATGCAGGCCGCTTCTAACCGCAACAACTGGAGATCTATGAGGGAGGCCTATGTCCAGCAGTGGACGTCCTACGGCTGAAATGATGATGATGATACTGCAACATGCATTTTGTGAGTAAACTGTGTAGCGACCACATAAAAAGCACACAATTAACAGGATCATAATTAGGTTTCATAATTATATTAAATTCATTAATTTTAGCATATTATATTGGTTTAATGAATCTCTTGCATTATGTATATTATTTTTAAATGGCGTTGAGACCATTAAAGTTGTAGCACACAGTTGAAACTTAATAAGTAGGTATATTTTAAACTCATTTCATTTTATCTATAGGTACTGATAGATAAAGCTGAACAGTTTGTTTGATTTTTGTTTGCTTGAACGCGTTAATCTCAGGAACTACTTGTCCAATTTGAAAAATTCTATCATTGTGTTAGAGAGCCAATTTATCGAGGCTATATTAACTACACTCGGTGCCAAACATAACGGGTCAGTCACAAAAATTGAAATACCTCCAGAACTGTAAAAGTTAGATCAATGAAATAAAAAACAGAATAAAGAATTTTTAGTTGCGCTTCTAATAGCATATTATTTAAACTGGTTGATGAAAAAAACTTCATTAGAAAAAAATAAATAAAAAATGACTATTTTTAAAAACAATATTTTTGTTTCATGTTATTATGGATGCTTTCCATTTCTATTCTGTCACAAAAAAAATATCGTGAACGTCTTCCACGTGCATAATTATTATTCTGTGAGGTGAAGCATGGCAGTCACGCTAGAGGAATGTACCAGAATCCTAACTTTTTTGGGACTTGGGCGGAGCCAGCGTGAAACAGCCAGAAACATTGGTGTATCTTTGTCGACTGTTCAGCGGGTAGTCCAGCGGTACCAAGAGACCGGATCACACCTTAGAAGACCAGGAAATGGCAGACCAAGATGCACAACGGCCAGGGAAGACAGACAACTGGTGGCTACAATGCTCCGAAATCGTTTTCAAACTGCTGTTGGTCTAAAAACTCACTTTATTCGCTTTGGAGGTGGCAATTTAAGCGCTCAAACAGTAAGAAGACGTCTTGCTGAAGCAAATTTGAAACCATTGAGGCCCGCAAATGGCCCCAAACTGGAACGGGGACATCGAATTGCAAGACAGAGATACGTGCGCGAGCACCTAAACTGGACACTAGACGATTGGTCTAGGGTAAAGTTCACGGACGAGTCTAAATTCATGCTTTATAAGCATGATGGTAGGCAGTTGGTGTACAGAAGACTAGGGGGGCGCTTCCATCAAGCGTGTGTGGAGGAAAAAGTGGCGTACGGTGGAGGCTCCGTACAAGTTTGGGCTGGGATTTCTGCTGAGGCCGAGCTGGTACTCATTCAAAATGGAACTCTAAATGCAGAGAGGTACGTGGAAGAGATCCTCAATGAACATGTAGGTCCTTTCATGGCCAGGATGGACCGGCATGGCATATTAATGCATGATAATGCGCGTCCCCATACCGCCAGAATTGTACATGACTACCATGAAGAGGTCGGTATCGAACTCATGCAGTGGCCAGCGCGAAGCCCGGACTTAAACCCCATCGAGCACGCCTGGGACGAGCTTCAGAGATGCGTGAAAGGTCGAAACCCCCCACCAATCACGCTTCCCGAGCTCAAACAAGCACTGGTGGAGGAATGGGAAGGTATTCCTCAGCACCGGCTCCGAAATTTGGTGTACAGCATGCCTAATCGCCTGGAAGCTGTCAGAAGAGCTCGTGGAGGCAATACAAAGTATTAAATGAAGAAAGTGATGAAAAACAGCAAAAAAACAATCATAAAAAAATGTAATCTTAAGAAAAATATGACTACTTTAGTTTTTTTTTAATTTAGAGATTAATATTGTGGATGCAACTAAGTTTTATTTTATTTTTTATCTGTATAATTAAATTCTCAATTGAACAGTCTTCGTTTCATTAGGATGGCATACGTAGTTCGGGAGATATTCGGGTTTATGTGACTGACCCGTTATTTTTGGAACCGAGTGTATGTACCTATGTATTCCTGCGGTGATTGGAGTTACGCGGATGAAACCGCTCGCGGAAGCTAGTTTAGCTTTATAATTTAAGCTGTAGATTGGCACCGATCTAGTAAAATATTTACTAAGTGATTATTTATATATTTTAAGTATCTTTAATACACAATGTATTTTTTTAATTCACGATACTTTTTCTCCAAGTGCTGGTTTTTACTTTGCACAGCAGGTAAGCATTGCCATTCAACGGGGTAATGCTGCCAGCATTCTGGGAACCTTGCCAAGTAGATTAGATTTAGAATAGTAATATTTTATAATTTATTTTTTTATTTTAAAATTAGTTACATTTAGTTGTATAGGTATATGTATTTTATTCATTAATTTAATACACACATACATAAATCATGTCATATCAATTGTTTCGGTAGCTTCGATTACGTAAATTTTGCAATAAGCAGACGAAGATGAATCGCAAAAATATACAAAAAAATAATCGTTTTACCTAAAAAACCCATAGGTAGTCGCTTCTTAATGCACTATACGTTTAGGAGCAATTATAGCGTGCTATCAACCGTGGTGTTATTGTTGTTAGACAGGTATGTAATCGCTCTGCCATGCCAGTCATTTTTTTCGATCTAATTGTTACTAAACTCTTATTTTAACAATATCAAATAGGCGCTAACATACCTAGTACCTAATTGGGTAGTCTGTTTTATTTCTCATACTACTTCGTATTCAGAAATTAATGATTTTAGACAGATCAGCCATAAATCTCCTCCTTCGTCTAGATTTATGTTATGTTCTAATTATGTATCAAATAAACTAAAAATAGCCATTTGTCTGGGAACTTAGCTAAAACTCTATTCACGGATACAAAACACAACCATAGGTACTCAGGACGACTATTTCTGGTACATACAAATAATTGATCCAGGTGGGAATCGAAAACATCGACATCAAGTCTCAGAAGAAACTAGGTACTAGGTAGGTATATAATCACTGAACCGCTCGTGCAGTTAGTTATAAAAGTAGGTAAACTGATACCACATTTGTTATCTATCCAGGTGGGAATCGAAAACATCGACATCAAGTCTCAGAAGAAACTACTAGGTATATAATCATTGAACCACTCGTGCAGTCAGTTATAAAAGTAGATAAACTCATACCACATTAGGTAATTGTTATCAACAATACAGTCAATTTTATACCAGAATACATTTGAAACACTAAATAATCCTAGCACTACTAATGTGCGAAGAACGTCATCAGGTAGTAATATTAAGTCGAATAATGCACATTGTAAATCAATTAATTCGATTACATTTGTGCCGAGCGTCATAACAAGCAAAGTAAAAGTGTCCACTTTTACTTTTAAGGCGATGATACCGTTATAAACATACACACTAAAAGTGAATTCGTCATCGTTGTTGTGAATGACCCTGACTTGATTTTAATTAATGGTTAACTAAACCTTGCGTGTACCAAAGCGTATCACAAACATTACTGTCTTTTTATACAAACACATTTTCATTTATGGCTTTTGAAATATTTTTGTACTTTATAATATCGGTAGATAAACATGTATTCTATTTTTATTAATAGGAAGTAGGTATATTTAGCTTTAAAACTTTATCAGTCATAACGCTGAATATACGTTAATCCGATATACTAATGAAGCTGGTTTTATTGTAATTATCATATTAGATAATAATAATAAAAAAAAAGTTTATCTAATATTCAGCTTTAATATTGTTAGCATAAGAATCATAATGCTTATTGGTTTGCATAAATTATAATTAAACTTAGCGACATTAAACAATCATCTAGGTGAAGTAGGAAATAATAATAGTTGTACTCACAAAAGATATCCAAACTAGTAAATTCAGTTTCCAGGCCATAACGATGCACTAGAGGCACTCAGAACATATTTTGTTAACTAATCCGACCACAACGGGTAATGGTCATTTAATAATTACATATCGTACGGCGACAATATTTATGTATAAAGTATGACGTAGGCATATGGTTGGAGCGAAACACCGATATCGATTAACCGACACGTTTACCTGTTTTCGCGGACGGATGACAACTGACCGTTCTGCCGGCTGGCGACCAGTCTCGATGCTTGAGACAAACATTAAGTGAAACCAATATTGTAAGAACCTCACATTTTCTTTATAAAACCCGCTTGACTTGTAAGGCGCCAATTAAATATAGACATTAAGGGTCTTGCTTTATTTGTTGCAATTATATGACGTTTTGTCCTACTGTTCTCCATCTCTGGTAATATATACGAACGGTGACCTATATAGGTATATCAGTAGCCTTCATATGTACCCGGGTAGTTCTGTAGTAGTGGGAACCTCCACAAACAATATAGCTTAGGTATCCTTACGCGATGAATCGTCAGCCTGTATAACTTCCTCTGCTCAACATGAACCTTTATAGGCTGAACATAGTCACCACGCTTCGCAGGTGGGTTGGTAACCGCAGTATGACTTAATAACACACACACAATAGAGATATTGATATAACAATCGGGACCAACGGCTAAACATGCTTTCCGAGGCACAGAGAAAGAATTTTTCTTATACTTGGTCGTGAAAACTCTGAGAAAAACTACTAAAAATTTCAGTGGAATCTTCTTTGTTAAATAAATATTTTTGGTGTATATATTTCTAAATTAGTAGCGTTTTAAACAACTCACTCCTAAATAGTACTTTCACATTGAAATAATCAAAATTTTATAATACGCTTTTTACATAATTTATCTTTGCCAAATCGGTTAAACTTGTTTATAGAAAGATCTCTTACATTATTAAGAAGTTGGTTGCAGAAGATTAGTATTAACATGGATGTGCCGCTTTTTTATAAAACTATCAATATTCTTATGTATATGAAAACCTGATATATGTTATAAGGTTTTCATATACATATTGTGATGCGACTGTAAAAATATTTGTCCCCTTATATTTCTCCCGTAGGGACTCACGGATCAAGATTAAATATGGTCCTTATGTCTCGATTCTGTAGTATAAAAATGGTGTCACCGTCCGTACAGTTTCCCAGATAAGAATCCCATAAGACATTAGGCTATGAAAATTATTAAAATAAACCCCATTTTAGCGGTATCTACATCAGTAAGTCGTATCATTGTTTTAACAGCATAAGACGCAGAGTTAAGTTTAACTGACAGTTCTTCAGTCAGGAAAACTTGCAATTGCAATTTGGAGTCAATTCCTAAAAAGATACTTGAATCCACTGACCCAATACTATTTATTTGTACATTCGTATCAACTTGTTTAACAATAGGAGAAGAAAATTTAATTAATTTAGTTTTGTTTTAATTTAAAAGAAGATTATTAATTTTCAACCAATGCACTACCTACTTTGAGACCGCATTGTTTCTTCGGCATAGTTGCCTAGCTGTCTACTTATTTTAAAATTTTGTTTAGCTCACTATTATATAAGGAGTCTTCAAAAGAAATGCCGTCCCTTTAACAGTAGTATCATGTATACCTACTGATTTCATTACGTAACAAAAATTGCATTAAAATAATATACTACCAGCCTTGGGTGACTGCCCTCACTTTGCTCTGCATATTGGGGATACGTTTCTTTAACATGTATTTTTTTATTTATTTTTGGTATAAAAAAATGAATATTTTTTCGTATAGTCTTAAATGTATACGATAAGGCATAATATTAATTTATTAAATATTTTCTTAGAAATATCCGGGTTTAAAGTAAATAAGCCTTATAAAGTATATATTTATTTAGATAATTATCGATATTTATTACATGAATGTATGAATCACATCTCTATATTTAAGAAGAGTTTGTGGGTTTGTTTCCTTGAATGCGCTAATCTCACGAACAATAGGTTCGATATGAAAAATTATTTCGGTGTTAATTAGTACTGTAACCAATTGATTACAGTTATCGATTCTTTAATCAAATATTCCGATTTTATCTAAAAAAAACATGTATTTAAATATAATTTTATTTGATTTATGGAAAATGGTTTGTCAATTACTAAACCTTAAAGCTACTGCCAAAGGGATGGCATATAGTATGGAAAACCAGACATCTTAACTTCACTTCTTCCTCAACTGGGCTTTCTCTAAACAGACCTTGACAAGCCAGGTTCGTTGAGGGATATTGCCATTGCAGCATGGCATTGGTGATCGCAGTAAGATTGAAGGTAACTTTGAGCTGATAGATACTGCTGTCCATCCATAATTTTAGTAGTCTCTTACAACACCCATGGGAAGATATGGGGTGGTCTATTCCTATTAATACCAAACAATCTTATGTTTTTTTAATTTAACGAAAGATTTTCATGGCCTTCGTGTCTTAACCCACTTTTACGACGGCACGGGTTTCTCATATAGTGTTAGATAAATATAAATATATAATGTACTTAAAAATGCAACATTAAACACTAAACCGTTATTTGAAGCTAACTAGATTGAGAATGGCGCTAGTGCGTTTCCGCTTTATTCTCTATATATCTATTAAAGGGTTGCCAACCACAGTTGAAAAAAAAACTAGGACTTAAATTAAAAAAAAACAATATAGATCTTTTAAAAATAGGACCCAGTAATAGAGTAGCAAAATGTTGTATTTTTTTTTATATGTTAAGTAAAAAATAAATCTTGCAATAATAGAATTGGCGCGCAAATTTTTAAATAGGTACATGACTTTATGGTCCCTGATTGCAACAGTGTACCCGAGCCCCTCACCAACGGCGGACGGAGGAGTACCCGGCGGGTTTTAGTGGGGTCCTCTCCTCGTGGTATGGTCGGCATACCAACGCTATGGAGAGGGAACGCTGCAGCGGTGGAGGGGATGCGTAAAGGCTCCCAGGACAAAAGAAAAGGTACATGACCTTATCAGCGTGCTTTAAAAACCCAAGACGCTGCTTAGAAACTATCCAGGACTTCCCAGGACATTGGGACTTGGAAAACAGGACGGTTGGCAACACTTATCTATCATCATCTCAACTATCAAATATGTAAAGTATTTAATACGTCGTGTTTTATTTTCAGGTATTTTTATTTCTTTGTCGTCGCTAAATATAGTTGATTTAATTAATACTTTACAATATTCAGAAAAAACCCTAGGGTCAATGTTAATAGGAACTTGAAATCTATAAATACTACACCAGTACCATCCAAGGAAATTCCCACTTGGAATTTTTCCGCGAGTTACTCAGATCCTGGTATTTACATCTTTAAATTGCAGGAATGTCTTTATTTATAGTAGGATCTCTTTTCTGAAGTTTATATTAAACTCCCCATAAGAACTTCATAATTAAATATTAGCGGTATTTGGCTCGCCTTAAATCTCGGAGGTCGTGGAGTCGACAGGAAATCTTTGTGTAAATTCTAAGATTTCCGGGTTTGGTTATTTGTGGGACTACCCTCTGTGCCTCGGAAAGCACGTTAATCCGTTGGTCCTGATTATTATAACATCATCTATAATATAGTAATACAATACAATAAAACTAATATAGTATAATAGCAAGGAACGGGCAGTAGCGTTTCCTTGTGTCGTACAACATAATACTGCGGTCACCAACTCCATCTTGCGGTCACCAACTGCCAAGCGTCGTGACTATGGCAAATACCCTCCCTCGGGAGGAGGCCCATGTTCAGCAGTGGACGTTATACGGGCTGATGACGATGATTGTTATTCATAGCTTGGAGCTTAACAAGAACTTGGTCTGCAACTACATCTCGTATATTTAAACAAAACCGTAAACAAACTTGGTATTTTCCTTGTTTGATGCATTTACGTCAGTCAACGAAAAAACAAACTGAATATTAAAAGAAGGCCCATTTTCGGAAGGGCCTAATTAAAACATACTACTATACCTTTTCTCGCCTTCCCGTAAGTACTTCATAATTAAATAGCGTAGGTTATATGCTATCCTTGATAAATGTCCTATCTAACACTCAAAGAATGTTTCATATCGGACCAGTAGTTTTTGATATTATAACGTCCAAGCAAACAAACAAACTCTTCAGCTTTATCAATTATTATAAAACTATAAATGATTTTTTATTTAATTAAATTAAAAATGATACAGTTTTTATCATTTTATGTTCAATTAATGGCTATCGGTAGCAGTAAGTCGCTGAACTGTAACCAGAAATAGAACTCATCGTGTTGTTTAAGTTTTGTTCATATTGTATTATTCTTAAATTGTTGATGTTTTAAATCTATCTTATATAGTGTACGGCATCACGGGTGGCGGTTGACTGGTGGGAAATGTGGGTGGCCAATGAGTTTACTGGTCTAATCTTCTTGACTTCCAGGTGTTACGACGTCTGCATGACATGTTGACCTTTTTTAGTGACCGCGGCTCAGGGCGGTCGCTGGCGATGAGATTTAGGGGTTATGACTTTTAGTATTTAAGGGGAGTGCTGTGCAATTGTCGCTCTACTTTACTTCCTATAGGCAATTGACCAAACTGTGCCCAGCTATTGCAAAACTCGTCGCTTAAAACATTAGTAGTGAACTGATCGGCTGGACATGTTGCTGCGTACCTAACCATTGCAGTGTTGCTTCAATTCTCGTGACGTATTACGTCATGCCCATAGTACAAAATATGATGGTTATTCTCCGGGATATGAATGGTTTACCGCCTGAAAATATAAGAGAACTCCTTCCCTAGTGCGGACTCACGTAATCCACGCGAATAGTCGGTTTCGAGATGTAGTAAATGTTCGATGTTGATGGAATTACAAGATTCAGTTTGTATAAAATGTAATGAGTATTAACGTGTTTTCAATTATTACTAATAGGGATGCAACGATACCGATACGATAATCGTATATCGGCGATTATCGTAAACCTTTACGATCATTCGTTATCGTAAATATTACGATACGATATTTCTACGATACATTTATTTCAAAATTCTGGCTTTATACCTTGGGTCCACCAAGGTATAAAGCCAGAATTTTCAGAAAATTTAGCTGTGACACTATCAAGGACTATTTATGCCAAGAAATAAATGCCTCAGCTACAAGCAGAACATATGTACAAGGCCTTACTGAACCAATGGCTAATCATACTATTACTAATCAACCGTCTACTTCGAAAGGGACCATATGGAATATATGCAAAAGCATTATCACAGACAAAGAATTTGATGATCCACTGTCAAATTTTGCTTCAAGTGAGTACTGAATAACTTATTCACAACCTTTTTTTACTTACAAATTACACAGTTAAAATTGACAGTTTAATAAATTGCTGTAATTTTTTTCAGATGACACCATTCAAGAAGAAATTAAAAACTATTTGAAAACTACTAATTTAGAGATGGACGCTAGTGTTGCTGACTATTGGCACAATAAAGCTTCAGAGTATCAACATTTGAAAAGGATAGCATTGAAATATTTATCCCTTAAACCTGCAACGGTGCCATCTGAAAGACTATTCTCCACAGCAGGACTGATACACAGTGATGAGAAAAACTTAAAAATGTTGTGTTTTCTGAATAAGAATTTGCCAGTAATAAATTAAGACTACAATTAAAATTAATTAATAGTCAGTAAATGTAACAAATAGTAACAATTTAAAATATAAGTTAATGATGAAAATTGATAAAATTAATAAATATATTGTTTAAAATGCATAACTTTTTTTATACTTATACTTTACTTAGTCTTACAATAATAACATACAACAAAGCTTCCAATAAATTCATCAAAATTGTATTAAACAAATATCGTAATGCATTCGTATCGTAATTCGTTATCGTATTTGGCCATTACGATGTATTCGTCATTTGTATTGGTATCGTAATAGCCGTATCGTTGCATCCCTAATTACTAACTTACTTATGCATAATTAGTTACTACACTACAATACTCTAATTAGTAATTATAAAATTATAAATAACTACTAATAAGTCCATTGGTTTAATGTTAATAATCTACTTTTAAATAAAAATAAAACCAAAGTCATTAAATTTTCTACACCTAATGTGAAACAAATTGATACAAATGTGCAAATAAACGGTATTCGGTTGGAGCCAGTAGAGTCAACTGTCTTTTTGGGAATAACTATTGACTCCAAATTGCAATGGGGCCCACATATTGCGAAGCTATCAGGAAAACTTAGCTCTGCGGCCTATGCTGTTAAAACTATGAGACGACTCACTGATTTGGAGACTGCTAGAATGGTTTACTTTAGTTATTTTCATAGCGTAATGTCTTATGGGATTCTTCTCTGGGGAAACTGTGCGGACATTGACACCATATTTGTACTGCAGAAACGAGCTGTAAGGTCCATATATAAACTTGGTCCGAGAGTTTCCCTACGGGAGAAATTCAAAGAGACTAATATTCTTACAGTCGCATCACAATATTTATATGAAAACCTTTTATATGTTCATAAGAATATTGATAGTTTTAAGAAAAAAAGCGACACTCATAATGTTAATACTAGATCTAAGCATAATCTTGTTTTACATGCCACACGTCTCCACAAAATTAGAAATTCTTTTATGGGGCAATGTATACGCTTCTATAACAAACTTCCTAATAATGTAAGAGATCTTTCAACAAACAAGTTTAAACAATATGTCAAAGATAAATTATTATGTAAAAAGGCTTATTATAAAATTTCTGATTATGTTAATGACAAAACTGCTTGGGAGTGAGTTGCTCTGAAACAATACTGCTTTATTAATAATTGTAAAATAAAATTTATTTAAAAAAAAAGGATTCCTCTGAGTTTCTTGCCAGTTTTTCTCAGAGTTGCCACGTCCAGAACTGGTGGTAGTAAAAGAAAGGGACGCATCATAAGAACATGATTTAAAATATCTTAAATGTGTCTATATGAATAAAGAATTTTTGACTTTGACTTTGATACATTTGGCATTTGACCTTTTTAGTTATTATTATTTACCATTCATTAAGAAAGGAAAGTTTTAGGAAGCCATAATTCCTCAATCTCACCGCCAGCTACTGCACTAAGCCGAGGATTAAGGCCCACGGGGTCGGCATCTTGCGAAGAACCATTTTACAAGGCTGGAGGAGCCTTACTCGCTTTTACGTCGTCACTAACTATATAAATGCCCATCCGAAAAAAATACATAGTTTTGCGCTATTATGACGGTAAGTGTCAGCACCGTAGTCTTTTGCGCTGAGTAATGCTGTCACCGCATTTATAGATAAAATATTATAATTTGTATTTCTATCGTAGTCCTTTCGAGTTGGACGACTTCCGTGCTTAAACTTCTAAATAAGTCCCTTCTATTTATTTTATAACGCAGAGAAATGAATTTAATATAACGCGGAGACGCTGTTCGAATAATTTATTGGAGAAAAGTTGGAATACTGTCTCTTAAATCAACTTATCTTAATCTAAATGTAGCCTAGTATGCCTGAGACGTTATCTTGCAGTGGAATTATAATGATAGAATTTATCTTGACAGTAAACAAGTAGCTATGTCAATAAGCCACTTTCGAGAGAAAGTCTTGCCAATTGGAATCTAAGTAAACCTGTTCTGTGTAATATTTTGGAATTTATAGCAAAGAGTTTCAAAAATATTTGGAGTCGCACTTATACCTACCCGGTATATATATATGTAAGTTGCATCCATGATGTAGAATACCAGCAATCTATAGGTTACATCGGTCGTGGTTGCCGATTTATCTTTGGAACTCATTATATTAATGAAGCTGAACTATCTTAACGTGTATCGAATAGGTACTAAGCGTGGTTACCTTTAAATACTCAAGTTTCTAAGTCAACGCAATTAGACGTATAATATCTAATATGGTGAATATTTAAGCCGAGGGAGCCCAGTAAAACTCGCATACACAGAAGAAATACGAGTACCTGGCTTTTACATAATAATATGCAGTTAGGTACAACATTTACACTTCCCTGTCACCTAGATCGAAAATGTTCAGTTTCCTACACCCTGGGCAAAAAACTAGATACACATGATGATAATCTAGTTTTAGTTTTTAGTGTATGACATGAAATACATACATTATTAATGCATGTATTTCATGCATGCTAATATACCCTTCCTGCCCTTACAATGACCATTGCTAAATATGAGTCGCCATCAAAAGGGCTTGTTTGTCATATTAAAGCGGCCGTAGCCCAATCGCTAGGGCGTCGGAGGTGTGATCTTGAGGTCGCCGGTTCGAACCTCACCCATTGCACTACCGACGTGAACCCACTCGTAACACAAGCATTTTAGCTTAGCACGAGGGGTTAACAAGAATACTAGTAGACTGCAAAAACTGTGATAGCAACCGTTCCCAAAAAAAAAGTCACCACGCTTGGGTGAAGGGTCACACATCGAATGAACCACACGAATGATAAGGTTAAGTTTAATCATCAACAGCCCGTATAATGTCCACAGCTGAACATCGGCCTCCTCTCGATGGGAGGTTTAGTCACAGGTTGGGGACCACAGTATTATGTTGTAATACACAGGAAAACGCTACTGCCTGAATCCTTGTAAACTATTGTCATAGATGATCTTATGCAGGCACGGAGGACCCTGAACCAAACAGACTCGGTAAGAAGTTCTTGATTATATACAAATATATTTTGTCGGGCGCGGGAATTGAACCTTTGAAACTTAAAATATTTAAACCGCAGGTTTGCAAGTCCCCGCTCCCTTCGAGGCCAACCCATGAAGAGTAGAGACGCCTCTTCACTCCAGGTGCCCCTATGACTGGTCAAATGGGCCATATTTAACAGTGTGGCCCAGGAGAGCCCGCGGCGCCAATTTGGCGGCGGGTGCCGCCAGAGCTGCGGATGGAGGAATGTCCGGGGGGTTTCAGTGGTGTAGGGTCCTTTCCTTGGTATGACTAGAATACCATGCTATGGAGAGGGCGAGTCCCATATACCCATTCGCCGGCGTAGGAGCGCTGCAGCGCCGGAGGGGAAGCGTAAATGCATTTTCCCCCAGGACATCAAAAAAGAAAAAAATGGTTGGCAAGTAATAAAATAAAAGACACTTATTATTAAATGTGTACAAAGCGTTTTATTTAACATTCTAATGTACTTATAAGTTATTATTGATTAAAACAAATACTTAGGTTTATCAATATTCAATCTCAATTACTCCATTGTAATCTATTCAATCACAAATAATGTCCGTACTTAGCCATTTAAAATGATTTATCAATCAAAGTTCATGAGCCTGTATAAGGTCCACAGTTGAACATAGCCGTGTGGTTTCACGCTTAAAAAAGACCAGCCCATCGTCGCGTCGTTGCGCGTGCGAAAGTCGCTATGTGTTATTTCGTTATTTTCGGTTTTTTATGCAGTTTGAATCGTTATTTCAATACACACATGCTGTAAAAATAGCCATGTGATAAATGCAATATTTAAAGAGTTACGGAATGTACCTAGCTATGTGACATTCATACATCGAAAGTTCCATATAAATACGCTAAGTGTTATATATTTCACATAGCCAAAATAAATTGACTAAAGCTAAATCAAAATTTCGCCCGATATGTGCTTTACTGCAAATAGCGAGTTTTTTAAGTTTAGACTAGCTCGCTCGATCACAAAACGCACAGGTCGTGTATATTTACGACTCGAATAAATATCTCTTTATGTCAAATTTGCCTCATCATGTTTAATTTTGGCATTATTAATAATGTTATCTTTTCAAAAGTAATCTAAAACTACGTCAATTTGTTAGATGTAATAAAGTAAAAGTAAATTATTTGAATACTCTGGGATTTTTTTTTTTAATCTTTATATAAAGATTTAAAAAAAAAATACCCAGAGTATTCATTGGGTATTTTTTGAAAAAATGAGATTTTTGCGTCTCGTGTAAAGTGTGTAAAAACACATCTATAGCGATTATGGAAAGCGCAGCGACGCCATGTTCTCCCATGGGTGTCGTAAGAGGTGACTGCGAGATGCTTGAGCTGCTGCTGATACTGCAGCTAATGGAAAGGTAGCAGCATTTATCAGCTCAAGGTTAGTAACCATTTTACCGCGATCACTAATTCGCCTGCCAAGCGTGATCATTATAATGGCAATATCTCTCAAAGACCCAGGCTTGCCAAGGTATGATAAGAGGAGGCATATGTTCAGCAGTGGATATAAACAGGCTGGTGAAGTGAAGAAGAAAGAAACAAATATTGTGACGTGTTGGCGAACGAAGTAAGTTTATTATTTTTTTGACGCTGTCAGTTGTGCTGTCACCTTTTCTCCGGTATGGTGACAGCTGTCTTGGTTGGTTAAGTGATACCAAAATATAACAACTTTATCAGTAGATCAAGTATAGTAATTAGATACTTTAGTAAAGGGAAAAAAACCCTTTTTTTCTATACAAAAAGTAAAATGATATTGAAATACAAGTCAAAGTTTAAAAAGAGTCGGTTTTGGTGAAATGAAATCTATTTGTTGACTAACATATTAACTATATTATTTGAAACTGCATGCTGTTGTCTAACCTATTGTTAACATATATTTTGATATTATTGTTGACATAATAATATTTTATGTGTAATATATTTAAAAACAAAATGTTAATAAACTTATTAAGAACAAGCTGTCTTTCACGATTCTACTCAGCCCTTTTTCCTATTGTTTTTTTTTAAATTATATTTAATGTCTGTAATATATAGGTATAGTTAGAGGTGTTTTTGCTACAATAGGCATGAAGAAAAAAGAACTATTTAGTCCGTGAGTTAGATTACCAAAAAATATTGGACTGACGGACTAATTTTATTTTTTTAGTCTTAATGCCTATTCAAACTAACATTAGACTTTGACAAGTAAGTACCTACTTATATATATATATATATATATATATATATATATATACATCTTGAAGGACATGTTGCGTCATACATGGCGTTATTTACCGATGATGCTGCGTCCGACTGACTTCGTGCGTCTGGAATACGGACGCAAGATTGACCGACCCTCATTTTTAGCCCAAGTGTCCCTTATGATCATTAGAAAGCAAGGGCGAAAAATTCGCATGGACGTAATTCCATCACTACAATGCCTTTTAGCGTATAATATAGTTCCGCCATCGTCCGACTGAAATTTGGAGGGCACTAGTGTTCAGCGTATAATTTACCACGTATACTTTGAGTTCAGTTCACCGATCTTATCGTGTCCATTGAATATCGTACTTAATATGTAAAGTTTTTATCATGTTTTCGTGACAACAATCTTGCGTCTCTTAAATATCCTTAAACGGGCACTAGGTACGGTGTCTGAGGGGCCCATTCGGGGTACACGAGGGACGCATGGCGCGGGGCGCGGGGCGGCGGGCTTCAGCGCGCTCGCGTGCCGAAGTTTGTTAACAAACAGACATGTGCCGGCCGTGATGTAAGCTTGTCACCAAAGTGAATTATTTGCAAGTGTGTTAAAAGTGGTTATTTATTCAAAGGTATTAACTTCAAAGAATTACAGTGCACGATTATTTAGAAAGCAACAAAATTAAAATTTAATTGTTTTATATTACGATATGCCTTTTATTCCGTATATTCACCTGCATAAATATGACTAGGTACTATTATATTATTCGTACCATGAAACTTCCTCTTTCTACCTTTGAACCTACATGTTCACACCAGCCTGTGCATCTGAGCTAACCTGTTTATACATACTTACCTGTCCAACTCCGAACTTACCTGTTCACACCAGTCTGTGCCTCTGAGCTTACCTGTTTATACATACTTACCTGTCCAACTCCGGACTTACCTGTTCACACCAGCCTGTGCCTCTGAGCTTACCTGTCCAACTCCGGACTTACCTGTTCACACCAGGTAAGTCCGGAGGATATTTTGACATATAATCTACTACAATAAGATACTTATTTCCTTTAAAATCAAAGAAATCTATACCAACTTTATTCCATGGCAACAATTTATAATCATGATGAAGTAATGGCTCTTTAGTATTATTTTTTCTGTATGATAGACAAACTCTACATTTACTTACATATTTCTCTATATCACTACACATATGTGGCCAGTAAACTGCTGTTTTGGCTAAACGAATGCAACTATTAATTCCTTGATGACCATTATGTATCAACTCAAGAATATACTGTCTCATTGAATCTGGTATAATAATGTTATTACCCTTAAAAAGAATATTATCAATAACATGAATTTCACTTTTAATTGAAAAATATGGTTTGAAATCTTGACTAAGTAACCTTTTGTGCTCAGGCCATCCTTTTTGACAATAATTAATAACTTGCCTTAATATCTTATCTTTAATAGTTAATTCTTGAATTTCTTTTAGTTTTTTAGGACTGACTGACAGACCGGACATAAGTAAATTAACATGTAAATCTAAGTCTTGATCAATATCCAATAATGATTGCTCAGGCAAGGCACATCTTGACAAAGTGTCAGCTATGTAGAGATACCGACCAGGTTTATACACAATATTGATGTCATAAGGTTGTAGTCTCAACATTATCCGCTGTAACCTAGGTGGAACATCCTGTAATGCTTTCTTAAATAAAGTTATCAATGGCTTATGGTCAGTTTCAGCAGTAAATTGCTTGCCATATACATATTGATGAAATTTAGTACAACCATATAATACTGCCAATAACTCTTTCTCTATCTGAGAGTAATTTTGTTGACATTTACTTAGCGACGCTGATGCATAAGCAATTGGCTGTTTACCATGGGACAAGACGGCACCCATCGCTTCTTTAGACGAATCCACTGACAGCAAGATGTCCTTATTAGGATCATAATAAGTGAGAACTGGTGCAGAACATATTAACTTTTTTATGACATTAAATTCAGACTCATGTTGTTCTGTCCAATTCCAGACTACATTTTTTGAAAGTAAAGACCGCATATTAGTTGTTTCTTGTGATAAATTCTTAATAAATGGACCTAAATAGTTAACCATGCCCATGAAACGTTGTAATTCCGTCACACTGGTAGGACTAGGCATTTTACAAATAGCTTCTACTTTAGCTTTATCAACTTTGACTCCCTCGGAATTAAAAACATGACCTAAATACTTAACTTCTTGTTGACAAAATTTTGATTTTTCTTTATTAAATTTAATGTTGCATTCACGGGCCCTATGTAAAACCTTTTCCAGTCTCTCATTATGTTCCTCTAAAGTACTACCATAACATAAAAAATCATCACACATTATTGCGACTCCATCTAAATCTTTAAACCTTTTTGCCATCTCTCTTTGGAATATTTCAGGCGCAGCATTTATGCCAAAAGGCAGACGATTGAATCGATATCTCCCAAAGGGAGTTATGAAAGTGCACAGCTTTGATGCTGTTTCTGATAGACGGAGCATCCAATAACCTTTGTTAGCATCTAAAGTTGAGAAATATTTAGCACCGTTCAATTTTGACTTTATCTCGTCTAAGGTAGGGAACTGATAATGAGCTCTCATTATAGCCTTATTTAATTTTCGAGTATCCATGCAAACACGTAACTGGCCATTCTTTTTTGAAACTAAAACTAATGGACTCACCCATGGGGTTGGCTCTTGAACAGGACATATCACACCACTTTTCTCCATGTTGCTTAACTCTTTTTTCAGAGCAATTTGCAGATTGAATGGGACTCTTCTACAGATATCAATAGATGGTGTGATATCTGGTTTCAAAGTAAAATTACACTCAAAATCTGTTAGACAACCAAGACCATCAAAAAGATCACTATACTTAGACATAATGTTTTGATTAAAGTTCTTCACATTTTCACTGATGTTATCGTTAAAAGACACAGAATTAATTTTCTTTATTAAATTTAATTGTTTACTAGACTCTCTACCAATAATGTTTTGACAATTTAACTCAACAATGTGGAACCATAGATTATAATCCTTATTTTTATGGATGACCAGAATATTACATCGACCTACAGTTTGAATTATTTCTCCACTAAATGTTGAAATTGTATGATTACTTTTCTTTAATTCAGAAATAGAAATACCCAAATTTTTGAAAGTGTTATATGACATTATGTTAGTATCTGCTCCTGAGTCTAATAAAAACTTAACATTATTATTATTAATTTTTAAATCTATTACCCATGGTTGATCTTGTTTTAAACTTACATTATTAACACAATAAATGGCACCTAGAAATAACTTTTTGGACTCATCACTATCATTATTTGTCTCTAATACTCTAATTGACTTGAATCTACAATGTGTTGCAAAGTGGTTAAACTTTTTACATTTATGACATTGTATACCCATTGCAGGACACTTATACTTGTGTGTTTGACCACAACGACCACACTTGGACTGAGACTTTGAACGGCTTCTGTTGTTAGGATGATTACTGCTTCTACTATTCGATCGATTACGACTGGTGTGTGATGACTGACTGGTGTGCGATGACGACTTTGTTTGCTGGACCTGTCCGACAAAATTGTTACTCGACTGCTCTAAGACTTTGGCCTGACGTTTTGTTTCTTCATATGTTTTGGCCAATTCCACTACCGCATCCAAGGTTTTTGGAGATTCATTCAGAATTTTCTCTTTTAGGTATTGATTATGACTATTCAAATTGAGACTAAAAATATCTCTTAATAAATTTTCTCTCAGGGCTCCAAATTCACATTGATGACTGATGTTTTTTATGTCTGTCAGATAATCGTCTATACTTTCATCAGTTCCTTGACGTCTGTTGAACAGCCTGTGTCTCTCCATCGTGACATTGACTTTGGGCATAAAATATCTTTCAAAATGATTCAACAAGGCGTCATAACTTATAGTATCGATGTCCACATCAAAGGAATAAAATATGTTTAGCGCTTCAGCACCGATGAATTGCAATAAAATTGCTACTTTCCTTTGATCCGTTTCTGACTCCAGCTTGTTCGCCCTTAGATATATTTTAAGTCTATTTGCCCAATTCTTCCACGTGAGCGGCATGTTATTACTTTTCAAGTCTAATTTCTCCATTGCTCCCACTAATGGCGGCGACAGAGGCGTCGGACGCGATGCAGTTATTTCTTCTGTTTTTAAGTCTTTGCTCATTTTCTGTTTACTTCTGACACCATGTTATATCTTGTATTGTAAATAAAGTAGACTACACGTTACTGAAGACTTGTTTATTATCTTAATTATATTATTACATAAGACTGACACCCTGACTACAATATGGACCAGACGGAAGTCTCTGTGGAGTATCCAGTGTTGCCAATATATTCTTACCACACACTTACCTGTTTATACATACTTACCTGTCCAACTCCGAACTTACCTGTTCACACCAGCCTGTGCCTCTGAGCTTACTTGTTTATACATACTTACCTGTCCAACTCCGGACTTACCTCTTTCTAGGCTTGACACTAGACAAGAAACTTCAATGGAGTCCCCATATTTCTTGTCTCGCTGGAAAATTGAGCTCAGCTGCTTACGCGGTTAGAAAAGTACGGGAACTCACTAATGTAGAAACTGCATGTTTAGTCTAGTTTAGGTATTTTCACAGTATTATGTCCTATGGCATTCTGCTTTGGGGTAAAGCTGCTAATATTCAAAGCATTTTTATACTACAAAAACGTGCAGTTCGTTCTATTTATCAACTAAGTACGAGATTCTCCTTAAGAGACTTTTTTAAGGACATAGATATACTAACAGTCGCCAATATAATCTATGTCCGGCAAAATATTAACCTTTTAAACAAAAGAAGTGACATACACACAATAAACACTAGAAATAAGCATAAACTTTGCGCCGAATACCATCGCCTACAAAAAGTACACTCATCTTTTGTGGGATTAGGAGTCCGTATGAATAACAGAATACCTGTACACCTACAAGAGTTACCTTATGATAGGTTCAAGTCAACTGTTAAGAGGATTCTAATAAAAAGGGCTTATTATTCAGTAAACTACTATTTAAACGACAATAACGCTTGGTTGATCAGAGAAACACAGACAACATTGTAAACTCAGTTATTGAAACAGTTTAAACATTGTTCAACTAAAGGTTTAATATTAATAGACTTGTAGATATCCCCACTTTAGTTCGTCATGCTCCCATTGTCTGTCATTGCTTGCGGTGTCGGTGTGGGGCGGGGCGGGTCGCCACCTTCCCTCTAATATGGCGAGGGAGGCGATGGCTGCGTCACACGTCATACTCATGAACGGGTGCTGCTTGTGGTGACTGGTCGGCTGTTGTCGGGGATATGTTATGTTAATTTTTATTTCATATTTTGTTAATTCTTTTGTTTATAATTATTATTATAGGTATATCCTTTGATTGACCTTGTGTAAATTGTTATATTGTAAATGTGTGTGAATGCATCCGCCATTAGGTTTCTTTGTAGATTGTCTGTGCCTGAGTAAACTTTAATATCTACATTATCTGGGGGCACGGAAGTGCCCCCAGATAATGTAGATAAGAAAGTCGAGTAAGAAAAAAAAAAAAAAAAAAAAAAAAGTTGCACGGCCGTACCTATCTTTTCTCGAAGCAACTCAGCCGATTTTCGACCCCCTATAACTTCGTTGTGGATAAAGATAGGAGCCTGAATTTTCAGTAACTAAACAAGCTTTGTAAAACTACAGTATATTTCAAATTTCATTCAATTTGAACCAGTACTTTACGAATTATAACTAGTCAAAGTTTGGTATTTTCGGTAATTTTGTTACTCGCTCACTGCTGACTCACCGATCATCAAAATGTTTAGGCACTTCTAGCAGACGTAGAAGCTTCAAATTTTGAGTATTAGGAGAGTTTAGTGTAAAACTCATGGGAAAATTCCAACATTTTGCAATTTCGGTCCAGTTGTTCAGTTTCATCAACTGCATTAATAACTTTGTTATTTCTTATAAATGTATAGGATTACAAAGTTACATTTGCAGTCAGTGAATACGTGTACATGAATATGTTTGATTTAATGGAGGAATAGGTGTAGATAGGGACCTAGATGGAATTATGTTGAAAGGTGGTGTCTAAGTGGTTAGGTTAGTTGTTTCAGAAACCTGGTTTTCTGCGTTCGATTCCCACCTGGGACAATTATTCGTCTGAAATTCAAACAGTTGTACTGAGTCAGGGGGTGCTTTGTTTTCGTGAATCTATTGAGCGGTGAGACCTTGGCGACACAGGGATTAATTTAACAAGTAGTAAAAAAAAAAAAAAAAAGTCGTAGAAAAAAAAAAAAAACAATGGATTGTAAAAGTAAGATAGTACATAAGTTGTGCTATGAACGATAGGATACTAACAATCATAACAGCGTCTGATAGAGGTGGCTTGCCCGCTTGAGCCATGTCTCAGCAGGAGGCTGCGGTCCCTTGAGAAGTAGGGACCCCGTGTAATCTGGGCGTCCCTGAAACTGGTTATTTGGGCGCAGGAGAGCCCGCAACACCAATTGAGTCGCGGACGCTGCCAGAGGGTATCCCAGATAGGCAACAGTACCTGGGCCCCTCACCAATTGTGGTCGGAGGAGTAACCAGGGGTTTTACTCTCATGTTATGATTAGCATTCCACTGCTATGAAGAGGGCGAGTCCCACATACCCCACTGCCCGTGCCGGAACACCGCAGTGGCGGAGGAGATGCGTAACATTCTTGCATTCCTCTGGACAAACTTACACCACGGCTTTCACGCTTCCCGTTCGAAACACCGAAAGACGGTCACTTTCTTCCAAGCAACTAACAAATCTTACTGTGATATCGAAGGTATACACACAAACCACGTTTTATTAATCTGACACAAACTATATTTATATAATCATTTTATCAAATATTTTTATACACAGTTTGATGTTAACTAGGTAGCTTTAAATTTACTTATGTACATATTAGCTTGTTCCCTAGTGCGGGAGCTGTCTTAAAAAAAGGCCATAATCGGACATGTATTATGTAGTTGTACCAAAATTCCATCAAAAACAATTCATCAATTTCGTAATTTTAAAAACCTTTGACAGGCCGGAAGCCAGAAGGCCGTGAGTGCCATACATAAGTTCATGTTAATCCTCTGTTAAGCTTGATGTTGTAGTTTTCGATTAGGTACATTGACAATATTTATAACCAATGAGAGATAACAATTTTACATACGGATTAATTTTAAATGACGTTTGACGAGTGCGACGAATATCAATAAAGCATAAAAAAAGTATACGACGCATCTGTTCTTGTTTCATATGGTGAGTGTTGCCATGCCAGCTAGGTACGTGGATATTCATATGTGCGTAAGTTAAGTTATTTTGTAAATAAGGGCACAGAGTTACTAGTCTGGATGGTTTACATCAAATTTAAGTCTACTTTGGAACTATTAAAGCGCAGGAATAATCCATTTGTACAACTACAATAGACTAAAACCGGCCAAGTGCGAGTCGGACTCGCGTACTAAGGGTTCCGTACCATTTTCAAGTGCCTACCTGTTGCCGTTTAAATATCGAGCAAAAAAGGCCAAAAAATAGTTGTTGTATGGGGGCACCCCTTAATACTTATTTTATGTTTAGTTTGTTATTATAGCAACAGAAATACATAATTTGTTTTCGACTGTTTAGGTATCGCGGTTCTTGAGATAGAGCCTGATGATAGACAGACAGACAGCTAAGTCTTAGTAATAGGGTCCCGTTTTTACCCTTTGGGTATGGAACTCAAGCATTTAATGTCTAGACATGCTTAATATTGTTGCATCAAAGATATCGAGAAAAACCCATAGAGAAATGGAGTGGGCTTTGAGAAAAACTGTAGCTGAAGTTCAAGAAGTAGTACCGGTAAAGAACAAGAGAAACACAACCTACAAAAATTGGAAAGCTCATCATCAAGTGACAGAGTGGTAAAATCCATTGCTGGTATTTTAAAAAATAATGTAAATTGTAAAGCAAAGGAAAAAAGTACAACTATCTACAAAAAGAAATGAGATGCCATCAAAAACATACTTGTAAAAAAACCCAAGTCTCGTAACGCAGTTCTTTTACCGTAAAACGTTGTGAGATCTATGTTATACCAAGTCGGTTAATTTATTCAGTCCCTACTTAAGGGACCATCTATCTTAAGCTATTACGTAATTATCTCACCTTACAGAATCTTAATTTGACCTTATCAAAGTTCAAAACTTTTATGTTATGAATATTAGATTGACTTGGCCATCGCAATAAACACTTGTGAGATACATTCTAATTATATCCGATGGCCAAGTTAATCTATTATTTAAAACTTTAAAGTTTTGAACTTTGATAAGGTCAAAATAAGATTCTGTAAGGTGAGATAATTACGTAATAGCTTAAGATAGATGGTCCCTTAAGTAGGGACTGAATAAATTAACCGACTTGGTATAACATAGATCTCACAACGTTTTACGGTAAAAGAACTGCGTTACGAGACTTGGGTTTTTTTACAAGTATGTTTTTGATGGCATAGTATTTACTGTATTAATATTATTTCTTTCTTGTCTTATTGAACACCTGGTCGGTATAAATTGACCAGGTAATAAATGGTACTGTACGTGCATTCGCTTACATCATATACACGCTGAAATTTAAATGGTTGTTTTCCCGCAGCGAAAAGATTTGGTCTTAGTTAAACATTCAATTTATACAAAAACTAAATATTATAAACCAAAAATGGCCGATTAACAATCGTGAAAAACCAAACTCGAAAGTGACATCGAACCGATAGTAATACCTCGTGATACCTAGCGCTCGCGTCGATCGGTCACGCGTTCGTTGACCCGGGTGTTAGTCAATCAGCTGATACCTACACCTTAGGTAATGTAACACAGTACCCAATCATAATAATAAGCTTTATCCAATACCTTTTTAGCTACAACTTACAGAAAACGAAACTTAAAACAAGTTTATTATCTAAGGACAATAATTTTCTGAATTAGATTATTAAGTAATTAAGGCGTATTTATAAAGTAAGAACGGCCGATCGACCTCTGCCCTGTGCATGTGGTGGCACCTGGAACTGCCCATGATCGAGTAGCCGTCGCCGCTACGATCGTCTGGTCCTGTATGACTTGAGGGTTCAGAACTCCGCGAAGACGGAGTGACGCCAAGTGTTGCAGCTCGGCGTAAAGACGCCAGGCAGTATGGGAATTATAATTAGCCCTAGCCTACAGTTGCACCATAGCGACGTACTCTAAATTACTAAAACTGTAATGTCGATCCATAATACTAATAAAGTAATAAGATAACGCGTGCTGCGCTTCCGACGTTCACGGGACAACTAAGGAAGGAGGGAGTCGAAGGAGAGCGCGGGGCGTTCCGGCGTCGGCGCCGCGCGGCGAATTACAAACGAAGCCGGCTCGTTTGTAATTCTTGCGTGCAGGCTATTTTATGCCGTATAACTACCATTGAGCTCTTATTTTGCTTTGAACGTTTATGGATCGTTCTTTACTTTGTCAGCAGCGCGTGCGATTCGAGTAGTACCTACAAGGTCCGTCTTGTGTTACTACTGTTTATCACGCTTTCGAGTTGTCTAATATTTTTTTTAATAATTTTAAATACAAAACAAAAAAAAAAATGTTTCGATAGTACTACCGACGGCAAGTTGTTCTGCTTCGGGAAAACAACCATTAAAATTTCACGGTGTATACATTGTTTGTACAATATTACATGATTGTGATAAAAGACATGACATAAAAAAGAAACAGAGCAAAAGAGACAAAAAAAATAATCTCGGAGTTTCTTTCTTCCTTTCTTCTCCGGGTCGTCCACTTAGTTAGCTAGTGAAAGGTTGCAGGCTAGCTAGGGTAGGATCGTCGACGGCATGGCCGAGGACCGCGTTGTAGCTTATTCCCTGAACTGTGATCTCGTGCCAGCGATCATCACCACTGTTCGTAAATCTACTCTTTACTCCAGTGGCACCCTGAGCGTTGGTCCTAACCCCTTAAGGGTGCCCTCAGGTGGATGTCGCTTAGACTTTGGCCGGATTCTTGGAAGTTAATTTTAATTTTAGACCTGTTACCTTTAAGGCATCTTACTATACCTAATGTGTACATTTGTCATTTAGCGCTCGACAGACGGACATACTGATTAAAAATTCTGTAAGATCAAATAATTATAACAATGTTTTTAGCTACTTAAGTGATACTTTTGTTACACCAAAATTACACCGTATAAGATTTATCTTATAAAGTGTAATTTTGACAAGTACAAGTGTATGTAAATACCTAAGTGCTGAATAAATTTCATTATTTCATTATTTCGCACCAGCCTGTGCCTCAGAGCTTACCTGTTTATACATACTTACCTGTCCAACTCCAAAATTACCTGTTCAAACCAGCCAGTGCCTCTGAGCTTATCTGTTTATACATACTTACCTGTCCAACTCCGGACTTACCTGTTCACACCAGCCTGTGCCTCTGAGCGTACCTGTTTATACATACTTACCTGTCCAACTCCGAACTTACATGTTCACACCAGCCTGTGCCTCTGAGCTTACCTGTTTATACATACTTACCTGTCCAACTCCGAACTTACCTGTCCACACCAGCCTGTACCTCTGAGCTTACCTGTTTATACATACTTACCTGTTTAACTCCGGACTTACCTGTCCACGCCAGCCTGTGCCTCTGAACTTACCTGTTTATACATACAATCTTACCTGTCACTCGTCAAAAATGATTATATTGCTTTTTAAGATTTTGTAGACCACCAAAGTGAAAATACCTACGCTATACATAGGTATTGTCACTTTTGTATGCTAACTATTAATTATTTATTATCTGTGCCTGGAGTCATTATAAGCCCTTATATAGGTGGAAGCCTCTTGGCTGATAAGCTGGATACAATAATTCAAAAACAGTATTCGGAACCAATCTGAATTCAATAGTAGATGGATGTCATTTAGTTATTATAATCATTATGATATATGCAGAGCATTATACGGAATTGATTTAAACATACAGTTGGATGGAGGCGGGAATGTGCATGCAGTGTTTTGAACGTATACGGAGATATTCAGTGTGCAAGAAAGATTTAAGAGTGAACGGACGCACTAATTCAGTTATTCGGAACCAATCTGAATTCAATAGTAGATGGAGGTAATTTTGTTATTATAATCATTATGATATATGCAGAGCATTATACGGAATTGATTTAAAAGTACATTCGGATGGAGGCGGAAATGTGCATGCAGTGTTTAGTAGGTATACGCAGGTATTCAGTGTGCAAGAAAGATTTAAGAGTGAACAGACGCACAAATTCAGCTAGAAATATTTAATTTGAATATCACCATTTAACGTTTAAATGAAATTTTACGTCGACTACTGATATGATACTGATTAAAACATCTTACATACGCATTGAAAACATTAAAAATCTCACTACATTCAGTGGACGCCGCAGGGTGGTAGTTTGTAAAGACGCAAGAAGTCCTTCGCGATTTATATATATATATATATATATATATATATATATTATAGTATTCTTATATATATAATATCGAATCGCACAAGATTACAAACAATATAATGCGTTATATTTAACATCGCTATGAAAGATTTTTACTTCATTTAATTGTGTTATACCTACATATAACTTTTTACAATATAGATATAAAATTGAGGCTAGGTATAGTATAAAGATACAACCTATGAGTAAATCAATTAAATTGTAGACGCACTAACTTATTATGTCTACGGTCATCATTATTGGAAGATAAGTGAATTTATTAGTAGTGAAGTGTAAATACTTATTTTAATTATGCTGTTATTGCGGAGTTGGTAAGTAAATGTAATTTATTAAGTGTGATCGAATATATAATTATGTAAGTATTGATGATCATGTTGTTTTTGTTATTTGATCCAATATTATATGGACCTTTGTGGTCCATATAATATTGGGTATATAATATGGGTACCTTCAAAATTTGAAAGTAAGAGTTGCTTTCATTCCTCATTTGCCATCGGCTCAATTGGCCACTATGGTCGTAATTGATCCTTGTTTCAATTAGGCCTTAGGTTTTCTTATCTATAAAATAAAATAAGTTCTGGAATGAATTTTAGAATACCTAAGTAGTGAACATAAGTTTACAATACAAAGTAAAAGTTATTTGTTCAACGTTCTGGTTTTTTTCTCTAAATATCTTGTTATCTATACCTAACGTGTATCTAATTGCGTCATAGATAAAAACAAAACAAAAAAAACTGAACAATCTACTCGGTTAAAAAATACATGCATTTTTCATTTTAGCTTCAGTTTTTGTGGGACGGACATTACTGGTTTGCTACGAGCGCTTGTGCCACCGGGTATAAAGCAAAGCCTTGCCAAATGTGTTAGCCATTTGATAAAGCTTAAGCCCTGATTGCGTAAGTAACTTGCTAACTACAAACAAACTAAGCTAACCGTGCAAGAGAGCGTCCCAGTGGGACCCGGCGCAGGGCGGCCGTGGGGGGGGATTGAAGATTTTTGTGCAACTGTCGCTCTACTTTACAGGTCGTGGGCCTCCTAGACTTCAAATCTCTCGTAGATTTGAAGTCTAGGAGGCCCACGACCTGTAAGGCATCGGTAAACTAGTCTAACAGGTTAGATCTTAGTTCTTTTATTTACAAAAAAGTTTGTCAATCAGTCGTTACTTTATAATTTGATTATTTTCTTAGTAACACTATTACTATCATCGTGTGTATTTGATTTGAATATCAAATAATTTAATTTTAATGAGTATAGGCATTGTATATTTATAATGAAATAGCAATTTTTATCTTTTAAAGATATATATTACTAAAATTAAAAGGGTCGGGATCTCTCTTCGTCGTGGGGCCCGTGGCAATTTGCCAGCTCTGACTCCTCGTTTTTCATTCATTCATTTTAGTCTTATCTGAGTCACAACCTTAAATGTATTCTTGTATGTGTAGTCTATATACCTGTAACTTTGAAATGACATGAGCAGCAAATAGGCAAATTCGTTCTTATTTTCTCGGTGCCGCTTTTGCCATCGTGGACGAGAAATTCCCACACGGTGAATTTTTGTTTGCAAAATGGTTTAAGATCAGCTGGAGACCTGAAGTCATTGAAGCAGGAAGCGCCAACTTCTCTGAAAGGAGATAGATATAGATATCACATTTTACAATAATGTTAAATACGTATACTAAATTCTTTGAGATTTAAAATCAACTTCTTCATAAGATTCTTAGTTTGATGCATAAACAAAAATGTCTCTTTGGCGCCAAGTGATTATTTGTTTGTGATTGTATTCAATAATTATAGAATAATTATAAAATGTTGAAGTTAATTTGAAATATACCGATGAATTCATTTGAAAACTTGAATAAATACATTTCTATAATTATAGATTACAAAATATTCCAATGGAAAATAGAAAAAATGGAGAATATTGACATATACAAATACACATACAAATAATTCGTTTTTTAATTACAACAGTTGAAAGTAAATATATAAACTTACTTGCATGTTTCAAGTCGAACCATTTGAACATAATTTTCTTCAGGCGCCTGGACCACTGTGTGCAGGCCTCCTTCCGTGTCTCGGATTTGGTAAAGAGGAGTGTACTGAAACAGTAAAAACATTAGTTTTAGCCAAAATGGAGGTAAAAGGGCTTGAAAGCAACTGTTGAGGGCAAAGAAGGTAAGTCACCCGAGAGACGGGGCAGTGGGACGCGTGAGCTAATGTGAAAGTTCAACCACATTGCCTGTTAAGATGGAGCCTAATACATTGTTATTGATAGATTGTTATAGATGACATAGTTCCGTAGGAAATTAATTTCAACAAATGTATCAAAATGTTATGTTACTTATACCATATTATTTTGGTTATTTTTACACCTATTGGCTTCCAGAACAAATTTTGTATCCTAAAAAGTGTGAGAGTTTAATACATCTAGTGTTCAAATACACTCCTTTTCAGTCAATAACACCTAACCTAATTACTGTCAGTGTTTCGTAGTTTATGTTAATAAGTTTGGTTACATTAAGATAAATAAAGAATATGAAACATAACTCAGATGGCATTATTTGTATTTGTTCTAAGTATACAAAATTTACGTATTTTTATTAAAATCAATGTAGAACTTGATAATAAATAAAAACGAGAATAAAATTCGTAACGACCAATTTTAGTGTAATTCTCTTTGGATTTTCCATTTGGGTTTTGCCGTTTTGCCGCTAGTAACCTTAATTAACTATAATTACCTATTATACCTAAGTAGATAAAAGTAAATTTCTTACGTCATTTTTGAGTATCTAGTAATTACAATATTTAAGTGGTTTTTTACGCGACATTTGCCATACTTATAATTTAGGTACTCTGACAAAAATGCTACTTATTTTAACACAAATGTGTATTTTATGAAATACTATTTTACGTAATTACTAAAACAGAACACACCAAAACATTTTGAACTTCTACCAATTGGATTATAAAGTCCTATCATGTAACGTTCCATTGATTCATTTATCAGTAAATATATTTGATGTATTCAATTACAACTAATTATTTCCATAGCTTCTACACTCTTTGCACAGCAAATATGCATTGACTTTTTAACGGCGCAAGGCCGAATGCCTAGATTGTGAATAATTTTGAGCATTTATGATATAGTTATAGGTTCAATTTGTTATATTTCATTATATTAATGTAATTCAATTGTACTTAGTTAGTACATATTCGTTGATTTTGGTTTGATTTTAAATTTACTTATCCATACTTAAGTCAGGTCAAATCGAAGGGTGCAGGCATAGAATGTCACAATTTTTATTTTTTTCTATTTTTAATTAGAAACATATCTTATTCTTCTTCTTTATCTCTATATACTTAATAAGAAAATTAAAAGAGAGCAAAATATGGCGTGGAGAATTCGTTTTTGTTTATGGCCAAAACGATAACGTAATTAAAAACGACATAAGTACTTAATTGCTTCCTAACTTTAAATTGCGTTTTTCTCAAATTCTATTTCTTTGGACATTCTCTATTCTTTGCCTGTTCCATTACAATATTTGTAACTCTGTAGGTTTGTAACATCAATGAAATGCTGTCCCGTGTCGACATGAACCAAACAGGTTCATGTTGTTCATTAAATGTAATTATGTAACAAAGCAAAACCTGACGTTAACCTTGCGTATCAAGTTCCGTTTTGTTAACCTTATTAATAATTATTATTTATTTATTGTTACCTTGTGTGTGACTCATGATTACAAATCACAGCTTAGTTAGACTACTAATATACAATACAGTTTTTTATACTTTTCTGCTTAGTTTTTAGTTTCTAAAATATCTCTGATTTATATTAATAAATAAAATAAATTGCCTCTGAGGTCTGTCCCATTGAATCATCATAATTTCTTAACTTAAAATAATATTGGATTTTAGAATAGATTTCAAACGTAAAATTGATATAGTTTATTGCGTATTTAGTCAGATTTCATGGCTTTTGGTAAGTTAAAGCTGGAAGAGGAGAACCGGATATCATGCTCATTCCCAATATCTCCAATGTGCTTTGAAGTGTTTTGAGAAGCATCAGGGTAAACTCATTAATGGATAAATTCTTTCTTCGTGGTATGTTCAGCATACAATTACGATGGTACGGGGTGTCCCAGATACACCACTGCTGCGGCGAAGTGGTTGGGTTATGCGGGACATGCATAACCTACCACTTCTGGAGGAGAAATAAAGGTCAAACAGAAGAATTGCGTCATGATGATTTTAAGATTTAGCATGGAGGCTATCGGGTCTGCAAGGGAATGAGAAGGTGGATTTAGAAAACACAGCTTTAGTAGGTAGGTACTTACTTCAACAGTGGTTTCACAGCCATCCATCTCGTCGGGATCACCCTGTCGATCATCGGTCTGCACATACGTAGGTAAAGGTATCGGCTCCTAAAAACAAAAGTAATACATAAGTTTAGCTGAAGTTAGCAAAAGATTGAAATGAATTAATAGAAATTATGGAAGAATTGAAAGAAGTCTAAGTTTGGATTATAAATTGTATATAGTTAGTTATATTTTCATGATTGTATTCTTGATAGTTAATATATAATCTACGAAATCGTATATTTTGGCAACCCGCCAGATTATTCTTGAGACTTTGATAAAAATGTCTTCGCTACTCACTGATAACTATGCATGCAAAATATATTTTTTAAATGTCAAGTTATTATGTTAATTTATTTACTTCAATAGTTAATAATAAAAAAATAGTTACAATAATAACCCTACATTAATGAAGTCACTTTTATCGAAGTCATAGTTACATCTTTTTTTTTCGGACGGACATACGTAGTTAGTCACTAGGCTTTTGCTACTTCACCGGTCATAAAGGAAAGCCGAGCTCAAGCCTTAATAAATGGTGCATAGTTACATCGTAACGTGATAAGTCTATGGCAAAATCTACATCTTTCGGGTGAGGCTTAATAATATTAATGATTTATTTCAAGTTTGCACTCATACATTAAATTTATAATGGTTAGTAACAATATTTACTTAAAATTTTGTTAGTATATAAATTATCAACATCAAATAAAAAATTAACAACATGAATAAATTAACATTAACTAATTATTCATAATTGTACTGCGCATCCAATGATTTGGGAATGGGCAGTCATATCTAGCGGTAATCATTTGCAGGATGCTATTGCTACTGCCTTGCAGACGTTATAAATGTTAAGCATTCGCCGATATACAGGCTGACGATGAAGATGAACCAAAATAATATAAAAAAAAAATATAAATGTACCTTAATTTTTCCTCTAAATAATCTGTTGAACAGATCTTGCGGGTAGTCTGGGGGTTTGACCGTGCAGTATGTTCGACCAGCGCAGGGATCAGAAGAGTTCTTATGTGTACTGTTGGGGCCGTAGCGATTGTGTACCTCTTTTACTGGCCCCGGATATATTATTTGACCGTAATCTTGCTCTATGAATAAGGAAAACATTATGATTCAAAAAATTGAGATTAAAAATTTGACCACTGGCAGGATTGGAACTTAGGTAAAACTCCTAATGCATTAACCATTCGGTCACGGTGGAACACAACCAGTCGTCGACATTTATCAATCTCTTTATAACAAGTCTCTATGGAGGACCTAAGACGGGAATTATGTTATTTTAATTTAAACAAATGTAAATGTAGATGGATAAAGAGGGAGAGGAAGGCCAAAGAAAAGATGGATGGATTGTGTGAAGAGTGATATGCAAGAAAAAGGAGTAAGTGGTAGTGTGACGGGTGACAGGACAGAATGGAAGAAACAAACGTGTTGCGCCGACCCCAAGTAATATGGGATAAGGCAGGAAGAAGAATTTAAAACAAATGTATGCATTATGCGTATAAATTAAACAACACATTTTCTCTTTACACCTTTCAGTTTCATAGCAATAACAATGTTAAAAATTGAGTATTTATTTAGATTACACATAAGACCTTGTATTAAATGTATAAAGATGTATTCTATTATAAGATAAACCTTCAATGTTTCAAAAATATTCAGTTTTGATCAATAGGAATAACTAAACACAATAGAACAGGTTTATATTTAAATTAATTTCTGTTACATTAGCGACACGGAACATTATTAATAATAATCTTTTTGATAGGAAGGTAAACTTACGTTTTTTATTAGCTGCACACGTGGCTATGTCGAGAAGCTGTAAACTGCAGATGACAGCCTGAAAAAAGAGATTATGAAATAATGAATTTTTATTCAGCACTTAGGTATTCACATACACTTGTACTTGTCAGAATTACAATGTAAGAAGATAAATTAATTAAAAAAAACCATAACTAACAGATAATTCATACTCTATAAAATATCCGACTAGGTAACTAACAGTAGTAGGTAGGCAATAGCAAATCATACAAATCTACAGACTGCGTAGTTCGTCCGTCTGTCTATTATTATAAGAGTTACAACCGCATCCAAATTGCAAGTGGTCACATTATATCTTAGTGGCACACACCTGAGGGCACCCTTATGGGGTTTAGGACCACGACCCAGGGTGCCACTGAAGTAAAAAAGGTAGATATAAAGAGGATGTGATCAAAGTCACCGACCACAGGCGCTCAATTACAGGGCAGGGGTAGGAGCACAATGCGGTCCTGAATCCTACCCTAGCTAACCTGCAACCTTTCACTAGCTACCTAAGTGGACGACCGGGAGAAGAAAGGCAGAAAGAAACTCCGGGGTTGTTCTTTTTCGTCTTCTTTTGTTGTGTTTTAGTATCTTTTTTTTTTTTTTTCAAACTTGTTAACAGAATCTCATAGAATACATTGCAATTTTACCATGTGCGCTGATGTACGCTCTGAAACGCTTTCAGCAGTATAGGCGAAGTATTTACTAGATATCCTCAAGCAAAAGAAAAATAACCTCTTACACATGAAAACGGAGGAAACATCCACGCACATTTTTAAGGAACAAACTACACGAGGTAAATCTCTCGTCATAGAAGACACAAAATCTACCACCTCAAATACATCCATCAGCAAGACGACCAGCCACCGCAAGCAGCACCCGTTCACGAGTATGACGTGTGAGCACACAGCCATCGCCTCCCTCGCCATATTGGAGGGAAGGAGGCGACCCGACTCACATCGCCACCGCAAGCAATGACAAACAAAGGGTGCACGACGAACTCACTGACAGTAGTATTTGTGGAGTCAATAATAATAAAAAATATCTAAACTTTAACTCAGCCTAGCATGTTCCAATACAAGTGAGTTTATACAAATTATGATATTTAGTTTAATGTATCTATCACTATTTTTATCTCGATAACCTGACGTCATCAGGTCACAATCGGGTCGTTACAAGTGCGGAGTAGTATGGAAACTAATTGCCTGCTCGCACAACCCGAAATGGAAAAATATTGTCACGAAATAATCACTTTTCGGTGTAGGAATTAAATCCAGAACACCAGGTCAAGAAAAGCAACGGTTACCTTCTTTGATCGTTACGTCTGTGAAGTTCCCCGCGATATACGGATTTATTTCACTAGAGCGGGAATTGTTACACCTGTCTTAGGTTTTTTTGAGGATATGTGTGGAGGATCTAATTTTACAACCAAATATTGTGCGCAGTGCAAGTAAATTTGCACAATAAAACGTAATATGTAGTTGGTTTGTACTTAAGTTCAGATGTAGATAAATATAATTATAGTAAAGATTACGAGGTCATTTGATATCATCAATGTACCTACCAAGTATTATCTAATTGCTAATCTTAAATGTATTAATCACACACGTTTCATGACATGTTGGAAATAATTATTCTCTCAGGTACTGCCAGCCTTATTTCAGATTTAGATTGATGCGAGTTGAAAATTTAGGCGCCCTCAGATCATCATAGCGGTATTTTGAAAGGTAGGAGCTGTCTCCTTGCTTTCAAAGTGCCGCTATGATGATAGCACCATGGTGCATGCTTTCAACTGATATCATATTTTCAGCGTTAAGGCGTTTCCCCGTGCAAAACGCAGCGGTAGGTAGCCGTCTTTTGTGCAGTTTTTTGGAGCTATCTACTCTGTATCCAAAAGAAATACAAACTAATAAAAATACATTAATTAACTAGGTATCTATACTCCAAATTTTTTTTTATGTATCTTTTATGATGTCCAATTAATCTCCTCATAACGAAACCACAAAACATTATAAATAAATAATATTGAAATAATAATAATGTAATAATGAATTTATTCAGCACTTAGGTATTAACATATACTTGTACTTGTCAAAATCACAATTAAAAAGAACTGTAATTACCTAATAGGTTATCATTCTTATTCTATGAATTAAACTACTTAGGTAACTATATAACTAGCAAGTGCAACATGTGAATGCTGCTAATTGTAGGACATTACAGACAATGTACTTCGTCTGTCCGTTTGTCATTAATTCCTCTACTTAAAATAAGTTTATATTTACATTAATTATTGTAGGTACCTATATATTTATAAAAGCATACAATTAAGTGACACACACTTGGGGGCACCCTTAAGGGGTTGGGACCACAACCTAGAGGTGCCACTGTTTAGGTGATTATTTGATTACAAATGTTTGATAAACTACATCTCCTCGTAAAGTACCCATTATTTTGATTTGCTACTTACGTAAGTGGATAGACAATTTAATATTGAACATTACAGTAGTGAAAAAATTAGCAAAAGACGAAAATTTGATTTTATATAGATTTTAATCTAAAATCTGAGCGTACCCGTCAGGTATCTCTTACGCTGGGTATAGAGAGAACGAATGCTCAAGGTTATTTGGTCAGGGTACCGCCTTAAACTCCTCATCCCTACATCTAAAGCACCGCGCCACATAAAAAAGAGTATGTAACTGTTTACTTAACTAAGAAAGGCCTATATCATGACCAGCTTATATGATGATAATTATAGCTAAGAAATAGAATATTTTTTTTATAAAAAAAGCCGATAGGTAGGACTAGGTTAATTCGAAAATAAGAAATATCATAAACAGTTTATGAAACAGTCCTCAGTTACATTAACTGTATTTTATTTTTTCTTTCTTTTTTTCAAAATAAAGATTACTAGCAGAGTTTTTGCAGACTAATAGTATTCTTATTAACTCCTCTTGCTAAGCTAAAATGTTTGTTTTACGAATGGGTTCACGTCGGTAGTGCAATGGGTGGGGATCGAACCGGGGACCACAAGATCAGAAGTCCGACGCCCTAGCCATTGGGCTACGGCCACTTACAAATTTATTTTTGGGGCGCCTTCAGCCTGACCCTAGAACGGGTCCATACATTGATCATGTATGGACCGGTACTACTGTCGGGAATTCTGAAGTCCGTGGGAAAGCATCATAGCCAGTACTCACAACCCATCTATTTCCAACGATGCAATTTTTATAATTCCTTACTGACCTATTAGCAAACTTGAACGGCCTTACCATCCAAGAAACATGTTCCAAACCAGTTTTAAAGACATCGTTAAGCAGAAAGTTGGTTTAAGCTAATAGGAGAAACTTGACAGTGTATTTAATAGATGATAATCTTCAAAGTGTGAACGGCGTCGTACTATCACATTTGTATATATCTTAGAAGAAAGGCATTTCAATATTGCAATCCATTAAGCGGAGGAGCGTAATCGATACAGACAACTTATGCCCGGTAAAGTAGTAACCTCCGTAGCGTAGCGGTATTTGGCTCGCTTTAAATCTCGGAGGTCGTGAGTTCGAACCCCACGCCGGACCGGAAATCTTTGTGTAAATTCTTAGATTTCTTTCCGGGTCTGGTTGGTTGAGGGACTACCCTCCGTGCCTCGGAAAGCACGTTAAGCCTTTGGTCCCGATTTTTATAACAACATCTATAATAATCGTATAACAAGGTACGGGCAACAGCGTTGCCTTGTGTGGTAAATCACCAATCCGCTTCGCTACGCTCGGAAGCGGGAGGGAGGCCCATGATCAGCAGTGGACGTTATACGGGTTGATGATGATGAAGTAGCAAGAGCCTCCTGGCTTCATAGTAGTCCGTCCGAAAAAAAAGAAATTTAATTGATTACAAGGAGTCACGATCCTGAGTTTTAAAAATAAATACTAATGGATTTACCATCATCAAATGGGTTTTGCCATAATCATTACGCTTGGCTGGCGCATTTGTTACTGCCATGTCATATAATGTATAGTATAAGCACATGCTGCTGTCCGCTATCTGGTATCGATGTTTTCAAGGGCAAAAAAAAAAAATAACTCCCTGGGACTTTAAAAATATAATTCACGGGGGAAGTGAACTAAGAACACCAGGTCTTAGAATAAACTACCTTTATCACTAAACCACCAGCAAATTCTGTTATTTTCTTAGATATGGCGATCGAAAGCAACGACTTACTGTCGACTAGACACATCCGAGACATGGGGGCTGAATTCTTTGATTTTAGACCAGGATTCTACGAAATTGGAGACTTAAGGCCAAACATTAAACGCTGGGCTAAGCATGTTAACAGTAGATTGATTGTAGATGATAAATTAATGTTATAAGTAAGGTAGAACACAGCGATTGCATGAATATTAACACTACAAAAACGACGTGTTAACGACTTAGGTACAAAATCACAATGAAATTGGATGTAATTCATAGTAGTTAGAAATGTATTTATAATAAATGAAGACCTAATTCAGAGTAGGTAGTTATAACCTAATCATTATTTACATAATACTGTACATATAATAAGATACTTTATCAATACTATATAAATTTGAACGTCATAGCTACACGATATTCGTCCGATATTCTCCATCGTCAAATCCGACTCGGCTGGACACCGTTTGGGAAGCTTCGAGAGATTTTCTCGTCCAAAATACCTCAGTGCCTTAATATGACAGTCTAATGAATGTGTGCTACCAGTGGATGTAATACATGGTCTCACACTGAGTCTCATAAAAAAAAAACAAAATTGTTCAGCGAGCTAGGGAAAGAGCTATGCTCGGCAGTTTCCTGTATGATCCAATCAGAAATGAAGCAGAAGAACAAAGGTCGCTGTCAACGGATTAGCAAACTTTAATTAAAAAGGATTCCTCCGAGTTTCTTGCCAGTAATTCTCAGAATTGCCACATAAGAACGTGATTTAAAATATTTTAATTGTGTCTATATGAATAAAGAATTTTTGTCGTTGGAACTTAAATAGGCACGACACATAGCTCAAAGAACTGACGGCCGATGGAGCAGAAACGTTCTCGAATGGTGCCTACGAACTGGCAAGCGCAGCGTAGGACAACCGCGTGCACAATGGTCGACGACATAATAAAGGCCGTAGGCATTTAGTGGATACAGGTCTCTATACCGCTGGAAGTCACATTCAATAGTGGACGATAACAGGCTGATATGAAGATAAATATTGAATTGCAATAGTGAAACTATCATATTCCTGAATAAATGAGCACCTACTCTTCTTTTTTCTGCACAGCTTAAGTTTGGCTGGCAGAAAATGCATTTGGCATTAAGTTCGTCTCTCGGTTGTTTTGAGCGTCAATTAAGTTTAAATAAATAAATAAAAATCTGTAGTGAATCTATATTACTTTTTGATATGTAGTGTAATATTGTTTTATTCATGCTCCTCTCACCATAGGTGTTCCTACGACCTATAACTGACTAAAATGAGATCATTACCTTGGAAAAAATATATTTTTTAGACTCTAAGATCACGCCTCAGAGTCTCGAATCTTCGACAATAACCTAACCTAGGTTAGTACTCATCACACTGCTCAAGTACTATAATACATTACAGCTGAATAGTATTATAACTAGATTCAAATTTATAACACGTCTGAATAACGTGGTGTTTGTTATATCTGAATAATTATATTGGATTTAATGACACGGTAACAGTATTAGTAAGACGTGACTTAATCGTGTCTTGTGTTAGTAATATTTTCATAGAATGTGTCATTTTGTGGAAAACAAACGACAATAAACAGTTAAAATAGGTTCTTATTAAGATACCTTACAAATGATAATATTTTTAAGTTGTAAGGACGACAAATGAACAGACGACGGTCTATAGTTATACTTGCAATACAAAGGGTAACACTTGATTTTTAAATACTGTCTGGGTTTGTATTTTTAGGAGAAGGTTTTCTTTAGTGGATCAGCTCATTGTGCATAGGTATTGTTGATAATAATCTCTATCTCTTTTAACCTTCTCCAATGCAGGCAGTCTTATATACATTTAAATAAAGTGTTTGTGTTATTTATATTTTACATACTTTTGAAATATCAAATTTTATAAAATATGTTTTTAATACAGTGTTACGTGCATATTAATACATAATTTGCCTAACATTATAATATTAATATTATATATACCTAGGAGAGTTAATATCCGACTTGCTGAATTAAAAGAATTTAATTAAAAAATGGTCTTTGATTTTGATAATATTATAGGTATATTTATCTTAAATATTAAATTGATTTGAGATCTTTTAAAATGACTATTGGTTTTTAAAATGTTATTGATATCGATGTTGCTGATGATATGTTTTTGTTTATAATTACCTAAACCTTCTCCGTGACTCAGTTATACTGATGGGATAGCAAGACTAATGGCGTTAATACGGATTATATTGAAATCAGAATAAAAATATTTATATTTTAAAAACTTCACAATTATCCTATGTTCATTTTTAAATAAATAATGTAAAAATAAAATAAAAATGATTTTTATTTACGTAAACCTATTACAGGCACAGTCAAAACAATAATTTATTATTAATCTATGTAAGTATAATTTTAACATTTATTAATGAGCATATTAGGCAGGTATATTAGTTATTTTTTTAAATAATTTTAGTCTTAACTTTATTATTTTATTATATTGTGTCCAATAGCTTGTTCTGTCTATATTAAATTATATTAAGAACCATTGTCTTTATTTGGGCGGACCATGAGTATATAACGACGGACGCGCTTTAATGCTACCATCGGATCCAATACGCCCCAACTGAGAAGATCCGGCGAAACAAACTCAGTGGGTTATTCTACTGCCAGTTTTAACACGATCCACATGAGACGGTCCGGCGAAACATACTCAAATGGGCAGAGCGTAGGTTTTGGTCCAGTTATTTTTATTATTTATTTGGCATACCCATTATTTTCCCGAACGGTAGTTTTTATAGTATTTGATTATATATTAATGTTTTTATACTAATAAAAGAAGCTAATTTGAGACAGAACTAGCGGTCTATTAACGTAACTCATTAGGCCGATTACAGATATTTCACAGAACATCACACTATTATGCTTACTATTTTACTTAGATACAAGGTCTCTAGGAAGTGTTACGCAGGATTGTTCATAAGACCAAACATCTTTATCCTCAATATAGTCCTTAACGCTATAGTAACCTTTAGATACAAGGACACGTTTAATATATGCTTTAAAAGTTGTATCAGGCATATCAGTAACACGACTAGGGAGTTTGTTATAAAACCTAATACCATTTCCCATAAATGATTTATTGGTTCGACTTACTCTAAAACCGGGAATGGCAATTTTATGTTTATTTCTTGTGTTAACATTATGAATATCGCGACTACCTAAACCGTAAATAGCCCTAACTGCTCTTTTCTGTAATATAAAAATACTATTGACATCAGCGGCTGAACCCCAAATGTCCTCTTTTTTTATTTTTCCAATAAAATTTATTTACAAGATACATAGAATCTTTTACTTAACATTTATAATGTGGAGGCACTCTTCTGTAACACTTATTTATGCAGATAGAACTTACATGTATATTTGTACTAAACAGGTAATCAAGAACAAAAGATTGTTGCCGATCTGGTCCCCGAGCTTCATTCTCTTTACCATACATACTTTACGTATAAAACGCAAATTCTCACACTGTAACATCAAAACCAGTTTTTAATCACGACGTTACTATATTAAATTAATTTACGTTACAAAATTACAGACTACTTACATAAACAAAGTAAAATCTCACGGCCATATTTATAAACGAAACACGTATTAATAATAATGTTAACACACGTGTGGTTTCTTCTGCGTTTGGAAGTAAACTGCAGGTTTATAGCCATCTTGCTCCTTTTGAGAGCTACTCTTTGGCGCGCAATTTTCTAATAAAAGACATTGTACACATACAAAACGTAATATGTAAATAAAGCCGGTCAGTGAGTTGTTACTTAAATAACTGTAGTTACAAAGTTCATACATTTGACAGGGAAATCGCCACGACAAGCCGTCTATCAATAATTCTTAAAGTTGTTTGTTACATGTCCCTGTTAAAGAATGTTGTACATGTAGCCCAAGAATTTACGAAGCCAATTAGTTGATAGGTGTGAACCGTCAGGGCAAATCTGCGACATTTATTTCTACTATTAAATTGATTCAAATAGTTACAAGTAGGTAGATATTTATTAGTTATAGGTATATCCGAGTTCTCTAAATTAGAGATTGCCGATTGCTATAAGACCTCCATTGATGCATATTATTTAATTTTGTTTCTGACTTAACTATCAGCCTATTTTACGTCCACTGTCGAAGGAGAGGTTTGCTGACCCGCCTGTCAAGTGTCACCACGCTTGACAGGCGGGTTAGTAATCGCAGTATTATGTAATAATAGCATAGGGCGACGCTGCTGGCCATTCCCTGGTATACAATTGCTATAGATGAAGTTATAACAATCGGGACTAAGGGCTTAACGTGCTTTCCGTAGCACTGCCGGTAGTCGTTACAAGAGAAATACTTCTTATGTATGTTTAAGATATTTTTTAGTTATTTCCAGCCATATCGTTGCAATACAAGACAAAGAAAAGTCTCAAGGGGAGATTGGACTGAAGACGAGTTTTAAAATGCTGTTCAAGCTCATGCAGACGGCACGGGGTCAGTGAGGCAGCTAATATTTCTCACATACCAAAGTCCACGTTTAAAAGGAATCTGAATAAAACCAGCTACCTAATTCAAATGATCTTAGCCCTCCAAGCGTTTATAGAAAACGGAAAAAAAAACCGCACACATTTTAAAGCTGAAGAAACAGATGGATGATGCTGTCACCTGAACTGATTCAGAGGTTTTACTCTTCATGACATTTCTGAAATAGAAGATTGGGATGACAACACATTTGTTGTCATCCCAATCTTCTGGCAGGGTGTGGAGAAAACTATGAAGAAACACTTCGAGTCGTGAAGAGAAGCTGCAATGTACAATTTGCGAATGCTGGTCCCACGAAACTTGCACAAGTCCAAAAATATGTGTGATAGGTGTGAAAATACTATCACCAATTAATAAAACATGCTGTTTATCTCATAAGACATTTTTCAAATTTTAACCTAGTTAGTAATTCATAGACTGTTAGGGCCATCTCTCCTAATCACGTGGTACGTCTCACCCACACAGTGCGGGATAGATGGATTTCTTAGATATTTATAAAATGACCAATAACTGAGGACAATAGTAATTTTTTTTTTTTCAAAAAATTTGTGTTAATATGTGAACTAGTAACACTAAAATTATAAAAAAATATAATTTGTCATTTTATTTATATTCTATTAAAAGTTATGGGTCGCCAACAAAATGTGGTCCATCTCTCCCGGAATTACCCTACTACTTATACCATAATATCTCAATGGCATAAGCTAACTTAATATAATGTATTTATCGTAAGTGATTAATTGTAATCTTTGAGAAATAAAGATAATTATCTTAAAACGAAAAATAGGAAAGATTTGATTGATTGTTTGTTTGTATTGCTCCGGACCTACTGGACATAAGCTACTAACTTAAATACCTACTCTATTTAAGGATGAATAATGAAATATTATTCCACTTACAATTTTACTCAGATAGTATTTACCTACGTAAAGATTATGACACATTGCGTTCTGCGGTTAAAGAGAAGTGCTAATAAATTTAGTCATACCTATATTGTTACTACCAATTTCAATGTATGTAAAGAAATTCAAAAGTAAGCGTTCCTGAAACAGTACCTACATCATGTTATACTTTACAAGATAAGTAATTCTTGTAAAGTAAAACATGTATGTGTTCATACAACACATACAAAGTTAAACTAGTGCGTTGCTGAACAACAAGACATATCTTGTAAAGTAAAACATGATGTACTGTTTCAGCAACGCACTAGTTAACTTTGTATGTGTTGTATGAACACATACAAAGTTAAAATAGTCTATATTACAAACTAAAACTAAGAGAAAAATACATAAAAATAAGCAAGTGACAACCGTGGCGTAGCGGTATAATAATCGGAGATCGTGGGTTCTAACCCACGATATCTGACTATGTTCATTACCGACAAAGACTATTTTAACTTTATGTGTTTCGGCGTCGGGATCTATCCCCATGCCGAAATCTTTGTGTAAAATCTAAAAAAAAACGAATCTGGTTGTTTGCTGAACGACTACCGTCAGTGCTACGGAAAGCACGTTAAGCCCTTAGTCCCGATTGTTATAACTTCATCTATAGCAATTGTATACCAGGGAATGGCCAGCAGCGTCTCCCTATGCTATTATTACATAATACTGCGATTACTAACCCGCCTGTCAAGCGTGGTGACACTTGACAGGCGGGTCAGCAAACCTCTCCTTCGACAGTGGACGTAAAATAGGCTGATAGTTAAGTCAGAAACATCATAATCATCCATCTGTCTCTTCAGCTTTAAAATGTGTGCGGTTTTTTTTTCGTTTTCTATAAACGCTTGGAGGGCTAAGATCATTTGAATTAGGTAGGTAGGTTTGGTTTTTTGAAGTGGTCCGTCTCACCTACTGGTCCATCTCTTCCGGAATTACCCTACATATAATTTCAATTCCTATTTAAAATATTAATATAGACAAACGGCAAATTAAAGTTAATGTTTCAAGTAATTTTAAGCTAGCATACAATTTCCATAGTCACGTTCATAGCGTCTAAAATTCAATGTCCAGGTAAACATATTTTTTTTTAAGTGTCAAATTAAAATAATGAAATGACAATAAGAATTATGATTGTGCTATGTTGTCTCCATATGTCTGTCTGTTTGCAATAAAGTTCAATAAAGTCAATAACTACGGCACAGATTTAAATGCAGTTTTTACTAATAGACAGAGGGGTTCTTGAGGTTTAGAAGTAGTTTTTATAGTTCTGTTTAAATTAGATACGTTTCCTTACTCATACGAAACCGGAGTAGGTCACAAGTCTATACTTTATTTCTCACCCGTGATGATTTTTAACTAGGGTTGCCATCCGGGGAGCGTCAAGGCCGGAATTCAATTGTTGGTGGGCTTAAAAATTTATGACATTTCCAACTGTTTTTTATTACACTGTATATGCTTAAAGAAACCTAATGCGATGTCCGTCCGGGCTTTGGCCTCTAAAATCCGGGGGTTTCAAGCGTATTGTACGGGTTGTCAAATTTTAGAGATAGTAACCCTATTTACAAATAACTTCGCTAGATGTAAATTACCGCTGTAGTAGACTACTTATACATATTTTTTTAATTTCCTGTCTCCGCTTTTTAATGGAGAGAGGTGAAAACGTAAGTATTTATTGCTTCTACTAATCTCATTACGATTAAATTCGTTGCTAATGCAGTTTAACGTTTCCCCGGGACTTGGTGAGCCTCGGTACTCATTGCCATTTCCAATGTGTGCTGCTATTGATCCTAGCTTACAGGAGTTGCAGTGGTGGTATTGTGGATGGGATTAGTCCACTAAAAAAGTCTATACTAACTGCTAAATGCTAAGACTTTTATATAAGTCACTTGATTAGGATTAAAGTTCCTCTTCGGTTTCACCCGCGTAGCAACAGATCACGAGGGTACCTATCTCATTTAAAAATGTAGGTAGCGGATGTTACTCCTGAATATCGTTACTTTCTAGTGATATGAGATTTTTTAATAAATTGGTCCTGTAAGTTTTGAGTTTATTTATTACTAGCCGTCCCGCGGGGTTTCACCTGCGTAGATCCCGTTCCCGTGGGAACTTAAACTAACTAAACTATAATATAAAACTAAAATATATATATCTATGAAACTCACAAATGACGTGGCTTTCTATTGGTAAAAGAATTTTCAAAATCGGTGCACTAGATCCAGAGATTACCCTCTACAACGTCACAAACTATACCTCTTTATTTCGTGTAGTAGGCCTGGTCTCCCTGTAACCGTTTGCGGTGTGAACGATCCTGTAGACATTGCTAACCTCTTTAAGAAACAGTTTCAAATAAAATCCCCATTGGGGCCTGACTTGTCGGTGCCTGATGTTCCAGACCATGATGAGCTTCAAACTAGATTTACAGCTAAGGAGATCAAGGGTATCATCACCGTCATGTCTAGGGGAAAGTCTCCGGGTCATGATGGTCTGAGTGTTGAGTACCTCAAGTACGCAGGTCCTCATTTTACCAAGAGTGTTGGCAATGTGCTTTAACTTTTGTGTAAATCATCAGTATTTGCCCAGTCAGATGACTAGAACTATGGTAGTGCCTATAGTTAAAAATAAAACTGGCGACATCGCGGATATAAAAAACTATAGACCTATTTCCCTGCTTACGGTGATATATACGGTATACGGTGAACTTAATAATTACATTAAATTGCACGACAACCAGTTCGGTTTTCAGGCTGGGCTGTCCACGGAGAGTGCCATCCTGTGTCTAAAGTGGGCTGTCAAGTACCTACTACACCGACCGGAAGACACCTATATATGCGTGCTTCCTCGATTTATCCAGAGCTTTTGATCTGATCTCCTACGATATACTTTGGGGTAAGCTTGAGAAAGCTGGAGTTCCATCAGAACTGACGAGCACTCTGAAATGTTGGTATGGAGGCCAGATCAATCAGGTTCGATGGGCTGGGACTTTATCTGAGCCGTATAGATTGGAGTGCGGCGTGAGGCAGGGGGGACTGACCTCACCTACGCTCTTCAATCTATATATCAACGAGTTGATTGAGACGCTCAGCAGAGAGAGAGTCGGCTGTCACATTGATGGGGTGTGTGTAAACAACGTTATTTACGCCGATGATATGGCTCTGCTGAGCGCCTCGGTTTGTGGCTTGAGAAGGATGGTAGCCATCTGTGAAGACTATGCCAGGCTTCATGGTTTGATCTACAATGCGTGTAAGAGTGAGGTCATGGTCTTTGGTGCCGGCGGTGGGAGGTGTACAGAAACTATACCATCAGTCCATTTGAATGGAGCTCCGCCCACACGGGTATATTCATTTAAATACCTTGGACATGTCTTGACCGCCGGCATGAAGGATGATGACGATATTGAGCGAGAGTGGAGGGCGCTGGCGGTTCGGGCGAATATGTTAGCTCGCAGATTTGCGCGTTGTTCAAAGAGTGATAAAATAACTTTGTTTCGTGCATACTGCACTCCTTTTTACACGTGCAGTCTGTGGGCCGATTATACCCAGAAATCGTACGGCGTCCTTCGCGTTTAATATAATAATGCGTTCAGGATGTTGATGGGGTTGCCCCGCTTCTGTAGTGCGTCAGGGATGTTTGCTGAAGCCCGAGTCGATTGTTTATATACAACGATGAGGAAGTGATGCGCCTCCCTGGTGCGCTGCGTGCGGGCCAGCCTCAACATCATCCTGCGCTGTGTGGCGAGCAGACTCGATTGTCTATATGTGAGTCGCTGCTGCAAGCTGTCCACATCTGTGATATGCGTGTGGCAGTGACTCACATGTATTCATGGTTTTAGGTTAAGTGATTAGAATAGGAATACTAACATAGGAATGAGGAAAATTCTTACTAACACAATGAGTCAATGTTACTTGAAATAAAGAAATATTATTATTATATTATTATTTATAATATTATAGACAAAGAACAAAATAAAACTTTTTTTCTGTATAATACTAGTGAAGATGTAGATATGTTATTCAGACATATGTGTCCGGCGTCGCCCATAATACACATCATTTTGTAAGATCGTAATTTAAAAAAAAACGACAGTAGGTACCTACCAACTTAATCGGTCAAGTAGTTCTCAAATTATGCGCATATATACCTATACATTTTAGAGATTTATTTTTATTTATCATCATCAGCCTGTATTACTTCTACGGTTTTTTAACCGTGGGTGTAAGATGGGCTTCCCCAATTGGGGGTTTTGCCATTGTCACGCTTTGCAGGCGGGTTGGTGACCGCTATTTGTGTTCAAATTGTAACACATACATTTACGTTGACTCGCAGGCGTGATGGCGGGCGCGGTCACGAAATATCAACATATGGTGTTATATCCAAGTGTTCACGTACAAAACGCACGCATAATTTCACGCTGGCCAACGTGAACATGAACTCGCCACGTCTCCGCGCCCGCACCCGACGCCGCGCGCCGCGCCCGCGCTTTCGGACCTGAAAAGTACTTAGGGTAACGTTGCTGCCCGTTCTCTGATATACGATTGTTATAGATGACGTTATAACAATCGGAACCAAAGGCTTAACCTTCTTTCCGAGGCAAGGCGGTGATCTTTAAATTTACACGTAGATAGATTGTCCAGCGTGGGGACGGAACAAACGACAAACAGACGACATCTGAAATTTAAAGCGAGTCTTTAAACTACGGAGGTTGTTATTATATACCTCATTTATATAATTATATTGTTGACATTAAATAATGATTTGCGACACGCCTGAAGATCTTGTTTGTCGAGCATATGTTTTCAAAGTAGTTTTGCACTACTTTTGTATGATATAATTTGTAACAATGAGTTCACCTATGTCATGAGATCAAGTCTCAAGTACCTACAGTTATAAAATATTGTATCTAAACGCGCATCTACATAGATGCTGCTTACTTATTAATATATTTTAGCATATCACAAAGGCAAGAAGGGATCCTCATTGAGTATATACATACATAGACGTCCATAGCTGCTGTAGGTACATAAGCCTCACTCATCGATTTCGATTTCTAGCGGGAACGTTTACTATGGACAATGGATAAAAAAATGATATTTTTAAATTACTTTTAGTATAAGTATTGAAAAAAAAACCTTGTGCAATGTCAAAGATTTCTTTCCTGCGTCCCTAGCCCGGCTTCTTATAAATTTACGACTAGCTGCCTCGAGCGGTTTCACCCGCCAAGATCCCGTTCCCGTGGAAACCTTGACTTAAGAATATAGCAACACTCACAAATAATGTGACTTTCTGCTTTCTCTTAATCGTTGACAGTTATTTGAAACAATTAACAGTTATGTCAATTATATTAGAAAAAATAATAAAGATTAATTTTATAAAATTCTCTAATTTAACACGCATTTTTCTTTTATAAGCTTTTTCTGGCAGTCCCTTGACGTCGGGAAAATTTTAAGTAAGTAGAATTTGCCTATTGTAGCAACTTCTAAACAGTAACAAAAGCCCGCCCTGTGCCCTTCTTTCAATGAAGATGTTAATTCTCTTTGGTGGAACACCATCAACCTTACCCCTTCACACCTTTGCATACCACTTCTGGAAGAAAACTTTGTTCTGTATAGGTTTATTACTATATGTACTTATAAAATCTTCCTTGTGGATACACCATTATGCAGAATCTCATTGTCATTTGAGTCACTATGACATCACAGCCTGTTTTGTATGACGTGACCAGAATAAGATAGGCACTTACGTACTATACACGTAAGTGCCTATTTAGGTTACCCATTTTAGGTGTGCCTATTTAGGTATTATCTACATACCTAGTGTGTTGACTGTTCCTTTAAGGTTAATTTCCGTGAATTGCGGCCGATCGCAAACACACGCGATTGCTCGCATGGAACAGACGCGCACGGTTGATTCGACAATAGTCAAAGTCTGAAGGCTGTCGACAGCTCCGTGAATCTATTGCAGACTTCCGAAACGGCTTTATACGCATTAACCGCGTGCGTCTGCCGCACATGACAGATCGCGTTGCCTGAAAATTAACCTTATGTATTGTGTAGGTATTGTTATTATCTAAGTCGCTAATTTGTGATAATATATAGGTATATTATTATTGTGATTGATATTGAATGAATGAGTGGAAGTTGAAAGTTCATTGCATGCGTCGAGTTATTACTTATTATAAGTATGTTTTTTTTCTTTTTCAACCTAATTTTGGTTTAAGCACGGTACGCCTACTTGCTTTTGAGATCTGGAGTTTTAGGTTCAGGTTAGGTATTCAAAAATCACCAATAATAATTTATCTTCATTTCAAATAAACTTTTATTTTATTTCAACTCCAAATTTACAAATCCTGATATGTTTTAGATTCATCATCATCTTCATCATTAGCCCGTACAACATCTACTGATGATAACATGGGCCTCCTCTGGAGGAAGGGCTTTTGCCATAGTCACCACGCATGGCAGGCGGGTTGGTGACCGTAGTAGTATGTTGTAACACACAAGAAAACGCTGCTACCCGTTCCCTGGAATACGATTGTTATGGATGCTGTTATAACAATCGGGACCAACAATAAAACAACCCCAATACAACGGCTAAACGTGATTTCCGGGACACGGAAATAAATTTTAGATTTTATACAAGATTTAAAGCGAGCCAAATACCGCTACGCTACGGAGGTTTCATTTTTCATTTTCATTTTGTTTTCGAACGATTCTTTACATGTTTAATCCACGTTAGAACGGACGCTTTCTATCTGACTATGATGTCGATATTTGTTTACATATTTAAAAAAAGGCTTTTCTAACGTGGATGCGTCATCGACGCCTTCTTCTGTTCGAGTTCATAGATGGCAATTAAATCATCGTCATAATTTATTTATTAATTTCGACACAATTCAAATGTTTTGAATCATCACCAGTTCTGGACATTGAGAGGAATCCTTTATATCTCACATCTATTAATTCTCCTTATTTGATATGAAATATATTGTAACTTACTCTAACGCTAACCACAGAATACGTCAATGGATTGCGTGCATTACAAATTGTTTTCACGTCACATTTAGGTACATATTTTCTTTTGTTTGTGTTAGCTGTTAATTATATTAAATTAGATATACCTACTATAATTCACTCATTAATTAATTGAGTAGGCAGGATAATTTTGACGTCAGCAAACTGTGAATAATTCCATTGCTAAACATGGTCTTTCTTCCGAGGCAGCGTATTTTCGTGGTTACCACGGCACGATGGCTGGCGGGATGGTGACTGCAGTATTAGGTAATAATACATATAGGAAAAAAGCTGCTGCTCGTTCCACGGTGACGATATCTTGATAGCCGTAATATCATTTTATGTATTCTTTTAAGTAATTGAGAAAAACCAGTGGAAACAATGATTCGTAATCACGCACGGTTTGGGGACGTAGGTAGACTTGGGTTTTCCGTAGGTAGGTTTAAATCGTATACGATTGTGGACTCATACCGAGTCATAAATTAATCTAAGAAAACTAAAAATTACTGGTTAATTGTCTTCATACAAATGAGGAGATTTCGCCTATTATGGATAAACAAAACATGATAATATGAAACAATAAAAAAATCGTTTTCCGAAATAAAGTTACGTAATAGAGTTTGCATGAGAATTGGGAGACCATTTTTTTGGTCTTCGACTGGTACCTACTTACACAGTAGGTACCTAATTTAAAACTTAAATGATAATTTTAGATTCTACTTAGTTCTCGTTATAGATACCTATTGTCCGTTGCTTCTGGAAAAAATCTACGAAGAATATTTGTATGATAAATTGATAATATTGAAATGAACTAGGACATTAATAACAATATATTTCAATGTATTCATTGAAAATAGAATAATTGATAAATTATATATATTGAAAATAATAGATGAATTGATAATATTGAAATGAACTAGGACATTAATAACAATATATTTCAATGTATTCATTGAAAATAGAATATTATTATTATCCTTGATCATAAAATAAAAAATCCACAAACTAACGCCATCTATGAATATAACCAAAAAGCTTTTACGTGGCAGTGTTGCTACAGATCGTATTAGTTCCGGAAAATTCCGTAAAACGGCGCGGAGGCCGCTAGTGTTCTAATATTGTTAAATGTATGACACACCTAGAGTTCGTTTTTTTATCATTACTTTACAACAATTCAATATATCTACCTAATTAATAAAATATATATTCAACTTAAAAGGGTAAATTAGTATTTACTTCAAGGAAAATTACTAGTTTTAAATAATTTTCAATTTCTTAATTATTTACACAAATTAATAATATTATTGGTATTATTAGATATTTACAAATACTTATATTCAAGTTTACAATTTTATAAATTTGATCTAAGTCTTTTTATTAGGTATTCATTGGCTAAAAGACAGTGTACATTATACAAGTACGTTATTAAAACTTATAATTTTATTAGGAATACTTCCCTGGCTTCGCACCATACAACGAGCATTTTATTATTGTATTTAGAAGCCGTGTCACCGTGGCCATACCCGTTTAAATTTAAATGAAATTGATATTGACACATCTTACACATTATTCCATAATGGAATGGTTTTAGTAATGCTCTTCATTTAATGTTCACTTCAACAGCCCATTTGGCCCACCCTTTAACAGACCTCGGTAAGCTGGAATTGTTGAGGGTGGTTATAGCCATAAACACCATGCCTGGCCGGCGGATTGGTGATCGCAGTAAGATGGTAAGCATCACCTATACGTCCCTTAGTCACCTCTTACGACATCTATGGGAAGATATTCTAATCTGGAAACCACACAGAAATCGGTAACGCTCATTGTCGATTAATTAATATTCATATTTCAGCTAATATACATATAACCTCAATGAATAATAAGTAAATTTCATTTGTCATGAATCATTCCGTCTTTGAATAGCGTAAGAAAATCCTTTTGTAAATTTTTAATTTACTTGTTACAGACAGATGAGACAGAGAGACGGCGAGGGATCTGGGGTCGTAATGTGCACTGAGGTTTTCTAGAAATTATAGACACACTAAGCGCATTAGGGTTACTCGCAAGCATTATCTGTTATCCAAAGGTTAAATTAAACCTGTTTTTTTATTATAAAATAATAAAAAATAAAAACAGTTCAACTCCATAACATAATCGTAACAAGAGAAACTCGTTCTTTTTTACTTTTATAGTTAATTCTAGTATCTATACGTTTCTACATGAACACTAATGAGAGAGGATGTCTTATCTTAATAATAATTTTTGTTTCCTAATCTAACGAGCTCAGTTAGTTTCTGTGGATCAGCTAGCTAATAAGGACAAATATTACATTTCTATTTAACATTAAGATTGTTTGCGTGGTTAGAAAAAAAGATATGTACATTTTTCTCTGGAAAAAAAAACGATCACGATTATTTAAATATGACTTATGATTTGTTGTGACAAAGCCTGAAACTAAATTTAATTATTTTTCACTGGCGTAAGGGTGTTGGATTAGAGTTGCATGTCTTTGCCCATACATCTCCATTTAAATAATATAATATAGCCGGAAACAATTAGTGTTTTGTATTAATGTGGAATACTATTACTAAAAGTTTCATACAAATTGTGGCACCCCATTTACCTTATCAGGGGTTAATTTCGCAATTACGTCTTAGTGAGCATCTTCGTTGTAAAATGTTTGACCTGTGGCATTTGTAATTTCTAAGAATTACTTTTATTTGTATACACGGTTACTAATATTGTGACGTATTTTTATTATGATATCACAGATAAGGCTACACTCACGAGCACGGCACTAAATATTATGTCAAATACGTGGCTTTTGACCTCATCTTTGTGCCGTATTACTGATACAAACAAACATTTCCACTAAACCGTGTGTACTTATTGACTATTTTCATTTTAATCTGTCTATTTCTTTTGCTTAAGAAAACATGTGCGTCAAAATTGAGATTAATAAATCATTACCGATAGATGGCACTAACATTCCCCTTATAGACGTGTTATTAAAGAGATTGATAATTTTCGATGATTGGTAGCGTTCCACCGTAGCCTAATTGGTTAAGGCTATACCTAAGATGCAGGTTCGAGTCCTGCCGGTGGAAAAAAATTATTAATATGAAATTTTAAATTCACCTTTGAGGTTAAGTGATCGGTATTGTTTCAAATAACACATAAGAACTTATTTAATTTGGGAGTATAAAAATGAGATCAACAAAAGTACCAACCCAACCAACAACATACCTACTTAAGAGATAAAATTACTAAGTTACGGGAAAACTACGATCTTCCAACTAAAGGTTTCTAAGGTAAATAACTGCTATTTGGCATTATTTATGACTGTAAGGGCTCGCATGGGAAAATATGTTAAAGCTAATTCTATTACGAATAAGATAAATGAGGGATCGATGGCCCTTGACTTGAGGCCTTATTATAATTAATAGTTAAAGGTATTTTGTATACAATAAAGTGTATTATGCAAATTATTTTTTTAAAAGGTTTAATAAAAAAATACTTTTATGGGTAAAAAGAAATAACTGAACAATAAGGGCTACCTCCGTGATGTAGCGATATGAGTATTGCTTTAACCGTCGGTCGTGAGTTCGATCCCCACAAACAAAAAATATTTGTGTTAATCTAAAACCCCCGGATTTGGTTGGTTAAGGACGTGCCTTGAAAATCACGTTAAGCGGTTGGCCCTGATTTACAACATTATCTTTGACAATCGTATTCCAGTATATATTCCAACTTACCTTCTTAATACTGCAGTCACCCTCCCTTGGAAGGAGGCCGATGTTCAGCTCTGCACCTCAAACGGTTTGTTGATGATAAATATAAAAGGTGATAAATGATTTTATTTTATGTCAATCCAGATAAATGGATCTTGTCTACTTGACGTTTAGTGGCACAAGAACAGCTAGTGCCAGTAAATTAATAGCACTAGCCAATACCCACAGCCACAGCCTTATTCTACCGGCCCTTTTTCTTTCCTCCCGTGAGCGATGTTTACGTTACTCACGCACAGGAACAAAACTTTACTGTGACATTCTGTAAAGCGATACTTCCCCAGTCGAGTGTAGTTGTAAAGATGTGTTATAAAACATCCGGATCGAAGGACCAAAATGTTACGTAGCGATGGACTGTAGTATATACTAATAAATGTAAATTTTAATTGGATTTTATTGTAACACGACCTAACAGACCAAGATATGACAATAATAAATTTAAGGTTGACGTACAAAAGGGAAAATAATTATGAAAAGAATAGTAATTTAAAAAGTAAAGAGTTTATGTCATAATAGGTCGAACCTTAGCCAATCGCCAACAGATGTATAAATTTATATGTCACGAAATAACTTCGTAAAATTTGCAATCAGGAATAAAAATTAGATGATCAGTAAGTTTCAATACCTATATTGGGTAAGTACATATCTTGAAGCACTTTTAAACATTTTCAATATTTCCAAACTTAAAATAATATAGGTTGGTTACTAAAACTATGAAGTAGGAACGGTTTCAATTATAAATATTGTTCTTTGGTATATAAAACATTATTAATATTATGTACCGTGCCTATCATCTCAAGCTATGAAACGTTTTAAAGTTATGAAAGGTTATTCAGACTCGCTGATTAACTCTATAATTGTACCTATCCTAAGTAATTTGTAAACTAATAGCTTACTTAGATATTAAAGCAATTTTTTATTGTTGTACCTGGAGAACTACTCAAGTATGGAGGTGAATAAATGCAACAGACAATTTGGAAGCTGTTAGTTCAATTGTAGGATCAAGAGCGAGTACCTGATTATTTTCGAGTCTCACGTATTTGTTCCTTGTACGAGAACAAGGGCGACAGATCTGATTGCAATTTCTACAGATGCATCTGTTTACTGACTTCTTCGGGGAAAGTCTTTGCTCGGATACTACTAAACCGCCTGCTACCCTTGTCTGAAGACATACTGCCAGAATCCCAATTTGGCTTCCGACAGAATCGAAGCAAGTGTGAGGCTATCTGCTCGATACGTCAGCTACAAGAGAATAGTCGAGAGCAAGGTCAACCACTGTACGAATATGTAGATTTTGTGAAGAAAGTCTTAAGGCGCTTTTAAGAAACTCCTCGAATCAAAACTCAGGCCCGTGCCTAAGTTTTGACTCGAGGAGTTACTCTAACTCTGTTAAGGTTAAAAGCGCCTTAAGACTTTAATCTGTAAATAAGGAAGATCCAACTTTTGAAGGCGTAATTTAGGTTGCGGCTTCGACTAAAATTAATTTTCTTAGTCTAACCTTGACGCATGATCGAATTACTCCTGTCCTCGTAGTCACTTTGTGAACGACAACAGGATTTTCACGAAGTGAAATTTCCTAAAAATTATGGCGCTACGCCAGCTACCATGCACGCGTAGCGCCTAGCGTGCACAACACGAGATGTAAATTTTGAAAGATGTGCGGAGTTCAATTCACTGTTAGACCATCAGACACATAACTGTCCATTAAACTTAACTGGCTTTTTATCATAGAATAAAAACTAAGCAAGTTTTCATTGTAGTTAAATACTTCGGTGTAATCGAAGTATAATAATAATAAATAATAATAATAATAATAATAATAATAATAATCGTTTATTTCAGGTATTTAACCCATATTTTACAATCACTAATACATACACAAAGAGATCACATATAAAATAGGTACAATCAAGTTACTAAAAATTAATTAAAAACTAACATTTAAATAGATATAAATAATAAACTAAATAGAGGTCTTTAAATTGGTGATCGAAATAAGTATATGTGATAAAATATTACAGACACTAATTTATTATCACATACACTTAATCGTGCCAGGAAGGATGCTTTGAGCCTTCGCATGAGCCCGTAAAAGTCAGTGACTCTGTTCTCAACGAACATGCCAGACGCACTACACCGCCAGGGCAAGCGTAACAGGGCCCTAAAAGCGTTATTATATTGTACACGAAGAGTGTTATGAGCACTCTTCGTGTACCTATACCAGAGTTGGCTGGTGTAGAACGACTGACAGTAAGCCTTGAAAAGCGTAACTTTCACCTCATCTGAGCAGTGACTAAATCGTCTGGCCAACATATTGGCCCTACATGCAATACTGCGTCTTTGCCTTTCCAAATCTTCATCATCCCCTAAATTGTCAGTAATAATGTGACCTAGGTATTTAAATTTTGTCACATATTTCAATGCTGAGCCTCCTAAATGAATCGGTAAAATACATTCAGGGCCTTTACCATATTTAAATATCATAACCTCAGATTTCTTTGTATTATAGGTTAAATAGTGTTCAATCGCATACTTTTCACAAATCGAGACAAGTTTTCGTAGGCCGTTGACTGAGGGGCTGAGTAGCACCATGTCATCAGCATAACTTAAGCTATTTATACATTCTGAGCCTATATGACAGCCTGCTCTGGTACTACTCAGCTCCTCAATCAGATCGTTCACATATAGGTTGAACAGGATCGGTGACGTCAATCCACCCTGTCTTACCCCAGTTGACAATACATAAGAGTCGGACAGTGTATTGTTCCATTTGACTTGATTAAGTTGGTTGGCATACCAGTATTCCAATAAATTTATTACTTTTGGTGGCACCTTAGTTTTTCTTAGTTTTTCCCATAGTATATCATAATTAATACTGTCAAAAGCACGACTAAGATCCAAAAAACAAGCGTAAACCGAAGTGTTTCTGTTCAAATACCTGTATATGGTATTTTTTAATGAAAATATAGCCAGATCGGTAGATAATCCCTTACGGAACCCAAATTGAGCGTTATTTAATGGTACGTTCTCTTCATTTAGGTGTTTTATTATGAGACGTTCAAATATTTTAGACATAACTGTTGCCAGCGATATGGGTCGGTAGTTCGACAGGCTAGAGACGTCACCGGTCCTATCCTTTACTATAGGTACCACAGTAGTTTTCATGAAATCAGAAGGTAAGTAATTATGATCTATACACGCATTAAAAAGCAATGCCATCTTTTCAAATAATAGGACAGGTGCGTACAACAAGTGTTCTAAACTCAATCCATCGTGACCCGGGGATTTGCCACGCTTCATTCTCCGGACTATTTCGAAAATATCTTTCGCAGTAACATGTAAACACATATCATCAAGTAGTGCGTGTGTCGATGAATTCGTGGCGGACAGTGTTGTCCCCAAGTCACGACGGGCTCTTGGTGCATCACTAATATTAGATGTAATTTGCTGTGGGTTAAACTTATTAACAAACATGTTTGCAATTGTAACAGGATCTTGTTTACCATTAATAGTGGCTGGCAGTCTCGCCCTACTATTTAACTTGTTTGTTTCCTTCCAAAAATTACAGAAATCTTTATTATGCCTGTGCGTCGCTATTATATCCATTTTGATCTTATCTGAATTCAACTGACACCATTTTATCTTATTTTTAAACTCTTTTTTACTATAAATCATATCATTATAAATTTTACCACTAGTGGGGCGACCACTACAATTCCACAAAGCAAAACACTGCCTCGCTATAGTGTGGTACTCTTTAACATGATAGTTCCACCCTATTATTCTTTTATCTTTAATGTACTGTTTACCTTGGTAAGACAATTTTGCTGCCCTAGTTATACTGCTTATAATCTGACTATAATACTTATCTATAAGGCTATGATAATCACAGTTTTGACTAGATACATCTGATGACCAGTTGTACGAATTTAAATAATAATTACATAACTCAACATATTTACTTATTTGTTCATTATTTCTATTGCCCCAAATTATTTTATTTTGTAACTGTTTGCATGCAGTATTTATCTTTGGCTTAACAATATCTATATTGCACATTATTATTAAAGGTAAGTGGTCTGAACTAAATACATCTTTAAGAATAAACGCAGACTCAATAACGCTAAGCCCAGCGGTAGTCGTTACACAGTGATCGAGCCAGCTGGTTGTGCCGTGAGCGTCGCTAATGTAGGTAAAGTTATCTTTCGACTCACCGAGTAAATGATAGTCTGCGCACACCCAGCTCTGATCAAGGCAGAACTCCGATAAATCTTTCCCAAACAAGCTGTTGGACCGCGAGAGGTCAGCGTTAAAATCACCGAGCACAAAAACACTTTCAACGTCATTATTTTCAATAACCGCACTGATAACACCTAAACACTCTGTAAACACAGGTAGGTTGTCCGCATCTTCTGTGGGCATGTACACGGACATAACGATAAAACTGCGACCGCCGCCTGCGTCGTCCGCGTCGTCCATGTTGATACACACGGCCGCCACGCGAGTCGATCCGGTATCAATAGGTGTCACGTTAGTAAATAAAGATTTTTTCCATAATATCGCCACTCCTCCATACGGCCTTCCCTTTAGTACCTCAGCCGATGTATCGACTGCCGATATTCCGTAGTGAGAAAAATCTGGATGAATGGTATCCAGATATCCTAAATCGTGTGGCAATAACCAATGTTCCTGTATAGCGACGATATCATATTCCTTACAGAAGTCAGTAACATGGTTACATGAACGTTTTACTGATCGGCAATTAAAAGAAACGAGGCTAATTTTCATTTTTGAAATTAGGTATAACGAGGCCGTTTATTTTTCGGATCTGTGAATAATATTATTTCTTACAGAAAACTTTCTATAAACTACTAATATAAAATACGTTTATTTTCCTTCCACAAATTAAAACTTAAGGCTAGACTATAACTGTGTAAAATACTATTTTCATTTGTGAAGGACTGGTGCCTGAAATAGGTTGCGAAAACCTGTGCCACAGGTCACCAGGCCCCCCCTCATGGAAAAGTAAGTAGGTACATAGTTGGCTTACAATTAAATTTATAGTGAGAAAAGGGTAGAAGTATTTGACAACAGCAAGAAATTTTTTATGTTAAAATGTTCCTTTTTAGGGTTCCGTAGCCAAATGGCAAAAAACGGAACCCTTATAGATTCGTCATGTCTGTCTGTCTGTCTGTCCGTCCGTATGTCACAGCCACTTTTTTCCGAAACTATAAGAACTATAATTTTGAAACTTGGCAAGTAGATGTATGTTGTGAACCGCTTTAAGATTTTCACACAAAAATAGAAAAAAAACAAAAAAAAAAATGGGGTTCCCCATACTTAGAACTGATACTCAATTTTTTTTTTTCATCTATCTATCTACATACTTGTGCGGTATCGATGTATAGGCCTTCAAAAATAATATTGAGGTTTCTAATATCATTTTTTTCTAATCTTAATAGTTTGCGCGAGAGACACTTCCAAAGTGGTAAAATGTGTGTCCCCCCCTGTAACTTCTAAAATAAGAGAATGATAAAACTAAAAAAAATATATGATGTACATAACCATACAAACTTCCACCGAAAATTTCACCGAAAATCGTTTGAACGAGATCAAATAAGTAGGTTTTTTTTTAATACTAACTACAAGAAATAACGACAAGAACTTTTATACTATGTTACTTGTTGTATTCTTGATATCAAAAATAGGTAGGCACTTTTAACTAGTACCTACAGAACCCTTCGTGCGAGAGTCCGACTCGCACTTGGCCGGTTTTTTTTGTGTTATTCTATAGTAAATTTTAATTATATCTAAGTATATTAATTTAATTTAGGCATGAAAGCATAGAAATATAATTACTCTATTCATTGAATCAACGCTTTATGTGCTTATTCAATCAATTGCCCTAAGTCTAATTATATTTAATTTAGTTGAGATTCCACTGTAAATATGGCTCAAAAACCCTGGCCCTTTTACCGACTTGGAGTGTTTCATTTCAAAATTATGGATTTTTCTCGTTTTATTTTCAACAAGTTATTAAATGACATTTCAGTAATTACAAAACATAAGTAGTTACTATAAATTTATTGCAAGCGGGTTACGAGTATGAACTGGCATGGGTATAAATAACACCGTGGTTTTTGGACCTAAAATAACAGTAAAATATTACAAAACATATAGTTTCTATGTTTTGTCCTAGTCTAAAATCTACAGCAGGTACCAAGTTCCGCAAAAGTGATTTCCGGCACCAATTTTTTTACTATAGGCATTCCATACTAATCCCCTACTACAGTCAACTCAATGGACCGCAGCCATATCTGCGCTTTATATATTTATGTGTAGGTATGCAATAAAGAGTAGAGCGATAACTGCGCTCTATAGTGTAAATATGTGGGGTATTGTGAAGAAAATGGCCACAAAATCCAGGACTGCCCACACCCTATAGTTATGCCTTCCAAAATGTGCTACATGCCAGTGTTTTAAAATGTCTGACTTTCATAGTACAGGCACTGAGGACTGTCCTGCAAAAAATATAGCCCAAAAACATAATATGAACTCTATAGATTACGATGCCATATAAAATATAGCAATTTTTAGCTGACTCTGTTTTTATTAATAAGTTAAGTTAAGGAAAATTTAAAGGACACAAATAATTGCAAAAAATTATGTCATCAATTTCACAGTCAAGAACTTTTAACCAATTTTATGACTTGAAGTATATTTTTTTGATAGACACAAAAACATTGTTAATGTAATAATTAAGTAAGGTATCAAAAAACTTCAAAGTGATGTTAATAGTGGGTACCTATTTAATTCATGTTCAATTGAAAACAACTGTACGAATAGGTATATAAAACAGAAATAGAATTCCCTCTGCGAAAATATGAATAAACGAAGAAAATGCTGCGTTGAAAAGCATCTGAATTTGACGTTTCCTTCCACTGAAATTTTGAAGAAAAAAATATTTTAATCGCCAAATGGGTTTGAACTGACATAGACCTCAGGTTTGAATACGAAATAAGGATTATTAAAAAGGATTTATTTGTGAATTAAAAGTTGGGATAAAGAAAACTGGTTAAATGGATGTCGAGTCACAAAAGTCAAAATTAACACTTTTATGTAACGTTTCGTTAGACGTGATGATGGCGATAGTACTACTATTATTATAGTTATTACTAGTCCGATTTTAATTGTTTTTTCAAATGGGACCAGTAAGTAGTTCCTGAGATTAGCGCGTTCAAGCAAACAAACAAACACTTCAGCTGTATTTATTAGCAAAGACAACGTGTGTAAGTATAGGTACTTTCTCTTACGTAACATAATGTGCTAACGATATATTTAGTCACGAAAAACAAACGGCCCCCGCACCTCACCTCCTAAAATCCCGCATGGCTCTTCGTCTTAAGGTTTTAATGGCTTTGATCTTTGACAGTAATTTGCATTAAAGACAAAATCATTGTCAATTGAATTTCTACGACGTTATGATTATTTAATCTTAGTGCATTTTACATTTTTTTTTTCTTTTTGTGTATTTATCTTATTAGGTTCTTTATATTCCGTAAACATTGAGATTTAGGTTATTCGATAAGCGACTTTTTGAACTGGAAAATGAAGTGTTGCTTCTGTTATTTTTGTATTTAAACTCAAGTAGGTACGATGTCACCTAAAACGGTTTTCTTAATCTTGAAATTCGAGAAATGCCAAAAGAATGAGATATGTGCGTTCTCAGGAATCGTCAGAGGAAAGAGCGCATCGTTTAAACTCTATGAGGGTTAATAACGCAACTGCACGAGCACATGAAAGCACTTTTGTGAGAGAGATGCGATAAACTTATGAAAGGGGAAAAAAGAGCTACATCACGGGCATCTGAAACCTCTTCTCGACAAGAGTCTTACAGTTGACCGTGAACGGTGAACGTTAATAGAGTAATAAGTCAGCTCATTAAACATTTGTTATTTTTTTTTTTCAATTTATTTATTTCCTAGAAACATAACAGTACTCTAGTATTATTACAAAATACAATGAAGTACATTAAAGTTTTAAGCATTTTACACTGTGTAATGAGACATCTGACTCTGAACTAGATAAAGATATCAGCACTTTTCCCTTCAATGATACATTATTAAAAAACAATTCGACATTCAGATGCTGCTTTCATGGGTAAAAGAAAATGACTATTGTTCATTAACATTCGTGAAGACGTATTGACGCAAAAAGTACATAATATATTTTGCGTCAATATGCACTTTGATACAAATGGTACGGGAACATTTAGATATTGTATGTTTAGTAATCCTTACTAATATTATAAATGCGAAGATAACTCTGTCTATCTGTCAGCCTTTCACGCCAAAACTACTTTACAGATGTAAATAAAATTTGGTACACATATAGTTTAGAGCCTAGGAAAGGATGGGCTAATTGTCACTTATATTCATTAAAGTCACTTTAGGTGTACTCATTGTAAGGTATCTAAATGTACGTTTTAGAAACTGAATTGAAAGTGAAATTGAAACTTAATTTGTTCATTGTTGTATTAATTGAAATTTAAGAAACCGGAAGTTATTTAAAAACTTATAAACGTCGCACGGCCAACCATCGCCTATGCTGGCGCAAGCGACTCTGACCTGTGATTCCTGAAGTCGAATGAGTGCGATGAGATGTACCACACGCTTGGGTATTTTCTGTGCCTCTAAACGGCCAGCATGTGAAACGGCCGCTCCGATTGCTGTACGATGGATCGAAAAAAGTTTCTCATAGTGCATTTGCACGTAAAAATAATTGCTATGTAATAAAGAACCGGAATTTAACTTTTTCGTTTACATTGATTACTTACCAATATCTTCGATATATTTTTAAGGAATTTATTAAGGAAAAAGTAAAGTACTAAAATTAGTACAGGAAACTTAATTTGTGTTTAAACTTTTTAATTAAATTTTCTTCTGTATATTTTGGATGAGAAATCAACAAAGAGGCAGATAGTACAGAGGGAAAAACTCTCAATTTCTATTTTATTACTTATTCCAAGAAATTTCATCTATATTTGATTTAAATCTTTGCAATATATAAAAGATTCCTGTTGACCACACTAGTGTAACTATTCCTGGTGTTTACATTGGTGTGGCCACGGGGAATGCAACGTTTGAAATCTATCACTATGACTCTCGAGAGTCTTACATACCACGTAATGCGGCAATAGTGATGTCTTATAGATATACCTTAGGAGAGAAATGCATATGCTTTGATAAAAGTACAACACAGGTGTACAAGGAGTTTTCTCACTTGAGAAGTAATTGCAGTCTAGCAGTTCTTTTTAAAGATTACTAGCAGAGTTTTTAAGTCTACTTGTATGCTTGTTAACCCCTCGTGTCAAGCTAAAATGCTTGTGCTACGTGTGGGTTCACGTCGGTAGTGCAATGGGTAGGGATCGAACCGGCGGCGACCACAAGATCACAAGTCAGACGCCCCTAAATATTGGGCTACGGCCGCGAATTCCATTCATCAATTCGAAAAAACTAATAGACATTACCCCTAAGCTATTTTATACAAAACATTTTAAAAGCTTCCAAGAACCTCTTTCAGTACATTAGGTAAACAGAAATGCAAAATTGCAAACATGAAATTCCTGTAACTTCTTATGATTTTACTGTTAATTACAGTAAAATTAATATTGGGTATTTCTATGTGAGATATTTCATTAGGTGTATGATCATGTAATATTCCTAAAAAAAGATGCAGTATGAAACTTCTAGCTTTTCCCCGTTCACATTATAACTTTGTAATAACTTAATTTTTTTTCTCACCACAATATACATAAGTTGGATTCGACAATGATACATATTCAGGTAAGTAAATATTGTGGGAGACTGGTGCCAAAGCTAGGTTCGAGGCCTGTGTTTCAGGACACCAGGATCCCACCCCTTTACATATTCAATTCATAATTATGTACTAAGAATGTACGTAGTAAGGTCACAACATTTTATAGTTTTATTTATACATTGAAGCCATTGTGTCTGGTACTTCTAATACCTCCAAGAATATGTGTACAAAGTTTCAAGATGATCGGTTAATCAGTTTTCGCGTGAACTTAAATCCACATTTATAATGATATAAAGAATGACTAAATATGTTTATTATCAACTCAGGATTTCTCAAAATAATACAAAATACAATACAATCACTAAATACAAAATTTTTATAAATAAAAATTAATCGTCGAAATGATGAGAACGACTTGACCAATTCGGCGCATTCTTGTTTTATTTTGTTTCTTATTATCAGGATAAGGTTTTTTTAAATAAAAATATAACCACGGCAAATGTGAAATATTTTTGACGGGCGAAGGTGGGAATCAAAAATAATACCTACATTAAACATACAAATTCATAACTTATTTTTTATCACATCTATTCAAAAAGAGCTAGTTTATTCCTCGTAAACAGGGACCAAAATAGCTCATTAATCCCTTAGGGACCAAAATTGATTTGAATTTGGAATGTGGATATTGTTAATAATTTTTGAATCAGCAAAGAGGTGAATCACAAGCCATGCGGGAACAATGTATTGAATATGTGACTGGCTGAATAACTGCGAGCGCGCCAAATTTAAAAAAAGTTGATGAAAATTATATTTTATGTCTTATGGTTCTTCATTGTACGTAAATAAATTAATGTTCATAAGTTGCACTTACTTATTTTCTCATAGAGGGTGATAAAAAGTAGAGTGTCCACCTCGGGAGCAACACTATTTTAAGCTCGAGTGACATACTTTTAATCCAGAGCGGAGCGAAGGATTCTAGAGTAGAATCCAGAGCGGAGCGAGGGATTCTTAACTAGAATCCTGAGCGCAGCGAACCAATTTAACCTAATCTCTTTTGAGATGTGTACACTTATTTTTATAACAGCGGTAACTTGTTAAGTTCAATGCAACAGTTGAAATGAATGATTTGCAAACTCACAATCAGTGCTAATAAGGGCGAACAACGTCGTGGGTTTGAAATTCTAAGTTTCTTTCTAGGTCTGGTTGGTGAAGGGACTATCCGTGCCTCGGAAAGCACGTTAAGCCGTTGGTCCCGATTGTTATAACATCATCTATAAAGATCGTATATTAAGGAACGGGCAACAGCGTTTACTTATGTGGTACAACATAATACTGCGGTCACCAACCCGCCTGCCGAGCGTTGTGGCTATGGCAAATACCCTCCCTCTAGAGGAGGATCATGTTCAGCAGTGGACGTTATATGGGCTGATGATGATGATGATGATGATGAAGGGCGAAAAAATTTGCAAATGGAAGTTACACTTTCCTTAAATAACATTATTAATTTAGTAGTTTTTAAAGACGATTTTCTTGTTAATCTTGTTAGACTAGAAACCCAATGAGTTTTCACGCTCTAGCAACCGTTATTTTCTGGACAGTGAAATTAAGTTTTTTTCAGTGCTTAGATACTCATTTAAACTCGGATGAGTTTTAATAAAATTGTAGCATGAATTCTAACAAAACATTTCTACACGTTTTTTTATAAGCTTGCGTAGTGAAATTTGCTTATTAGTGTGGACCGAATTGTTAGTACGACAAGTAACAGAGGCGGTTTATGAAAATCGAATTACCTTTTATTTCTCGATCGAATCGATTATTTAAATTAACAAACGCTTCCAATGTAAAAGGAAAAATTGTAGTACACATACGGCTGATTGTGAGTGTAAGAACCGCGGAGCCATGTCAAAATTTTGCATGTTGGATAGTGTACATGTTTAATACTATGCCAGTACCTTTTAGTACCTTTATTTAAAATATTAGTACCTTTGTATAGTTCTAATTTAACTTATTTTTAAATGGTCCGCCATAATGACGTCAGGACCGCGGAGCCACTGCCGATTTACGAAATACCACAAGGCTTAACAAAGACTTTAATGTAACAACCTTTAATACCTTGTGTTTTATAAAAAATGGGATTTAAAATTTGCTTGTAGATGCCACCATCTTTAAATTATAAGCATTATTAAGCATAAAATCTCATAAGGCGCCTACAACTTAGGTCACATTAATATTTTTTATTTCACATTGCTATCATAAACGAACAGGCCTGAATAAATAAAATGCTTATAATTTAAAGATGGTGGCATCTACAAGCAAATTTTAAATGCCATTTTTTATAATGCACAAGGTATTAAAGGTTGTTACATTAAAGTCTTTGTTAAGCCTTGTGGTATTTCGTAAATCGGCAGTGGCTCCGCGGTCCTGACGTCATTATGGCGGACCATTTAAAAATAAGATAAAGTACTATATATATAAAGTAAATAAAGGTACTAAAAGGTACTGGCATAGTATTAAACATGTACACTATCCAACATGCAAATTTTTGACATGGCTCAGCGGTTCTTACACTCACGGCTGATTACGCTGGTACTTATATAATATTTAACGAGTTCAGAACTAAATTTTACGAATGAAAAAAAAACAAAAAGCCCTTAGCAATTATGTTTTGCTTATATCTAAGAGAATAAGTCAATTTGCCTTAGAGAGTAGACAAGTCGGGTCATATTTGAGTTCAATCCCTTTGCTGTGCGCGTTATGTTAGTATAATAAAATCCAATATGATATTGGCAAAAGATATCATAACTAATAAATAGAAGCCAAAGATTAATTCAATCCACGCTGCTCTCGCTTCAATATTGTATAAGCTTTTATAAATCATGTCACATCGCTATCAAATTTTAAATTCTATTATATTTTTTGTTAAAATGAATAGTTCTTTTTTATCTTTGTATATTTATGTTCGAATTCTCTTTTTTAAATTCATATAAAATGTGTTTTAAAGTATTGAAGATACTTTAAAACAACTCAAAGGTCAACTACTAGCTTAGTAAAACGGGTGCCCTTTGACTCACCTAGTCATTCTTTTTTTGGCCTTACCTTGTTTTGTGCAATTGTAAAGCAGAGCGACAGTTAATATTGTGTGTAATAAAGATAATTAAGAAAATAAAGAGATTTTTTATGTTTTAGCGTTTTTTCTAACTTATATAGTAACTATAACCTATTTCATTGTAATTATTCTAGGTAAATAAAATGCCTCAGCCATCAGCTAAAGTTTAAACTTGCACTCAAAGAACTAGATAAAAAGCAAAATGGAATATCTCCGATGTACGGAAAACGAAAGACTGATAAATTGAAATTACTTGAAACTTATCTGAAAAAAAAATATAGAGAGGCCTCTATTCTTACACGAGGCGAGTATCCCCCCAAGAATTTTAAACGTTAGGCTACAGTAGGCAACTATCCCTTTTTATCCGCTAGAGTAGGCAACTATCACTTTTTTGAGAGGTCAAATAAAACATGAATTACTCGAAACGAATATTAATTATGTAAACAAAATGGGCTATTATGAAAGATCAAAGACCTATGTTTCGATATACACCTCGAAATATTATTAATAAGTACATTTTTTTAAATGAAACAGCTTTATTGAAAAGTTGGGCAACTATCCCGCTTTTACCCTATCCTAAATCGATGTTGCTTAGTAGCGTTCCCATAAAGCTAGCGGCGTTGCCCCGTCGAATGGCAATGCTTATTTGCCACGCAAAGTAGCTACCACCACTCGAGGAACGTCACTCATCGGCACGGTGCGGCAAGGCGTGCGACTGGAGAACTGCATCGGTGTTTCTATGACAAAAGCCTATTGCAGTTTTTACTTACAGATAGCATTAAATATTATAAGAATTTAGGAATTATGATTTTTATTGAAAACGGTTTTAAGTCTATTATTGATTGTAGTGTTTGTGACCAAATAAATTAGGGCATGTTTTTTTAGGCATTTCAATTTGACGGCATTTGAAATTATACTACAAAAGTTTAGGTAAGTTATCATTCGAACAAACGATCACTGAACAGAATTTAATGACAATTAGCCACGAAGATGTCAACGGGCATAGGTATGACCCCATTACCACAGTTTCAATAAAACATACTTAGCAAAGTCCTTTCTTGATAAAATAGTAAATAACCAACTTAAACTACATCATACATAAGTATGTAATTAATAGTTATTTGCTTTGGCGTACCCAAGACGTAGATTTATTTTAATAATAAATAAGTTCAAACTCGTCAGCTATTTGCTCAAATGGGATTTAAGACAATTTAATTTTCTTTAAAAATGAATCGTATGTCCGAAGTCATATGAATCAAATTTGAACTGACAGTTACATCTTCTTCTTTAACCGTATTCTGAAGATGCCTTTCACTTAAGCAAATATTAAGTTAATACTCAGTTCAGATGAATTGCCAAAATGTGTTCGTATTTTGATAGTTACGGTTTTAAATGTATTATTTTCTGTATTTAACATTCAAATGAGGAATACAAGTGTAGGAGAGAAACGGGAAATCACTAAAGCAAGAATATAAATAAAATTAAATATGTTAATAAACTGTGTATTGTTATACTTTTATCATAAACTTTAGTTATTTAACTTTCAATAGAGATCAATTTTAATCAGTTTGGCTATTATTATATTAGAGATAAAAAAAACTTAGCTTTGAGCACCATTGCTAACATCGGTAGGCAATAGTGTTCAGCATGTGGACAATGGTAATCAATACATGTGTTATACCTACATAAATCACATCCATTACAGTCTGCATGAGCCCATAGACCTCATGACTTGCACCGGTATCATACTTTCTTGTCACGTCTTAATTTTCCATATACAAGACACATGTTTCTTGCACCTTCTGCATCGTCGTCGAAATAATTCTGGCATAACTCATTCGCAACCATTGTAGTCCCAATATTGCTGCGACTCTAATTGACTGCAAGAGATCAAAAAAGGAAAAAAAAAACTGCCTAAAATTTTATAATATATTTGTTATCAATTATCCATGCATGTTTAATACATATCAGAAGTACAGAAATGAAGTAAGTAGTATAAATGGCTTGACCTTATCATAACATTCAACCCAACTAGAGGCAACTAAGGAAGGGTTGGATCGTGGGCAACAAAGTGCTCCTGGATTTTCAAACCATTATCTCATTTTCCTATCCTATATTCTGTCTTCTTCCTTATTTTAAGGTTGGGGACCTTAAAATAAATGTAACTAAAACAAATTATATGCAATTCGGCGCGAAAAGAAAAAAAGACAAAATTAAAGTTACTTACCACAATCAACAGATATTTGAAACTCAAACTACTTTTTTAGGTATAACAATAGATAACAATACAAATTGGAAAGCTCACGTAGATCAGATTTGCGACAAATTAATGTGCTTGCCAAACTAAGGAGAATTTCATCTGAACAAACGGTTTTACTTGCGTATCACGGATATGTATCATCCATACAACGTTATGGGTTAGTTTTATGGGGAAATTCAACAAAAATGAATTGAGCATTTATTGCACAAAAATAATGTCTTAGAGCGATGTGTGGTGTTGCCCCATGGATATCATGCAAACCATTATTTAGAAGGCTTAGTGTTCTAACTTTGACGTAAATGTTTAGTTTTGAAACATGTAAATTTGTAATACAGCATAATAGTTTGTTCCACAAAGGAACTGATGTAAATTGTCGTAAAACTAGAAATCCAGACAGAATTATTTCCGATTACAACCTTATACTTAAAAAACAATGATTCTACGTGTGGCAAGATTTGTAATGCTTTGTCCAACAATATTAAATTTATTTTTACCTTACTTTAAGTTCCAAAAACAATTGAAGAAATGGCTAATGGAAAAAACATTTTACACACTCAAAGAGTATTTCTGTTGGGGAAAGGACTACTACTACTCACTAAAAGGACTACTAACCTAAATTTGCATGTCTTATCTAGAGGCATGCGGAATATATGTCACTATGTATGCTAAACCACCTACAAATGTATTTTAACTTGTATATTCCTGCAAATAAATGATTAATATTATTATTATAAGCGCTAAAACGCCTGGGCAGTACCAATTCATCCAAGCAAGCATCCTGAAAGCATTGTTATATTGGACGCGTTGGACGTTGTAGGCCCAGCGCGTATGTGACACCCACATACCACTGAAATAGAAAGATTGACAAAATACCCTAAATTTTCTTTGAAATGCAAAAGTTAATTCACGTTGCATTTCAAAAGAATTGTTATTAAATTTATTAAGGCAGTCTTTAAAAAACTTTCATTATTATAATTTGTGTATAAATTGGCATATTCCGAATGTTAAAACGAATAATACATATAAAATACACCTAGAAAACTTTTATAAAAGAGATAAAAAAATCCTTATCCTTACTAATATTATAAACGCGAAAGTTTGTGAGTATGGATGGATAGATGAATGTTTGTTATTCTTTCACGCAAAAACTACTATATGGATTTGACTTAAACTTTGCACGTGGATTGTTATTAAGCTCAATTAACATATAGGCTACAAAAATCACGCTCTGACCCACTGGAGCAGAGAAATGCGGGTAAAACCGCGGGGCGCAGCTAGTATTAAATAAAGAAAAGAAAACATAAATGGGGAATATATCTTGGAAGTCGAATAAAGTGCCCGCATCACTGTCTGTCGGTAAGGTGACTAGACGGCTGGGAGTAGGGCACCGTAAAAACCGTTTTTTTCGGAGTTTTTGTTTACAAAACCGGTGAAACCGGTTAAATCGGTTTTTTCGGGTTTGTTTTTAAATTTTTATTAAATAAAAATGAACATGCTGAAGTCTAATCTAAATATGTATTTTTTACGGATTGAAATAAGCTACAGCCTACAACTACTAACATACAATACAAAAAGTTTCTTTTCTCTATACATAAAATAGAATAATAATCATAAAGCTTTAGAATTAGGAAAATAACATATTCTTTAAAACTTAAGGTACCTAACATACAAAATTAGGAACATTTGGTAGACCAGTTATACAAAGGTCTAAAATCACAGAATATTAAATAATAATTAACTGTCATAAAATACGAACAGGCAAAATCAACAGCACGTAAAATGAGATCAAAATAATGTTTGAATATCGCATAAAATAGAAGTCTTATTCCTAATAAACCTAAACAAAATAAATCAGTCATTCTTACAGTGAGTCAAAATAAAAATTAAATAATAATTAAATTCAAAATTAAAATTACAAAGCTAAATCGAATTACTATTTTTTACATTGATAGAATGATCGTAAGGATACAACAAGTGCATCAACAAGTGCATCATCATCATTAAGAGTACTACGGATTTTACTCACTCATTCGCTTGTATCTAAAAACACACAGACTAAAAAAGCACAGACTAAAAACGCACAGACTAAAAACGCACAGACTAAAAACGCACAGACTAAAAACACACAGATTAAAAATGACGGCAGCGTGGCATAGTAGTGAAACAAGGAGCTAAATTAATGTTGCCGAAATAGGAACTAACGCCGTCTCAACGTCCTGTACACGTTTGGCAGTGATAAATTTAATATTTTGTTTGGGAAAATCAAAGTTTTATTAAATCAGACATAGGAGAAACGTAACCGAAAAAACCGAAAAATCCGGTTTTGTTATCCTAAAAAACCCGGGTTTCAAATCAGTCGGTTATCCGGTTTTTAAGGTTATCCGGGTATCCGGTTTGCATGCCCTAGCTGGGAGCCGCGCTCCCTTTAGGTCTGAGGTGGCGTCGACTAGCCGCTTAACAATATTAAACCATAATATATAAGCATATATACTAAGGAAATTCACCCCAGTGTCGCGGGGAACTTTACATACATTCATTTCGCGGACATAAAGCACACCAGACTCAGAACAAAAGGCTAGTTGACACTTTTTTGAAATTATTTTTATATAGGTAGTTGAAGAATGGTTTTAATAGACCAAGAAAAAAATAGTGCATTTATTTGAGATCTAGAAAGCACTAAACTAAATATTTTAAAATTGGCTTGACATTCAGAGATAAAAACTATGACAGCCATGTTGAACTATATACATTATCTGTGTTCAAGATCGATGACGTCATGATTCAGAAAGTGTGATAGTAAAGGATCGCGTTCATGTTTTTAACAAGATGTATGACGTCACAAAATGGCCGATAGCGTTTTTGGAAGTTAAAGACATAGACAAAAGAAATAATTTACATATAGAGTCCACACTAATAATTGTCCAGGGTGGGAATCAAACCCAGAACATCAGCACTCAGAACCAAATACCGTAACTGAGCCACTGGTGCAGTCAAACTTCAACATTACATGGGTACGATATTATGAGAGATGTGGAGATGACCCTTGGTCTTTTGGCCATACCAAAGATGCTTATTTATTTATTTATTTATTTATGTACAAACACACAAAAGAAACAAAGAGAAAAATTTATACATAAGGAAAGAAATTGTACAAAGGTACTGCTTATTTCAAAAGAAATCTCTTCTAGCAGACCCGCAAGAGGAAATGTGAAAAAGAAAAGACGAATAGTATGCGTAGGTCTCAAATAAACATACATACTAATAATTACATATATACTTAGATACATACATATAAATATAAACCACATAATATGCTACGTTATATATTATATAAACTTAGGATGAGATAGAGAGATAGTACTTGACTTGACTCGTTTTTTAAAGGAAACACTTGAGTTACAACTTTTTATTTCGGTTGGTAGGTCGTTCCATAGCCTGACCGCTTGAACAGTGAAGGATCGGGAATAGAAAATGGTTTTATGGAGAGGAATGGAGAGGTTGTAGCGGAGATGTGATCTGCAGGAGGAGCCAGGTGGATGAGTGTAGGAAAAGCGCTCTCGCAGATAAGAAGGGTAGGAAGGATTGTTAAGGATATTATATAGCAAACATACGATGCGAGCATTCCTTCGGAAACGGATAGGGAGCCACTTGAGATCTTTGCGAAACTTTGAAACATGATCATACTTTTTAAGATTATAAACAAATCGAAGCTTATGTGATTATTCAATAAACAACGTTTCAGTGACCCAATGAATTAGAAATGAACTGTTCGGGAATTTATTCGTAAAGTTATTTTAGTAGTTAAGTAGCCTTTTGACCTTCAGTTTCGTCCGTTTATTTGAATGATATTTTATTTCTCAGTATCTTGTAAATCAATTTTACATAAGTCAGCATACCAGAATAGGTCAACTTTTGAGTGTTAGCAAAACGAAAAAAAAGTTTAGTACGCAAGAATAAAACGTTTGGTATGATTTAAGCTCAGAGCGGTGGTATCGGGCTTGACGGCACTTTACCAGATACTTGAAACGTGGAAACAGGAATTTTACTTCATATTTCGCTGCAGTTGTTTTTACCGTATTGCAAAAGCTAAACCGAATGGTTTGGATTGATGGAAGCCATTTGCTTTGAATCGTAGGTAGGTTGCTGTACTATTTATAAGAATACATATCTACATCGTGATTTTTAATCGTTACTAATAATGGGCATGCAGACTAAAAATGTCTATATAGTCCGTTAGTTAGATTACTAAAAAATATTAGAAATGTATTTTTTATTTATTTAATCAATAAAAATTTACAAAGATACATAGCAAAAACAGACTATAAAGTTATTGTTAACAACTTTTACAGCTTTTTGAATCGTTGTATCTCGGTTCGTAGAAAAAAAGTATTGATTCATTTTTTATAGATAATTTTATGATTAAATTTTTTTGTCTGGGGTACTTTTATGATAAACATAACGTTTTGCTTCAGCTTGTTGGAATTTTATGTACCTTCACTCTCATTTTGTTGGTCTAGATTGACCGGACTATCAATTCAACTGCACACTATGTTGTGAAACCTTCCCCGCGCAACTTGATCACAAAGGCGTGCTCAGTTGACGCGAATTGAACACGGGTTAATAAAATTCCGTACTAATGCAAAAGCGTGTGGATTTCGCGAGTCCCGTGTCGCCAGTTGGACGCGGAAAGGGAAATACGCGGGCTCTAGTTTATACATCTATCTATACCTACATATAATAAAACTGTAGAGGTCGAGTGTAAGTACATAGAAAAAAAACGCAATAAGCCGAGTCAGGGGGGGTGTTAGAAGTAAAATAGAACATAACCAGTTTTTTTTTGTTTGTACGGGCTTAACTCCGAAACTGTTGAACCTTACAGCCCCGGTCAACATTTTAAATACTTTAAATCACAGAATTTATGTTTGTACCTACACGTTTAAAAATGTTTATCGAAGGAAAAACAAACACTACGCGGACGAACTCGGGGCATCACCTAGTCAAATATAATTTATACGAGTATAAACAGGCGCCCCTAATACAACATCCAAGTCCAATAAGTCAATCTATAATTTTGAATGCAATTGAAAAAGTATATAAGTACCTAGGTACATAGATCGGTTGTACAACCAAAAATAAATCATCTTTCTGAGTGAGTGAGCAAAAAATACAGTGTATCAACATTATTCATTTATCGTATTCCCCAGAAACGCGCATCAACCATGAATTTCCTTTTGATGGCTTTGTTTTGTTTGCTTTAAGTTAATTTATGTAAAATGTGTTGTGTTCTGCTATACTTAATCCTAATGAAGTCCTTCTTTTACAGGCTTTAATTACTACACAAGAATAATAATTTAAGTGAAATGAAAGGACCTGATTAATTCAATGTTGGTTTTTCATTTAAATATTTTAGAGCTTTGTCGCCGCAACAAGTTGATGTTGGCTTTTGGAAACACGTAGGTAGATACTATTTGTATAATAATGCTTGTTTGTAATTTAGAAAATTTCAACTTCATTTTATATTAGACCGGTGAGGTCAGAAGGGCTGGTCTGTGAATAATTTCATTTAACGGTTGCAGTGATTTCTATACCTATAAATCGACAGTTAAAATGAGTTGTTAAATAAATATTGAACAAAATAATATTCTTCTGTTCAAGGTGCAATCAATGGTGAACACAATTAATCCCTCTCGTCCTCCCGACCCTTAGTTTGCAAAGAACCAGCCGATGCCTCGTAAATTCGAAGTCCGAGAGGTCCGCGAACTGTAAAGTAGAGCGACAGTTGCACCAAACTTCCCTTAAATACTAAAAGTATACATAATCCCTCAATCTCATCGCCAGCAACCGCCCTGGGGACAGGGAGCGCCCTCTTGTGCAGGTTGCATAGTTTGTAGTTTTTAAACCATATATTAAGGATAGAGTTCTGCTCGCCTTTATGCCCAGTGAAGTAGCCAAAGGGGGCTTCGTGGGTAATTACGTAAGTCTGTCTGAAAAAAAACCCAATCAATGGTTCTTAATTCCCGCCGTATTACATACGGGTAGCCGTTTTTGTAACGGCGGATTTTTAGGATGGTAAAAAAGAAAAACTTTAACCTAAACCAATGGTGTTCAACATACATGCATTACATTATTTACCTACATAACGGCTAGCAGTGGTGGAAAACTTATTTCTTTTCATTCAGCCGCATTCAATCTGGCTAATTTTTAAACCACCGCATTTCGAAACGGTTCGTTTGAAAACGACTAGCCGTAAGAATGTAATGCGGCGGATTGTACGATCTGGCAGCGACATATACAATATATGTGAAAATGTATAAAGTCAAAGTCAAAATTTCTTTATTCATATAGACACAATTCAAAAAATTAAATCATGTTCTTATGGTGCGTCCATTTCTTTTCCTACCTCCAGTTCAAGACGTGGCAACTCTGAGAAGAACTGGCAAGAAACTTAGAGGAATCCTTTTTTTTTAAATACAATTTATCGTTACTTTTACAATATTGTTTAGCAGCAGTGTCATTCCAGAACAAGTTACTCCCATGCCATTTTGTCATTTACATAGTCTGATATTTTATAATATGCCTTTTTACATAATTTAGCTTTAACAATGGCTTTTAATTTATTAACAGGTAGTTTTCTAATATTATTTGGGAGTTTGTTATAAAAGCGAATACATTGCCCCATAAAAGAGTTGCTTATTCTATGGAGACGAGTTGCAAGTACAACTAAGTCATGCTTATGTCTAGTATTCATATTATGTATATCACTTTTTTTCTGAAACTTATTTATGTTCTTATGTATGTATAACAAATTTTTATATACATACTAGCGGCCCGCCCCGGCTTCGCACGGGTGGACTTTTATACCCTACCCCTGCCCTACCCTACCCTACCCCTACCCTACTCCTACCCTACCCCTACCCTACCCCTACCCTACCCCTACCCCTACCCTACCCTACCCCTAGCCTACCCCTACCCCTACCCTACCCCTACCCTACACCTACCCTACACCTACCCTACCCTAGCCCTACCCTACCCTACCCTACCCTACCCCTACCCTACCCCTACCCTACCCTACCCCTACCCTACCCCTACCCTACCCTACCCCTACCCTACCCTACCCCTACACTTCCCTACCCTACCCTACCCTACCCTACCCTACCCCTACCCAAAAGTATCCTATGTCCTTCTCCCAGTTCATAGCTACCTCCCTACCAATTTTCAGCCAAATCGGTTCAGCCGTTCTTGAGTTATAAATAGTGTAACTAACACGACTTTCTTTTGTTTTTAAAATGTATTCTGCTATTCGGGACGGAAACAAATCCAACAAATCAAAAACCATGGCAATCGGTCCAGCCGTTCTCGAGTTATAAGTGTTGTAACAAACACGACTTTCTTTTATATATATAGATTGCGAAGCTACAGTAAGAATTTTAATTTCTTTGAACTTCTCCCGTAGGGAAACCCGCGATCCAAGCTTATATATGGCTCTAACAGCGCGTTTCTGCAGCACAAATATGGTATCAATGTCCGCACAGTTTCCCCATAGAAGAATTCCATATGACATAATACTATGAAAATAACTAAAATACACTAGTCTGGCCGTATCTACATCAGTGAGCCATCTTATTGTCTTAACTGCGTATGCCGCAGAACTAAGTTTTCCAGATAGTATTTTTATATGTGGTCCCCATTGTAATTTGGAGTCGACAGTTATATCAAGAAAAACTGTTGACTCCACTGGCTCCAATCTCGTTCCGTTAATCAATAAATTGGTTGCGACCTGTCTGACATTAGGGGTTGAAAATTTTATAAGTTTGGTTTTTTTCTCATTTAGAACGAAATTGTTTACATTAAACCAATGCACGACTTTCGAGAGAGAATTGTTTACGTCGTCATAGTTGAGTAATTTTCTACTAATTTTAAAAGTCAAAGAAGTATCATCGGCAAACAATACAATCTCATGGTCAGTCCCTATGTGGTAAGGCAATTCATTTATATATACAAGAAAAAGGAACGGTCCCAGCATAGAACCTGTGGGACGCCTATATTAACAACGGACCCTGGATATATTTTACCATTTATATCGACCCTCTGAGTTCTATTGCCCAAATATGAAGTCAGAAGATCGAGAGCCGTGTCCCTAATACCGTAGTGATGTAATTTCCTGACTAAGGTATCATGGTGTACACAATCAAATGCCTTAGATAAATCACAGAATATACCCAAAGCATCCTGTGATTCCTCCCAGGCCACGAATATGTTTTTTAATCATTCAATTCCAGCGTCTACGGTTGAGCAACCCCTCGTAAATTCGAACTGTTTGGTGTAAAGTAAATTAAATTTTGTAAAATGCCTAAGCAGTTGACTGAGAATAATTTTTTCAAAGATTTTACTCAGTGAGGGCAACATAGAGACAGGTCGGAAATTCGAGGGAACAAAAGTATCACCTGACTTGAACAATGGAATAACTTTACTATGCTTCATTAAGTCAGGAAACACACACAACTAAAACAACTATTAAATATATTTGCTAGAGTGGGTGCAATTATCTCTACAATATTAGCTATGAATTTAACTGAATGCCCCCACAGATCTTTAGATTTTTTCATTTCCATAGTTTTAAAAGTCTTTATTATATCTATATAGTTAATTAAAGTAAAAGTAAAATCAGTATCACATTTACAAAAAATTTTCTTCAATAGTATTTCGGTCGCTATGGAAGACGAGTTAAGAAGTCCAGTTGTTGCTAAAGGTATATTTGTGAAAAAATATTCGAACTCAGACGCGACATCCATATCAGCTTTGATATCTACATTATTAATATTTAAATTAAATTCTTTAATACAATTTTTAGCCCTACCTGTTTCATTATTAATAATGTGCCATATTTCTTTTATTTTGTTAGTAGAGTTTTTTATCTTATTTTTCAAATACAAAGCTTTAGCGGCAGAATAGGTTTGTTTAAAAACTTGTGAATATCTAATTACATATTTTTTAAAAGACGGACAATGATTATATGTCTTTTCATGATACAATGAAATAGTTTATTGCGACTTTTGTAAATGCCAGTAGTTGCCCATTCGCTGAAACTTAAACAATTACTGATCATCTTAGTTTTGAGTTTAACTATCCTACTATGCTCAGTTACAATTGTGTTAAAAAGAGAATTATAAAGTTTATCAGGATCATTGTGAGTGGGCAAATCCGAAAGTTTGCTAAGTAAACTAATTTTAAATTCCTCAATGCGGTGCATGCTAATAGGAATAAAACTTATATGTTTTCTCTGAGCCTTATTGTCTCTCTTAGGGAATTATATTAACTGACCACAGTGGTCAGAGGGTAGACTATTGATTACTGACTTATGACTAGGCACTATGTTAGTGAAAATATTGTCAATGCAAGTTGCAGTAGAAGCAGTAATCCTAGTAGGTTCACAGAAAACATTATATACACTATTTCCTATTCCTATTTTTCATTTTATTTTTTTATTTTACACTACCCCTCTCTCAAACTCCTTTGTTTGACTCCTTCCTCGGTTGCCTGGAAGAGATCACATTTTGTGATAAGGCCGCCAATTGTACATGCTCTGTATACCGATTAGTTTGTAAGTTTTCTGTGTTCTTGTTTTTATTAGTGTACAATAAAGAGTTTATCTATCTATCTATCTATATAAGTTTAATGATTTAAACAGATTTAAAAAGTTAAGTGACACTGAATTATTTTCTAGTATATTTACATTAAAGTCTCCACAAATTACAACTGTTTTATGGCTGTTGGAAATTTTAAATAAGGCATCCTCCATAATTTAAAAAATGCTTCATTAAGCGCACATGGAGAATTTTAAACACTCATAACTATGACTTGCTCCAGTTCAACACATGCTATCTCTAATACTCTTTCAACAGAGAGGCTCACTATATTATTCCTTTCTTTAGATTACAGACATTTCTTAGTTATTATTAAAGAGCCACCTCTGATCAATCGGTCCCTATTGAAAGAGTTCACAATATGGTGGTTATTGGAACTGAAAATGACCTGGTGGCTTTTGAGCCAAGATTCAGTTATGCATATAATGTCAATATAGTTACAGTTCATAAACAGTTCCCATTCTTACTCCTTTCCTATCATCCCCTGAATATTTTGAAGCACCAGATTTATACATTTTTTTGACAATACAGTAGATGGGGATATCAGATAATTATTTTTTCCTTTACTGCTTATACTAATACTGGTTTCTATCGTATCACCAGTAACTACATTGCCAGAGTTCAACTCTATTGTCCTAATATCTAATTTAAAGAATTTGGAACATATTCCAAATTATCATTATTTAAGGTCAACTGCTCAATAGAGTCAATACTGGCAGCCAACACATTGGCTGAATTAAAAAAAAAAATGATAGCGAATCTGCTATTGGTCTTTTATAAAAAAATTGAAGATAATAATTATCTTCTGTTCTAAAATAAAAATCTTTAATAAATATATTAATGTCAAATATTTGAAATTTATTATTATACAATGTCAAAGTATGCAATCTATCATTTAATTTATACCTATAATTATTTTCCGCCTCCATCAACAAATGACTATATGGAAAAGCAAGCAAAATTATCTTTTTTACATTTAATTTTGATAATAAATCAAAGTACTTGTTTAACATATATGAGTTTGTGTTACCTCTCCTCCCAATAAAAATCATTAATGTGGTGTCAGGATGGTGGCTATTTTTAACTATTTTATTCAATATTTGTGTTTAACTAGCACCTGGCATACAACAGTTGGTTACTAATTGACCCGATGACTCTTATAATAACTGACCCATATTTTTACCTATTTCATCGCTGTATATTATAAACTTTGATTGATTTGTTATACTGTCTGTACCTAATAACAATTACTGGGAGCAACTACCATTATTATTCTTTGACAAGTTCTGGGATTGGATTAGGTCAGATAATACCGGACAATAAATATATACAATAAAATGTATGTATTTTTCATGATAGACTTTATATCTTTGATGTTTTTGTTATTTTTGTTTCTATGGTATCATTACCCATTTTAAAAATCTTGTAGGAAGCTTTTGTAAACAACGCGCTGTTTTTATATAATACATAACTTTTTCGACTAACCGTTTTATGTTTATTATAATTTAAGTTTCCTCTGTTTTCATTTAACTAATAATGTAACACAGATGTTTCATTCTGAGGTTAGGAACAGACATAAATAAATGTACAATGCGCGTGTGTAGACTTGTCTGTAAGTACTACGTACCTATACTTTTATCAATAATACATATTCTCTAAAGTTCACAATCTTTGTTGACTGGTGAACGAAGATTTACGATTTTCGCATATGACTGGCATACATGGGCCGGATTGCCCCGCGTACCCGGCCCTCACCAACGGCGGACGGAGGAGTGTCCGGGAGGTTTTAGCGGTGTAGGGTCCTCTCGTGGTATGACTATAGCATACCACGCTATGGAGAGGGCGAGTACCACATACCCTTACTATGGCAAAACCCTCCCTCGAAAGGAGGCTCACGTTCAGCAGTGGACGTTGTACGGGCTGATGATGATACAGAGATTGTTTTTTTGTTTGCTTGAATAGTAACTATACCTAAAGTGTACGTGTGCAATTTAACTGTTAAATAGTTTTATAGTTTGATTGATTCATAATATGTACTATCATGAATCAATCAAACTATAAACGATAGTAATGTAACACATCGAAAGGGCAAAAGTCTATTTTACTTGGCTTTCAATTGAAATCCACTTCAATCCATTAGTGCATGTAACCAGTTACATGTACGAAATGGTTTTATGAATTTAGGCTACAATAAAAATAGAATCATCTTTCATCGTTCAAGAAGTATCTACTGACGCGAAAACTCCGATAGTGGGTATGTCAGTTTCAGATCGTTGGCTCGGAAGGCCAGAATGAAGGCCTCAAGCAGCAGTTTTCATAAGCTACCAAAGTGAAAAACCTAACTTATATGTGTATATTTTTTAAAAATATATGGATGCTTGTTTTTTAAAGAACCGAGAGGTCCTTTCAAATGATGACTCTGTTTCCCAAATTATCAAAAGAGAGCGGTCAGGGCTATTTATGGACTAGGTAGCCGCGACTCTCTGCGAACCTTATTTAAAGATATAAATATATTAACTGTGCCATCTGAGTATATCTACCAGAATATTTTATTTGTTCGAAAAAGCATAGATACATTTCGTAATTAAAGTGACTTTCACAATATAAATACTAGAAATAAGGACAAACTAGCTATGCCGTGCTTTAGGGTTAGCAAAGTTAGTAAGTCATTGATGGGAAATTGCATTCGATTTTATAACAAGCTTCCTTCTTATATTACTGACATGCCTCATTCATTATTTAAGACGCACGTCAAATGAATCCTAATGACTAGAGGCTACTATGTACCTAAAGAGTATGTAGATCCTTGCACTAGATCGGATACCCTATAGCTGATGAAGCATTGAAAGACCATGATAATGTATTCTGTATGAATGTATTCTGTATACTATCTGTAATAATAAAAATAATATACTCTGTCTTTAAATAAATTATTTAAACTGTTTTTTAAAGAAAACGTACCTATATAAAATTCGTAAAAGACAACCGATTGGTAAATTGTGTAAAAGTAACTGGACCAAAACTTCTTAGACATGCCCATCTGAGTTTTGCCGGATCGTCTCGATTAGGCCGCGCTGAAACCGGCAGTAGAATACCCCACTGGGTTTGTTTCGCCGGATCTTCTCAGTTGGGGCGTATTGGATCCGGTGGTAGCACTAAAGCGCGTTCGTCGAGATACTTAGGGTCCGTCTAAATAATAATATACTCAAAGGATAGAACTTAGATTTAATCATAGGTATAAAATAATATTGAATTTTCATACTTGACAGCTTTTAGGCTAAAGCTAGCTTTTAGGCTATAAACTATTATTATAAATAGCAATAAACAAATAAAATTATTTAATTTAACACAGAAAATCAAAATAAACCAAAATATGTTTTGACTATTTACAAATAGGTACCTATAATTTTTTTTTTATCCTTAGACTAGCTTCCCACTCTCTGATTCAGCTACGTTACTCCCGTCTCAGTGGCAACTTCCTAATTGAATATACTATAGCCTTTCTTGATATTCATATTCATATTCATTTATTTTGGTAAAGTTATTTTACATGTCAAAGTTATAAGTAGGTAAACATTTTAAATTAATTGTATTTTAAATAAATCTAAATTAATCACTAATGCTTAATGTCAGTATTGAAATGTCACAGTTATAATGTCATAATATATCTAATAATGTCTAGGACTACAAATCTTAAGGTAAATCATAATGTCAAAATACTTATTAATAGCGTCGGAGTACAATAGATAGTCGGGCATCTCGCCATGTCAATTAAAATCTAGAAGTTACAAATTCGTCATAATTGTAAAAAGTTTGCTCAACAAGCCACCGTTTTAGACGAGACTTAAAACAAGAAAACTTTGGAGCAGTGATATATATATATATATGGCATGTAGTGCCACTTGCATTATGACAATAGATGGCAATGTCATGATGCCTAACCTACGGAAATAAGGTCTTGCTGATACATCTTGGGGTATGCCTACAATAGCCCTGATAGCACGCTTTTGCATGCGGAACGCCCTCTCCCACTCCGCGGCACGACCCCATAGCTCCGCGCCATATTGCACCAGTGAGTGTACTGTGGCGAAGTAGCACGCGCGTGCATTCGCTTCAGACACTACCCGCGCAACACGGCGCAATGCAAAACATGCACTGCCTATCCTACTACAGAGACTATCTACGTGTCTATCCCATTTCAGTCCAGTATCTATTTGAAACCCTAAAAAGTTCGTTGTGGTTTCCTGTCGTAAATTTGATCCGTTTACTAGCACAGAAAGACTTCTTGTCCGATGTCCTGATAGGTTAAAATGCAGAAAGTGCGTTTTGTTTAAATTCAAGGCTAGTCCGTTTATGTCGAACCATGACACTAATTGGAAAGTGGTAATATTTAATTTCCGTTCGAGTTGGTCTATTGTGGCGGCGGTTATTATCGCTGCAACGTCATCGGCATACATTAATACTTCAGCTGCTGACACTGAGTCTGGTAAATCGTTTAGCAGCAAGGAAAACAGTATATTTGATACAGAGGAACCCTGAGCTACGCCCATCTGTGATTCTATTGGATCAGACACCGTATTTCCCCTATTACCCATGACGACCTGTGACCTGTCCTGTAGCATGTCTATTAGGAGACTCAGTGTATTCCCCCGCATGCCGTAATGTTCCAACTTCAGCGCCAGCACTGATCGATCTGCAACATCGAACGCCTTCGACAGGTCGCAACATAATACAGCGACCTGCTGTTTTTCTTCGCGAGCCGCGAGAACACGGCGTACTAGCTCTCTAGTCAGTGACGTGGTGGAACGCCCTTCGCGATACGCATACTGGCGGTCCGACAATGAGCCGGTGGAAGTAAGAAAGGCTGTCATACGAGAACTTAAGCCGTTCTCGAAAACCTTTGCCACAGCAGGAATAATTGATACGGGTCTGTATGCATCCATATCCTCCTTTTTACCCTTACCCTTAAATAGCGGAGACACTTTCGCTATTTTCAGTGCATCAGGATATGTGCCCTGTTTTAAACAGCGATTAAATAGTTCCACTAACATGGGTGCGAGTGGAATTACAGCTATTCTCAACAGTACCATATTTATACCATAGACGTCCCTGGATTGCTTGGCTGGGATTCGATTCATGATCAGTCGGTATATTTCCTCCGAACAGAAAGGCCTTAATCGAAGCGAGCAATTCAATGGCGGTCGTGCTAAGCACAGAGCAATTTGGACTTGGTTAACGTCTGCAAGGGGCGCTCCACACGCAACAGCCGCACCCAGGAAGCGTTTGTTCATGGCGTCCACCACTTCCTTTTTATTATTGAAGGCAGACCCATCAAGGTTTCTAACTACATCAGTAAAGTCTAGTTGGGGCGAATTGTTCTTCCCCCTCTCTTTATTTACTACCATCCACATAGCTTTCGATGTATTTTTACTTCGTGTAATGGTATCAACATAAAACTCGCGTTTTGTACTAGTCACTAAAATGTCATATTTAATTTTCATGTCAGAAATAATTTCATTTAAAGTGTCACTATACGGATTCAATTTGCCTAATTCTAAAATGTCAAATAATAGGGATTTGTAATTCCTCACGTTCTCGTTTACCCAAGATGTGGCCCGTTTTACGGTGTTACTTATTTTCCGTAACGGAAAACTAATTTCAAACCTACTAACTAAAATATTAATCAGTGCGGTAGCCAAATGGTCTGCACTGCTACTGCGCTGCCTGAATTCATCCCAGTCAATACTTAACAAAGATGATCTAAAGTTACATTGGCTACTGTCAGAGAAATTCCGCGCATAATACAATTCCGTCTCGTTTTTTATTATTTGGTACATTATTTTGCAACATACAGCTTGATGGTCGCTAATATTAGTTGATATGGAAGAAGTTTGGACAGTTCCTGGTGATAAATTGCTATAGACGTGGTCAAGACACGTTGAAGTAGCTGCGGTCAACCTGATTGGAAAGTCTACCAAATTCACCATGCCATGGGCTGATAGCACGTCAGTAAGTTTATTCAAGTCACGATTTACATTATCTAAACAGTTTACATTAACGTCACCTACTATTACGCAATTTAATCCGAGATCTGTGATCTTGTCCAACAAACTTTCGAAGGCGCAAATAAAATCGTTAATACTTATTAAATTCGATCTATATACACACACTACTGTTAAATTAAAGTCTAATAAATTGATCGCTGATATCTCACAACATTTTTCTACCGATAATTGGACTAACTCTAAATTTTCTATGCATTTTATATGTTCCTTGACAAACAAACATGAACCACCGTGCACTGTTTGCTGCCTACAGTAACATGACACTAGCTTATATCCGTTTATAACAACACATGCTATTTTTTCTCTCGACAACCAATGTTCGGAACAAGCCAGAACATCACACTGCATCTCACCTTCCAATAACACTTCCAAACGTTGGGTTTTTTTATCTAGGGAGCATACATTTTGGTGGCATACGATCACATTCCTATAATCACAATTTTTCCGTAACGGTGTATCAATACTCGTTGTGTCATTAGTGGACGCGTGTACGCTGTGACGGCTGTGCGCTACTGGACTCCGCGGCGGTACGGTCGCCCCGTGCGCCACGGGGCCGAGCAAGAAACCAGTCAGACATCTTAACGCCTTGGGGCCATGCAGAAGGCGAACACATCCGCTCGTATAAACTCTCCGGGAAGCCAATTACAAAAGCTGAGTGCTTATTGGTCATAATATCGCGCTTTTGTACGATATAGTCATTGCATTGTTCAATTTTATTTAAATGTTTTAACAAGTTTTCAGCTGTGGTTTCAGGTTTAAATGACCAAGCCTGAATGTATTTAATTTTTTCAACAGTTTGGAGGTCTAAGTTTGACTCTCCAGAACCCGTCACAACTTGTCGTTTCTTCTTTATCGATTGTCTTCTTTTTACTTCTGTCCAACCATTCTCATCAACGATAAATGGGCTACCTCACACTTTTTCAAATCGCACCAGTATTTCCTGAGATTAGCGCGTTCAAGTGAACAAGCACAACAAACAAACTCTTCAGCTTTAAAATATTAGTATAAGATATAAGAGCTATGTAAGTTTATAAATAAAACTGATCTGAAAGATAAGTGACCCAACCTAAATCAAGCCAAATAGCTTGGCATATCTGCCATCGTTTCTCCATGATTGATATAATTTTAGCCAAATGTATAGACTTTGCGTTAGAAGTGCTTTTCCCTCCCCCGAAGTGCAGATTATATTGATAATACGTGTCCAATCACCTAAAGGATCTCGTAAAATGGCCGCCGCGTACCCGCGTAAACCATCGAATTATTTTTCGATATTGTAAGATCGCCTCAAAGATTTATTTTTCGATTATTAGGATGATTTACAATGTTTTTTTTTTTATAAATTTGTAACAATAACTATTATATTAACTAACCTTATTTTACAATGAGGTAAATTATATTAATACATTATAGTAACGACAAAATATAGTAAATATTTTAATATGAAGAAAAGTAACAAACTTAACATCAATAAGACAGATATCAGAAGACCTTTTCACTCTTTTGGAATATATAGCAGTTCCATTCAGAAGACCTCTGTTGTTTTAACCTAGGTACATGGTAGTTTTCTATAAGAGTGGTCAGGAGACCACGCTTGACATATTAATTTATCATATTTATTCATAATATTTTTGATGCGACCTGTTGTTTGATATTAAAGCAAATAATTTTATTACTTGAAATATAACTCTTCATTTCTTAGACGTCTGTCAGGAATTTGGGCGATTCGTTAATATTTATTGATAATTGTGCGTTTGTGTTTATATTTAACCCACATAAACTTATAACAACAGGTAGAGAAAGAAACAGGTAAGGTAATATATAAATAGTTTTGTCTGTATTTTTTGCGTAGTTTGTGTAGTTACAGGAAAAACTGATAAAAAAGGTTATGTGCGCAAATTGCTAGTACAAATTTTCGGGAAAAAACGTGGTAAAACGTTTTTTCCCGAAAATTTGTACCAGCACTACTATTACAAACATAATTATGTTTCAACTTCTATTACTTTTATAGATTGTACACCAATATACAAGGTGTAAAAGAAAGGGTATATACATTGAAAGAGCAAGGCTTCTTTGGATCATAACAAACGATATGGCAAGGGTTTCTACTCAAAATAAAATAAAAAAGTCAGTATTTTTTGCAAACAAAAAATAAAAATGCGGAACCCTTTATTCAGAAATACCAGAAGTAAGAGGTTTATTTTACTTGCAAATAGTTCGTTGACATCGATCAGCTGATTGAGTGCTAGATGTATTTATTTCAATTTGAAAAGTTTGGTTTTTGGTATCCATGAATTTAAAAAAATCATTACTTCCGGACTTGTAGAGATAGGATTAAATAACCCTTGCCATATTGTTTGTTATCATCCAAAAAAGCCTTGCTCTTTCTATGTATATACCCTTTCTGTTACACCTTGTATATTGGTGTACAATCTATAAAAGTAATAGAAGTTGAAACATAATTATGTTTGTAATAGTAGTGCTGGTACAAATTTTCGGGAATTTCCGTTACACCTTGTATACTTAATAGATAGTCTATCTAATTTTTCTAATAGCTGCAACTGTTTTATCGACGCGTTATAATTTAATTATACTATGGTTAATACAAAACAGCTCGAAATCAACCCACGCCATAATAAAAGTGTCAGTAAGAATGACGGGTACTGAGGGATTTATTTTTAGGTATTTTTCAGAAAACAATATAAATAGGGGCGCTGTCTGAATCAAAATCGGTTATTATTATTCTAAACAGGCTTTTAAGAAAGAAAAAGATTTTACAGATAGCATGTTAGCGTAATGGGATATTAAGTAAAGTTCACTGGATATGTAACTAAGTCGAGGATTTCTGATTTAATCGTAATAATATTAATCGTATTAATAATCGTAGCGTAGCGGCAGTTAGTTCCCTTTAAATCTTGGAGGTCGTGGGTTCGATCCCCACGACGGACAGGAAATCTTTGTGTAAATTCTAAGATTTCTTTCCGGGTCTGGTTGGTTGAGGGACTACCCTCCGTGCCTCGGAAAGCACGTTAAGCCGTTGGTCCCAATTGTTATACCATCATATATAATAATTGTATATCAAGGAACGCCCGTTCCTTGATATACCATCAAGTGATATACGGAACTGTTCAAGTTAATTAATATATGTAAATGTAGTATTTAAACCATTGAGGCTAGAGCTCTGCTCGTTTTTATGTCCGGTAAAGTAGGAAAAACCTCCTGGATAACTACATAACATCCGTCCGAAAAAAAAATGAAGATAAAAAACGTGAAAAGACAAAAGATTAAACAGACTTAAACAAAAAGCTTAAAACTATAATAATGATAGTAATGCTACAAAAATTGCTATAGACTATATTATATTCTATCGTCTTTTGCTTCGTAGTCTATGTAACGAATCGAACCTATTTGGAACATATTGTCTATTCTAAATAGTGTAATTGTCATATTTTATACTTTTTTGTTTGATTTTCTTTATCAAAGCAAAAAACATAACCAAGACCAGCGCCTTTTTATTATTTCTAGTATATTACAATAATATATTAGTGCGTAACAGTCTTTTTATACGCGCCATGCCAAATTATTTTAGTAGAGAGTTGTAAAAAGTTTTGGACTATTCAAATGTTGTTTGATTGTATTCTTCTTTAAGCACCCATAGTCCCTTTGACATTTTATATATAACTTTTAAAGAATAAAATTAAAAATCTATGTTTTTGAATGTCTCAAACGTCCATTATAAATTTAAAGAAAAGAACCTTACTCAGAATTGAGTCATAAAGAAGTAGGAACTGTTAAATAAATTCTAAGTCTTTGGAGAGAGATAAGTAATGAACTGTACTGAAACACTCTACTCAATAAATAAGGTGCTTCCAAAATATATGTCATACCTTTGACAGGAGATAGTGTCACGTATAGTAATTACAAAAAAATCTGCACTAGTGAAGAAATTTCTGTGAAATATTTTTATATTTTTGCTAACAAAAAATATCAACAACATCATCATCAGCCCGTATAACGTCCACTACTGAACAAGGGCCTCCTCATAAGGGAGGGTTTTAGCCATAGTCACCACGCATGGCAGGCGGCTATGTTATAAAACTCAAGGAAACGCTGCTGCCCGTTCACTGATATACGATTGTTATAAAAATCGGGACCAATGGCTTAACGTGCTTTCCGAGAAAACTCAATCTTCAGCTTAATATATGAGATCTTAATAATATAAAACATAAACCAACTTCCAAAATAAAATGTGGTACCTATTAAAGAAATTTCTTCAATAACATTATCAATACACTTGGTACTATCTACTGTAGAGGGTATGGTGCATATTTCGGAAACGCCTTATATATTGATCTAGAGAAGCGCGACGGTCTGTATAAAGTTTGTTAAGTGTTTTTTATTTCAACAAAAACTTCTTTAAGACACGAAATAACTTGACTAAAATTAAGCGATAGGCTTATAGCGATTTTGTAAATCGAATTGGTTTATCCTTTCAGCAATATTAATATTTATAAACGCGAAAGTGTGCGAGTATGTGTGGATGAATGGATGAATATTTGTTACTCTTTCACGCAAAAACTACCCAACCGATTTCGCTGATTTTTTTCTCGGGAATATTTTACCCTACGACCCACTGGAGCAGAGTAGCATTCCAACGCGGGTAACACCGTAAGGTGCAGCTCGTTCAAAATAAAAATGTACTATTGTTTTTATGGTGTTTGTTTCTCTAGACTGGGTTAAATAAAATTTTTGAGCATGTCGACGCGTCACTAAAATGTCCAGAGTGACATGTGTCAACGTCACTCTAGCGGAGCGTCGAGCTTTGTGTCTATGGAAGCGGGGCAGCCATCTTGAAGATATACTTCTTTGACAGCAGCGGCCAGCGCACCACGCTTGCTACGAATCGCTATCTATCGCTTAATTAAAGTGTATTTTAGCGATATTGGTGTAGGTAACTATTGATTCAAATTGAAATTTCATTTATTCTGTAAAAATGGTTACATTTGTTTGGAATCGTCATATTTTTTCTCCTACCGTGCAGTGCGTGACGTGGCGACTACTGAGAAACACAGCCAAAAAACTCAGTAGAACCCCCTTTTAAAAATAATAATATACCTATCACAATATTTTATTAACTATTAAATATTTTGTAAATATTTTATTTAACATTGAGATTGGAGCAATTTAATCCCAAGCAATTTAGACACAAAGTTAATCAGAAATTTTATTATAAGCCCTGCTGCACAATGTGGCTTTAACTATCATTTCAAACTTATTTATAGACAATTCCATTATACTATTGGAAAGTTTGTTATAGAACCGTATACATTGGCCCACCAAAGAGTTACTTATTTTGCGGAGATGGCTAGCGTGAACCACAAGATTATGCAAAATGAGTTAATATTTTTATGTAGGTACATATAACACATTTTCATAAATATATTATGATGCAACGGTTAGAATATTTATAGCTTAAAATTTTCCTCTCAAGCTGTCTCGGGGACCGAGTTCGTAAATAGCCCTCACGGCTCTCTTTTGCAATATAAAAATGCTGCTAATGACCGCGGAGTTGCGCCAAAGAATGCCGTATGACATTATACTATGAAAGTAGCTGATATAAACTATTCTAGCCATATTAACATCAGTTAGTCGTCTAATAGTTTTTACTGCTATACTGCACAACTCAGTTTTCCAGATGACTTTTCAATATGTGGGGGACCACATATTGTGTAGTTTTGATTCAATGGTCACACCTAAGAACACAGTGGTCTGCACAGGTTCTAAGCTATTTCCATTAATATGTACAATGTATATTGGTGAAAACCTGTCTTACATTAGGTGTTGAAAACTTGATAACTTTAGTTTTTTATCATTTAAGCACACATTATTAATATTAAACCAATGAACTACTTTAGAGAGTGCATCGTTGACTTCGTCATAATTACTTAATTGTCAATTAATTATTTGAATGTCAATCAAGTGTTATCCACGAACAATATAATCTCATATTTATCCCTTAAGTAGTAAGGTAAGTCATTAACGTGTATTAAAAATAAAAATGGACCCTGGATCGATCCCTGTGGACCTCCCATAACGACTGGTGATCCCGACGATATTTTACCATTAATATCGACCTTCTGAATCCTGTTTTCTAGGTAAGAAGTCAGAATTTCGAGAGCCTTGTTCCTAATACCGTAGTGGTTAAGTTTCCTGACCAGAGTATCATGGTGTACGCAATCGAAAGCTTTGGACAAATCGCAAAATATTCCCAAAGCATCCTGTGAATCCTCCCAAGCTGCAAATATACTTTTCAGTAAATTTATACCCGCATCTATAGTGGAGCAACCCCTCGTGATAAGACATTATTTACCGTATAATTGAAGGATTAACTTATTTAAATGCAGCAGAGGCGTTTATTTGTTTTCTTCAACTACCTACGCTACACCAGTATGAGTTCTGGAGAAGGCCTTCCTGCGCTTTTAAGTATATGCGGCTGTATCTACCTATATAATAAAGAGGTGAAATTTGTGAGTTTGTGTGGTTGTATCTCTAGATCTACTGAACCGATTTTGAACTCCTCGTCTTGAAATGTAGTAAATTGTTATATATATCAACGACTTCATTTCAAGACGAGGTTTCCACAGGGACGGGATCTAAGCGGGTAAAATCGCGAAGGACAGCAATTATTTTAAAATTATTAATTAAGATATACAATTCTAATACACTTCATTCGTCATACTATAATTTACCTAACAATATTAATTATTAAGAAGTATTCACCGAGAACTTCTTTTGTGAATCAATGTAAAATAATAAATTTAGATGAAATTGATTAAGAGTTTTATTGTATTAAATAAGTAAGGTTTAAGCAATTAATAATATATAATATATCTTAAAAATGAGTACCATCAACGACTACGGTTACAGATGTCGGTAACACGCTTAAAGAATATTTCTGTTGGGGAATACACTACTATATAATGTAATATTAAAAAATATATTTTCTTCTAGTTTACCTAAATGTGCAAGCCTTGTTTACCAGGCGGAATATATATGGCTAACCACCTGCAACTGTATTTTGGAAAGTGTTTGTTCCTGCAAATAAATGATTCTTATTATTAAACATATCACAAAGCAGACACGATATGAAACATGGTAAAAAAAAAACATTTAAATCACTCAACTCAGGGCATTTACTGCAAAGCATGTGGCATACACGCCTCTAACTATATTTAAAAAGACTATTACTATAAACTATAATTTATTTTCCAATCAATTCATAAACAAGAGAACCGCTTACCGTGATTTGTTGATTGATAAATGCTTACCGTAAACTAATGCTTTGTGTATCATTAAATACATGTTCGTAATAATATTTGCAATGTATTATCAATTTATATGCAAATAAAATTTACAGCTCCATTTTCTCTATTCTAATATAAAAAAATTAAAAGTTGCTTTCTGCGTGCTATGGAAAATCTGCAAAATACCTAACAATGTTTCCTGGCGAAATCTCCATATTGGCCTTAGGGGTATTATTGGAATAATGAATGGCGGTACTGATCGCTTGCTCATCATGCCATGATACCTGCTACAGACGTTGGTGATCGCTGGCGTCCCTAAACTAAATAATCAAAGGCTTTCCTCGAACCAAATGACTATTTTTGGAAATAAATGCACATTTCTTTAACTGCAGTCCAAACCGAACCACAACAGAAAACTTACAAATTTTAAAATAGAAACAAAACCAAAGATATGAAAAATACTTAGTGGCTATGGCTCGCTGAAGTTTATAATTAACTAGATTCCCACGCGTTCCCGTGGGAACTTCATTATTAAATATAGCCTATGTCGTCTGGGGATAGTTTAGCTTTCCAACGGTGAAAGAATTTTTCAAATCGGTCCAGTAGTTTCGGTATTCAATACAAACAAACAAACAATCATTGAATGATTTTGTCTACGTAAATCCCGGATTATCCATTCAAACTTTGTCACTATTTTTTTCCTAGAGAACTTATCTGATGCTTCCTACTTATAAAAAATACACCCTCCAAGTTTCCGTCAGTCAGATGGTTAGAGCGAAACACGTGTCCGGTCTTTGACTGGTAGTTGTATTTTTGCACGTTTTATTTTTCCTTCCTGCATTTTGTTCATAATTTTTGCGGGCTGGAGGGCGGTGCTAATATGCTTCGCAGCATTTAGACACATTTTTCAGTGGAATTAACACTTGGTATTTGGCTTTTAATTTTGAAAACTACATGATTCCGTCTGAAAAATGATTTAAACTTGGACCATCCCATAAAAAATACATTTAGTTTAAGGAACTTGTCGACATACTTTACATTAAATGTTTAAATAGGTTCTGTATAGTTAGGACGTGAAAGGAGTTTATTTATTATTTGAAATATATTTTTTTAATAATGAATGCCTTTCACATGTGAAATGTTGAGATTTTATTTTGTTTTTAAACCATTTTATCATTCGAATATTTTCCATTGTTCTCTATGTATTTTTTATTCACTGTAAAAATCATTAATTCGAAACTAATTTGACTACACTGTTCCCTATTCATTTCAACTCCAAAAACCAAAAGTATCCCCAATATCTCAAGTCGTCCCGTTACCAACCAATATTGAGTTTCAAAAGTAGGACGCTATGCTAATCGGACTGGACTTTTATTGTTTTCGTTGCGAAAAAACATTCCAATTATTGCATTCTAAGAAATCTGAATTTGACACGCCCTTACAATAAAAATACTTGGAAGGTTTAGTTTAATAGTACCTAGTTAATATAATAGCCGGTCGGTTTTCGGGTTAGAATAGACCACGTTATATCTTCTTATGCTTGTCTTAAGGCCGTGTTCAATCCAAACTGACTGTCAGCCGCCGAAAGTGAGCGAACGTTACGCAGTTTATTGTATTTCCATACATATTCACTTATTCGTTCACATCTAACCGACGATACGTTATTACGCTATGCGTAGACGCTGACATTCGGCGGCCGATTAATTAAGCGTGTCACTACGCTCCGCGGATGCTGATTTGATGGACGGGCGTAAACTATAGCGTATTGTCAGCATACTGTGAACGAAAAATACCGTTTATTTTCACGTTTACACTGGGGCTCACAGTGAGCCTGCTCACATTCGGCGGCTGAGAGTCAGGTCGGTTTAGAAGAACATACGCTTTTATCTTACATTTAAAGTTTTGATTTCAATAAATTTCTATGATGTAATAATAACAATATTAACATTTAATTCTCAAGTTAAGAAAAGATAAAGATTGTACTAAATCATAAACGAGATTTACCTTTTAATCGTAAAGTTTCAAACAGATTTTTCTTATGTCGTCTTAAGGGCATTTTTGTTAAAAAAACGTATTTAAGCGAAGTCAATTTAACCTTTTTTTGTTATTTAAAAATGCTTAATTAACATTGATAATAATTTTTAATATAACAATATTAAATTTTAATTGTAGCAATAACAACTTCTTCTTCATCCTGCCCATGTTCCCCTTTTATTTGGGGCGAGCCTCCTTGTACTCCTCCACCAGGATACACGATCCTGGGTTGTCGTAGATGTAACGGTAGCCTTCATGTCACATTCTACCGTGGACTAACAACAATATATATTTTTTTATTTATATGGCTACGTAAGGATTTTAAGTGTACGAGTAGTAAGTCTAATGATTCAATAATATTTGAGGGGTTAATCTAGCTTACAGCTGGAGAGTTACTGAACCGTATAACGGTCTTCGGGAGACAAGAAGACGTTACTCGGAGGGTTCAGAAGCTCATCACTATAATGAAGGTAGCTTTATCTAACTTTACTATAAGGTAGTTTGAATCAATAACTTCAGGATCCTCGTATATTACGAAGATGTTTTATTAGGTACAATAAATTACTACTCCTTCGTTCTGAGTTTTGTATTTACTTGTGACTAAATAATTGAAATTGTCGAGTTTTGGCATACACTTTAAGGTTGAGAGCCAACATCCCGAGGCACTCTTCATCTTTGGAGAATAATGATAAAATTCGGTCTATTACAGTTTATGATCCGAATATTTTGTGAAGGGAACAACTATTAAGATTAATTAAATTTTTTGCATTTTCTATATCACAGGTCACAATTTTAAGCACATAGAATGGGGTTTATGGAAACAAAATGTAACGTCTAATGACTGAACAATACCAATAAGTATGTGGACTTAGGAACTTATTCTCAGAGTTATTACAGTTAATAATTATAATTTATTAGAAATAATAAGACTTACTAGCTGCGCCCCGCGGTTTTACCCGCGTCACTCTGCTCCCGTGGGTCGGAGGGAGATATTCTGTAACCAATATGTTAATCCAGCTTATAAACTATCCGCGTGCAAACTTTCAGCCAAATCCATTCAGTAGTTTTTTCTTGAAAGAGTAACAAACATACATACATTCAAACATACAAACTGACGCATTTATGATATTAGTAGGATGTACATAAATGATTAATTGCTTGCTTAATTATGGATTATTATCAAATATACCTAGGTTATACATGACATACATATCCGAAATTAATATTTCATACGTTGTTATGAATTAATAACCGTGAGTAAGTAGGTAAGTATAATCCCTCCCACACTTCTGACACTGTGATTCCACGGTAGTAGCTCTAAGCTATTAGCTCCGGGGACAATTACATGTCTTGTAATGAATCCCAGAAATAATTTGATCTGCAAGTTTTTAGGAGAACTTAGAAAGTGAAATCTAACTTATTCCTTCATTAGGTCTTTCTCTATCTACCTACGGAGTGTCACACCGTAGGTAGATAGAGAAAGACTCGTAGGAAGCTAGGATAGGGTCCGGTCGTCCTCGCAAGGCGAGGCTCGCGACGCGTTCTATGCTTCAGACCCAATCCCAGCCCGCGCTGGTTGATCTTAATTATATTTTATAATAAGCGATTAATTACGAACATGCCATAACAATATTAATAAATTTTATTTAATAACATTATCGTTGAAATGTAAACTCATTTATTAGTAAAGATTGTTTTTTTTTTTTCATTATTTTCGTATTTGACTTATAATAAGTACGATCGATTCGTCTACATTATCAATAAACGTTTTCATTTTCATTTTCATTTTTCATTATCATCAGCCAAGGTAACATAGGCAGCATCCCATACATTAATTTAGCTGACATTAAATTCTTGCGTCTTCTGAAAAATATCTTGTTTAACTCGACGTCAACTTCTGAATTGGTTTGTGCAAGAATTTTTGTTCGAGAAGTCCAATAATAATAGAAATTCAGTCATGAACTTTTGCAGGTTATATTTATGGTTATTTCAGAATGCAATGTATGCATGATGTGATACGGGAAGGTTTAAACGGTGAGAAATTATAGAAACTTTGAGAGGAAAATACTAAAAGTAATAATTTAATTATCCCATACAAATTGTTGTGCCTGTCATCCTAAAAAAACCTATCCAACGACTTACAACTTACTGCTATAGGAGGATGGTCCCAATCTGCCCAAATATCCTTTAGATATTGACGAAGTATCCAGATTTGGCCAACGTCAAGTATTAATTCTATCAATTCAATATATTGAATATATATCATACACCTTTGTGTAGATGCCTAGATTGCATAATAACAAATTTTCATTATTATGCCATCTTCACAAACGTCTTTTGCCCTTCCTAGACCCCATGGAATAATTATAGAATAAAATATACCATGGGGTCCATGGCTTCTCTGGCTTATCTGTCATCATGCCAATGCGTCACTATGAGCTTTTTCAGATTATCCGATCCGATATCGTATCGGCGTCCGATACCGATATCGGAGGGAGTTGAATGTATGAAATATGTATCTATCTATCATATTGTCCGACTCGATATCGGATATCGGAGCCGACCACCATCGGATGCCCGTGAGCTGTCGGACGATAATGTTTGCATGTGTGTATACGTATCTACATTGTCTTTGTGTGCGCAGATCCCGATGCAGAATAATAAACTTCGGCGTCTCAGCGCAAATAAAGATTTCTATTATCGTCTGCCATAATGACGTGCCCGCATAAAGCTATCGAGCAAAGGGCCGAATCGGAACGAATTTGTCTTAATTATGTGAAAACAACTTTTGGTGTCGGCTATAAAACGTAGAAAAATAATAGAATTGAAAGTAGATAAGTCACTTTTAGACGCTTAAATTAAAGTCAGCTAAGCTTTCGCCATTGTTCTTTAAAATGTAGTTTCAACGCTTAGTAAATATGCGGATTGGTGAAGGCTGTAAGGTGTCCTTTAAATGATGAACACTCATTCCCTGTTTTTTCCCACGACCCGTTGGTTATTTGAAACGATTAAACGAATGGTAAAAACTATTTCAATTCATGACGACATAACACATCTCATGGGATTAAGAAGTCTTGGGACGAAGCAGTGAAAAGATTGGCCAAAATATCTGAACGGTATTTAGCACAGATGAAAATTTAGTCTGATATCTGGAATAGTAGGTACATAAACTACTACACAAATTTATAAAACTGTGTTAAAAATACTTTTTTATTGCAGTATAATAAACGCAAGCGAAGTTCCAGGCAAAAGCTGTTACTTTAGTAAGGTAAAGGGAAGGTGAAGGGCTCTTCCTAGTGGTACGGTAATCATGCGTCATAGTTTAAGGCTACGTTCCGATAGTCATCATTTCCGAGATGAAGAAGGCAGCCCCTTAACCAATCAGATAATAAAATTATAGGTATTTCACAAAATGTGACTGTCATGGTAGGTGTCAAGGGACCCCAAGTGATTTATGTGAAAAATAATACCCATTGTAAAATAATATTTTTTTTGGCACGTGATCGATGTCTTAGGTGAGGAAAAGAATTTAATGATTAGGTTTATCGATAAAAAGTTTAGTAATCATAAAAGCTTTATGATTTAACGACATATACATTGAGTGTGTAATCAAATATTATTATATAGGTAGATAAAATATGAAGTTCCACTTTTATGGTCGCTCGAATTGCAGCTACGGAGCTGGTATTGTTAGGTATTCTGTAGCTTCAAGCCAAAACCCGTAGCATAAAATAATAATAATATTTTTTTATTGTTTCTCCACAAAGGATACAATTATACTTATAGCTGATTAATTCAACATTAACCCTTTGTGAGAGCTGGTGTCTATACTAGGATTCATACGAAACCGGTATTACAGATCACCAGGCCCTCAGTTACCGCGGTTTGGACAAGAGTATGTTACTTATAAATTACACGTGCTACGATTGATTGAAAACTGCAGAAGACAATGATAAACAATGTTTTCTAAGAAACGATGTGTGTGTGTTTGTGAATCGGTGTGTGTTTGTTTATTGAGAGACTTTAAGTTAGCAATAAAGTTTTTCGTATTTTCATAATCTTGTTTAAGGAGCCAGTTCGTAACTATGCTTTTACATTTAGTAATAGGTTTTGGACCAATTGCAGACCAAGACCAAGATGGCAGAAACTACCGCGTGCAAGTTGAGAAGTAAAGGAAACAGACATTGGGTTTTCTTCGCGTCGTAACAGCCAGTATGTGTGGGTCGTATGGAGTGAGTGAGTGTATATTTATAGTAATCTCTCTTCTTAGTCGTACACTCTTGACAGAGTGGTCGTGGTCATGTCAAAGTCGCTGCTTGCGCCACAGCAGCTCTTGCAACCCGTCGCCACGTGTCTCTGTTTCTGGTGGAGTGGGAACAATCGTTGATCGTATTCCCTGTGACGGACTTAATGAGGTCTGTACATCGTGTTGGGGCGCGGCCACGAGATCTTTTGCCCTCAACTTTTCCCTTGCACCACCAAACGTTCCATGGAGTGCTCGTTGCGAGTGATGTGCCCAAAGAATTTGAGGATTCATAGTAATAATTCATATTAATATTGAATATAAACATTTGTCGAACTGTCAGTACCTTGCAAGTAGAATAAAGTTGTGAAGTCGGATATAAAAGTGGCAGACGCTATCTTACTTTCAAAATAAAGCATTGTGTCCGTTCTAATTTCAAAGTGCGGTTTTAGTAGCTCCACTCCAAGAGACAAGGCTAAGACCCCACATGTCTCCATTTGATCTTTGCTAGGGACTGAGGTGCCTACCTCAGTCCTTAGCAAAGGTCAAATGGAGCTTGCTGTTCTCATTGAGATTTCAAAATAAAACCCACACGACCAAGAACTCGCACTTAAGACCGCGCTTAAAACAGCAATGATCTTCGCTCGTTAATTAATTACCGCTAACTATGGATAGTGTTAGACAAGTAGGAATGAGTAAAGTCTCTAGTGGACTAAGAGCTGACAACCGAAAAGGCAAGGTAATTTGATCATTCATAAAAATGATTTATCAGCTTTCCTGAAGCATTCTAAGCATAAAGACGTCGACCTGGCAGGATTCGCGTGGTGGATGTGGAAGTTATGGGGTGGGAAAAAAAGAAAAAAAAAGGTAATGTGATCAGGATTACTTTTTATGCCAAATAGTTTGCCTACCTCCCCAAAGCACACAAAAAAAATCTGGCATCATTTGGTTGGTGGAAAGGTATCGCCAGGCTTAATTAAAGGGAGGAAAAAAAAAATTATTTTTAGGTAATAAGAACAAGGCTGGCTTTTTTTGTGCTTAAAGTTTATTATTCCCAGAGGCTAGGAAAAAAAAGCCAGCCAATAATAGTGGTGGGAACATGTCGAAAAAAATAATTGAAAATTTATATTTTAAATTGTATTTTGCTCGAGAAAGAGCTAAGGGGCATGAAAAAGAGCGCGTGGAGGGGATACACGTGACTACGGCGTCCAATCTACCAACTAGCAGTAAAAAGACTGCAAGAAACTAGCACCACTACACAGAGATCACTCTATCCGACGGGTCGGATAGAGTGATCTCTGTGTAGTGGAGACGAGTGTGCCCGCGAACGCGACGCGTCCCCTCGTTCTCTCGACCCTTAGTTTGCAAAGAACCATCCGATGCCTTCGTAGATCCGAAGTCCAAAAGGCAAACTGTAAATTAAAGCGACAGTTGCAAAAAACCCCCTTAAATACTAAAGGTCATAACCCCTCAATCTCATCGCCAGCGGCCCTGAGCCGCGGTCCAAGCCCCACAGGGGGCGCCCTCTTGAGCAGGTTGTTTAGTTTGTAGTTTTTTAAACCAATTATTATGACTGGAGCTCTATTCGCCTTTATACCCGGTGAATTAGCAAAAGCCTCGTGCCTAAAAACGTATGTCTGTCCGATAATTGTTTAAGTATGTACGTATGGTATAGGCAATAGTTTAAATCAAAAATTAATAATAATGTTAGTATAGTTATAATAGTTATAAGTAGGTAGGTATGAATACTTAACTTTGAATGAGTTTGAGAATGAGAACTTATTGGTAACAAATTGTTTTTCTTGAGCATTCAATAGATAACAGGTAATTTGTTACATACTCGTCTTAAATAATTATCTTTTTTTTACGTATATACTGTACAATGAGTCGTAAAATAGAATTACGGCTGGGTGACACACTTAGCTTATACCGAATTATTCCAATGCCTCCCGATGGAAGTTGCCTATTTCATTCGATTGCATATTCTTTGTTTGAGTATAGTAATATAAAACAAACAAATTGATTGCGTAAGACTATAGTAGAGTCAGTATGTCTTAACTGGGATGGATTTAAATATTCAATTACAATACTTGAGCAAGGAAAGCTCTCTGAATATTTTAGTTAAACATCATAAAAGTAATAAACTTACTAAGGCAATAATTGTTCGGATTCGACGTAAAAGATAATAATCTTATTACCTAATATTGTAAACGCAAAAGTTTGTATGGATGAACGTTTAGGTACTAAAGGTTCCATTTTCATTAAAGTACAGTAAACATCCTCTCATGCTAAAACTACAGAATGTAATATTTGGCTGACATTTTGTACGGGAGTAGTTTCTAGGCTGAATTAACATATACCTAAGCTAAATCCGGCTAAATGCTGTATGGTTTCCGGCTTAGAATAGACCATCGCATATTCCATTCCATGAGTGTCGTAAGAGGCAATAAAGGGACATACAGCGGTTGAATGGGCAGCAACATCTATCAACTTAAGGCTACCTACCATCATGCGATCAACAATCCGCCTACCAAGCGTCGTGATTATGGCAATATTGCTCAACGACGCTTTTTTTTGTTCGGTGGGAAATGTATTTATCCATCCCCTCCGCGGCTGCAGCGTTCCCGCGCCGGCGAAAGGGTATGTGGGACTCGCCCCTTATTCTATAGCGTGGTATGCTATAGTCATACCACTAGGATAGGACCCTATATCACTAAAACCCCCGGTCAAAATCGCTTCAAAAGGTCAGTTATGAGGAGGTAAATCAGCAGTAGACGTACACGGGCTGTTACGGTAGGCTAAATTAACTATGGGCCGGATTGATTATACCCCCCGCCAACGGCGGATCAAAGGAGTGTTCGGGGGGTTTTAGTAGTGTAGGGTCCTCTTATCGTGGTATGAGTTAGCATACCACGTTATGGAGAGGGTGAGTCCCACATATCCCATCGCCTGCACGCGAATACGCTGCAGCAGCGGTGGGAATACGTAAATGCATTTCCACTTGGACCACAAAAAAAAAACTAGAGCAGAGTAGCAGTTCTTCTTTTTCTTTTTTTCTTTATAAAAAGACAACTCCCGCACTAGGGAAATAAATCCCTGTGTCGCGGGGGACTTTACAAACATACATTTCACGGACACAAAGAACACCCAGACTCAGAACAACTATTTGTGGTTCACACAAATAATTGTCCCGGGTGGGAATCGAACCCAGAACACCAGGTTTCAGAAGCAACTTCCGTAACCACTGAGCCACCGGTGCAGTCAACGCAGATAAAACCGTGGGGCGTAGCCAGTTCTATATAAAATACAAATATTAAGAAAATTAAGCGGGGTTTGTTAATTAAAAGTTTTAATGTTGCTACGATGAATAAAATTTGTCGCTCTGAAAACTGGATTTTTATTTTGTATCTAGTTTTAGTGCAAATTATGTTAGTAATTATCTAATTACTAACATAATTTAAAGACAATCAGCAAGATTACAATTACCTAATCTTAATCTTGCCGATCGTTTTTTAATTAATCACAAATATGAGAGTAATATTTTTTTGTAAAGTTTATTTTATTAATTATAAAGTAACGTTCTGAAAAATAAGCACTCATAGTATAAATGTTCAAATGAATAACAGTTCATTTGTAAAAAAATAAACAAAACCAATTAATAACCAAATTCATTTTAGAACGTTACAAGGTTGAACCTTCGTCGAATTGACTAAGCATTTCCTAAAATCACTTAATTTTCGCTCCCAGAACCTGTACGTATAATGCCTATAGAGTTTTTCTATGAATGATTTGTGTGGATCGCTTCTACTTATTCATAGTACCTACTCTTTAGGTAATATCAGCAATATAACTCTACACCGTAGTTAATGATTGACAGGATGATTTACCAACAGTATTTTTATTGAAACGTAATTTTAAAATTGAAACGTAACAAAAATGATGTAGGTATTATAATAGATATATGTATTTTACAAAAATAAAAAAAATTCCACAAGGAGACAACAATGCTAAATGCAAAATTAGTTCCAGCACCCTGCAATACAAAATAATGGCGCCCCTAAATTAAGTTCGATATCATTTTAATCTGTAATTTTCGATGCTATTGAAAAAACCCAAATATATGGTCCTATTATTCGAATCCATTTTATAAATGTAAGATTTTATTTGCATCAAATCAAATCATTTTTTTCACTTAATCATCAATTATTATTCATAATGGGTGGAAATCTGTTATTCTGAAATCCACCATAAGTCTAGTTGATGACTATATGTAAATCATGTACCTACCTACTTAAATATAGTAACATAATAAGACGATTGTAATATTAATATTAATTATTCTAATAGCAAAATAAACTAATAGTTATAACCGATATATTGATGAATTCCAAACCAGTGTCAGATTGTTATTGCCAAAACACTATCACTATCATGCAAATCCTCCAGTTGGTTGAGATTGAGGGCGATATCGGCATCTTTATTGACATTTTGTGAGACGAGGGTCTATCTTATGCATATTCGGGTACATCGAGTGTACTGTGACGTCAGTGAATCGCATTAATTTATGCTTTCTACGTCATATCTTTCATTAAATGGTGCAGAATTAAATTTTTATAAAAATATATTTTCCTATGGTCTAAGAAAGAGGTTTTGTTTTTAGGAAATGGTACGGAAAAATATTGCTTAAAGGGTCTTTAAAGTGTTTCGTGAGTTGTTCAATTTCTAAATTATAGCAATATTTAGCATAGGGTTAGGTAAGAGGTTTTAGGTAAAAGGACCCAGATACTCCTGAAACTATCTAATTAACATTTTAGAACTTTGTTAAAAAAATACAACAATTTTGTAAATAATTGTGTTTGTCAGGAAAAATGTGGACACTGTGTTGTTATAAAGGTCGATAGGAAAAGCCTTATTATCATTAATTTGTATGGAAAAGATATTATAAAAAAAATAGTAATATACATGAAGAAATATGTATTTTGTGGCGTTATAACATCCGGTAGGAGTAAATGGGTTACAGAACGCAGCGACTTATATCATCATCATCATCATCATCATCAGCCCGTATAACGTCCACTGCTGAACATGGGCCTCCTCCCGAGAGGGAGGGTATTTGCCATAGTCACCACGCTTGGCAGGCGGGTTGGTGACCGCAGTATTATGTTGTAACACACAAGAAAACGCTGCTGCCCGTTCCTTGATATACGATTATTAAAGATGATGTTATAACAATCGGGACCAACGGCTTAACGTGCTTTCCGGGGCACGGAGGGTAGTCCCTCAACCAACCAGACCCGGAAAGAAATCTTAAAATTTACACAAAGATTTTCTGTCCGGTGTGGGGATCGAACCCACGACCTCCGAGATTCAAGGCGAGCCAAATACCGCTACGCTACGGAGGTTGTCCCGACTTATATATACTACGTATATTTTCATTTCGCTATTATACTCCTTATGTACTTTTGTTGTAATCAAATTAGCAGCAGCAAGAAGTCAAATTTTAATGAACATAATATATAATGTAACTAAGAAAGTATTGATTTCGGAGTAGAGTTTACTAAAATGTACATTTTTTTATAATTCTTTATGTACTTACTTGTTGACTGCGAAGAAAACAAACTAAATTAAAAGTAAAATAAAAGTTCTTGTACCTACAAAAAATATATTTGTTATTATTGTTTAATTTGTCCACGAGCAAACATTCCTTAACTTAACTGTAATTGATAGTCTAAGATCCGAACCTACATCAACCTTCACCGAACTGATAATAGAATGAAACATCTTTTATAATAAATTAAGTATTTAAAAAAATATATTAAAAATGGGTTGGCTATAAAAATCCTGGACAGACTATTTTTAATTATTATTAAAAAAAATATTTTATGAAATGTTAAAAATATTAATTTAAATTAAAGCAAAAAATAGCGCTTATGTTGTTATAATTTTGTATATATTATCCAATCAAGTGAAAGTAACTGTCATTTATACACCTTTATGGCAACCCAGTAGTTCATCCAGGTCCAAACCAACAGCTGAACGTTCTATACGTTTTATACTTTGAGTCAGAATACAATTAACTTATTATCTTATCTTTTTTTTTAATGATTTTTAATTAACTGTTGAAAACATTTATTTAAAAATCATTAAATAACATTAAAAATAGCCTGTGTGTTTTAGGCAACCAATTTTTAGTGTATTTTCTAATATACTAAATTCATTATTCATTACCAGCTAGGTGAAGGTCGATGTTAGTTCGGATCTTCTACTATAAAGCAATATAATTAATTAATTTAGTGAGACTTTATAAAAAGCTCTAAAACTTAGTGCGTTTAGTGGCAATAAAGCCGGGGGCGGTCTGCCTGGGACCAAATAAAATTCATATTGTTAGACGAGTAGTAACAAAATGGCGTCTCTACGAAGAGCTGCATATATCTTGAACAAAGAATAGTGGCATTTATTGGTACCTAATCTTCTTGAACTCATAGCGGGTTCGTGAGATTGAATTTATAATAATATAAAGACTACTGTCCTGCGCGGTTTTATCCGCGTAGATTCCGTTCCCGTGGAAACTTTAACATCAAATATAGCCTATACATACATACATACATATATACGACTGTTTCCCAGCGGAGTAGGCAGAGACAGTGGACCTCCACTTGCTACGATCGCTACACCCATCTTTCGCTTCAAATATAGCCTATGACTCTCATAAACGACGTAGCTTTCTATTGGTAAAAGAATTTTCAAAATCAGTTCAGTAGATCCAGAGAATACCCCCACAACGTCACAAACTCACGAACTTTACCTCTTTATAATATTAGTATAGATGGAATATATAATTATGGTATTACTGAATTTATGAAACGTTCCAGCACTAAAAAGAGACAAAACTTTCGAAATATACTAGTTATAGAAAGTAATCAAAAATATGTTTAGCAGTGGACGACAATAGGCCGATATTCAGGGATTCTAATAAGATTTTTTATATGTAGTTAATTATTGATCCCGCAGGTGATAAAAAAAAACGTACGGCCATGCATCGTATAGAAATTGCGACAGCATAATGAAGTTTGCAATGGGGGAAAATCTAATTCATTAGGAAAGGGAGCTTTGAAATGCAGGCTGTTCTTTGATGTATTCAGTTTAACATTACTTTTATCCAACACACCTTTGAAATATATCATCATCGACCTATATGATGTCCTCTACTAAACATGGGCCTCCTTGAAGGGATAGTTATCATAGTCTGTACCGGTGTCATAGATGACCGTAGAATTAAGTACGATATTTCCATAGGTAAACGTTGCTGCCAGTTCATAGAATACCATTTTGACAATCGTGATGATGTTATGACAGTTACGACCAACGGACGTGCTTTCTGAGGCACTGAAGATAATCCCTACACCAACCAGACCTGGAAAGAAATATTTGATATTATAAAAAGATTTTTTGACCAGAGCGGGATTCGAACCCACGGCCGCAGGTCGTTTAAGCCGAGCTCTATCATCATCATCATCATCAGCCCGTACAACTTCCACTGCTGAACATTGGCCTCCTCCCGAGGGAGGAGCCATAGTTTTGCCATAGTCACCACGCTTGGCAGGTGGATGGGTGACCGCAGTATTATGTTGAAATACACAGGGAAACGCTGCTGCCCGTTCCCTGATATACGCTTGTTATAAAATCGGGACCAACGGCTTAACGTGCTTTCCGAGGCACGGAGGGTAGTCCCTCAACCAACCAGACCCGGAAATAAATCATAGAATTTACACAAAGATTTCTTGTCCGGTGTGGGACCCACGACCTCCAAAACTTAAAGCGAGCCAAATACGCTAAGGAGGTTGTCGAGCCGAGTAGCTACCCGTACTTGATTCTCAGGAAAGCACATTACAAATTGCACTTACAAATTGTTTTTGTGCAAAGAATGTTTGGTTTCGTTTAACGCCATGTTTACGTCCACTGCTGAACATGGGCCTCCTCTTAACAGACCTTGGCAAGCCAGGGTAGTTTAGTGACATTGCTATAACCAACCACGCTTCATAATCCATCAGCTGTACGTCTTACGATACCCATAGAAAAACGTGGAGTGGTCTATTCTAAGCTTTATATATTAGTATATAAGTATAGATTCACCGTAGTATCAAGACGGACGTGGATAACATGTTATGATGTAAGCTCTTCGGTAGAACCGCAGCCACGCTCTATTGACTCGCGTAATCTAATTAGCGTACCTTAAAAACATAGCTCCGCAATAATTCCCTGTTTGTCATGTCATGTTTCGGTAAATTTAAAAGTATCTGAAATAATAAGATTTTTGACATAAGATTAGGTATTTAGTTCTGCATGCACACTAATTTATATAGTAAATCTGTACTGAGAAGCAAGAAATGAAAGGCTTTTTTATTTATTTATTTAGGAACTTATGTCTGGCTTAGTAGAAGAAGTAACAAATGTGCCGGAGTATTTTCAATTGAACGACGACGTCAAGTTTATCGATGTAGGTTGTGACCCAGTTTGTAGAATTTTTTTATCCATACAATAGGTATATGAATGTTTGAAACTAACTTATAAGGCTCAATCATTGTGGGCCGGATTGCTTATGCGTGCCCGGCCCCTGCCAATGGTGGATCGTAGGAGTGTCCGGGGGGTTCTAATGGTGTAGGGTACTCTCCTCGTGGTATGAGTTAGCATACCACGCTATGGCGAGGGCGAGTCCCACATATCTCACCGCCAGCGCGCGAATACGCTGTAGTGGCGGTGGGAATGCGTAAAAGCATTTCCCCCCCGGACAAAAAAAAAGGCTCAGTCATTGTAATTAACCATTTTTTTTGTGTCGCAATGTAAATTATAAACGAATGCTGATTAAGTATTTAGATCCATGATTAAGTCCTTTTGCTCGGGGAGACGGCTGTTGTAGTTTCACCCGCCATGACACATTCTCTTACTCATTATATTCATCTATTTATTTAAATAATTTACCTGCAAAAGCATACAAGAGAGGTTAGAGCATAGCGTTAACGTTTATTTTCGTTTTTCCTACTACTAAGGAAAGCACATTACAAATTGCACTTACAAATTGTTTTTGTGCAAAGAATGTTTGGTTTCGTTTAACGGCATGTTTACGTCCACTGCTGAACATGGGCCTCCTCTTAACAGACCTTGGCAAGCCAGGGTAGTTTAGTGACATTGCTATAACCAACCACGCTTCATAATCCATCAGCTGTACGTCTTACGATACCCATAGAAAAACGTGGAGTGGTCTATTCTAAGCTTTATATATTAGTATATAAGTATAGATTCACCGTAGTATCAAGACGGACGTGGATAACATGTTATGATGTAAGCTCTTCGGTAGAACCGCAGACACGCTCTATTGACTCGCGTAATCTAATTAGTGTAATTGTTGTGGAACGTGGAATGTTATTGACAATATGGTTGCTGCTTAAACTGTCTAGACATATTAAAATAATAGTAAAAAATTAACTTGATTATTAAAACATTAATGGCTAAATTAGTAAACCGATAAAAAACCTGAATAAATTTTCATTTTGACAGAAAATCTATAAAGTCCGGTCAATCTAGACATTCGAAGGTCACAACAAGCTGAAAATCAGTAAAATTGTTCAAAATATAATTATAAATAAGATTTTAAGATTCCCCATCATTCCCGTGTATGGAGAAAATTTACTCGAGATCAAAGGTAAAAAAATTGAGTTTTTTGCGATTTTCAGCGAAACGGTAAGTTTAATCGTAAATGCACCCAGACAAAAATTGTAGATAGACCTTCACTTGTTTGCTCTAGATTGACCGGACTAATACAATTTCTCTCAAAACTTAAACTTGATCACGTCTATTGATTTTTATCTGATCAGATCAGATAGAAACTTTCAGTGGAATAATAATACATTTTTATTTACACAGAATATAAACACCATATCAGTCGAAATATATATTATTTGATAGTTCTGATAATTTATACCTAAAGTGAAAGATTACCCAACTGAAGGCTAATTTATCTAAAATTAGCACATTTTTAGGAATTTTAATTGTGTTATTTCTAATGTTAAAATCATATAGGTACTATCAAATTGATTCGCATCGTATAGATTTTAATGTATATAAATCCGTGCATACTCGTATGTACAAACGTAACAATGAAACGATTCAGTTTTTATTTTATTTTATTTATGCTAAGGTTTTTCGGGACCGAAATTGAAACCACTAGAGCTTTACCATGGGGCTATTTTTGTACACCTTGTTGAATGCATAGTAACCTATGAATTTGATACTAATGGGTGTTACCAGTGACTTCACTCACCTGAAAATGTAAATGTGTGCCTAAATATAAGTTCGTTAAGAGCGTTCTAAAAGGAACCCCCAAGCAACTGCCAGCACTTGTAGTTTATGAGTTTGCGTGATGAATGACTTTTCGCTTTTATATAAGTAGGTACATCGATTGATCTTTTCAATTTCATCATTTGTGGTCAGTTCTCCTATTCAATTTTATCCAACCCGTTCAGTCCGGTTCACTTTGTATACAATATAAGTCTTATTAGAATCCTTAGCGAAAGTAGCAAATTTATGTCAAGGACCTTTTGTGTGGACGGTAGGTAATTGCTTAAGTATATTTTTTGTAAAGTAGGCTGGTAGTTTAAGTCTTGTAAATTAACCTTTTGTAGTTTTGTACTGTGTCATATATTTTTTTATTTTTATTCATTTATTTAGGAACTTATGTCTGGCTTAGTAGAAGAAGTAACAAATGTGCCGGAGTATTTTCAATTGAACGACGACGTCAAGTTTATCGATGTAGGTTGTGACCCAGTTTGTAGAATTTTTTTATCCATACAATAGGTATATGAATGTTTGAAACTAACTTATAAGGCTCAATCATTGTGGGCCGGATTGCTTATGCGTGCCCGGCCCCTGCCAATGGTGGATCGTAGGAGTGTCCGGGGGGTTCTAATGGTGTAGGGTACTCTCCTCGTGGTATGAGTTAGCATACCACGCTATGGCGAGGGCGAGTCCCACATATCTCACCGCCAGCGCGCGAATACGCTGTAGTGGCGGTGGGAATGCGTAAAAGCATTTCCCCCCCGGACAAAAAAAAAAGGCTCAGTCATTGTAATAAACCATTTTTTTTGTGTCGCAATGTAAATTATAAACGAATGCTGATTAAGTATTTAGATCCATGATTAAGTCCTTTTGCTCGGGGAGACGGCTGTTGTAGTTTCACCCGCCATGACACATTCTCTTACTCATTATATTCATCTATTTATTTAAATAATTTACCTGCAAAAGCATACAAGAGAGGTTAGAGCATAGCGTTAATACGCTTAATGAACTGCTCGACTGGGGATGCAGATAATGCTCTCGGGGGAAATCGAAAAGGGTCGGCAGGATAAGAATGGTTACTTTTTGCGTTTTGGCACTACTAATACTGTAGACATGTATAACACTAGCCGCCTGTTATATTGACTGCACCGGTGGCTCAGTGGTTACGATAGTTGCCTCTGAGACCTGGTGTTCTGGGTTCGATTCCCACTCGGGACAATTATTTGTGTGAACCACAAATAGTTGTTCTGAGTCTGGGTGTTCTTAGTGCCCGTGAAATGAATGTTTGTAAAGTCTCCCGCGACACAGGGATTTATTTCCCTAGTGCGGGAGTTGTCTTTTTTAGAGAAAAAAAAAATATATACTTGTATTTAAACATATGCCAGTTATGGATAGGGAGGGGGGGTCTTATTTAGTTCGAATCAAAAGTGAAAAAAATCTGCACTTTTTATTTTCTGTATTGATTTTATAAAAAATAAGCCATGTGGAATTTTTACTGAAAAATATTTCATACCGAAATTTGACTTTGTGTGCAAATTTAGCAAATAACGTTTATTTTCGTTTTTCCTACTACTAAGGGAACCTTTCAATTATTGACTTTTTAATATAGGTAAGAGAATTGTAAAAAGTAACAAGTAGGCAATTTTTTTCGCGATATTTTGGTCGAAAACAAATATTTGATTACTCGTAAAAATAAAAAAACTACAGTTTTCTCCATTTTATATATTTTACGATATGTATTGGCATAGATAAACCAAATTATTGGCATGCTTCTGCAAGAGGACAGTACAATTAGTACAGCATTCATATGAAATTATATAAATAAGGCAAAACGGTTATACCTACTTTGTAGGTATCTATCAAAACATAACATTCTATGCTTTTACCACTTTTTTTCTCCACCATCCCTAAACGACGATGGCCCTGGGCACTCGAATGGATCTACATCCAGGACCACCGCCGTGCGTCGCCGTCTCCGCAGACTTCTCTCGGGAGGGGTAATGATTGGACCTTCCCCCTCTGCGGGAACTGGTTACTTCTTTCCGGAACCGCATAATGAGGGCGCCCAGAGTCCCCACTCTGGCCGTCGCGATTCCCAGGGCGGCGTAATATACCTACCTATGAACGCCTCGAGGCTTTCTCGCGCTATCTATCTATTGCGGCGCGAACCTATATATATTTATATAGGTCGGCGCCTCACATGCTCGCCAGCGACCAGAATTATTTACCTTCCATATTCAGAGGGATGGTCGGCCGACAACCCCATGGGGTAATAGCTCGTCTGCCCATCCCCTGAGTAGGAGAATAACACCAGCAATATCTAAAACAAGTTTTTTCATTAAAACGCTTAATATACTACGGATTATAAGATGATGAAACGTTACAACTTTTGCAATATATTGAAACTTTGCTGACTGAAGCTGAAGAGCTCTATTGAATAAACTTGGCAGACAATTGATAATTTTATTTGGACGGCGGTGGTTCAACATTCCATATGATGTTATAGTACGTAGTAAAGACAAAACAGGCCAATAATTTGTTTATATTTTATCTATTTATTTGGACATTTAGTACCTAGTAAATAACATATTTCACAAAAAAATAAAAAAGTTATAAATATTTGTTATATGCACAATACTTTAAGGTGTCACAATGTGCTCGGCTACATTATGGTTAATATGATGAAAAAAAAACCTTACTAATATCTTTTATCCTGCTTTTGTCATCAGATTTTCTTGTTCTTTAGTAAATTGGTACTCGCAATTTTGGTCAGTGACTGGAATAAATGAAAAAATGGTTTTAATATCTATACTTAGAAAGTGTTTTAACACCAAACATTATTTAACTGATTTCAAAAATTCTGTTATACGACTTCTAACTTATACTTTAATTGTAAGATTCTATTTATATTTTTTAACGAGATTCCCACGGGAAGAAAATCCACGCGAAATTTAATAACAACTTTATATTATGACAGTACATGAACCACTAAAGCTTGATCACAAAATGTAAAATCACAGTTTTACATTACATTTGCTAATAAAGAACGGCGCGCGGCGTGGCTTTAAAAATACAAGCCAATAATAATATGTTTTTAAATATTCAAGATGTGAAATAAAAGCGTAGTCATATTCGTCATATTTCAGCATTCAGGACTTCCTTTTATAAAACTAAAGAACTTCCTAGAAAAAAACAGGTTTTCTTATTGTCGCTTGGAGCTGCCAAACGAATTTCTAGTTACAACTTGCTAAATGATGATATCGCCTTGATGGTAATTAAATATTTATTACTTGATTTACTTATAACATGAGTCAAGTATTCAAATGGGAAAACTGTTCCACCTACAAATTTGACAATACCTTATGGTATTTTATTGTAAATGCAAGTAACCGGGCCCACCAAAGAAGAATGCACTCATTGTAAAAGATGATTTTATTCCATGTAATATAACATTTCTAACCGTGTAGTTCCGTTTAAATCAGTTCTACCGTTTTGGAGATTAGGAGGAATACACGAAGAAACAAATAGATTGACAAAATAAGTCTATATTATACCTTATAAAATTTGTTATCTACCAGCGAAAGTCCGCCGTGGCAAAGAGACACACGGCACACAAACATTTTTGTAAGTGCGTTTTTCTTATAACATAGTAGCCTATATAATATGTATTCATATACACTCATGGACAAATTTAGAGGACGCAAAAAAGAGTTTGATTCATCAACATCATCATCAACAGCCCGTTTACGTCCACTGCTGAACACGGGCCTCCTCTTAACAGACCTTGGCAAGCCAGCATCGTAGAGGGATATTGCCATAATCACCAGGCCTGGCAGACGGATTGGTGATCGCAGTAAGATGTAAACCTTGAGCTAATAGATGTTGCTGCCCATCCATCAGCCATGTCCCTTAGTCGCCTTTTACAACACCCATGGGAGGACATGGGGTGGTCTATTATAAGGCGGAAACCACACAAAAAAAGTTTGATTATGTCACACCAATATTACAAAGACGAAAGATTTGTATTTTTGTGGGTGTGTATGTTTGTAATAAATAAATTAAAAAATCGGCACAGTGATTTCAAAAATTATTACACTACTGGAACGCTACGTTCACCCTGAGTGACATAGGCTAAATTTAATAACGATGTTCCCACGGGGACCGGAGGTATACTGGTGAAACCGCGCGCGGGAAGCTAATTTATTATATTTTCTTACGCACTGGCCACCTATAACAGCATTTATGTTATTTAAAGAAAAACATTTTACCGTCTTTTATTTCAGAGTTTCATTTGTTTTTTTTTCTCTACGTGATAAATTAATAAATGTGTGTTCTAAGATAACAATACTAATTAGAGCTTATTGTCGTATTTGAAATTTTTTGTAGCAGGTTTTTTTCACAAAAATTATTCATCACGGTGTTATTTAGACTATTTCGAAAGATTAAAATGATAATGCCGGATCTCAGCGTAGCTCAAGTGTCCAAAGGTGTAACTTTAATCGAACAAGATTACACTTACAATCGAGTGGCTCAAATGATGCGAGTTTCCAAAGCAGTTATTTTTTGCAATGTAAAACGATTGCGGCAGACAGGCGAATACACGAGACGCAGAGGGCAAGGCAGAAAAAAGAAGACCACAGCCAGGGACGATAGATTTATCGTAAACAGTGTGCTAAGAAACCGCACCTCAATGTCTTCAAAGGTAAGAGCTAGGCTCCAAGAAGTCCGAAATGTGGCAATTAGCACTATAACGATAAGAAAAAGACTTAAAACAGCTGGAATAGAGGCGTTCGTGAAGAGAGAAGAAGAGGCCCTCTGGCAGGTGTCAGAGGGCCTCTTCTTACCACAGGCCATTGTGTAGCTTGGAGTAACTTTGTTCGCGTTCACCGTGATTGGAATGACAATGACTGGGGAAGAGTATTGTTCACTGACGAGTCCAGGTTTTGCCTTAAGCCAGATGATGGAAGTGCCAAATTGTGGAGACGACCAGGAGAAAGATATGCACAGTGTAACATTGTCGGAAGAGAACCTTACGGTGGAGGGTCGGTGATGGTATGAGGCGGCATTTCTTTAGGAGGACGTATGGAGCTCCAAGTAGAATATGGATCTCTGACAGCGGCACGATACGTAACTGAAGTTTTAGAAGAAATTGTGATACCTTTTGTCCCATACATAGGAGATAATTTTCTATTGATGCATGATAATGCTCAGCCACACACTGCCGCCACAGTTTTGGGATACCTTTAAGGCGTCGAAATCAGTTTTTTGGAATGGCCAGCCCGCTCACCAGACTTAAACCCGATTGAACATGTCTGGGTTAAACTGGGAAGACAAATAAAAAAAGAATTCCAGCAATAACCAACTTAAGACAACTCATAACGGCGTCGGTAGAAGAATGAGATCAAGTGCCACAAAGTTTCATTGATAATTTAATAAAAAGTATGCCCAGACGAGTGAAGGCAGTTGTAACAGCGAGAGGAGGTAAAACGAAGTATTGAATGTGCCTACAAGTGTTCATGTTACCTTACTTTACAAAAGAAACCAGCCATTTGATAAATTGTATAATAAGATGAAAGTTCCATTGTTTCCTCTATATTTCGTCAGTAAATTTGTACAATTTACTGATAAAAATTACTTAAGTTATCTCAACTTAAGTAATTTTTATCAGTAAATTGTAAATTTCTCTATTTAAAAAAGTTAATTTAATTAAGGATATTAAAATAAAACCGTACTAAACATAAATAAACCTTTTATTTTTTGTAATCTGACATTTTTTGCGGTCAATTTTACATTATAAACAGACACTTCAATTTAATTGAAGTGTCTGTTTGTATAGATGATGGCAAACTGCAATGACTGTAGGTTTGTTGTATTTGACACAGAGTGTTGATTTTGTTGATTGCAACAGCACTTGGAGTAAGATTTCACCAAAAAAGTATTTCACCACGTTTCGCAATATTGTTGGTTGAATTTCCAATATCGCTTCCCAAGTGCTCGTTGAAATTTCACCGGCTGAGCGATGTTGTAATAGTCAATCAATTTTTCTGTGATTTATGCCCGGTGAAGCAGCAAAAGCCTCGTGGCTAACTACGTATTCGGCTAACGACGTCCGGAAAAAAAGGCTTTGCAGTTTTATCGTAACTGTGTACGCAAATTGGTGCACATTTTTATGATTGGTGGATCGAGGCAGTTACAAAATATTTTTGATAAATTGATCGACAAATGTGGATGGAAGTCGAAGCGATCATTTAGTTCGTTTACAACAATGTGCATATTTTATATTTTCGGTACTACATTGGTACCTATGTTTCAAAATTGAGATAAATAAAACTCGACCACCGACAGGACTCGCGCCTGCATCTTAGGTTAAGACCCTTGCCTTAACCAATTAAGCTACGGAGGATCCCTACCGGTCCACAAAATTTATCAATCTCTTAAAACGTGATACGGCCTATTTACCTAATTATGTCTAAATTGTGTTCATCACGTTCATTTATAAGTGTCATTCATAATGTAATTAATATACAGCATTTCATTACAGCAGGCCGTTTGATAATTTGTGAATTATCCTATTTGTATCACAATATTGAGTTTATATCTCATATTTTTGACGCGAACGATTTTATTATATTATAAGAAGAAAGCGTCTCTATTTTATATATATCCTGTCAATCCTCAAGTCTGTTGAAATGGGCAAAATTATCGTTGTGATAAGTAGGACACATTTCGATGAAAACACATAAAAATACTGATAAAACCCTAAATAAGGGAAGCAACGATCACCAAAACAGTCTGATACAAGACACTATATCCAGTACTAAAACCACAACACGTCAAAACCGCATCAACAGTAATGATCAACAGGCATATTATAAAATATCAGTCATGTAAATGACAGAATGGCTTGGGAGTAACTTGCTCTGGAATGACACTGCTGGTTAACATTATTGTAAAAGAAATGATTTTTTTTTTAATGATTCCTCTGAGTTACGTGAGTAGGAAAAAAATGGACGCATCATAAGAACTTTTTTTTAATGTCTAAATGAATAAATAAATTATTTACTTTGACTTTGATTCCTACTCAAAGGACTCACGGCGGTCGCTGGCAAACGAATTGCGGGATGAGAATATGATGTTTAAGTTTCGTGCTTATCTGCGGCTTTATAGTTTGCGGGCCTCTCAGACTTTAGACATACATACAAAAGGACGACAAGAATATGCTAATAAAACTTGACAGTAACAAAAGAACCAATTTTTTACTATTTCGTGTAAATACATTAAACGTAAATAATATAAATTTAAATATAAGATCGTATCAATTTAGCTTCGTGCATTTTAATTAAAATAAGTTTTTTTTTCATTGTTTTTCTTTTATTATATTACATTCATGTTACCATATAGAATAGAATATAATACTCTTTATTGTACACAAATAAGCAAACAGGACAAAGAAAACATAAACCTTAAAGAGTTGTGCATTTAAACTATTTATAAAACAAACACACGGATTTAGAGGCTAGTATAATTTTACTAAGATTAGAGATGCCAATATTGACTTTTGAAATTGTGTCTTTATTTTCTATGTAAAAAGTTTGTATTTAATTTACTAATAAGACTTGTCTTTATCTTTGTTGTTTGAACTTGGTTATTATCTATTGTAAAGTTTTTGTAAGATCTTTAATTCATCATTGCCCCAATTCATTTAAATGCAAAATTCAAGGGAATAAATTGCTAAGTTTGCGAAATTTGTAACTTTTGGTGTGCATTTTCCATTTCCAAACTCCTTGAACTGGCAATTGAAATAAATCAGTTAGTTCGACCGAGCTTGCCCGCTAGCTGGCGGTTGGTTTCCGATTAAGAACTTCAAAAAAATGTCCTTTGATCACTTTTGCGTTTTATCTTTTAAATAATAAAACAAGAATATCAAACTTAAGGGAATCTTACCGTCGACTTTGGAAGAAAAATCATTTCATTCTATATAGTAATATACGCACATACTATTTGTGTGTTTTCAAATTCAAGTCACGTAGCATAGGTATGTATGCAAATAAAAGCTTTTATTTTATTGATTCCGATCAAGTTTGGCAATATTGTAAAATTTTGATAACATTGAATAGATTTGTTTACGATCAACGTGATATTTTATATATATGCTAGCTAATAGTTATATATATATATTTAAATATTGCTATAGCAAATTAACTTTATAAAATTGCATATACATAAAAATATCAAAGGTTAAGGAATCTCCCCGTCGACATTTGAAAAAAATAATTTCATTTAAAATTCGAACTATTTGTATGTATCCAAATTGCGAAACAAAACGCAATGCATTTTTTTAGGCTGCCTCATAAAGCCATATCTTTTTTTTTATACAAGATAACATTACAAGATTACCATACTTCACCGATCCAGCAGGATCGGTGAAGTATGGTAATCTTGTAATGTCACCAGCAGGTGAGCGTTGTGACCGAAAAGAAATCCTCGTCAGATTACCAGAAGATAAATTTAATTTTTTTACATTCAGAAATTTTCTGCGCAATAGTCAATCCATGACCGCCACAATTACCTGCTACTAGTCTACGAAGATGTGAATCTGTAAAGAACATATTATCTCAAAATCTCAAATAACAGGCCATACTAATGACTGTATTAACAAAAATATGTGGTAATAAAAATAGATGAATAAATAACAATATGAAAAATGAAGCTTTAATATAAACACAAATCGGTAGAACAACAAATTGTAATGACAAAACTGCATACGATGCAGTTTTGTCATTACAATTTGTTACTAAAATACAATTAATTGCTATTAAACCAATAAATTATTTGTTTAAAATCATAATAAATAAAATAATTTATGTATAAATAAAATAAATTACTCCACTTACAAAAACTACTCCAGTGCTGTTATATGGACCCATCAGCAAACTCTGCTGCTCGTCCATCAATAAATATCATCAATAATAAATAATAAATATTGTAACTTATAATTAAATTACAATATTTAGAATTACGGAAAAAAGAAACCCGGAGTTTCTTTCCGAGTTTCTTCTCCAGGCCGTCCACTTAGGTAGCTAGAGAAACCTGCAGGTTAGCTAGGCTAGGGTCCTCGCCGGACAGACCGAGGACCGCGTTGGGCCCCTGTCCCAATCCGATGATCCAGTGCCTTTAGTCCGTGCCAGTGATCACTCCCTCTTTTTTTATATTATTACAGTTACAGATATGACCCTGAGCCGTGGTCCTAGCCCATTAAGGGTGCCCTCAGGCGTGTGTCGCTTATACGAAAGAAATATTGCTTAAAGACGTGCCTCTTTCAATAGAGCTAAATTATATTAAGATTTTGATTATAGAAATAATTATAGTTATTACTAAAGCCGGATTTACATTACGAAATTAGTGGCTTGAAATTAGTTTTATAACACTAATTTGACCAGTAATTTCACGTGTAAACGTTCAGTTTTACAATGCATGCATTACTTTTGTGACACTGGGGTAGTTTCGTGATATGCGCATATTTTTTGTAAAACTAATGTCATGCAACTAGTTTCATCATGTAAATGCGACGCGAAACTAATGTCGCGACAGCACCTGCGCAGCAGTGTTGCCGTTTTGGCATTTTTAATGCCAAATTTGGCATATTTTCACCTTAGTTAGGGGAAATCCCGAGCAGCGTTCAGACAATAGATATAGAGTGGACGAGAGGGTCAATATAAACGAAAGAAGTTTCACGTGTGCTAAAATTAGTTTCGCGAAACTAATTTTATCATGCATGACACTTGTTTTGTAATGTAAATCCGGCTTTTAAACATATGACGTGACACTAGACTGACAGACAGGTCATTAGCTAATCCGCAATAGATTTCAGTTGCGATATTTTGTATTTAATTATATTAATCATATTTAATTGTGTATAACTGACAAATGCAAGTGTATGTAAATACCTTAGTGCTGAATAAATATCGTTTTAATTTGTTTAATATAAAATAATGTTGTGAATTGATAATATTTAGTAAAAATATATTTAAGCTAACACAAGAAAAAATACCGCTTACAACTTTAATAATTCTATAACTTTCCTTCGATAGAAACCTTTTTTTCTTTAGAGAAAGTTTTCGTAGACCAGATATAAAGGGGTCTGAACTCTGCAAAAGCCTATTAATTCGATCTGTATTGTAACTTTTCGTGACATTTTTTGGGGTAATATCTCGTCTGAACTGTTTTAATTTTTTGTTATTCGCTTCAGCCGCTTTAGGAAAGTTCTCTAATGAAATAAGAGCGTATTATCATATATCAGCTATATGAATCAAAACTTTGTGAACGGAAGTGGGGAGATTGTACCACAGATATTCTTCAAGTAATTGACGCGCGGTTGCTAAGGAAAATGCTTTAAACTCATTACAATCAATATACTACAACGATCAAGTAATTATTTACGTTAACGCAAGTTTTTTACTGAAACTGCAGTCTAAGAAAAAATATTCGTGCCATATTTCCATACTACTGAGTTTAAATGTCAGTCAAGTGCGAGTCGGACTGACGCACGGAGTGTTCCGTAGAAAATTGTATGTTATTTTTTCTGAAACTGAAATTAAATTACTTAAGATCTTTTGCCGGAACCGGGTCCGGCGAACGTCATCTTATCCTTACTAAGCGCCCCTACGCACTACGTGGTTCGCCGGAATGCGGTCAGCCGTCCGGCTATCCGCAGGACGTGGTTGCGCTTGCGGTCACCGTCGCAAACGGTGGCCGTCAGTCGGGGGGCAGCAACCAGAGCGGTTGATCGGCTGCCGCATCACAGTGCGAATAAAAACTACTTTCTCGTACAAATATCTGAGTACGGTCAGCCGCATGGCTGGCCGCATTGCGGCTAGCCGCATAGTGCGAAGGAGGCCTTAGACTGTGCCCTGCCCCCAAAATATCTGATCGCTGATTATCGATTTAATGTCAAATCTTACTAAAATGAAATGGTGTTTGTTCTAATCGATAAATTTTCCAATTTATATTTATTTAACAAACTTGTTTTCAGATAAAAAAACAAATCCGCATTGAAACATATTTATGTTTCTGTAAAATGTTTCAAACTTCTATTGTTTGTAACCGAATTAGAGTTTAATTCAACAAATTGTATTATTATTGAACGAACTTTGATGTTTCGTTGTTGACAAACGATTAAACCACAGCAGCGAGTGCTTTCTAGTTATTAACGACGTTATTCAATTACACTACGAAGGAAAAGAAAATGTTCTGCTTTTCGGTATGAATGGAATCGACGGCGCCTGCCCGCTTTGGCTTCGAATAGTGGACTGAACCAGATGAAAATTCGCAGCGTACTTGTACGCTCGTCTTTCCCGCGCGTGATAGCTTTCGGAAAGTTCAGAAGAATTGTTAGACACACTCAAACATAAAAAAACCTACATAATTATACTATTTAAAGATTAGTGCATATGATGAATAAATACATTAATAAAAACAAGATTTATTGTAACACGGAAAATATTTCTTAAATAGTGCAAAAACTAATAGTATTGTTTTAATTAAACTTAGTGGTAAATTGGTGAAGTGAAGTTTATTAATAATACTCAGTGTATAAAAAAGTAATAAAACTGGTTCGAGCAAGATAGCAGAAAAATAATCAAGGGTATGAATTTGTTTACTTTTAAAAGTTTTTATAGATGTTGTAGGTAGAATGTTTGTTTCTGTTACTAAAACGTAGTTGTAAATTAAACTGTTCCACATTATGATAAAATGTTTTTTAAATCTATTACTGTAAGCTAAAACGTAAATAATACGAAATGAGTTAAAATATAATTCTAAATCTAAATTTAACAATGAATAACAGAACTACAAGTAGTAGGTACTTAAAACGAGTTGCGGTTTTCATTTAATTAATTATTGATATTTTAGTTTTGAGAACAGTTAGATACTATATTTCTGGTATAAAAATATTCAGATGCAGACATTTTTGAATATATATTTTAAAGAAAATCAAAATGAGACTCATTCCTATTGTATGGGAGTTAACAAAACATTAAAAGGTACCACACGGGGACTCTACTAAGTATCTAGTTTATTCATAGAATAAGAATTATTATTATTGTGAAACACTGTGATTCTGACAAGTACCAGTATATGTATATAATAATATCTAAGTGCTGAAAAGATTCATTATTTCAACGAGTTTACCAGTGACATATTTTCTTGTGCCAAAATGACATTTATGTTCAAACTAGGTTTAATATGAATGGCATTTTTCAAACCAGCTTGAACTTAAATGCCATTTTAGCCCGAAGGGTTAATTAAAAAATGAAAGAAAATGAACGTTTAGATATGAAATTTATTTCTCTTATCATATTTATCTGACCATAGAAAACATAAAGGAATAAAAACCCTAAATAATAGGAATCAAAGTCGGTGAACGAAACGAACGTAATAAGTTCAACCTATTATACACACCTCATTATTATGAATATTATTATTAATATGATCGATGTTTATCGTAAAATTTGTTTTGGTATTTTTTGATTAGATGTCTTGATTTGATTTGACCTATACGTTGAGAGTAGAAGAAGAAATCAATGTATTGTACCATATCACCCTATCCATATATGAATTATAGATTAATATTCATTTCACTAGAGCGGGAGTTGTCTTTAAAAAAAGCCAGAATCAAATGTGTTATGTAGTTGTACCAAAATTCCATTAAAAAAAGTTAAGTAATATTTTAATTTGAAAATACCTTTTACTGCGAGGCAGTGAGTGCCATACATAAGTTCATTTTAATCCTCTGTTAAGCTTGATGTTGTAGTTTTCGATTAGGTACATTGACAATATCTATAACGAATGAATCTGGACGGTTTACATCTAATTTAAGTCTACTTTGGAACTATTCAAGCGAAGGAATCCCCCATTTGTGAATACAATAGACTAAAACCGGCCAAGTGCAAGTCGGACTCGCGCACTAAGGGTTCCGTACCATTTTCAAGTGCCTACCTGTTGCCGTTATAGATATCGAGTAAAAAAGGCCATAAAAAGTTTGTTGTATGGGAGCCCCCCCTAAATATTTATTTTATTTTTAGTATGTTATTGTAGCAACAGAAATACGTAATTTTAGAAAATTACAACTGTTTAGCTATCGCGGTTCTTGAGATACAGCCTGGTGACAGACAGACAGACAGCTAAGTCTCAATAATAGGGTCCTGTTTTTAGCCTTCGGGTACGGAACCCAAGCATTTAATGTCTAGACATGCTTAATATTGTTACATCAAAGCTATCGAGAAAAACCCATAGAAACATGGAGTGGGCTTTGAGAAAAATGGAGCTGAAGTTCAAGAAGTAGTACCGGTAAAGAAAAAGAGGAACACATTCTACGAAAATTGGAAAGCTCATAAGACAGTGATAGAGTGGTAAAATCCGTAGTTGGTATTCAAAAAAATAATGTGAATTGTAAAGCAAAGGAAAAAAGTACAACTATCTACAAAAAGAAATGAGATGCCATCAAAAACATACTTGTAAAAAAACCCAAGTCTCGTAACGCAGTTCATTTATCGTAACACGTTGTGAGATCTATGTAATACCAAGTCGGTTAATTTATTCAGTCCCTACTTAGACTTAGATTCACTTGGCCATCGCAATAAACACTTGTGAGATACATTCTAATTTTATCCGATGGCCAAGTTAATCTATTATTTAAAACTTTAAAGTTTTGAATTTTGGTATGGTCATTATAAGATTCTGTTCGGTGAGATAATTACGTAATAGCTTAAGGTAGAAGGTCCCCTAAGTAGGGACTGAATAAATTAACCGACTTGGTATTACATAGATCTCACAACGTTTTACGGTAAATGAACTGCGTTACGAGACTTGGGTTTTTTTACAAGTATGTTTTTGATGGCATTGAATTTACGAGCACATCAATTCAATAAGACAATGAAGGAGAAGTTTTACAAAAACTCTTGATATTTTTAAATTAATTATTTATTTTATGTACGATATATGGTGCTGCTAATTTTGGTTTTTATTAATGCGAGCGAAGTGCATCTTAATATACTGGTGCTTCCAAATATTTGAATTTCCTTTATCAGGAGATAGTAATATGTACGTATTATACGTTCATTATCAGCCCGTACAACGTCCACTGCTGAAAACGGGCCCCCCTCCCGAGGGAGGGTTATGGCATAGTCACTGCGCTTGGCAGGCGGATTGGTGACAGCAGTATTATGTTGTTATACACAAGGAAACGCTGCTGCCCATTCCTTGATATATGATTGTTATAAATGATGTTATAACAATCGGGACCAACGGCTTAACGTCCCTCAGCCAACCAGACTCGGGAATATTAAAGGAAAAGTTTGTATTTTTGTATGTTTGTTTTGAATAAACTTTTGAGTTTATTCAAAACAAAAATACAAACTACTGGACGGATTTCGATAATTCCAAGTGATTCTGCGTAACATAAGCTTTATTTTTTACTAGAAATGTGCAAACGTGAAAAGCCGGGGCGGGCTAGTAGTTTATATAGAGAAAAAGAGTGCAGAACGAATTAAACTATATTTTTTAATTAAGGTCTAATTTCGACCACTAGTAATGTGTAATTGAGTGCTGAAGCATGTTTACCTAAGCCTCACTCGCCGCAACATCCGCCTCATGCTTTGTATTGTCATCGGGATGCAGTAACGATTATATTTTGACGCACACTGCAGCCGCTGATTGACCATTGTCGACCAATACTGTTGATTAAAATTGAATCATAGATCTAAATTTCGGTGCGATCAAAATACCGCAAAAATTTTATTTGGAAAGCGCGAAAAATAAACGTGTTGATGTAAGTGAATATGTAAGTGTTATGTTCCGTGCCTCGGAAAGCACGTTAAGCCGTTGGTCCCGATTGTTATAACATCATCTATAATAATCATATATCAAGGAACGGGCAGCAGCGTTTCCTTGTGTGGTACAACATAACACTGCGGTCAGCAACCCGCCTGCCAAGCGTGGTGACTATGGCAAATACCCTCAGGAGGAGGCCCATGTTCAGCAGTGGACGTTATACGGGCTGATGATGATGATGTTAAGTGTTACGTTTTAACTAGTAGGTAGTGTGTATAGTATATACTGGGTGACATTTTTACCGTCTTGATAATATTATGGTGTGTTGTTTAAGTGGAATAGAATCTATAGAACACAGTATTTGTGTACCTATTAGTATGACGGTTTTAACAGTTACGAAAACCCAATAAACGCCTTTAAAGAAATACATCCTACATAGCGTACATGTTGTTTTCAATTTAAAAAAATATTTCATGTAGTTTACTGTGTGCAATAAAGTATAAATAAAATCTCCAATTACCCTCATTATTAATCTCGTATCAAAATTGGAAATGAATAAATAATAAAATAAATTAATAACATAGCTTATCAATATAAGTATTATTGAACGTGCATCGAAGTTAAGTAGTATCGCAGTGAAGATCTATCGCGGTAACGTGCATTGCAATTTTGTACCATCGTATAAGCATTTATCGATAATTTGTGCGCCGAAATTCTAAGTGGATATTTGGACCGTTTAAGCCTAATTTCCTTTGTGTTTGGTTTGGAATTCAATCAATGTAATTAGCTATAACATAGTTTTGGCTTTGGCTATGACAGTCAAGGCCAGATAATATTCAAGGATTGTTTACTTGATATTGTTTATAGGGTGTGAAACTATATTGTGTAGGATTTCATGACATTGATTTATTGGTAATAAATGACTTCCAAGATACACAATATTTTACTCAAAATTTGCATTGTTGACCAAGATTACACAAAAAGGCATGATTTGGATTAGATTGTTTAAATTTTTTAAATTAATATATTGGCGTTTGTAACTGAGGGATTTTATCTCTGTAAAAATTAGCAATATAATAATACTAACCGAGTGAATATAATAATATTCTATTTTATGATCCATCATATTTATCCATTACTGCGAATCGGCTTCGTACACAGCGCGCTAATAATTTGTATGGCGAGCGGACTACCGCGTATATTGTCCCACGACTTATTAATAGCCTACCCCCAGATCTACGTAACAATATATCAAAGGAAAATATCAAATTTAAGTTAAAAAAATATTTTTTGGGCTCCATTTAAAAGTGTTTGACAATTATAAGTATGTATAGTGTGTAAAATATTTTAATTGGTTTGTAATTTAATATATAATTTACTTACACACATTTGCGACTTTGAACTTTTATATTATTTGTATTAGAGATAGACTCTTAATAGCACAGGTTTAAACCTTAGTGGTTTTTAGTGGCTATTTTTTGTATGTTATTTTATCTATGTAATTTAAGTGGTAATTAAAAAAAAAAAAAAAAAAAAAAAAAGTGAAAGAAGCTAGAAAGTAGAAAAGCTAGAAAGTACGGATATACATAGTTCAAAAAGTATTGGAGTTTCCTTTTGTTACTAAAGAGTTATAAATTATTTTTTTGAGTACTTACTATACATCTGGGAAGTCGTAGGTTCGATTCCGAAGCTGAACAAGAAACCTTTGTGTCAATTCTAATATTTTGGTGCAGTTGGTCGTGGGACTTCCCTCTGTGCCTAGTGAAGTACGTAATAAGCCGTTGGGCCCGATTCTGATAACATCATCTAAAACAGGGAACAAGTAGCAACGTTTTCTTGTGTCTTATAACATAATACTGCAGTCACCAACCCGCCGGTGACTATGGCAAAAAAACTCTCCCTCGGGAGGGTTATTATATGATGATGGCGATGATGATGACTAGACTTTTATATTGATTTATACGATATTTATAATTTAAATTAACACACGGTTTATGTTTTAGAACTTGCACTTTTCTGTTTCATTTTATACAACGCACCGTGTCTTTTAATAATAGGCTGATAACTAATATTAATATCAAAACGTAATTAAAAAATATTTTAGTAGACATATATTTTTTATAAAAATAGTACCCTCAAAAAGATATCAGTGAAAATGAGCTCTTACAATACAAGATTACAATACAAGGTTTGAAGTCATTTTAATCTGTAATTTTTAATGCTTTTTTAAAAGTATAGATAAATAGCTATATTGTACTATTAAAAGTAAATCGTTTTGCTAAGTAGGTATAAGCAACGTCTAAAAATTACGGTTTACGGGTAGTCACGGGTACCTAACAGAGTTGTCGAGTTTCAAGAATTGTTGGTCCACTTTGAACATTTCAATCAGCTAAAACCAAAATTGGAATTACTAACTTCTTGAGTCTGATTTATTTATAGCAATTTCTTATTTTATCGTGCTTAAAATAACAACTTTATGAGCTCTTAATCTTGAAACTCAGATCTTGAAAATAATATTTATACCGGATAAAATACTAATAATACGTGAAATTTTTAAATTGCCGCGAGGTTTAACAATTAGCAAGTTATTTCCGTAATTAATGTGCGCTTCAATCTAAACATGTATCTAAACATACCTACATATAATATTAAAATTAACACTTTCGACGAAGTTTCGGGCAACAGTCATATCAAAGGAACCACTAAACCACTCGATTTTTCCATACATAATATAATATTAAATTTAAAAAAATACTTTCTAAGTGCTCGTACAAAAATGAATGTTCTCAAAATATTATTCTTCCAAATTTAATAAATTAGGCTGAGAAAAACGCTTTGTTTCCTATCAGCATTATTATAGAATTATCCTTACTATCCCTACTACAAGTAATATTATAAATGCAAAAGTACCTTTAGATCGTGTTCTGTTATCATAAAATTGTATTATTTTGCATAGGTTGTATTCGAATAATATCATTAATCAGAAAGATTTGACATTTTTTATCAGGTTTTTCACTTATTACTGGCATACTGTATTGTATTGAATTAAATACATACAGTTTATTCGTAAAAAGAATCAAAATCAAATTATTTTATGACAATTCCGTGTGTCAGTTTTGTAACTGACTTACGGACTGTTCATACTCTTGGCGCTTTATAGCTTAATTCTCTTATATCTACTGTCATACAAATCTATAATATAAAAATGAATCGCAAAATGTGTTGGTAAGCGCATAGCTCTACAAAGCCTGGACCAATTTGGCCAATTCTTTTTTTTTAATGTTTGTGGAAGTTCAAGGATGGTTTTTACGGCGAGAAAAATTCGAATAATTGCCTGAAAACCCCTTAAAACAGCCTTTTTCTTTTTCCCATACAAACGTTTTCTAACTAAAATGTAGAGTCAATTTGAGCTTTATTTAGTTAATTAAAAACTTGAATTTTTTTGCCAAGATTTTTTAGGGTAGTGTAGGGTAGGGGTAGTGTAGGGTAGGGGTAGTGTAGGGTAGGGGTAGTGTAGGGTAGGGGTAGTGTAGGGTAGGGGTAGTGTAGGGTAGGGGTAGTGTAGGGTAGGGGTAGTGTAGTAACTGACGGATTAAATATATTTTTTAGTCTTCATTTCTAGTACATTAAACCTCTATTTTTATACCAGAGAGAGAAATAGACAGCGAATTTAACTCATTTTTCTTCCGTGACAATTTGTACCGGATTCTCTAACCACAAACCACATCAATGAACTTAATGACGCTGTAAAATGACGCTTGTTTCCGCGCACAGTCTAAATAAACTATGCACAAAGAAATAATGTGAATAAAACGTACAAAAAAAAAATTATTTAAAGAAATTTGTGTTGTGTGATGTTGAATTTGAGTGACGTTGTGTGTACCGAACTGTCAGGACTCCGCGCGTCAGAGTCATATCACTTTGTAATTTTCTAAAATTTATATATTTTTTTTATGTGTGTCATAGTTAAACTATTGAGGCGGATGCACCATATCCGTGTCTATTTAAACCAGGTTAAAATTATGTTGACATAAATGTGTGAGGATGTTGACGGAATTCCGCCTTAATAATTGAACGGATGTCGATAAAATTCGATTAGTTGGCTAGTTCGGAACAGCGAATAGGTTAGTCAAAAATATTATATACTTCGCAAAGAAATGTGGAAAGCTATAATTATTGGCCTTTGATGATATAACAGTTGTAGTTAACATTTAAATTATAAACTGTAACTAAAAGGCAGGTAATATATCTATCTATTAATTAAAAATTATATAAAATTAAAAATATCATACCAAACTAACCTAGTATTCAAGTATGCTTTATTTAAACAATCTTAAACAATTCTTGTTGATAGAGAAAAGTTTCTGTTGTTCTAGGTTTTTTAGCAAATGAATTAACTTCTCAGTTACTCTGGAATTAAGTAACTTGGGGCTCAGAGTAGGACTAGCATGGTGGCTGAATCCGCGGAAAATCTTAAGAGGCAAAAATACAGTACCCTTGATGCTGGTAATGTGTTTGTGCCGTTTGGTGTCGAAACATTGGCCGTTGGAACCGTAGTCAAATATATTGATAAAAACCTCGCAGTGGCCTTTTTTAGCGCGTCACATTCACCGATTGTTGGTTTTTAGTTTGCACAGCAAGTAAGTATTGCCATTCAACAGGGTTTTCAATGCCAAAATTCCGGGAACCTCGCCAAGTAGAAAAGATTGAGAATAGTAGTATTATTTATAATATGTTTTATATTTTATAAATAAATAACCATACTTAATCTGAATGCAACTTCTCAATTTATATAAAAATTAATGTTTTCCTTTCCTGATTTATTCTGTTTATTACAAGAATAGACCGAATAAATCAGGAAAGGCAAACATTAATTTTATCCAATAGATAAGATAAAATCTTCTACTTTAGATATAATTAATCAGCGGCTTTAACTACCTTTCTGAAACATGGATTATGAACTCATGGCTTTTATCTCAGACCCCAGATCTGAATTCAATAGGTTAGTGTGTGTAAACCGTTTTCAGCCACAGATCCTTAGTAAAATGTTATAATTTTTTTTTGAAATAAATACGTTATTTATAAATATATTATTATTTAGATATTTTTGTTCACAATTGAAAATTTACACTGCGGGCGGTTACACAGCGGCTATTTTCCTATACTACCTATATTCGACTATATTGTATAAATTTACGGAAGCGCAAGGGGCTTGAATAAACACCACTTTTCGTTGTGATTTTTAGTTGTCGCTCCCTCAATTCATCATCATATACATACCTACTTGTAAAAAGTATAAAAAATTACAGTTCAAAAAGACATCGAATCAACATTATAGGCGCCCGTTAGTACAATCATCTTGTATTGCAAATCATAGCGTATTTTTATGTTTATCTTAACAATTTCCTAGAGGGAGTCTGTTTTTTGTAAAAAAAACATAATAATATGTCTTTTTTAAAGTTTGAATGCTACGTTACAGTAACAATAAAAAATAATACTTAAAAAAAACTAAAAAAACACGCTTTTATAGCTAACAGAAAATAATTTTCAACTCAAAATAAAATTATAATAAAGTTTAAGTTATTAACAGAATAATTCGATTCAGAGTAAAAAGCGTGGGGTGCATTTTATCACTTTTCAGTACTCTCCTTTCATAGATAGTTGCCAATATAATGATTGTGACATTAACTTTATCAAGCACCCTACGCTTTTCACTCTGAATTGAATTATTCTGTTAACAACTTAAACTTTATTATAATTTTATTTTGAGGTGTAAATTATTTTCTATTTTTTAGTTCAGTTAGCTATAAAAACGTGTTTTTTTAAATTTTTTAACTATTTTGGTTAAAGGATACTGGGAAACTGTTATCAAATTATTGCATTGCCGTCGGTCCTTGATACGTATGCAAAGATTCAAATTAATGACTTCTGGAAACTGGTGAAAATTAAGTTCAAAGATTCCGTTACATACAACCCAAGCTAATAAAAATCGGGTGCGCAAAAGTTCACCTAAATTTTCAACTCCGATAATTGGAAATCCGAAAATGTCCTTCCTAACATTTTTCATCTTAACAATCACAATTCCACTACTCTGTCTCTAATGTTCATAATTCCGAAGCATTCTACTTCATAATGTCAGTATCAATAAACATCTATTATATTTTTATTTGTTTTCCTATACCTATTTTCTCAACATAATCATCTTTTACACAATTATTTAAAGTCATATCTTTTTTGTTAATATTTCTTTTTATTCATTATAATCAGTATTATATAGGTACATCAATTTTGCGTAACTTTTACAGTTTTAGTTATTAAGTTATTTTCATATATATTTACCACGGTACTATTTATAGTCATTGGTTTAAGTTAAGTTAGAACTGCGACCATAACGCACGAGCCGAGCGAGCGAAGCCAGAGTCCCGCTCCAGTCATTCAGTCATGTTTCAGAAACGAATCGGTCCTATAAATAATTATTGGTTAAGGTTAGGTTAGAACTGTGACCACAACGCACGAGCCGGCAAAGTGCCAGAACCGAATCGGTCTTATAGTTATTGGTTTAGTACGATTAAAACTGCGGTATAAACTCCCAGGCCATAAACATAACCGTAAATGAGTCGTGTTTTATGAATTTTATTCATTTAAGACAAAAATCTGTGAAACAACCTTTAATCATTCGAACGAATATTTTTTATTACACTTGGTAAATGTTTCTTTCTGAGTATGAGTAAAAATATGCTGGTACCTAATTATGTTTAGGGATAAAAGCGTTATGATAAAAAAACAGTAGGAGTTTAAATATATTTACATTCATATTATTATCAATTACAATTTTCGGAAATATAAGTGTTATGAACATAGCCGGTAGCACTACAAATAGTATGAATGAAAACTTTAGGATGAAAAAATTTAGGAAGAGTGATCATTCGGATTACAAATCGTTAGGAAGAACAATTTCGGGTAAAGAACCAAACCGGTTAGGTGACCCAATATGGACCCAAAAAATCATTATGTTTATGATCAACTAAGTTAGAATTTACAACATTTAAGTCAAAGATTCCGTGAAATACTAATAACTATAACTTCAGTTGCAAAGGATCTTACTTGGTCAAAACTCTTAAGCCTTAAGGTACTGTACACGATAACAGTAACTGACCATTTATAGGAACTTCTGTTTCCAATTTCCATTGATAGTAGTTTCATATAAAACATAATATGTATTTTCACCAATTTGGATCGCAATCGCTAAAACACCGCTGTCAACTCCGAGTGTGGTCTGACTTAGTATGATGTGGAATTCATCAGATCAGATCACACTTCAACAAGGGAGAAACATACATATCTGCGTTTCGCAGACTTAATTATAAATAAGGTTAATCTAACTTCTAAACTCACCTTATGAACCGGTGTCAACCAGACACTCGCATGTCTTTCTAAGTAAGACCGCAAGTTAAATTCAATGGCCAATGAATAAATTATGAGAAAATACCTCAATAGACGTAAGTAACCTGATTCCTCACAAATCTTTTTGTCAATTCAGGTTATCCAAAATCACATTTTCACAAAGATGATACAAGTAGCCGGCAAAAAAAAGGGGCTATGCTCTTAATTAAATATATGATTCACTTTATATTAATGTTCAAAGGCGACTTACTCGTCGGTAATTAATTTACACCTTTTATATCACGCTATGCGTTCTCAATAGCTTTACCAAACAGGTAATAGTGCCAATAGTTTAACCAAAAAGGAAATATTTTCGATACCTACACGAATAATTAGACGAGATATTTGGTCCGGTGAGAGAATCGAACTCACAACCTCTAAAAATTAAGAGCTTTATTTATAATATATGAAGATTGTTGTTGGAGGAAATATAAAATATGAGTCATATAAATTGTGGCGACTATGAGAAGCGACAAATTTGTTAAATTTTTCTCAAAGAGCGATTTCATATGATTATATCTCAAAAAAATTGGATCTTTTCGAGCGCGAGCTTTACAAAATGAGAGGTAGGTATAACATTGTGTAAATTGTGTGCACCTTTATAAAACATGGCAAACTGGATTTTGAATGTAGAGATCTTCATAGCTTAAATATTTATCATTTCATTTCTCGAGTGCTGAACGAAAGAATACTTTCTGTAGATCATACATAAAAAACATAGACATGGAAATGGACATAATAATAAAATACACTAGGTTCCTGCGCGCGGTTTCACCCCTATAACTCCTGTTCCCATAAGAACATCATAATTAAATATAGCCTATAGCCTTCCTTTATAAATGGGCAATCTAACACAGAAAGATTTTATTCAAACAGGACCAGTAGTTTTTGATATTAGCCCTTTCAAGTGAACAAACATACTTACTTTTCAGCTTTATATTGTAGTATAAGAGTATAAGATATATAGGCACAACAAAAAGTTGTTATTTTAACTTAAACTAACTTACAACATTCTTAATCATTGCTACTCAAATCATGCCGTGCAAAGTGAAAGGAGGATGGGCAAAAATGTATGGAAGCTGGTCTACCTTGCAATAAGAATAAGTCTTAAGTTAATAGTAGGTTTATTCTATGTATTTGCATGTATACTAGGTCGCATGTCTCTAAGTATTGTCGGATCTGAGTTCTACTACATTGAATCTGATAGTATTTTTAGTGCCAAACATTGAACATTGTCAAAATCAAAACAATAGTCAATAGGTATATCAATAGGTATATATAATAAAACAATATGTATATCAATAGGTAGTATAATATAATATATTATTAAACATCATTATCATCGAAGATAACATCGTTAAGGAACAATGCAGGTGCATTAAACCCTTCATGACGAGCACATCCTAAGTACCACATTATCGACAGTACATGGGCACAAGTACCTATAGTACGTCGTCCTGTTAAGCAGGTACAATAATATTGTACAATATTGTTATTAATATTATTAACTAAAATATAACAATAATATTTCCTGCTTCTGACATGTCGAGACTGTATGCGTCCACGTAATAGCCAAGCATGTTCGTTAATACCATATTGTGGCCCCTGCCCCGTCCCGCTCTTGCTACTGCATTGTATAGTAGCCTAGTCATCGCTAAAGCGTTATTTTTAATAACAATTACATTCATGGAAATGTTGTTTGAAATAAAAAGTCCTCATTTTCGCATAGCTGTACCTCCAAACGGACACAGATTTGGGGAAACTTCCCATAGTGAATATTAATGTATTATTTTATCCCAATCTGAAAATGTGCTACTCATTCTTATTGGACTGTAGACCAAGATGCCCATCCTCCTTTACAGGGCAAACGGGTCCGAGATCGTATATACCCTCACTCAAGGTACGTGCCGCATTAACGAGATGTACTAGGCTTATATACATTGATTTAATTTATGAACACATGCGATTGATCCAATACTCGAAATTAAAAAGAAGTGAGTAAATGCGACTGGAAATTTTACTACGTGGATCTAACGTTTGGTGAGCTGAGCTACTCCGAATCGCCTATCATACAATATGTGGGAAGTTTTACAAACACGAGATGTACTAGGCTTATATAAATTGATTTTATTTATGAACACATGCGATTGATCCAATACTCGAAATTAAAAAGAAGTGAGTAAGTAAATGCGACTGGAAATTTTACTACGTGGATCTAACGTTTGGTGAACTGAGCTACTCCGAATCGCCTATCATGATACAATATGTGGGAAGTTTTACAAACACTTGCGAAGTAAGCATTAGTTCGCATTGAAAATGCATAAAAGTTTGTATTTCAGCATTTTGAACATAATACATTTGCTGATTGTATGTACCTAAGAGTGTCTCATAAAAAAAAACTATTTAATACGTTCCATATTTATTTATTTATTTTAGTTACATTACATAGGTATTTAACTTAAAATAAAAACTTAGATTCTGATGCACAACATTTCAAAGTTTTACAATATGCACTCTTATAGGCGAACATTAATTTAAACAAAACTTTACAAAAATAAACTTTTTTTTAGTTACTAAAATTACTTATTAAACTTATAAGAAGAGACGTAATAGAAAATAAAAAGCTAGAGATATTGTCTGCTTCGCAACAATCCCGACACAACTTATTAAAATGAGGAGAGATTATCTGCAAACACATATCCACCTCACCACAAAAATACCTTAAAATGTTTGTGCCAACAACATTTGTCTATTATATATTGCAAAATATTCATAAAGGCATTTGAAATCAAAAATCAAATCCTTTAACTCATTACAACCATCACTGTGATATTGTATTTTTACTATGTTGTATTTATTCATGCCATAAACAGTACACCATCTGTACCACCGTTAAATCCGTTTAAAATAATACAGATTGTGATGAATGCGTTTTCTTAGAAATCAATGAATATATACGTACATTTATAGATAATAAAAGGAATACACTAAATAAAGTCAAGCGCCACTAATAATTAAAATGTTATTCCTAATCAAAATTCCAATCAATCAAACACTTGTTGTCGAGAACGAAATGAGATCATTAATATTGAAGCGAAGGAGACAGCTCATATCATGCTCGGAAGTATGACAAGCTTACATAAAGCTAAAAAGATTTTTATAAGATAAATCTACCCGCGTACTAAAACTGATATTTATAAAAAAACTAGCGGCCCGCCCCGGCTTCGCACGGGTGGACTTTTATACCCCCTGCCCTACCCTACCCCTACCCTACCCCTACAATACCCCTACCCTACCCCTACCCCTAACCTACCCTACCCCTACCCCTACCCCTACCCTACCCTACCCCTACCATACCCCTACCCTACCCCTACCCTACCCTACCCCTACCCTACCCCTACCCTACCCTACCCCTACCCTACCCCTACCCTACCCTACCCTACCCTACCCTACCCCTACCCAAAAGTATCCTATGTCCTTCTCCCAGTTCTTAGCTACCTCCCTACCAATTTTCAGCCAAATCGGTTCAGCCGTTCTTGAGTTATAAATAGTGTAACTAACACGACTTTCTTTTGTTTTTAAAATGTATTCTGCTATTCGGGACGGAAACAAATCCAACAAATCAAAAACCATGGCAATCGGTCCAGCCGTTCTCGAGTTATAAGTGTTGTAACAAACACGACTTTCTTTTATATATATATATAAGACTAGCGGCCCGCCCCGGCTTCGCACGGGTGGACTTTTATACCCCACCCCTGCCGTACCCTACCCCTGCCCTACCCTACCCCTACCCTAACCCTACCCTACTCCTACCCTACCCCTACCCCTACCCTACCCCTACCCCTACCCTACACCTACCCTACCCTACCCCTACCCTACCCCTACCCTACCCCTACCCTACCCCTACCCTACCCCTACCATACCCCTACCCTACCCCTACCCTACCCTACCCCTACCCTACCCCTACCCTACCCCTACCCTACCCCTACCCTACCCCTACCCTACCCCTACCCTACCCCTACCCTACCCCTACCCTACCCCTACCCTACCCCTACCCTACCCCTACCCTACCCTACCCTACCCCTACCCTACCCTACCCTACCCCTACCCTACCCTACCCTACCCTACCCTACCCCTACCCAAAAGTATCCTATGTCCTTCTCCCAGTTCTTAGCTACCTCCCTACCAATTTTCACCCAAATCGGTTCAGCCGTTCTTGAGTTATAAATAGTGTAACTAACACGACTTTCTTTTGTTTTTAAAATGTATTCTGCTATTCGGGACGGAAACAAATCCAACAAATCAAAAATCATGGCAATCGGTCCAGCCGTTCTCGAGTTATAAGTGTTGTAACAAACACGACTTTCTTTTATATAATACTAGCGGCCCGCCCCGGCTTCGCACGGGTGGACTTTTATACCCCACCCCTGCCGTACCCTACCCCTGCCCTACCCTACCCCTACCCTAACCCTACCCTACTCCTACCCTACCCCTACCCCTACCCTACCCCTACCCCTACCCTACACCTACCCTACCCTACCCCTACCCTACCCCTACCCTACCCCTACCCTACCCCTACCCTACCCCTACCCTACCCCTACCATACCCCTACCCTACCCCTACCCTACCCTACCCCTACCCTACCCCTACCCTACCCCTACCCTACCCCTACCCTACCCCTACCCTACCCCTACCCTACCCCTACCCTACCCCTACCCTACCCTACCCTACCCCTACCCTACCCTACCCTACCCCTACCCTACCCTACCCTACCCTACCCTACCCCTACCCAAAAGTATCCTATGTCCTTCTCCCAGTTCTTAGCTACCTCCCTACCAATTTTCACCCAAATCGGTTCAGCCGTTCTTGAGTTATAAATAGTGTAACTAACACGACTTTCTTTTGTTTTTAAAATGTATTCTGCTATTCGGGACGGAAACAAATCCAACAAATCAAAAACCATGGCAATCGGTCCAGCCGTTCTCGAGTTATAAGTGTTGTAACAAACACGACTTTCTTTTATATAATACTAGCGGCCCGCCCCGGCTTCGCACGGGTGGACTTTTATACACTACCCCTGCCCTACCCTACCCCTACCCTAACCCTACCCTACTCCTACCCTACCCCTACCCTACCCCTACCCCTACCCTACCCTACCCTAATAGGTAATAAGGTTGTCGAGAGGTTTGGGGAAACTTCCCATAGTGAATATTAATGTATTATTTTATCCCAATCTGAAAATGTGCTACTCATTCTTATTGGACTGTAGACCAAGATGCCCATCCTCCTTTACAGGGCAAACGGGTCCGAGATCGTATATACCCTCACTCAAGGTACGTGCCGCATTAACGAGATGTACTAGGCTTATATACATTGATTTAATTTATGAACACATGCGATTGATCCAATACTCGAAATTAAAAAGAAGTGAGTAAATGCGACTGGAAATTTTACTACGTGGATCTAACGTTTGGTGAGCTGAGCTACTCCGAATCGCCTATCATACAATATGTGGGAAGTTTTACAAACACGAGATGTACTAGGCTTATATAAATTGATTTTATTTATGAACACATGCGATTGATCCAATACTCGAAATTAAAAAGAAGTGAGTAAGTAAATGCGACTGGAAATTTTACTACGTGGATCTAACGTTTGGTGAACTGAGCTACTCCGAATCGCCTATCATGATACAATATGTGGGAAGTTTTACAAACACTTGCGAAGTAAGCATTAGTTCGCATTGAAAATGCATAAAAGTTTGTATTTCAGCATTTTGAACATAATACATTTGCTGATTGTATGTACCTAAGAGTGTCTCATAAAAAAAAAACTATTTAATACGTTCCATATTTATTTATTTATTTTAGTTACATTACATAGGTATTTAACTTAAAATAAAAACTTAGATTCTGATGCACAACATTTCAAAGTTTTACAATATGCACTCTTATAGGCGAACATTAATTTAAACAAAACTTTACAAAAATAAACTTTTTTTTAGTTACTAAAATTACTTATTAAACTTATAAGAAGAGACGTAATAGAAAATAAAAAGCTAGAGATATTGTCTGCTTCGCAACAATCCCGACACAACTTATTAAAATGAGGAGAGATTATCTGCAAACACATATCCACCTCACCACAAAAATACCTTAAAATGTTTGTGCCAACAACATTTGTCTATTATATATTGCAAAATATTCATAAAGGCATTTGAAATCAAAAATCAAATCCTTTAACTCATTACAACCATCACTGTGATATTGTATTTTTACTATGTTGTATTTATTCATGCCATAAACAGTACACCATCTGTACCACCGTTAAATCCGTTTAAAATAATACAGATTGTGATGAATGCGTTTTCTTAGAAATCAATGAATATATACGTACATTTATAGATAATAAAAGGAATACACTAAATAAAGTCAAGCGCCACTAATAATTAAAATGTTATTCCTAATCAAAATTCCAATCAATCAAACACTTGTTGTCGAGAACGAAATGAGATCATTAATATTGAAGCGAAGGAGACAGCTCATATCATGCTCGGAAGTATGACAAGCTTACATAAAGCTAAAAAGATTTTTATAAGATAAATCTACCCGCGTACTAAAACTGATATTTATAAAAAAACTAGCGGCCCGCCCCGGCTTCGCACGGGTGGACTTTTATACCCCCTGCCCTACCCTACCCCTACCCTACCCCTACAATACCCCTACCCTACCCCTACCCCTAACCTACCCTACCCCTACCCCTACCCTACCCTACCCCTACCATACCCCTACCCTACCCCTACCCTACCCTACCCCTACCCTACCCCTACCCTACCCTACCCCTACCCTACCCCTACCCTACCCTACCCTACCCTACCCTACCCCTACCCAAAAGTATCCTATGTCCTTCTCCCAGTTCTTAGCTACCTCCCTACCAATTTTCAGCCAAATCGGTTCAGCCGTTCTTGAGTTATAAATAGTGTAACTAACACGACTTTCTTTTGTTTTTAAAATGTATTCTGCTATTCGGGACGGAAACAAATCCAACAAATCAAAAACCATGGCAATCGGTCCAGCCGTTCTCGAGTTATAAGTGTTGTAACAAACACGACTTTCTTTTATATATATATATAAGACTAGCGGCCCGCCCCGGCTTCGCACGGGTGGACTTTTATACCCCACCCCTGCCGTACCCTACCCCTGCCCTACCCTACCCCTACCCTAACCCTACCCTACTCCTACCCTACCCCTACCCCTACCCTACCCCTACCCCTACCCTACACCTACCCTACCCTACCCCTACCCTACCCCTACCCTACCCCTACCCTACCCCTACCCTACCCCTACCATACCCCTACCCTACCCCTACCCTACCCTACCCCTACCCTACCCCTACCCTACCCCTACCCTACCCCTACCCTACCCCTACCCTACCCCTACCCTACCCCTACCCTACCCCTACCCTACCCCTACCCTACCCCTACCCTACCCTACCCTACCCCTACCCTACCCTACCCTACCCCTACCCTACCCTACCCTACCCTACCCTACCCCTACCCAAAAGTATCCTATGTCCTTCTCCCAGTTCTTAGCTACCTCCCTACCAATTTTCACCCAAATCGGTTCAGCCGTTCTTGAGTTATAAATAGTGTAACTAACACGACTTTCTTTTGTTTTTAAAATGTATTCTGCTATTCGGGACGGAAACAAATCCAACAAATCAAAAACCATGGCAATCGGTCCAGCCGTTCTCGAGTTATAAGTGTTGTAACAAACACGACTTTCTTTTATATAATACTAGCGGCCCGCCCCGGCTTCGCACGGGTGGACTTTTATACCCTACCCCTGCCCTACCCTACCCCTACCCTAACCCTACCCTACTCCTACCCTACCCCTACCCTACCCCTACCCCTACCCTACCCTACCCTAATAGGTAATAAGGTTGTCGAGAGGTGAGACTGCGGGGCGCAAGATCCTAATACAGTCAAGTGCCCCCGGCGTTACTACATTTTACACTTCCAACCTGGAGCATAGGTTCCGCTCTTGCAACTCCACTCTACTTTTTTTGCTTGTATGTTCACATGAACATACATAAATACTACATAAAAGCTCAAAATCCTATGTCCTTCTCCCAGTTCTTAGCTACCTCCCTACCAATTTTCAGCCAAATCGGTTCAGCCGTTCTTGAGTTATAAATAGTGTAACTAACACGACTTTCTTTTGTTTTTAAAATGTATTCTGCTATTCGGGACGGAAATAAATCCAACAAATCAAAAACCATGGCAATCGGTCCAGCCGTTCTCGAGTTATAAGTGTTGTAACAAACACGACTTTCTTTTATATATATATAAGACTAGCGGCCCGCCCCGGCTTCGCACGGGTGGACTTTTATACCCCACCCCTGCCGTACCCTACCCCTGCCCTACCCTACCCCTACCCTAACCCTACCCTACTCCTACCCTACCCCTACCCCTACCCTACCCCTACCCCTACCCTACACCTACCCTACCCTACCCCTACCCTACCCCTACCCTACCCCTACCCTACCCCTACCCTACCCCTACCATACCCCTACCCTACCCCTACCCTACCCTACCCCTACCCTACCCCTACCCTACCCCTACCCTACCCCTACCCTACCCCTACCCTACCCCTACCCTACCCCTACCCTACCCCTACCCTACCCTACCCTACCCCTACCCTACCCTACCCTACCCCTACCCTACCCTACCCTACCCTACCCTACCCCTACCCAAAAGTATCCTATGTCCTTCTCCCAGTTCTTAGCTACCTCCCTACCAATTTTCAGCCAAATCGGTTCAGCCGTTCTTGAGTTATAAATAGTGTAACTAACACGACTTTCTTTTGTTTTTAAAATGTATTCTGCTATTCGGGACGGAAACAAATCCAACAAATCAAAAACCATGGCAATCGGTCCAGCCGTTCTCGAGTTATAAGTGTTGTAACAAACACGACTTTCTTTTATATATATATATAAGACTAGCGGCCCGCCCCGGCTTCGCACGGGTGGACTTTTATACCCCACCCCTGCCGTACCCTACCCCTGCCCTACCCTACCCCTACCCTAACCCTACCCTACTCCTACCCTACCCCTACCCCTACCCTACCCCTACCCCTACCCTACACCTACCCTACCCTACCCCTACCCTACCCCTACCCTACCCCTACCCTACCCCTACCCTACCCCTACCATACCCCTACCCTACCCCTACCCTACCCTACCCCTACCCTACCCCTACCCTACCCCTACCCTACCCCTACCCTACCCCTACCCTACCCCTACCCTACCCCTACCCTACCCCTACCCTACCCCTACCCTACCCCTACCCTACCCTACCCTACCCCTACCCTACCCTACCCTACCCCTACCCTACCCTACCCTACCCTACCCTACCCCTACCCAAAAGTATCCTATGTCCTTCTCCCAGTTCTTAGCTACCTCCCTACCAATTTTCACCCAAATCGGTTCAGCCGTTCTTGAGTTATAAATAGTGTAACTAACACGACTTTCTTTTGTTTTTAAAATGTATTCTGCTATTCGGGACGGAAACAAATCCAACAAATCAAAAACCATGGCAATCGGTCCAGCCGTTCTCGAGTTATAAGTGTTGTAACAAACACGACTTTCTTTTATATAATACTAGCGGCCCGCCCCGGCTTCGCACGGGTGGACTTTTATACCCTACCCCTGCCCTACCCTACCCCTACCCTAACCCTACCCTACTCCTACCCTACCCCTACCCTACCCCTACCCCTACCCTACCCTACCCTAATAGGTAATAAGGTTGTCGAGAGGTGAGACTGCGGGGCGCAAGATCCTAATACAGTCAAGTGCCCCCGGCGTTACTACATTTTACACTTCCAACCTGGAGCATAGGTTCCGCTCTTGCAACTCCACTCTACTTTTTTTGCTTGTATGTTCACATGAACATACATAAATACTACATAAAAGCTCAAAATCCTATGTCCTTCTCCCAGTTCTTAGCTACCTCCCTACCAATTTTCAGCCAAATCGGTTCAGCCGTTCTTGAGTTATAAATAGTGTAACTAACACGACTTTCTTTTGTTTTTAAAATGTATTCTGCTATTCGGGACGGAAATAAATCCAACAAATCAAAAACCATGGCAATCGGTCCAGCCGTTCTCGAGTTATAAGTGTTGTAACAAACACGACTTTCTTTTATATATATATAAGACTAGCGGCCCGCCCCGGCTTCGCACGGGTGGACTTTTATACCCCACCCCTGCCGTACCCTACCCCTGCCCTACCCTACCCCTACCCTAACCCTACCCTACTCCTACCCTACCCCTACCCCTACCCTACCCCTACCCCTACCCTACACCTACCCTACCCTACCCCTACCCTACCCCTACCCTACCCCTACCCTACCCCTACCCTACCCCTACCATACCCCTACCCTACCCCTACCCTACCCTACCCCTACCCTACCCCTACCCTACCCCTACCCTACCCCTACCCTACCCCTACCCTACCCCTACCCTACCCCTACCCTACCCCTACCCTACCCTACCCTACCCCTACCCTACCCTACCCTACCCCTACCCTACCCTACCCTACCCTACCCTACCCCTACCCAAAAGTATCCTATGTCCTTCTCCCAGTTCTTAGCTACCTCCCTACCAATTTTCACCCAAATCGGTTCAGCCGTTCTTGAGTTATAAATAGTGTAACTAACACGACTTTCTTTTGTTTTTAAAATGTATTCTGCTATTCGGGACGGAAACAAATCCAACAAATCAAAAACCATGGCAATCGGTCCAGCCGTTCTCGAGTTATAAGTGTTGTAACAAACACGACTTTCTTTTATATATATATATAAGACTAGCGGCCCGCCCCGGCTTCGCACGGGTGGACTTTTATACCCCCTGCCCTACCCTACCCCTACCCTACCCCTACAATACCCCTACCCTACCCCTACCCCTAACCTACCCTACCCCTACCCCTACCCCTACCCTACCCTACCCCTACCATACCCCTACCCTACCCCTACCCTACCCTACCCCTACCCTACCCCTACCCTACCCTACCCCTACCCTACCCCTACCCTACCCTACCCTACCCTACCCTACCCCTACCCAAAAGTATCCTATGTCCTTCTCCCAGTTCTTAGCTACCTCCCTACCAAGTTTCAGCCAAATCGGTTCAGCCGTTCTTGAGTTATAAATAGTGTAACTAACACGACTTTCTTTTGTTTTTAAAATGTATTCTGCTATTCGGGACGGAAACAAATCCAACAAATCAAAAACCATGGCAATCGGTCCAGCCGTTCTCGAGTTATAAGTGTTGTAACAAACACGACTTTCTTTTATATATATATATAAGACTAGCGGCCCGCCCCGGCTTCGCACGGGTGGACTTTTATACCCCACCCCTGCCGTACCCTACCCCTGCCCTACCCTACCCCTACCCTAACCCTACCCTACTCCTACCCTACCCCTACCCCTACCCTACCCCTACCCCTACCCTACACCTACCCTACCCTACCCCTACCCTACCCCTACCCTACCCCTACCCTACCCCTACCATACCCCTACCCTACCCCTACCCTACCCTACCCCTACCCTACCCCTACCCTACCCCTACCCTACCCCTACCCTACCCCTACCCTACCCCTACCCTACCCCTACCCTACCCCTACCCTACCCCTACCCTACCCCTACCCTACCCCTACCCTACCCCTACCCTACCCTACCCTACCCCTACCCTACCCTACCCTACCCCTACCCTACCCTACCCTACCCCTACCCTACCCCTACCCTACCCCTACCATACCCCTACCCTACCCCTACCCTACCCTACCCCTACCCTACCCCTACCCTACCCCTACCCTACCCCTACCCTACCCCTACCCTACCCCTACCCTACCCCTACCCTACCCCTACCCTACCCCTACCCTACCCCTACCCTACCCCTACCCTACCCCTACCCTACCCTACCCTACCCCTACCCTACCCTACCCTACCCTACCCTACCCTACCCTACCCTACCCTACCCTACCCCTACCCAAAAGTATCCTATGTCCTTCTCCCAGTTCTTAGCTACCTCCCTACCAATTTTCACCCAAATCGGTTCAGCCGTTCTTGAGTTATAAATAGTGTAACTAACACGACTTTCTTTTGTTTTTAAAATGTATTCTGCTATTCGGGACGGAAACAAATCCAACAAATCAAAAACCATGGCAATCGGTCCAGCCGTTCTCGAGTTATAAGTGTTGTAACAAACACGACTTTCTTTTATATAATACTAGCGGCCCGCCCCGGCTTCGCACGGGTGGACTTTTATACCCTACCCCTGCCCTACCCTACCCCTACCCTAACCCTACCCTACTCCTACCCTACCCCTACCCTACCCCTACCCCTACCCTACCCTACCCTAATAGGTAATAAGGTTGTCGAGAGGTGAGACTGCGGGGCGCAAGATCCTAATACAGTCAAGTGCCCCCGGCGTTACTACATTTTACACTTCCAACCTGGAGCATAGGTTCCGCTCTTGCAACTCCACTCTACTTTTTTTGCTTGTATGTTCACATGAACATACATAAATACTACATAAAAGCTCAAAATCCTATGTCCTTCTCCCAGTTCTTAGCTACCTCCCTACCAATTTTCAGCCAAATCGGTTCAGCCGTTCTTGAGTTATAAATAGTGTAACTAACACGACTTTCTTTTGTTTTTAAAATGTATTCTGCTATTCGGGACGGAAATAAATCCAACAAATCAAAAACCATGGCAATCGGTCCAGCCGTTCTCGAGTTATAAGTGTTGTAACAAACACGACTTTCTTTTATATATATATAAGACTAGCGGCCCGCCCCGGCTTCGCACGGGTGGACTTTTATACCCCACCCCTGCCGTACCCTACCCCTGCCCTACCCTACCCCTACCCTAACCCTACCCTACTCCTACCCTACCCCTACCCCTACCCTACCCCTACCCCTACCCTACACCTACCCTACCCTACCCCTACCCTACCCCTACCCTACCCCTACCCTACCCCTACCCTACCCCTACCATACCCCTACCCTACCCCTACCCTACCCTACCCCTACCCTACCCCTACCCTACCCCTACCCTACCCCTACCCTACCCCTACCCTACCCTACCCTACCCTACCCCTACCCTACCCCTACCCTACCCTACCCTACCCCTACCCTACCCTACCCTACCCCTACCCTACCCTACCCTACCCTACCCTACCCCTACCCAAAAGTATCCTATGTCCTTCTCCCAGTTCTTAGCTACCTCCCTACCAATTTTCACCCAAATCGGTTCAGCCGTTCTTGAGTTATAAATAGTGTAACTAACACGACTTTCTTTTGTTTTTAAAATGTATTCTGCTATTCGGGACGGAAACAAATCCAACAAATCAAAAACCATGGCAATCGGTCCAGCCGTTCTCGAGTTATAAGTGTTGTAACAAACACGACTTTCTTTTATATAATACTAGCGGCCCGCCCCGGCTTCGCACGGGTGGACTTTTATACACTACCCCTGCCCTACCCTACCCCTACCCTAACCCTACCCTACTCCTACCCTACCCCTACCCTACCCCTACCCCTACCCTACCCTACCCTAATAGGTAATAAGGTTGTCGAGAGGTGAGACTGCGGGGCGCAAGATCCTAATACAGTCAAGTGCCCCCGGCGTTACTACATTTTACACTTCCAACCTGGAGCATAGGTTCCGCTCTTGCAACTCCACTCTACTTTTTTTGCTTGTATGTTCACATGAACATACATAAATACTACATAAAAGCTCAAAATCCTATGTCCTTCTCCCAGTTCTTAGCTACCTCCCTACCAATTTTCAGCCAAATCGGTTCAGCCGTTCTTGAGTTATAAATAGTGTAACTAACACGACTTTCTTTTGTTTTTAAAATGTATTCTGCTATTCGGGACGGTAACAAATCCAACAAATCAAAAACCATGGCAATCGGTCCAGCCGTTCTCGAGTTATAAGTGTTGTAACAAACACGACTTTCTTTTATATATATAGATAGATGACGATTGTAAATAACCTGAGCTTCAAGGAAAACATAAAAAATATCTTTTTCTAAAACTTATAAGACCAATCAATTACCGACACTAAAACATTAAATTATTGCAAAGCTACATGAAAACAATAAAAGTTTAGCAAAAAATATCGCTGTCGAGATTGTATGTTCGATAAACAAACAACTTTATAACACAATAAAACAGACTAATTTATTACCGTAACCGAAATAAACTTCTCATTTGTTATAGGGCTACACGTACAGAATCTAATAAATACCGAAATTTGAATAATGCTAATTTCTGTCAAAAACTTTTGTATAGTTTTTTTTTGAATACTCAAACTTCAATACTAACGCCAAGTTTGTAGAGTGCACTAATCTATACTCATAAAGCTGAAGAGTTTGTTTGTTTCTTTGATTGAATGCCATAATCTCAAAAACTACAAGTCCGATTCGATAAATTATTTCAGCGTTAGATAGCTAATTTATCGAGAAAGGCTATATTTATAGACTATGTTGAAGTTCCCACGGTAACGGGAGTTACTCGGTAAAACGCGCGAGAAGCTAGTATTTAATAAAAATGAGGCAATGAGAGCAAGAAAGGAAGAAGAGAAGAAGAAAATTATGTGTACAAACATGAAAAACAAATGGTGTGCTTAGAAACCAAAAAAAATACAACCAAAATAGGTCTTCATTTCCTATAATTTCTCGAACTGTTAATTTTGTACGTAGACTGTTCTGGCTCTTGCTGCCTCAATTTGTGTATCAACCTTTGAAGCAGCAAGGCATTTAATTTGATTTCACGGCATTGGGGCTCAGTGGTATTCGCTTCCATGGTTCAAACGTATAAGACTAGGTTCGCAATATTTTATAAGTCGTGTTTTATTGTAAGCTTATTGTTATTCATTCAATATTTTTTGCGTAAAAGAGTAACCGACATCCAACCATTCACATACAACAATTCCATCCAACCATTTTTGACCTTTCGCGTTTTTTAATATTAGTAAGGATATGTCCAGGGTTACTGATCGCAGTATTATGTTGTCGCTCACAAGGAAACCCTGCTGCTCGTTCCCTGGTCTATTCTTGTTATTGATGATGTTACAACCCTTCCGGGCCTAGTTGATGGATGGTGGATAAGAAACCTTAGTCTTCATTCTAATATTTCTTTCACAAAGATTAGAATTTACATAAAGGCTTCAAATTGGTTGCATTTAATAGGAGATTAACATTATTGGCGGAAAATCAATCCGACATTTTTCTTTTCTATTTATTTTAAAGATAATAGATGTATCAAATTTAAATAGGTTATTGTACTCTTTTTGAACACATTTGCAAGATCCTAACATACATTAAGAATAAAAATGGCATCATGCATTTTGACAGTAGAACCTTCAAGAGTAATATATTCGTAGTATATTAGGTTTATAATAAGAGCTAAGGTTCCTTAGCTCTTCACTAATCAGGATCATGAACTGAGTCAGTGAATTCAGTCATTGGATTTTAGATTTATTTACTTACATGATAATTAATAATTAATGTTTGATAATCTAATGTTAATGTAGTAGATTATATGTAATCTATCTATCTATCTATCTATATATATAAAATTCAGTCCTGACTGACTGACTGACTGATATATCAACGCACAGCCTAAACCACTGGTCCTAGAGACATGAAAATTGGAGGGTATGTTCTTTGTAAAGAGTAGGTATGTACTAAGAAAGGATTTTTCGAAATTCTACCCCTAAGGGGGTAAAAAAGGAGATACAATTTTGTATGAAAAATCTTATTCCTTGAGTTAATAGAATTAAAACTTCGCACGAATACTAAACTAAAAAAATAATACAATTTGACATTTTTATTTTTTCTAAATTACCCCCTAAAAGGGTAAAAATGGAGATGAAAGTTGAGTTAATGGACTTGAAACTTGGCACGAATACTAATCGAAACGAATGATAAAAATTGTCATTTTTATTTTTCCTAAACTACCCTCTCAAGGGGGTAATAAAGGGATGAAAGTTTCTTTGAAAAATATTATTTTTTGAGCTAAGAGACTTGTAACTTGGCACGAATACTTATCTAAATAAATTATAAAGATTGTCATTTTTAATTTTTCTAAACTACCCTCTAAATGAATCTATGAAAAATCTTATTCCTTGGGTCAATTGACTTGAAACTCGCCAGAAACTTAAAGTTTAAATGCGTAATGGTAAAAAATGCGTTTATTTCTGTATTAAATAAAATTAAATACTTACACTAACAATTTTTTATTATATAATAATATTCAACATTATAAGTAAAAAAAAAATTGGGCACATACCTACTATATTAATTTACGCACTACCATCTTACTCTGTTAATTTAGGAGGTGTGTGATTTAGTTTATACATAAGGTGAGTTCCTTTTGATGTTAATTTTACTAAGAACAATATTTTTATCCACAAAATCTCATAGGAATTATTACTTTATTCACAAAAGAAACGACTTTTTTAATTCCTCTTTTTTTATCGTAAATGTAGTGGCTACAATGGTGTCAGAGTTGTTCAAGCCGCCCAGTAAGCCACTGACTGGGCTTCATTCAATTAAGAGGGCTTTTAACAATAGTTTCCGGATAAAAATATTGTATTTTGTTACCTGTAGGCCACGCGTGCAAAGCCGCGGGCAGAAGCTAGTATTATATATTTTGGAAGCACCTTATATTTGAAAATGTATGAAATTTCAGTGAATGATGACACCAAAAGGAAATGATTAATTATAATGCTCTTCTTCCTGTAGTGGATGTAGTAACATTCATAATCTCTGCTACAAATTTGCTCTGCTGTGGCACTCATTCATTATACTTTACCATTAATTTTGAAACACGTTAACTCGTTTGCGTTGCTTATATTTGCTGTGCATAATTTATTTGTATGAAATGAAATTTCATCCCAACCTTTACCTAAATTATCGGGCTTAACTCGTTTCCACTAATTTCTTCCTCAAGACATTGTATGCCTCTTGACTAACTTCAATTTTCATAAATAATTTAAATGATCGCAAGAGGCCACTGAGTAGCATTTAACTTCTCCTCAAATTTCGTTGACGTTATACGTAACTTTATTTGTGCCGTAAGCTCAAGGATCATATCCAGGTACATACCTGGCTATGATCCGAATCATAACTACACTTACATAATTCTTAGTTACGTATTTAGCTATTTGCTCATCCTAAATAAATCTGAATAGGCACTTAAATTGTTAACTTTTCGGTTAATAATAATTTGGTTTCATTTAAAGTCAAGTCATATACCTAACAATAAAACAGTAAACGTGATATAATAACAGTTCCATCATCATATTTTACTTTACTACAAATGTGTTATTGCTGACTCAAACTTATTATCTGTGACAAATTTCATACAGACTCTTTTATGTAGCAGCAAATAAGTTTTTTCATTTAATTCAGTTTATATGTACATACACATGGACTTGGCAGAATCACAATGTAATAAAAAAACTAACTAAATCTCACAAATATAAAAAGTACACCTTCCCCCCAACTAGGGGACTAGGGGTATTGGCTGTAAGGCAGCTTTTTTATATCGCATTCTATCTTTGTGCCAGATGCTGCAACCCCTTATGGAAATTTAACAAAAAGGTGGAAGGAGAGAATTTGTGATATTATGAAAAGTAACTTAACTCATTTCAAGCTAATTACTACCTACTTGCCGTGATTGCAACGAACATGTCGAAAATTGGTTCACACTCACATATACAAGCTACGTAAAGAGACGTAGAATTTTTTAAATTATTTGCAAATTAAGTTTCATACATTTAAAAAAAAGCTCTTGATGAGCCTATTTTTGTTAGACATACTTACATACATACGTTTTTTTTCATTTGTTAGTAGCGGGTTCTGTTTTTCATTAATCAATTTGATTAATTGATGTGTCTTCTAACTAAATAAATAAAAAAAAAACGGACCCTAGGAGCTCTAACCCCAAAAAAATCGATGAAAAGTCAAAAAATTAAGGATGATTTAAAAAAAGAACTTAAAGTCGAAATTTTTCCTTAACGGTAAAGTTTCAGACACCATGTCATAGGACCAAATCCATCAGTAATGACCCGAATAATAACGTCCTTTAATATTCAGTACGACTTTCCCGGTAAACCTGTATAGATGAAAACGTAAATTGATTTCCTTATGTGAAGTAGGTACAAGTGAAATCTCCAAATCTGAAAGGACAGAACGACATTAAGCGTGGAGCAATCGCAAACACTTTGGCGGACTAATTGAGATTACTTAAAATTAACAATCGCTTTTTCTTTTCATTCATTAGCTAAAAATTACCGTAATAACTGAATAATGATCACTTCTAAACCCGTACCAACAAAATTAATATCAATTGTAATTGATTGTATGCTGTCGCAAATATTATATAATATTATAAATATGACCATGTGTCAGAGTTTCGGTTTAAACTGAAGTGGCTGCCTATTCGAAGGCGTCGGGACTGTCATATCTTGTCTCTTCTGTTCTCTGTCCTTCATAATCCCAATGCCCCTACATATCTTCGCGAACGCTTCGAGTATTTGATACCTAGAGACAAACCCTGTCGTACCGCCACCTCTCTTCTTTTAAAGAACCCACCTCATGTCTCTAGTAATTAATACGACCACTCTTTTACCGTGCGCGCAGTGCGGTTATGGAATTCCCTTCCACACCCCATTCGCGCTTGTTCTTCTCTTAACGCATTTAAAAGAAACACAAAGGAGTACTTTTTGACTCAGTAATCATATTACATAATTTGGACATATAAGTTAGTTTATGTAGTATATTATAATTAACAATATGTATATAGGATTAAATTAGTATGTAGTTGTATATGTATCTATTAGTGTGTATGTTTATTGATATGTACCTGTTTACCAATCTGGTAGAAAATATTATTAGATTCGTCCGTTGTACACTAGCTATGCACTTTTAATCAAATGCTTCTTTCATAAGGTTTGCTGGAAGAAAATTCAATATTGAATTAAGCTCGCCTTTGTACATGTTGTTTCCGTTGTATAAATTGTATGTTATGTATTTACTGTGTGCAATAAATAATAAATAAATAAATTTATTGTGGCAGTCAATTTGTCTAGAGCTGATTGCTACTTATTTGAAAATATGGAAAAGTAACTAAAATTACTTGGATAAAAAGTTTTCATTCATAATCAAAAAAGTTAATGTTTATGCATTTAATTTAATATTTAAAGCATAAAGGGTGACATTGCAACTTTAAATTGGTTGCGGCTGACTCAGAGCAAACAGTTGTTATTTCAATGTAAAACGATTCATTCAGCGTACGGATTTTAACGTGAATATGCATAATAGGATATTTTGTTTTTTTTTACGAGTGACTTTGAATTTGTGATCTGGCGTAGTTGTAAATTGTCACGAGTAAAACTCACTGATCGAACATTTTATTCTTTAGGCTTAAGCAAAGAGAAAACCCGAAGTAGTTTGCTAAGTGCTGTCCAGCCCTATGTGAAAATTCTGGCAACTTATTTCTCAAAGTTGTTTTTAAAAACTGGATAACTTTTCCGAAGTGTTTGTCTGGTGGTTCCAGTGTCTCCGCAACGATCTTTATTATATTGACTGAAATAGCTAAAGTTGTTCCAGGTTCCAGTGTCTCCACAACGATCTCGATATCGTTGGCCTATAGAAACGCAAGATACATTCACCGTTGATAATACACCGTTTAGGCCAGTCCAGTGTTTTAAATAAAAGTTGTATGGAGATATATCTATTATCCACCTACGCGGATATTGAAATGTACGCGGACGAAAAAAAAAATCTACTAATAAGACTTATAACAAAAAAAATATTTCAACACGAGTGGAATGGATAACATGCTATGATATTCCATTCGTATTGAAATATTCGTACGGAAAGTTGACGTCCATCAAAAATAAGCTTTTAAAACCTCTGAAATATTGTTGATGTCGGTGCCTGTGAAAGAGAAATTAACTAAATATTGCAATAGGCGGATTGCAATATTAAGTAAAAATCTCTTTCACAGGTTGGAATAGCGTTTAAAATTTAATTACTCATTGAAATGAAATAGTTTGTTAGTATCGTGGATGAATAATACGCGCTTGTTATACGTCATTTACAGTGCATAAAAACATGTAAGAACATTATTTTGATTTACTTAATCAATAACAATATTTCTGATATACAGAAAAAAATAACTGTATCACACAATATGTTAAACTAAAACTATTTTTATAATCTTATTTTTAAATTTCATAATAATAATAAACTTAGCGTAACTCGTGAGTATTATTATAAACCTAGAAACATAATCTAGAACTAAATGATAATATAATAATAATAATAAATCGTGTAGTTTAAGAAATTAGATCAACCAGTGCTGGCTGGGATCTGGTCTAAGGCCGAGAACTTCGTCTCGCGAAGACCACCGTCCCTATTCTAGCTTCCTACGAATCTTTCTCTACAGGTACATATACTTTTTTCGGACTGTACCTGTGGGATAATAAAACTTCATAAACTTGGACTGTCTACTGTATAAGCTCGCTTACTGATTTGTGACATTTATAAAATTACCGGGCTTTATTACATTGACTGAAATAATAGTTGTACAATATAAAAATATGAAAAACGCAGCTAAAGTGATATTTATCCATTTCAAGTGGCTATACGAGCCACTTAAAAAGGATAAACATCTATGGATATATCAGTTGTAATCGATATAGTATGAATATATTTATTATCTGTTATCAATTTTATTACCTATTATTATGTTTACGAATTCATAGGATGATGTGCGTGATTTCCATAGGTTTAGTTGGTTGGTGGGGTAGTTGATGAGTTGGGGAGTTAGTGGTATGTAGGTCTGATAAATTTACTGACTAGAATTTTGAATCCAAGAATGACTCGCACTTTGTTTCCTGATTTTGTTTGGTTTTTTCGTCATTGTCAGGAAAGGTTTTTTTGTCGAGAGCAAGACTATCCCTTTTTTATAGGAAATTGTAGGGCTATCGTTTTTTGTTTTTTAAATATAATTAAGCAAAGAGACTAGGTAGTGCAATGGGTGGGGTTCGAACCGGCGACCACAAGATCACAAGTCCGACGCCCTAATCATTGGGCTACGGCGGCTTGTACGGAATTAGTGAGACAGTTGAAATTTGGGTACGTCCCAAATTTCAACTGTCTCGATAATTCCGTACAAGCGGTCTTGGTAACAAGAAGATCTTACAAGTTTCACCTGGTTTGTAGTTTTGTGTTTAGTATTAATGTCTTTAAGGCAGACTGTACGTTGGACTCGTGTTCCTGGATCAAGTGTCACATGCGGTCTACGGCGAAGGCGACGAAGGGTGACGGAGACGGGAGCTCGTCGATCGAGGAATTCGCGTCGTTTACACGCTCTAGGGAGGAGCACGTCCAATGTGGGATCAGCGTTCTAAAATTTACTTACAACTAAAAGTAGCTAATTTAAATTAAAACTAACCTATAAAATACTACTATTCTAACTTAAGTTTTATTTTTGAAGATACATTGTATTTAATAAGTAGACGTCTGAAAAATTATCCGAAAACAATGCAGTGTCTAATGTAGGGCTATTTTTCTTTTTCTGTTTATTCCATAGTACAGAAAATCGATGGATAGGTTGTACAAGAAGAAAGAGAGAGAGAGACAGAGAGAGAGTTCAATTTTTATTTATAATTCAATTCATTCGTTTTATACTCGACTACCGGCTTCACCAAATATTCTGTATATTTTTAAGATAGCTCCCGTATGCACAACTATTAGTAGTTAGAGTGGTTTGATACAGAGTTTCACTGTAAGCTGACTTTGATGTTAGTTGCTTCCTTAGTATGGACACTTAACATAGTCTAAGTTTGTTATTCAGCAAGAATTGTTTTCATGTTCACGGTATTGTAAACGTTATGTTAATAATACTTCAACAATGAACCATTTACGAGTAAACATTGTTTATTTATTTTTATAAACTTTATGCACGGCATTCTCTACCAGTCAACTTTATAGGGTGATGCAAAGAAGAACATAATTGGAAGGTGCACTTTAAAAGACAAAAAATGAGATAACTTAATAAAATAGGTACATAAATAATGTAATAACTAATATATTAGATAGTTTCATATGAACATACATATAATGCAACATTTAGTAGCGAGTGGACTAATGCGATTCTACCAACGATTTGATCAAATGTTCTCGGGTTTTCTTTTTAAAATAATACCGGCTCTTTGCCACTCTGATTTTGAGGGGAAGATCGTCCCACAGAAGAATTGGTTTACCAAAGAAGGAAGAGTGCATAAAGCTAGAACGATGGGATGGTCATTGAAGTAAGTGGTTGTGAGATGATCGAAGAATTTTATTGTGACTTGAATGAAGGTATGGGAAATTAGAAGAAAGAAAAGGCGGTGAGTAGTGAGAGTCTAATAAAGAAAAGAGAGTGCAAAGTGTCCTTAGTGATCTGCGCTGCCGTATTGGCAACCACCGAAGTTGACCTCGATATTAACTGACAAGATCATATTTACAAAGATTGAAAATAAATCAAATGCAGCTATTCAGAATGCGGTTAAGTTTATTGAGTAGATCTGCATTCAGGACAAAGTAGCACATAACACCATAGTCAATAAAATTATAGGAAGGATTAAAGACTTAAGCACTATATTGCCCGAGTTTATACATTGCGTTTATGTCCGATGTAGGAACAAAAGCATCGTTACTAACTACATTGCGTTTATGGCCGGTAAAGTAGGAAAAGTATCGTCACTAACCAAATTGCGTTTATGCCTGGTGAAGTAGCTGAACACCTTATGTCCGCCAGAAAAAAATACTATAACTTTCATATTATATAAAAAATCAGACTAACTAATTGTCAAGGAAAACGTCGGATGGCAAGGTTTTTCTTCTGGCTCTTACCATTCATATTATCCCTAAGTCGGAGGTTCGTGCCCTTCGTCGCCGCTTACCCTAAATATCATAAAATAATTTATGATAATCGTTTATTACGAAAACGAAAGGTGCGCGGCCACCATCAGAGTTTTAAAAACATAAAACTGCTTTAAGTGAGCTGAGACGGCATGGTGTTGAATATAGCATAACCGGCTTCAAGATATGTTGGATGAGTTTCTTGTGTTATGCCTACAGTACGGTCCTAGAGTGGGCGGAAAAACGTATTTTGACATATTTTATTGCTTTTGTATTTATATTGAACTTGTATTACTTACGTTTATTAGTTCGTAGTTCGTAGACTTGACGAAACAAAGTTATTAAAACAGAAGCGTATATTGCTTTTACCGAGAACCAGGACACTAATCGTGTATCTGAAAGTATTCCATTCATAACAATCAATATTAGAACTGGACGACGGCCGAGATATCACTCGCGCAGTTCTACTTTGTATGATTTTTTTCTGTGAATGTTTACGTTTTAATAAAATCCATTTTAATTCGGGCGTTAATTTATATGATGTTACTAACCCGACTTTGTTTTATATACATAGTACAGCTACTTAAAATAAAGCCTATATAACAAATAATGTGGCTTTCTATTGGTAAAAGAATTTGCGAAATCGATTCAGTAGATCCAGAGATTAGCCCCTACAACCTCATAAACAATTCACAAACTTTACCTCTTTATAATATTACTAGCTACCCGCGCACAGTTTCACCCACTTTACTCCTGTTCCGGTAGGATCGCATAATTTAAAATAGCCTACAGCTTTTTTCGATAAACGGGCTGTCTAACACTGAAAGAATTTAGCAAATCGGACCAGTAGTTCCTGAGATTAGCAATTTCAAGCAAACAAACAAACTCTTCAGCTTCATATCTATATCTATCATCAACATCATCATCAGCCCGTATAGCGTCCACTGATGAACATGGGCCTCCTCCCGAGGGAGGGTTTTGCCATAGTCACCACGCTTGGCAGGCGGGTTGGTGTATTATATATATAATAAATATATCTATATATTTATTGAAATAACTCTGAAACTCAGAAAACTTTCATACTAACTTTGCACCCCCTTTTACTCCCTTGAGCGATGATTTTCGAATAAATATTTTACACTTGTTTCATGAGTTTCAACGAAAAACCAACGGCAAAGTTTCATTAGTATGAAAGTTAGTACCGTACACCCCTGTTTGGGGGTAAAACGGGGGTGTAAAGTTAGTATGAAACTTTAGAGGGTGAATTTGCGAAAGTCCTTCTTAGTGCTCCTCTAAGTTGTAAAAGGATCCCAGTGCAAAAAATCAAGTTACTAACCCTTATAGTTTAGACTCTGCGTTGATATGTCGGTCATTAAATAAATCAAATTCTCCTTTTTATATATAGATAGTACGTATAGAGCTATAGAGCCCAAATCTTCATAAAGTAAAAAATAAAAACCTAATTGATTCAAAAAAAAATCGTTTTTTTTTAATTTTAACTAATTCATTAAAACTGAAAAAGATTCCCGATTGAAGAGTAAGTATTAGAAGCCATTCACTTGAAAATATTAATTATTGAGTATCCTCGTTATTTTCTTTTAGGAAATCTGTCACAGTTTCTTTTGATCGCGATAATTACTTCAAACAATTTATAATTGATGAATTTTGCAATTAATGTAATTCTCTGTTCGTTGGATTTGTTTTGTTTCCTAAAATATATAGATGTAAATCTATTGTTTTTCATTGATGTAATTTTAACGTACAGTCAGTTACACGTACGTTAGGTACAGTAGTTGCTACTGCGTTCCCATTCCAATTAGCCTTTTTCCTGGGAAGATTTAAAAAAAGATCCGCTAGGGGCAGCACCGGAATTCAAACATATGTGCTGTCCCTAGCGGATCTTTTTTAAATCTTCCCAGGAAAAAGGCTAGGTAATTAATTTGTAATCGCTATCACTAAAACTGACCAAGTTTCTCATAAAGTTGCATCTCTTATTTTCCCACTTAATTTGTATCAAAAAAAAAAAAGTCAAAGGCAAACCTTCACCCCTTCAACCTTACAAACTTTCATATTTAGAATCCATGGGAGAACAAAGTTAGTACCAATAATATATTTATAAAAAAATCGTAGTATCTATTAAATATAAGTTGTCGTTCCTTAAATATCTACTAAAGAGTTTTGGTGAGTGTATGTACTTCCCTCAATCCGACAAAGAGTGCCGCTGTACTTTTCTCGAGATTCAACAGTCCAACGGTCAAGATGTTCGGCGAACCAATCCCTTGGGAACGGTAAGCCAAGTACTTAGGCGTAATCCTTGACCGAAAACTAAACTTCAGAGCGCATGTAGAAACCGTTCATGCACAGGCTTTACTTACACTCAGTCGACTACACTGTCTTTTAAATTCACGCAGTAAACTATCACTTGATAACAAGGTTAGGATTTATACCACGTGTATAAGGCCGATTATGACGTACGCGAGCACCGTATTCGCTCATACAGCGTCTAGCAGTTTGTACCGCTTACAAACTGTTCAAAGTAGATTCACTCGACGTGCCACCGGGGTACCGTGGTTCATTCGTAATCGCAACTTGCATTCTGATCTCCAACTGCCTGATGAAATTACAGTAGATATTGATCACGCCGAATAAATAATGTGAATATATTTATTTTTTTAGTATTCCCACATCCCACAAGAATGCGACCCTTACCATGATAAACTAGAGACATTTATCTATACTGCCGTGATATATCTATAATGCCGTTATCTACCAAAACCGTATTTTTGAATAACGAACAAAAACCGCGGAAAAAATTAAAATTGATGTAACTTTTCAATGACAACACTTATTTGAGAATTGGTGGTACCAAAAAATAGGTCAAGTTTAATACTTTCGAATGACTCCCCTGTCATATCGTAAATATTATTTAATTTCATGAAAAAACGTTTTTTGCATTTTAGTTTATCATCCGTGTTGCCAAAATCTTATCGGTCATCGACTAAAATGCCGTTACGCATAGCGCAACGGCATTTTAGTGTATCTATTTCATAGCAAACTATTGTCTGTTAAAATGCTAAAAAAAATCTCTTTGGTGAATAACTAAAACGTCGCTAAAGCACATAACGTCTATTTAGCTTAATAATAATATGTAATATTGAACTGACTCATGTTAGACTTTAGTGTGTTTAACGGTACTTTACTGCTTTTAAGTCTGGTAACCTATTAATGTATTTAAATTTAAGGGAAAAACTTGAATCATTGTTAAGCTTAATCGTGGTTAAAGTAAAAACCTTATAGTTTAACGGCATTAAAGCGCAACAGAAGGTATAAAAAAATTGTGAACCAATAATATTTAAGAACATGAAGTTACTAGAAATAAAGACATTTTTTTAATAAAGGTCATAATTTTATCAATCACTTAGTCAATATATTTTTTTAAATCTTTTAAAATAGGGTTTATTTTTGCTAAAAGTTTTAACTTTGACAAAATTTCACTTAAAACTAGATTTATTAGGAACTTTTAGTTTTCACAAATACAAATATCACATCAGTTATTTATCCATATTAATTAGGTTACAACTTGTACTTTCAAAATAATATAATATAAAATAAATTTTCAATCAAATAAAATTTACATACAGAATACTTAATGAAACCTGAGACACTTTATAAACAATCAAGACTAAGTGCATTCTTCTCCTTAAACATCAAACTGTACATTTATATTATCAATAAAAACAATCATCCTATACTAAAAACAAAAAAAAATAATCTGCCTTATTTAAATTTTAGTTTTAACTTTTTATCTACATTTATAGCCTTCTTGATAATATTTACGTATTCTTAAAAATACGGTATTCAAATCTTAACACAGTCACTTTACCAAATAACTTAAAATAATATGACAATGTTTAAAATTAAAATTATTAGGTATATTTTAGTTAAAATAGTTAATCAGTCTCAATAAACTTACATCAGTATATATTATTATTCCTATAATCAGAACTTGTACCGGATTTTTTTAAGTATGCCACCTTTTCTTTTAGATTCGATACATTTCGGTTCAATCTTAAATTCAAATACAATAATTTGCAAGTAGTGTTTGGTGAAACTGTAACGATAAGAAAGACATTAAATAGACAACTACATGATTATGACAAACTTAACAATGCACTCTCTAAAGTTGTTCATTGGTTGCATGTTAATAATCTCTGTTTAAATGATAAGAAAACTAAAGTAATCAAGTTTTCAACACCCAATGTTAGACAGGTTTCCACTAATGTAAATGGCTTGGACCCTGTGGACACTCTGTGTTCTTAGGTATCACCATTGATTCCAAATTACAATGGGGACCATACATTGAGAAAATGTCAGCAAAATTAAGTTCTGCAGTAAATGCAGTAAAAACAATTAGACGGCTTACGGGTATTTGATGTGGATACGGCTAGAATCGTTTATTTCAGTTACTTTCACAGCATAATTTCGTACTGGATTCTTTTTTAGGGTAACTGCGCGGATATCAATAGCATTATTATAAAAAAAGAGTCGTAAGGGCTATTTACAAACTGGGTCGCCAAGCAAAGTTTGAGAAATTTATAGAAATAAATATTGTAACCGTTGCATCATAATATATAATAATATATGATAATGTGTTATATGTAGATAAAAATATTGACTCATTTTGTAAAAAAAAGCGACACACATAAGTGTATATACTAGATATAAGCATAGGTAATCTTATTGTTCATGCTAGCCGTCTCCGCAAAATAAGTAACTCTTTTATGTTTTATCTACAATGTATACGGTTCTATAACAAACTTCCCAAAAGTATAAGAGAATTTGTCTATAAATAAGTTTAAAATGTCTATTAAAGCCAAATTTCAAAATTTTCCGAATTCTCAGAAAAAAATCTGATTATCTTTGTGACAAAAATGCTTGGAAATAAATTAATTTTGAATTTGAATCATACAAACATTGACACCCCTTCTTACTTCCTTAGGGGTTGAATTTAGCAATATCCCATCTCAGTTAGCACCTATGTCCTAAATGAACCCACAAAATTTGAGACTCCTAGGCCTTTGTAGTTTCTGAGATTTCGAGATGAGTGAATGAATGACCTTTCGCTTTTATATATGAGTTGATAAATATAAAACGTCAGTATGTCCATAATAAGTGAAAAAAAGTAGACCAATATATTTGTTTGCAGATGCATACCACGTTATTTCGTAGATTTTAAGGTTTAATATAGCTTATTTTGACAATGTTTATCCCCGCCTACATAGAAATATAACGAACTACGTTCAAACTTCATCAAAATCGTTAAAACTGGTTTGGACTTATTGGATTTTGGACATATTATGTAAATAGATATAAAGATTATGACATAGATGTATCCTACAAATATTATAAATGCGAAAGTTTGTATGTGTGGATGTATGTATGTTTGTTACTCTTTCACGCAAAAGCTCTTGATTGGAGTCCTCGAGTCCTCACCCAAAAAGTGCCTGCTGTGCGATGCTCTAGTTTTATCCCCGACCCCTCTGATCTCGGAACAGGATCGTTACATAGCCGCTGCCCCCCGACCCGCGCGAGATCAGTTAACGGCTTTATTGTGTATTAGTGTGAGATAACGTCATTTTAGTCTAATAATGACGGACAATTTAATTTTGTTTAGTTTTGGAAATGCCGCCACTGGCTTATAACATACGTAAACTCAAAATACAAGTATGTCAAATATTAACCTATAATGCCGTTAAACATCCTTAATCACATGAAAGTCTAGCATTTTCAATTAACGGCGTTATAGCTTAACAAAAGTAGACTTCTATAATAAAAAAAGATTAACAATAAAACAGTTAAAGTACCTTTACCGCTTTATAGTGTACAAAATACTGTTAACGGCAACCAAGAGAAGCAGACATATGAAAAACTTGTCATAAAAATATGAGTTAATGAACTATAGCGGCTGTATAGACTCACAAAGTTACTTAAAGGCATTTTTGCTTATTTCACAAGAGGAAAATATGTACGTAACGGCTTTCTTAAAATTATTATTTCCAAAACTATTCAAGGTATTGAAAATTCGGAAATACAGATCGGTAGATTTTTCTTTTCTCATTATAACAGCATTAAAAGTTAAAAATCGACCAGATGTCGGATAACGGCATTTTAGTTATGCCACGGCAGTATATATCCTCACAATTTCATTTCTGTCCGCCGTGGGTTTATATCCCATACTATTTGCCCATTGACCTTTCATACGAATATTGATAATTTTATGCTCTTAGAAGTAGAATTTTGAAAATGACGTCTTAGTGCACGCTAGCACTTATGTTCCGAAAGTACCCCACAAGTAAAATTTGAGACTCCTAGCACTTGTAGTTTCTTAGATTTCGTGCTGAGTGAGAGTGACTGACCTTTCGATTTTGTAATAGATAGAAGATTAAACAATCCTGCAACGCAGTTATTCATATCAATAGAATGGGAGTTTTACAATTAAAAAAATTAAGACTATAATGACTATTGCGAGTTAGCTGATGAGTATTTTGGATCCTGAAGGTCTCAGGCTCGAATACAATCAATCTTCTTTATTGTATACATATTTCTCTCTTTTTAAAGTGACTGTTTTGCCGTGTGGTTTTCGGTCTTCCTATGGTTGTCGTTAGATGCGACTAAGGCATATACAGCTCATGGATGAGCAGCAGCATCTATAAACTCAAAGCTAGTTATCACTGTACTGTGATTACCAATCCGCCTGCCAAGCGTGGTGATTATGGCAACTTGTCTCAACGACCATGGCTTGCCAAGGTCTGTTAAGAGCAGGCCCATGTATAGCAATGGGCGTAATCGGGCTGTTCAAGGCAAGTCAATGATACTAGTGAAGTTCGCGCGTTAGCAGCAAAATCTATGCATATACATATAATATAAGCCGCGTAAGTGAGGAAGTTGCTTATAAGGCGTAATTTCATGTGACAAAATTTTCTTATCTCTATACAAGGTGTAACGGAAAGGGTATATACATAGAAAGAGCAAGGCTTCTTTGGATCATAACAAACGATATGGCAAGGGTTTCAACTCAAAATAAAATACTACAAGAATTTTTTATTTTGCAAACAAAAAATAAAAATGCGGAACTCTTTATTCAGAATTACCAGGAGTAAGTGGTTTATTTTTACTTGCAAATAGTTTGTTGACATCGATCAGCTGATTGAGTGCTAGTGATGTATTTATTTCAATTTGAAAAGTTTGGTTTCTGGTATCTATGAATTTAAAAAATCATTTCTTCCGGGCTTGTAGAGATAGCATTAAATAACCCTTGCCATATCGTTTGTTATGATCCAAAGAAGCCTTGCTCTTTCTATGTATATACCCTTTCCGTTACACCTTGTATAAGTTTTAAAGGGCCAATAATCAATCTACTACGTTTGATTTTGAACCTTATTAGCTATTGTCCCTTATGTGGTCTTCTTCTTCTCGAGTCGAAAGGCTATTCATTATACTAAATCAAATTTGACCAGTATTTGACCACGGCGATTCCCCGGTCATTTGCCTCATCTAGATCTTGTATTGTGCATGATGTGGGGCATTTCGGGTATGACAATAAGTGGTTCATTGAATGGACAACTCCACACTCGCATTTGTCGTTTTTGGAGTAACGCCACCTAACACGATTTTCTAGTCATCTCCCAACACCAGTTCGAAGTCTATTTAAAGACTTCCAGACTGCCCAGGGGAGGTTGGTGGTATTGCAGTATCATTGATGATGTATGTATATAAATATATTCAATAATTTTTGCGGGAGGAACAGCAGAGAACTAACGACATAAACTTGGTCCGCGAGTTTCCCTACGGGAGAAATTCAAAGAGACTAATATTCTTACAGTCGCATCACAATATGTCTATGAAAACCTTTTATATGTTCGTAAGAATATAGATAGTTTTAAGAAAAAAATCGACACTCCTAATGTTAATACTAGATCTAAGCATAATCTCGTTTTACATGCTACACGTCTCCACAAAATTAGCAATTCTTTTATGGGGCAATGTATACGCTTCTACAACAAACTTCCTAATAATGTAAGAGATCTTTCAACAAACAAGTTTAAACGATATGTCAAAGGTAAATTATGTAAAAAGGCTTATTGTAACGAATAAACATCATCGTACATCGTAGCGCGCACACGGCGCCCCTACTTCGCATCACTAGACGTCACCGAGGGGGCGGGGCGTAGCTCCCCGCTACGCGCCGGCCGCTATATAAGACGAGCGCGCGCGCAATCGGTTTAGAGTGTGTTCACTGCGCTCTTGGACTGCTTCTACCTCACTGGTCGGACAGCTCTAAGAACTAGTTGACGCATTTTTTAATTACTACGCATAGTGTGTACTTGTTTTAAAAATCATCTGTACTGACTACTGTGTAAATTTACAAAAATATAGTTGAACAATCGTTTACCATCGTTTTAATCTATTACAATCTGGCGCACAACGTAAGGCTGAATCCAGGGATCAAGTTAGAAAATCTACGAAGACTCCCACATCGGACTTTGAAGATGGCGATGTCCAACGAACAATTCCAGATGTTCCTGCAGACTGTCATGGCTTCTAAGCAGGGAACTTTTGCATCTTGCAACATCACCTACAGTGGGCAAAAGGACACGGACGCTGTCGAGGCATTTTTAGCAGCAGCGACCACCTACAAAAATGTGGAAAAGCTGAGTGACTCGGATGCGCTTCAAGGGCTTCCACTCCTTCTACGTGATGAAGCAGCGGTATGGTGGCAAGGCGTGAAAAACGGCGTAGAAAAGTGGGAAGAGTTTTGCAACAAACTGCGCCATACGTTCGCTCCCCGGAGACCAGCGTATATGATTTATCACCAGATCACACACGAGGTCCAGGAGTCTGATGTCACCACGGAAGCATTTATTGCCAAGAAGCGGGCATTATTTGCATCACTACCTCCTCCCGCACCAACTGAAACCCAACAAATGGATTTGGTGTTCGCGCTCATACGGTTGGAAGTACGAAACCGCATGCCGCGAGATACGGTACCAACTTTCGGGAAACTTCTAGAAACGGCACGCGGTATCGAAGAAACTCTGCAAGAATATGCACATGGAGCTAAACATACCGAAACATCTACAGCTCAGATGCGAAAGGGAAAGCAGCGATGCACTTTTTGTAAAAACCCGGGACACACGGTGGACGTATGCCGAAAGAAGAAGCGTGTTGAAGGCACAGTCTCGGTGGTGGCAAGAGAGGTTGCTGAAATCCAGACACAGGCACCATCTCCTTCTCAACCAAAATTTTCCTGTTATGGTTGCGGCGCACCAGGGGTATTTAGAAGCAATTGTACCACCTGTAAGAAGTCGTCGCCCATTAAGAAGGAGGACTTGAAGTTTTGCGCTATAGACGTGCATCCAGATGCACTTTCACGACCTGTGGTGTTCGTGGAGGTCGAAGGAATAAAAGGAACCGCCTACATTGACACTTGCGCGAAGATGAGTGTTGCATCGTACTCCTTGTACTTAGCTCTGGCCAAATGCGGATGCAAATTCAAGGAACAGCCAGTCAACTTAACGTTAGCTGACGGAGTAACCAAAAGTCAACAAGTGCTTAAGTGCAGAGCCGAGGTCGAGTTAATGGGTCGAAAGGTGCATACCACATTCATCGTGTTACCTGGAGCAAAGGAGAACCGCACTCTGTTGGGTGTAGGCTTTCTGCGGGATGCGGGTATGGTCATTAACGTGCCCCAGTACACATGGAATTTCATCGACGAACCAGGAGAACAATACGAGCTAAACTCTGAAGAATTTGCCATCTTTGAGACAAATGTCATCAGAGAAATTATGGATTTGCCAAGCCCAATAACTTCGCTTACAATAACAGACAGCGAAGATAGTACAAGTATTGCACCCACTCCACCACAAACACCTCCGCCAATGGAAATACCGGAACCTCCGTCAACACCAAAGAATCAGCCAGTCGAAAGTGTGGTATATAAGCTGGCACCGATAGACCTTACCAGTACTCCTCCAGCAAAGAAGAAACCACGATTGTTCGATGGCCATTCTCCCAGTTTCACGGATTTTATGATACGAGACGCACAGATCAATGTTCACCGGGAAGACATCGAATTATCCCCACAAAGTTCCAGTCTCTTTGACGCGAACAGTTGGGAAATACGAATTGGCTCAATCGACATCGAAACACAAATCTCGAGCGCTCAGAGGGAGCAGCTGGATAAGCTACTACAGGAAAACAGACACATTTTCAATGCCAAGCGAGAACTAACAAAGCTGATTGAACACTGCATCAGAACCACAGACGATAAGCCAATCTCGGTCCCACCATACAGACTCTCACCGCCCCGTAAAGAAGCTCTGCAACGTGAGATCAACGCTATGCTGGCAGATGGTATTATTGAACCCTCATCGTCCCCATGGGCCGCGCCTGTAGTTCTTGTACCAAAACCCAACGGGAACATCCGGCTCTGCGTGGATTATCGTCGACTAAATGCGATAACGATACCCGACTCTTACCCGATTCCTCGGATCGATGACCTCTTGCATGAAGCCAAGCCAACCCCATACATGTCTCTACTAGATTTGAAAGCAGGCTATTGGCAAGTGGGAGTGCGCAAACAAGACCAAGAAAAGACTACATTCATAACGCCGCTCGGCATATTCAATTTTACTCGCATGCCGTTCGGTCTACGTAATGCTCCAGCCACCTTTCAGCGATTGATTGATCGGATGCGAGTGGGCCTGCCTGATGTGAAGCTTCTCGCATATTTAGATGATCTGGTCATATTGTCACCGTCATTTCAAATACACCTCGAAGATCTGCAAAAAGTTTTCAATAGGCTTGCAGAATTTGGCCTAACGGTAAATCGAGAAAAATGTCGCTTTTGCTGCACAATCATTAAATACCTAGGCCACTATATTACGCCGGAAGGACTGCAAGTGGATTCGGAGAAAACGGATGCGATCACGAAGCTTTCCACACCGAAAACCCTAAAACATCTAGTAAGCTTTCTACAAATGTGTTCCTGGTATCGGCGATTTATCGAAAACTTCGCGAAGGTTGCGGAACCCCTCACGCGTCTAACAAAAAAAAACGCTAAGTGGGAATGGTCCGAGGACCAGCAGAATGCCTACCACGAACTGAAAAACCGCTTGACTTCCGCACCAATACTCAGACAGGCCGATGAGACCAAGCCCTACATAATTAAAAGTGACGCAAGCTCTTATGCAATCGGAGCAATATTGATCCAGGGGGAGGGAGAAGACGAGCACCCCGTCGAGTTCGCTAGTCGTCTTCTTACGTCAGCCGAACGTAATTACTCTACCACAGAACGAGAGGCGCTTGCTGTCGTTTGGGCCGTAACCAAGTTCCGTGGTTATATTGATGGTCTCCCCGTCACCATAGTAACAGATCATCAAGCCTTGAAGTGGCTTATGTCATTGAAAACGCCGACAGGAAGACTTGCAAGATGGGCACTACTATTGCAAGCATTTGACATAACAATCAAATACGATCCTGGCAGAACAAACACTGTCGCCGACTGTCTTTCTAGACCACCCTGTAATGAAGAAACGCTGCAGGCATGTGACGTTTGCACAGTGACCGTAGACATGCCTCTACGTAGTACAGCTGAAATTAGAGAAGAACAGTTAAAGGACGAAAGATTAAGATCGATTGTGAAGGATTTGGAAGGAACAGACAACGATGAGAAGGCAGTATATTGGAGCAATAAGGGATATCTACTAAATAACGGAATACTGTATCGACACAGTCCCCATTCAGACGCTGACGAAGCACAACTAATGGTACCAGAACACGAATGGGCTAACGTACTAGCCACATATCATGATGACCCTTTAGCAGGCCATTACGGTCCGGATAAAACTTATCGGCGGATCAGTTGGCGATATTGTTGGACTGGAATGAGGAAATATATTGATGGCTATACGAAGAATTGTTTAGAGTGTCAACGATACAAGTCATCTAATCAGAAACCGGCGGGACTACTTCAAACTACCGTGATGAGCCAAAGATTTGAAGTCATATCTTTTGATCTATTTGGACCATTGCCAGCATCCCCGGACGGGAAAACATGGATCCTCATTGTGGAAGATGTGGCAACTCGTTGGGTGGAACTGTTTGCCCTACAACAAGCCACTGCAGAGACCTGCGCTATGACGCTTATCAACGAGGTGTTCCTTCGCTATGGACTTCCTCGACGTATGATAAGTGATAACGGACCTCAGTTTGTTAGCTCCATCATGCAACAAGTCGTTTATTCACTGAATATCAAACATGCATTCACACCCGTATACCATCCGGAAACCAATCCCGTAGAAAGAAAGAACAGAGATCTGAAGCCCCAGCTCGCGATCCTAGTCAAAGATAAACACAGAAATTGGCCAGAACACCTTCCTAGTATCCGATTCTCAATGAACACAGCAAACAGTCTCTCGACAGGATTTACTCCGGCCTACTTGACTTTCGGGAGAGAACTTAGAACGCCAGATGATACATCTCACGACTTTCGGAAGATTCTACAATCAGAGAATTTCATACCTGAAATCACACCAAAGCTAATACAAATAGCTACTAATTTACAAAAGGCTCGAGAAATACAAGAGCAATCTGAAGAGAGACGCAAGAAATATGCGGACCGACGCCGGCGAGAGAATCCGGGCTACAATTCTGGTGATCTCGTACTCGTCACACTGCATTTTCTGAGTAATGCCACTAAAGGTGTGAGTAGTAAATTCGCGCCGCGACGTGATGGTCCTTACATCGTTAAAAAACAACATGGTCCGTCATCCTATGAACTCGCCGATCCCAAGAAACCTGAGGTTGTGATTGGAGTGTATCACTCCTCAGCTTTGGTTCCCTATAATGGAAATTGTCCTGAGCTGCCAGACCCCGTACAGCCTATCAGAAAGAGAGGGCGGCCACGAAAACAACAACTCGAGCTTGTGGGTGACGAGGTACAAGTAAGGAAGCGCGGTAGATCCAAGACTAACTCTTCTGATCCTGGATCATCGTCGGGACGACTTCAGATCCAGAGGGGGAGTTTGTAACGAATAAACATCATCGTACATCGTAGCGCGCACACGGCGCCCCTACATCGCATCACTAGACGTCACCGAGGGGGCGGGGCGTAGCTCCCCGCTACGCGCCGGCCGCTATATAAGACGAGCGCGCGCGCAATCGGTTTAGAGTGTGTTCACTGCGCTCTTGGACTGCTTCTACCTCACTGGTCGGACAGCTCTAAGAACTAGTTGACGCATTTTTTAATTACTACGCATAGTGTGTACTTGTTTTAAAAATCATCTGTACTGACTACTGTGTAAATTTACAAAAATATAGTTGAACAATCGTTTACCATCGTTTTAATCTATTACATTATTATAAAATTTCTGATTATGTTTATGACAAAACTGCTTGGGAGTGAGTTGCTCTAAAACAATACTGCTTTATTAATCATTGTAATTTTTTTTTTTTTTTTAGTATTCCTCTGAGATTCTTGCCAGTTCTTCTCAGAGTTGCCACGTCCAGAACTGGTGGTAGTAAAAGAATGGGATGCATCATAAGAACATGATTTAATATATTTTAAATGTGTATAAATATGAATACAGATTTTTTTTGACTTTGACTTTTTGACAGAACTACCGCTAGTAGTAGACGCTCTAATAGCGGTAGTTTAAACTAAAGAATGAATAATTAAGTGCGCGACAATTCATACATAATAAGTTAACTCAAGGGTGCAAGTTTAAATTGAATTCATTAAGACTCTTAATTATTTTGGTGAAGTCAGGGATAAAACGTGTGTAAGCAAAAACAAATTAATTTAAGTATCTTCTATGATATTTTCATATAATTAAGAAGAACATTACTTTAAATTAGTAAGTTTTATATGCATGCAGACAACTGAACACAACAAAGTATGACACTTAATTAAAACTGAGTTAAAAAATAAAGCGACCGCTGCCCAATGGCTAGGCGTCGCGGACTTGCGATCATAAGGTCGCCGGTTCGAGTCCAACCCATTGCGCGACCTACGTCCCGTTGGTCAGTAGTGTAATGGGTGGGTGTAAACGCACAAGGGGTTCATAACAATACTAGAAGTTTAAAAAAACTCTGCTATAATCATTTGAAAAATTGATAACATTTTATATTACGTGATTTTTATACTAGGTAATAATAATATTTTAATGATTTTAGTAATCAAAACTAACCACCCACGTGTAAAACCGATAATTCATCTGTATACACAATATTCTGTTATGTTCCGCACATCAAAAGTCAAAATCAAAATTAATTAATCTTTTTCATCATACATAAAGGAAACATAATATGTAAAATTACAACATATTGGAAGTATTAAAAAAAAATTTTGTTTACCATAAAATATAATAACATATTAAAAATATTTTAAAAAACATAATGGGTACCTATATAACCTACATGACATGAATAACACCTGATAATTGATATCTTTAGATATTAATATTATAAAGAGGAAAGATTTTTGTATTTTTGTGTGTATGTTTGTAATGATTAAACTCAAAAACTAATTTGCCGATTTCAAAAATTCTTTCACCATTGGAAAGCTACATTTACCCTGAGTGACATAGGCTATATTTAATTATGAAGTTCCCACGGGAACGTGAGTTACGTGGGTGAAACCGCGCGCGGGAAGCTAGTTAATTAATAAATGTGAAGAGTTTGTTTGCTTGAACGCGATTATCTCAGGAACTAGTGGTTCGATTTCAAAAATATATTTCAATGTGAGAAAGCCTATAGGCTTAAATTTATGAAGTTCCTACGGAAACAGGAGTTAAGCGGGTTAAACCGCTCGCAGGAAGAAAGTAATATTATAAAATGGAAAGATTTGTATTTTTGTATGTATGTTTGTTTCACTATTAGAGTAGTCCACTATCCCGGAGTAACATTAATTATGCTTATAGGCAGTTACAGGCTTAGCTTATGAAGATCCTTCGGAAATGGGAACTACGTGGGTGAGACAGCACTCAGGAATCAATTATAATAATAAGGTGCTTACAAATATATGTCTATTAGTAGATAATAATATGTATACTGGTTACGTATAAATTAAATTTTATTTTCCTAAATTCCGCAACACCGGGTGACTTTTTCATTTTTATAGAAATCTCTTCATTAAGTCATACCGTTAAAAGGATGGCACAAAATTTTTTGAAGCACCTTATATATACAACATCCTTGGTGCTTAACAACTAGCCTATCTAGTTGTAAAAGCCATTTAAGACTACTCCTGTCTTAGTTTTTATTCCGTTTTTGGAGAAAAGACTTTTTTAAGTCCACCTATCCTCTTTCTGGTTAAATTGATCGCGCGGTCCCAAGGCAGCTTAAGTTTTTTCCCGAGACTTGGTGAGCTTTGGTGCTCATTGTCATTGCCAGTGTGTGCCACCGTCTAGCCAGGCTAACAGGAGTTGCAGTGGTGGGAATGTAAGTGGGATCCGAGAAAAGAAAAGAAAATATGTTATGTTCCTCAATTGACATAGATATCATCCTAGCCCATAGCTAGCCGCTAGCTCCCAGCACTCAACGATTCTTAAATGTTTCTATCAGATTCTAGGAGCGTATTTTTATAGGATCTGGGTGACAAGTTTCCTACATAATAACTGAGTTCTGGATTTGAGTTTAATTCCTTTGTTATTTAGAGCTCTTGATTCAATTTATACAGTTACTGGCTTACTTACCTATCACAGTAACAATAATACAGGAAATGTAATGCAAAGACCCCGTGGTCTTTGCATTACATTTCCTGTATTATTGTTGCAAGACGGCTTGTATGACGTAGTCTGGCTCTAGACTACACTCCAGACTCACGAAAAAAGATTCAATAAAAAAAAGAACTATGTATTACATAGTTGATTTCTTAAAATTCATCATTATCATCAGCCCGTATTACGACTTCTGTTGAACATGGGCCTCCTCCCGAGGAGGGTATTTGCCATAGTCACCACGTTTGGCATGCGGGTTGGTGACCGCAGTATTATGTTGTACCACACAAGGAAACGCTGCTGCCCGTTCCTTGATAAACGATTATTATAGATGATGTTATAAAAATCGGGACCAACGTCTTAACGTGCTTTCCGAGGCACGGAGGATAGTCAACCAACCAGGCCCAGAAAGAAATACTAGAATTTATACAAATACTTCCTGTCCGGCGTAGGGATCGAACCCACGACCTCTGAGATTCAAAGCGAGCTAAATACCACTACGCTACGGCTTTTTAAAATTAAATCTTTTGTTTTTTCCTCAAATGATCAAACCAAGAACGATGTTACAGAAGCAACTACTAAAAGCTATATTTATTTTTAAAATGGTATGTATTTAGGAATACAAACCACAATTTTGTCCTGTACTAAATAAACCTATCAATCACCGTTATCTCACAAACTAATCTTGAGAAAGGTAGTATACATCTCCATTTGTCAAAGCCACGATATTCTGGTCTTTTGTTCGTACGACATTTAATTTAAGCGACCGTTCCTATGGCCTAATTTATTAAGTCACTACTAGCAAAACCTTACTACTGTATCACTAGTAGCAACCTATTATATTGCTGTTCCCCAAAAAGTGTAAACTTAGGTAAAATATATTTTTATCAATAAAATACTTTTAAATCCGTAAAGTTGAGTAACAAATATTAAAACTATCGCGACATTAGCATATTATTTTGTTACTTAAAAACCGAGTTTATTGTTTATTATGGGCCTACAATAATATAGAAAGGACTTTATTTAGTAAAATGTATGGAACCATAATGACAAGATAAAGTAAATCTATACCTAAGATTCACCATCAGCTAAACATTTATCGGGCCTCATATCACTGAAAATAACAATATTTAAAAACATTATAACCTCAAACGTTATTCATTCTAAAAGTATTCCCCAATCTCTTTCAGTGAGTTCATTTAAATATTTAAGTTTGTCTTTCCCCATCGTTAACATCCTAAAAATTACACCTTTGTTACTAGCGATTACATTTATTTGTTTTATTGTACCAAAACAACAGGCTTGTTGATTCCCCGAAGAATACCGGGATTTCTCTCTCAATTGATCAGAAATCTTGAACGTTATTTATTTACTGGAAATCAGAACATTATACCAAAAGATTGATGTCAGAATACCTACTTGGCTAAATACAAATACGTGCCAATGTAACATTGGGTATTGTTGATATCATCTTTTGTTTATTCCTGAAATAGATGATCTTATTTCGTTCAAATTCTTATAATATTATAGTCGTATGTGTTTTCGTTGATTATATTTTAGTTTTAATCTATTTATTGGTTTGTTCTATACATAATACAAAACTATGAATAAGTAAGCAATTGATTCATAGACAATACGCAGACTAAACCATTTAATTTAAAAATCTGAGATATTGTATATAATATAGATGCCCAAGACTTAATAAGTTGGTAAACGGAATAAATGTAGACAGTTTAGTTGTCTGACCGTAACTGAAGCCCGTGCACGAACGGTTTCCACATGTGTCTATGTTTCTCTGTAGTTAAGCTTTAGGTCAAGAATTACGTCAAGAAGTACTTTGCTTGCCGTTCCCAAGGGATTGGTTCGCCGAATATCTTGACTGGTTGACTATTGAATGTCGATTCTACACCGCCTAAGGCATAATGATAGTAACCATAACCAAAACCATAACAAACAAAAAATATCACGAATAATCGGTTTTATTACGGTGATAGTAGGTATTTAAGAAGACTCTTGTCTTAGCATTCAGGATTTTTTGTTGGGCTTTAATCCGACAGGAAGATGGTGCAAATAAGAAAATAAGTAGGGTGTCTGGTACTTTTATAAAAAAAAAACAACATAGTAATGTTGTATGATTATAAAGTTTTAACTAAACCTATAAATTCGTTGTTAATTAAAGGATATTTGAATAACGACATTCAATTACAAAATCAACAATATCAAATATAATATTTAGTACAGAGATAATAATTGATGATATTTATATAGAGAATAGTTTTTTCGTCACTTACATCTTGCTCAGTATATAACTGCCAAGACTCCATCAAGTGATACTCTCGCCGATATTTGACAATTTATTTTCATTAAATACGACTACATGACTAAAAAATTAAAAATCATATACTACAGTTTTGTTATTATGGAACTAAAATTAGTTCCATAGTAACAAAACATTTGATGTATTTATCAAAACAATATATTTATTTGTGCAAAGGTAAGCGGATATCATCGAAATTTGGCCACATTACTTTGAACAAAGCATTGAATAAATCCGATCAGTAAAGGATAATGTTTCCTGTTGACCAAAAAACAAAAAAGAAAAGCTAATATTAAGAGGAACTTATGGAGGGTTTACACGATTAGTTTACGAAATATTACATATCGTAATCATTATAACGTGTTTTTCTAATGGTGAAAGAATTTTCGTACAATTATCTTTCGTTTATAAAATAAGTATAGTCAACAGCAATAAAAATACTGCAATGAGAATTCTTAAAATACATTTAGGTACATTAGCCGTAAAAACGGACATAACCAGTCTGGTAAGGAGAACATGACTGTTTTAATAAAACATTAGTTGGATTTAATATGATCTCTGATTTATTATTGTTGATTATTCGTACATACAAGTTTATATCATCTTCTTGCTTGTTAGTGTAATACGCTTATACTCCAGTGTTTACGGAATGCGATCTTGCGTATTAAATTTCCTAAAAACGTACTACTCACATCCAAGCTCACAGTTGTATCAGAGCGGTGAAACATCAACTATCAATTATTTATTGTTTCTGGCCAGTGTTACATATTTTTGGTCATTCTTGCAGAGGAAAGGTCAAATGTAAATTCTTGTTGTTTCTGACCACTAATATAAATGTCGCATCCATCTAGTTAAATAAGCCATTCAATGACTAGCCCATTAATTAAATGCCGACATTCAATGAAATGGCGAAAGGCCAAATAACCAAATCGTTGGAGGTTAAAAAAAAAACCTAAACCCAAACCAATGGAGTTCAACAGGACTTATTAGTTGTGTTTTGTTACAATAATTCAGGTCATTGATGTAAAAAAAAAAATCACAGCCAAACTCAAAGGACTCGCCTACTCCTAAACTTAATATAAGCCAATTTAAACGTTAAGTGATGTTAGTTCAATCAACTATTGGCCTAGACATTCAATTAAATGTCGGCGTTTAATGAATGGGCTAGCCTTCCAATTAAATAGTTGAGTTAACTAGATGTCTGCTAAACATTCTTGTAAAACATAAAATTCTTGTGATACATATATTACGTATACGTATTCTTTACGTAAGATAAAAGGGCGAGCGGAGCCACAGCCTAATAAATGGTTTAAAAACTACAAACTAAGCAACCTGCGCAAGAGGGCGGCCCCTGTAGGGCTTGAACCTCGGCTCAGGGCGTTCACTGGCGATGAGATTGAGGGTTATGACTTTTAATATTTTAAAAGAGTTTTGTGCAACTATCGCTCTACTTTACAGTTCGCGGGCCTCTCGGACTTCAGGTCTACGAGGGCAGCGGATGGTTCTTTGAAAACTTAGGGTCGGGAGGACGAGGGGGGACGCGTCGCGTTCGCGGCGCACTCTTCTCCAAGAGTGGTATTTGTGTAATGGGCCATAATCGAGCGTTTCTGGCAGAAAGATTGGTGATTTCAGTAAGATGGTGAGTATCCTAAAGCTGATAGATGCTGCTGCACATCAGCACATGGATGGGTAGCAGTTAATGAACTGCTACCCACCCATTTTAGAGACTAATGAGTCGCCTCTAACAAAACCCATGGAAATACATTCGCCGGAAACTACACGGCAATTAAGTCAATTTAGATCCTTTTAATGGCCGAGGTATTGATAGGAGAAATTTGGGATACGAATATCAGAAGCTTATTCAGTAAGGAAACGTTCATCCGACTCTTACATCAATTAATTGAAATGTTTTAATTACCCAGCGGAAAGCCGGGCCAGTAACAAAGGAAAAATCGATCGACTTGGAATAATGATTTCCTGGAAAAAAATGAATCTGTAATGGATATAATACGATGAATTTTGAATGAAATATTAAAAGTAATTATAATTTTCTTGGTTTTTATTTTTATTGTTAAACACTTATACTAAATATAACTAGCTTGAGCTCTTTTTAACTTTGAAAAGGGAACTATTTTGTCATACATGATATTTTTTAAGCTTTTACCGTTAACGCAGCGCTCGCAGCGGAAGCTCTGAAACAAAAAATACCGCTGCTCCTCTTCTTTTGGTCTTAGCGATTATATACATAGATCGAACTTTTTTTTATTTTATTATTGCCTTCATTGGCAGACTCGCAAGCGGCACACCTGATGGTAAGTGTTACCCGCTGCTCATGGACTCAAGCAATGCCAGGGAAGCAGACTGTCATTGCACAAGCCGCTGCCTACCGTGATAAGAGTGCTCTCCTTAAACTTCGTTTAAAGAAGGAAATGTCATAGCACAAGGAAAACGCCGCAGCAGGGAGATCATTCCACAGCTTACACGTCCATGAAAGAAATTACCGCTGAAAACGTACCGTACTGGACGGAAACGAATCCAGGTAAAAAGGATGAAGCCTGTTGCGACGCCGAGTGGTGCGGTAAAAAAGGGTGCCGCTGGTACCAGGTTGAACAGTTCCTCGGAGCACTACCCGTGGAAAAGCCGGTAGAACACACAGAGGGAACCAAAGTCCCTCCGTTGCTCTAGCGCAGTGGTTCCCAACCTTTAAGCGCTGAAAGACCATTTTACAAAATGTTTATCTCGTTACGGACCACCTGTTTTGCGTAATCACCCTAAAATGAACACTATTACAATAACTTCTGTGTGTTAGAAAATCTTGTGTTCAGTAAATAAATATTTAGCTGCGTCGCAATGTTTTTTGGGCAGCTTCAGGTCCATTTCTAGTGCTTCCAGGGACCACCAGTGGTCCGCGGACCACCGGTTGGGAACCACTGCTCTAGCGACTCCAGTCTATCCGTGAGATTGGGATCATCGACGATACGCACAGCCCGTCTCTGTAGGGAGACAAGTGGGTCAAGCTGGTATTTAGGAGCGCCTGCCCAGAGATGTGAGCAATACTCCACGTGTGGCCGGACCTGCGCATTGTAAAGTGCAAGTCGTAGGCCAGGTGTGGAGTATCGCTTAGCTTTGTTCAGGACGCCCAACTTTTTGCTGGTTAATTTGGCTTTGTCTGCCACATGACTCCTGAATTGGACCTTGCTGCTTATTTCGACGCCGAGGATCCCAATACTCTCGGAAATACGAAGAGATACACCTTGGAACTGAGGCGCTATGACAAACGAGTCCTTCTTCGCAGTGAACGCGCAAACTTGTGTCTTCTTGGGGTTGAAATGAACTAGGTTCTTTTCACCCCATTCTGAGGCCCGCCCGAGAGAGCCCTCGACTACAGACACAAGTTGTAACCGTTTTTGTTGTATTGCATTCCGAGGGACTTTCTGATGGCTGGTATATTGCGCATCACCCGTGCTGTCATCTGTATAGCAATGCATGCTCTTAATTGATAACATGTCATGGCATAAATTTAAACCAATTTCACCATCATCATCATGATCATAATCCGCCCGTATAACGTCCACTGCTGAACATGGGCCTCCTCCCGGGCTAGGGTATTCGCCATAGTCACCACGCTTGGCAGGCGGGTTGGTGACCGCAGTATTATGTTGTAGGGTAGACTGGGTACGGTTGTAACAATTTTCCTTTAATTGCCCACAGGGTAGCTATTTTAGTAATAAGCAAAGATAAAAACCTTTGAGATTAAAGCATAGGCATTCGTCTTTCAATTAATATCAAAACCGGAAGCTTAGGTATAATAGTTTGGTGAGAATTTGTTATTTTAACGCGTGGGTGCGATTGTTACAACCGACCCCATACCAGGGGCAGTTGTAACACCAATGGGGGGCAGTTGTAACACCTAAAAATAATACATAAACTACACATTTAAATAAGTTTTATTAATTAATAATACCAAAATGTACTTTAATATAATTAACAATATTAAAATCACATTTAAGTAATCTCTGTAGATAAGTAATTTTTAAAACTAAACTAAATCAACAAAAATAATATTTTCTTTAAAGTGTTTTACGGCAGATAGAAACAGATATTTCGGGATTCCTCTTCATGAACGAACGAAGACACTCTTCTCGAGCCATTTTATTTTCCAGCCAAGTCGAAGAAGCGTTTAAATTATATTTTACAGTCAGTTCAGAAGAGAGACCAAAATATATGTCCCGTAACGTATCAGGTACTTCGCTAATTGGCTTCCTGATCTTCGTTAAAAATACTGTTATGATCTACATATCCCATCCTATCATTATATACTTTGTCATGTCATCTACATTTTGCTTAGTAAGTCATCTACATTGAGCTATAGCTCAAAAGAGAGTCATAATTAACGCCATACTTCTCTGCAGCTTTCCTTATAAATCCCTAATTTTAGTTCATCTTAAGCACTCTTGTACAGCAAAATATTGTTTTCGCCTCTTGAAGTCTTCCTTATGCGTTTTCTAGGCATCTACAATACAAAAATATTATAAAATGAATGTTACAACCATCCCCATGAAAATGGTTACAATCGTCCCCTCCCTCTTATTTCAATAATAATACTGTCACAGTAACTAGAAAGCACAACCTAAAAAAAAACAAATCAGCATATTACAAACTCTAAAATACGACGATTACATAAGCACATTTTGAAATACAATAATTATATTAATATTTAAGCTACATTATAAGTAAATTCGATAAAAATACTTACTTTTGATTGACAAAACACAATAAGCCCCCCTGTAGGCACGAGTACCGCGCGATAATTGACGCAATACTGCAAATCGTGTCGGGACTTGTTGCCCTGCTTGTCCCTTTTCCCGTACCCTTAACCTACCTTGAATAGTTTCGATAATATTTGAGTTGTTTCAACCGTACCCTGTTACAACCGTACCCAGTCTACCCTACCACACAAGGAAACGCTGCTGCCCGTGCCTTGATTTACGATTATTATAGATGATGTTATTACAATCGGGACCAACGGCATAACGTGCTTTCCGAGGCACGGCCGGTAGTCCCTCAACCATCCAGACCTGGAAAACCTTAGAAGGATTTCCTGTCCGGCGTCGGGATCGAAAGCATCGGGATGTAAAGCGAGCCAAATACCGCTTCGCTACGGCGGTGTCAAACCAATTAAGTTACGCTAGCCGTACCTAGTGTACTTAATGTTATAACATTTAGTACCTAGCTTACATATTGATATAGTCTCAATTGATTTCGCAGGAAAAGTAGTTTCAAAGTGTCGGTGCGTTACGGAGTATTAAATAGGACGTGACCGAAATGTAAGTTGTTCTAATGCACGTATTAGTGTTCGACCAAAAGGTCAATTTCTGGCCGGGGCCGAGATGAACCGATTATCGTCATCACATTAAGCACAAAAAAAAGGTTTTTTTCCTTAAAGCTTAATAATAATTCACTGGTCAACAACATGTTACTTTTTATGTCACAGAAATATTATTTGGATTTTTTTGTAATTCAGTATGCGTTTAAAACTAAACACTAGTTAAAATTTATATATCACATCACATTTTTTAGATATTTCCTTGTTAACATATGACAATATGCTGATTTGGCCAAGTTAAATAATTTTATTAATATTTTTTATATATAAATTGATAGTCATAAATCGATTTTTTTTTAATTGGAAAAACGAATTTGAATTCAGAATAGTCACTTACCAAAACATTCGATACCAATACAGTTTTACTAATAGATTTATGAGCTAACTTAGGAATGTTTGACAATCCACGCCTACCTTATGTAGGGGTATATTGCAATATCTAGAATAATGAAATTTCGGAACACACCAGGAAAGACAACTTTATTTTTAATGACGTAGAGTTCACATACAAATGTGTTGTACTTAAATTGATGTCAGCACAACGGATTTAAATTGTTAGAAAACTACCGTCTATATTTTCTGTTGAAAGATAACAGTTTTTTAATTAAAAAATCTTCATCGTTTCGTGTGATATTTGGTATCCTGTAACTGACTGTAAGTTAATGTGCACTACAACAGTAGTAAAAAAAATGACTCCGTAAGTACCTACTATTTTATTTTATAGTACGTTTCTTCAAGACATTTGTAAAATTATTTAAACAAAAGGCAGATAGGCCTTTTTCCTGATTCCTAATACATAATTCAATGTCGACAAAAACTATAGTTGTGGCCTTTTTATTATGAGTGCAGAATACATAATACATTCATCAAATTATATTTGAGCCCTATTAAATTCAAAAAATAGTTCACTTTTCTAGTGTGTCCGGTAATTTTAGTTACTTTGGATGCTCACGTATTTTGTACACGATGGAGGTTTGAACAATTTCATCACTGTAGATGCGTCAGTACCTAATGATCAATTTAGTAGTTGCTATATATTTGGTGATATGCACTGTCACTATCTATATGATGCTGACTGTAAAAAAATACGTTATCATAGAGCAGTAAGAGACCATATTTTATGATAAGATTGAGTTAATTGTTTTTTTCATGGTTTATCACACTGGCGGTCGTCAACTAGATTACAAAGTGAAAAGTATAGGCATGAAGACTAAAAAATTATATTTAGTTCGTCAGTGAGATTCCCAAAAAATATAGGACACGTATTTTTTTCCTTTTTTAATCAAAAAATGACAAAAATACAGCGCGTTGAAATTTCGTTCGACGTCACTTCTAGATTTCAACTAGTAAAGACGTCACAAACCCCGCACTCCTGAATTTTATACTTTGTTTGTGCGCTGTACCTTTGTGATTTTTTATTGATTTTTTTAATATTTTTTTGTCTATTTGCCTATCGTATACCTACAAAGCATATCACGGAAGCTATAAAATTTGTAAGAGAAAAGAGCTGCAAAACAATTTGAAGTGCCAAATCTACTTTGTTACAACATTATGTCTCATTGGACAAAAGCAATAAAAAATAAGAAAACTCAACGAAATTGGCGTGGGAAAATAAAGATTCAGTTGACGAGGAGGTAATGCTGTTTGATAAAGACATAAAACCCGGTTGTATTTACAGCTCTAGATAGAATATTTGGAAGTTTGAAACCTGGACTTGCGATTTTTGCACATCATTTGTTTTTCTTTGGAAGTATATTATACCAAAGTTTTAAGAGCCTCTTACAAGTTAAGTTTAACTTTTAAAAGTGTTTATAGTATTTCATATTTGGGATACCTATTCCATATATACCTTACCTTGCCTTAGTTCCTTATTCGTTATTTAGTTTTTTTTTTAAAAAAAACCTTAAACTAATCAATATAACCTTAAATTGTTACAAAAAAGGTTTTTATTTATTACATTTGAAAATTTACGGTTAAAAATGAAAATGGCATTCCATATTTGGTCACTTTCAGAATCTGACTTTTAATTTGGATGATTATATTTGGCTTCGCTCGTCCTAATTTCTGACATTCCCATAGATTTTCTTACAAAATGTACCCATACAATAACGAATACAATAAAAAAAGAAACAAACTAAATCGGTCGAACGTTCTTGAGATTAGTGTTATATTTTTTGTTAATACTTAGAATAAGTAGATGTTGCCTTGTGAGCACTTTTTTGTTTTCCTGAGGAATTATCTAAATAAAGGGACGCTAGGGAAACTACTTGACATTCTATGCAGACGTACAAACAAATTCATTACATGAAAAACAGGCAATTTAGTAGTTTTTTTATTTATTCTCTCTGGACTTGGATCCAAAAAAGTTGAACGTTTGCTGACGGTTTTTTTAATTAAACTCGAGAATACGCACTAAACCCTTTTATTGTTTGGTGAAATAATTGTAACTGTTATTAACAGCTTTTGTTGTGTTTTATTTAATTACTTCACGGTTCTTCCAGAATCTGTCCGGTATAATTTTCAGATTTACTACGTGACGTACTTTCAGTGTCCCGGCAATGGTAATGAGCTCGGAAAAGTATTAAGTCAATTACTTGATTTCTAGAATTCTTTGGTATATTTAGTATCTACTATATTTGCTCATGACTGTTATTTTGACTATTTTTAACTTTAAGACGCATTTTGGATTGTATAATATTAGCCCCATAAGGTATATCTTTGATTTCATTTGTAATTAAGAATGGCTTCATTTAATATTTTATTATTGTAGTCCTTCCAAATAATTTTTACACCCTTTAAGTATATTGGTCAGCTGGCCAATATCGCAAATGTGTGCACGTATTATTACAATAATGCAAAACATTACTGAGACTGACTTATAGACGACAACGTCTAAACCGCATGACTAACTGATATGAAAGGAGAATTTATAGGTCAGATACATAAAGTTACCAGCCTTCCGGAGCGGAAGGAGGTGTTGCATAAAATCTCCGGTTCTTTTCAGCTCTACCAATAAAAACTCTTAGCTACACTCTTGTAAGCAGGCAACCTGTAACGATATTTTCAAAAAAGGAAAAGTCATAGGTAAAAACTAGTAACTAGTATTTTTCGCAATAGTCAGAAATTGTCCTTCTTTTCCCGTTGTGTAACATTCAGATGAAAATCGAAGGACAAACACAATTTCAGGTATAAAACAAAACGGAGCAAAATGAAGATAATAATTTACTCATTCATCTGTAAAGCTTTCACGTTACATTGATTGTTTGCTATCTTAAATATAAATGTAATAAAAAAGTTTGGGCAAATCTGATAGAATTTAACATTGAATTAACTCGAATTGTAAATCCTGATATAATTATATATTATATTTTATAGCATTATATGATAACATACCAATAATATAACATTTTACATAAGCCTAACTAGCTTTTGTTTGATAGGCAGCGAAAGTAAGCTGCTTGCTAGATTTTATTTTTATTTTTATTGAACATAAAAATATCAGTATTATAAGTATGATAATGAATGGATTTATATAATGTAAAAATCCTACGGCATTAAGTCCCCTTTGACATAATAATTATATGCTGAAGTTGAAATAAAGAAAAAGGAAATGTTAGTATACGTTGGTTTGGTTTGACGTCATGAATGTTGAGTGCTTACCTATCGATGGTAGTGTATTAGATAGGAATAGTAAATGTCACGGTCCAATATCCTTAACCTACATGCAAATGACAGTGCTGATCCAGTCGATCTTTGACCAAAGGTGGGATAAAAAAAAACTTTTATTCTTTGTTTCCACTCATATCTATTGTAACTTGGTTGTTATGTAGAATTTACGTCAATAATAATGTTCTCCCGACGATTTTCAAACATGGTGGTCAAAGTCTAAGGCGATTGGACATTTCATATTTATGCATTTCATACAAATGCCTATACTGTGTGAAAATATAAACAAATGTGCTTGCTTTATTGCTTCACACTAAAAATCCGGTAGGACGGTTTTATCGACACGACCGGTAAGAGAGCGTATTTCCCTTTCCGGGTCCAACTGGTGACACCGGTCTCGCGAAATCCAAACACTTTTGTACTAATACAGAATTTTACTAGCCCGTGTTCAATTCGAGTCAACTGAGCACGCCTTTGTAATCAAGTAGCGCTGGAGGAGGTTTGACAAAATAGTGTGCAGTTGAACTGAACACTTTTTTGACTTGACTTGACTGTTTGAGTTTTCAAAAGCGTGTTAAATCAGCGATGGTATTAGTCTATAGCAGGAGATAGTAGTCAAATTGTAGTTATGGCATTTGACATTAAAAACAGACGTTATTTTAGAAAAATCAATTTGTGTATTGAAAATTGTACCATTTTAGTTAAAGTAATTAATAGAAACATATAGTAGGTAATAGGTACCTAATGAAAAGAAAGGTAGGAGAGGGCGGGGTTGTTAGTTTCAAATTTTATAGTCAAATTCATTGAAATTATAATATTTTTGCTCAGGATATTTTTTCTGTTGCAAGTTGACAAGGTACAACTCGCCCGACAGAGGGGCTGGTTGTTGCTAAGTTGAGGTAAGTTGTTCCGCTTTCAACTCCAATAATTAATAAGGTAATATAAATTATTTATAAAATAAATATGGCACATTTACTTAATATTGACACTGAATATGACATTGAATAAAGTAAAATACAAAATTTTAGTGTTTCTGGCACATTTTCAATAAACAGGCTTTAATTCAAACAAAAGTTTGACAAACGCTTGTTTAAAAAAACAAACAAAAAGAAAAATCAACAAATTTTAATATTTTGAACTAAAGTTTCTTTATTCAGTCTCATAGCATTCACTTTACTTAGATCAAAATCTAATTAAAGGTTTACGTAATAGTTTTATTTGAGCCTCAGAACTTAAAAAATATTAATATTATTCAGAGGATTCGTCGTCAGAATTACAATGCGGGCAAACATAGAAATGAACATCTTTAGATTTCAGATGGAATCATCTAATTTTATTTCATAAATTTGACAAAGGTTTATATGTCACAAAAATCTTAAAATATAGGTGGCGCTATTTGTTATATTTACTTCAATATAATAATGCAATGAATAACATCCATAAACCATATAAAGTATAAATAACCTAACCTAACCTTACAAAATAATCTAAAATTCATTTTTTTTACGATAAAAATAAATAAAGGTGTAAATTTAAGTTCAGACATGCCAATCAATTTTAAAAACCTATAATGTTTATTTGCACTGAAACTTTTTGTTAATATGTCCGCTGGTATATCTGAAGTTGATAAATACTTAATTTTAACTTTATTTAGATGATATACATTCTACAACAAAAGGATGGTTGGCTGGTGTCAATATATTTCGTACGATTACCTACTGTTAAACAATAGATTAGTTGCTAATTTAAATAGAACTCTGATTATCACTATATAAAAACAATGACAAATTTTCATGTAATACAGACAGTAATATATTCCTGAGATATATTGCCTCTTTACAAGATTCAGACAGGGCCATGTACTCCGCTTCAGTGTTAAGGTCACAGCTCATTAGAGCCACCCGGCACCCACTCCGCACCGCCTCGCCTCCTGCGGCTAGTATTCTTTATATGGACTTGTATGAGCCGCGAATGATTCACCTATTGCCAATTGTTAACAGACTACTCGAAAATTCGTGGACCAAGCGAAGTCCACTCGTTGACCACGCGGCGTTCACTCGTTGACCGCGCGGGGTCCACTGGTTGACCGCGTGACGTTTATTGGTGATAACGCGGCGTCAACCCGTGGACCACCTGTCGACATCGAGTGGACGCCGTGCGACGAGGCGGTGCGGGGTGGGTGCCAGGTGGCTCTAATAAACTGTGACCTTTAGACAGTGCTACAGACTTTGGTTTTTTAGATTTACGAGTATATGAAAACACCAACCTTAACCGAAACCATAATAAAACATAATAGATTACGCCTTAATAATCCATCATTACATAATTTTCTCATTCGATAAAGATGCCAGTTCATAGGTATAAAATACTATTCTTTACTAAAAAGAGCTAAATTCAAAGAGTTGTCAACATTACAACTTGCTCAAAGTAAAAATGTATGAAATTGCTTTTCTTGTCAACACGCAGTCGTTTGTTGACAAGAAAAGTAATTCTATGGACTCATTCTTTGTTGATTCATATCTAAAATAATATTGTATATAAACTTGTTAATTTTATTTTGCTTTGTACGAAACATCGAGAGTTACTTGATAAACACTTTAACTTGTTTAACAAGATAATAGAAACTTGTTACTAAAAGCTGTTTTATATAAGTTTAGCAATAGTTTTCGTACATTTTGACAAAAATCACTTTATATTTTAGTTAGTCAATTTGGTTTACTCAAATAAAGTTATTTTTAGCTTTAAATCGCTACTTGTTAAGCGTTGATTAAAATATTTACTATATATTTATTAAGTAATTTAATTTTTTCTATAATAAAACTCTGATACTCCGTTTCAATATTGTGGGATTTAATTTTTAAAATCCTTCTTAAAGCTCATTTTGTAACTAAAGTTTTTTAAAATAAGGAATGCAGTGAGTCATGATAGTATCACTATACTACCGTTTAAAAATAAATTATATTTTAAATAAGTTTATAAAAATACACTTATCGGTCTAAGTCAAAGGATTTGATTGGTAACGTAGCGTGGTTGGGCCAATAAAGACTCACTGCATTCTTAAGGGAAATAACCTGCTTGGGCCTTAAGGGAACATAATAATATATTCAATATGGTTATATTAAACATAATATGTTCCCTAAAGGCCCAAGCAGGTCACAAACATAATACGAGTAACTTTATCATTTCTAATAAAGGATTCAGCTAATAAGGTTTTATTTTTCTGCGTTAATTTCATAATAGCATGGGATTTATGGTATGAAATTAAGGGGATAATGAGGGTGGCCCTTTTTCTGTATTTACATATTTAAGAAATTTAGTAAATAAAAAAAATATATTAAACTGACTTAGGCAGCACATTCTCTCAGTCATTTCACGGTATTGTCGTATTACAATTTATACATTATACTCAGTTCGAACTCAGTCAGAAGATGATCTATGAGCTGATAGATGCCGCTACCTATTATTCAGCTGTCCTTTAGTCGCCTATTACGACATCTTAATCAACATTATCATAATAATTATTATTAATATTACAAACACTTTGATAATACTTGGTTTGTTACCAAAAACATTTTATTTATCTAGTTATGCCTTGTCCTGGATATCAATTAACTCTGTTACAAAACAAAACAAAGTGTAATTTAGTAAAGAAATAATAAATTGTATCAAAACTCACGAAATTTTTGATTCTCCAAATTCTTCATTTCTCCAAAGTGAAGTACTAAGTTCCCAAGTGTGAACTTCATTTTCATAATCAAGTAATTGAGTAAAATGGTTGTGACAGACGAATGAACTGACGGACAGGTAATAATATCTAAACAGAAGTAGGTAATTAGGGAAATTCTCGCGGCTGTTAATGTTCCTCCATTTCAAAGAGATGATTGGCGATCGCGGTCTCTATTGTTCGGGTTAAAGTTGTTATAAAATATGCTGAGTGTCATGCAAACATTAACCACAAATGCGGTACAAACAGTGAACTATTAGTTGTTGTTTTAAAGTATAATCATCATCATCATCATCATCAACAGCCCGTTTACGTCCACTGCTGAACATGGGCCTCCTCTTAACAGACCTTGGCAAGCCAGGATCGTTGAGGGATATTGCCATAATCACCACGCTTGGCAGACGGATTGGTGATCGCAGTAAGATGTAATAGATATCTTGGATAATAGATGCTGCTGCCCATCCATCAGCCATATATCCCTTAGTCGCCTTTTACGACACCCATGGGAGGACATGGGGTTGTCTATTCTACGCCGGAAACCACACGGCATACAATAAAGTATAATGTTTAAAGCATATTGATATTGTAGTATATATGTGATACATAGGTATTCTTATAGAGTTCTAATATTTTATGTTATACTTTTCTTGATACATTCTACTTAACAAGATCATGGACACCAAATAAAAAAGATTTTCTTCAGTATTAGTTGATATATTTAAAATACTTTTGACACGTCTTTTTTCATCGTCCTTCCGCCATCTTAATTCCATTACTTATACTTTTCACTGAGACTTTTCCTTTCATACCTGTTGCATTATATTACCTATCTTTTTAATTTTTAAGGCACACATTAATTCTTTTCACTCACTCGTGCTTGACAACTAATTAATTAACCTATCATATTATACCTACATAATTACATAGGTAGGACCCGGTAAAATGACGGATGAGTGAAATGGATTTCACTCATCCTTTACCCGTGCCGAAATTGCCCTTAACATAATATGTAAGTGGGAATACTTACATATTATGTTAAGGGCAATTTTTTCAATCGTCAGGTAAAACTTATCAGAGGAATAATAATAATTTATTTATTTCACCTGACACAAACCAAAAATACATAAGATACATTTCCAATTTTTAAAATACCAATCTGAAAATCTATCTGAGGACCAGCACCTCAGATACATTTTAAGATTGTGTCTGAGATAGGTTATTTTATTAACCTATCATATAGATCACCAGATCCTTAACCCACGGCATTAGTGGCACATAGAAGGTATGCCTGTGGTCATGTTTCTATTTACGGCAGGAAATAGTACGAACTTAAGCAATATAATAAAGAATCTTATAGCAATATAAGAAGAAATTTTTGAAATCTTAATTACCTAAATGGACAATTTTTATTGTTCCGTGCCTCGAAAGGAAAAAACGGAAAAATACATCCACAAAATTTCTACACTCGCAAGGGAATCAAAACCTACAGGGTCTCATGAACATCTTGAAATTTAGTACGAAGCAACGTCTTAGCACAGATAAAGTAAAAATTGCGAAAACCATTACTTTTTAGTTACATCTTATAATAAAACACGGCATCTTATTATAAGGTTTGTACGGAACCCTCAGTACGCGAGTCCGAGTCGAACTTGGCGGGTTTTTTTTAAATCATACTTTTCTTCCAATTACTAACTATGAAAACTGTATTTTTTTTTTATAATGTGTATTTCCATATATTATAATCATCCCTCGATTGGGGTTTGCCGATTGCAAAGTTGTACGTTGTAGCACACTAAGAAACGCTGCTGCTTATTTTTTGGTATACGCTTGTTATAGATGATTTTATAACAATCGGGACCAACGGCTATTGATATAATTTTTCAGCTTGATACTTCCACGCGTTCCTGAGAAAAAGGTCTTGACAGACAGACAGTGGACGGACGGACAACAAAGTGATCCTATGAAGGTTCCGTTTTTTCCTTTCGAGCTACATAACCCCAAAAAGAACATAAACCAGAGTCAATAATCGAATATTTTGGTATACGCTTGCGTTTTATTGTTTCCTAATAATAAAAGGTTCGTTTTCTAATAATGGAAACCGTTTCAATTATTCCATTTAATTTCTAAAATATTTTACGAAACGCCATTTTTAGTTTCATATACAAGTAGGTATATAAATACATTTACATTACTTACACCGCCACGTTGTTGCAGTTTTAATTTTCATTGCATTTTCTGTGGAAATTAATAAACCATCAATACATAATTTTGTGTCAGTTCCTTAATAAATCTATGTAAATGCAATCATGCTTGCGAGAGGAATCTGTATTTAATTTGCACTCGTAACATTTCAAAGTTCACTTACAAAACTGAATAACGCGCTATTTTTTAATGAAATTCCATTAATATTTCATGCTAATATATGTACGAAAAGGTAAAATATTTAAATTCCACGTCTCTACTATCGAAGGCTTTTAAAATAAAAATAGATTATAAAAATCAAAGTTATAATTTTAATAACGTTGAAAATTCCATTCATATTACTTTAGTTTTTTACTGTATCATATTAATATACTATCCATATAATTAATTCAAGGGTTTCTTATTCCAGCTATGAAGGGTGATTTCATTGTTTGTTAACCAGAGCGCTATATTTCAGATTAACGGTTAATAAAATCTGACTAAACTTATACTCGTATTACTTCAATGGCACCCTGTCCTAAAGCCCATAAACGAGCCCTTAGGAGTGTGACATTAGATATAGGGTGACCACTTGCAATTTTGATACGGTTTTAATTTCCTCTTCTAATAACAATAATTCGATAACAGAAATAAATGTCACAGGACTGACGGACAGACTATGTAGTCTGTGGATTTGTAACATTTGCTATTGTCTGCTGCTGTTAGTTACCTAGTTGGATATTTCAACTAGTACTATCTGTTAGTTACAGTTTTTTTTATTAAATTGTTATTATGACAAGTACAAGTTTATGTAAATACCTACGTGCTGAATAAAATTTATTTATTATTTTATCATTCAGCATTTCTTCAGCGAAAGCCTTGAGCCGTGGACCTGATTGCTTAATTTGTATTATTTAAATCATGGCATTAATTTTATACACGGGCATATTTTGTAAGCTTAATGGTGGCGCCTGGCCACTATTTTTAAGGGTAACTACTAAAATTAAACAATAGCAATTAAATCCAACAACAAAAGAGGGAGAATAGCCGACCGACGCGCTGCGAGCAAATTCAAATGCTTTGGCGGGCCACCTTTAGAACTTTAGGTCCTGGGTTTGGCCGGCCTTGAATTAAATCATCTTATAAGCCTAGAACCCAGGTCATCTGTATGCCTTGTGAGGTATCTCAAGTGTCTTGGCCAAATGTCGATTCAAAAATAATTACACAAAAAAAACGTACGAACGTTTCTTGAAAACTTAACAATCAATTTTTGATTACAGAATACATAATTTATGACCAATAACAATATAAGAACATGTATTAAGTTTTAAAGGAATAATAATATAAAGCTCTATACTATTCTGTTATTCTTCTTTCACTGCTATTAGAGTTGAATTTTGCAAATCTTTCATTTTACAAATTTTAATATATTTATCAAATTTTGGTGTGTCAATTAATTAGTACTGTCCTTTGTATTTATTTTGAGTATAATATATTATAATAATTTAAATAAAACGGACAAGTAAAAACAAAAGTTCAATAGAAAAATAAAATGAAATAAGCAAATTTATTAAAATAGTTTCAGATTATTTTGATTCTCCTTCAGTGATAACTGAGTTCATCTGCAAAGAAAATTACGAAAGCTACATTCCAAACAAACATTTTCTTGAATAATTAAAATTGTTAATTATAAAAATTATTATTATAAAATTTATATTTTAAGCTTTTTTTACAAGCTTGTACATAAATATTATATTATGCCTGTGTTTATTTTACTATGCAATTAAAACCTTCCGACTAAAATTCTCTTTACGACATAGCAACAGATCTGTGGCTTAACTTTCAAGAGTTATGGTTACAGAGAGAACGACAGAGGCTTTATGTAACTTTTTACTGTAGACACATAAAATACGCTCTAAAAATTATTTTACATTTTTTAATTGTAAAAACAAATTCTGACCCTTTTCTTCTTCTTTTTTTATTATTCCTTAAACACCTTTATTTCTACTTACATCAGGTAGTGTAAGTAGCAAAGGCAGCTAGTGTCAGTACAGTAACTGTAGCATTAGCCATCCTTATGCTACCAGTCCGTTTTTATTTATTTTCATTTAAGTACTCAATTTAAAATCGATATTAAATATGACAGTCCGGATACGTGTTCCGAACGTTAAACGCATTTAAACATGGCTAGGTTAGTCTCACAATCACTAATATCCGCCGGGCTAATGGGAGTCCAGCGGTTAATCACACAGGTACTAGATGAAAATTACAGTATTACGAGAATTCGCATGTTAATGTGCTGAATACAGGCAAGATATTTCGGATTGTTTTGTAGATAGAATGTGGTGCACTTGTTGTCCGTACATCGTTAGTTACCCATGTGAAAAGTGAAAATTTATGAGGACGTTATCATATGAATCGATTGATCGTCAAACTATATCGCAGCTTGATAAGTGGTGCCTATCTTGACTGACGGATACATTTTGAGAAAACGTCGATTAACTTATCAATAGATCGCAAAACAACGGAATTTATCGACGATGATCGGCTATATTCGATCAATGTCGACCAGTCCATTCTACAACAGATCGATGATCGACGACTGCTCGATGACTGAACTGATCTGGTTATATCCTTGATAGCAGTTTTGTTCGCGTGAAGTACGTTTATTTATCACATGGGAGTCATTCATCTTTGCGGAATATAAATGTGCTATTTAGACTGTCATCTATTTCGGTGTTTAGTTTGAGCCCTACTTTTAAGCCATTCTGATGTAATTGAGTAATACATATCCATCCTGGCATCCATACAACAAATTACCTCACATTACCCATAGATGTTACCTCACATTACCCACTTAGTATGTAGCATTCAATTAATAATAGATACTTGCACGCCTCATCACAAATACATCAGCCTACGTGTTAAGGAGTTACAACTTTGTACACATTTCGATTTTCATCCTCTCCCTAGAGGGAACTATGCAAAAATACTGCGGTCATCAACCCGCCTGGCAAGCGTGGTGTGGCTATGGCAAATACCCTCCCCCGGGAGGAGGCCCATGTTCAGCTGTGAACGTTATACGGGATGATGATGATGACGATGATAAGTTTACATATGGATGAACTAAAATTTTAACTTTTTTTTAACAAACGAGTTACATGATTGCAGGAAAATTATGATATTAGAATCACCCAATATTTAAAGTAATATGTAATAATATTTGAATTTTCTTATTCGCGATAAAGACATCCAATGACTTCGTCTAAGTGTGATAAGACATTACTATGAAAATACCTGGAGATTTTGAACAAACGCTTTTGTTTGTAGCTAAAAGTATACAAAACCTAAATATCTGTCGGTTGTAAAACCACATCTGCTAGAAACACCGGTAATAATTTCACTAGTTTGTAGCTGTACACACACAGATGCTGTACACTTTAAACACTTTGTTTATATCGATGTACGTTTTATGTTTATTATGAATATTAACTCAACCCATTAATATAGGAATTAAATTATACTTCTTAGGTATAAACAACTGGGATTATGAAAAAATCTATACTAGTCTATAATCTATAATAATATTATAAAGAGGAAAAGTTTGTATTTTTATATGTTTGTTTCGAATACACTCAAAAACCACTGAACGGATTTCGATAATTCTTTCACCATTAGAATGCTACATTATCCCTGAGTCACATAGGCTTTAAAAGTCCACTCGTGTGAAGCCGGAGCGGGTCGTTAGTGTTAAATAAAAAAGTAAAAAGAACGAACTTTGTGCAATATTTTTCTATACATGAATTCTTTTAGATAATAGAGTCGTGTAATAATAAGCTTATAATAAAGTATGAAGAATATTGAAGTACAGTTTGTTAGTTTATTAGGTTGAAGGGGGTAATCTCGGGTTCTACTCTATTGTTCAAATTCAAATTCAAAATTCATTTATTTCGTAAAAATGGTTACATTTGTTTGGAATCATCATATTTTTCCCTACCGTGCAGTGTGTGACGTGGCGACTACTGAGAATCACTGCCAAAAAACTCAGTAGAACCCTCTTTTAAAAAATAATATTCTATATCACAATATTTATTAACCTAATTACAATATACTTTATTTTACATTGAGCGCGAGCGATCTAATCCCAAGCATTTTTGTCACAAAGATAATCAGAAATTTTATAATAAGCCCTGCTGCACAATTTGGCTTTAATAGTCATTTAAACTTATTTATAGACAATTCTCTTATACTATTGGGAAGTTTGTTGTAGAACCGTATACATTGCCCCATAAAAGAGTTACTTTGCGGAGACGGCTAGCATGAGTACTATTATTCTTAGAAGCATTTGGTAATAAGCGACGGATTACGATAAAGGCACATACGACAATATTTTTGCCGTAGTATGACACATCCGACCTTATGCTTCTGAGCTCTAGTTATCTATTATGAGTTCCGTTGGAAGTAATAAAAAAGTATGAAGAAAAATATGTTAAGTATGTTTAGTATGAAGAAAAATCAGCAGTACCTAGGCCATTCAGTATGGACCCAATTACGTGCTAACCATCGTAATTTCTTTAGCCATTGTTAAACCTAATAAGTGTGTGTATTTTGATTGTAAACATTAGTGATATGAGGAGAATCCAACTTTTTTTACATGTTACAGCGATTACCCAACTTAAGATGATCATTTTTGCAACTAATCAATTAATAAAAAAAAACAGTTGTTTTTAATACTGCAAAATAAATAAAATCTATTTAGCTACCGAACAGTAAAAATACGGAGACAAATATAAATAAGTAAAATTTTATCCTCCCACAAACCAATTCAATAAAGAAGGATATTAATTTTAATTTTAAGTAAAGTAAACTCTTAAAACAATGTCGTTTGTTTCTGTCTCAGATGCTGTAATAGTTTCTTGTTAATTAATTCCTCTCTAGGCATTAAATGCACGTGTAATTTAAGTAACAATTTTATTCTTTAACATATTAATACATTTTTATGTATATTCAGGATCGATAACATGAAAATACTGCGTTTTAATTGTCAATTAATTAATTTTTTTTTCATTCAACTAATTAAAAATAAAACTAACTTATATACTACTATTCTAAATCTATTCTACTTGGCAAGGTTCCCAGAATGCTGGCAGCATTACCACGTTGAATGGCAACGCTTACCTGCTGTGCAAAGTAGAAACCAGCACTCGGAGAACGTGCCGCACTTAAGAGGGCCGCTGCGAGGTATTTATAAATTAATTTGGCTCCCGGTCCCCACGGCCCCAATGTTTCGACACCAAAAGGCACAAATACATAACCACTATCAAGGGTACTATATTTGCGCCTCTTGAGATTCTCCGCGGATTCAGCCGCCATGCCAGCCCTACCCTGAGTCCCGGAAAGATAAGACGGCGCGAGGGTGTCGACGCACGTAGCGTCCCTTATATTATTCATTATTACTTTCTTGTGCAATAGACAATCCATATGAGTTGTGCCCTTTTAGAAATTGCATATTCAATTTTTTTAAGCATAGTCTTATTTACATAGGCTACTGTATTAATATGAACAAATATTATACGTCATTTTCGTTTCGGCCGCTTTGGAAACTGAGTTTCGCAACGAGTAGCGATAGAGGAATAAATGCTGGTAAGCAATTCTTAAGTTTTGAAGGGCCAGACATCAATGTTCAAAAAAACCATCGTCAAGGTGTATTATATAATAAATTTTCATCATGAGTCACCTTCAGTTTTTAACAAAAATAATAAACAAGCGTGCGATATTAGTAAAATATCGCACACTGATGATTACTACAATGTATTTTTACGATATATCGGCTAATAATTACCTTTCGTATTATTTTGAATTATAAAATTAATTGACTAATGAATTGAAATGAACAGTCAAATTAACTCTAGAAGTTGTAAACAAAGCTCTAAAACACAAATAGCGCGCTTCTAAATGGCTAATATTACAAATATTAATCGTTTGAAGCGCGAATGTCCAACATTTCCGATGTTACAAGTAATGATCTCAGCTCTCAGTTCAATATCATGCAAATTGCTACCAAAATTACCAACGACTGACGTCAGACGGGATTTCAAAAGCAATTAAAAGCTGTTGAAATTTTACAGTTAAAGCCACTGAGAATTAATTCGTGTTAATTTTTTGCATAAAGGGCAACAATCCATTTCCCCTGTTACAAATACTCGTTAAAATTTGTAATAAAGACATTTATTGTATACAAGTTAAGGAAATGGGTTTGTGCCCTTGGAGACTAAATTGTTGAATTTTTTTTTCTGATATCAAGTAGGTATACCTAAATGTAATAATCTTTATTATTGATTATAATATTATTTTACTAATTATTTTTGGTCATGAAACAGGGAATACGTCTTTAGATCAGACATTTCCTGAATATCTACTGAATAATTCAAACAGTGTAACAATTACATTATTATTCCTTATCCTTTTTTTTCATATCAGTGATAAAGAGTTCATCTATGTATCATACCTATAAACATAGATTAACGATAACAACTCAAGCTTTTAAGACTTCATGAATATATAAACTATGCCTATACATAGTAATATAGATATCAAGTGAATACTTGAAAAGTGTTTTTCGTTATCACGCTTTGTTCAGCTGATGGTATATAATGATTTATGAGAGGCATTTATCATGATTATCTTCAATAAATAGCTTGACTTTGATATTATACTTAATGACATTGTCAAAGTAATTGTATTAATAATCGCTTTGATAGTAATTACCATTACATGGATTCACTGCGTAACGCTTAACGTTACGTAATGTTGGCATATTGTTCCATTAGTTCGGTGTCGTCAATTTGTAAACCTAAAAATTAGGTACTGGCAAAAATGAGCACTAAAATTATTTGAATATCTACTTTAATTTTTTGATACAGTGCCTCGCCCTCGTTGACACGATTCGCCTTTTACTGTGAAACCCGGCATTACGCAGGCTGACTCCGACTCTAAAAATTACTGAATCTACCACAACACCGGAAGGTACAACCAATATAATTATAGACGATACGCTGGCGTAGTGTCTATTCAAACACATTAATTAGTACAGTTCCAAATAGATACAAACCGTGGAATGTTAATGAAATTCGAATCCTTTGATTTGATTTTAGGATCGGATGCCTTTGAAACGATGATACCCCTTAAAATCAAAGCAATTGAAATATCACCCATTGAACAATCACACTAAAATAATGGTGGAATGGTGGAAAATTAATCTAAAATAAGCATTTCGTTTGTATGGCGTGCAAATTGTTCCTTTGGATTTCATTTCCTAAACAGACTTTATTTTATACGTATCATATTATATCAAGACGGCTTTTCATCCGAAGGGCTCGACGTGTATCACACTCACATTTCATTGAGTATTTATGGTGGTAATAAATTCATGCCTTATACATATGAAATATGGAAATAATTGCATTTATAGGTAAATAATAATATTTGAATTCATCATTTTCTGGCGGTAGAGTAATTTTTAACAGTTGATGCGATCAGTGACTTTTCTTTTTTTGATATAATAAATAAATTACAAAGTTATGGCAGCATACAATTGAGAAAATCAAATAAAAATATTATTTATTTAAACACACATAAAACTATCATTACAGGTACTTAATACCTAATTCAATAGCCTATATACTTATAAATTAAAACAAAAATGGTAGCTCTAAGTAACTTAATTGCACAATAAGCGGCCCGTGTGAATTCGCTCAGCGTGCACGAAAAGAGATCAATTCTGTGAGCCAACGTGTTGAGCGCCCGCGGCGCACGCGTGAGCGCCCATAAGAACACATTCATATTTATTTTGATGTGATGCATTATGTGATTTCCTGTAACTGGAAAAGCACTAGGTTTGTTTAACCCGCCACTTGTGACGTGAATTTGAGTTACATCTTTGGTGACGCCGGTCCTACGCACCGGGTTTTTCAACCTAAGATTTTCTTAATAAGCAATACTCCATGCTACTTTAACTCGGCCAAATATTAAAAAGACATATTTTTTTATCAATAAAACAAAGATGTATCATAAAAAAATTACGTTTATTAATCTTTACTGTATTACACTTATAACACTGAAAATAATCGTTTTTTTTTCCAGACACATTAAAATATAGAAATTGTAACAAAAAAAAATATTTTTTATGTCTAAATCAGCCTTTGGCAGTCTTATGACAATAGGAACTATAAAATTAAAACAAAGAACAAACTTCTTGCAACAAAAAAATACAAAAAAAGTCCCCTCAAAAATTGATCTGTTTCAAGAGCCAAGCACTACATGCTCTAAACATAAATATTTCCTGCAATGGTACCTAGCAAGTATACCTTGTTTTTTGGGTTTTTTGCATGTTTTCTGCATCTAGTATAAGAGCTTCGAGACGACGAGTTTCACGTTCGTAAGACATGCTAAAACAAAGTTATATATTAGAAAATAAATTCCTAAAATACTAAGTATTTTAGTGAAAAATTGATAGAATTATGCAAAAAGTTTACTGATTACAGAATAATAATAATCACAATAATTATACTATCAAAATAAATACATAAACTTAGCAAAAAGTCACAATTAAAAAAATTAAGATATGACTATTTGACTTACGTAGTCTGTAACCCCGGTCTCACGCAACGGGTTGGCACCTAAACCCCAATACGTCGTCTCGCGTCGCCGGCGCAGGGTGGAATAACGGTAGGGTACGCGCAATGAGAAAAGTACACGAAATTACTACTCGATTCTATAGCGGATAAAAAAGTTAAACGACTTTTTTGAACTACCCGGTCTTACAGACATACACGTCACAAATGGCGGGTTCATAATTAAAATCTTTAGCTTATAAGGTGCATCCTTTATTGGAAAACATATATATTTAAATAAATAAGATTATTTTGCACCGAACTATCGTCGAACATTTTGCATTTTGCTGTGTAGGTCTTAGTGAATTATAATCACAAATTATAATAAAACTACTAAAGATAAAACATACAATTTTAGCATAAAGCATTAAGTATTCCTCTCTGCATTAATAACACTACCTAACTTAGTCTAGAGGACTAAATGATAAATAAACAGATGGGATTCATTAATAGATTTTAAGATTAACTGTTCCCCACAGTTAATCTTAAAATCTATTAATGAATCTCATTATAATTAACAAACATGAATAAAATACAAACTAAAAGTTAAATTAAGATTAACTGTTAGTTACGTAGTGTTGTTAATGCAGAGATGTCCTATTTCATCTTAATTGGTTATGTTTTTCGTTTTTATGACTAAACTAGGGCACACTTAGAATAAGAACAACTATCTGAGGTAATGACAAATTATAGTCTCGGCTATAAATCGAAACACCAGTTAGTGCAGCGTATCTAACAAGTACTTATATTGTTTGAGCTTCTTCTTATAATATTAAAGTATTTTAATGCAAATTTATTTCTTGCTTTATTTATTAAGTGATTACAAAAGTAAAGTTAATAATTAAACATGTAATTGCAAATTATAAATACTGGTTCATATAAAAGCAAAATAACTACCTACTAAAACATGATACAGAACACGAAGTACATAAATAACAATGAAAATAATATTCAGGGAGTAAAAGCCATGTCTTTTATGTGGGTTTTAATGTTCTGTGAAGCATTAAAAATATTTAAAGGTTTTGTATGTTACCTTGCTCCGTATTTTCTTTTGAAGTGGCTTTAAATCTAGAATATAGTAATTATAAATAAAAGCTAATTATACTAAATTATTCACAGACTCTCTTTATAAATTGAGGTCGTAGCTTAGGTGGGTAAACAGATTACAAAAACGTGCTGAAAATGTTAAAATAACAAAACTGATCTTTTGTAGCTTCAAAAATGTAATCTTTAATATAAAATAACAAGAATTCTAAATATGTGTGGCATTAGGGTCAGGTTTAGTTTTACAGACCAGTAACATTTTTAATTTAGAAGACTAGTCAATAAAGCTCTCTATATCAGCTAGCCTGTTTAACTCCTTCTGAAGTGGTAGATTTTAAGATATTTTCCAATTGCGCCTGACCGGGTTATTTCAACATTTTTACTTTCTAAATATCACACAATTATAATGTCATCACAGCTAGCGAGAATATTACAACTATATAACTAAACACTTATATTTCACTGTTAACAATAAGTTGGCTTTTAATAAGTAAAGACCAATAAAAAAATGGTAATGAAACGTAATTCCAATTTGGTTTTGAACAGTGTGGTTCTGTATTTTTCATTATTTTTTTAAGAGTGCTTATTAAACAGACTTCTTTTTAATAGCCATAATCGCCTCTTAAAATCTACATTTCTTTCTAAATTACTAAGTCAGCCACAATTAACTATCTTAGCGTCTGAATTATACTATCTTAGCCACTAGTTATCTTCTATGTAAGCCACTCTAAATACAACTCAGCATGATGGTTATTTTTAGCATCTTAATTTTTAACATGCATTCAAGCAGTAAACTTCTAAAACAAATATATGATATCAAAAATGATTTTTTGTAGCTTCTAAATTTTCGACTCAGTACGTTTAAAATGTAACTCATCCCACTTTCATTGATCGTCAAAATTTTGCTAAAATTGTCATCAAATAATAAATTATGACTATACTGCACGTTATTTTTGAAAAATCTATGTGTGTATTGAAATACCATCATTTTAGTTTTAGTTATAAATAGAAACATATAGTAGGCACTTAATCAAAAGAAAGGTACTTTATTTTCACTTTTAGATGTCATAACTAATTAAAGCTCTTCGAAAGCTTAATTACAAATGGAAACTGAAACGGTTTACTAACTGTCGATTGTTCTATAAACCGTTGGTCAACATAGTCTTCATACCATTAACTTTTCATCCAAAGGACTTTTCATCTACGAACGTTTCGCCAGTATAACCGTTTCAGTTTGGAATGAATCGAATGACGCTCTCTGATTGGTGGAAATGGCCGGTCACTGTCGTCCCGCGCACTCGCGCCAAATATGTATTGCAGTTGCTGTTTACACGATTAATAATATGAAGCATTATTTTATGCCCGATCCAGACTCTACACGAGGCTACACGAGGGAACGCGAGTACGAGAGTGAGGAGCGTGCGCTCGTGTCCTCTCGTCTTCCCTCGCCTCGCCCCGCTGTTGCTTCGTTTTGTGTCGGTTGTTCGGTCAAAGGACGCGGGTCGAACGAGGGAATCCTCCACACTCTCGCGCTCACTCACTTTGTTGTAACTGCTGCAGAGTAAGAACGCGCGCGTTTTTTTATAATGACGGAGTGGAGTAACGATTTGTGTTACACTTTTATGGCACTTTATCAAATGGAACCAATCATTTGGAATCCAAAAAATCCATATCACAAAGTGAACAACGCGTGGATAAGCAAAGAATTAAATATATATACAGGAGTTAAAAACTAAAAAAATATCACTAAGAGAAACGTTTAGAGGGCACCTGAGAAAAATAAGGCTTCTATTTAATCCGGTGCCGGTATAAATGATATTTATAAACCCATATGACGTCATCCACCATCTTCTCCGTTTTGACTTTCTTTTTTTATTTAGGCGATACAGACGCAAGACATTATAATATTGGTAGGGATATAAAGAAGCTAATGCAGTCACTTCAATCACATCCATCTTTAAGTAGACGTAGCGGGCAAGTCAATAAATCGAGAGTGTGGATTGCTAGCACTCGTGCAGCCTCGTTATGCCAAGACTCGTGCCGAGAGCCTCTAGGAGGCTCCTCGCGAGAGTCTGGATCGGCCATTCCATGTTAAGTTATAATAAATGATGTTGTCTATGGAAGCTTGAATTTTGAGGATGTTGAAGCTGTTCAACATAAAATGGTGATGAGATATAATAATAATAATAATAATAACGGCGTCAGGATGTGACGACCCCATCGCCCACTGGTTTATCCAGTGCAATCAGTCAACGCAGGGCAGCTTGTGGCGAGCTGTTGGTGAGTGGCGACACCACGGACCCTATCCCCTGCCTCTGAGCTTGCCTTAACTGGCCGGCCAGAGTGGAGTTGCAAGAGCGGAACCTATGCTCCAGGTTGGAAGTGTAAAATGTCATAACGCCGGGGGCACTTGACTGTATAAGGATCTTACGCCCCGCAGTCTCACCTCTCGACAACCTTAGCTGTTTACATAGTGTTGCCCCCTGGCCGCCATGTTGTAGCTTTTGATAGGGGGCCCACCGAAGCTAACTCGTAGGTTAGCGTCAGACAGCGAGTCACCGTCTGCCAATATAAAATATGTGAGAGTTTTCGAGGCAGATGTCCGATCTAACTCCATAGCCCAGTATCCCGGTCCATTTAACATCCCATCCAAGTTTCATCCTTTCCGGCAATAGTTTCGTATCTGTGGAGGACTGTCCACTGGTACATCTCAATGGTATATCAATGGATAGACCTTCCTAGATGCAGCCATCTCACTTTGATATTAAAAGGTACCAAAGGCCTCTTCAATGTCGGCTTCGGCCCCATGAATGCCTTTCAAATGACCGGGTCCCCAAGGGCCCGTGGCAGTAAAATGTACCAACATAATAATAATAATATCTAGGGACAATGTATATAAACTCCGTCGCTGAGCTAGTAAGTTAGGTGGCAATGTATAAATAAGCAGGACAATGTTGATCTTTACTAGACGCTTTCTATACAATATTTAATTTTAATTGGCGTTTTAATAAATGCGAATTAGTTTATTAGAGGCTATCTCATTTTCCCGTTGCTTAGTTATAAAATGAGAAGTTTGATCATGTGGCCAATAAAGAAATGTGTGGCTGGATTTAGGTTCGGCGCAAATGGGCCACCGACTACAGCCACCGGTGTCTGTCGCGCGCTATCGCCACATTTCTAAAAGTGTCAGAAGCGAGTGACAGCCGCCGGTGTCTGGAAGCCGCCACATTTTATAACCCGCTCCCGATGCGCAGTCTAACTATGGACTCCGACACGGAAAGTTTGCTCGTGTTATTGTTAACATAAATGGTGACGCGTGCGATACGTAGAACGTTTAACGGTTAACTGCGCGGGGAGTGGAGCAGTGCGACAGTGGCGGGTGTCGGCGTTTTATGTGGCCCGTAACGACCACTAGTGGCGCGTCGCGGACACTGCTGTAGCGAGTGGCCGCCACCGGCTCACGTGTGCGGGCGCGTCTATACAAAATATATGAAAAAGTATGTTAAGTGGCTGTCGCTAGCCACCGGTGGCTGTGGTCGGTGGCCCATTTGCGCCGAGCCTTATAATTTCCCTTTATTTATTTAGCTTCTTCAACTAATATATTTTAGTTAGAGGACTATTTTATTATTTTATAAACTTATGCCATAGATAAATATCTTAAAGGATTACCTGAATTTGCAAGATTTAAGAAGGACTTGTTACTTAGAATCCTGATGCTTTTTTACTGATTTTATGTATTTTAATGTGTATCTTTACTATATCATACTAAGCCATAGCTTAATAATATTATCTCAAAGCATTATCTAAATCGGTTACCCGAGCTTGGAAGATTTTGTTGATTCTTTTACCAATAGAAACCTTTTTTTGGAGTGACGCATGACGTAGCCTATATTTCAAGACGAGGTTCGCACGGGAACAGTATATACGCGGGTGAAACTACGCGGGACAGCTAGTATATAATACGTAGTAGCCAAAATAATAGTAAAGTATAACTACTCGTAGTCAATATAGTCGGACTGTTCTCATAAAGAGTACTCATTTCAATACCGAGATTCAATAGTTTGATTAAAGCAATGTACCTTTGCTTTAATCAAACTATTCAATTCCAATAGTTACTTTGAACGAAGTAACGTTCAAAGTAACTATTTAAATTCAATAGTTTAACCAAACTTGTAAAGAGTTTATTTAAGTCAGTATTAGTAGACCACAAGTATATTATAATAATATAACATTTTAACACCCTCATTATATCTATTAAAAAACAGTAAATATTGATATACCTAATGCTTAATAAGAACTATACCCAAATTATTCATACAAGTAGACCTGGCCTTTGCATACATCTAGAACACTATTGAAGAAATGCGGTTTTGACATTAATGTATATTTAAAGCGATAAATCAATTACCATAATCAACTTAGCTTTTATTTTCACGTCTTTAAGCTGTTGGTGTAACAGTCTCCGTTTAGATGCAACTTGTCATACATTCTAAGATTAGATTTATCTCTGCCACAAAAGGCATGTTTTTGGATGGACTTTATGTAGATACCCAAACGGCTTTTGCTACTTCACCGGACATAAAGGCGAGTAAACTTCCAGCCTTAATAAGACACAAAAGCCCATTCGCCCTTCGGCACACTGGAAATATAACTAAAACTTACTGTCCCTAAAAGTTTTACAAGCACAATACCTTCTCAATCTGTAAATATACTTAAACTGCGCAAGAATCTGAGATAATTTCTATTAAAACTATAGGTATATCGATTACCAGAAATAATGCGATAAATAAATCCTTGACGTAGATACTTTAATATTTAAAGCTACGTTACCAAATTGCTTATATGTAAAATTAATTATAAAAATTATTAACCGTAATATCCATTTGACCCAATATTGGTGTTGTGGTTGTATGCAATATAAATCTGGTTTTTCTTTTTATTTACAGATACACCACGCTTAACAAGGATTGATAGAAACCATTTTGAAGATGTGAACTAAAACAGAAGTTTTGCATTATGATAGATATCGATGAGTTAAACTATGAAACTAGTACATCTGCGAAAGATATTGAATTGTTCACGGCCATCAATCGGGAAGATGTAAATAGAACGTCTGTGACTAACACAACATGGCCCAACGACATCTGCAGTCCAGTTTCCGAAAACTTTCTCGACTCACCAATCTTTCAGAGTTGTGTGTATGTAATGTATTCCACAGTCTTTCTAATAGCATTAGCAGGAAACGGATTGGTGTGCTTCGTTGTAAAGACATCACCACGCATGAAGACAGTGACGAACTATTTTATAGTGAATTTAGCTGTAGGTGATATATTGATGACATTATTCTGTGTGCCATTCTCATTTGTATCCACGTTAGTGTTAAGGTACTGGCCATTTGGGTTAATGATGTGTAAGTTAGTAAACTATTCACAAGCAGTGTCTGTGCTTGTTAGTGCTTATACGTTGTTGGCAATATCAATAGATAGATATATGGCTATAATGCAGCCTTTGAAGCCTCGGCTAGGGAAGACGGCGGCAAAGATGGTAGTGGCTGCAGTTTGGGGTGGGGCGTTTGCGACAGCGGCACCCATTTCTGTCGTGTCAGGGCTACAGAGGCCATCGCAATGGCATCAGTTTTGTGAATTGTAAGTTCTTCTTAAGATATTTTCTATATTTTTTACTATAGTCACCACGCTTGGCAGGCGGGTTGGTGACCGCAGTATAATGTTGTACCACACAAGGAAACGCTGCTGCCTATACCTTGATATAGATAGATATATGGCTATAATGCAGCCTTTGAAGCCTCGGCTAGGGAAGACGGCGGCAAAGATAGTAGTGGCTGCAGTTTGGGGTGGGGCGTTTGCGACAGCGGCACCCATTTCTGTCGTGTCAGGGCTACAGAGGCCATCGCAATGGCATCAGTTTTGTGAATTGTAAGTTCTTCTTAAGATATTTTCTATATTTTTTACTATAGTCACCACGCTTGGCAGGCGGGTTGGTGACCGCAGTATAATGTTGTACCACACAAGGAAACGCTGCTGCCTATACCTTGATATAGATAGATATATGGCTATAATGCAGCCTTTGAAGCCTCGGCTAGGGAAGACGGCGGCAAAGATAGTAGTGGCTGCAGTTTGGGTTGCGGCGTTTGCGACAGTGGCACCCATTTCTGTCGTGTCAGGGCTACAGAGGCCATCGCAATGGCATCAGTTTTGTGAATTGTAAGTTCTTCTTAAGATATTTTCTATATTTTTTACTATAGTCACCACGCTTGGCAGGCGGGTTGGTGACCGCAGTATAATGTTGTACCACACAAGGAAACGCTGCTGTCTATACCTTGATATACAATTATCATAAATAATGTTATAACAGTCGGGACTGACGGCTTAACGTGCTTTCCGAGACACGGAGGGTAACCCCTCAACCAACCGGAAAGAAATCTTAGAGTTTAAACAAAGATTTACAGCCCGGCCTGGGGATCAAAACTCACGAACTCCAAGATTTAAAGGTAGCCAAATACCGCTATGCTACGGAAGTTGTCAATGCTAATGCACAGAGCATTAACAAAAACATTTTATAAACTTTTAAACTTTCGCATATCATATCTATAATTTATAGTACACAGGTATTAAAATTACCTTTTTATATTACACGACTTTTCGATCAAGTTACATTGATAGTGGTTGCACGTGGGCAGACTGGATCGGCGGTGTCGCTCCGTAGTTGAGGGCGTCGAGTTACCAACTACCCTCAGTTTTAATTTATTTTGTGTCGTAAGGCCGGTTGCACACTTCAATCGCTGAGTTAAAAACATATTACTTTAGAAAGTATTACCTGCAATTAGATCAACAATCAAGTAAGATCATTTTCATAATTTCCGGGAGGAATATAGAACACTGCTTGATACCAAATTTTATTCATAAAATTATCATCAGTCATCAAATTATAAGGTTGTATATAATTCAGCAGTGACCAACTCATTAAATAAATCATTCGCCCGAGCAGTTATTGAAACGTCACTAACCATATTTGAAAACTAGACTTCTACTACATAAAGCAGCATATTCTTCTAATTACCTACGTCACCTATTCAGAATGTAGTTAAGTGTTGATACTAAATATGTTTTATTTGTAATGTCACGAACTTCTAAAACAGCATATGGTGTTTTTCCAATAGTTTTGTGTTGTTTAGTTTGTACAAGTAGACAATATGACAGACACCGTGTACCTTATGTATGACATTTGTATTTGATTAACTATTTGAAAGAGAAAACATTCAAGTAATTCTTTAAGTTACACATACCTGCATTAGAGAAAACTTCATTTTAAAGTTATATTATGAAGCTCGATGTAACTTTAAATGAGGCAAATGGAGTAGGTACTCAGTAGAATTTATAGTAGATATGGGTCTCAATCACGGTAAAATTGTTTTATTTTTTTGTTTTTTAATACTGTCAAATTGTTGGTCCTTCGACCTCTAACTGTCGGTCAGCACTTTTTGAATTGAAGTATTTTTTTTAACCGAATCTCGGACCAATCGCGATTGAAGTCAATTAAGACTCATGTCAACTTTAAAGTACGTGATCAATTGCAAAAGTTTAAAACATTAAAGCTAATAGCTAAAGTTTAAGGATGTTTTTTACTCGCTATTCAAAAAGTTTTAAATGCAGTAAAACAGAATAGCGTTCCGCGGGCGCGTTGCAGTAATTATGATATAAATTATTGAATTTATTTTTGGAGATGCATTCAACCTGTTTTGAGGAGAGTTCCAAGTCGAGCAGTTCTTAATTGGGACGTTATGGTAATGTTGTTTTACTGTGGATAAATAAGGTTGCTATTGTTCATATGGCTCAACCATTAATCTTATAAAGTGTAGAGCTGGCACAGCGGCAATGCATAGCTGCCGCTAGCAATCCTTATATCTGGACTATTCTGCCACTAGACAGAGGCTACTTGCCTTTAATAAATAATGCCTAAAAAGACAAAAAAAATACTAATATGAAATGCATATGCATTTCAACATTTGTTTTTCATTTAGTTAACGGTTTATTTACCTAATATTACATTTTAATGTGCTGATGGTTATTAGAGTTCACCACTGTTATTAAAGGTTTTTTATTTATTTTAAAGATAATTAGATCTTGTTGACAATTGAATGACAATTTAAAAAAGAAAAATCCTCAGGAACTTCTTTAGAACCGTCTGCAATAAAGAATTGAATGCTATAAAAACATTTTACAATACATACTCTTTATTGCACACCAAAAGTAAAAAAGAATGAATATCAAAATATAGCCGTAAAGATGTGCCACAGGCGCTAGGCGGTCTTATCGCAGTCAGAGATATCATATCTTCCAGACAACCTTAGGATGGAAATAACTAGGAGTAGAATAAGTAGTAATGAACAAGAAAAAAGTATGAGAAGGAAAAACGGCGTGAAATCACAGTATTAATAGGGAAAGATTTAAAATAGAAAAGTTAATACATAGCTAAGTAAATACATACATTTAAAAGTAAATTATTATATTTAAATTCGACAATTTAACAGCCAACATATAAAATAGTATTTTTAAGACGTTCCAATAACAACTTAGCATTTCGCTATTATATCAGAGACACAAAATTTAAAAAATGTATTCTCTGGTTTTGCTACTCTTCAAACTTTTTTCAGGCTGTTCTACTAAATGATTGTTGGTTCCCCGCTTATTGTTATTCGTCCAATATTTTTTGTAAGATTTGCTCATTAAATTCAACCTCCGTAGCGTAGTGGTATTTGGCTCGCTTTAAATCTTGGAGTTCGTGGGTTCGGTCCCCACGCCGGACATGAAAATCTTTGTGTAAATTCTAGGATTTCCTTCCGGGTCTGGTTGGTTGAGGGACTACCCTCCGTGCCTCGGAAAGCACGTTAAGCCGTTGGTCCTGATTGTTCTAACATCATCTATAATAATCGTATATCAAGGAACGGGCAGCAGCGTTTCTTTGTGTGTTGCAACATAATTATGCGGTCATCCGCCTGCCTAGCGTGGTGACTATGGCAAATACCCTCCCTCGGGAGGAGGCCCATGTTCAGCATTGGACGTTATACGGGCTGATGATAATGATGATGCTCATTAAATTCAAACTATATTGAGTGTAGATTTTCACAGCGACGTCTGCCTCGAAGAATGGACGCATTTGGGGCAAAGTGGGCAGTACACCTGTGCACTGCTCATGCTACAGTTTGTGCTGCCTCTGTCTGCCCTGGTGTGCACTTATGCCCGCATTGCATATGCAGTGTGGGGCGGCCGACCACCCGGAGAGGCCCAAGATGCAAGAGACACGAGACTGCAACGTTCTAAAAGAAAGGTTAGTTACTGTTTTATTATCTCAACGTCCTCAAGTAAAATAATTTACTGTGTTATGAACAAACAATAATAAATATATTTTTTTAACATTATGTTTTATAGCGGAAGGCAATTATTTCATATTCAACTATGACGACTAGGTATAACTTAAACTATTGAACCATCCGGACGCCTCGTCGTGACACCGCATTACATTATCATATGAATCAATCTTGTTGTCAAAACTGGGAACATGGTTAGCAAGACAAGCAAAATTAGTTACACGGAACGTATAATATATATTATATATATAAAGCAATATACATGGTTATTGGAAATGTTACGTATTCCTGTTAGAATGCAAACTTTCACCGAAAATTGGTTTGAACGAGATCTTTTAATTAGTTTTTTTTAATACGTCATACATTGTAAACCGCAATTTACCTTTCATGCAATCAACTCAAATATAAAAAATAAAAAAACTTACTACGGAACGCTTCATGGGCGAGTCTGACTCACACTTGGTCGCTTTTGCTAAAATTAGAACTTCAAATTTTACCAACAAATAACACGTACTGTACGTGTAATTTGTTGGTAAAATTTGAAATCCAAGTGCACTTAAGTGTCATTCTTGAGAATTATCAATCTATATTGGTTATTTAAAAGCATGAAGTGCATTTTCTAAATACAATAAATCAAAAGGTAACTCAGCAACTTTAAAAGCCAAAATCCCTCAATCTCTCCGGTCAGCGACCGCCCTGAGCCGAGGTCCAAGTCCCACAGGGGACGCCCTCTTGCGCAGGTTGCTTAGTTTGTAGTGTTTAAACCATTTATCTAGGCTGGAACCTTGCTCGCTTTTATGCCCGGTGAAGTAGCAAAAGCCTCAGGGCTAATTTCATATGTCCGCCAGAAACTTTAAATGGCAACTTTTAAAATCCGAAAGAAACTTTTCTCTCGCATTATGAATCAACTAAATTATTTTTGTGAGTGCTAATTTTGTCAACTGTAGTCTATGGTTTCACTGTAATGAAGTAATTCATTCGAAGTAGCAAATTTACTACTACCATTTCATCAAGTCAGATTTTAATGAAAGCTGAAACAGCTTATAGAAAGTAACACTATTCCGATTTAATAGGTACTACTAGAGCTTACGCTTTGACTATCAACAGCAACTAAATGGATTATATTTCAAATTCTGATAACTGAAGTACCTACTAGCCTTAATTGTTATGCTTCAGATGAATAAAATGGTAGCTTATGTATGATATGCAATAAACCACTGAAATACTATCTGCAGGTTCAATTTTCAACCGACTTCAATAACGGCGGGATGTTCTCAATTTTATAATATTTAAATAATATTGTTTATACTTGTTACTCCGTCGTTTGAATAATTCATATACTTAGCTACCTGCCGCTGCTTTCCGCCTTAGATCCACTCGCCAGAACTTCCACCAACATCACCTGGATGAATGGTTGTCCTCCACCGTGCGTTTCTCGAGAAACTTTTTACCGCGCACGACCTCTCTGTGGAATCAATGAAAAACGGAGGTATTTCCGATCCGGTATGACATGGAAACCTTCAAGCAGCGAGCCTATTCCTTTCTTAAAGGCCGGCAACGCACTTGCGACTCCTCCGGTGTTGCGAGTGTTTATGGGCGGCGGTGATCACTTACCATCAGGTGACCCACTTGCTCGTTTGCCTCCCTCTACTATAAAAAAAAATGTACATATACTAATACAGTAAATTTAATAAAGCGGAAGACTGCTCACTCTCCGAGCGGGGTAATCTTAAACGATCCGTTTTTGTTATGTATCTACACAAATATCAATTACTGAAAATGTTCCTAAATTCCTACGGAATCAGCAGCTATAAAATATCCAGGCCGGTGTGTGTATCAAACATAATGACTAGTCATCAAAAATAGTGAATGCAATGCAATAAAATTATCCGCCTCGAATTAGTTAGGTTGAGATATTTTTTTATGCCGTCCCAACCAGCAATACAGTCCTATAACCTAAAGCTTATACCTCTAAAAAGCTGTGTAAACGTTTTATTAAGGTTTTAGCGGTGACAGCGTATTGTATAAAGGCGTTCGACAACACATTATTGCTCTATAAGCTTATAGAGCTAAAATGACATATAAACAATCGTTGTTAACGTTTACTACGCCATTTTATACAACCGTTATAGTCAGGTGCTATAGCAAGATCTAATATAACTAGTACAGAACGATATTGCTCTATAAAATTGTTCGCAGATGCCTTTATTCATCTGATTTGCACAATAAGGGTTCCAAACGAACTGCTATAGTACTTTCGTTTTAGCAGTGACGAACACTCAACTATGGAGCGATATTGTGGTATTGTACATACTCAGATCGTTGTTATAGTACTTAGTACGTTAGTAGTCACAAAAACTCTACAATAGAATGATTTTGTGATGTTGCCAAGATTCAGGTTACGCTTATGTAATGTAATTGTACTATAACCATTTTCAGATGCCTATTATAGTTTCACTGATAAGACAATTACACATACACTTTTTTAGAGCAGATTTGTTGTATAATGTCTTCTTTAGTTCCTTTAATACATATGTTAGTATTATAACAGAGTATCTATCTCTTTAATAATACAAAAATGTCACACAAAAGTAGACAAATGTTGCTATTAAATGACAATTATATCCTGAAAAAGAATTTTTATCATGCTTTTAGAACAATACTCAGACATTTTGATTCAACGATCGACAAAAATGGATTTAAAGAATTGTAAAAGATATAAACGCAGTGGAACATATAGAAGAGACGTTAATAGACGTTATAAGAAAGCACCATCATCATTAGCAAACGATCTAACCAGTAATAGCAACCAAAATCAAGTTGAGGGCATAATTATAAAAAACCGTTCCGTACAAAATGAATTTTGCAAAGATCATGAGCTTTTGATTGAATATAAGGACTCCAGCGATTATTGTGACAATATTTCAGAATCTTCCATTCCATTAATCTTCAATGACTCTGAAAAAAAAACACAATGTTGACTAGATACATTTTATATTTCTAAATACTTAATAAAACTAATCAACTTTCCCGAAAAAAAAAGTGGCCACATGATTAACAAATTTTAAGCAGTAAACCCTTTAAATTTATAAAGAAAGCTTTTTTTCATGGGTAGAATCAGTGCTTCAGAAATATAACCAAAAAAAATCATGGTGTATTATTTAGTTATGCTCGCACGGATCCCCAAAATCACTCTGAACCCATGATGACAGTGAAAACATTGTCACAACATGTACTATAAGGGTCCTTAGAAACTTGAAGTCACATTAATTGATAAATATTTTAGTAAAAACTCAATAATTCGAAGGGGTACTTAAAATTCATGGTAAACCTAACCCTAGTTTATCAGTAAAACTGCGTTCGTACATCATTTTAACCTTATTAGACGAATATCATAATAACAAAATAAAATCTTACTCACCTCAAATTGATTGTACTAGGTATCCTTTTGTTTTTTTTTATTAAAGTTTGGCATTGCACCCTGTCACGAATGATAAAAGAATTAATGGTGAAGTATAGGAAACATAAACTCTAGTTTAGTATGAAAAAGTACTATAAAAGGTTCTGTAGTAGCCATTACATCACTATTTTGAGACCTGCGTTACTGTTACATAGATTGTATAGGACTGATTTGTGATGTGTGACACTGCTAACAGATCGTTTTGACACTAAACAGAGATATAACTGCGCCACTTTCGAAGAAATAACTCTTTTTTAGGTTTTTTATAGGGCCAAAAACAGTTTTTTACAAAACGTTCTATGGACTTTTATACAAATAGTTTTTGCTGCTTGGGATCCCAGCAGCGACTTTACCTTGTCGATTCTGTATGCAATTTCGCACATTTATAGTTTATAGCTTCCCGCGCGCGGTTTCACCCGTGTAACTCCTGTTCCCGTGGAAATTTCATAATTAAATATAGCATAATATAATTCTGTGATAGTGTAGCTTTCCAATGGTGATTTTTTCAAATCGATCCATTAGTTTCAGAGTATATACAATACAAACTAACAAACAATCAAATCTTTTAATTTCGTCGCTTAAGTTTAAACACCACGTATGTCAGTAATAGTGACTTTAATTAAAAGAAAATTTTACTTTTATATTATATTACGTCGTGGGTTCGATCCCCACGCCGGACAAGAAATCTTTGTGTAAATTCTAAGATTTATTTCCGGATCTGGTTGGTTGAGGGACTTCCTCCGTGACTTTGCTCCCTATTGTTATAACATCATATTATTATATAACAAGCGAATACCAGGGAACGGGCAGCAGCGTTTCCCTGTGTATTACAACATAATACTGCGGTCACTAATCCGCCTGCCAAGCGTGGTGACTGTGGCAAAACCCTCCCTCGGGAAGAGGTCCATGTTCAGCAGTGGACGTTGTACGGGCTGATGATGATGATGATATTATACTTATTACAAGTTTATATTGGAATACGTGAGTTTCTAACTGGTTTCCGATTGTCTAGCAAATGGCATAACAAAGTCATAAACGTCGAAAATCACTGTTTGAATTTAAATGACGCTTTGTAACTTTGAAGCATTGGAATCTGGTAATTGAAAATATTTAAACATGATACTCATCGGAATGAATTAAGATAAAGGAGTTGAAATTAAATGTTATTGGAAATACCTACAAAAGTATAAACTAAGGCCAAATTATATAAACTACTAAAGGCAACAAGTTTGTTTATGTAAAGAATTATTAAAATACTTCAAGATTTTATTGATAACTTACAGAAGATATCAGAATTAATCAATCGAATTAACATATCACCGGTACGGTCACCGTAGCCTAGTTGGTAGTGCTCCTGCCTACGAAGCTGGTGGTCCTGGGTTCGAATCCCGGTAAGTGCAAATATTTGTGTGATGAGCACGAATATTTGTTTCCGAGTCATGGATGTTTTCTATGTATTTAAGTATTTATCTATCTATATAAGTATGTATATTGTCGCCTGGTACCCATAGTACAAGCTTTGCTTAGTTTGGGGCTAGGATGATCTGTGTGACATTGTCCCTAGATATTATTATATCTTATTTACTTCGTTATATTTATTCCATAAGCATATAAACTTTCTTTTTTAGAAATTTGTATTCTGAGATCGGGTTAGAACCTCAGTTTCAGTTACAGTGTGATTACAACACTACGGCGGCCTTATCACCATCCGATCCGTCTTAGACCCGAAGTCCGAGAGGCCCGCAAACTGTAAAATAGAGCGACAGTTGCACAAAACCCCCCTAAAATACTAAAAGTCATAATCCCTCAATCTCATCGCCAGCGTCCGCCCTGAGCCGAGGTCAAAGCCCCACAGGGGGCGCCCTCCTGCGCAGGTTGCTTAGTTTGTAGTTTTTAAACCATTTATTAAGGCTGGAGCGTTGCTCGCCTTTATGCCCGGTAAAGCAAAAGCCTCGTGGCTACCAAAGTAGGCCGATGCGAAAAAAAAATATCGGCCGTATCGCTATTGAGCTATCCGAATCTACTTACTCATAGTATACGATCGTTTTTTCAATTCGAATAATAAGTAAAAATAATTATATCATGATCATTAACAAAACCGTTAAAACAAAATTAAACATCAAATAATAATAACGGAGTAATTTAATAACGTGATCATTTTCGTTAACCTTATTTACCGCTATCCGAATCAACGCTATAAAAGTTTAACGTGTAGTAAACGTAGACTAGATGCTCCCCGCGGTTTTACCCGCGTTACTCTGCTCCAATGGGTCGGAGTTTGATTTTTTGAAGCCTATATGTTAATCAGGCTTATTACCTATCCCCGTGCAAAGTTTCAGCTAAATCCATACAGTAGATTTTGCGTGGAAGAGTAGCAAACATACATACATCCACACATACAAACTTTCGCATTTATAATATTAGTAGGATGTAAACAGGCAGTAGAAATGAATGGAAGATTTGATTTTTTTTGAAAGAACTTCGCTTCGCCACAATAAATTGTAGCGTGATTTATTTAGCCGATTCATATGTTCTAGGTATTCATTTACTTACATGCCATATTTCAATAAAAAGTCAATACTTTTGTATGTATCCTCACAAACTTCCTCATACATTTATAATTTTAGAATGATAAAATACTTAATTATAATATTTTTTGTTACAGATGATAAAAATGATGGTGATCGTAGTGACGGTGTTCACAATATGCTGGCTGCCACTCAACGTGTTTATTGCAAGTACTCAGTTTTATTTAGGCCGGGACCGCACGGTTACTGCAACGTGATGACGATTTCTTGATAACAAACTTATATAAATATAGGGCAGCGGCCGCAAACAGGAAAGCGATTTTTTTTTGTTTGTTGTGTCGTAGTAGTCACCTTACCAATGCAGTCCCGGCCGGCATGATATTTTAAAATAACTTCAAAATATTTGATATCTTCGGATTTCTGTAGTTCAATATCGATTTTCTACAGACATAATATCAAATAAAAACATATTATTATAAATTAATTTGTCAAGCTTTTTTTTATTGTAATACATATTTATTTACTTTTATTATTATAGTAGGTAAGTAATTATACACACATCAAGGGGCATTATATTTACTATACAGTAACTTGATTCGAGAATACCTTTCTATTTTTTATCATTAATATTCATATTTCATTAAAATGTCTTATTGTAGCGGTCTACCCAGGGTTCGATTTCGAAATTGGGTTGGTAGATTATTTTTTCATTTCATTTTTCAGATTTTCCAGAATGTATGATAATGGCCTATGCATTTTTTTAAAGTGCATGTTTCATTATTTGCTTATACTTCATAATGACATTAGGAAGCATAAATCCAATTCAGATAAGAATTCAATGCAACAACTAAGAATACAATGTTCGTAGAATATCTTTCGCTACAAATATGCTACGCGTAGTAAATTGACCGTAGCGCATAGTGGGCGCGTAGCCCAACAACATGTTACATTAAATTTGTGCTACGTTTTATTGCAATTTATGTAGCAAGACTACGAGGCATAAAAATGTATATATTTTTTATAGTGAGATTATATGAGTTAGTAAACGATGTCGATAGTAGTAGTTTTCATTTGTTTATTCCCTGTGGTCGAGTTACATGTGCATAACCACAACTAAAATATTTATTATTATATTATTTATTTACCTACTTAAGCCTTATGCTGATTTTCCACCAAAGTGGCGAGACGAGACGAGGCGAGGAGAGAATTGAAATTTGTATGGTCACGCGCGAGCTCGCGATGGCTATTTTTAGTGGAAAAGGGTCAGTGCGATTTCAATTCTCTTCTCGCCTCGTCTCGTCTCGCCACTCTGGTGGAAAATCAGCATTATTGTATTAAAGAAGAACCAATATAATTTAAATAAGAAACTTTCTACGTGTTTTTTTATATTTTATTAAGATGCAGCGTAGTCAATTACGCTGCATCTGTTTTACGGAGATGTTACAAATCTCCCGTTTTTTTTATTTGGTATCTACCATTAAAAAAAACGGGAGATAGGTGTCGCAAAACATCTAGTCAGATCTGTAGTTCGATGAAATTTTTTTGGCGTTCTGTTTTTACTAATTATTGTAATGTTTACCAGTGTTCCATCATATGGCAGTACTTAATCAAATAAAAAGGCTAGAAACGGGAATAGGGTTTTCGCAGGTGAGTGGAGTAGGCGTGGAGTAGGAGTGGGTTTCCTTTCGCCAAGGCCCAAGGGGAGGGGGAACTCTCACCCTTTTACGAGGGCGAGAGTCCAGAAGAGCCCGTGGCTTCTAGAGGCGAGAGCTGCCGGGGGGATACCCGAAAGCGAATAGTAGGTAGGCTCTCCGCGGCGCGAATAGCGCGTCGCGTATTCATATTGGGAGGGAGACCACAATTTATGTGATCCCCGCGGGAGTCACAGAATGCGTAAAGCATTTTACCCCGTTAAAAAAAGGTGAAACTGCGAAGGACAGCTATTAATCAAGACATATAAAACGAAAGGGTTCAATGGATAAACCGGTAGCACTAATTGAGTAAATAATATTGCGAAACGTAATCACGCGGCCGCGACATTGGTATTACAATCTCGTGTGACAAGTGATATAAGCCCAAAATTATAATTTTCATCACAGCACAAAATCGATTTAAAAAATATATCTGTTGCGAACTAAGTGGCCCAGGTTAAATTTTAATAACCTTATTTTATAAAGTATTAGATCTATTATTTTAAAAGTAATAGATCTAATACTTAGTCTTGTGCAACAAACAGGTATTTCATACATTCTTTTTAAAATATAATATTTGTCAAAACAATAAATTAATAAAATCTACATTTTTTTTGCAGATATAAAATTTTGTAAATGCAAAACACCTAAATTATGGTGCACCTCAAAGCTTACTTTAAATCGCCTTAGTGTAAACAAATCGATATAAACGCTTAACGCACACAAATCATTTAAATGTGATCCAATACAATGTTTAAAAAAAAACGAATAGTAACCTTGGGGGTTAATTTAATTATCTGCATTCTCTATTTTAAAATCTCTATTCCATTCTCTAAAATCCTTATAATTTTAAATGTCTTGTGTTATATGATACAAATAAGTTTATTTTAACAATTTTTACAACAAGTATTGTTTATAAGTAAATTTATATAAGTAAAATAAAGAACACAAAAAATACATTATAAGATGAAAATAACTCACCACTTACAAGCTTTCACACAATTTGTATTTATTAGACAGGTATGACGACTGACAGTACGAATGTTACCAGCAAAAATATTTTTTAGTTCCATTTCATGACTTTCTTGCCAAGCTGTAAGACCTGTACAGATAATTTTTGCACATACTTAATGTCATGTTAAAAAATGTAAAATTCAAGTAATTTTAAGCTGAATAATGGGGTACAGCGCAGCGCATGAAAAGTGTTGTATTATTTTTGACGCAAAGCGATTTCGAATTATAGCATAGACAACATATTTAAATTCTTTCTCAGGTCAATACGAGTTAAAACACCCAAATGAAGGTTTCCAACATTTATTGAAACGTTTTCATTATTTTATAAGCAATGTTATTCAGAAAAAATCATAATTATTAAAACTGATTTTTTTTCTCTTTGTTTCTATATTGAAATCTCAAAAAGCGTATAACTCGACTTGTATCACTCATCACGAGAGATACATAATTAATGAAATTAAGTACCTTGGTAGGCTTTGTTTCAAAGGGCCATGCTAAATGAATATACTGTACACGGCTTTGCTTTCAGACATATTATGACAGGGTAACATCAATTATTTCTGCCGAATGCTGAAAAAAACATGACCAAGCGCAATGACGATAAATTTATTTACACAAGTAAAGTACCTACAAACAGATTTAGTCGACAGGACTACATCGTAGTAATAATTTTTCAACAGAAAAATCTTCCAAATAATAGGAACAGCAATAAATCTTGATTTTAGGCTCCGTGAAGTTTGATTCTTGCAAATTTAAATTCCTTTAGGTGATTTTTAAATTTTTTTAATAGATACTTTATAGATAAGTTTGCCTTATACTATACTAGCGGCCCGCCCCGGCTTCGCACGGGTGGACTTTTATACCCTACCCCTGCCCTACCCTACCCCTGCCCTACCCTACCCCTACCCTAACCCTACCCTACTCCTACCCTACCCCTACCCTACCCCTACCCCTACCCCTACCCTACCCTACCCCTACCCTACCCCTACCCCTACCCTACCCTACCCTACCCTACCCCTACCCTACCCCTACCATACCCCTACCCTACCCCTACCCTACCCTACCCCTACCCTACTCCTACCCTACCCCTACCCTACCCTACCCTACCCCTACCCTACCCCTACCCTACCCTACCCTACCCTACCCCTAACCAAAAGTATCCTATGTCCTTCTCCCAGTTCTTAGCTACCTCCCTACCAATTTCCAGCCAAATCGGTTCAGCGATTCTTGAGTTATAAATAGTGAAACTAACACGACTTTCTTTTGTTTTTAAAATGTATTCTGCTATTCGGGACGGAAACAAATCCAACAAATTAAAAACCATGGCAATCGGTCCAGCCGTTCTCGAGTTATAAGTGTTGTAACAAACACGACTTTCTTTTATATATTATATATATAGATATAGATATAGATATAGATATAGATATAGATATAGATATAGATATAGATATAGATATAGATATAGATATAGATATAGATATAGATATAGATAGATATAGATAGATAGATTTCAAAATTTAGATTAATAAAATTCGACCACATCCGTTTGAATACTTTATGGAAAAGTTTATTCACATTATTAAACTTTTCCATAAAGTATTCAAAACATTTAAAAAATGTGAATAACGGGTTGTGTCATCTTTAATATCTGTTAGTTATGGTTTTTTTTTATTAATTTATCTTCTTACATTGTAATTCTGACAAGTATAAAATTCATTATTATTATTTATATTTAATACCAAATTTGTCGAAGTAATGCGGATTATTACCGATAGATGGCACCAACGTCCCCCTTAGAGACCTGTTACAAAAAGATTAATAAATTTCGATGACCGGCTGTGGTTCCACCGTAGCCTTATTGGTTAAGACATAAGGGTCTATACCTAAGATGCAGGTCCTTTAGGCGATTTAGCTACTAGAAATTCTTCCCGTCGCGTTGCGCATGGCGGCAGATTACATAATAAAAAGTGAAAACGTGGGCTAACCCCCCTCCTCATCCTCCTGACCCTTAGTTTGCAAAGAACCATCCGATGTCCTCGTAGACCCGAAGTTCGAGAGGCCCGCTAACTGTTAAGTAGAGCGAGAGTTGCACAATACTCCCCTTAAATACTAAAAGTCATAATCCCTCAATTTCATCGCCAGTGACCGCCCTGAGTAGATAACGGAGATATGATTTTTGGGTGTTTATTATGGAGGGAGATTTTATTTGGTACATAATGAAATTAACATTCCCTAACATTAGTTGGCCCGCACAGATAACTAGGGAGCATTTAAATTATTAAAATTACACTTCGCAGTGTATGAATTTACCATTTTTATCCTAATAATCCAACTTTGTTAGTTTAATGCCAATTAACATGTTTGTGAATTTGTATATTTGTTAGTCAGTCACACATAAAGGACTCACAACGATGTAGATAAATGAAATGATTCCTAATACATGGGATATGAAAAAATAACTTTAGACAACAATTTAGAACCAGTTTCAGGATTAAGTTTAGAGTTTTCGATACTTTTATAAAAAAATGACAAAGGAGAAAAGAAACCAATCAAAATCTTTCCTCTCTTTAGTTATATATAATATTAATAATTTATTTATTTCTCCTCACATAAACAAAACAATACATAAGATACATTTTTTTAAATACTAATCTTAAAATCTGACAGGTTATTCGAGTTTTACGGGTGGCGACATTTATCATTTATTAATTCTATTATTTATGCAGCTTGTTAAAGATTTGTTAGAAATCGTAAAGATGAAGTTTAGAGTTTCGTACCAAAAGGATAAAACCGGGACCCTATAACTATGACTCCGCTGTCCGTCAGCCACCAGACTGTATATTATGCAACAGGTACACACTTGAAATATTCACAAAATATTTTGTTTATTTGAGGAGTCTTCCTCAAATATTCGTTCTCCAATCAACATTTGTCTCCACACAACAAACGGGATTATTTATTTCGATAATAATAACGGCCATAGATAGACGCATGAAATTGTTGCTTATTTCAACATTTTAATTTGTTTCCGGTTATATAAATAATAGTACGTAACTCTTTGTGCGTGAGCCCGACTCGCACTTTGCCGGTTTCTTTTTAATCTTTCATGTCACATTAGCTATAAGTAATGTATATGGAGTAAAAAATAATAAGTATATTGATGCCTTTTTTGTGAAATGCAATATTTCTATTTGATTGGCCTTGGTCTTGGAGAACGACTTAACTTATTTAGTTGGTTCTTTGTTCTGTTCGTGTTAATTAAGAGACAGTTTTTTTTTAATCCTCGGAACATGACAGTTTGACGTTTGTATAAATCATCACGTTAAACTTAACACTAATATTATAACACGAGCTGTTACTTGCGACTACTTTCGCGTAATAATTAAATGTGTGCCTAAAACTGCAGAAGTTTGGACATTAATTTCACAAAATGGCGTTTTAGTGAGCACTTACTGTATCCTAAAAGAATCCCGCATTATAAAATTTGAGTCTTTGACACTTATTGATTCTGAAATCTTATTGACTTTTCGTTTTTAAACGTTTCGTATTTAGATAATAATATATGCTGAAACGAAAAGTTATGATGATTATTGTCTCAAGACTAAAGAGTATTTCTTTTAGGTTTTATGGACAGTTCATGAAGAGGACGAGACCTGGGGAACATGGCCCGGCATGCCTTATGCCTGGTTCGCGTGTCACTGGCTAGCGATGTCTCATTCCTGCTATAACCCCATCATTTACTGCTACATGAACACACGATACCGGAGAGGATTCCAAAAGGTACTCTTTCAATTTATAAACATACACAAATGTCTTTAAGTAAACAATTTTTCATAATAATTTATTAGTTAACAACGAGTAGTTAAAGAAAAGAAACATGCAAGGAAAAGGCAAAGTGGCGGTTTTAAACTTTCAGTTTCTCTTTTAACTTCTGATAAAGAAATTTACGATGTATTTGTAATTAATTAGATACTTATCGCAAGTAGGTATTATTATTATATTGACATGCGCATTAAAATTTTGCATTTGCTTTATATGCATTAATTTTACATTAATTCAAAAATGATATCAGATACTTCTACGTTTTAGTATTTCAAACACTTAAATGTCACAGACATTAATTAATGATGTCTATACAGCTTTAGGAACAAATCATTCTATTTTATTAATAGCAGCAGACGAAACGAGATACATTTAAGATAAATAATATGCCAGATTATACTTGACATAATAATATTATTCAGACCACAGAACAGACTGATTATAGTTTACGAAATGTTTATAAAAAGCAGAGTTCATTTAAAAAGCAAGAAAAGATCTATCAAAAACTGTGGTATATTATTATGACTATTTTAATTTTCTTCAGAAAACAGTTGCAATAATTCTAATCTAATTATTTGATGTCGGTTTCATATTTGAATTCTACAGTCATTGCGTAATTATTATTATTTTTCTACTTAGACTAAAAAATATTAATCATAATTAATTACCGAATCGCCTAGTTTCATTGACGTGAAATTATAAATGATTTTTTTTTGGATCACTTCTTTGTACTACTATGACCTATTGCGCGACCAACCATTTAAATATACGAAACTTGATAAGTTAAGAATGCACTTTTTTTTTTGTCCGGGGTGACATGCATTTACGCATTCCTACCGCCACTGCTGCGTATTCGCGCGCTGGCGGTGGGATATGTGGGACTCGCCCTCTTCATAGCGTGGTATGCTACACTCATACCAAGACTTTTACTTCACACACCATATTATCACAGCATACCAATTCTAACAATATATGACAGAATTGGTGCTGATATGATATTCTGTGTTGTGTGAATTAATAGTCCATACACACAAGGGAATTCATATATAGTTAGGTATATCAAGAAAGTTTTTCTTTGTTTCTTTTATAAATATAAATTGAAATTTTTAAAATATAAATTGTTCCTAAAACAAACAAATATATCATTCATATATAATTTTGTTTCTTAATAAACTCTTTTTGTAATCATACTTTAATATTTTACTTTTATTTTAGGCCCTTGGATGTTTTTCCCGAATACGTATGGAAACTTCACGCCACAGGTCTAGCGTTTGTGAGGGGGTGCAAATGTCTGGTAAGATATTGCTTTTTCTATTATTTTAATGTCATATTAGGTAATGATAAAAAAAAAGAATATATTTTATATAAGTCGATGGCTAAGGTTCCAGGTAAAAGCCGATCCATTTCATGTATACCAAGAAACTAAACTTTAAAACTTAAGAGTATATAAACAAGCTAAAGATCATGAGTACAGGTATGATTAAGTCAAAAAAAAAGAATATAAATTAATTGGTAACATAAATCGGTGCTTAAAATTGGGCGCCTCTCAGGCGCATGTTTACCTTTTCAGTACAAAAATATAATGTTATCTCTCTAGGGTTAAGGGGTCGATTTTTTTTAAATCCTTTCTTATATAGTGCACACCTACGTAATTTAAGGAATATTTGTGCAAAATGTCGTGGTTCTACTTCCAGCAGGTTTTAGCTGTGCGTTGATCGACATGTCATTCAGTTTCTCCTTTTATATAGATGAAGGTAAAAAAAATCTAACTAGTTAGTAAGAAGCCATTAAGTATTGAGATTCATAACAAAACAACAAGTTGCTAATCTTTTCTCGTCGAAGTTCTAAATAATTTTATCGACGTAAACAAACTCGGAACAATAAACCCCATTGGCTCATCAATTTAACTTTTGACGTTAACTTGTTGAACATGAGAGCAATTTAAATAAATCCTTTAGATTTCTGTTTTTTTTTCTTATTTAATATTACTAGCACATTTTTGCAGTCTACTAGTATTCTTGTTAACCCCTCGTGTTAAGCTAAAATCCTTGTGTTACGCGTGGGTTCACGTCGGAAGAAAATAATGACGCGCTACCGGCAGTGACCGTAGACGAAGTGATATATTTGATCAAGGACTTACATCTCAGAAAGGCCCCAGATCCAGATGGGATTACCAATAGAGTGCTAAAGCTGCTATGCTTTGCCTCTTCACCGCAATTTTCAAAGCGGCTCTGGCCAACAACATATTTCCATACCAGTGAAAATAAGCCACCGTATTCCTAAGCCTGGCAAGCCAAATTATTATCGCCCTATAAGTCTTCTCAAATCCTTGGGTAAGCTATATGAGCACATCATCTATGCCCGACTACTAGCATTCACTATGGATAACAATCTTCTTCCTGATGAGCAGTTTGGCTTTCGAGCCAAACACTCCTGTGTTCACCAAGTGCACCGCATTGTCGAACACATCCTTGTTAAATCAGGTAAATACAAATGTCATACGGGAGCACTCTTTTTCGACGTAGCTAAAGCGTTCGACAAAGTTTGGCACAATGGCTTAATTTATAAGCTCTACCAACTCAAAGTGCCGGACCTCATGCACATCATACGAGACTACCTCTCGGGGAGAACCCTTTAGGTATCGTGTAGAAGGAAATTACTCTTCCCCTTACCCGATCCGAGCCGGGGTGCCACAAGGCTCAGTACTTTCGCCACTCCTGTTCTTGCTTTACATAAGTGACATCCCGAAACCTAAGAGAGCCCATCAGGCTATCTTCGCGGATTATACCGCTTTATACAACTCTGGCCGCAGTTCTGCCGCCATTCAAGACGCTCTACAATCCGTATCAAATGCCTTAAGCAAATGGTTCGGAAAGTGAAGAATCGAAGTAAATCCGACAAAGAGCGGTACTCTTCTCGAGATTTAACAGTCCACCGTACATCCCACCGGTCAAGATGTTTGGCGAACCAATTCCTTGAAAACCGGCAAGCCTTAGGCGTAATTCTTTTACGAAAACTAAACTTTAGAGCGCATGTATAAGCCGTTCGTGCACGCGCTTTGCTAACGCTCAGTCGACTACACTGCCTTCTAAATTCACGCAGTAAATTATCACTTGATAATAAGGTTAGGATTTACACCACGTGTATACGACCGATTATGACGTACGAGCGCACCGTATTTTGCTCGGGTTCCTATCTGGCAGAATTTTAATGCTCCGAATTTTATTTGGAATAACACATCATTTTGGTATTTAAAAATATATTATTATTGTAAAGGCTTCATCATGTTAAATTCAGTAGCTGGATCAGGACCTAAACTCATTAGTTTCGCGAAGCAAATATTCCAGTCGCATTTTACCACACTTACCAAGTATGTATTTTAGTTTTACATTATTCTGCATTTTCCATAGTATTTACTTATACATAGCAAAAAACCATTAAGACTGCTTTCCTTAGCACATTACTCTTAAACCAGTCTAGAATCTGAAAGAATTGCTAATAAATGTCTGACTATTATGAATGGAATTCTCAATTAATGTCGTGTTTCACTCAAACAAACTTCACTAGTAAAGTATGTTTATCCTAGGGTTACCACCCCTACTTTATGATATAGTATCGTACTATATTACAGTCAAATGTACTAGGTATATATTATGAAAAATAACATAGAACAAAAAGTATTATATTTTTTTGCTAAACCCTCAGCGCGGCATATGCAAATAATGAATTGTTGATTTATTTTAATATGGATCTAACATACTCAGACTCTTATAATTATTTTAAAGGTATTAAGCCTTGATGGCCAAAGCAAAGAGAAAAAATATTATATACGTGGAAAAAATATTTAAAATGAATGAGTACTATTTTTTCTCCTGAATTTCCCAAAAGTACTATATATTTAGTAACTTTTTGTAATAAGTACTATATTACACAAACAAAATGTGGGAGGCCCTAGTTTAACCATGAAATGCTTTCAACAAAACTTTGTACATTTCACACCTAAACTTGTACAACTCCTTTGGGAACGACAAGCCAAGTAGGTACTTAGGTGTAATACTTAACCGAAAGCTGAAGTTCAGAGCGCATATGGAAACCGTTCATGAACGGGATTCACTTGCGCGCACGCGACTGCACTACCTTACAAGCAGCAAACTAACATTTGATATATGTACGACCGATTATGGCGTAAGCAAGCACCGTCATTCTGTACTGACGCGTCCCACCTTAACGAATCGACATTTAGTTTGCAAAGACCTGTCTGATGCACTCGTCGGCACTAAGTCCAAGAGACACGCGAATTGTAATGTTGAATAAAACTGCCCTAAAAAGCTAAAAGTCATAATTCCTAATCCCTCTGCTAATGACCGTCTTAAGCTGAGGTTCAAGTCCTACAGGGGGCGCCCTTTTGCGCTGGTTACTTAGTTTATAGTTTATAATGTATTTAATTAAGTTGGAGCCCCGTTCGCCTCTACTCTAGTAATTTATACTACTTCAACACAATAGTACAATTTTTTTTGTACATTAACTACAAGTTTTATTTTAAGTTATAGTGAAAAGTAGTTTTTAAGCCTGTTTTCTAAAACTAATTTTAGCAATAACTTAAAATGTGTGTGAATTTACTTAAGTGTAAATTATTAACACAGACAGAATTTTAAAATAAGGCGTTAAAAATGTTTTAATATTTCTAACGTTGAATTCTTAAACGAACATAAAGGCAGTTCAGCATTTGGGAACACCTTAAACCGTTAAGTTAAAGTAAAATACTTACATCTTGACTGTCATGCTGTGTCTAAGTTCTCACGTACGATCCGTAAATGTAATTACTTCCTGCTATTTCTCTTTCTTTTTTTGCGGTTTTAAGTCAAAATTTGGTTAAGAATTCAAGAAGCGCTTTGTGATGTTGTGGTTTTGAAATTATTTTATATACAAACAGATATTCTCTTGGGTCTATTTTTAGTAGACAAAATTTGCAACTGCTTAAAATCAACGTATTGGAATGTTGGAGTTGCCACAGCGATATCCGCGTTTTCCGGATATAGTTTCGTATCGGAGGCCTCGGCTAATCGTTTCCTTGTCTCGGTTTTTGCCCAGTTTAGTACACATTGATAATACAGGTGTAAGCCTTCACAATTTTTTATAATTTTTTAATAATTTTTTTTTATTTTTTTATTTAACCAATGCTAAATATAATGCTCTTGTTAATGGTAAACTGTAGGGCGTGATTAAATGATCACGCCATATGTACGAGTTCTTTGATTTCCAGGCGAATACAATATTCAACTAGTTTCAGAAACTAAATGAAAACAATTAATATATAATCCACAAGCTTCCCGCGCGCGGTTTCACCCGCGTAACTCCTGTTCTCGTGGGAGCTTCATAATTAAATATATCCTATATCACTCAGGGTGAAAGTAGCTTTCCAATGGTGAAATATGTTTTAAATCGGCACATTCGTTTTTGAATTTATTCATTACAAACATACACACAAAAATACAAATCTTTCCTCTTTATAATATTACTAGCTGACCCGGCAGACTTCGTACTGCCTCAATCGATAAATAAAAGACCTAAACTTTTGTATAAAATAAACTGGCCAGGATAGACTTCGTTTATGAGGTGTCCTACATCTACCCTACTCCTACTCCTACCCCTACCCTACACTAGTTTTTAGGGAATTCCGGCAATTATTCGATTTTTTCTCGCCGTAAAAACCATCCGTTCATCCATTCGTATAAGTTCAACTTCAACGAACATTCAAAAAAAAGAATTTGCCAAATTGGTCCTGGCGTTGTTGAGTTATGCGCTTACCAACACATTTTGCGATTGATTTTTATATTATAGATTATCAAGTTTATTGCAGTAGCAATAAACGTATTTTGGTTATTCATCTTTTTTACTGACAATGAATCCTTACAAAAAGTGTGACATAGGTGTATTATGACATTCTATTAATTTGTAGAAAAACAGCAAATGTAAAAACATAACATTTGCTTTAATGTGAATATTAAAAACCTCATAGTTTGAAGAACATCGTCATCATTCATTATGGGAACCTTGTATGCACCTTCCGTGTAAGGGGAAGGACCACACTTTTATTTCCCGTTACTGGTAAACGATAGTCATAGATGATGTTATGGCAAACGGGAACAACAACATAACCTGTTTTCCAAGACTGTTTGCGTCCTTTCTAACCAAGCACACCCGGAAAGAAATCCATGATCATATACATACATTTTTGTCTCGAGCGTGAATCGAATCCACGACCTACGAAAGACGAGACTTATACCGCTACGCCATGGAAGTTATCGCAATTTCAACAGCAAATCTTATTTTATTCAAAATGACAATTAATCAATGCCAGTTAAACATAAACCTGCCTGCCTGGAACTGAATTATTCAGGTGTTTTCTCTCTGTCACCTGCAAGCCTATGAACCTATCGAGTTAACCGCAATTACTTGGGCACTGCGTGCAATTATTATTCATGCAGCAATCGGATTGGTTGAATTACGTACCGGTATGGTTATCGGTGTCATTATTCTATATAGCCTAAGAAATTTATTTGATATCGCGAGCCATTTCGTGAACAAGCACGAAATAGTACATAGTAAATAATGTGTAATACCAAAGATTCCACGTAACGTTCATTTCAGTTTTGCTTGTGCCTACAGGAATTTGTATTCAGAGAGCTAGATAACATAGCGGGTAGCGGGAAATCTAGAACATTTAGGAAGATACATTCATTATAGGCCTACGTTTCAGCGTGAACGATTGCAAGCAGCATGCATCCCTGTGACCTTTATTAGAACGTTCAGGCGGTCATGCCACGCTGCGCTTGCCAGTTTGTAGTCTCAATGTTGGCTTTGTGTAATAATCGTTTGTTAGTTCTATGATGCCATTAACATTAAATTTATACCTATAGTGTATTTAAGTTTAATCAAAGTTAAAGTAAAATATTGTATTTTTTTCTTTTTGTTTTGAAATAATGAAATAATGAATTTTATTCAGCACTTAGGTATTTACATACACTTGTACTTGTCAGAATCACAATGTTACACAATTATTCTTATTATATTAATTAAACTAGATACTTAATTAACCGGTAGCAAATTGTAGGATATTACAGACAAGGTAGTCCGACCGTCAGCTGGTCATTAATTTCTCTACTCATAATAAGTTTAAGTTCATATTAATTATTTAAGACTTTAATGGATCAATAAAGAAAAAAATTGGAAAAAAAACATACAATTAAGTGGCACACACCTGGGGGCACCCTTAAGGGGTTAGGACCACGACCCAGTGGTACCACTGATATAAGTATAAGTCAGATTTATGAACATAAAAGCGCTGGATCACAGGGCAGGGGTAGAGGTGCAACGCGGTCCTCACCGGCGAGAATCCTACCCTAGCTAACCTGCAACCTTTCACTAGCTACCTAGGTGGACGACTCGGAGAAGAAAGGAAGAAAGAAACTCCGGGCTTTTTCTTTTTCGTCATCTTTTGTTTTAATTAAAGACAACACCCGCACTAGGAATATTATTTCCTATGCCACAGGGACTTACAACCTCTCAATTAACGGACACATCATTAAGAATCAAAACAACTACCTATCTGTATGTCACTGGTTTAAATTGAAGAATGATAACACAAACAATAACTTTACTCTGCTTAGCCCTATTACGTGTTCAGAAATCATAAAAGGCGTGTTACAATAAGTTTTTGCGGTGCCTCATATATTAATTTAAGCATGTCACACAGCTCTCGGAATATAAATAAAACAGCTGAGACCCAGTATCACAAAAATGTAATAAACATTCCATTCAATATCATGTTAACGTCACAATCTTATATTAATAAGCAAACGATTTATAATTTTACATTGTTCCCTTATTTTTTACTAGTATTCTTATTTGTACAAAAATTTTTGTCTGTGTATCTTCTAATAGTCTAAGAGCCTGGGAAGATCAACCTTCACCCATCTGATAACCAGATGAGACATACCTACTTTTTGTCAAATATTATTCATTAACAAATATGGCTATAATAACTTGCCTATCAAAAAGTGTTCATGTCTAATTTTCATTTAATTAATTTAAATTAATTTAGAGAAAGTAGAGTGTCGGACTTGGGTGTGATAGAACAGAACACAAAATACCTGCTGCACTCTGCCTGACCAAATGTGTATGCTCTTTATATTTGATTTTAGTGAAAAAGAGCATTTGTTTCCACAACAGTATTTTGAACCTTCTGACCGTAATTCTTACTTCTGTTACACTTCTTGTATTATTAAATTAAATCTTATTTATATATTGAGATGAAATTAATTTGGTTATCAAAATAGCGGTGATGAAAGAAAGTTGATTAAAAATAATTCTGTCAAAAATAGCCATGAACACTTTTTGATAGGCAAGTTAACATAGGTGTGTTTGTTAATGAATAATATTTGACAAAAAGTATGTCTCATCTGGTTAGCAGATGGGTGAAGGTAGATCTTCCACGTCTCCTCTACTATAGGCAACTCAAAGGATTTTAACCTACTAACATTCAGGGTCCCGATTCTGCTAATTTAAAAACATTCATCAATGATGAAGGACCGACGCCCGTGCCTCGGAGAGCTAAGCATGGCTGAAACACCACCAACTTCAGATTCAGACCGGTTCTTAGATTTTTCTAAATATATTTTTTTTAAGTTAATAAAATTTTGCCCGACTTGGTGATTGCATCCCTCGCTAGTTATGTTCGAACACATTACCCCTAAACTACCGAGGCAGTCTTGATAATAACATCTAATGTAATTGCACAAAATAAAATTACATCTCATTATTTCCGCAACATTTAGATTCCCAATTTTTCCTTTAATAGGTACCTACTACGAAAGTACTTTTCTTTAATATTGCTCCAAAGACAAAATATAAACTTGTTATAAATTCTTTCCAAAATTGTATCTTCTTTTGTGCATTTTAAACGAAAAAAACAACATAAAGATTCTCATACTTATCATTAACTTTTAACAATACGAGGAAAATTGATTGGAAATATGAAGAAGTACTAAACGGAGAAATTGTCGTAAATTGGTATTTTTTATCTGATATGTTTATTTTGCGAAAGAAAGTGGCAATAACAAACCAATGTTAAGTCATCAGTCAAAAACAGAAAAATCTTTGTGAATATCTGTAATATTAATTAAATACTTTTATATCTTTGTATTTAAATTCCTTGGTCTACTGATGCTATTAACTTTTAAGGCTTATTGACAATAGACCCATTGTTGATTGTTATATTCGCAAAATAAACAATTATTATATTTTAGTATAACAGTTAAATATGCCATATTCCGACATATTCATCAATAAATTCTTAAAGTGCGAACTTTGCGCCTTAGTGGAAAAAAATCAAGTCGGTAGTAGTAGGTATATCTGAGTAATGAATGAACTTATTACAAAGAGTTAGAGCTCTGTAACGACTAATGAGTTTTATGTTGCGTAATATTACGCTCGTCAACATTTACTACTTGTTTTAGTTGTTATTGAAAAAAGTTTCCCGCTCACGTTTTCTTCGGCGTAGCTCCCGTTCGCGAGAGATCATTATAGCTTAATGGGATAATGTAGTAATTTTTGATTTTATTCGTAACACCCGTACACCTCTTTCTTCTTTATAATATAAGTATAGATATAATCCAAGTAAATATCCAATTTAAAATGATTGAGTTGCATATTGAAGTTTATTTCTGTAACACTATCCCAACAGTCTTAAAATTAAAGACGTTAATGAATTAATGAGATAAATATTTATATTGTGATTACTATTTGATCTATTCCACATACTCATTAGTTCCGCGGAGCAAAATTTCCAGTCGCATTATTCCCACTCGCTTATGGTCTCGTGATTTTGAAAGAAAAGTGTGTAAGGGAAATATGGTAAACGGAGCTTTGCACACCTTTATGAGAATCCAAAGCATGTCTAAAAAGGCTCGCCTGGCTGTTCATGGAGGAAGGCTTGTGAATTGTTGGAATCCAATTAAAACAATTTAATTGGATTTATGTCAAATCAATAATTGTCAGTAAATATGTCAATTTTTTATATTAATTAGTCTAGGTACTAATTAAGTTTGTAACCTCCTCGCGTTTAATAAAACCTTCATGTTCGGTGTTGGCGCCAGCATCTATAATTCTGTATCTTAAATAAACATTTCATTTCAATTATTTAAACGTTCGTTTTTAGGATTATTAATTAAGTAATATTATTACATGTTTGAAAATAGGCATGAAGACTAAAAAAATATAATAAGTCCGTAAGCTATTGATGCTATCCAAGTTAGTAACCTTTTTGCGAAACAAATTTCGTCCGTTTATAATAAAAGCGCAGACTTACAGACCGCTGCTACCTCAACAAATAGCGTTTCTGTTAACCGCTCTCTCTTTTTCAATACCTTAATTTTACAAGAGTCAGATATTAGTCAAAAATTAAAAAAAATTGACCTCAATAAAGGTCCTGGTCCGGATGGTCTGCCACCTGTATTTTTGACTAGATGTGCTAAGCAATTATCTTTTCCATTATCAATGATATTTAACAAATCCCTCTGTACAGGACAATTCCCTAAATATTGGAAAACAGCTAAAATAGTCCCTATTCATAAAGACGGCCCCAAAAATATGATTAAAAACTACAGACCTATATCGATACTATCTATAATACCGAAGATATTTGAGTCATTGATTTATCCTCATTTATACAATTTAGCAAAATCGCATCTAATTGAACAACAACACGGTTTTATCCAAAAAAAATCCACAGCCACTAATCTTATAGCCTTTACAGATACTGTATCTTGCCATCTTGATCAGGGCACTCAAATAGATGTCATATATACAGACTTTAGCAAGGCCTTCGATAAGGTAGACCATGCTACATTGTTGTTAAAACTTGCTAGTCTAGGAGTCGGAGGATCCATGTTGGAATGGCTTGAATCGTATCTCAACAATCGTAGATCTTACGTCGTAGTGAATGGTGCTCAATCTTCTTCATTTGTTGTTACTTCAGGCGTCCCGCAGGGCTCGCACTTGGGGCCACTTTTGTTTCTTATTCTTATAAATTCCATCTCCGAATGCTTCCATCATACGTCTTTTTATTTGTTTGCCGATGACCTTAAAATTCTGAAACCTATTAAAAACTTGGAGGATAGTCTACTAGTTCAAGATGATATCAATCGACTGATTAGATGGTGCGAGCTTAATAAAATGTTTTTAAACGCCGACAAATGTTATCATTTATCTTTCACCAGAAAAAAATAAAAATCCAAACATCTTATACCATAAATGATCGCACACTTAATCGAGTCGGATGTGCACGCGATTTAGGAGTTATAATGGACAGTGGACTATCCTTCAATGCACATCTAGATAAAATTATAGTTAATGCGTGCAAAATATGTGGCTTTATAGCTAGAAATAGTAGACAGTTTCTAAATCCAAAAACTAAAATTATTTTGTTTAATTCATTAGTTCGCAGTATATTAGAATATTGCTCACAAGTTTGGTCTCCACATTATGAGGTGCACAAAAAACGACTGGAAAGAATTCAAAAGAGATTCCTTAATCATCTTGCATATAATATGAAATTACATCGTTCGCTGAATTCGTACAATGCTCGTCTTAGACATTTCCAATTAATTTCGCTAAGCGATAGACGTAAGCTTTTGGACCTATTATTTTTATATAACATTATGAATAATAATATAGTTAGATTGTCCTGAGTTAATCGCAAGAATCCATATCTCAGCCCCAAGCAAATTACCGCGCCCAAGTGTCTACAAGCTGTTCAGTTTACATAGATATAAAACTAACTTAGGTCTTAACGCACCTTTGACAAGGATGGCTAAGTTATATAACGATCTCTCTCGATTATTAAAATTAGACATTTTTAGCGACAGTAAGTTAGTACTGAAGAAGAAAGTTTCAGATTATTTCTGATCTAAGCTAGAAGAGGTTTGAAGTTGGGTAGTCTATTCCATATCTTTGTAAAATTTATTTAGATTTTCTTTAATTGTAAATGTTTATGTTAATGTTTATGTTTTTGTTGATGTTTTAAATAATGTTTAAAACGGTACTAGTTATGTCCGTGTAAGATGTGGTTGCCTATAATTGAATGAGCACAAGGCATGTTTTTTTTTGTAATCGTTAACTTAATAGATTTGTGTATCATTTGTTGGCAATCCAAATAATAAAAAAAAAAAAAAAAAAAAAAGTTAGATTATTAAAAAATATTGGACACGCATTTTTTTAATTTATCAAATTAATAGAAGTTTACAAAGATACAGAACCACAACAAACTATAAAGTTCAGAAGAGGCCCGGGGCTTGTGACATCACTTCTAGGTAAAATTGTACCTCATTTTTTTGTTAGAGGAACAAAAAAAAAAAAAACATGTCAATATATTTTGGTAATACGTATCTATACGTATGTTTGTACCTATTATCTGTTTTGGGTTACAACTGAGAAAATATTGTACAACTAGCGGCCCGCCCCGGCTTCGCACGGGTGGACTTTTATACCCTACCCCTGCCCTAACCCTACCCTACTCCTACCCTACCCCTACCCTACCCCTACCCCTACCCCTACCCTACCCCTACCCCTACCCTACCCCTACCCTACCCCTACCCTACCCCTACCCTACCCCTACCCCTACCCTACCCTACCCTACCCCTACCCTACCCCTACCATACCCCTACCCTACCCCTACCCTACCCTACCCCTACCCTACCCCTACCCTACCCTACCCCTACCCTACCCTACCCTACCCTACCCTACCCTACCCCTACCCAAAAGTATCCTATGTCCTTCTCCCAGTTCTTAGCTACCTCCCTACCAATTTTCAGCCAAATCGGTTCAGCCGTTCTTGAGTTATAAATAGTGTAACTAACACGACTTTCTTTTGTTTTTAAAATGTATTCTGCTATTCGGGACGGAAACAAATCCAACAAATCAAAAACCATGGCAATCGGTCCAGCCGTTCTCGAGTTATAAGTGTTGTAACAAACACGACTTTCTTTTATATATATAGATTTCATTTTAATATCAAATGCTTTATCTATAGTTGATTAATTGATTCAATATTTTCATGGTGCTTATCAGGCGTTAAGCGATATGGAAATATTGGGGCCATATTTTTTTTATAAACCCTTTTTCTTCTTATCCGAAGAATAATTTATGGAATATATTAAAATATTTTAGTGACATTTCAGTAGATACATCTACACTAATCTACACTAATAAATTGTTTGTTTGTTTGTAATGAATAGGCTCAAAAAGTCCTGGACCGATTTCAAAAATTCTTTCATCATTCGAAAGCTACATTATCCACGAGTAACATAAGGTAAATTTTATTTTTGAAAAATAGGGTTCCGTAAGATATTTGGATTTTTCGGATAAAAGGTGTAAAAAATCAACCAGCAAAGTTACTTATTTTGCGTACGCTGCCTAAACTATAAAAGATAGAACCATAAAATGTTCTAATTAATTGTAGATCTTAAAAATATCTACAAAAAAGTGCGCAACACACTATACCTATCTATGTCGAGTGAGGCACATCAACCATTTTTAGGGTTCCGTAGCCAAATGGCAAAAAACGGAACCCTTATAGATTCGTCATGTCTGTCTGTCTGTCTGTCTGTCTGTCTGTCTGTCTGTCCGTCCGTATGTCACAGCCACTTTGTTCCGAAACTATAAGAACTATAATGTTGAAACTTTGCAAGTAGATGTATGTTGTGAACCGCATTAAGATTTTCACACGAAAATAGAAAAAAAACAATAAATTTTGGGGTTCCTCATACATAGAACTGAAACTCAAAAAAAAATTTTTCCTCGAACCCATACGTGTGGGGTATCTATGAATAGGTCTTCAAAAATGATGTTGAGGTTTCTAATGTAATTTTTTTCTAAACTGAATAGTTTGCGCGAGAGACACTTCCAAAGTGGTAAAATGTGTGTCCCCCCCCCTGTAACTTCTAAAATAAGAGAATGATAAATCTAAAAAAAATATATGATGTACATTACCATGTAAACTTCCACCGAAAATTGGTTTGAACGAGATCTTGTAAGTAGTTTTTTTTTAATACGTCAAAAATCGTAAACCGCAATTTATTTTTCATTCAATCAACTCGAATATAAAAATATAAAATAACATTTCATTTCATAAACATACGCTTTTTTATTTATTCTTAATATCAAAAATAGGTACGCACTTGTAACTGAAACGGAACCCTTCGTGCGCGAGTCCGACTCGCACTTGGCCGGTTTTTTTATTTAGAAATCATGAATTTATTTTGGACTACATTTAGAAGCGTTTATTTTACTCATGCTATTAATCCTTATCAAAATAAATTATTTCATCACTAAGTACAGTTTATGTAGATAATATTTGGTCTGTGAATGATTAAAATTGGACGTTTGGTTTTGAAGTTATGGTGAAATTATAATATTACGATTTCTGCTGTTAATATTTTCATCATTAACGACTTTAACATCCACAGAAAGACAATCTGTGCAGCCTGCCGATAATGACTGCGTCGATGTTAGTGTCGGTGTCTGTGAATTTACCTGGGAATCATTTTGCCGACTGTGTCTTTCCTGGGTAGGCTTTTTGCAGCGGTAACCGACATCCGGACGGAGTCGCGGGCGACCGCTATCACTACATATTATAAAACAAAGTCCCCGGCCGCGTCTGTCTGTCTGTTCGCGATAAACTCATAAACTACTACATGGATTTTCATGTGGTTATTACCAATCGATAGAACGATTCTTTCGGAAGGTTTACGTATATAATTTGTTTCGTTTTTGTGTACATTTGACTAATATATATTGATATATTTGTCAGAGGTGTCAGAAAAAATTAAGCCATTTGGGAGCTTTCAACGAAAACGCTGCCTAAACCCTATGAGATATAACAAAACAATGTATGGCGGAAATATTCTTCTCTTTTAGATCTACGAAAAAGTCTGCGATAGCATATGTCTATCTTTCAAGGTTAACTTGCTATATCCATTATATCTTTTAGAAAAATGATCATTTCTAATGCGGTAATTGTAAAGCTAATCAGACGGATTCAGTATTTATCCTTATCATTTTAAATGAGTCTTTGATTCTTAAGCATTTCATGCAGATTATTTTACCCCTACACTATATACTTTAAATGAATAACTTAGAAGTTATCGCAAAATAACAGCGCGTGTTTTCGCAGCGCAGCGAGTGAGTTAGGCCGAATGCGATTACGCGCCCTCGATCCTTAAGAATTATTGGGAAATTTGTTTGTTTTGTATTCGTTGTAACTATGATGGATAGATACTTGAATACCTATTTATTTAGTGTTTGTTGTATTGTTAGTCCTGAAGAGTATAGGTATTTCATACGATAAAAGAATTTACTACCTATTTACTACCTACTTATTTCATTGAGTTTTAGTAGGTACCTATATTAATTTGTTTCTGTTTGTTTTTTATAAATTTCGCCCTTTTTGTTAGAGGTTTAAAGACATTCTGTAGTATTAATATAGTATCAGTATTGTACCCGTGCGAAGCCGGGGCGGGTCGATAGTCAAATATAAAAAACTTTAGCCAGTAAGCGACCATAATTTAATTATTTTGAGAGTAAAAAATTAAGAGTGCTCGTGGTTTGCGTACACATTTGTGCACTATAATATTAGTCTGCGCAGATAGCTAATCTCGAGAGATTGATCGCCCAAGCCTAAATCGGTTGGTAGGCCTTTTTTTTAACCATGACCTATTAAACCCGAAGGTTTTAGTTGGTTAAAGTAAAAACGTAAATGGAGGTCAGCAGGGGACGTCTATAGGCTGATAAGATGATATTAAATAATATTATGGGTCCCAACAGACCAATTATTTGCGTCAACATCGGTGAATTGTTATGAGGCTTGCGGTGTACTTTGTGTTCTTGAATTCATCATCATCATCTATAACCCGTATAACGTCCACTGCTGATCATGGACCTCCTCCCGAGAGAGGGTAGTTGCCATAGTCATCACGTTTGGCAGGCGGGTTGGTGACCGCAGTATTATGTTGTACCACACAAGGAAACGCTGCTGCCTTTCGTTCCTTGATATACGATTATTATAGATGATTTATAACAATCGGGACCAAACCGCTTAACGTGCTTTCCGAAGCACGGAGGGTAGTCCCTCAACCAACCAGACCCGGATATAAATCTTAGAATTGACACAAAGATTTTCTGTCCGGCGTGGGGATCAAACCCACGACTTCCGAGATTTAAAGCGAGCAAACTACCGCTACGCTACGAAGTTTGTCTTGTTCTTAAATGATTCGTTGTAAAGTTCCCTGCGACACTGGGATTAATTTCCTGGTGCGAGAGTTGTCTTCTAACACAAATATTGACACACCATGTTTAACGGATCTATATATAGACAGTGTAAGGCATATATTAAATTAGATACTCAACCATAATTTCAGTACAATATTAATCTATTGATAAGATAACTCATAAATCATTTGAGTACTGGGCTTAGGGAAATTGACGACAGAATTTTCAATGGAACATGTTGTATAACATCAATCATTCAGTTCGTTTGTGTTATAATGGAGTTCATGTTCAGATTTTATGAATGCCCTTTGAACTATAACCAGTATAAATAGACCCTGCTTTTGTTGAACTTGGTACTACGAAAGATTAAGAAATTATACTCTTAGCAGGTATTTGTGTTGAAAAATATGAGCATATTTCTGGACGTTTATTAATTAGGTATCGGTTAAAGTTTAATATACCTCTTATTAATATATAAAAAAAAATCAACAAGAAAATAGTTTTTCCAGAATATATATTAGAATGTAACCCGAAATATCACGATATGTACCAACTTTTTAAAGAACTGTTTTGGTTAAAAAATATTAATGTTCTCGATTCTACGGAACATTTTCTAAGATTGTTGATGAAACACCAATTAGGTAGATAGAAAGTATTGATAATATTAAATTTGAAATGAGGGTTCAAAATACTTTACAATGTAGGATAAATTAAAATATTATCCTCGTACATGTTCGTATTAATCATAGTTCATTCATTGTTTGGAATAATACCTATATATTTTAAAATCGGTATTTATTTTCTAAATACTATCTAGAAATATATATTAAAATAGTTTCAATTGAAACAAATAATTATTTGAAACATGCTTATGTTTAAAAACTTTTGTAATTATAGCCAGATTGTATAGGCGCCTTCATTACAAAATAGTTTAAAATTTTGAAACCTATTTCCCCCAATTTATACTTCAGTTCAAGTTGTTAGTAATTTAGAATACAAATAAAAGTATACTCCTTTTTGTTATTTTAAAAGAAGATTAAATTGTTACCGCGAGCCTAAACTAAACCCACAACAACGTACAACAACCACACCACTTAGCTGCGACAAAATACGGTCAAAAAGTGATTATAATAATAAATAATTCGTTCTTTAATAACATATGTGGTAAAAAAATTATTTTTTTACCTTTCCTGCGTCTGTCATTCATTTTATATATATGAGCTACGCTTATGTCAAAAAATATGCTGAGTCTATCATAACACTTGTTATATGATGCTAAATATATAACAGATTCACTCTCAGTTTCTAAAACGTAGCTGTTAACTTAACTTGGCGATCAAATTAAATGCGGTTTTTAAAAAATTAGTCCAGCACATCCAAAATCACTAATCATACTTTAGCTACGCATGATTTATGAAAATCATTTGATACTAGATAGAGTAGCTCACTAGTTAATTGATCAACATATCATCAACTGGGATTACTTAAGTAATTAAATATTGGAGTTCGTGTCGTTTATGTACTGTTTATTAAAACATTAAATAAACGACACGAACTCCAATCTCAACAATACATATTTATTTTAATTCTATTGTAAATACTTTCAACTGTAAAGTATCAGCAGAAGATGTGCCAATTCTACATGACCCTGAAGTTAGCGGACAGCAGACAAAATAAAATTTCAGATAGAGATATCTACTAGCGAAATTAAGTTCTTTAAGTTTACCAAATTAGAAAAATTGTTTGTCTTTGATTTACCTACAGGTGATAATAAACAATTTTTTTTTTTTACTTATATATAATTTTTTAAATTCAAAATTAAATTTTGGGAAACTCTCACTGTGGTGCCCATCGTTTCAAAAATCTGAAACTTTCAAATTTAGTTTATTTTGGGATTCAAAAAAAGTGATTTCAGTTTGTTTTTTTAATTTTGGCTTAGGGCATTCTGGGACATATATCTGCGAGAAAAAATATTATTATTAAAAAAAAAAAATTGTCATCTTTTGGTCTTTAAAAGATCTAAAGATGATATTTTTTTGATTTTAAAATTGTTTGTCGGATCATTAGATATACTTAATTTTTGATTTTTTTGAAATTTTGATGCCGGATATCAAAGTTAAAAATAATCAAAATCAAAATCAAAAAAATGTCATGTCTTAATTTTTCTAAAGTCTAAAGATGATTTATCTCGGATTTTTCATTTTCTTATTTATTTATTGAATATCCTTAACTATTGATTTTTTTGAAAATTTTTGTCTGGAATATTAAAATCAAAAATTATTAGAAACACAAAACACTTTTTTTTTTGTTTTCATTTTTCAATAATCTGAGGATGATATTTTTTAGATCTTTATTTTCTTCATTTGTTCATTCAATATTTATATTTTTCAGTTTTTTATATTTATTTTAATGGAGATTATCAGGTAAAGCTTGACATTTTTTTTTCTTAAATTTAAAAAACATGTGATGAAGGCAATTCAACTGAAAATAATTAGCCATGACTGAGGTAAATTAGGATCAACGAGTAAGGTAAGTATTGAGCAAGTAAAATGATAAGAGAAAAGTAAGGAATAAAAAAATTTTCAGTCTGTATTTCAGAAATTTTTAATTAGTCTATTATCAATCTTCCATGAACCATTTTTTACATAAATCACAGTTGTATTTATAATTATTATTTTGAATTTCCTCGTAAGTTTTCTTCAAATGTTTGAGACAACTGATATGTGACCACCTCTGACAACTTTCACATAAAACCCAATTTAAATTTTTTCTAAATACTCCTTGTCCACATACGAGACACAAATCGGAAACATCTAATGAATTTTCAAGGCATTTAACCTTCAATTGCTCTCTATACTCGTTGGGGTTGAATTTCAACTGCATGATTTGATGCCCTTAAAAAAAATTGAATAACTAACGTTAAGCAACTATAATTACCGACTACAAGAAAACTTCAAACGGTAGATTAACAACCGTACTAATCACACTAATCTCATGTTAAAAAAAAATATTATGAGTAAAAAAAAGGTGATACCTTTCAAGATTTGTTCGATGAAATAGATTACGTAAATTCCGCAATTAAAACCATCTTTTTCATCTTGGGATGGATAAACCATATTTTTTAAAAGCCAATCATCCTTTTTGTTTTTGATGGAAAAAACAGCAATGAAAAAATTTTTAAAATTTGTCGCATAAAATTCGGGATCTTCTTTTATTTGGCCAGAATCTAATAAATAAATCCATTTCTCTTTTAATTGGACATAAACAAGAATCCAATGAGAGTTCTGAACGTGACACGGAAGAAATAGATGGGTTTTACAAGACCATTGTTTTTTCATATTGAGGCAAAAGCTCTGATCAAAATATTCTACTGAATTTTTTAAAATTTTACTACTATTTTCACAGATAACATAAGCTGTTTTTGAATGTTCTGGCGAGTGTCTAATTAATGTAGTAGCACAGTAGTCAATAGTAAAGTTCAAGAGCCATGCTCTGTTATACAAAGTATTGTAATCTTCTCCGTTTAGTTTCAAAATTGAATCATCATTGAGGCTCTTCGTTAGAGCGACGGTATATTCACGAGGGCAGTTTGGATGATAATAATAATCAATATTTTTTATCGTACCGTTGGTATGAAATATCAGAGCAGGAACTTTTGACTTGTCGATAACTCGTTTCAATCTTTTTCCTTCTTGGTAAGGAATCCTTGGAGCTTGTTTCGACTTGTCACGATTCCATGCTTCCTCTGATTGCATGTTATCCGGCTCATTTACAACACGTCGCTTCCGTAATGTTTCAACTTTCGGTATTGGTAAATCTAATTGTTTATACCGAGTTGAAATTGCTTGCCACCGTTTATCTACAAAATGCCCAGCTTTGACAGCAATGATTTTTTCAATTTTAACATTTTTAAAAAAGTTCTCCACGGACGCATTACTTGAGTGCTTCTTCTCTTTCCGTGCAGACAGTGACCAGAAAGGAATGAAAGGAATGATTCGCATCATTGCATACTCGACGAAAGTCTTGCAGCAATTAGCATTATCTTTCAATTTATTTATTTTTATCAAAAGCTCGGCTTTTTCGTGAATTTCATTTTTCACTGGTAGAGCATCTAAATAAAACGGGCTTAACTTGTAAACCGGTTTTGTCTTCTGATCAAATTTTTCAGGTCTTTTTTTAGGCGCAGGGCCATTATCCTTTTTAGATTCATCGCACAATTCATCATCCAATTCACAGTCAAGAACATCTTCGGGATCATCTTCTTCATCATCATCAGAGTCGAGAATTTCAGGAGCATCGGGCAGATCAGATAAGAACTGGAGAGAATCAAGCAGCTCTTGATTCTCTTTAGGATATAAAAATATCACAAATATTGACTGCAAGCATTTCTTCAAAATTGTGTAGTCTTCTATGTGGACTAATTTAGCCATAATTTCCAAGATGAAAGCCCTCAATCGTTTTTCTACCTGTCGTTTTTGTAGTTGTCTTGATAACATCTTCATAAAATGTGGGTAACAAACGTGCACGGGGAGAAGCTTGGGGGTTTCATTAGAAATAATTGCCTGATGGATTTCATTCAAATAATCACGTATGGATAAGTTATTAAATTCTCGAATTAAGGCATTGATACTCGCCCAAGACCAGTCAGTAGTTACATCTTTAAACGGTGGCCATTCCACGTTACCCTCAGACCAAATTCCCTTAAAAAATTTCAAACAATTGCCAATTGATTCAGCAGTATGATTATTTGTGATCATTTCTAAAATTGGATATAATTTATGCTCAATATTAGTGATCCCCGCATAATAATAAACTCTCTTTGACTCAGGATAGGGTTTCCTAACAACGGATCCTGTAGCGTCAAAATGAAAAGTGGTGTCAGGGTGATTTTGCAATAATGTTACTTGCTCAGGGATTGATAAATAGATGGTAAATGGTGGAAGATATTGTTTAATGTACGGATGTTTGAATTTACACTTGCTTATACGTAGAAAAATGTCTGTACAGTCATCTTGATGTTCATCATTTTCGCATGCGGTTTCTGAGCTAATTTTCTGCAACGTTGGTAATGTATGAGCAAACCCATAGTTTTTATCTGCTCTAGCTAAATTTAAATCCATTTCATTTATAACTGACTGATGGACTGTGCTCGGTTTTGCATGTTCCAATTTTTCTTTTAAAATTTCGCGATTAATACCTTTGGCTGCGTAAACCAAAGGCTCGGTATGCTGAGGCTTGTCGTTAGTTTTATAAATGTTAAGAATTGTATTAAAATTAACGTCTTGTCCATGAAATTTTAGTCTCTTGAAATACTAAAACACATTTTATTCCAGCCAGTTTTGGTAATTCTTCGCGTAAGACATGATGGAATAAATCCCGAGAAAAATTACCGTTATACAAAAATTTTGATTTACAAAATTCTATTGTTTTGTAGGGGAAATAATCATAATGAATTTTCAGTCGATCATGAGGATTTACTTTTTCCTCATCCTCAGATGAATCGGATTGTAAGATGGATGTGGTACTCAATGTTCGACTAAGTTGGTCTAATTTACAATTTTCTACTTTATTTTCATATTCCGTCAATTGAAGCAATAATTTGACTCGTAGTCGAGAGTTAAATTTATCAACAAAATTATCATAATTTTTCCGCCATGCCCAAAATAGAGTTGATCGAAATTTTTTAATTTCTCCTTTTCTCTTTATTTTATAGTGCTCAAGTAGTTGCGGAAAAATGAATTTATTTTTTGATGGTTCAATTTTCACATCTTCAAAATTATTTACGATTTTCACTAATGTGTGTATCAGATCCTCGTAATCGAACGTCATGGTCCTTGTGATAATAAGATTTCGAGATATTAAAATTTGTAAATCACAATCGCTCACAGATTTTCGTAAATATAAATCACTCGTATTGAGTGTCAATAGTAAAAAATAATATTAAATATTCAACTTGAACACAGACACTTTGTTTAATAATAAGACGATAAACTTTTTGGCGCGACATTTCGCGCCGGAAAAAAAAAAAAGTTCTTCAGTCATGGCTAATTATTTTCAGTTGAATTGCCTTCATCACATGTTTTTTAAATTTAAGAAAAAAAAAATGTCAAGCTTTACCTGATAATCTCCATTAAAATAAATATAAAAAAATGAAAAATATAAATATTGAATGAACAAATGAAGAAAATAAAGATCTAAAAAATATCATCCTCAGATTTTTGAAAAAGGAAAACATAAAAAAATGTTTTTTGTGTTTCTAATAATTTTTGATTTTAATATGCCAGACAAAAATTTTCAAAAAAATCAATATTTAAGGATATTCAATAAATAAATAAGAAAATGAAAAATCCGAGATAAATCATCTTTAGACTTTTGAAAAATTAAGACATGACATTTTTTTGATTTTGATTTTGATTATTTTTAACTTTGATATCCGGCATCAAAATTTCAAAAAAATCAAAAATTAAGTATGTCTAATGATCCGACTAACAATTTTAAAATCAAAAAAATATCATCTTTAGATCTTTTAAAGACCAAAAGATGACAATTTTTTTTTTTTAATAATAATATTTTTTCTCACAGATATATGTACCAGAATGCCCTAAGCCAAAATTAAAAAAACAAACTGAAATCACTTTTTTTGAATCCCAAAATAAATTAAATTTGAAAGTTTCAGATTTTTGAAACGATGGGCACCACAGTGAGAGTTTCCCAAAATTTAATTTTGAATTTAAAAAATTATATATAAGTAAAAAAAAAAAAATGTTTATTATCACCTGTAGGTAAATCAAAGACAAACAATTTTTCTAATTTGGTAAACATAAAGAACTTAATTTTGCTAGTAGATATCCCTATCTGAAATTTTATTTTGTCTGCTGTCCGCTAACTTCAGGGTCATCAATTCTACAACAATGTGACGCTCCTACAGATTGACGTCAAATTTCTATGGCTGATTTGAATGTTCATAAGAATAACATTGAAAAACACGTTAATTTATCGGAGAAAATGGAATTAATGTAACCGACTTACGTAGTCCATTGCTTTTTGACATTTCTAACGAATACACAAAGTTGGTCGTGTTTTAAATGTTGGTATTGTAATAATAAAAATAAAATGTTCGTGTTAGTCTAATAGTCCTGAAATGTCAAAAAAAGGTTAATTAAAAAGTTTAATCGTTATAGATAAATAATAAAAAACAATTATTTCTTCCACAGAGATGGTCGGTGTTAATGGAATACCTCGTCGCGGTACCTCAAGCAGCTACATCAGCCGGTTGCAGCGTGCGCCTACTACTTGCTCATCGTGCACTACCATGAGGAGGGGGATCCTCACGACCAGGACATGCACACCCGTGCCACCCATACGTGCGTTATCTGTGCGCACACATTTCAATTAGAAATCATACGACTGAGCTGCAGAATGACATTTTTGGATTGGATACATGTGTGCGTAGTGTTATTATTCCAATCACTGGTTTGTTATATGTTTAATTAATATTTTATTTTTATCTGCAACGAGCCAAAAACAGTAAAAAAACTGGCTAATTAAGCGCAAATCACTTATTTTTATGCAGAATGGCATTTTTTTTAAAATTCAACTACTGATAGTTTGTGCATTTTCATATCGAATCATTTCAAAACTCTAAAATAATATATTGTTCACTTTTTAGCCTATCTTAAGCCCTAAATTGATAAATAAAACATTATGAGATTCGATCAGGGTTTATTATGTTAATAAATACAGTAACAATAAATAATAATGTATAATAATAACACTACATTAAAAGATAATTCTTTATCGACATCATAGTCATATTGTTACATAAACTGTGTCTAGTACCAATTAAAACTAATTTTTAAATTAATCTGATACCGTAGTAGTCATATCTTAGTGGACTGCAGCGCGCCAGAGACCACTTATTGTGAATCAAATAATATCATGTAGTAAACTTGTATGTTTATCAAAATGGTGTCCACTCTTTGAGATAAGTAACTAATTATTTCTTACTTTCTTTATTTTAATTACCTACATAATAATATTTCTACCAAAGTTTAAAACCAAAATATTATGTTTTTTTTATTTCTTTTTTTGTTGTGTCACACTACTAGTACTACCTCACCTCTGTAGTGCAATGGATGGGGCTCGGACCGGATGATGGCAACTCCGACGCACTAGCCATTGGGCTACGGGCGCTTTAATGAAATCTTTCCACATAAATGCTTGGTACACAAGTTTTGATAAATATTATGTATTGTATTTTACTTAAAAGCATATTTATACGTATTGGTTGCGGGATATAATTTATTGAATGCTGTCAAACTGTTGAAGATGGATATCTAATACAATTAATTACTTATCTCAAAGCGCGCTCATCATAAAATAAAGTCTGTAAATATGACTTAAATAAAAACTGAATATATTCAGATTGATTTTTTGCAATATGTATAATATTGAATAAGTAAAAAATATTGAATAATATAATAAGTGTTTTGATAATAAATATTTAAATTATGTTATTTTTCAACTGGAGTTTGATTTTAAACACATTTTTCATAAAAAATAAAGGACATAGACTTGTACTTAGATACTTACAAGTCTATATAATTTGCTTTTTATCACCACTGCTAGTGATAGTGTGATACATAGGTAATTCATTTTTCCCCGTAAAAAAGAGAAAAAAGAATAAGCAACGGATAATTACTTAAGCTTTGCTTTAGCCAAAAAATATGTTCGAGACAATTTTTTAGGCTTTGAACTTCGAAGTTCTATAAATTGCACGGGAATGTTAAAGCTATAAAACCCTCAAATCGTCTGACAATAAGAAACATTTTAGGCATTTCATCTCCAAAATATTATAGTGTCCACGAAAATGATGATGATGATGATGCAATCCATGCCGATTTCGGCTACGGCGACCATTACCTGTATCTGGGTGGTTACTGATGCGTCCTCATATGGCTGATATACCCAATTTTAGCGGTAAACAGTTGCTGCATTTGAGGACGCCATCCACATAGTTGAAGACAATATTGGAAAGTGGTTTGTTTTTATGTTTTTCCCTTTTTGAGTCCAGATCGCACTTGTTGTCTCCATTCTAAGTACACAAAAATACATATAAAGCAACCTCGTAAATACAGGCCAAGGTTTATATTTTGATATATCATCTTGTAATCTACATAAGTTATCTGCTTGCTATCGATGTCACGGTTTCAGCATTTATGAGGGTCAAACTATATACGTTTATAGAATTTCATGTATTCTTAGATGTACTTAATTGAAAGATACTAGGTGCTTCCAATCTCAAATGAATGCCATATCTTTATCAGAACATAGTATTATCGTAGGTTTATGTTAGGAACGTCTGTAGCGTTGCGGTAGTCGGCTCGCTTTAAATCTCGGAGGTGGTAGGCTCGATCACCACGGCGCCGCGACGGCGACGACGGATTCTAAGATTTCTCTTCGGTTCTGGTTAGTTAAGGCTAACGTGCCTCCCATTAGCCGTTGGTCAGGATTTCTATCGCTAAGAACTCACGGAGCGGTTTGCACCCACGCCCGCCGCGGTCGTAAAACTGCGGTTTTATTTCTATACTCACGAGACCGGTGTATTGCGCGGACGCTGTTAAGATCATCGCCCGCAAACATCGGGCGATGATCGCAAGACCGGTTAACCGCCGGTGCCGCGAGACCCGCTAACTACCCCGCGCGCCGCGGGTGTAAAACACGTCGTGAAATGTGCTCTTAATTTTTGAATATAAATCTACATCCTAGAGAAGCTGCGGGCCCGCAACCTCGGCGGGCGGTGAAAACCGCTCCGTGAGTTCTTAGCCTATAATATCATCTATAATAATCGTATCGGGAACGGGCTGCATCGTTTCCTTGTGTGTAACAACATTATACTGCGGTCACAAACCCATCTGCCAAGCGTGGTGACTTTGGCAAATACCCTCCCTCGGGAGGAGGCCCATGTTCAGCAGTGGACGTTACACGGACTGATGATGATGATGTTAGGAACGTAATTTCGTTGAAATAATACATTGAATTTTTCCAAACATTTTATTAAAGCTAGTACGGATAAAGAATTGTTTTCGATAGGTATTTCATCTCAATTGGATTATCTGCCCTCATATCGATGTCACAGGTTCCAGGTTTATTAGGATCATATGATATATCTCATTTATAAAGTTCTCGCTAGCAGCGTTATTGAAGTCAGCAGTGTATCATCGCGGGTAAGATACGTCATAATTAAGATTCATACCTCCAACGTTCCTGAGAAAAAGGGTCTTGACGTCTGTCTAGACGGACAACAAATTGATTTATGCATTTGAGTATGTTTCGCCGGACCGTCTCATGTGGGCCGTGTTGAAACCGGTAGTAAAGTAACCCACTGAGTTTGTTTCGCCGGATCTTCTCAGTTGGGGCGCATTGGATCCGGTGGTAGCATTAAAGCGCGTCCGTCGTTATATGCTCATGGTCCACCCAAATAATGACAATTGTTTTGACATAATATAGACAGAACAAGCATTTTGTGTCGCTAAGAACAATATAAATAAATAAATTATAATAATAACATATAAATATATGATAATATAAAAATTATTAATTTTATAGATATAAATAAATAACAAATATAATTAATTAAATTTTTCTAATTAATGTTTGACTATTTACAAGTGCCTGTAATTGGTTTACGTAAATAAAAATGATTTTTATTTTTATTTATTTATTTATTCTAAATATATATGTATATATCATATTAGGGTTCTGTTTTTTCCTTTTGAGGAACAAAACTCTAAAAAACCTTACTTAGGACTTACAGACCATCACTTCTGAGCCATATTTACAAAGTGTTCTCGAAAGTTGTCACAAACCGGCTTGGTAGAAAATCGGCAGAACAAGCTGGCTATCGAAAAGCTTTTAGCACATACTATAGACTACATTCCTACTGTTCCACAGATTATACAAAAAACGGGAGAATATAATCAGACACTGTTTGTGGGTTTAAAGTTGGATGTTATTTTTAACTCACGGAACGAATACATGAATTTCGATAATTTTGTTCTTGTTTTATTGATCTGCAATATACAATTTGACCCACGCAACTCCCGTTCTTGAAGAACGTCATAGTTATATATAGCCTATAGCCTTCCTCGAAAAGTGGAATATCTAACACTGAAATCATTTTTCAAACCGGATCAGTCCTGAGATTAGGGCGTTCAAGCAAACAAACTTTTCATGTTTATACAGGGTGTCCGGTAATTAATGGATAACCTTAAAATGGGTAATGGTAAAACTAATGACCATTCAGAAAAAAAATACAAATAAAAAAAAATACAGTTGGTACCAAAGATATGATTTTTTTAATAATAATCGGTGTTTTTTGTTACCTTATTTCACATTTTTATACACCACGGCCACAAATTAAGGAATTCTATCGGTTTTTTTTTGTTATAGTAATTTACGTTAACTGAGCTGATAGATAGGTAATAAATAGTATGACTACTATTACACGGTTTTTTTTTAAACAACTTGAATGTTTGTTCTGGGGAAAATTTGTGAAAAATATTCAATTTGACAAAGTTTGAGCAACCGTAACTTAAAAAAAAAGTATCCAGACACAAGTGACCAATTATTTTAAAATATTATGTGCTTCAAGCCAATTTCAAAATGGTATCATTCATTATTGTATCTAATGTAAATTCTGAATTATGGCTATTTGTGTAGAAAAGGTGTGAATTTTGGATAAACATCAAAATTTGCAATATTGGAATATTTATTTACATTGAATGTACCTGACCATTGGAGTTTAATAAAAAACAACATTTGACATTAGTAAAACTGTATTCGTTATTAATTACAATAAATGTTCAAATTGTCTGCCACCCACTCTGATACAGGCTCTACATCTACGAATGAATGCTCTCCTGAGCAGTCGCGTATAGCGTCGATCGCTTATTTTCGATGCGGCTACCCGGACACGGCTACGTAAATCTTCCAAGGAACGGATCGGCTTTGCGTAAACTTCTTCCTTCAGACAGCCCCAGTAAAAAAAATCAAGTGGATTTAGATCTGGTGAACGTGGGGGCCACAAAATTGGCCCCAGGCGGCCAATCCATCTGTTTGGGTATGTTCTATTTAAGTATGCACGAACAGATACAGCATAATGCGCAGGACAGCCGTCATTTTGCAACCAATATGATTCTCTCTCCACCTCGGGCACCTCTTGCAATAAGTTTGGAAGATCATTTTCAAGGAATTCTAAATAACTTTGGCCAGTTAGGTTCCCCGGTAATTCAAATGGGCCTATTATTTTTCCGTTTAATATTCCAGTCCAATAATTTATTTTAAATTGGTACTGTGACCTGTCTTCACGCATAGCACGAGGGTTCGTTAGTTGCCAGCTATGGAGATTGTGTAAATTCATGTAGCCATCTCTTTTCAATGTTGATTCATCACTCCATAGAATTTTATTAAAAAACTGCGGGTCTGCTTCCATCTTCCCCAGCATTTTTCGGCAGAAACGCAATCTTGCATTATAATCTCTTGGTTGAAGGGTCTGCACGCGCGTAACGTGGAACGGGTGAAATTTGTTCTTTTTTAAGATATCATGCACAGTCGATTTCCCTATACCCGTGCGTCGAGCTATTGATCGCGTAGAAATTGAAGGATCTTGCGCAATTTCCTCAAGTACCACGTCTTCTACATCAGCACGAGCGCTTCTTCCACCACTAGTACCACCAACACCAGTACCAGGGATTCTTCCTTCTGAGTAACAACCGTGGACTCTTATAAATACGCGGTAATCTGGATGACGCGCATTAGGGTATCTTTCCCTATAAAGAGCTGCGGCTGCGTTTCCATTGCCTCTGCATTCCCCATAAATAAAATGCATGTTTGCATATTCTTGTGGCGTATACTCAACACGTGGCATGTTGATTCACAAAATAAACAATCCAGTTACAAGCCAAGTCGTCGCAAATATCACCACACAAAACAAGTCCAAATCGGTAAACAAAACGAATAGTCCAGTAAAATAGCCAGGTCGTCGTTTTAACACTGATTCACAGTAACTAGCAACAATTGCAACCGGAAACGAAATAAACACATGCGAAGTCGAGCAAGTCGAGTGACGCACTAAGTCTAAGTCCCTGTTCCTGTAAGTTCTGTTAGTCCCCTACCGGTTTTTTTACATTTACTATCTCGCTCGCACTCATCCAACTCATATCTTCTTTGTCTAACATGAACAAAAGACGGGTGGTGCAGGGTGCGCGCAGGTAGCTAGTATGGCGGTCACACGACTTACACACACGACATTTATTGCAAAGCCAATTTGTATTTGTTAAAATATTTCTGGTTTTAAAGAGACTTTATTTAATTATTACTATTCATTACTTACGTCTATTAATGTTTTTATTAACCCCGAATGGTCAGGTACATTCAATGTAAATAAATATTCCAATATTGCAAATTTTGTTGTTTATCCAAAATTCACACATTTTCTACACTAATAGCAATAATTCAGAATTTACATTAGATACAATAATGAATGATACCATTTTGAAATTGGCTTGAAGCACATAATATTTTAAAATAATTGGTCACTTGTGTCTGGATACTTTTTTTTAAAGTTACGGTTGCTCAAACTTTGTCAAATTGAATATTTTTCACAAATTTTCCCCAGAACAAACATTCAAATTGTTTAAAAAAAAAACCGTGTAATAATAGTCATACTATTTATTGCCTATCTATCAGCTTAGTTAACGTAAATTACTATAACAAAAAAAAACCGATAGAATTCCTTAATTTGTGGCCGTGGTGTATAAAAATGTGAAATATGGTAACAAAAAACACCGATTATTATTAAAAAAATAATATCTTTGGTACCAACTGTATTTTTTTTTTATTTGTATTTTTTTTCTGAATGGCCATTAGTTTTACCATGACCCATTTTAAGGTTATCCATTAATTACCGGACACCCTGTATATTAGTAAAGATACGGCACGCAAGGTAAATTCCGGTTCTGTGTCTATTTTTATACATTTTTTTATAATGATAGATTATGTCTAATGGGGGTTTTAATGAGAGTGAAAACACATTATTTTGATTTTTGAAAAGTTATAAAGTAATTGTGCTTATTCATCTCGTTAACAGTTTGATCAAGAATATTTATAAAGTTCTCATTTAAATCTATATTGGTTTTACATTCTGTTAAAATTGACAAGTCGTCTGCAAAACGGTCACCGTAGCCTAGTTGGTAGTGCTCCTGCCTACGAAGCTGGTTGTCCTGGGTTCGAATCCCGGTAAGTGCAAATATTTGTGTGATGAGCACGAATATTTGTTTCTGAGTCATGGATGTTTTCTATGTATTTAAGTATTTATCTATCTATATAAGTATGTATATCGTCGCCTGGTACCCATAGTACAAGCTTTGCTTAGTTTGGGGCTAGGATGATCTGTGTGACATTGTCCATAGATAAAAAAAAAAAAAAAAAAAAAAACACCAGGACTTTTAATACTTCTGGAAAGTTCGTTAAAGTAAATAATATATAAGAAAGACATGCAAATAGACAACCTTGAGGATTTAAAGCATTTAATTGTTTTACTATCAGATTTTTTATATCGTCTTACATCCGTTCGATTATTGAAATATTCGACCTCTACTTGATGTAAGTACTGTAACCTTAATCTTAACCTCACTACAGTACCCTATCAAAGATAAGTGGCAAAGCCCATGCTTTGCCGCAAATTCCTAGTCCTTTTAGTATTTATAATAATATATTATTGTATGGTTAAAAAAAGTGAAACAGGCAGAATTTGGGATCCCTTTTGACGAGAGGTGGTAAGTGTGATGGAGATAATAAAAGATACTCCTTAACTTTTTTATGATGTTTGAGTAGGGACCTATCTTACGCTTAATTTAAAATTTCATTTCATTTAAAATTTCACAAGTAATATAATCTCGTTAAAACAGGATTTTTGTTTATATTAGTAATCTTTCATTATTACCTACAACATGATCTTTTTATGGATTCTGTCGCATGGATTGTTGAATGAGGTGACAAAATCATCAATGTACTCAATGCAGATAATTATCCCGGTAACCTAATTACGTTATAACTATAAATTATACTTACACCACAATAAAATAAGCCTAATACACTTACATTGTTTTGTTGTCTTAACCATAACATAATAATTATTAAGTGACATTGTTTTTAAACTAATTAAACTTTTGGGCGTTAAATAACCTCATCAAATAACATCTGAAATGGTCAAAATTAATCATCAAGTTACGAGTACTGTAACAAGTTTCTGTTTGGCTTCAAAAATTAATGACCTTAGAGGTACAATAACAGTTAGGAAACAGAACTTTGACCCCATATATAGATGCAAATACAGACGGTAAGTTATACTGGGTGTCGCACTGTGATGCTTAGTAACGTAATGTAATTTGACGTCTAGAGGTATAACCATATTTCGCAGGGTAAGGCCGTTGTCCCAAGGGATCATTAACATGCTTCACGGCTGTGACGCGAATGGTCGTCTATTAGTACTTATATTACTTAACCAAACAAGATCCTGTAACACTGCAACCAGCATGCCACTGGTCTTAGTATGACATTAAACTTTTGGTGTAGGTAATAATATGTTTGTTATGAATAAACGGGAAAAATAGTTGGAAACAATTTCAAAATGAATTATGATGAGTAATGAAATCCATATCTCAATACAAAGCAAAGTCTATTTAGATTGAAAGGAGTTCATTCTTTTTTAATAGGTCTCAGTGTACCTACGCGTGTATAATAAGATCCCAAAATATATGCATGATTTACCTCTTAGTAAATTAAAAACCGTGGTAAAGAATACCATATGAAAATGGGCTATTACACAATTAATGACTATAAAACACATTAATCTGGCATTAAAACTTAAACAAAGTTCTCAAAGTAAATAGAAAGCTAAATTGTTTTGAGTACATGTATGTTTCTTCACTGTATTTGTTCAATTAATGTTTTTGTCACTTTACTTCATTTGAGTTCATTTCAGTAAAATAAAATATGACGACTAAAATACTTAAAATATTTTTATTCGTCCTTTTGAAATACGTACCTATTTTATTATGTTTCATTTTCCAATGAAACACCTTTTTTATTTTCCTCATTAAGATCGTTGGAGAAGGTTTTCAAAATAAAACAAATTTTACTCGTATTTCTCCAAATACTCTTTGGTTACCACAAAATTTAAATGAGGAAATGAGCCAAGAGTTAAACATAGAATTAAAATAAAAAAAGACAAAAAAGTGCAAGGTTCATCGCAAGATTCTTGTAACTTATTAACTATTTGAGCTAGTGATAGCTAGTGAGCCTTATGGGTCTGAACATTAAGGTTATGGGTCTTTTTTAGAGGTGTGCTGATATAATTCCAGTTTCAAAATTTGCTCACCAATAAAGAGTCTGCGCCTATTTTTGAGAAGATGAGTGATTAGAAGATTCAAGCTATTGAGCCTTTGTCCGTGTGGTTTCCGGGTTAGAATATTAAAAAAAAAAAATTGTTTATTATTCCAAAATCGTTAAAATACGTATAGCATGAGGCAGCCCCGTTAAGTTATTAACAATACCACCCCATGTCTTCCCATGGGTGTCGTAAAAGGCGACTAAGGGACATATGGTTGATAGATGGGCAGCAGCATCTATTAGCTCAAGGTTGACATCTTACTGCGATCACCAATCCGTCTGCCAAGCGTGGTGATTATGGCAATATCCCTCTGCGATTCTGGCTTGCCAGGGTCTGTTCAGCAGTGGACGTAAACGGGCTGTTGATGATGATGATGATGATGAGCCTTTAAGCTCTCTAGGCATCGCAATAATGCAGAAAATATTATAAAAGGATTAAGCATTTCGAAGCATTACTATCACTCCTATGAGTTTTACTAAAAGAAAAACGACAAACAACAACATTCATTGAATCGACACAAACATCTTTTTAATTTACTCCAATCACACTTGATAGTAAGTGCACTACCCTTGCCTAGTAAATGCGAATTCACTTTGCGACTTGAAGAGTAAGTACCTACTACATTATTGTTGTTCAGGAAACACAGACGTTGGCAACAAGTTTCTAAGCTGTATGCATTAACAACAAAGACTGGAAGTAATATTTAACTCAACAAATGGGTCACTTTTCGTGGAATGTTTTAAAAATACGTCTTTAAGAATGTAGTCCTCATAAATAATAATCTATAATATAACAATTAATCACTGAATGTGCTAAGCTCAAATCTCGAGAACAGCTGACTTATTTCGATAATTCTTTTTGTTGTGATTATTAAAAATTAAAAATTGCTCGAAATATTAGAAAATTTAAGAAAACTTAATATTATTTTTGTAACGAATTAATATTACTGTTCCAGTTGTTTGAAATAACTGTCAACAATAGATAGAAAGCCAGAAAGATAGTATTTGTGAGTGTCATCGACTGCATTTTTAAGACGAGATTCCCATGGGAACGGGATCTACGCGATGAAACAGCGCGGAACAGTGAGTAACAAATAAAAATACAGCGTCGTTTCATTTCTGGCTTAGAATAGACCACCACCTTTCGATGTACATATGTTGTAAGAGCTATATATATGGATGGACAACAGCATCTATCAGCTCAAAGATACTCCCATCGTACTGGCATTGCCAATCCACCTGCCAAGCGTGGTGATTACGGCAATTTCACCAACGAACCTGGCTGGCCAAGATATGTTAAAGAGGAGGTCCATATTCAGCAGTGGACTTACACTGGCTAAATTAAGTAAGTCACTAAAGTAAATATTCCAGTCCAGTAAGTTGATTTCAAGTTATGGCATTGCCAAGCGAAAAAAGGATTCTTTATATTGATTATATTTTGTTACACGTGGGTTCAGGTACGAAAATTTAATATACATGCATATTATTTTTGGGAAAGTGCCTCATTTTGACCAAAAAATATTATATGAAATTTAGTTGTAAGAAGCCGCAATGTTTGAAATTTGTGGGTCATTATAACGTTAAGTAAAATGAATATCAAATGTACGAGTACAGTATTTTTAATGTTGTCTTATTGTTCTGAAAGCAAAACCGGGGCGAAGCTAACATCTTGTTATTTTCGAATGAGTAGGTACCTCATTAATATGAATGTTTGAAAATTATTTCCTTAATTAAGTAACTGCTTAAAAACAATCCTCATAATATCCCCGATTTATGTACTAACGGCCAATCCTTTTGTACTTACGGGAGGGTATTTTGCTAAAAATTTGGAATAACATAATTAAAACTGACCTCATTTCAGATCAAGAATAATATTTTTTGGTTTTCGTTTAATATACCCCTTTCCCAAACATAATTGATAGACACTTCATGTCGTTCTGTAATGAAGTGATAGTGTGGTACAAATTTTAGGGCAGCTAGAGCTCGTGTATAGATATAGCTACCCCACCTTGCCAGCCCATAAATTGTTTTATCGCATCTCGTTTTAAAGACGCCATGCCAAAGGAAACATGTGCGCAGTGAGAAAATAACATTTAACCACTTTTAATAACTATAAAGTGCTTTCAAATTCGTTTACCTTTTGCTTGTTTATCCAGAAAATTGTAAAATGTTTAATATATATTACATAATTATATTTACATTTTTGCACTGAAAAAATATATATTAAACATTTTACACTTTTCTGGATACAAATTAAAGAAGACATAAGTGAAGCTTGCGATGAAGTAGCAAAAGCCTGCTGGCTAACTACATAATGTCCGTCCGGAAAAAAAAAAAATTAAAAAGTGAAGCTTGCATTGGACACCTAAAATCTTTTGACAAGATGCATACAAAGTGTTCAAATAGTAACTATTCCGCTAAAAGTTTGCAGAATAGTTGTCGATTTTATGGATAAATTGGTATAGAGCTTATGAGCAGTTGATTTAAGCTTGTAGGAAAGTATTCGAAAAATTAATATTTGCTAATATTTTAGATTTGATATAATTACTTTGAAAATGTTAAGCTGCAAAATATTGAAAAAATATGATAACTTTAGCGTTGATTTTCTTTGAACTACAAAGTATACAAAATTGTTCTTTAACTCAGAATCAGAATGTACCTATAATCGGTTGGTAAAGCCATTTCAAGAAATTTGTTACAGTCAAATTATGTATCAAGTTATATATCGTCGGTGATATTGCAATACGGCGTAAGTGACAATAGCTTATAAGGTTGAAATCAAATATAGCAAATTATATTTTTTGCCCTAAAAGATAAAGAAAAAACATATTTCTTGACATATGAAATCACACCTTAGTAGCAACCGTCACATACGCGGTATTGCAATATCACCGACGATATGCAGTATTTGTCTCGTATTATGATGTTAATCTTATGCCATTATATCGAAATCTGGATGTAGTGCCCACGACTTCTCCATACAAAGTTAGCTACCCCTCTGTTTTCTCTTAGAGGGGTATTGGAATAATTTTATATTATATAATTTTAAAGAATACTCCCTCCATGTTTCAGATAGCTACGGGCAGCTGATTAGGGTTTGCGTTGATCCGTCAGTCAGTCAGAACAAACCGTTTTATTAATATAGATTATTATCTTACAGAGAAAAAACAAGAGCCTTTTTCCTCTAAAGAGCACTCACTTTTATTTTATGCGCAACACCCTAATTTATAATAAATAGATTTCAGCAGTATTGCAAGTTTCCATTATAACTTTATAAAATCATCATCATCTATATATATAAAAGAAAGTCGTGTTTGTTACAACACTTATAACTCGAGAACGGCTGGACCGATTGTCATGGTTTTTGATTTGTTGGATTTGTTTCCGTCCCGAATAGCAGAATACATTTTAAAAACAAAAGAAAGTCGTGTTAGTTACACTATTTATAACTCAAGAACGGCTGAACCGATTTGGCTGAAAATTGGTAGGGAGGTAGCTAAGAACTGGGAGAAGGACATAGGATACTTTTGGGTAGGGGTAGGGTAGGGTAGGGTAGGGTAGGGTAGGGGTAGGGTAGGGGTAGGGTAGGGGTAGGGTAGGGGTAGGGTAGGGGTAGGGTAGGGGTAGGGTAGGGGTAGGGTAGGGGTAGGGTAGGGTAGGGGTAGGGGTAGGGCAGGGGTAGGGTAGGGTAGGGGAAGGGGTAGGGTAGGGGTAGGGTAGGGCAGGGGTAGGGTATAAAAGTCCACCCGTGCGAAGCCGGGGCGGGCCGCTAGTCACCTTATATATGTATAATATCCACTACTAAACATTGCCCCCCCCCCATAGTTTTCTTTAGTCACGACAGGTGCCTTGGACACGTCAGACGTGCTGGACTAATTCCACTATAGACCATTTTAGCTATTAACACAAACACAACGCGTGTTGCGAAACACGACGCCGACACTTCGTGTACATTAGTATTAAGTTTTTGTTTATTAAAATATGTATTAGTTTATTACTGTTTAAGATTATTGTATGTATTTTATTCTATGGGCCTCCGATGCCTGAAATAAAATGATTATTATTATTATTATTAAAAAGGTCCAATTAATAACCCATCTACAACAGCAGCCTAAAGTTTACAGTGTAAAGCAACAGTTCCTTTTGTTTTCCACTGATAATAATAGGTACTGAATTCAGTATAATTATTATATTTTAGATTAGATTCCATAATAGGCATGAAGAATCATATAGTCTATTTAGACCGTCCGTTAAATTACAAAAAATATTGGACATGTATTTTTTATTCGTTCCTCAAACAAAAACTGACGAAGATACAGCGCGTTGAAATTTTGTTTGATGTCACTTCTAGGTACAATTTTACCTAGTAGTGACGTCACAAAACCCCCTCTCCTGAACTTAATAGTTTGTTAATGGACTCATTATAATTTTTTAGTCTTGATGCCTATTCTCGTAAATGCCATTATCATTCGTTAGAGTTTCAATATAACTGAGTTTTGAATTCATCTGTATCTTTATTATAATATAAAGTATCTTCAAGGTAAATTAACGGTTCTTATAATGTCAAAAGATTTATTTTGCTAATCTACGGAGTTTTTAAAACTTTTTTCTGAAAGAACATTTTTCATGAAACTTTTAAAGCGGAAGTTAAAAGTTGTAGTATTAGACGGAAAAATGAAAGGATCTACTCATTTGAAGTTTTTTGTTTTGATTGGCCGAAGTTGTAATATCTTGGTAAACATCTTTAGTTAAGGGTTAAGTTTAAATTTTAGTTATGAGATATACGATGGCCAGATGTACGGGCGCATACACTCATGAAGGGATGATAAATACATCGTGGACTATTATAATACGTGCTGCGTACGCCTATAGTTACTTGACCGGTCATTGTGCTCTAAAATATGATATAATATTTTTTTTATTTTTATTTATAAAATGTTTGATTAAAATAAATACCTATAGCAAATAGTTATTAACGTTAATATTAAGACCTTATTAACTAGACTGACAGACTTCTGGCACACCTGAAATAGATTTAAACATAATTTAGTAAATGTTACCTATTTTAATTAATTTTATATGCATTGTGAATTTTCTTGATAAGTACAAGTGTATGTAAATACCTAAGTGCTGAATAAAAATTGTTTATTTCGTTTAGTTAGAAAGATATAACTTACTTTTTGTTCCACATTTGAGTTATATATTTTTTTTATATATTTAAATTTTATGCACGTTTTAACTAAGCGTAAAGAGGCGTATTTAATGCCATAATGTATATCTGTTTTGTCAATCTTTCTTCATCAATCCTTTCCACGTGACCAAACCATCTCAACGTTCCCTTCTCTGCCTTCGTAATCACGTCCTCTTTCACTCCACACCGTTCTCTTATCACGCTATTCCTTATTCTGTCATTTAATGTTAACCCGCACATACTTCTCAAAGCTCTCATTTCCACTGCATTAATTTTAGTTTGATCCTTCTTCTGCCATACCCAACTCTCGCTACCATACATCAGTGTCGGAACTAACACTCCCGCATGCACAGCCAATCGAGTCTTTTCAGACACTTGTTGACTGCTCATAATGGAGTGCAGTGCCCCGTTCACCTGATTTCCGTTAACAACCCTCCTTTCAATAACACTTTCACATCTTCCATCTCTCGTAAACAAAGTTCCCAAGTATACACACTCTTTTACTTGCGCCACTTTCTCACCTTCAAACATAATGTCACATGGACTCAAACATTCATCCTTTTCAAATACCATTACTTTCGTCTTTTTAACATTCAGTTTCATTCCTTTCTCTTTAAACGCTTCGTGTATTCTTGTTACCATCTCTTGCAACTCCAACACTGATGATGCAAGTAATACTTGATCATCAGCGTAAAAAAGATATTCGACTGGCAACCCATTTATTTTTAATCCGTCCTCACTCTCTTTCAAATCTTTCAAACAATTATCTATGAATAGGTTAAATACCCAAGGCGACGCTACACATCCCTGTCTAACACCCTTTTCAATGTTAAACCAATCAGTGGCCCCATTTACTCTTACACACGCTCTGGAATCCTAATACAGCGATTTCAGAGCGCGGACAAGACTGCCATACCTACATAGAAAATACCGACCAAAGCTCGTTCCTCACCACTGTATCATAGGCTTTTTGCAAGTCTAAAAAAGCACAGTAAACCTTTTGACCTGCGGCCAAGGACTTACCGGCTATGTTTCGCAGAGAAAAGACCAGTTCAGTACATCCCATTCCCTTCCGAAAACCTGCTTGTACATCTAATATTTTCTAATCGGTTGCTTTCATTACCCTTTCAATCAACACTTTTGCATAACTTGCCGACGACGCTTAATAAGCTAATAAATATAATCAGACAGACAAAATTTAAATAATACCTTAGCCTACCCGTAGCCTATATTATACCTTATAAATGTAGCCTATCTACTAGTGATATTCCTGCCAAAGTCGGTTATCGGTTCCTGCCAATTAATGAACTGATGGATAAAATAAATCGTGTGCTTCTAAAATATGACTTTCAGGTCATCAAAAATTCTAGTTCCACGCATACACATAAAAACAAGTACAACTTAAACTACTAATTCGAGTAACTCATATCAGAAATACTAACTTTTTAGGAGAGTGAAAAAACTATAATGTTATGTAGATACCAATACAATACCTACTATTTTTCCTTTTACATTTTTCTATTGGACAATGATGTGTGTTACTTATAGACCGAAGCTCTCTTAAAAATGGCATTAAAATGTCATAACTTTCAAATAGACTCACATGGTGTTAGAACGGGTCCATATTGGCTCACCTGAAGTGCTTTACCCGAAATTGTTCTTCCTAACGATCTGTAATCCGAATGATCTCTCTTCCTAAAATTTTTCATCCCAAAGTTTTCATTTATACTATTTGTAGTGCTACCGGCTTTGTTCATAACACTTATTATGTTTCCGAAAATTGTAATTAATAATATCATTAATATAAATATATTTAAACTCCTACTGTTTTTTATCGTAACGCTTTTATCCTTAAACATAATTACCATAATATTTTCACTCATACTCAGAAAGAAACATTTACCAAGTGTAATAAAAATATATGTTTAGAATGATTAAAGGTAGTTTCACAGATTTTTGTCTTAAATGAATGAAATTCATAAAACACGACTCATTTACGGTTATGTTTATGGCCTGGGAGTTTATACCGCAGTTTTAACCGTACCTAAACCAATAACTATAACACCGATTCGGTTCTGGCACTTTGCCGGCTCGTGCGTTGTGGTCACAGTTCTAACCTAACCTAAACCAATAATTATAAATAGGACCGATTCGTTTGTGGAACTTGACTGAATGACTGGAGCGGGACTCTGGCTTCGCTCGCTCGGCTCGTGCGTTATGGTCGCATTTCTAACTTAAACCAATGACTATAAATAGTACCGTGGTATATATATGTGAAAATAACTTAATAACTAAAACTGTAAAAGTGACGCAAAATTAATGTATATAATACAGATTATTAAGAATATAAATAAATCTAAACAAAAAAGATATGATTTTGAATAATAGTGCAAAAGATGGTTATGTTGAGAAAATATAGGTAAACAAATAAAAGTATAATTAATAGAATCAGGCGTTACTTTGCGGAAATCCATATTAATCTAATTTAAAAAGACAAAATATCTAGTGTTAGTTCCGCTAAAAATGTGTCTTAAAAGTATAATAGATGTTTATTGCTACTGATATTATGTAGTTGAATGCTTCGGAATTATGAACATTAGAGACAGAGTAGTTAGGAATTGTGATTGTTAGGATGAAAAGTATTATGAAGAACATTTTCGGATTTCCAATTATTCAGAGTTGAAATTTAAGGTGAACTTTGGCGCACCCTGTTAGAACTTATGTGATCATGTATAAGTCCGTGTTCAAACCAAACTGACTGTCAGCCGCCGAACGTGAGCAGGCTCACTGTGAGCCCCGGTGTAAACGTGAAAATAAACGGTTATTTTTCGTTCACAGAATGCGACATACGCTTAGCTTACAATACGGCAATGGTGTGAACAAAACAATCGGCTTGTATATATATAATAGAGTCCGCCGGCCGAGCTGGATCCAATACGCTGACGTTTAGCTACGTAGCCAAACAGCGTCCGCGGAGCGTAGTGACACGCTATATTATTCGGCCGCCGAATGTAAGCATCTACGCATAGCGTAATAACGTATCGTCGGTTAGATGTGAACGAAAAAGTGAAAATGTATGGAAATACTGTAACTAATATGATTTAGAGGTAGATAAATAAAATAAAAAGTTGTTTAGTCCAAGACCAAGTTTATATCACCAACAACAACACTAACAATTAGAGAAAAGATAAAGGGGACGGCTGGTTAGCTTGACTGAACTAATACAATTAAGAAAACTTAAAATTAATTAAAATTAAACTTCATGACTTCATGACTATATAGGCCAATCGTTCACCCGGACGGTACACTTGATTGTACATCTAGACCTTTCTTCGGGACCATTCACCCGGACAGTACATCTTGACCATATTACTGGGACCATTCACCCGGACGGTACAACCCCGCGGTAGCCAGCGCTCGGAGCGTCTTTTAGAGACCGCAGCCAGGGCTGGGTGCAGGGGCGTACACAATACCACCGGTAGAGGAGGTAATTGTTCCAGGCAACAGAACAGATGCAACACGTGCTCACGTGTTAAGTACACTTGCTAACAGCATCTAACGTAGGTAGATACGTCGATAAACTTGCTACACAAGGCGTAGCATATTTCAGACGCTTCCAGAAAGCAACAGACTCCAACAACAGCATTCTATAAACTTGCTGCCTCTGGGAGGACCGGCGTACGCCGCCGCCCTCCAGCTGAGCCGACCTCTCCACACCGACCTCCCAACGACAAGAGAACCTCACCGCGTCCCCATAGACTAGGCCTCCACTCGACACAGTTCCAATCTACGCAAAACGTACTCACACCTCAAACCCATACAATACGAATTCACAAATAAAATATCCGTACGATCATACTTTTATAACTATTAATCTCAGAGACACTTAATACAATTTTCACTCTCATTTCCCTACAGAACCAACTAAATTAAAAATAATTTTATATCGATTAATACGAATAAAAACATGAAACGGAACACAATCACAAAGTATAATGAAATCCATTTCCTCTCAACCATTAATCTTTGGAGCCATAAATACATTGCGTGTACAGTTAATATTAATTTACACAAAAACACTTAATTATTTAGAAACATGAATTTAAAATAGGGAATATTGAATTAAAAGAATTTAATTTATTAAAAAAACGAAATACCATAGATAAAATAAAACAAGGCGACCAGAAACAATCAGAACTGTCAAACAATCAAATACTTCGTTCACGAGTCAATGTCAACAAATAAACGTCAAATATCGTAATTATTTTTTTACAATGTTTTTTTTTATTTTTTTTTTATTTTTATTTTATTTTTTTAAGATTACTAGCTGAGTTTTTACAGTCTACTAGTATTCTTGTTAACCCCTCGTGCTAAGCTAAAATGCTTGTGTTACGAGTGGGTCCACGTCGGTAGTGCAATGGGTGTGGTTCGAACCGGCGACTTCAAGATCACAAGTCCGACGCCCTAGCCATAAATGACTTATGCCTTAATTAGAAAATAAATACGAATAAAACCTAATTTAAAGTAATTACAGCTATTGTGTGAACAGCGTTAAAGTCAGGAAAAGAAAAAGTTATTGGAATGATCACCCTCCAACGGAATGATACCAATTTCTTTCAGAAACGACACCAAATACCAAGGCTGTATCGGATGCCGGTAAGAATCTCAAAACCACCAAAAAAACGGTGTTATAATACGATAAACTGCGTAACGTTCGCTCACTTTCGGCGGCTAACAGTCAGTTTGGTTTGAACACGGCCTAAAATGTGAAATACTTAGTATGCCTTTGCTAAACAAACCCGCAATTTTCACCGTTTATACAATTTAGCAGCTCTCAATGAAGCTAATTAAGCACTAGTATCTAAGTATTAATACTACTTCAAAGTTTTATCAAAGAGAAATTAAACCAATGAAACATCTACAGCTATATAAAGACTTAGTGAAACACCCACTGTGAATCTGCGATTATTTACCTTTCATTTATGTATTTCTTTTTCATTTGTTTATTTGCGCCGGGATGATAGGGGTATACTTTGGTCCGATTTTCCTTTAACACTTGCAATGTTATTACTAGTGTTACAGATTGCCAATCGTTTTACGATACGTTTTACTTTTTTAAATTTAAAATATTTTTGATCAACTTGCTCGTAAGGGGCAGTACAGTAGACCCGTATGGCTGTAGCCACGCTTATCCTACCGACTCTTCTCATTTTTTTGCGAGCTTGGGCGAACTTCCGTATGCACAGGAATACAACATTTATTTGGGTGTGGTATTCATTTAACCATAACTAGTGTTGGGGATTATTAGACGATTATTTCAATAAATCTTGCGACAATTGTTATTATTTGTGAATTTCAAGCAGCTTATAATTACAGAGCTTTTGTAGATAATGTAGAAGAAAAATAACAACAGACGTATTTGCCGCCAATACCGGCGTACACAATATAAATTCCATAGACATGCCGATGGCGCGGTGACAATCTGTTCAAGGAGGTTTTATATGATTGTATGATTTGAATACCACCGTTAAACAAACAATAATAAAAGTTTGCAGTAATATAATTTCGTAACAATTCTTGTCCCCGTAGGTAAATGTCATTTGTTGGCTTGTTTGTACGCCTCCGTGGTTTATCAACAAGACTTAGAGGTCAAATGAATTTATAAAATGTTTAGTTATTTACTTTGAGGACTTTTTTATTACAATAAAAAGAGTATATAACAAAGTTTTAAATGAGAAAGGTACGCAGTACGGAATTAAAATCTTACAAATAAATATAAATGAGAATTTTGTACATTTGTAATAATAAAAAGGGTTTGATAAGCAAGGAAATAGTGGATAATATGTTTTGAAAATAAACACGTCCGTTTGACAAATTTTATACATTATTTTAACTGATTTTAGTAAATTTGGTGTATAATTATACAAGTATAACAATTCCTACTTATATTAAAAATATGTTAGTAACTCTTTTCTTATACGATAAAGTGGTTTCATGCCACTTTGAGTATAGAGAACGCTCCTCCAGTTTTTTTTTTAACTGTAGAAACATACCTACATTCCTATTAGTTGATATTAGTCTTAGTGGTATTAGTCTAGCTAAAAGCGTTAGCCTAAAAATCTTAGATTTCTTTCCAGGTCTAGTTGGTTAAGGGACCTGGAAAGAAATCTTCTTTACCGCGGAAATCACGTTAAGCCGTTAGTCTTAACTGTAATAACTCCACGTACCTACATCAATAGTAGGTATACCAGGTAACGGGCAGCAGCGTTTACCGATGTTTATGCTACAAAATACTGCGGTCCAACCCGTCTGCCAAACGTGGTGATTATGGCAAAACCCTCGGTGGACATTAAACGGAATGATGGTGATGATGATTTTATTTTGGAATCATAATTGTTTTTTGCTATCAAAACTTATCAATTTTTTTTGATATATGAAAAAGGACCGATGCTTACCATTGTTTCTTGCACGCCTCCGCAAGTGATTTAGTTTAGTGACGTAGGTAATCGTTTAAAATAATGTTAATTCACATTCAATGAGAAGTGTGGATTTATGATTGTAGTTACATTTTCAGAATATTTATTCAAATCGTACAACATTGTTTCGATTATATAAAATACTAGCGACCCGCCCCGGCTTCGCACGGGTACAATACTGATAATTATACTACATAATGTCTTTAAACCTCTAACAAACGGGCGAAATTTGGTCAAAACAAACAGAAACAAATTAATATAGGTACCTACTAAAACTCAGTGAAATAAGTAGGTGGGTAAACTTTTAACGTATGAAATACCTATACTCTTCAGGACTAACAATACAACAAACACTAAATAAATAGGTATTCAAGTATCTATCCATCATAGTTACAACGAACACAAAACAAAAAATTTGCCCTATAATTCTTAAGGATCGAGCGCGCATGATCGCATTCGGCCTACCTCCGTAGCGTAGCGGTAATTGGCTCGCTTTAAATCTCGGAGGTCGTAGGTTTGATCCCCACACCGGACATGAAATCTTTGTGTAAATTCTAAGATTTCTTTTCGGGTCTGGTTGGTTGAGGGACTACCCTCCGTGCCTCGGAAAGCACGTTAAGCCGTTGGTCCCGATTGTTATAACATCATCTATAATAATCGTATATCAAGGAAGGGGCAGCAGCGTTTCCTTGTGTGATACAACATAATTCTGCGGTCACCAACCCGCCTGCCAAACATGGTGACTATGGCAATACCCTCCCTCGGGAGGAGGCCCATGTTCAGCAGTGGACGATATACGTGCTGATGATGATGATGACCTACTAAAACTCAGTGAAATAAGTAGGTGGTTATACTTTTATCGTATGAAATACCTATACTCTTCAGGACTAACAATACAACAAACACTAAATAAATAGGTATTCAAGTATCTATCCATCATAGTTACAACGAACACAAAACAAAAAATTTGCCCTATAATTCTTAAGGATCGAGCGCGCATAATCGCATTAGGCCTACCTAAAACACGCGCTGTTATTTTGCGATAACTTCTAAGTTATTCATTAAAAGTATATAGTGTAGGGGTAAAATAATCTGCATGAAATGCTTAAGAATATTAACTCATTTAAAATGATAAGGATAAATACTGAATCCGTCTGATTAGCTTTACAATTACCGCATTAGAAATTATCATTTTTCTAAGATATAATGGATATAGCAAGTTAACCTTGAAAGATAGACATATGCTATCGCAGACTTTTTTGTAGATCTAAAAGAGAAGAATATTTGCCACCATACATTGTTTTGTTATATCTCATAGGGTTTAGGCAGCGTTTTCGTTGAAAGCTCCCAAATGGCTTAATTTTTTCCGACACCTCTGACAAATATCAATATATATTAGTCAAATGTACACATAAACTAAACAAATCATATACGTAAACCTTCCAGAAGAATCGTTCTATCGATTGGTAACATCCGCATGAAAATCGATGTAGTAGTTTTTGAGTTTATCGCGAACAGACAGACAGACGCGGCAGGGGACTTTGTTTATAATATGTAGTGATGTAGTGATAGCGGTCGCCCGCGGCTCCGTGCGGATGTCGGTTACCGCTGCAAAAAGCCTACCCAGGAAAGACACGGTCAGCAAAATGATTCCCAGGTCAATTCACAGACACCGACATAAACATCGACAACGCAGTCATTATCCGCAGGCTGCACAGATTGTCTTTCTGTGGATGTTAAAGTTGTTAATGATGAAAATATAATTAATAATGATGAAAATATAATTAATGATGTAATTAATAGGCATTTTAGGGATTAGGCATTTTAGGCATTTTCAAAGCTCTGAAAAGAACTGTTGTTTAGCTCTGAGAAGAACTGTTGATTAGCTTTGAGAAGAACTTTTGCGTAGGTGTAGTTTTAAGAACGGAATCTAAAAAAAATCGCACGAAAATTATTAGACTTCGCAACGGGCCGTGCAGCAGAAATCGTAATATTTTAATTTCGCCATAACTTCAAAACCAAACGTCCAATTATAATCATTCAAAGACCAAATATTATCTACATAAACTGTACTTAGTGATTAAATAATTTATTTTGATAAGGATTAATAGCATGAGTAAAATAAACGCGTTTAAATGTAGTCCAAAAAAAATTCAAGATTTCTAAATAAAAAAATGATCGTTGTGCCTCACTCGACATAGATAGGTATAGTGTGTCGCGGACTTTTTTGTAGATATTTATAAGATCTATAATTAATTAGAACATTTTATGGTTCTATCTTTTATAGTTTAGGCAGCGTACGCAAAATAAATAACTTTTCTGGTTGATTTTTTACACCTTGTGTCAGAAAAACCCAAATATCTTACGGAACCCTATTTTTTTCCAAAATAAAATTTAGCCTATGTTACTCGTGGATAATGTAGCTTTCGAATGGTGAAAGATTTTTTTAAATCGGCCCAGTACTTTTTGAGCCTATTCATTACAAACATACAAACATACAAAAATAGGTACAAATCTTTCCTCTTTATAATATTAGTGTAGATGTACTTATTTCAAAATCTTATATCCGAACAACTACAATGTCACTAACGTGGTAACTGGTAGGTACAGAAAATTTAAACTATTTCTTACTACTACAACTAATTCCCTTTTATGATCTTAAAAAACTTATTTATATACGTATTCTACCACCACTGTCTACTCTGTGGTGCTTAGAAAAAGCCTGGGGCCTTTTTTCTTGGAGACATAATTACAGTTGATGTACTCGTTTGAGAATTTTCCGCGTAATAATAACCAACAAACCCAAAACAAAACAATAACAAATACAAAACGATAACAAAACAAAATAATAATTTAACAAAGATGAAATCATTAGGTGTGGACTAATTTAAAGAAAACAACGTAATGAAGCAAAGTATTTTTACTTTGATCCCCATTCCCTATCCTTTTAATAATGTATATCAATAAATTAACTAAATCGGCTAAGGTTAGCGGTAAGCTTAACTGTAAGTTATGCTTAAGACAATATTAAAGCCATTGCGCCACCGAAACAACCAACGACTGTGTTAAAATAGCCAACCGTTTCGAGTACGGCTACATTAAGTTCTACGACATCGGCTACGTCACTGCGTCACCTGTGCTACGAGACGCGCTACGGTTACTACGTGAAGTTAGTTCGAAAATGAACTGACAGAGTCGACCGTACCGAATAAGAATAGGCTAGTTGACCTATATCAAATGAACTGTAACAATCATACTGTCTTATCACAACTGAATAATCTAGTTTTTTTTTTTAACTACATATATGTTTTATATGGCTATGGCTGCAACATAAGGCACGCATACGCAACGTGACCAGGCCAGGCCTCCTCCTCGCTGTGAATGCGCGTGGACACTCACTGACCAACGCTTCCTGTGCCGACTTGTTATTAATACTTTTTTGAATTATCGCGGCGTTTTGAATGCATGTTTTACGAATAGCGTTATTTTATTGTTTTCTTTGTTGAAAGGTTTTATTTTTTTGTTCTAGTATTTCGGTAAGGTCTGTCTGTGTTTAACCCAATATTTGGAGGTAAGTGTTGTAGGTTAATTTCACTAAATATTATTAGTTTTACATATACCCACCTGTTTCAGCTTTTGTCCTCTAGATTCTGTGGTTACTAATTATAAAACGGTTTTATTATGCTAGCTTCTGCTCTGTATTGTGCTGCTTATAAATCACCGGCATAGTTACTATGTATATATAATTTAGTTTAATTATTTTAATAATTATAATAAGTGTCACGCCTTTTTGTAATGTATGTAATTTAATAACTTGTTGTACGTATGTAATAATTAAACCGTTTACATTTTTATTGTATTTTAACGTCAAGTTTTTAATTTTTAAATTGTAATTAGACGTTTTATGTTAGAGAGATTGTGAGTGTAATTATTGTCAATTGATCTGCCTCATCCTGATTACTGCTTGCGCCTGCTACTATACTAGTTTGAGCTTTGCGTTGCCGACGGGATGTTGCAGTCAATTGCACTAAATCAGACGATCTGAAAAATGTCATTTTTCAGATCGTTGCTGTGTGTTTTTTATGGGCATTCGCTGGGTACGAGACTTCAACCGAGCCAACCTACAGATTAGCTTCGCGAGCCCAGGACTATTACTAGCTACTGCAGCTCGAAGTAACAGGGTAGTAGGCGTGGTAATATTTATTTCATAATACCGTTCAAAGTGCGAACCTACGATCTACGCTAAACTTTAATTTCATACTTTTTTATTAAATTATATAGAATTTCAAATATTGCATTTTATTAAATTGCTTTTTATGTTTCCACATTCTCTACAGAGATAAGTGTTACATAAGTTTATTTCTGAAATTATTTGTCATAAGGAACCTAAATATAATAATTTCATTTCATTTAACTAAAATATGGCATTAGAAATTAAATTTAAAAATTGTTTCTTTAGTCTAAGATGTTAATTGCCAAAAACTACATCAGCCATTTTGAGACGTCATCAGTCTAGGTAATAATAAAACTTCATTCTCTTCTCTGGCTCTCTAAGCCAGCGTAATGTATAGTATCGGGGGTCTCTATCAGTGTATTCTTGCAGACTTGCAGTGAAATAGATTGTTTATTACTGTATTCCTTGTTTAAAATAATATTTTTTAAACTAAGTTTAACGTTTATAAACTTGTCCGCGAACAAAAAAATCAAGCAAATGCAACAAGAAAGCTTAGATTACATGAAGCCCTCTGAATCATTGTAACTGTCTGTCAGAGGATTTCAATATAAGTCCCGGTTGACTAGTATATAAGAGCGCAACACATCTGCCTAAGAAAAAAAACGGCAGCAGATCCATCAAAATGTATATATTAGGCACAAAAATCTTACTAAGAACCTACCTCTAGCTGCCACCTCCTCCAAGATATATATGGCACACCAGGGAACCGAGCCACCAGTACACCTATTATCACCGATCTCATCAATGAACAACAAAGTTCTACCTCATCTCTCGCGTACGAACCTAGAACAATAAAAAGATAAATAAAGAAGCTGAATTGAATACTCGAAGTATCGGGATTTGTCTCGAAAAAGACGAGTAAAGATGATATATTGAATACTTAATTTATCCTCCTCATTCGTCTTTTTATTGTTGCAATGCAATTTATGCTGAAGAGCATCAATCGATCGAATCGAATCGAGAATATTTTTCTCGATTCAATTCGATAGATTAAATCAAAAACATCGAATAAAAACAAAAAGCTTTTTTTCCAGGCAAGGGCACGCCTGAGGTTATATGCATTCTGCTGGAACTCTAACGATAAAATTTATCTTCGCAAAATAACAGGAGATAAACAAATTCTCATCAAATCTGAAACAACACAAAAGAATGACTAAATCAGTCTACCTTTTTTAGTAAGCAGTACTTCGCATCGCTTCGCGTTCTTCTTTGTTTTAATGTATGATATACGTGCATCCAGCTTACTTTATTTTTATAAAGAAATTAGCTTTCCGCGCGCGGTTTCACCCGCGTAACTCCCGTTCCTGTAAGAGCTTTAAAATAAAATGGCCCCTTTTTTACTCCTTTAGGAGTTGAGTTAAAAAAAAACCTTTCTTAGCTTCAGTAGTTTTGCCTCGGCGTTGATGAGTCAGTCAGTCAGGACATGTTACTTTATATATAGTTCGTTAATTAGGGAAAAAGATTTCCGCACTTGCATCCTGAGTGGGCCTTTGTACGTGATCGTCCGAATTATTAATTTAACCACCTTAAACCCTCCCAAAACTGTATTAGCCGCTTGATGTTTTCAAGGGCTTCCCTTATGGTTTACAGTAAACTTTGCCTGTCCATCATCAGCTATTGTATTCTAGACTTAGGTAGTACAGCGAAAACAAAGTTTTTGAGCTGGAGCTTGCGTAATGGATGGTACTCAAGTTTATGCTGAAAATAACTTTTGTGATATTCGTCTCATAAGCTACAAACTACTGCTTGCGGTAAATAAATAAATGTTTAATGTCATAACCGAAAGGCCACGAAACCTCAGAAACAACACAACACTACAAGTACTGTAAGTCCCATATTTTGTGTAGGGAATCTTTTTCTTAGAACACACTTGCTCACTTAAACGGGATTTTGTGAAATTCCACCTCTACAAGTGTAAATAGGTAAGGCAAAGTTTGACTGAAACTTTAAAGCTTTAATAGTAGGGTTTCCAAATTACTGTAAATACAAATTGTTTACGGGGGATTGCTAGTGGGCAAAGCCACTGCCATTCCTGCCAGGAAAGGCAGGAATGGACGTAAGCATGAGTTGGGCAGATATGAGCGAAAGAACGGGGGGTGGCAGGCTTGCGCGTATGTACAGGTCAGACGCAGGCATTAATAATTCAAACCCCTTATACCCCCTAAATCGCAGCTAGTTAGGTTCTATAAGATAAATACTTCAAGGAACAAAACTTTGAACAACATTAATTTCATATGAATCTATTAGCTTATTCGGCTAAAGTGTAGGTGACTTGTCTAAATAAAAACCCATAGACTATTTGTGGTCCAATTACCCGCGCGGCGAAAATTGACAATTATAAATATACTTCTAGTCAAATTCGCCATGATTTAGTGTCTTTGTAAGTTTACGATTTTCTACTAACCTAATTATTCTAAACACGCACCAAAACAGACGACTTGCTTGGTTGCATGTTAAATATAAAATATTCATGGTAGGCGGACAAAACTTCTTATTTCAAAACTTGACACGACAAAATTTTTACGTAAAGTTTGTTAGAAACTTTTTTACAGGGGTATGTCGTTTGACTCACTCTAATTTTTGTATTCAGTCGGTCTTTTATTTTTCTATGGCAGCGAGCCGCGGTTTTACCTGTTACAAATATCCCTATTTCAAAATATAATTTGAATACTATTACCTTTTTTATAAAGATGCAATTAAATTAAATCAAATAGTTTATTTGCGTTCAGACAGTTCAGTCCAATTCATATTAGTCTTTTTGGCATGTAAATATTTGCAATGTAGGTACTATAAAAAAATGGTCATTGCAGTATTCATCATAGTTATAATATCCCTTTTTTACTTTTTTTTTTGTAGAAAATATGCAGATTTCCTATATTGTGAAGTTTCTTAGTTCCTTGGAGCTATACAGAAAACACTCCAAGGCAGTTTTATGTAATGGTATTCAAACTTTATTGTGATGTCTACATAAATTTATTGTTTTGTTTTATATTTTAAGCAATAAAGTGTACTTCTTCTTCTTTAACATCAATGAACGTGGATCTTCTCCTCAGGCTTCTTTTGCCATAGCCACCGCACTTAGTAGGCGATATGGTGACCGCAGTACATGCATGTCACCATTCTGTATCACCATACCACCTACCAAACGGGTATTAAAATAATAAAATACAGTGAAAACGCTATGACCGTAGCGTGATTTATTTTGTAATTTCGGATATAACAATCTTTTGTTTACCAGATATTGTGTGTCAGCAGCATAACAATCAACATCCAAAACACTCCTGTCCAAATCCCAACCAATTTAAAATAAGTTATAGTTAAATATTTGTTCGTTTGAATCTATTTTTTAAGCTTTTCTACCCCGAAAAAAAAGGTAAAAAGGCTCTTATTGACATAAAACTCTTTGAATGCGTTTTCCTTGTTATATATCTATAATAATATATCAAGCTAAAGAGTTAGTTTGCTTGAACGCGCTAATCTCAGGAACTACTGGTCCGATTTGAAAAATGAATTCACCATTAGATAGCCCTTTTATCATAAAACGGGAGTTGCGAGTGAAACGGAGCACGGAAAGCTAGTGTCCTATAATCTTATAAATTTGAAACATATTGATTAAATTGTAATCTTTTTGCAATTTTGAAAATAATTAACTCTTGGAATTATAGTACTACATAATAAATAGCATTAGACAGTATTCTCCTATAAAAGGTTATTATTTGATTTCTAATGTATTAGTTTAAATTTTATCAATTGTAAGAAATATCAGTAAAAAATCTATACCTACTCTATAGTGAGATTTATTACTATTATTTAAAGCTGAAGAGTTTGTTTGTTCGTCACAAAACGGAAACCAGCACGCACGCACGCTTGACAAAACTCTAAGATTATTTTCCAGGTCTGTTTGGTTGAAGGACCCATCTTGCCTTGGAGAAGACGTTAAGCGTCGCGTCGTTGGTCCCGATTGTTATAGCGTCATCTACAGCAATTGTTTAACTGGGAACGGGCTGTAGCGTTGTCCTGTGTATTATTACATAATACTGCGGTCGCTAACTCACCTGCCCACCGTGATGACAAAAAACCTTCCTCGGGAAGAGGCCCAGGTTCAGCCGTCAATGGGCTGATGATGACAATGATAATAAACCTCCATATCTTACTATTGTTATTTTAAACTCTCTTTCGCACGCGATTTCAACCGCGTAACTAGAATTCCCGTAGGAACTTCATAATTCAAAGTTTTAAAATCTGCAAAGGACTTACTTGTACCACATATAACGTACGTCTTTAACCTGTGCATTTCCAATGGTATCTTCCCTGGCATCTTAAAATGAGCCATAGTCCCTCCAATTATCAAGAGTGGGAACAGAGACGGTTTTAACAACTACAGACCCATATCGGTACTTACTACTGTACAGATTCACAAAACATACTATCTGCTCATTCACTCGACATACAGGCAAGTATAAATTGTTTCCATATTATTTATTTAATTTATATTTCTTTAAATTTATCTTATTAGATTTTTTGTTTCCCAAATTATTATTATTCTAAAAAGTGGCTTTAATTAGCAAACTAGCATTAAGAATGGAGGGCGCTGACCGCTGTCAGTGCCCTCCATTGCTACAGTTTTTACTAGTTAAGCTATCAACGAAATCCAAGTTGTGTTTTGACTACACTCTTTTTAGACTTTAAGTAGATAATTTAATTTAATTTACTTAGCCTCCTTCAGTGTTATAAGTTACTTCCTCGAACTATCTGAAAAGTAAACACACAAAGAAAGAATTTTTCCAGTACCAGTATTTCTTGAGTTTAGCGAGTTCAAGCAAATAAACAAACTCTTCTGTATACAGTAATACCCCGCTTTACGCGACCCCGTATACCGCGGATTCGCTATAACGTGGTTTTTAAATTTTGCGCTAAATTGCCTGAATTGATATCTGTTTGGTTATTTACTTGCGTGATTTGATGGATCAGAAGCAAAAAGCCATTCAAAACACATTAGAATGTTATTTTAATTAAAAATTGCCTTTAGTCGCGTTTGGTCCAATTCGCAAATAGTCCAATTCACCTTATTCGCGATTGATCCAATTCGCGGTTGGTCCAATTCGCGTTTAGTCCAAATCGCGGTTGGTCCAATTCGCGGTTGGTCCAATTCGCTTTTAGTCCAATTCGCGGTTGGCCTAGTTCGTGATTGATCCAATTTGCATTTAGTGCAATTCGCGGTTGGTCATCATAGTACATATTGTACTATATTTACTGTATTTTATACATAAATGGTACTTTTTTAACATCCTGTATTGATGGCCACCATATACCTACATTGTAATGGATGACGTATATCAAAATCAGTTCGGATTCGACAAGCAGTTCGGATTCACAAAGGGTCGTTCAACTCAAGATGCGGGATGCGTTTTGATTAAGTCCATATTGGAGGCTTGGGAGGGATCGCAGGATGCCCCAGGAGACTTCTGTGACCTCTCCAAGGCATTCGATTGTGTAGATCATGAAACGTTTTTGCTAAAGTTAAAATATTATGGTATTTGTGATAAATCACTTGATCTTGTAGTATCCTATTTATCAGATAGGAAACAGATAGTATCTATAGACGGCGTGAATTCTGAGGGACATTTTGTTAAAATGGGGGTGCCCCAGGATCAATCTGAGGTCCTTTCCTGTTTCTTGTTTATATTAATGATCTCCCATACCTAATTAATGAACTATCAGACATTGTTCTGTTTGCCGATGACACTTCATTGATATTTAAAGTTAAAAGAAAAGTTACCGATTTAATTGACCATAATAGAACACTCGGTTTAATTGCAAACTGGTTTTCCGCAAATAATCTTTTACTAAATGCAGGAAAAACCAAATGTGTTAAATTTGTACTACCTAATGTTATCAATTCTACGCCTGAAGTTTCATTAAATGGAGAAACATTAGACTTAGTCACGTATTTTGAGGAATTACATTAGATTTTAAACTACAATGGGGCCCTCATATTGAGAAACTCGCTGGTAGATTAAGTTCAGCTTCGTATGCTGTGTGGAAAATTAGACAGTTCGATGAAGCCACGACTAAGCTAGTGTATTTCGCGTACTTTCATAGCATTGTGTCTTATGGAATTCTGCTGTGGGGGTCAGCCGCCGATGTAAATACTATATTCGTATTACAAAAACGAGCGGTCAGCGCCATATATGGATTAGGTAGTCGCGACTCCCTACGTAACCTTTTTAAAAATATTAATATACTTACCGTGCCCTCTGAATATATTTACCAAAATATAATTTTTATTAGAAAAAATATTGATAAATATAGTAAAAAAGTGACATTCATAATAACACAAGAAATAAGCACAAACTTGCTGTTCCAGGATTTAGAGTTAGCAAAAGTAATAAAACATTTATGGGAAATGGTATTAGGTTCTATATTAAACTCCCTAGTTATATCACAGACTTGCCTGATACTAGATTTAAATCACATGTTAAAACTGTTCTCATATCGAAAGGTTACTATCGGTACCATCTTGCACCTACCTCCCTGAGGACCATACAGCCAAGTACAGTAGTTGTAATTAGAACTGTATCTTATTCTGTGAACTGTCTGTAATTGATTTCATGGTGTACTTTACTTATAAATACCGCTAGTTCTGTCTCAATATCATTCAATCTTATTGAGTAAAACTAAAATAAATTATAACAAGACAACCGTTTGGGCAATTAATGTGTATGCCTACTCAAAATAAATGATAATAATTGGACCAAAACCCCGCGTATTAAAGTAACCCACTGAGTTTGTTTCGCCGGATCTTCTCAGTTGGGGCACATTGGATCCGGTGGTAGCATTAAAGCGCGTCCGTCGTTAAATGCTCATGGTCCACCCAAATAATGACAATTGTTTTGACATAATATGGACAGAACAATCATTTTGCGTCGCTAAGAACAATATAAATAAATAAATTATAATAATAACATATAAATAATAAATAATTAATTTTATAGATATAAATAAATAACAAATATAATGAATTAATTTTTTCCAATTAATGTTTGACTATTTACAAGTGCCTGTAATTGGTTTACGTAAATAAAAATGTTTTTTATTTATTTATAAAATATTGTGTTGTGTATTTGTAAATTGGACCAATCGCGAATTGGACCAAAAGCGCATCGGACCAACCGCGAATTGGACCAAACGCGAACCGGACCAACCGCGATTTCTTCCTGTTTTTGACAATTGGACTAATTGCGAATTGGACCAAACGCGATTAAACCCAGGAGGCCTCAGATGACATCAACGCTGAGCTGCGTGCAGAAATTTCATCACTTCGCAACGTTGGATCAGTAATTAGGTCACCTGAGCTCTCAAAGGTCGTGGAGCGCAGAATGTGTCAATTGGCAGTTTTGAGTCAGCTAATACGAGTGCGTCACAAACTGCCGATATTGCTGACAAAGCTCCGGTCGCCCGCACGTCTGCACTGACCGCTGTGACGTCAAACGTAGATACGCCAACCCCGGCACGTGTCTATCTATGCTGAATGTGTCGCTAAGGGGAAAAATACAAAGCGACCAAATGAAAAAGGGGGTACAAAGAAACTCTGTATATCTACCACTAAGGATAGTAGGATACAGCTTGGGATGCTGGGATGGCTTGATGGTGCAGAGAAAGAAAAAGAAGCCAACCCAAAACTGCGGTGGTTCGGTCCGGTCGGTGCGGCACTGCACCGACCTGACCGAACCACCTGCTGCGTCCTGCTGCACCCGTGACGCCGCTCTACGTGTCCCGACTGCATTACTCTACAAAGGCCGAGGAGATTGTAGAGTACATATAGATCAAGACGAAGTGGACTTTGAGAGTTGTGAAGTTGGAATCACGTCACAACGTGAGTTTTAACTCCTTTGTGGTAAGAGTGCCAGCTGAGCACCTTTCAAAATTCACTTCACCAGAATTCTGGCCTAAGGGAGTTGTATTCCGCCGTTTCCGTGGCCGGATACCGGATCCTGCGCAATGCACCGCGCCGATACTGCTGAACAAGCAGTAATCGTGTATAATTTTAGTTATATATTTTAATTGTTTATGTATAGTATTTTATTTTATATTGTATAGTATTATGTATGAAATATGGGTCTTTGTTACCTGAAATAAATGAATAAATAAAAATAAAAAAAAAACAAAAATTGCACTGGATGATTTTCCATCATTTCTGAAAACTATGAATTCTATAAATACCTACTATCACTACCTATCGGGTCAGCTAATGCTTGTATATAAAATAAGTCACTTAACATCACACAAAATGCTTAAAGGGAATTTTTCGTGTTATTTATACAAGGGAATAGCTACCTCAATAAATACAAAATGTATGCAGCTTTGATATTTTGAAGGTAACCTGTTGAGGTTACCTTCAAAATTACACCCACATTAGCTAATATGTTTTTAGTCTCGAAATGCTGAGTAACAGGGCTATCTATCGTCTATATATATTAATTTGATACCTGATATATCTTGGTAAACGTGGTATTTGCATATCTAATTGGGTATCTACATTTGTAAATACCCAATTCTGATCAAAGGCAAAATTGTTTGTAAATAAAGACAAACATATTTATACTTTAGATACCAATTAAAGGAGTTTTGTAGGAAATTCTGTTTCCATTTTTGCGTGATTCTCCAACTAATGATGGTTACCACAGTCTAAAGCAGTGACTCCAAAGTGGTCCAGGTAGTCCAGTGGGCAGCGGACTCGACAAGGGTCTATATTGCTGAGAAATATGCGGATTAACAAGTTGTAAGTGTGTTATAGAATAGAATAGTAGCAGCCATGGTCCACCGAAACAAATTAAGTTTAAAAAGGGAACAATGATCAAAAAAAATTGTTTGAAAACCTCTGATCTAAAGCTTAAGATAATTCAGACTCATTTTTCCTGTACTTGCATAATTCGTCTAATGTTTTTTTCGACAAACATGGCTACAAATAGAAGTCGCAATTTATTTTTTCCATAAACATGAATCAATTTTGTTTCTTAGATCATAATAACGTAACGTAACCTAATCTCGCATAAAAATCGGTCCAAACTTTAAAATACATCTTCTACTCCATGGTTGAAGGATTTTCTAAACGCTACTTACAAAGTAATGGAACTCTATAACGTAGATAACTATTGTTAGACATGAAATGGAGTGTACGAAACTATTCATTTTAGTTTATAAACTAAAAATGTAGTATATTTTTTCATATAAACAAATTTACTCTAAACGTCACGTTTAGCGTAAATCGATCTTAAATTTCTGCTACGCATACTGAATATGTAGAACACGAAACGTTCCGGATACAGTTAAGGAAATAGAATTTTAAGTTACAAATGTGATAACCAAGTTGTCATAGTATCACAACTTATCAGTCAGTAAGAGAACTAAGCCGCTAATTGACATTGATGGCTCGTTATTAAAAAAATACATTTAAATAATTACAATGAAAAAAAAAATTAGCCTCACCTGTTACAAAATAATGAATGAACTGAGCGCAACTTATCAAGTCTATTTAAATTCAAGTATTAAATGCCAAATTGTGATCATAACCTTAGAAGATATATGTACCTAACCTTATTTATATTTTCTTTTTTAATATCTTTATGGTATCGGTTGCTTAGTAGTGTTATTATTAGTATAATAAGTCATATTTTATGTTCTTTTTACAATTGAATATTATTGCGATACAACATTAAATTTAACACAAATACTTTGTGTGTTTCCTTTGAATCTCATTGAGGTGATTGCAACGCTTTATTTTAAGGTTGCCTATAATAAAAAAAAGCTAATTAGATAGGCCATAATCTATGATTAATATTTTAAAGAGGTTTAAGGTAAGAGGAGGGAGAATGTAAGACAAAAAAAAGAATACAAAATTATTTTACGAAAAGAAAGCTACATTAATTGTGAATGTATTTTTAAGTTTCCTAATTTGTAGCTTTATATACAAACTAGCGGCCCGCCCCGGCTTCGCACGGGTGGACTTTTATACCCTACCCCTGCCCTACCCTACCCCTACCCTAACCCTACCCTACCCCTACCCTACCCTACCCTACCCCTACCCCTACCCTAACCCTACCCCTACCCCTACCCTACCCCTACCCTACCCCTACCCTACCCCTACCCCTACCCTACCCCACCCCTACCCTACCCCTACCCAAAAGTATCCTATGTCCTTCTCCCAGTTCTTAGCTACCTCCCTACCAATTTTCAGCCAAATCGGTTCAGCCGTTCTTGAGTTATAAATAGTGTAACTAACACGACTTTCTTTTGTTTTTAAAATGTATTCTGCTATTCAGGGCGGAGACAAATCCAACGAAACAAAAACCATGAAAATTGATCCAGCCGATCTTGAGTTATAAGTGTTGTAACAAACCCGTCTTTGTTTTATATATATAGATACTAGCGGCCCGCCCCGGCTTCGCACGGGTGGACTTTTATACCCTACCCCTGCCCTACCCTACCCCTGCCCTACCCTACCCCTACCCTAACCCTACCCTACCCCTACCCTACCCTACCCTACCCCTACCCTACCCCTACCCCTACCCTACCCCTACCCTACACCTACACCTTCCCTACCCTACCCCTACCCTACCCTACCCCTACCATACCCCTACCCTACCCTACCCCTACCCTACCCCTACCCTACCCCTACCCAAAATCCTATGTCCTTCTCCCAGTTCTTAGCTACCTCCCTACCAATTTTCAGCCAAATCGGTTCAGCCGTTCTTGAGTTATAAATAGTGTAACTAACACGACTTTCTTTTGTTTTTAAAATGTATTCTGCTATTCGGGACGGAAACAAATCCAACAAATCAAAAACCATGGCAATCGGTCCAGCCGTTCTCGAGTTATAAGTGTTGTAACAAACACGACTTTCTTTTATATATATAGATAACAAAAAGAATAAATTTGTATTTTCGTTCGTAGTTATAAAATAAGGTACCTACGTTATTCCGGTATGTCGAGGCTCTCAATAAAAAGCGTGCAAGGCTAGTGTAACCTTAGTGATAGTGATATTTCTGCTTGTTTTCTAATTCTGTGGTAGCAATATGAATGAACACTATAAGAATGTTTGCAAACAGTTTTGTGTATAACAAACATTACGACGGATGATGGATGGAAATACACATTTATAATATGCTTTGTTTTGCGTTATTTCCTTTGAACACAAAGTTCTTTTATACTGAAAGGTAAAACACTTATATTTTTTTCTAGCGGTTGTAGCCCAATGGCTAGGACGTCTGACTTGTGATCTTGTGGTCACCGGTTCGATCCCCACCCATTGCACTATCGATGTGAACCCACTCATAACACAAGCATTTTAGCTTAGTACGAGAGGTTAATAAGTATATTCAATGCTCTGCTAGAAATATAAAAAAAAAACATATATCTACGAACAGAACAAATAATGAACTTTGACTTCATTTGGGTGCATCAAACGGTCTTATCGTTGCTAAAATTTCTTTCAGATGTCAGTTTGAGCAATCAGTCAATTTATTTTAAAAATCATTTATTAATTTAAGAATATAATCAGGTCACCAATCGGTGACCATTCAAAAGAAGCACAAGAAAATGCTAGAATGCTGATTAACAGCTGTTAATCAGTAGATGAGCAGTTATTGTACCTATGTTGTAGCGGGAGGTACCTGCTAGCCTAGCTAAGGCGTTTTAAAAAACACTGTTTAATTCATTAACCATATTGTCTACCAAGGTCACATTGATGTGAACTCGATAGAACAATTACGCCTGATATCCGTTTATTTAGCAAAAACTTAACATTGCACATAGAAGATTATCTAAATAACAACAAAAATATACCTATACAAAATGCTCAACGTGAAGGTATAAGTCACTGAAAGTTATTTTATATTCAAAACTCACGTAAGTCTTCTATCTCATATCGAGTTCACACTTTATCAAGTCATACCTTTACCTATTATAATGAGTGATAACGTACATGTAAAAATAACATCTAGATACATTGCAGTTAACTTTAGCCTATTATTTTGTGTAGGTGTCTCTAAGCTAGATTCTCGCGAGTGGGATCACCCGCTTTCTATGTCTAAAAGATACTTCAAGTTATTTAACCCAATCAGTGTCAGAGCGGTGATACACGAATACAAAAGTTTGTATTCAACTTAGATTGTGATAATGGCTGTTTGTTTTGCAATGGTTTTTCCCTTTTTGTCATCATGAATACAAAGGTATTCACAGTATTAAACCACATCTTGGCAACTAGTTTCTATGTAATTATATACTGTGAACTATTTTGTATTTTTGGTAACAGTGTGACCGTTCAAAAGCGCTGCATTATAGAACTCTATTGCGTAACAAGCCACTATTACTATTTGTAATCACAGAAACTGAAACGGTTTACCAACAGTCGATTGGTCCATGAACCGTTGGTCAACATTATCTTAAAATCATTAATTTTTTATCCAAAAGACTTTTCATCCACGAACGTTTCGCCAGCATAACTCCAAACCCTACGCGGGGTGGTTAAAAAAAATAACTACAAAGGCTAAGGCGGGAGCTCCGCTCCGCTTCGCTCTAACCTCACCTATCCGACCTAACTTAAACATTCACCGACGTAGAGATATGTTGGCGTAACGTTCGTGGATATAAAGTCTTGGGGATGAAAAGTTAATGGTTTGAAGATAATGTTGACCAACGGTTCATGGACCAATCAATTGTTCGTAAACCTTTTCTATGCCGTAATCACAACAATAACATAACTTGAAATTTATCTATACTCTATACCTAGTAGTAATAATATTCCTACTACCTAATTCCCGGTTCCGATTTCCAATCAAAATTTGTATTGAAGCCCTATTAGAATGAATGGTCGGTTTACATTATGATTTTGTTTTCATGTATAAGTTCTTAGGTTTTTCACCGCTGTTCATATTTTTACAAATCTGAGATATTTTCCGTTGCAAACTGTTACCTTATCATTTGTTAATAATACCTACGCTTGTGTATGTTAAATAAGCTTGTTATCTGTAATATTATGTATATGTAGGAGAAAGTGGTTTTTTACGTCCCAAGTCTAACGTCTAACTCTGTACGTATTTATCGAACTCCTTATAGAATCACATGTGATATGATAAATACGATTAATGTCCTCGTATTGTAGGTACAGTACCTAAATCGTCGCCATGTATGTTTCGCGATTTCTAATGAATATTTAAGATGGTTTTACCTAACTGAAAAAACACTTTAATGAGATTTCTTCTCGCAACTGAATATTTTAAGTACTTATTTTATGCATAAATAACCAGGGTCATCAATAACGAAAATTATGAAAAGGTTGGTCTGAAAAAAATATGCTCGGTACATTATTACTTTAACTTTCAACTATGAATTAAAAATCTAAATAAGTAACTTTCAGCCCACGCTTGTTTATTTAAAAATCTGACTAAAAGTGAACCTTAATACCTATAGATAGGTATATTTATATAATACTAGCGGCCCGCCCCGGCTTCGCACGGGTAGATTTTTATAGCCTCCTATACTCAGGGATAACGTAGCATTCAAATGGTGAAAGAATGATCGAAATCTGTTCAGTAGTTTTTGAGTTTATTCGAAACGAACATACAAAAATATAAAAATACAAAAAGACACACTTTTCCTATTTATAATATTTGTAAAAATGACAACATAGATTCGAAGAAAGCAGAAATAAGAATAAATCATACAAATAATTTCAACGTAAATCAAATATCTGAAGCGAGAAGATTGCTTTGACATAAAATCTTACCAATTACATATTGATGTTCACATCACATGTTTATTTCAAGTTATTATAAAGTGACAAAGCTGATTTACTTTCCTTAGGAAAACGTACAGCTCTTCAAATGTAATAATATATTTTGCAAACTCTGAATCAAGTAAATATTTTTCGGCACGTGTTTAGAACAATTGAGTTTGGTTCAATGCGGTTTAAAGGTTTTCAAAACTGAATAGACGAATTAGACATTCAGACCCTTTTCTGTAGGATAACATAAATACATATTACAATATACTAGAGAATCAAGCAAGCTTACAAATTAGCTTCCTATTCATTACTTTCACAATAGATGATGACTATACAAATTTGTACTCTAGTGAAATACACTGAATACTCTGATCGAATTGCTTAGTAACTATAGCGATCTCGCCCTTAAATTATACTTACCGTACATTGGGTTTTGGTTGAGCAACGAAAATTTGATCTGGAATAAAGAGACCAGCCCGAAATTAGGAATTTGGTGGTCATTTATCCGTATCTCAAAGAGCACGCTTAGTTCAGTCTTGCATCTGATCTATCAAAGGACGTGTCAGTAATACTCAGTAGAACACTCGATTTAATATTAAAGGAGTATTGAGCAAACATGTGAGCTTACACACACACTTGTGGGTTATAATAAGTGCTGCGCAGATGGCTAATCTACATACACTATGTCTGTCGTGGCCAATCGGAAGTATATTAATATATATAGAGATGAGTATTCTATACTCATCTCTCATGTAGTTTGTAGGGTATTTAAAAGGTTATCTAATAAATTTCAATGCAATGCAATAAAATCTTTGTACTCGTATGAAATTTCACACACCTAAAGTTTATATAGAGAAGAATGCATTTTTTTTTAATTATGGTCGAATCTCGACCAGTAAGCCACCATTAGTATAGTAAATAGATATTTGTAGTAATTAATTACAACAAATATTTCATAACTCATCATCATCAACCCTGAACATGGGCCTTCTGCCGAGTTGAGTGGGTTGGTGACCGCAGTATTATGTTGTACTACACAAGGAAACGCTGCTGCCCGTTCCTTGATATACGATTATTATAGATAATGTTATAATAATCGGGACCAACGAGGCTTAACGTGCTTTCCGAGTCACGGAGGGTAGTCCCTCAACCATTTCTGTCCGGCGCGGGGATGAACCCCCGACCTCCGAGTTTTAAAGCGGGCCAAATACCGCTACACTACGGAGGTTGTCATATAATTATGATTACCTAATAAGTACTACTGAATTTCTCTACCTCCAAGCGCTTTTCATCGAGATCTAAGTCGTTTGGAATCCGTAAGCGACGGTGATCCGTGATCTAGGGCAGCGGTCGGCAACCTTTTGGCAGACAAGGGCCACAAAGTAGCAAAATAAACTAAAGGTGGGCCTCGTACCTACTTGTGATATTAAGGTGTTCACATCATATCGAAAAATTGACAATTTCATTCTCATTTGTTCGTTCTTGGGCAGAGTGAAGCGCGTTCTTAAGGCTGGATATTAAATATACGTATACGGTCGATCGCGGTAAGGTTACAAAACATTAACGGGCCACAAATAAGAAGTACGAGGGCCGCATGCGGCCCGCGGGCCACGTGTTGCCGACCGCTGATCTAGGGTAATGGATAGGTAGATGACATGTGTCGTTGTAGTTTATAAACACAAATTGATTTGAAGTTGGTTCATACAAATAGTTATCCAAAGAGTGGAACTTACAACACCAAAATAAAAAATAATAAAGATATAAAATCTGGGGATTTTGCTAATTAAAAATTGCATAAAGGAAATAGTAAATATTCTGGTAGGTAATCAAACTGTCAATCCACCATTCTATTGATATAATACGACGATAAACCATTTATTTAGACATAAATTCGCTTATTTTGTTTTCCCACCCACTTGCGTTACCCTAAAATCTTTAGATTATTGAAATGCACACTTATTTGCATGACATGAACCTGCCTGCCTCACCTTAATCCACATTAACCCCGTCGCCCCCCGTACTATAGAATTGCTAAATATGTATGAGGCCAAATATTCAGGAATTGCAGTTGGAAGGAGGGCATAAATACAGCCTTATAAAGTGAGGGAAAGAACAGTACCTTCTACTTCCACTATATACCTACTCCCATACTTCGATTGTTCTATTATTATCGTTACCACGCAACGCCATGCATATTTTTCACTAAAGTTTAAAGGAGGTGTGCAAAGCGCGCCATATTTATTTAAGACTGCGACAAAAGCGATTGACAATAGGTGGCGCTTTATTTTTGGCTCACTTAGGTCAGGAAGACCAGATGGGAATGTGGGAAGGAAAAGATACAAAACTAAAATTATGAATTTCAAAAATATTGTCGTAAAATCAAACGAAATGTATTTAACCAAGTACGGTTAGCGCACATTAATATGGTGTTTATAGAAACAATTTTACGCATATCGTATTATTATACCTACAACAAATAATATTAGGTAATATAATAAATATCATCAAAATTTAGAGTTACCAATAGTTAAATATTTTTACGTAAGTTTAACAAACCAGAAGTATGAGACTTAACCGACAGAAAGCGCCCTCCATCGTTTTTTGCGGCATTGTTTTATATTTCATTAGTAACACGGTTCTCAAATTCATTCATCGTACTTTAAACAGATGGCGACTCCAGTCATAAGATATATGTATATAGTGTTGTAACTGAAACTAGGTGAAATAACTGTATAACTATAACTCTATAACTGTGTTTATATTGTAAAATGGCTAATGCTGTAAATAGTTCGTCTTTTAATTCCATTAATTGCAGGGTGTATCTCCAGACATTATTTTCTTAACAATTGTTACCTACTCATTCTCAGTGGCTATGTTTTTATACAGAGCTATCCAACTTTGTGCTATCCTTATCATATTTTTTGACCACGAAAAATATACGCATACAGCCTGTTCTGTTACTACCCGTTTCACATGTAGGATTACTGCAACATGGTCATTTTTAAAGATTCGTTTATTTTGAACATTAAAAATTCGTTGTAAAAATCTTGTAATTTATATTCTTTGCTTTGCATCTCTTAAGCAAAAATTAAACATTCAATGTACTTATGCTTCTCAAATAACAAATTTTCATGCAACAACTTGAAAGAAGTCTTGTATTCATTATTGTTTGTATTGTGGAGTACTCACCTTGAAATAACATACGAAAATATATTAAATGTGATGAATATCGTAGAATTCTTTTAATATGTCTCATGTGATAATTTGTCAATGCCTCATCCTGCTAATTTTCTGCGGTGGTATTATAAGATTCTGCCAAAAACTCAAAAATCTTTTGAGATCTGCGACATTGGGGCACGGTACTATAAGCCCTAAATTTGGGGTCAAATTTTGCTAAAATGGTAGAATTCTTCTAAATCTGGTCATAGTAAGAAGTAAGTAAGGAACAAATAAACTAATTTAATCACATTGCCTACGCATTTCGTATATATTGTTATTTATTTATTTATTATTTATTGTACACATGAAATTGGAGTAAAAACAACATTTAAAGATGATGTACAATGGCGAGCTTAACTCATTAATGAGTTTTCTTCCAGAAAACCATTTTCAGAGTGTCAAATTAAGGTAAAATGGGCAAGAACAGTGTACACGACAGACTTTAGATAAAACAATAATAATAAGTAGAGTAGATTATTATATATATATCCGACTAATACGTATACGCATACTAATACATAATAATATATACATACATACATCCAAAATATAACATTATAAACAATAAAAACTACTAATGTGATAGATAATGTTCTTTTATTCTTTTTTTAAATACGTCAATAGATGAACTTGCACGAATAGCATGTGGAAGAGAGTTCCAAAGGCGTACAGCACGAATGGTGAGAAAGCCATCAAAACGGCAGGAAGTGTGTAGGTAAAGGTATTCGAAGAAGAAGAGAGGAAGCTGTACGACCAATTTTGTCCCGTCGAATTAAATACTCAAAGCGTTCACGGAGATAGAAAGGAGCCTTTGGGTTATGTAGAACCGAAAAGAGAAGGGACAGAATATGGCAATCGCGATATGCTATTATTGTTGACGATTATTTTTAATTAGTCAACCTACGGTTTTTTGTTTGGCCACGGAGCGCGCTGCGATCGAATCGTGGTCTTCGCACCCAGCTAGGGCTGCCATCCGTCCGGATTTCCCCGGCTTTGTCCTAGCTTAAAAGGTGTCCGGGGAGCGTCCGGGCACGGACTTCATAAGTAGTCCGGGTTTAATAATTTAAAGTCTTAGGCCACCCGCGACATAGGCACTATGCCCGAGCCCCTATGTTTAAAAAATACCTTTTGTCATGTCCGGGTTCTGGGCTTTAAAATCCGGAGTTTTCAGGCTTGTCCTGGTCGCTAAATTTTGGATATGGCAAATCTACACCCAGGCAATGATGTCTCTGTTATCTGTATTTAGATTTGTACAACGATACAACTTTGGTTTTATTCCACGTCGACGGCAAAATTCCCTTACCTACTTAATTAAACATTGTATGTTTTTAGTATCGGAAAAACGAAAGCTGAAAGAATGCCGCCTGTTTTTATTTCAGCATGTGCCCTTGCTGAAATAAATAGAGGGGGGATTCCATCAGGGCCAACACCTTCCGTCAAGAACTCGTAATTTTTTGAGTAAGCATTCTCTAATAAGTGCAGCCTGTCTTACATCGACTTTTATTTTCGAGTGACGACATAAAGTCTGACTCTCAATAAAATCCGTTGAAAAAAGTTCACTGATATATTGCCCGTCCGATGTTGTGTGGTCATGCCGTTTGTTATTATAAATGGATATGTTTTTATTCACCACGATTTTATATGATTCCAAAATAGTTTTAGGCTCTTTTTTATTTGGGATTATAAGCTTTCCAAATACTTTTTATACAGTTTCCTAGTCAGCTGCCGTAGAGTTATGTTTGTTAATAAGTCGAGTTCAATGCATTCCCTAGGATATTTGTACTTTTTGAAAAACATTTTTTTTCTGATTTATTTTACAATTAGGGTTGACGTTGGTTATCGCCGTATTCAAAATATTATAAATATCTTTAACATTCTATTCAACATCATGAATTTCTTTAAAAAGCTGATCCCTATTTTGTTGTTTACGAAACTCATTGATTTGTATACTAGAGTCCATAATTAAACCCAAAAAATAATAATAGTAGGATGAAACTCATTGAAAAAGGAGAAAAAGAAAAAAATTAAAGAAAACAATATTTTCAAAGGTCCTCGTCTATTGTTCATAATCAGCTTTATAGAAATGCGGCCGTGTCCTACATTTATTTTATGGATGTTTAAGTTATTTTGTGATTGATAGCGCTATATCAAGCGGAGGGTTAACTTCTTGAATTGTGATTTCAGGTATTTGTAGACAATATTAAACTCATTTATGGAAAGAATTCCAGATGGAGAGATGTAAGTTAAGCTATCTTATGAGAATTTTTGCTCGAAGAAAAATCTATAAAGTGTTATATCATCATGATATGATTTTTAATGCCCATCTTAGGTCATCGATATCATATCATGAAATGAAATATGATAATTGCCTTATCTAAAAAATAATCTAAATGAAGAGCAGTGGGAAATCAAATGTGAGGAATTTCCGCCATTCTTTGGACCGAATAATTAGTAATGAAACGCACAATCGCTTAATGCTTCCGTATTTTATTTATTAGATGTCGCATTCAAGTCGTCAAAACAAATGCATGTGGCATAGAACACTTGAATTTTTTAAAAGCGAACTGCTATATATCGCTTCCCGAGATTGTAAGGTGGAAACCGAGCATCCGTCGTCTTTAAAAATGATTTGGTATATAACGCATATGGTAAATATAACGTTTTTCACAATTCTAGCCATTCTAAGTAAAAAATAATAAAATATCAACTTCTTACAAATTGTAACTTGTTAGAGCTAAAGTTGTTATTTTACAAACTCCGACACTAAGGAACTGTGGAAACCGTGCGAAAAACTGCACACGGCTGCAAAGTTTTACTACAACTCGAGATGAGTAGAAAGAAGTTTTAATAATTTTTGCTTCCTTCTTTATAATCAAACTTTTAAATAAGTGTTTTCTAACTAGGTGCGTTATATATTATGTTTTGTATTGCTACCAGTTATTCAATAGTTGACCATAAGGGTGCGGAATCTATTCATGAATGTTTTGTTACAGGCTATTATCAAATTAAACTGTATTTTGTAATAGGCCATTATATTATTACTAGCTTCCCGCGCGCGGTTTCACCCGCGTAACTCCCGTTCCCGTGGGAACTTCATAATAAATAAAAAATATAGCCTATATTAATCAGTAATAATATAGCATTCAAATGGTGAAAGAATTTTTAAAATCGGCCCAGTACTTTTTGAGCCAATTCGTTACAAACATACTTACATACAAATCGTTCCTCTTTATAATATTAACTAGCGGCCCGCCCCGGCTTCGCACGGGTGGACTTTTATACCTTACCCCTGCCCTACCCTACCCCTACCCTAACCCTACCCTACCCTACCCCTACCCCTACCCTACCCCTACCCTACACCTACCCTACCCTACCCCTACCCTACCCTACCCCTACCCAACCCCTACCATACCCCTACCCTACCCCTACCCTACCCCTACCCTACCCCTACCCTACCCCTACCCTACCCTACCCCTACCCTACCCCTACCCAAAAGTATCCTATGTCCTTCTCCCAGTTCTTAGCTACCTCCCTACCAATTTTTAGCCAAATCGGTTCAGCCGTTCTTGAGTTATAAATAGTGTAACTACCACGACTTTCTTTTGTTTTTAAAATGTATTCTGCTATTCGGGACGGAAACAAATCCAACAAATCAAAAACCATGGCAATCGGTCCAGCCGTTCTCGAGTTATAAGTGTTGTAACAAACACGACTTTCTTTTATATATATAGACTAGCTGACCCGGCAGACTTCGTACTGCCTCAATCGATACATACCCTACACTACCCCTACCCTACACTACCCCTACCCTACACTACCCCTACCCTACACTACCCCTACCCTACACTACCCCTATCCTACACTACCCCTACCCTACACTACCCCTACCCTACACTACCCCTACCCTACACCTACCTCTAATCTACCCCTAACTTTGTCTGAAAAATAAAAATAAAAATTTAGGGGTGGACTACCCCTAACATTTAGGGGGATGAAAAATAGATGTTGGCCGATTCTCATAGATACCGGATAAGCACAAAAAATTTCATCAAAATTGGTTAAGCCGTTTCGGAGGAGTATGGCAACGAAAACTGTGACACGAGAATTTTATATATTAGATAATGTCTTAGTAAAAGGTATAATTGGATAAAACGATTTATTTAATAAACAAACATGAATAAAATACATGACTAAAAGTAACTAATTAAAAATAAAACTAACTTATATACTACTATTCTAAATCTATTCTACTTGGCAAGGTTCCCAGTTATGTCTAAGTTAGTTGTAACCTCCGAAAAACGGGACTCAAGGTGAAATATTTTGTTCACGATATATAACTTATCTAAATTTCGCATTTGTTTCTTGACCAACTATTCTAAGTATTTCTCAAGCAGCCAGACGTGTTGGAAGGTTCTGGCCCTTGCAACAAATTATTTTGTCATTCAGGACAACTGTTGAGCAAAATTGTTGTAACGAATTCAATTTGTACAGTTGACCTAAGTGACCGATCACAGAATTTCTCATTAGATACTCACTGCGATAACTAACAGAATTCGAACTTCTCAAATAGAAAATTAAAATGTATTTCTGCCCCAAGCAAGCAAGAATACGGTTGCCCTAGTCATCGCCGGTATGTTAACGGCTAAACCTAGCTACTAACTACTAACTACTAGTAGCGGTGTGTACTGCTACTAGGTTTAGTGTTTGGTTGGAACTATTCCGATGCGGATTGGTAGTAGACACCTAGTTTTACCCGAAATCAACCGGTTTATATTAGTAACCGGTTTAAGCCTACCTACCTACCTAGTTCTAGTCGGCTAAAACAAGGTGTAGCCACGGTTCGGGTTTCAGCCGCAATTTAAACATTGATACAGTACATAAATATTAAATACATACACACAAATACTTAGAATATTATTTTAATAAGTAAATATTGTATATACTCCAGATAAGTAGGTAGTGTAAGTATACGCATGTATATTAACAAATAAAGATTCTGTTATATTGGTAAACACAATCTTTAGTAACCAAATTTCAATGTTTGTAAAACAAGCCGCAAGAAAACGTGCTCCTTCGTTGCTTTACCAATGTAGACAGATCAAACGTGGGAAGACTAAATAAATATAATGTCTTACAAAAATATTTATTTATCTGTTATGTTAGCTACTTACGATACTATATTATCCAGCTTTCATAAGTTATGCTGCGAGATAATGTATTGTAAAAACACTTTATGATTTTAATATAAAATAAAATTTTTTGGTTAAGCTGCAAGCACTGTGGTGTTAAAGAGCGAGAGTTAAATCTATAACAACACCAACAGTAACCAACAGAGTTGAAATGACTGCTCATCATTTCAGCTCTGTTGGTTAGATTTAACTCTCGCTCTTTCACACCACAGTGCTTGCACTGGTGCGAATTCGAATTCCAGTTTGCAGTATGTAGGTATATCTATCTACTTGAATTCCGCTAGAGTAGAATTCGGGTAGATTTTCGCTGAGTGAAACGAACGATTCAATACTTATTTGATTTCAACTTTAATTAGTACAGATTAAGTGGTTTGTAGACAACTAAATCATCATCAGCCCGTATAACACTGCTGAAATTGGCCTATGGGGAGGGTAGTTCCATAGTCACCACGCTTGGCAGGCGGATTGGTGACCGCAGTATTATGTTGTACCACACAAGGAAACACGATATACGATTATTGATATAGATGATGTTGTAACAATCGGGAGCAACGGCTTAACGTGCTTTTCGAGGCACGGAGGGTAGTCCCTCAACCAACCAGGCCCCAAAAGAAATTTTAGAACTAACACAAAGATTTCCTGTCCGCCGTGGGTTTTAAACCCTCCGAGATTTAAAGCGATTGTTGTCAAAAACCAAATCGCAGGAGATGAAAAAATACTTTCTTTTTCTTTAAATTTGATATAGGTATATATAATAATATATATATATATATATATATATATATATATGTATATATATTATAATATATACATATAATAAAACTGTAGAGGTCAAATGTCTGAATGAATTGAATGACAATGAAATGTCATTGATTGTACATTTTGACTTTGGTTTTAATAATTTTATAACCTAGATTATTAAAATTTAATATGACGAAGAATTTCTTATATGACGGTCTGTATCTTGCCCAGAAATAAATCTAATCCCTCTGAGTACTCAAGAGAAGCTAAATGATTAAGCAAAATAGCTCTTGCAGTAGCGTCGTCTTTATTAATTCTTTTTGTTCGACGTGAACGTGAACGTGAGAGAGGATTAAGGACTCTGCCCACTATCCCGTAGCATACCATGACCGTGCTAGGAACGTAACAACCAAAAAATATTCTTTGTATTAAAAAGTATGAGACTATGCCCACTAGACCGTTCCGTCACCGACCGACACCGTCGCATACCATGAACGGAGCGTCAAGAATTTTCGGCGAGAATATTTTGCCGGTGGCGGAACGCTCCGTGTATGGCACGCGACGTTGCCACACCGGTGCGCAAGCGGGTTATAACCGCGTACAGATACCGGCACGGTTCTTGAGCGCTCGGCGCAAGAGTGGGGATCGCTTTGCGCATCGTACACTTATGACAAAATAAAACGCACACCCGTTTATTATTTATTTTTTCTAAGTTTCTAAGCACTAGGATGATACGGAGATGAGAATAATATGCGGACGCTCCCGTCACTAAAATCCGGGTATGACACGCGGATGATACGGAGATGATATGCGGACGCTCCGGTCACCCCACGGCTTTGATACGTAATTGATATGCTCTAGTGGGCATAGTAGAGCGTATCGGATTACTTTCCGTGCCCGATAAATTCGTAGCACGGTCATGGTATGCTACGAGATAGTGGGCAGAGTCCTTAAAAGTCAACATATTTATAGAAAAGTTCCTTAAGCTCCTTAACGCGTAGCTTGATTTTACTCATTCTTTTTTTGTAATAAAGATAGCGGCCTAAGGAATTTTTAGGTAAACGTCGTAAGTTTTGAATTTCATTATTAATAATCTTCTAATGTGATTAACTCGCACATCTTACTAAACGCATCCAGTGTACTCTGGCTGCCCTTTTCAAATAATCGGTCCATTTTTCCGGGGGGCGTCATAAATTCTCAGCAAACGTACCGTACGTTTGCTGAGATGCAGTCCTCATTCTGACTACAACTAGCTTAGTGCTATTAAAAAAGTATGTGTGTTCGTTTGTTACGTCTAATCTTAGTAGTCGTTGGGAATTTCTTGTTTATTACAGGCTAATTTTTGTTTGTTTGTAATATAGATTAAATCGAAACTCATTGTGAGATATCTTATTCTAACTTATATAATCTTTATTTCACGCGGACGAAGTCGCGGGCAGAAGCTAGTCTGTTATTATATAATAGAAATACTTAATAACAAAGTTATAGGAAAAAAAACAGTTGTTACATACTAATTATGTTTTAATGGAACTACCTCGATGGACCGTTTACCTAGGTCAAACGATTCCACTAGGTAGGTCCAACTTCGATAAATGTCGAATACGATTAAGCTGTGTATTGTTTGAAGACGAAAGGCATCAATTAATGAATGTGTGTTTGCAGCAGTGATGACATATGCAGCTCGCAACCATTCCTTGAATTGATTTGGTTTATTTGGATTATTCCTATTGATACACATAGCTATGTTACAATAGAATGCAACGGATCACCGAACTCTGATAAGTGACGATGAGGAAGAAGACGACGATTTCAAGAAACAATTGAAGTTGATATTAAATATACTTACAAGTGATGTATCAAACAAAGAAGAGTATAGCATAAAAAAGGAAATGAATTATATTAACAGTGACCAGAATATCTTGGTGCACGAAGTTACCAATATATGGATCTTGTCAAAGTCAAAATCAAAAATTTGTTTCAGAGTTTTTTGGTTATAAATTTTTGTATCATATTTTGGCAAATGAAAAAAAAATTTAATAACAAAAAATACAAAGTTTAGAGTTTGGAACAAACTGCTACAGATATACAAGACGCAAATCAAAGCATCTACATTTGCTACTTCACCGGATATAAAGGCGAGCAGAGCTCCAGCCTAGATAAATAGTTTCAACAGTACAAACTAAGCAATCTGCGCAAGAGGGCGTCCCCTGTGGGACTTGGGCCTCGGCTCAGGGCGGTCGCTGGCGATGAGATTGAGGGATTTTGACTTTTTGTATTTTAGGGAAGTTTTGTGCAGCTGTCGCTCTACTTTACAGTTCGCGGGCCTCTCGGACTTCGGGTCTACGAAAGCATCGGAAGGTTCTTTGCAAACTAAGGGTCGGGAGGTCGAGGAGGGAGCATCTACCAGAGCGAAAACGATGACCTAGCCAAGTGCGTGAGAAGGAAGGAATGTGAAGGCGACACTGGCTCTGCTCGGCCACAGCGGGATCGCGACGCCGTTGCTACTCGAGCGCGCATTTTTTCTATCGGGATATTGTAAACTTTATGTCACAAAAGATAAGAATTAAATTTCAATGAATCAAAAGAGAGAGCGATGCGAACGCGATGCCCGCACTGTGTCGCACCAGAAAAATCTAGCTTGTGTGAATACAAATGGTGACTTTTAGCAAATACGTGGGATACTGAAATTGAAATATCTAACAAATATTTAATGTTATAAAATAAATTAAAATCCACTTAAAAAGCCAGGATTCGTTGCAAAAACATTAAGGTGTCTCGAAGCTACTCCTAAAAATACTCGTGCTAGGATCAAAGACATTGAGACACTTTAGTAAATCTAAAACATTTTCATTTTTGTTGATTCAAAATAATGAATGGGATTTTAGGAAAAGATTAGTGTGATTTACAGTTAGGGACTTTTACTTTTTAAACTCTTTTTAGGGTTCCGTAGCCAAATGGAAAAAAACGGAACCCTTATAGATTCGTCATGTCTGTCTGTCTGTCCGTCCGTATGTCACAGCCACTTTTTTCCGAAACTATAAGAACTATAATGTTGAAACTTGGTAAGTAGATGTATTTTGTGAACCGCATCAAAATTTTGACACAAAAATAGAAAAAAAAAACAATATATTTTGGGGTTCCCCATACATAGAATCGAACCCATACGTGAAGGGTATCTATGGATAGGTCTTCAAAAATGATGTTGAGGTTTCTAATGTCATTTTTTTTCTAAACTGAATAGTTTGCGCGAAAGACACTTCCAAAGTGGTAAAATGTGTGTCCCCCCCCTGTAACTTCTAAAATAAGAGAATGATAAAACTAAAAAAAATATATGATGTATATTACTATGCAAACTTCCACCAAAAGTTGGTTTGAACGAGATCTTAAAAGTAGTTTTTTATTAATACGTCATAAATCGTAAAACGATATTAACGATATAACGATATTCATTCAATCAACTTGAATATAAAAATATAAAATAACATTTCATTTCATAAACATACACTTTTATTATTCTTGATATCAAAAATAGGTACGCACTTGTAACTGATACGGAACCCTTCGTGCGCGAGTCCGACTCGCACTTGGCCGGTTTTTCATTTCCGTAAATTTTGACCGTGTAGTATTTTTAGGGTTCCGTAGCCAAATGGCAAAAAACGGAACCCTTATAGATTCGTCATGTCTGTCTGTCTGTCTGTCTGTCCGTCCGTATGTCACAGCCACTTTTTTCCGAAACTATAAGAACTATAATGTTGAAACTTGGCAAGTAGATGTATATTGTGAACCGCATTAAGATTTTCACACAAAAATAGAAAAAAAAACAAAAAAAATTGGGGTTCCCTATACTTAGAACTGAAACTCAAAAAAAGTTTTTTCATCGGACCCGTACGTGTGGGGTATCTATGGATAGGTCTTCAAAAATGATATTGAGGTTTCTTATGTCATTTTTTTCTAAACTGAATAGTTTTCGCGAGAGACACTTCCAAAGTGGTAAAATGTGTGTCCCCCCCCCCCTGTAACTTCTAAAATAAGAGAATGATAAAACTAAAAAAAATATATGATGTACATAACCATGCAAACTTACACCGAAAATTGGTTTGAACGAGATCAAGTAAGTAGTTTTTTTTTAATACGTCATAAACCGTAAACCGCAGTTTACCTTTCATTCATTCAACATCGATCAAAGTTACAACGAACTACAAGAACTTTTATACTATGTTACTTGTTGAATTCTTGATATCAAAAATAGGTACGCACTTGTACGGAACCCTTCGTGCGAGAGTCCGACTCGCACTTGGCCGGTTTTTTATTCCTTCAATTGACAATTTTGACCTCCGACAATAGTGAACTCGAGCGACACGATTATTTTAAAGAAAAAGGTTTCCTACGAGTTTTATTGCATCAACAAATTTATGATACGAAACTTACTTCAATATAGGCTTGTGTACTAAATTTGAAAAGTTGGTTGATATTTTACTTTCATGTCTATTTTATCAAAAAAACATATTTTTTATTTAAAAATCAACATTTTAATATATATTTTGCGACAGTTGTTAGTTATATTTAATTAAAAATGAATTTCTCGTATTACAAGTAAGTGTATAGTGCCCCAGTGTAAAAGCACAACTATAAAACGCCAAATAAATTATTATTTATATATTATGTTCCAAACAACGAACAAATACCGAAAGAGTTGTTAAAACTTGCAGAGTGGTACCTACGCTCCTAGCTTATCAACAGAATCAAGAATGTGTATTTCTGTGAAGATCATTTTGATATGAGTATTTCACACAACACAATCTATTTCTTAACCTAAAAATATTTTTTTCAGTCAAATATTTTAGGTTACTCCTACATTAGGTTAAGTTGTTTTGGTTTAAAATCATATTTTTTGTGTTATATTCATTGTACTAAACACTGTTTTTATTTTTATACTGTATGGTTACATGAAAGTTTTAAAATTGCGGAATTCCGAAGAGCAAAATCCGTGTTTAACGCGAAAAATCATCCAAGCATAGCTGTGTCTATTTTAGGTAAATTACTACTGTCCGCTTTGCTTAATCGATTTTTTTTTTGTTTGTTTGGTATTATGGAAGAATAGGTCTCAAAATCTTATAATTCTTCTTTACCTATAGACTACGTTTGACGCAAATTGATTCGGACTATGGACAAATAATTTGGTTGGCTGACTTACAACAAATCTCCGTATCATCCTAGTGCTTAGAAACTTAGAAAAAATAAATAATAAACGGGTGTGCGTTTTATTTTGTCATAAGTGTACGATGCGCAAAGCGATCCCCACTCTTGCGCCGAGCGCTTAAGAACCGTGCCGGTATCTGTACGCGGTTATAACCCGCTTGCGAACCGGTGTGGCAACGTCGTGTGCCATACACGGAGCGTTTCGCCACCGGCAAAATATTCTCGCCGACAATTCTTGACGCTCCGTTCATGGTATGCGACGGTGTCGGTCGGTGACGGAACGGTCTAGTGGGCATATTCTCATACTTTTTAATACAAAGAATATTTTTTGGTTGTTACGTTCCTAGCACGGTCATGGTATGCTACGGGATAGTGGGCAGAGTCCTTAATCCTCTCTCTTAAAAAATCTATTAAAAATTCCGTGAGAGTATATTTGTAAGACTCCAACTATTAATGTATTATATATCATTTCTTATAGTAGCAACTATTTTTTTCGTTTTGACGAATTCAAAGCAATAACTGCAGCAGTTTTTATTTTTTTCAAAATGTGGTCACAGTTCACGTTGAAAAAAAAGAATTAATAAAGCAAAAAAACAATTCACACACAAATTAGAATTATAAATTCGTAATTTCTTTAACGCCATCGATTATGGATAGAGTAAGTTTTCTAGATTTCAATATCACCGCGGAAGAGTTTAAGCAATTGGAAATGACCGAAAGAAGCCAGAATCACAACATGAACGGTGTACTAAGTATATCTGTCACTTTTTGGTTGCTCAATCAATCTATGACGGAACAAAACTATAACGTTTGACAGTTATAATAATTTGTATAGGAAAATAAAATTATCATTTTTACTATTTCCATCTCAATTTTTCCACATTTTCTCACCGTTTAAACCTTCCCTGGACCACGGCAAACATTGCAAAACCAAAATCAGCTAAATTGGCCCAGCCGTTCTCGAGTTTTAGCGAGACTAACGAACAGCAATTGATTTTTATAATTTGTATGGGAAAATAAAATTATCATTTTTACTATTTCCATCTAATTTTTCCACATTTTCTCACCGTTTAAACCTTCCCTGGACCACGGCAAACATTTCAAAACCAATATCATCTAAATTGGCCCAGCCGTTCTCGAGTTTTAGCGAGACTAACGAACAGCAATTGATTTTTATATATATTGATAAACGGCACAGCAATACAATATTAGAAATTTTGAAGTTGAAGTTTGCTTTGTGGCTTTTTATTAGAAACTTTAAACCGGCAGAGAGTATTTTATATTCCTTGCTTTAAACGAATGCATAAACCGGTAAGACTTTTTTTTTAAATATTCTCAGCTGTCAGTTGCGTTTTGTTATACCATTTTTAACAAATGAACCGCTGACTTATATTTTGACTGAGTTGTTGTGTTATTCCATGTCAGTTGCGTTTTGTTATACCACGTTTTATGTCACGTCACACGGGAACGACCGGAACGGAACGAAAAGTATCCTATGTCCTTCTCCCAGTTCTTAGCTACCTCCCTACCAATTTTCAACCAAATCTGTTTAGCCGTTCTTGAGTTATAACTTGAGTATAACTAACACGACTCTCTTTTATATATATAGAAGATGTGGAGAAAACCCGTCAATTTCTGGTTTTTACCATTAAATCTTCAATAAAAGGAAACGGTTGTGATCTAAACATAATCTGTATTTTTTTCCTTCTTCTTTAATTAAAAGCGAGCGTTACTGGAGCAGCAAAGGGACTATAAGACTCTTCAATTAATTTATCGTTTAATAATTTTGATATTTTTGATCAGTCAGTCAGTTAATTTTGCTTTTATTAAGTAAAGCAAAATTCAAGTAAGGAAACATATAGACTGCTTTTATATATATAGATAGACTGATAGATAATGTTCACAGTGAAAACTTTATAGAAACATTGCAAATATGTTACAATTTTTTTTGAATATAAATAAAAATGAATGATTGAAAATTAAAGAAATTGCTGCAATTTAATTACAATGAATATAACAAAAGCCCTTACATTGCCCTGTATAAATAAATTAAGAGCTATTTCACTGAACTCAATAGTGAATATTTTTAATGATTATTATCAAAGCTTTGAAGTGGGTATTGTTCCACTTTACTGAATATAATAAACAGGATTTAGTTATCTATTTTATTAACAAACATATTAGTAAGTATTGAAAATTAAAGTTGTAATTCAGTATTTTAAAAAGTTGATTAGTTGGTATCTGCCTACCCCCATGGGAGAAAAGCGTGATTATAACGTATGTATGTATTACTAATACATACAATTGCAATTTAAAATCTTAGTAGATGTAGATACCAACTATGGTATCTACATCTACTAGTATATAAAGCTGAAGAGTTTGTTTGTTTACTTGAACGCGCTAATCTCAGGAACTTCTAGTCCTATTTGAAAAATATTTCAGTGTTAGATAGCCTATTTATTTGGGAAAGGTTTTTTTTCTGATTGACTTACTCAGGTGGCCACGAGGCTTTTGCTACTTTACCGGGCATAAAGGCGAGCAGAGCTCCAGCCTTAATAAATGGTTTAAAAACCACAAACTAAGCAACCTGCGCGAGAGAACGTCCCCTGTGGGGCTTGGCTCAGGGCGTTCGCTGGCGATAAGGTTGAAGGATTGTGACTTTTAGTATTTTAGGGGAGTTTTGTGCAACTGTCGCTCTACGTTACAGTCGCGGACCTCTCGGAATTCGGGTCTACGAGGGTATTGGGGAAGCTGTAGGCTATCTTTTATGATGTATTTCCCTCGGTAACGAGAGATACGCAGGTGAAACCGCACACTGGAAGCTAGTATTTAATATTGTTAGCATAGATAAGAACGGACTACCTACGTAGCGGTATTTGGCTCGCTTTAAATCTTGGAGATCGTGGGTTCGATCCCCACACCGGACAGGAAATCTTTGTGTAAATTGTGTTGGTTGAGGGACTTACCTCCATGCCTCGGAAAGCACGTTAAGCCGTTGGTCCCGATTGTTATAACATTATCTATAATAATCGTATATTAAGGAACGGGCAGCAGCTTTTCCTAGTACAACATAATACTGAGGTCAACAACCCACCTGCCAAGCGTGGGGATTATGGCAAATACGGGAGGGGGCCCAAGTTCAGCAATGGACGTTATACGGGCAGATGATGATGATGATGATTATGAATAAGTAAATGATTCACTAATTGGGGACCCTATTTTGTGGCCGTCAACTAAACGTAAGTTTGTGCATATATAAGCTAGATGAGGGTTTAATAAATGATAGATTAACTAGATGGATCAAATGTCTGAAACTGGGGTTAACAAATTTGAATAAACTAATTAGAATGAATATCTATGATTTGTGATTTAAATGTCTAAAAATACTAAAGCGAACTGTAAAAACCGAGTGAATTGTGGATGTATTTTCATATAAAAATAAATGAAAACTATAGGTAAGTACTTCAACAAAGTTATTGTTAACAGTTCACGTAGTCATCATGGTACCTACGTTTGCATCGTAAATTTTTGCCATTTTTTCGGACGGGTATAATATGTGGTAAGTCACGAGACTTGCACTACATCACTGGACATAAAAACAATCATAAATCTTATGAAATAAAAATAAAATTATGAACTAATCAAGCTGCGCAAGAGGGCGTCTCCGGATGGTTTTGGCTCTCGGCTGAGGACGGTCGCTTCATAGACCCAAGAATAACAGTAGTTATACTTTATACTTTATTCTTTTTCTAAAGAAATTCTATGAATGACAATGAAAACCGTATCTAATTCATTAAATTCTGTTGTGTATGCATACACTATCGCCACTTTCCTATAGAGGTATGCAGAGACCGGAAGTGGTCTCTGCATACCGTCGGTCTCTGTATTCGTGCTGTTGTGTGGTTTAAGAAATGTTAAAAGAAAAACATATTTACGAAAAGGGCGAATTAATTTATATTATTTAAACAGAAATTGCTAAACATGATTTCATTTCATCGACCCTTACGATTTTATTAAGTTACAAAACAAACCTAAAAAATGTTGTCCTAACAGACCAACTTCTAAAATAATTAGATTAGGCCGTGAGAAAATTGGCCCGCTACTTTCATTACCTTAATTTCCTCTGCCTTATTAAAATGTTCTTGCTAAATTTATAACAACTTATTAATTTGAGTGTTAGATGGAAAATTACTGCTATCCCTAGAAACAATTATGTAGTATTATTTGTTTTTCATAACGAGATTATTTTGAATTAGTCCAATATTTACATACAAACAAAATACATTTTTTTTATGGGTGCTGTGGCCAGGGGTATATCAACCAAATAGGACCCGATCTCTCTCTCTCGACCATCGAAAAGTAGTCGTTTACTTTTGGTAACAAGTCGCGTCGATCGAAATCGATTTCGAGGCATACCCACTCTTCCGAAGACGTCGTCGTTCCGAAGTCGACGTTGGAGGCGGCGGGCTGCTGAAAGTCGCTGACTACCGGAGCAAAGAATCCTCGGAGAGCAAGAAACATGGGCCCTGCTCCTCGAGGTCCTAGTGCTACGGGCTTCCCTAAAAGTGTATACTGGGCTCTCATAGGCCATGGAGGTTCATAAACCATTTTTAAATTGTCCAAGAGAGCCTGCGGCATAAAAGCGATCTGATCATTATTACTTTGATTCATTGAGATATGCCATTAATTTATTAACTTAAATAACAGTTTGTTTGCACACACAGTTGTTAATAAAAAAACCATAAAAAAACTTTTTTGAACTTTTTTAATAATTTCCCTTTAGGTAAAATTACGTAAGATACATTTCCGTCCTTTTCGATTATGCGTAGTATTATACTTTTAACACATATACTTAGGTTATTTAAAAAAGCACGATGCTGCGTTATCATAAAATAATGAATACTTACGTACCAATCGTGCTTTTTAATTATGAAAAGATATCCACAGGAGCGGGCTAATTCTTATATGAAATAGAGTTACGATAGCGGAACCGCGCGTGACGGCTAATATTGCATACTTAAGTAATATGCACATGTAGGTAATTGCGGTCAGACGAGTTCAGACTTAATTATTTATAGTATCTACTGTTTGCTTAGCCTAGCTGTGTGATGACCGGCTAATCTATTCCGTGACCGGCTTATAATAGATCACCCATGTCTTTTTTTGGGTGCCGTAAGAGGATACTAAGTTATATACAGCTGATGGATGGGCAGCACCATCTATGAGCTCAAAGTTACTCATAATCCTACTGCGATCAACAATCCAAGGTATATTATAACAAACCAAACGTGATTATAGCAATAATCCTTAACGACCCTTGCTTGCCATGGTCTGTTAAGAAGAGGCCGCAAGGCCCAAACGGGTTGATACTGTACTACTGTTTTCCTTGTCTCCTATTTTATGATGTGTTAATGACCTGAGCTCACGGTAAAATATTGTCCTTTCTTTTCTTGGTTTTTGATTTTATTTTCTTTAAGTAATCTCATAAAGCTTTTTTCTGCAACTAACTATTCAACAACTAACCATAATACCTTCTCGTATTTCCTTATTACCGATAAAAGTATAATAAGTACTTACAATAATTGCTGAAAAACCTGCTGTCGAATGGATTGCGCCTTCAGATCAGGCTAAAAATCGGATTTCTTTAAGAGAAAACTAAAGCGGATGCTTCTTTTCACCAGTGATTTATTTTATATATATTACATGATATAAGTACATAATAAACAACATTTCTATGTACATTTAGTAAAAAGAAATTTTGTAGGTTTCATTACTAGCAGAGTTTTTGCACACTACTAGAATTCTTGTTACCCCATTGTGCTAAGCTAAAATGCTTGTCCTACGAGTGGGATCACGTCGGTAGTATAATAGGTGGGGATAAAACCGGCAGCGACCACATGACAGCAAGTCCGATGGGCTACAGTAGCTTGAAAATTGTACAGAGTGCTTTAAAAAAATATTACATTCCTTTACGGTTAAAGATTCTTTATTATTCAAAAAGAACATATTACATATACATTCACTTACAGAGAAATGTCATTTTTTTATAATACTTAAAGCTAGTTGAAACTAACATGCCCGCCCAGCGTGGCTAAACTTAATATCTAATACACTAAACTGTAATACAAACCAACAATATATCCTCATATCCGATACATTCCTTTAAAGGTAGATACCTACTATCAAATATAGTGATTAAAAATGATTGAAGAATGAAATTGTCAATTATACCTACTTGGCCGCTAGCACCAGTGTATATAGAAAAGAGTATAATGTAATTTTATTACGAAAAGAATTTATTAGTTTAATAAAATATATATTTTTTCATCAAAATTCACTTCATTAATGTTATCACTACATTTAATAGGTACTATCTTCCTCTTAAAGGGATCCAACCTTGTACATTTACGTGGTACGCGTTACGTGATATTTGCACCGTTAAGGTATACATTTATTGAAAACAATTTTACAATATAATTCACACAAATACCATTTCAAATGACTTCATTCGATTTCTTCTTAAAATAAAAATTAATATATCTTTTATTTAATATAGGTACATTAACAGGAAACATTGCATTCTCAATGTAATTTTAATATTTGGTTATGGTGACGGCAGACGAATAAATACAATTACAATTGAAATAAAATATTGCACAATAAAAATTTGTTCATCACTTGAGTTAACATAAATACGATTGATATCTATAATATAAAAATGAATCGCTGAATGTGTTGCTAAGCGCAAATCTGGAGAACAGCTGAACCGATTTCGCTAATTCTTTTTTTTCGTGGAAGTTCAAGGATGGTTTTTACGGCGAGAAAAATTCGAATAATTGCCTGAAAACCCCTTAAAACAGCCTTTTTCTTTTTCCCATACAAACGTTTTCTAACTAAAATGTAGAGTCAATTTGAGCTTTATTTTGTTAATTTAAAACTTGAATTTTGCCAAGATTTTTTAGGGTAGGGGTAGTGTAGGGTAGGGGTAGTGTAGGGGTAGGAGTACCGCATATACGAAGTTTCTACGGCCCAGTTTATTTTATACAAATGATTAGGTCTTTTATGTATCGATTGAGGCAGTACGAAGTCTGCCGGGTCAGCTAGTTTGTTATATAATTAATTACTTGTAAGAACGCCCAACATAAAAACATGTTTAATTACTATACCCAAATGAGCTTTTTTCTTAATGAGATATTCTTATTATAATCTACTTATAAGTATCACATCGTTTTTTTACTGACTATACAAATATTTATATTTAATTAATGTTAGTTTTTAATTTAATTTTTTTTTTTCAAGTAAGCTGAATAATATGTGAGATTTTTTACTTTATTAATTGAAATTTTATACACAAATCTCAACTACACTTTGTTTAAAATCGGAAACAGAATAAAGAAATAAATTTACATTTAGCATAACAAGACAGGATGACACACTATATACGTCTAGTTGTATCGTGCAGTGAGGGATTTTGTAAACTGTACAGCATTACATTACGCGGTGACTTGACAATATGTTTAAAAATTCGAAGTGCAAAGCATTTACTTTTACTCGGTCTCGTGCTCAAATCAATCTTTCATACGAGCTGAATGGTACAATGTTGAAACAATATCATAAACATATGCAACGATGATATATATATTTTATAAGCGCCAGCATGATAATATAATTAATTATTATAGATTTTTTTATAAATGAAGGTAGGTTAAAAAAATTGGACCCAGAAATCATTACTAATTATTTCTCAAGTTTTAAACTTTTTGAGTTAAGTAAGCCACGAAATTAAAAATATAGTTATACTATGAGTATGTATGTATTAAATATATTAAAATATTTGTTGGGAGCACAGAAAAATCGAGTTTGTACCATTTACCACTTTTCTTTTACAGCCAACACAAGATACTTCACTAATAGGTATACAATTCGGAGGTGAAAAATTACGAATTACCTTACCTTAAGGATTAAACTTTCAAATTATCACACTTTGAAGGTTCAATCCTTTAATCTTATACTATTCTCATCAACAACAATCTTTTATGTCATAAACAACCGACATCAACAAGATGTTGATAAAAGAACATTATCATGTCATATAATATTACATATTTGTTAGAACAATAAATAAAATAGTAGAGCTTAATTTCAATTTCCACTTCAATTGTGTTTTTTTTCATATCACATGAATATTATTATTTACTTTAACATATAATACAACACTACTTGATTCTGGTCCACAACGCTTCCGCATTAAAAAACCACAAAGAAATTTTAGAGTCACTAAAACATTTACGAAATTCACTCAAAACTCAGTACTTATGAGAAGTGATTGCGTACTGAAATGGCTTGAGCTGGTGAAATCGAATCAGTAGGGGCTTCCAACAGTTTGAGCTGTCGCACAGAAGTACAAGTTGAACAATTCCCCCTGGTGATTCCACTTGACACATTCTTCAAACTGGCGCAATTGCAGCCCGCTACTCGATGATGCACTGATGTTACGTTGCCTCCGACCATATCTGAGGACAATATTTTATGTTATTTAAGAACTTAAATAAGTCATTTTCTAATAAAATTATAAACAATATGTAGCCTAGCAAAAGTAAGCCAGTTTTGCTGAGGTCTTAGTTGTATTAAAATGTAAGAAAATATATTTTATATCTACATTATGTTTCGTATTTATTGGAATACCCCACATTTCAGTCTCAGGACGCAAAACATAGTTCTAATAAATCTTTTGTCTATCTAATTTGAAACAGTAATTCATTTTCATTTCAGTTACTTATTTTGTTTTGCTTTTTATATTAGTTTTATAATAGTCTTTACTACTTTAATATTACCGAAGTTAATCCGGGAGTAAGGAGTAAAACCTTTCATTAAACCAATCTTTCAATCTTTTGCCATATAAAATCCTTGAGAAGTCGTGATTAAAGGGTTTTACTGATTATGTTGTCGTTCTACGCTTAACTGATTATTTTTTTATTGTTTTTCATTAGAGCTTATACCCGCCCGTGTGGTTTCCGGCTTAGAATAGACCACCCCATGTCTTCCCATGGGTGTCGTAAAAGGCGACTAAGGGACATATGGCTGATAGATGGGCAGCAGCACCTATTAGCTCAAGGTTTACATCTTACTGCGATCAAGCGTGGTGATTATGGCAATATTCCTCTACGATCTTGGCTTGCCAAGCTCTGTTAAGAGGAGGCCCATGTTCAGCAGTGGACGTAAACGGGCTGTTAATGAATGATGATGAGAGCTTATACAAGCAAACCTTGTTGATCTTGAAATATAGCATGGTTTTTTATTCCTGTTGCCCACGCCTTCTCGAATTCTGCTTGCCAAATCGCAATCCATTCAGTAAGTTACTAGTAAAATATAATCATTAATAATTGATTAAAGGACATTGACAGAAATGGCCTATGAACCAACACGCATGAAACATTGATCTACTATAATAACTAGTTCTTTTAATAATATACATTACAAATATTTGAATAGAACGGACACTTTTTAATTTCGAAAACATTTTAAAAAGTATCACTTCCGTCATAATCCTTGGTGTTATTATTTTTTGGTTAAATTTGAGATTTTTATTAGGCAATGGTATTATAGCTCACACAGCCAAGTCTTTGTAACAGCACTCTTAATAAGAGTTTGACACAGACAAGCGTAAGTATTCTCAACACTTAATATACGATAATGATTTTTAGTTACAAACAGTCCGCTATGATGTCGCGGAACCACAATACGGCTGATCAAAAAACTCGATTGAAAGCGCAATTGTTTGAAACGAGCAATAATATCGACACTGACAGTTGATGAATTGACAAATGACAACATTTGACATTTGGTAGTAATGTCACTTGGCGCCCGATAAATGCTAAGTTATTGCTACATGCCGAATGTTTTTACTTTTTATTGACGTAATTATAACCTCAAAATCCGAAAGTGTTTTGATGTTTTTCAATATCTCTAAAGTGTCCGTTGTTTTAATTTAGGTTCAATCGAATATATAGATACATTATCTAAAACCCAAAAAGTAAATACACCTCCCTGTTGGATCTTAGGCGAGCTATGTATGGACGCCGAGCCATGTCCTTTATGAACTATCGAACCAACGATGTTATTAGCTTTACAAATGAATCTTTAGACCTCTACTTTTTGCAAAAAAAATGTGAATGGGATCGGGCTGCACGTTATATCTATGCAAATATTTTGACTTTCATTCTCTTTCCCAAGGGAACTACACAAAATTCTGGGATAAAATATTCATGATAGACAGGCAGGCAAAAATATAAGTTTAATTTAATATTTGCTTCAATGCTCAGAATTTGACCTCCACCAGCTTATGGTATGAATAATAAAACAAATAATAATAATAATTAATATTTATTTCCCATAACATAAGATGCAGCTTAGATTAAATTTCACAATGTTATTGCAAGAAAGTGAAAAAGGAGCCCATAATAAGTTAGAAAATTATTATGGGCTCTTTTTTGGGCGTGTGTATGGGTATAAATATTGACAAAAAAATGTATTAATATTAACCTAACCTGTAAAGTTTTAAATTAAATATTATCTTTCTACGTATCTAAATAATAATATTATTAATTTATTTATTATTTTCTTTTTAAAGATTTTTTTTAGACTATGCTCAAAGCCGTACAACTACTAATCTACCGACGAGATCGTCGTCCGGGTCATCCGGCCCCGAGGCCGACGGTGTTTACGACGCTTTGTGGGCAAAGGCCTATAGTCGAATGCTGAAACAACCAACGGGTTTGGGTGTTGCGCCGCGGATTCGAAGAAGCGTTCCGTCGCCTCCTTCATCCACTGCTTGGTGGAAGGCAGTTGGAGATCAGAATGTAAGTTGTGAATCTACTTTGAACAGTTTGTAAGCGGTACAAACTGCTAAACGCGGTATGAGCAAATACGGTGCTCGGGTACGTCATAATCGGTCGTATACACGTGGTGTTAATTCTAACCTTATTATCAAGTGATAATTTGCTGCGTGACTTTAGAAGACAGTGTTGACGACTGAGCGTAAGTAAAGCGCGTGCACGATCGGTTTCTTCATGCGCTCTAAAGTTTAGTTTTCGGTCAAGGATTACGCCTAAGTAGGTACTTGGCTTGCCGTTCCCAAGGGACGGGTTCGCCAAAAATCTTAACCGGTGGAATGTCCGGTGGACTGTCAAATCTCGAGAAGAGTACCGTGGCACTCTTTGTCGGATTTACTTTGATTCTCCACTTTCTGAACCATTTGTAGAGCGTCGTGAATGGCGGCAGGACTGCGGCCCGAGTAGTATAAAGCGGTATCGATAGCGGTATAGCGGTTCGCGAAGAGAGCCAGGTGTGCTTTCATGGGTTTCAGGATGTCACTCGTGTAAAGCGAGAACAGGAGTGGCGAAAGTACTGAGCCTTGTAGCCTTGAGGCACTCCTGCTTGGATTGGGTGAGGGGATACCTAAAGGTTCTCCCGAGAGGTAGTCTTGTATGATGTGCACGACACGGTCCGGCACTTTGAGTTGGGAGAGCTTATAAATTAAGCCATTGTGCCAGACTTAGTCGAACGCTACGTCGAAGAAGAGTGCTCCCGTATGGCATTTGTATTTAGCTGATTGAACAAGGATGTGTTCGACAATGCAACAAGTGCACCACTTGCTGAACACAGGAGTGTTTGGCTCGAAAGCCAAACTAAAAAACTGCTCATCAGGAAGAAGATTGTTATCTATGGATAACAATCTTCTTCCTGATGAGCAGTTTGGCTTTCGAGCCAGCTATGGTGAATGCTAGTAGCCGGGCATAGCAAAGCCGAGCCGGGCCGCTAGTTTAGCCTAGAAACATATCGAAGTATGTACCTTTCTATATGTATTGTTTCAGCCGTTACTACACAAACTGAACAAGAAATATACTTTTTACACTAAACAATTCCTTATACAAGATTGTTTGATTTTTTTTTATCAGTCACATAAGTCACCACAACGGGCTACCGAGCGGCGCGTGACGTTTGAGCGGTTAGGTACTCGCCGCGTACGATCTAAGAATTTTTTTTAGTCTTCATGCCCACATTGAGACTCACAAAAAATATTTAGTATTAGGTTAGATTACGTTAATTATTTTTTCGTTCCTCAAACAAAAAAATACGAACATACAGCGCGATGAAATTTTGTGTATCGTCATTTTTAGGTAAAATTTTACCTAATAGTGCCGTCACAAGCCCCCCCCCACTTTTGAACTTAATAGTTTGTTTTTGCTCTGTACCTTTGACAATTTTTATTGATTTGATAAATAAAAAAATACGCGTCTAATTTTTTTTGTTATCTAACTGACGTACTCAATTGATTTTTTTAGTCTTCATGCCCATTATAGCATATAATAAAAATCTTACAGTATAGTTAAAGTGATAAACCGAAACTATTGTACACACTAAAGTTTACCACTAGCAAAGAAAACTAATATATACTTAATTGTAATTGCTTGCCCTCTACTCTGCCTTTGTCGGTCCCAAGCCCGGATGAAAAAAGCGGAGGATAGACAAGGAGAGGCCTTAGCCTGTCTTAATAGGTCAACGCCGAGCCTCGGGTGGCGGTAATTTAACCTTTACCTGTACCGTACCCATGACAGAAGTGGCATCATTCGCCAGGAAGTTCTACATAACAAAAACTCTGGTATAGAAGAACCTCCAGTATTTTGGATAGTGGCCCGACGGGAACCTTTCAACTTGTGAGGTCTATTAGGTAAAGTGGAAGGGGGTCCACGTGGTAGAATCAGCTAGACGGGCTGAACGGATTGTCGAGCTTCTAAAAATATCGATCTGCCCAGAATTACACAAATTGCAAATCGGTAAGCTTAGCGAACTTCAATAAAGCAACTGATCAAATTAAGGGGTCACGATTTCCACGATTGAAGAAACGAATGAGGACGAGGATCAGAGGCGGATTATCCATAAGGCAAACAAGGCACGTGCCTAGGGGCACGAAGGCACAAAGGGGCAAGTTGAAGCTACTACAAGTCGAAATAAAAAAGCCAGCTCCAAATTGGAGTAACCTCTACCACACATGTAGTAAAGCCAACTACAGTGATCAAATTTTTACTAGTACTAGTTATTTATGAAATAGGGGCGCCAATGAGATGCTTGCCTACGGCGCTCTCAACGTTTAAACCGCCTCTGACGAGGACAATTGCTTGAAGCTCAATGCTTAGGTTCTACAGGCCACTTTATAATAGGATGAATTTTCGGATCAAATATTTTATTTAAGTAGATTAGGGTACTTTTATTCACAATGGAAAAGAGAGTAAAATATTTATATTCTGAATAATATTTCATGATGTCGTGTAACGTGTGATATAAAATATTTCGGCTAGTAATGTAAATATTTCATATTCTGGTGAAAAAAAAATTGCGGAGTAAGTAAAGATGATTTAGACACTTTGCGTGTCTGAATCATAAAATATCATAAATGGTTTAATCCCAATTGGAGTATAGAATTTATGAATCTTCATTTCTGAATTATGATTTACTCTCTGCATTGTGAACTTATTCATAAAATGCCTAAACCCCTCATAGGCACAGTAATAACATAGCATTTATATTCATAGCATACACTTGAGTAACCATTTTTTTCAACGCACGTCTATTTTAGACATTCCCCTCTAAATCCTATTACCTTTTCTTAATAATTATAAGTATAGATAGTATTATTAAAATATATCTTATATGTATGTAACAAATTTATGCAAAAATAATTTGTATATTGCTTTTGTATTTTGTATTCCTGAATGCCAAAGTTTGCATGTCAAGTTGGATGGATTTATGTTACTGAGTCAGTCAGTCATAAAATAAGGTACAGATCATATATTTATATCATAGAGTGCATACACAAATACCAAGCTATATCTAGTCCAGGAAATGTCTAAAGTCTCTTATAAATTCAGTGAAACCGCGCAAGGAGTGATTATATAGGTAAATCATCATCTTCCTGTCCTGTTCCCATTATTTGGGGTCGCCGCAATATGTCATCCTCTTCCATTTTTCCATATTAGAAGTATCTTCCATATTCACACCTTTCTTAGATATGTCATTTTTCACACAGTCCATCTATCTGTTTTTTGGCCTTTCTCTTCCAACATATCCCTCCATCTTCATATTCAGCATTCTTTTCGTCACATGCTTGTCATCCCTATGTAGGTAAATCAACTTCTAAATTAGCATATTATGTATCATACTAATGTTAGTTTAAAACATTACATAAAGGATATGAATCGTTTTGTTGCCGCGTTAAAAGTGTTTTTATTGTTGTATTTACTGTAGCAATAACAATTCAGAAACAACTTTATACAGACTTATAAAGAGATTATAGTAGAGTAAATCGTCCTAATGTCTGAACAAATGGCTCAGTGAAAAAGTAAAAGAACAAATGGGGATAAGTTAAGCTTTCTGTATGCCAATCACTTCAATACTTTACATTGTAAATTAAACCTCAATAATAAATGAAGGGCACAGGAAAAAAAGGAGCTCATTGACAATTTCACCTTTTTGAATTAACTGTACCATTTAGGTCGCTTTTCTATGGCCAATCAGAGCACGTTACTCCAAACATGATAAAAGGGGCTGATATTGCATAAATTTGAATTTCAAAAATCCTTGCTTTAGAATAAAACGCGCTCATTGCAATCTATACCAAGTAAAAAGGTGCCCATTATCTATAAAACCACGCTAGAACGGGCTGATTGCAGCGGTTGTAACAGAGAACGCGCTCATAGTCAGCCATCTTGCTTTTTATGTCATACAAATAACAGCTGACAGATAAGCATCCTTCGAGAAATTTTAAGGCGCCTTTAATGTGAGTTAAGTTTAAAATTTCTGCTGAAAAATATAGTGACCTGCAGGACCTGAAAAAGTTTTGTACCCCTGAAAGTATTTTATATTACACGAATTTACCTCATAAATAAAATTTTATCCTAATTTTGTTATTTTTTTATTTGTTTTTTATTTAAAAGACAACTTCCGCACTTGGGAAATAAATCCCTGTGTCGCGGGGGACTTTACAAACATACATTTCACGGACACAAAGTACACCCAGACTCAGAACAACTATTTGTGGTTCACACAAATAATTGTCCCGGGTGGGAATCGAACCCAGAATACCAGGTCTCACAAGCAACTTCCGTAACCACTGAGCCACCGGTGCAGTCAGATTAATATGATGTATTTTATTTCATTAGGGTGTAAACAGAAAAACAGACAGGTACCTACATTACACATTGTTTATGATCACCATTTTAGTTGTAAAATGTAAAAAAGAGCTCATTGTGACAATGATCACCTTCTTTCCAGTTACATTTGGGTGTTAGGCTATTAAATGTCAGATTATAATTTTATTGACCAACCTTATGTCATGAAATAACAATCTATATGTTCAATATACACTGTTACCTTTTTATATTGGAACAAATCAAATTCAATTTGAGGTGTATGTGTAGAAATTGAAATTTTGTGTTTAATTTTATGATTACTCAAAACAATGAGAATGTTAATCAGCTCCTTCTTTTCCTGTGCCCTTCAAATGTTTTGTTAATTTTGTTGTTATAATAAGTTTTTTTAAAACCGCTTCTCAAACCACACGATTGATAAACTAAATAATAAACCACATGAGTGTCGAGAGTCCGTGATTGAGTGCCATACTAATCAAATATATTGCAACACATGAAAACCACTTATGAGTTTTTTAATTATATGTTTTATGTAACCTAAATATGTAATACAGTATTTTTTGCGGGTTTTTTTTTCAGTGGAACTTACCTACTTAAATAATCGAATTAGGCTTTGTTAAGGCGCAAAGTTCGCACTTTAACTATTTATCGATGAATATGTCGGAATACTGAATTTTTAACTGTTATACTAAAATAATTGTTTATTTTGCGAATATAAAAAACAACAAAGTGTCTATTGTTAATAAGCCTTAAAAGTTAATAGCATCAGTAGACAAAGGAATTTCAATAAAATTATAAAAGTATAAAATTTGGATTACAGATATTCAAAAGACTTTTTCTATGTTTTTGACATAACGATGAATTAACCAGTTATCACCACTTACTTTTGCAAAATAGTAAAATTATCTTTGCGTTGCGCCTTATGATAAAACACTGTTAGTAGAATTTATAATTAGTATTTTGGATGGGCACTGCTGCATATATGCAGCTTTGACACTTATTATGTTAGCATAATTAAATGTTTCTAAAGACACTTCCGTCGATATCAAGAACAAGCCATTGCAAAATCATATATCCATTGGGAATAAAATTGTATTCACTATAATATGTTTTTATATACGTTCTGAATATCTTTTAGTCAGAATTATTAAAATTTATTTCTAGCGCAAATTGTTGTAAAACAAACAAATATTGCAATATGTGCATTCTTTTTTGGATACGCCTCTGTATTATTATTATGTAAAGTGCCTTTGGCAACGTTTTTATTTAAGTCCGTATATCGTTTAGCAATTGAGCGTTGTTTATATTCTTTGGTATTCATATTTCAACGTTTTTTTTTGTTTACCATTCTTAGTCGTTGAATTCGCTCTACGTCAGCTTCTTCTCTTCTACTTCCAGGTTAAAGGTCGTCTACCTTTGAGCTTCTGCTTCGTATCTGACGTGGTAAGCTTAGGGTGATTATACCACATGGTAATTACTATGTCTCGATATATGTCCGGACGTTACTGTCATTTTAAGAGTACAACTTTTAGGTTAACCTGTACATTTTCTTATCATTTCTATTACTCTTCCCAATCAGCGCAGCATTTTCTATTTATTGCTGTGGATTATGTATTATCTTTACTATCCAACATTCAGGACCGTACAATAATGCTGGGTGAACTGCTTTCTTGTATAGTCTGCCACAAACTTCAGGCACTGTCTCACATGATTTGGCCAGAGTCCGGACGAGGTTCACAGTCTGTCTGACAAAGATCGAAGCCGAGCTAAGCAGGGGATTTCTCTCGCTACTAAAAGTATTTTTTATTATGTATTTGGGTGTATTTTTCTGACTTTTTCGGTTGTTTTTATATATTTTTTTAAATATAACTTTTATGTTTGTTTGTTTTATTTTTCAGTGATAGCAAATTGGACCCAGAATTCCTGATATTAGCGCGAACAAACAAACTCTTCAGCTTTATAATGTTAGTATTGATGGCAAAGTAGTCTAACTTTTTTAATAAGCCCTCTAAAAACAAACATGAAATGGAAGAGTTTTATTCCTCTGTTTATTCGAGAGTTTATTTCTATTACTGGGGTTACTTTTTAACCAAATGCCAAGACTTCATATTTCTTTTTCATCGTGTTGGTAGAATCAAAAAATATCAAATACAAAGTAGGTATATATACATACACAAAAATGTGCATGTATATTAAAAACACTTTGCTGTAAACATACATTGCTTGCCTTTGTATATTTACTATTAGGCCTGTAGGTATATCAATAGCAAGAACAGTAATCAGATAAACCCATTTTGTAAGCTACTATATTTTGCCGCCTCAGTTTTAGTTTCTATGCCTATTTTCGTACCCGCAAATAAGTTATAATGAGCGACCCATCATAATAAAGTAGCTTAGAATAGGCTCATAAAACTTTGTGCATCGAAATAATAAATGCCGAGGGACTAGAGTGCTAGTCCCAAGTTAACAACTCAAAGTTAAAGTGCCTTTAGTAGATATACCTAAAATGCGTCAATGTTAATTTGTTAATTGTTTTTTAAAACACAAAATTTTGAAAATAAATCACCAATGCTAGTAACAGGGTTGCCACCCGTACTATATTATATAGTATCGTGCTATATTTTTGTCCATTTAGACCAGAGTAGATAATTTTTGAAACCAAAAAAAAATATAGTAGTATGAAACCCATTGGAAAAGGAAGAAAATATAACAAAAATTAAAGGAAAAATAAATTACGGGTGATCTGAGGTTGGGAAGTGGTAAAGGGTGGGTTTTTAAGGGTAAAAAAAGGTTACTCTCGAATTCCGACAAAACTACAAGTCCTATGGAAAAAAGTTAAATAGCAAAGCAAAAAAACCAAAAACTCAGTTTTTGAGTTTTTCACATGATTTTGGTGGTTAAGGTAAAAAGTGTAAAATAAATGTAAAAGTTGTAGATCTTTTTAATACCTACATCTTTGCTATTTAACTTTTTCCATAGGACTTGTAGTTTTGTCTGAAATCGAGAGTAACCTTTTTTTACCCTTAAAAACCACCCTTTACCACTTCCTAACCTCAGATCCTAACCCAGATTTGTGTCCGTGAAATGTATGTTTGTAAAGTCCCCTAACACACAGGGATTTATTTCCCAAGTGCGGGAGTTGTCTTTAAAAAAAAAATATATATATATACTATATTTTCACGGTAATTCAGTTTTCGCGCGACGACAAGTAATTCAACTTCTTGGCAGTATTGAGCTTAGTTTCCTTTACCAAAAGGGTAAAGGGAGAATATGTAGAAGCGTCGTTGACACGCCTACAAATATTATTTAGGAATTTTTAAACCAAAGACTACAAAAAATAAATGTGTACTATTTTGTTCTTAAATTTCCCAATAGTACTATATTTTTTCTAATATTTTGAAAAAATATACTATTTTAACATAAAGAAAAGGTGGCAACCCTACATAGTAAACATATTCAGAAGAATCCGTGTGTAACATCGTTATTTTTCAAACATGCACAATAAGGCCTCATTCATGAAGACGCGGGGCATTGCGCGTGGCGTCTCGCGGCGCGTCGGTCGTTTGCCGGTAATGTACTAAATAAGCTTAGTATTGGAAAAAAATGTAAAATCATCGTTACGCCGTCATAATCATGTTTGTAGTAATATGATAGCAGGTTAGTGAAATTTATGTGATGTAATTTCATATTACTGAAATAATAGTGCCCACAAGTTATTAGTTACATACAGTTATTAACGCTTCGCAACCAGTGCAGTCTTTTAATAAAGAATGCAAATAGTTCTGAAAATGGTTCCACAGTTTTTTTAGTTCATTGACTTATTTTATGACCTCATAAATCTGTCGACGTAACTCCGATGTCTCTTTGTTGTTAATAAAACGATGGTTAACAAATTATCCTACTGAGACAGTGAAGAATTGCTCGAACAGGTTGCTTACCCGTCTGTGCAATTCGTTGCCTTACCTTACCTTAATTTAGATTAAATCACACTAACCAAGTGAACGCCACAATAATCGTATGATACACGAAAAGCGATCAATTCATCATTCTATTTCTCATCGTTATTTTCAAAAAGATGGAATTCAATGTCTATTTGTTTCCGGTAAAGAATAAATCCTACTAATATAAAAAATGCAAAAGTTTATATAAATATGTGGATGTATGTTGTCACTCTTTCACGGAAAAACGAATGAATGGATTTGGCTGAAAGTTTGCACACGGATAGTTTATAAGCTGGATAAACATATAGGCTACAAAATATGATGCTTCGACCTACTGGACCTGCTGACGCGGGTAAAACCGCGGGACGCAGCTAGTACCGATATGCACCGTGATTTTTGATTGTTGCTAAAAAGGTCGATTATCCATTAGTGTCACTATCGAAATGTTACGTTAACATTTAATACTATTTAATTTTAATATTATTAAATCTTAGCGTAGAATAGAATACTCTTTATTGCACACACTCCTTATTGCAAACAGGACAAAGTACAATGGGCGGTGTTATCGCATACAGCAATTTCTTTCTGACAACCTTTACATGAATAATGGAATTCATTAGGTAAATGACATAGGAAGATACGGTGTAATAAACGAATTGAGGTCTATTAAATTAATACCAAAAAATAGGTATGAAGATTAATAAAGTAAAATTTCATTTTGCGGTCGACTCCACATTTTGTTAGGACGACTGTAACTACATAAGTTGGTCGAGCCTAGTCCGCGTTTTAGTTGAAAGTACTTACTTAGAGGTAGGTATATATTAGGTCTTTACCTATGAAATTGCCGTTCTGCAGAACTGGCCATTTCAAAACAAAAAAAAAATTTGTTAGGCTAAGAATTCTAATTTCAAATAAATTTTATTTAAAAAAATGATTTTTTTTTCCAAAAGTAGTCATTTCTTTATTGATTAGTGTTGCATTTTCATCGCATTTCAATCTTTTTCGTCATCATGGATACGTTAAAAATTCGAGTAATTATGGAATATGAGTACCGTCGTGGCAGCAACGCGGCACAAGCGGCACGCAACATCAACCACGTTTACGGACCTAACACTACAAACCAACGCACCACCTGTTATTTTTTTGCTCGCTTCCGTTCTGGAAATTTCGACCTGAAAAATGAACCTCGCGGTCGTCCGAAGACTTTGGTCGACAATGACGAATTAAAGGCGATTGTGAAAGCTGATGATACACAATCTACGGCTGAATTAGCAGCAGCTTTCGACGTTAGCGTCAAAACAATATTGGTCCATTTGCGTCAAATTGGGAAGGTAAAAAAGCTTGACAAATGGGTGCCCCACGAACTCAATGATGACAACTGCTCAACAGACACACAAATGAAGGAATTTTGAACCGCATTGTTACCTGCGATGAAAATTAGATTCTGTTTGATAACCTAAATTCGGCTTCCGGACAATAAATGATGTTGATATTGTGAAGGCATTCCGAACAATTAAAATGCACAGAAGACTTGTGATAATACAAAATATCGCTCCTATTCTAGCAGCTATCTTTAATACATCCATAACTGATGGAGTATTCCCTGACTTAACGAAGATTAGTAAAATAGTGCCGATATTTAAATCAGGTTGCTCAAATAACGCGACTAACTATAGACCTATCTCGATATTATCACCAAAGATTATGCTTAATCAAATGTTGTCACATTTTAATCTAAATGGGATATTGCACGATAAGCAATTTGGATTCACTAAAGGCCGGTCTACTCAGGACGCAGGATGCACTCTGATTAAATCCATACTAGAGGCTTGGGAGGGGTCGCAAGATGCTCTTGGAGTCTTCTGTGACCTTTCCAAGGCATTCGACTGTGTAAATCATGAGACGCTCGTTCTTAAGTTAAAATATTATGGAATTACTGAAAAATCGCTTGATCTTGTTATATCCTATTTATCTGATAGGAAACAAATAGTATATGTAGACGGCGTTGACTAATAATAAGTACAATCGATTCATCTACATTATCACTAAACGTTTTCATTTCATTTAATTTCAATAGGCAAGCAGTAGGCAGGGAGTAAACCGCATTTAGCCTTCATATTCAAAAAGGCTTATCTTAGTTAGCATTTTAAGTAAGTTACTGTCTGTGCTAATTCTGACGGATTTCCTATTACTCTTAACTTGAAACCCATTATTCTTAAGTAAGTATTTTTGACTGCAGCCATAATGGTGTTTCTATGTATGTGGATCGATTGATTGATTGTCAGCCTCCGTGGGGTAGCGGTATAAATCTCGGAGATCGTGGGTTCCATCCCCATGCCAGACTAGAAATATTTGTTTAAATTCTAAGATATCTATCCAGGTCTGGTTGGTTGAGCGAGTACCCTCCGTGCCTCAGAAAGCACGTTAAGCCTTTGGTCCCGATAGTTATAACATCATTTATAACAATTGTATACTAAGGAACGGGCAGCAGCATTACCATAGTGTGTATTAAGACATAAAATACTTCGGTTACCGTCGGGTCATCAAAAACCCTCCCTAGGAAGGGGGCTCATGTTCAACAGTGTACGTTTATTTATTTATTTCAGGATAACCAACAAAGCATACACCAAAAAAAAAGACATGTTCTAAAATACACACATGATTATTACATTTTATAGCCTTAATTAAAGACTGCCACGGCATGCATTAAACATATTAGTAGAAAATGATGTTACAAAACAGATTTTACTTCTGGATAGATACCTACATAAAAAATACAGTTAATTGTTATATCAATCCGAAATACAAATACAATTTCCATCTTACTAATTTATGCTGGATTTAATTGATAAGTCCAGGCGACTTTGTTCTACGTTCTGCAACCAATGAAAGGAAATGATGTAAAAATAAAAACAATTACTAAAACCCAATGTAAGTGAAAAATACCATAGAAACAACAATATTCCTCTTTTTCACCATTACGACAATGCCCTATGCAAGACAGACTTGACTTTATGTAAAGAGAAAGACATGTCTATATCTACACTGGGTGAGAGTGACAGCGACTATATTTTACCTGAATTCTGTTAATGGTGGAAACATGACCCAGATTGGTTTTAAAGCCCTTTGCTTGTTTAAACAAGTAGTTATGAAACACTGGTAGTGGTTTGTTAGTTTAATCTGCATACTGTTAGGATTAGCACATCTACCTGGAACTGAGTTAACTGTCGTTATTCGTCGAAATTCCAGGGAATGCTATTTATATTTTGAGTCAGTACAGTAAAGTTAGCAGAATCCTATCTCGTCAATGATTATTCATTCTTAGATACAATAAACAAATTAACCTTAGATACGCCCTTAAATTTAATTTAGAAACATCATTAGGGTGGTTGTGCTATACAAACCTTATTTTCCAACGATATTCAGCTTAATTAATCTAGATTACCTACTCTACTATGTTCGACGCCCACTTAATTATAGTTACTTAGGATTGAACTCGTATTGTATTGAACATTTATATTTATTTTCTTACCGGTAAGTGGCACTCCTTCACAAATCATCGATCTTTGGCATGTTCGGCTTGTGTCCTTCATCTTGAAACACGGCAAACCACTCAAAACCTGTGATAAAAATAAATTAAAATTAAAACGTCAAATTAGTTATACATCAAAATAGTTTATAGTGAGAATCGCAGTCAACTGGTAATCTGGTACCAGGTCACAATACCCTAACTACTACTCTAAGATTTGTAGGTATTTATAAAACAAACCAAACGTAAAATGAAAGAGACATGATAAAGAATGCTCTCGTTGAACACGTCTCTAATGAACAAAAGGCTCTTGAATAAGAAAATACTCCTGTACCTACTTTAAATCAAATCAAATCAAATTAGTTCCAATACAATAAGATGTGTCCATTAAACAAATACCCTATAGAATAACTGCCCAATGTTATTATCGTGTACCGCACAAAAGTTTAAAATATATTTTACAATGACTTAGTAGTCAATATTCTTATATTATTAGTTTTATATAATAATAATAATAATAATTTTATTTCAGGCATCGGAGGCCCATAGAATAAAATACATAAAATAATCTTAAAAGTAATAAACTAATACATATTTTAATAAACAAAAACTTAATACTAATGTACACGAAGTGTCGGCGTCGTGTTTCGCTGACTGGTGTCACGTAGCTGGCCACGAAACCGGCGGAACACAACACCCTTCGGCCAAAACTCTTCTTTGAGGCACTTCTCGAGATACTGCGTCGGAACACGCACCACGTACGACTTGAAGTTCGTTTTGTGACGCGGCTCCAACATCTCGACCCTCAAAGTCCAGTTGGTCTTCACCCGCATGTACTCCACGACCTCTTCAACTTTCGTGGAATGATGCAGTCTTGACACGTACATCAGCGTTGTCGGTACGGCTGGACGCAACAGCGTGTTGGGTCCTGCCAGCGCAGTACCACACTGGTTCCGACAAGGAGGCTTCTTCTTCCTCTTCTCCACCTTGATGAAACCATCGCTGTCGCCCGTGTCCTTCACTACAGCCTGCCTTTTCAGAACCTGTTTTGGTTTTGGCAGGCTCCGTTTACCCCCTTTCACTTTGTCCGCTACTTTAACCTGTGAGTTTAGTGGCTCAACAGGCTTTTTAGCGGCGGCTACTATTGCAGCGTAGGCTCGTTTCGGGGTTGTTGAACCTACACATGTCGTCGCCTCCACCGGTGTCGAGGCAGGGACGGCCGCGGCACACGTTGCAACGCATGCATTCTCGGCAGCTGGTGACGCATTCGAGCCCGCCGACTCGAAACTGCAGATGGAGGCGTTTTGTGCCCCGCGACGCGTGTTCACTTTTGCGGCGTCGATAGGTGACCTACTTGCAGAAATTGCATTGCGCAATAACACTACTTCTGCCCGTAGTTCACTGATGCTGTTGTTGGACACCTCCAGCTGATGCTGCATCTCGACCTGGCTTTGCTTCAGGAGTGTGATATCCTTCAGCAGCCTGGTGACATCTACGTGGTCGAACGTGACGGGAGGCAGCTTGTGCAGATCCTTCGCCACAAATTCAGGCACGTCGTCCGGATCGGTCTCCTTCATCAGCGTAACGATGTCCTGGATACTCTTCTCGGTGCCATCCCTTCGCCGAGACGGCATCTGGCTGAGTTTGCCGAGCGTCGTGAACAGCAGCAACTTGGCACTGCTAATCTCATCCTCCTTAAAAGATGACTTGCAGATCTGCAAGATGCTGACCTCGTCCATGTAGTCGATGGCATGTTTGATAAATGCCAGAACTTCATTGGCTATGAGAGTTTGAGTACTCATAGCGGAATCCGGGCAGCGGCTAAAGCCGCGCAATTCGCGAATGTAATATTTACACGGAGCAGCGCAAACGCGACCGTATTCGACCGCGCATCGCAGAAAAGTGTATATAGCTACTTCCCACGAGTGCATACCTGCATAGCTCCCATTCCCGTAACTTTATAAAATATTTATTTATTTTTGCTTTTATGGGTTTTACAAAGATATTATACCTATTAAAGTAACAAAACCAGATATGAACCCCGAGGGCACTTTATACCATATAAATTTTATAAAAATAAAACATTACTCTTTAGTTTACAATTTAGCATATAGACTTTCACCTTCCTCAATAAATGGGCTATCTAACAGCAAAATATTTTTTTCGAATCAGACCATAAGTTCCAGAGATTAGCGCGTTCAAGCAAACAAAAAATAGACTCTTCGGCTTTATATATTAGTAATGGCTTTTTTACAATACTTAATAAAATATAGCTTATATGCTATCTCGACAAATGGGCTATCTAGCACTGAAATAAATTTTGAAATCAATCCTGTAGTTTCGGATATTAGTCCGATTAAGCAAACAAACAAATAAACTCTTCAGCTTTTATATCAGTATAGATAGTACAACATACGGGTTGATGATAATTATTCTTTTTAACCTGTAACTATTGATTTGATTGATGGAGCATTATCTTGAATGAGATTATCATTAAAATTAACTTACTTGTTTACTAGTACTTACTTACCAAAATAGTAAATGGATATATTTTTTTAAGAATTTTATAAACCGCTAACATGACATATTATAAGACTTGCTACCCACACGGGGGTTCACCCACGTATCTCATAGGGTCGCAGATATTGATAATATCATTTTGTGTGTATCAATAAATGGTTACCTCTCGAAATCCCCGCCGGTACCGCGCGTTCATGTAGCAATATATGATGGGATTGTAGCAAGTGTGAGACATTGCTAGCCAGTGACTGCCGAACCAAACGTACGGCATACCCGGCCAGGAGCTCCACTCCTCGTCATCTTCGTGAGCTGTCCATAGCAACTGCAAGAAAATAAAAGAAAAGTAAATAAAGGAAGTGCTTTGCTTGTAATTTCGCTGATCACAAAAAAGTTAACAGTTGGTTGATGGCAAATTTTTCGAATTAATAATTTAATCTTATAAAACTTCAATTACTTTTCTATGTCGGAATGTAACAAATTTTGGTTACAAAAAAAAGATAACCACGAAGGGGATGGCGGGGTCACTCGATCCCGCTATCCCCTTCGTGGTAATTTTTTTATACAACCCAGATCACCCGTCGCGTCGATCAAGCCCACCCTCGACCATGCATAGAATATTTTAAGGTTTGGTTAGGTGCCATCTGAGTTAGGTTAGAACTGTGACCATTGAACATAGAACATTAGTTCAAATGAACGTCATATAAAACGAATATTATACATAGTGTAACGAGGCGTCCTTGTCGCCGTATCCCGAACCCTACCACCTCCCGCCGACCGCGGCTGATATTATAAAAGGGACGAGCACTGATGTCGCACTCTCTTAGCCCTCTTGCTGCGGTCGACACCGGACACCTGTCAGCTAGCTACCATCCGGACCGGACACGTGCCGAGCCGTGCTTCTTTCACTACCACTACGGTCTACCTGAGGCGTCAGCAAGATCACCACTATCCAGCTTCCTAAAGAGCTAAGTATATTGTGGCTAGCTACCTGGTCACCTGCTCAAACCAAATCCGAGAACCTGTCCCCTTCTTTGTCTTAATATTGTTAATCTTTAACTTCAATAATTAAATGTTAGCAACCTAATTGTAGTAAACTATAGTGTACTGAATGATCTGTTGTTTATACTTCTCTTTTCATCTCTTTACATGACAGTAACACGTGGTTGCGTCTTTCCATTCTATACAAGGCCAGAACGCAACCATAGGAAACTACTCGTGTATATATTGTAATGCTGTTTTGAAGTCTGTGATTACAATATATACACGAATTTTGCGTACTAATCGTGTATAGTTTGTACCGTGGATGCTTGCGTCTTCGTTCCAGACTATACTACACAACTTACTAACGATTCGCGAAGCGGGGCTTCGTCGAGCTTAGTTAATAGACGCATTATGAGGTTTATTTTAGGTTTAATTGTGAATAAAAAATGTGTCTGCTAACTAAGCTCGACGGAGCCCCGCTACGCGGGGCTCCTACTTCTGAGAGGTTTTAAAAAAAAAAACACGAAGCTTACTAACGTAACTTATCCAAGTCGGGTTGCACTGACAACAAACACAACGTGTACAACGTTTCTTTTCTACACTATTGGTCCGCATGAGTACTGGCGCTGTACGTTTTGGAGCGCTGTACTTACTTACATCACTACAAAGAATACATATGAAAATTACCTATATTATTTGAACGTTATTTCAAGTGAAATTAGATCATTTGTAATTATACCTAACATTACACTCCCCATTAAATTGGGATCAAGCCCAAGAGAAATCAACTCAGAATTTAGTCACTTAAATATTTTCCACTAAGTATGCTAATGACTAACATACAGATATGTAAATATTCCTTACCTTTGATGTCTAGACTTATTCTATAATAACAGTTTCTTTAGCACCAAGTGAATAAAAATTATTTTATTTTATTTTATTAGGAAAACTTACAGCTATTAATGCTACTATGGCATTAATATATATATAAAAAAAAACAGTTTAACCTAATACAGGAATTTGTAAATGGTCGAAACATATTTTGGTATTAAAAATTGACTATGTTAAATTACTTAATTTTATTTATTATAATAGTTTATATAGCTTTAGCCTAAAAGCTGTCAGGTACGAATATAGAATATTATTTTATATCTATGATTAAATCTAAGTTATGTCCTTTGAGTATATTATTATTTAGACGGACCATAAGTATCTCGACGAACGCGCTTTAGTGCTACCACCGGATCCAATACGCCCCAACTGAGAAGACCCGGCGAAACAAACTCAGTGGGCTTATTCTATTGCCGGTTTCAGCGCGGCCTCATCGAGACGATCCGGCGAAACATACTCAGATGGGCACGTCCAAGAAGTTTTACCTGATAATAACCCTGTATATATATAAATATATATACAGGGTTATTTTTAAAACACTAACAACCACAAAATGTATGGAACAGGTGATTTTATTTTCGCGATTTCAGGATTGGTCCCATAGTAAAAGTTGTTTAAAATCATTAGTAATTTCACCCTCTAAAAGGTTATTGGTGTTTCAAAAATAACCCTGTAGGGAGCGAGGGGCTTGTTGTAGCAGGGGTAAGTAGTAACAGGCTCTTTTCACTAGGATCTTAAACGCTATTAACGTATTTCTTTGACTCGATTTGATCTATAAACCGCGCCGCATCATGATGCCATAGCCTGTGTCACGCCGGCCGGCGCAGTGAGCGGAAGTGTGCACGCGCTTCCTTTTTGCCAGGTAATATAAAATTGTACTGTCGTAAAATTTTGGTTTGCGTTTTTAATATCGACTCCATTCAAATTTATCTATCTCTAATAATATGTAACAGTTTTTATGATTGCTTAATTGTTTAAATAATTATCTTGGCAAATGTTAAAAATCATACCATAGGGTTAGTTGTAACAAAATCTCGGGGCTTGTTGTAACGTGTTACAACATGCCCCAAGTTATGAAGCAGATACTTTATTTCCTTTGTTTAAGAATTAGGGTGTATAAAACAAAGTCAGAGCGGGCAACACAAAGCCAAGAAGTGTACGAGTTAGCGGCAGCTGAAGTTTTAGAAAAAATGCAGTATTCGGTAAGCTAGTCAGACTTTCGGATTATGTCACGTCTCTCTCGGGGTGGCTGTGAGGCTGCCGTCCATTCAGTACGGACATATCTCAGCCAAAATTCTGGAGAGGTGCTGTTGAAGGTGGATGTAAAAAACGCTTTCAATTCGGTGGACAGGGGAGCCCTTTTGACTCAAGTAAGAGATAAAATAACTGACTTTTATCATTTTATTTGGCAGTGTTATAGTTCAAATTCAAAATTAACTTATCTCGGCAAAGAAATTTCCTCCGCGGTTGGATGTCAGCAAGGAGACCCTCTCGGGCCAGCTATTTTTAGCCTTGCTATTCATCCTATTATCCATCGCCTTCAATCAAAACTTAATATTTGGTACTTGGATGATGGGACAATTGCTGGCAATGTAGATACTGTTTGCGATGACCTTCGCTTAATTATAAAGGAGTTCCACCAAATAGGGTTGGAACTCAATTTTTCCAAATGCGAACTATACATTGCAGACAATTGTCCTTCCAAAGATTTGGCTAAAGAAAAAATTAATAGTTTGGCCCCAAATATCAAAATTATTGATAAATCTTCACTGTGTCTGCTGGGCTCTCCTGTCTTTGACGAATCAATACCTGCTTTTGTTGACAACCAAATTCAAAATTTCTTAAATAACTCTGATCGACTATCTAAAATTAGCCCTCACATTGCTTTTACTATTCTAAAATTTTGCCTTTTTGTCCCTAAATTCACCTACACTTTGCGATGTTGTCAGTTGTGGAAACATATTAATATTCTAAAAAATATAGACAACATCGTCAAAACCAGTTTAGAATCAATTTTGAACATACGTTTTGAAGAAAGGACTTGGTCACAGGCTTCACTTCCAGTTCGATTAGGGGGTCTGGGCGTTAGAGCCATTTCAGACGTTGCTCTCCCCGCTTTTTTGTCTTCTGTCCATAGTACCCAAAATTTATCACATAAAATTCTCTCGGCTAGTCTAAATAGTTATAATATTTCTTATATGAAGGAAGCTGAGTCTGAATGGCTTTTGGCTTGCCCCAACTCTGCCTTGCCATGTAATACATCTGTTCAGCGGCAATGGGATGGGCCGCTCTGTGAGCTGACGCGGAATAATTTGTTACAAACGTGTTCCAGCTCTGCAGATCGTGCCCGTCTCTTAGCCGTTGCGGAATGGGAGTCAGGCTTGTGGCTGCATGCGCTTCCGTCACCAAATACAGGCACCTTAATGGATGCAAATACGTTTCGTGTGGCAGTTTCGTTGCGCCTGGGTGCGCCGTGCTGTGCTCCCCACCGCTGCGAGTGTGGCGCCAATGTGACCCAACTCGGTCACCACGGCCTGTGTTGTAGCAAATGTGCTGGACGTCTGTCCCGTCATGCCACTATTAATGATATAATCCGTCGGGCCTTCAGCTCGGCAAATATGCCAGCCGTTTTAGAGCCTAATGGCCTTATGCGCGACGATGGTAAAAGGCCCGACGGAATGACTCTGGTGCCTTGGAGGATGGGCCGGCCTTTGGTGTGGGACGCTACGTGCGTCGACACCCTCGCGCCGTCTCATCTTTCCGGGACTCAGGGTAGGGCTGGCATGGCGGCTGAATCCGCGGAGAATCTCAAGAGGCGCAAATATAGTACCCTTGATAGTGGTTATGTATTTGTGCCTTTTGGTGTCGAAACATTGGGGCCGTGGGGACCGGGAGCCAAATTAATTTATAAATACCTCGCAGCGGCCCTCTTAAGTGCGGCACGTTCTCCGAGTGCTGGTTTCTACTTTGCACAGCAGGTAAGCATTGCCATTCAACGTGGTAATGCTGCCAGCATTCTGGGAACCTTGCCAAGTAGAATAGATTTAGAATAGTTGTATATAAGTTAGTTTTATTTTTAATTAGTTAGTTTTAGTTTGTATTTTATTCATGTTTGTTAATTATAATAAATATATTTTACACAATAATAAATGATCAGGGAGTTTATTATAAAACCTAATACAATTTCTCATAAATGTTTTATTCGTTTTGCTAACTGTAAGTCCTGGAACAGCAAGTTTATGTTTATTTCTAGTACCTATTAATATTATGAATGTCACTTTTTTACTATATTTAAAAGCTTACGTAGGGAGTCGCGAATACCTAATCTATATATGGCCCTGACATCTCGTTTTTGTAATACGAATATAGTATTTATATCGGCAGCAGTGATTACGGAAGTTGCTTCAGAGCCGTGCTAGAGTTCTGCGTTCCATTTTCACCAGAGACAATGATTTGTGTGAACCAAAGATAGTTCTAAGTCAGTCAGATTGCCAATTCAATCTAATTATTTAAAACATATTTTTCATTTATATTGTCTCAGTAAGATTTTGTTAAGTTAGTTATATCTTAAATCAGGAGGTCCTTTAAGTAAGGACTAAATAAATAAATTGACTTGGTATTAACTAGTTACGACAACAACTTCAAAAACATAACTTGTATTAAAATACAAGTTATGTTTTTGACCTGAAAAATTTAGGACCTCTCCCACCCCTTGTCACATAATGTCACACTTCGTCGACCCCTTAACGTGTGACCTAATTTATGGATGGTGTAATTGTTCATGTTCCAGAAACTAAATTTCATTAAACAGCGAACTTAACAGCTATGTCAGTTGATTGTCGCTTTGTTTGACTTAACAGAAACCAGATGTTAATCAAATGAGAGCGCTTTTCTGGTATATATTAGTTAATTTTCAGAATTTATCACTAGTCACGTAATAAACGTTAGAATACAATATCAGTAAGACCACTAAGGTTCATTTCTGTGCATAGCGGCCGATCGCAGCCACACGCGATTGATCGCAAGCAAGATACGCGCGCGGCTGAAGCGACAATAGTCAAACACCGACCTCCTCTCTATTGTCGCATCAGCCGCCCTACGCTCGGCCTCGGGGAGAAGGGAGCATAGGCCCAGCTACCCTTGAGGCCGATTTGTGAACAGGAGGGACGCCTGAGTGGCCGAAATCGGTGATGGGAGCAGTTAAATTAAAGAACTAACCCGAATATCGGGTAAAACGTGATGAAAGAGTGGATCAAAGTTAGTACCGAAAATTAGCCTTTTTTCTGGGAAAATAACATTATTAAAATAGCTTTTACCTGTGATTGCATTATAATTCTATACTTGTGACGTTGTTGTCAATAAGATTTTAAAAAGATCCGCTAGGGGCAGCACCGGTGGGGGGTACATCGCCGGTGCTGCCCCTAGCGGATCCTTTTATGAATTGTTATTAGTTTCTTCGAATACGTAGTTGTTGAACCCACAATGTATTACCCATTTGTAGTGCTTCATTAGCTTTTCTGGTTAAATTATTTACAAAATTGACGAATTTATAAAAAAATCAGCGCAGACGTTTATTATAATAATAGCTTTATTAGCCCATTAACTTCTACTTTGCACTGAAATTTGTTCTTATTTAATTAATATAGCAACCTTGTTATTTTCAGCTGAGAAAATAGTTCCCATAGATGAAGTAAGAGGCGACTAAGGGCCATACGACTGATGGATGGATGGTAGCTGTAATTACCTTATATTATTATGTTTAACTACATTTTACAACGATCTTCTTCAAAGTATAACATTAATAAGCATAACTTTTTATTGCATTGATTTTATGTTTTTATTTAATTTAAAAAATATTATTTATAAAGAATTTTATGAGAGTGAATGAAGCGAAAGATGTGTGTAGAAGTGAAGGTCCATTGTCTCTGCCTACCCCACTGGAAAATAGGCGTGAGTTTATGTATGTATGTATTATTTATAAAGTTTTACTAAGTTATATTTTTAAAAATATCTTGCAACTGCCAAGTGGTTTCGTGAATAAATATCAATTTTTGAAGTCGTTAAGCTTATTGTGCCTTTCGGCTGCGTATTATATTTATTTTAATCCCACAAACAGCGCACGATTTAAAAAATCTAGTAAATACAAAACTATCGAAGCCGATTACTTTACGATACACCAACCACCAACCTACAGCAGCCCTACGGGCGAGTCTTCTATAGACGTCACACTTTCTAGTGGAGACGTTTGAATGCAAAATTGGAATGTCTTACCAGACGTTTCTTGTTCCGATCACCGGCTTATCGTGTACGAGTTTGCTCCAAGGTGGCCGCGGGATCCTGTAAACCATGCTTGTGGCTTTAGGTATAGAAGTAGAAATGCAGACTGGGTATTTTTGTGCACTTTTATATTTTTGTAGTTGCGAGACGGCCATAATGATAAGCTTTCATCGGTACCTTTTCTTCCAAACGACCTAGACCTATCGGTCTTAATATCTTGAAAATAAAATGGCGGATTGAACACCTGATCCAATTTTATGTAAACCCTTTGTAGTTATGTAATTTTGTTTAGGCCTTCTGCTCTAGGACGTACGGCAATCTTTCAGCGGTTTCAGTTATTATCGTGGTGGACCAAACAAACTCTCCAACAGATTAAAAATAACTAGTTTTATTTTTCAAAATTCTTGCATTGTATACCTACTGCTAAAGTAGGTATACATTGTGACTACATCCATACTATGAGTACAAAGCACTAATGCTAATAAGTTAAAGTAAAATGTTCAAAAAGTAAAACAATGTCTGTAGGTAACTCGTGATAACCTGTGTTCATACTGAGACTACTTACAATAATTTAATACTAATTCGAACGTATTTTTGTTTCGGACTTTTGTAGTTAGCCACGACGGTTTTTGCTACTTCACCGGGCATAAAGGCGAGCAGAGCACAAGCCTTAATAAATGGTTTAAAAAATACAAACTAAGCAACCTACGCAAGAGGGCGCCCCCTGTGGGGCTTGGACCTCGGCTCAGGGCGGTCGCTGGCGATGATATTGAGGAATTATGGGTTTTAGTATTTTAGGGGTTTTTGTGCAACTGTCGCTCTACTTTACAGTTCTCCTGAACTTCGGATCTACGAGGGCATCGGATGGTTCTTTGCAAACTAAGGATCGGGAGCGTCACGTTCGCGGGCGCACTCTTCTCCGACGGGTCGGATAGAGTGGTCTCTAAGTAGTGGTAATTAGAACATGGCCGATGTCCATACTGCGAATTGAATTATAAGGAAACGTCGTTTTTATGGATAACAAAGAGTTAAAAATAATCTACGTATTATTTTTGAAACCTGTTTAACGTTACTGAATGATTGCTTAGATATGTCTCAAACCTAATATATTTACTTTCAATACAATCTAAACATCAACATCTAGGTATACTCTTCCGTGTTTAAGGTATGGTAATTATCGTACTAGTTTATCCATTACTAGGCCCCGCCTCGGTTTTGCACGGATCCATTGCGCAGTTTTAAAGATCTAAGCATACATAGAGGCAGACAGCGGGAAGCGACTTTGTTTTATACTAATATTGATATGCATGCCTATCGAATAATTTAACCATTCATTCCGAACCAAACAACATTTTACGCTAGAAAAACATTTAAATTAAAATTGTAACTAAACAAACATAACAAAAAAATACAGCTTAGTTCGGCATGGCTTTTAGTAAAAGCCCTATCCAATCAATTCTATTGTTACTTGTCTTAATCCCTTCTCAATGTAGTCCAGCTGTTAATTTGATCTAGTCTTCCAAACTCGGGTATTATTTTCTGCAATGCCTTGTTAAAAACAAGGACAGTGCAATGTAATAATAAGAGTAGGATAGATAGTATCTTGTTACTTGTTATCTCTCTCTCTCTCTCGTTTAAAAAGTATGTGTCATGGCGGATCTTTTCTTGTAACTGAACGACTGTGTGCTTATAAATAAAACTTATCGTATTAAATTAAGCCTATATTTCATTTATATTTCAACTGGTTATGGGCCCAGGTCACTAACTAGCATGGATAAATAAATGTAGGTTTAAGGATTGTAAATACTGCAGTGAAAATTTATAGTCAAAAATACCGGCGGCGTGGGTTGACGCTATTTTGAGGTTAAGTAATACCGGGAAGGAAAATTACTTGTCCTACTTTCGTTGGGCAAGGCAGGAGAGCCTACAGGAAGGTTTTGAAATGGATTCGACACAGGGAAGTGGACAACAGAACGTCATGAAGCTGGAGGGTTCCAGGAATTGGAATATTTGGAAGTTCCAAACGTCCGTGTTGCTGCGAGGTCAAGGTCTTTACAAAATCGTGGATGGGACAACAGTAAAACCTGAAGATGAGACTCAGCATAGTACTTGGGAAACCCAGGATGCGCGAGCTCAAACGCTGATAGTAACGAGGATGTCGGAAGAAGTCATGTTGCATATCATCTCGTGCGATACTGCGGCGGCTATGTGGAGGAAATTGTTAAGCGTGTATGAACAAAAATCTGAAACTAGCATTCACATTGTGCAACAACGCTTTTTTCAATTCAAGTTTGAAGAAGGAACGGAGATGTCTGTGTTTTTATCAAAAGTACATGAGATGCAGAATCAGTTAAAACAGCTGGGAGAAAATATGTCTGATAAATTTGTTATCACCAAGGTTCTTATGTCATTACCAGAAGATTACAAGCATTTTATCTCGGCATGGGAGTCTGCTCCTGATGACAAGCAGACCTATGATAATCTGGTAGCCAGATTATTGATAGAGGAAGAAAGAATTAAAGAAAAAGGCGGGCTACCGTCGTCTACGGCGTTTGTAGCAAAGAAAGTAGATAAAAAAAGTGTAAAGTGTTATAAGTGTCACCGACTTGGACATTATCAAAGCGAGTGCCGATATAATAATAATTATGTGAACAATAATTTTCGCAACTTTAAAGACAGTCGTCCAGATCTAAAGTGTTATTTTTGTAATAAACCGGGACATCTAAAGAGCCAGTGCCGTTTTAAAAGGGACAAAGAAAAAGAAAGTAATGCTTTTATAGTCAACAGTGTTTTTGATGAACAGTTACAAAAATCTCAGTGGTTAGTCGATTCAGGTGCAAGCGAGCATATGTGTTGTGATTACGAACTATTCAATTCATATTCGACCGTAAAAGATAAATCGGTAATAGTAGGGAACGGAACGAAAATTAATGTCAAGGGTTGCGGTCAGGTGGCGCTGCAAGTTTGGAATGGGAGTGAATGGATAAACACTACCATAGACGATGTACTTCATGTTCCTGAGTTGAAAACAAATTTGTTCTCGGTCAATTGTGCGACAAGCAGAGGTTATGTTATCGTTACGGAAGAGAATAAATGCAAGTTTTATAAACAAAACAAGGTGATGGCTATTGCTAAGCGACGCGGAAGCATGTATTATTTGGATTTTCGCTATTTTAATGCATGTACAGCGAACCTTGCTGACGTGTGTTGTGGTCTGCATGAGTGGCATGAAAAGATGGCACACCAAAACATGGCTTATGTGAAAGATGTGCTGAAGAAAAATAATATTAACGTTAAAAATGCCAATATTCAAACATGCGAAAGTTGTCTAAAAGGAAAAATTCACCGCTTGCCGTATCCTGTAAGTAACAATGCGACGTCGAGAGTATGCGAAATTATACACGCCGATACCTGTGGTCCTATGGAAAAGCCATCGATTGGAGGCTCCAGATATTTTGTGGTATTTAAAGATGAATACTCAAAGTACAGGCGAGTGTTCTTTGTGAAAACAAAAGACGAAATTAAATCGTGTATAAAGAACTTCATATCGCAGGCTGAAAATGAAACAGGAAATAAAATAAAGATATTTCGAAGTGACAATGGAACCGAATTTATAAACAAAGAGGTCAAAGAAATGTTTCAGAACAAAGGGATTATACATCAAACATCTGTGATTTTTACTCCTGAACAAAATGGAGCAGCTGAGCGGGAAAATAGGATTCTAGTGGAAGCGGCTAGAACAATGTTATGTGCTAAAGACTTACCTATCAGTTTGTGGGCTGAAAGCGTTAATACAGCTGCCTATGTGATTAATAGAACTGGTAAAAGCTCAGTAGAAGGGAAATCTCCATATGAATTGTGGTCAAACAAAGGTTATGACATAAATAACCTCAAAATATTTGGTACTGCTGTTTATGTCCACATACCCAAAGAAAAAAGACATAAGTGGGATACCAAAGGTGAAAAGGGCATTATGGTTGGGTATGGAGAAACAACAAAAGGCTATAGAGTATATTTTCCACAGAAAAATAAAGTTGAGACCAAACGAGACATTGTTTTTGTGAACAACAGTCCAGTGAAGCCAATACAACAATGTGAGACAACAAATTATATCGAGGATAGTGTTGAGGTTCCAGCTACAGTTGAGGTGGGTGCTCAAGTAGAAGATACCAGTGCTGCAGGTGTGCCCAGTCCCCAATCACAGACCATGAATAGTGATGAATCTCAGTGCACCATGCAGAGTGATTCTGAGGGTAGCCTATATGAACCCAGTGATAGTGATGAGTGTGGTGAGGCTGTGAGACGTGATGTGGATCCTAGAAACAAACGTATTAGGAAGCAGACTGTTTTCTATAACTGTAATAATGTAATATTAGATAACTGTGAGCCAAAAACATATTGTGAAGCTATGAATAGTCCGGATGCATGTAAATGGCAGGAAGCTATTCAAAGGGAGCTAAAAACCCTCAAAGATAATAACACTTGGAGTATTTGTGACATACCAGATAATAAAAAGGTTATAAGTAGTAAATGGGTATTTAAAATTAAACAAAACAATAGTAATATTCAATACAAGGCACGTTTGGTGGCCAGAGGGTTTGAGCAAAATGATATATTAAATCTAAATGATGTATATGCACCTGTTGCAAAGTTAAGTACATTCAGACTATTTTTGGCTATAGCAACTAAATTAAAATTATCTATATACCAAATGGATGTAACCGGAGCTTTTTTGTATGGGGAGATTGAAGAAAATGTATACATAAGTTTGCCAGATGGTGCTTATGACAATGATAAAAATATTGTAAAGCTAAACAAATCATTGTATGGGCTAAAGAAGTCTCCAAAATATTGGAATGAAAAGTTTAACTCTGTTATGATTAGGGAAGGTTTTAAACGATCTAAATGTGACTCATGTCTGTACTCTAAATGTAATGATTCAGAACAAATATATCTTCTCTTATATGTTGATGACATGTTGATGTTTGGTAGTAATGAAGAACATATATCTAATTTAAAATCAATGCTAAACAAAGAATTTGAAATGAAAGATTTAGGTCTAATTTCAGATTTTTTGGGGATAAATGTAAAGCAGAATTTAAAAACAAATGTTACAGAATTATGTCAAAAGACTTACCTAGAAAATGTGTTAAAAAGATTCCATATGTATGATTGTAAACCTATTTCCACTCCCATGGATCAGAATTTTAATTGTAAAGAGCTTGAAAATGATAAATGTAAAAGTAATGTTGAGAATATCTGTAGACAGATCATTGGATGTTTAATGTATGCAGCATCAGGCACAAGACCTGATATTTGTGTTGCTGTATCAATATTAAGTAGATATCAAGATTGCGCTAGTAACATGTTATTGGCCAACTTGAAAAGAATTTTGCGATACATTAAACACACATTGAATTATAAATTAGTTTATAAATGTGATGATAGCAAGTTGGTTGGATTTTGTGATGCTGACTGGGGAGGGGACCTTCGAGACAGGAAGTCCACTACTGGTTACTGCTTTATGTATTCAAATTGTCTAATATCTTGGTGCTCTAAGAAGCAGAGTACTGTGAGTCTATCGTCAGCAGAATCTGAATATGTGGCAATGAGCATGGCTGGAAGTGAGGCATGCTGGCTTACTAATGTGTTATGTGATTTCAATGTGAGTAATGTATGTCCTGCTATCATGCATTGTGATAATCAAGCTGCCATAATGATTGCAAACACAAATAGTGTGAAACGATTAAAGCACATTGATATCAAATATCATTATATAAGGGAACTGATTGAAAATAAAAAAATATGTATACAATATGTGACAACAAGAGATCAAATTGCTGATATGTTAACAAAGTCCCTCAATGGTAATACACTTTTGAAGTTTGTGAAGCTATGTGGTATGAATATGTAAATTAGTCTTGGTTCAATGGTTTTCTTATTTTTTTTTATGTTTATGATAAATGAACAAGGGATGATTAAAATTGTCACATAATTTGTTAATTAATATTATTACATTGACGGGGGGTGTTAAAAACAAGGACAGTGCAATGTAATAATAAGAGTAGGATAGATAGTATCTTGTTACTTGTTATCTCTCTCTCTCTCTCGTTTAAAAAGTATGTGTCATGGCGGATCTTTTCTTGTAACTGAACGACTGTGTGCTTATAAATAAAACTTATCGTATTAAATTAAGCCTATATTTCATTTATATTTCAACTTGCCTTTTATCTTTTATAGTAATGACTTCCACATACCTACCTATCTATCTCCTAGCAACCTCATTTTTGCTAGTCAGTTCGGGTAAGTAGGTATTAATTTTCATTCTTTCCTTTTAAAGAAAAAAAGATAACTCCCGCAATAGGGAAATAAATTTATTTATTATTTATTGCACACATAGAAACACAATGCATATATTATGCAGAAATTCAACAGCACAATGGCGAGCTTAATTCATTTATGAATTTTCCTTCAGCAAACCCCGAGTATGAGAAAAAAAAGTGAACATTGGGCATTACCGTGTACAACCAACAAACAATAAATCCTTGTGCTACGTGAACAAAATGAATCTTTAGACTCTACAAACACAAAGTTCACCCACGCTCATAAGAACTATTTGATGTTCACAAAAATAATTGTTCCGGTGAAAACCGAACACAAAAGAACACGTCTCTTTGCATATTTCATAGTATAAAAAGCCTTTGATTGTATTCCTTTTTGTAATTAAAATGTTCAGTTCTTTACAGTCTGTTGGTTTTTCTTTACTTGTTCAGTTTTGTATTTTAATAGACTTGGCCTAAATATCTTCAATGTTTTGAATCTCGTTCATTCCAAATTTTCTTTAGTACCTTAGTTTCTTTAGTCTTTTTTTGTGTAATACTGATGAATTCCTGACCGTTCTTTTATATTTCATCTCAATAATTCGTTTGACTTTTATGGAGCCCCCGAGAGTTATTTCTTGTGACTTAAAAATAAGAGCCTAATGGCCTTTTCTGATTCGCATGGTAAGATACCTGCATTCGTTTTCAATTTCATTTTTTTTATTACTTTCATTTTGTAGAAAATCTTTTAAAGTCTCTATCATTATTTTGCGGTATCATCCTATATTTTCCGTTATTAGAACTATATAGATCTACAACAAGTTTTTAATTAGTTTAGACTTCGTCACTTTGTAAACTTTGTTATGATTCAAAAACAAAAATGATATTTTTGTATTTTCTACGTCTGAATAAATCTTTTCTATTATTCTATATAAACGTCAATTTATTAGCGGCAAACAATCTAATGATCAGACTAAAGTACAATGATTAAGATACATTTTAATTACGTTTGACATATCACCGAATTCGACGACGTCTCGGGTTAGTCTCTAATGTGGGCTTCAACTAAAACATTTAAAAGAACATTATGCTTAATTAACTCTTAAGAGTGGTTGACGTTAGTATAGTATTAAGTTTATAGAATATTTATGTATCTATGTTTATATGAAGTAATTGTGTGTCTTCCTTCGTAGGTCTTATGGAAGAGATTTCTATAGAAATAAGAAGCACTTAAGTACATTTGTTCTTAATTTGCGTTTTATGTCATCTTTAATGTGTGTGTGTAAATAAAATAAAATAAATAGGCATAGTAAAATATACAATTTTGATACAGCTCAATTAGTGTTACTGTATGGGACAGTTATTTTATTTATCAGAGGCATTTGACTTCTCCGTAGCGAAGCGGTATTTGACTCGCTTTAAACCTCTGAGGTCGAGGGTTCGAGCCCCACGCCGAACAAGAAATCTTTGAGTAAATTCTAACATTTCTTAACGGGTCTGGATGGTTGAGGGACTAACCTCCGTGTCTCGGAAGAATACACGTGTCGGCAAGTATAGTACATAATCCCGTCTATACCTAATACCTATATTCACATTTAAAATTTGGCTATGCTGACCAATGTTAGAGCGCTTGTGTGAAACTATCCTCAAAGTCTTTTATGTTATGATTATTATTGGGATAGATAAATGGAAGACGCTGGGGTAATGGCGCGGAAAATGAAATATGTAATACCATTTCTCCCCCTTTGTCTTCCAAAATTAATATCTAGAAAAGAATTAGCTTTACATACATAATTATAAATGAATATTGATGCTATCTTAATCCAACGAGTACAAGATTTGAGAATACTTGACCTCTTTTATTTCTACGGAAAATAGTTGATTGTTTTTTGATCCTTAAAAGAAATGTCGTAAAGTTCAATTAAGACTTGAATGATTTGAAAATCACTTTAACCATTTACAAATGGTTAAAGGAATACTTTCTTACACGAATGTATGTATACACTATGGCAATAAATAAAGTAAACAGGATGGTACGGAACTGGTTGCAAAAACACACACAAACATATACACACACGCACACACACACACTCACACTCACATACTCACACAGATACACATGCACAGTTGCACACTCATTTACGTGAGGCGACTTTTCTATATATTCATAGCGGAAAATAATCAGTTAAATTGAATAAAGTTTACGTCCATAAATAATTATAATAATTTTATTTTTAAATACATATTATACTATTGGTTGATACCTTCAATCAACTGAAGACTGTTTTACGGAAATAACTTTCTTTACTTATATTATTTCTTTTTTATATTGTTCAAGTTTTTGTTGTCTCCTGCCGTAAATAGATCATGATGTTTTGTTGATACATACTTACTTACCTTTCATATGCCACTAATGCCGTGAGTCGAATACTTGAATTACTAGTTAATAAAAAAAGCTATCTTAGCCACCAGCTCCTCAGAGTTTCAGATTGTTTTTTTAAGAATTGATAATGTGGCTTATCTATTTCCTAGTTAATGTGAGGAGAACTCAATCAATCATTGTTATTATCATTATTTTTTAAGACTTTCGCGTATCATATTTACTATAAGAGGCTAGGTAGAGGCTTTAATACCCGAGATTTCATCATACTTTTTTATTTATTTACACACATAACATTAAAAATTAGTTTATAAAAATAAAAGAAAGGCCCACCCAGCACAAAGGTACTGCTTAATTCTAAAGAAATTTCTTCCAGCAGACCCGCGATAGGGAAATACAAAAAAGAGAACAAGAATAGTGTTTGGTTTAGGATATTGAGAAAGGGATGAACATGAAGTAATATGTACTATGAAGATTAAAAATATATGTATATAGATATAAAAAATAAACATGCATACTTATACATAAGCAAATACATAAAATACATAAATTAATACTATTATGATATACTTGAGTTATCTTGTTCCTTCACTCGTTTTCTGAAGAGGGAAACACTGTTACAATCTCTTACGTTAGGCGGGAGAGAGTTCCGCCGCCAACCGCCCTAGGCTCGGCCTCGGGGAGTTGGGTACATGGGCCCCGCTCCCTTCGAGGCCGACCCATGAGGTGTAGGGACGCCTTCACACTCGTCACGTTCCTATAATTGGGCAAATGGGCCACAATCAGTGTGGCCCAGGAGATCCCACGGCACCATATTGCCCGCGGGTGCCGTCGGAGGGCCGGATTGCTTTGTGCGTACCCGGCCCACACCAACGATGGATTGAAGGAGTTTCCGGGGGTTTTAGTGGTGGTCCTCTCCCCATGGTATGAGTAGCATACCACCGCTGTGGAGAGGGCGAGTCCCACATATCCCCACCACCGCTGCAACGTAACCGCGCGCTGGAGGTGAGAACGCGTAAATGAATTTCCACTCGGACAAAAAAAATAATAAAAGGCGTTAGAGAGTTCCATAACCTAACTGCATGAACAGTAAAGGAATTGGAATAAAATTCGGTTTTGTGGGGTGGAAATTTTAGGACTGATCTAAGGTGCGACCTGCAGGGCTTGTCGCTAGTGTAAGTGAAGGAAAAACGCTCCTGCAGGTAGGGAGGGAATTAAGCGTTGTGAAGGATATTAAAAAGGATGCAAAGTAATCGAGTATTCCTTCAAAATCAGATAGGGAGCCACTTGAGTTTTTTGCGAAAATGGGAAACATGATCAAATTTCTTGAGTCCAAATATGAAACGAATACATAAATTTTGCAACCGCTCAAGTTTATCTAACAGCTCTACTTTAGCATCCAAATAGCAGGCATCAGCATAGTCTATAATGGGCAGAATTAGAGTTTGGGCAAGAGTTCTTTTCTTATTATATGTTGGCGTGATTCGTTTTCAAATAAGTGCTTACAAATATTTGCTGTCAAAATTGTTATTCGTCTCTTCTTAAACTTATGCCTGATATGCATTAAAGAAAAAAAAATGGCAAAAAAAAAAGTTGGCGACTAATTACTATTACTACGAGTACCTAATACAATACAAGAGGTACTATTTATTGCATGCCAAAAGGAAAAGAAAATATATCGACATCAAAACAACAAAAAAGTATACCTATGTTTAAAAAGCGGTCTTACCACAGTCAGGGATCTCTTTTATACAACCTTAGGATGAAAATAACTAATACTTAAGAGAAGAAAGGAGGAAATGAACATAGAATAAAGTATGAGAAGGAAAAACGACAAATCTACAGTCCATACTTACAATAAATATATTGAGTGGCAGCCAGCAGATAATAAACACAGCGACAACTGTTACCATCATTTTAATCATCTGTGAACAAAAATATAATTATTGTATTATAATAACAATTCAATCGCAACCTGACATCTCCGCACCGTCCAACAAGTTTGTTTTTGTGTTCTGAACATGACTATTTTTGTTACTAGCAGAGTTTTGCAGTCTACTAGTATTCTTGTTCACCCCTCGCGCTAAGGAAAAATGCTTGTCAATTGAGTTCATGTCGGTAGTGCAATTTGTGGGGACCACAAGATCACAAGTCCAATGCCCTAGCCATTGGGCTACGGTCGAAACGGTAACGAGTTGAGTATACAAAATTCGTATAAACAACGCGCGATTATTACTTTGTGTTCGAATTGCTGGTCGCTAAAAATATGAATCGACGTAAAATTACAAAAAAAAAATTGTGGGGACTTTATAATAATTAATCGACCAATTTGGCTGTGTTTCTCAAATTATAAAATATAAAATTTGGACATTTTCAATAGTTTGTATTAAGTTCATTGCTACACTTTATCATAAAAAAGTAATACATTTGTTTGTAAACTTAATTTGAAACATATTTTTCATTTCTCTTGTCCGGTTTTTTTGTTATGTCATTCTATACTGATTTTATAGGATTTTTGAAAAATATGTTGAAGATTCTGACCTAAATTACGTTAGACCGAATAGAATTGTTAAAATAATTTAAATCGGTCCAGTAGTTCCGGAGCATATTGAATGCAAATAAACCATCAAATCTTTATAATATTTATGGGTTATTATCATTTTAGTTATTTATAGAGGAGAAAATATGATGCTCAGTAAAAGTAATTTTGGCTAGACCAAATACTATTTGGTCTAGCCAAAATTACTGGCGTTTGCGGTAAGTAAGCAATTATTTGTTAGGCTACATTTCATTTTATTTACAAGGATTTTGCTAGTTCATCGGACATGAAGATAAGCAGGGCTTCCGTCTTATTAAATGGTTAGTAAGCTATCTGTTTATAAATGAACCTCGGTTTAGGTAGGTTGCTAGTGGCATATTAAGGAATTAAGTTATTTAGGGGAGTTTTATGCAACTGTTGCTCTACTTTACAGTTCGTAGGTCTGTCGGACTTCGGGTCAACGAAGGTAACGGAAAGTTCAGAAGAATTTGGAGGATATATTTCCGATATTTCCTATCTGATCCCCATTTGCACGTATGAAAGTTGTTTTTGAATACTTCACGGAAAAGTTTACCATATACTATGTTTTAAAATTGAGATTAATAAAATTCGACCACCGGCAAGACTCAAACCTGCATCTTAGGTTGAGACCCTAATGCATTAATCAATTAGGGTACGGTGAAACCCTACCGGTCATCGAAATTTATCAATCTCTTTATAACATGTCTCTAAGGGGGACGTTAGTGCCATCTATCGGTAATGATTCGCATTACTTAGACTAATATCTCCTAAGTTGCATTTTATATTCAATATTAAACGATGACAAAAAAGCATTCATCTATATAAACACTGTTTTACACACATATCTAAAACCGCAAAATCGATCGCTCTGAAAATTTAATTAAGCGTTGATAGAAATTAGAACCGAATTCAAATTTTGTCCGGAATATCTAAATGTACACGGATGAAGTCGAAGGAAACAGTAATTACTATGATATAATTATAAATGTCAATTATAAAGGCAAAAAGCTACTCGTCAAAACGGTCGCGCCGTTCTCGAGTTTTAACGAGACTAACGAACTCCAATTGGGTTTTTAAGAAGATTTAGAAGATGAACGTAAAACGATTACAACTCCTTCACATAATTCTTGTTACCAGATTATGTTTCGAGTGTTCTTTAAAACTCTCAGCACGTAAAGTCAAATTGGATAATGGACTGACAAACTTTTAAGTGAAAATATCTGCAGAAAATAAATTTAATATTCACTTTACAAATTTAGATTTCCTTTGAAATATCAAAAAGTCGTAACAAATTTACATCCGATGTCTTTGTAATTAAGCTTTCAGTTATTTGTTTTAAAATGTTTATAAAAAAAACACAATATCATTCAAATAAGATAAGATACTAATATAATTTTTTTATAAATATAACACAAAAAATATGTTAAAAAATGGTTCGGTTTCATTACGTCGTAATAAAGAATCACTAATGAGTACACGGTTCATTAGGTTTCTTACAGTGAGCTCGTGAGATACCCAAATATCGAGCTTTTTTGTGTACCCAGTTTTTTTCAAATGCGCCAAAACTGTTTTCTGGTCAATTCCCAGTTCTTCAGCTACGTCGTAACTACTGATATGCCGATCTTGCTCCACTTTTTCAAAAATGGCATCCATTTTATCCGTAATAGCGCGACCAGAGCGACGTGCATCTTTGACATCAAAATTTCCGGATTGAAAACGCTTAAACCAAATCTGTGCTACTCTCACAGACACTGCACTAGGTCTATAAACATCGCAATTTTTTTTCGCGGCTTGCTTGCATTTTTACCTTTTTTGTTGTAAAATTTTAAAATGTATCGAATTTATTCATTAGATTCGTCTTGACAGTATAAGTTCATACGTACTATAATGCGAAAAGACTTTTTCCCCAACCTAATATGTTAAAACTTATATATTACAATCAATTACCTATTGGTTGGATAGTTTCAATGACTCTGAAACCATCCAAACAACGTTTGTTTTCAGTATTCCTGACCAGACAAAGACACTATTCAACTGATGCTTAGCGGCATAGCAGGATCGCTAGTGCCAATACAATAGATGTTCACTAGCCATTCTTATTTCGTCAGACCTTTCCCCTTCCCCTGCAGCACTGGCGCTGTGTCTTAAATTGAATCATCATTAGAAATACAGAAGATGCTTTTATACATACATTTTAAAATGTTATATATTTCATTGCCGTAGTGACATATTACTTAGGGCGTTAGTTTTAGCTTAATCGAATAAAAAAGCGACAGTTTAGTCAAAATAATTATAGCTAGTATATATTTGAGAGTAAGTTTTGTTTTTTTCATATTTTTTGTCTAAATATTAACGATTTACTAAAGTAGATATACTATTGGTCAATTAAAAGAGTAGTAAACTCTTATATAGGTTGTAAAATATTCCTGGTAACATACCATTATACTTGGCAACTTATCAAATTTTGCAATATCGTATTGTATAATAATAAATAATAATAAAAAATAAAAATCGTTTATTATTCTCTCTCACACAGAAACATTACAAAAAATGGGTATTATTTAGCATGTTAATTAGTATTCAGTAGGTGAATCTGTGTGAGAGACTGGTATCTGTACTAGGCGGACCTGTATGACAGATTACCAGCCTCTCCTGACCGTAGACAATTGGGTAGACTAAGTTGAACATGTTTTATAGCAATCTTGAATATTAATACATGAGAGATTTAAGACGTAATATTAAGTTAGTATATTCGTGTGTTTGTGTCTGTGTTAGTGTGTTTGTGTGTGTGTGTGTGTGTGTGTGTGTGTGTTTGTGTGTGTGTGTTTGCGTGTGGATGCGCTAACCCTACGACAAACCAGTAGGTTCATCTTGGGATCAGAGATAGCTATTGACTCTATTAGCAATGTGCAATTGATGTGTTTAGGAGGGGACTATTATGAGGCTTTCGGTTTCTTCATAGCTACGTGATTTAAGCCAAGCAGATACATTATTTTTACAATTATGCTTCGTTACTGAATAAATATGTAATTTCTCGTTCACTTTATTATATAAGAATCTGCCAATAAACCCAAAGAATTTTCCTGAGAAAGCAGTAGACCATTGTTTATGGGTAATTGGGCAAACTTTATGCTGCCGCCGTTTTTTAGGGCGCAGGGGATCGTAACGAAGAAGTGAGTGCTGTCTTACAATAACATTTAGGATGTACAGTTGGCGTACCGTTAGGACATCTGATAGCTGGTACAGATCCTTAGTAAGGTACAGAAAAGGCAATTGCAATTGTAACGAAACCAATTATACAATTTTATAATTATTAATAATTGTTACGCGACGATAACGTCGCGTAACAATTATTACAACGTAGCATGCATACGCACGCTATCTTTTGTTTCAACCCTTGCCTATGATTATTTTCCAACAATATTGACATCCAATCCGAAGAAAATGGATCAGTAAGAATTCAAAGCATTTTCTGAATTTATTTTAAATTACTGACTCTATTCCGGAATTCGTTCAATTTTAGAATGTGCAATTCTTGAATCCGTCAATATCGTTTCAATTATTCTACTTACGAAAATGTTAGAGCGAGAGTGAAGTTTTTATAAGTTCGGGTTAAAAAACGGTATTGAACATTTGAAACCTACCTTTCGCTTAGAATTTTGCATGCGCGAGTCTCTCGCATCTTGCGCCTCTCCGGGTGGCCTTCCTCCCCACACTGTATGAGCAATGCGTGCATATGTGCAGACCAGCGCCCCCAAGGGCAACGCAAATTGTAGTACAAGCAAAGCGCATGTATACTGCCTACTTCTTTCTGCACTTGGCCATTGCTCGCCGCAGATTTCGCTGTTGACACACCATGGCCATAAATAAAAACAATTATTATTCAATGTAATCGTCGGGAAATTTCTGTCACTATACTCTTATTGTCTGTGGATTGATTCTTAGCATATAACGCTTATTATATCCAATAAAAATTTCATAATTAAAGAAATGTGTGTATTACAATATGCATGCTAAAACAAAAGTATGATATTTTCGCTATTTTCGCTTTCATTAATTATTTTGTTAAGATTCATGAAACCTCAGGCGATAATGTTTACATTAGGTAGCTTTATTTTTTTTATAAAAAAGGAGCCATCCTTATCTATAAAACATTATAAAGCAATACAATGGATAGCGCATAAAAATATCGATATAAGTAATTATAGTGAATCAAAAAAAAATGATGAACCGTTATTTATAATATTGTGCTTACTTGCTCATTAGTAAGACAATGGCATTTCATATTATACACAAAAACGGAAACATTATCATGTAACAGAAAGTAATATACCTACGAGTATTCTACCAACAAAATGAGATCACGTGGAAAAGTTGCAAGTCACCGAAACTAATCAGACATCTCATCATATCGCCATTAAACATCGCCCATAGAAACGAATACCAATTTGGTTATTAGAAGTCGTCACGAGACTAGATTTATCTTTCGTAAATTTGCATTAAGATTAAGTGTATTACTCTAGGCGATATAACATTTTGTGGTTCAATTTTACATAGCCTTTGATAAGCCGAAACTAAAACTTAATAACATTCACGCTTGAAATTATCACAATACCTGTTGTTGTTGGTTTATCATAAATCTTTAATAATTATTATATTTTTCACACTTTTGCCATCTTTTATCATGGCATAAAAACTAATTCTCAATTACTGCTGGTTAAGTAGGGCGTAGCTTTTTTCGGTATATAGAAAAACATAAATTGTAAAAAAATAACAAGTCTTCGTGAAAATTTAATTGAAAGATGAGAAAACACGCCGTAAATTGTAAATTAAGTGTAAGTTTTTCTGGAAATAAAGAATTATTATATTATATTATATATATATATATTATCGGTTTGAGATAAACATTCAGACCATGAAATTTGACTCAGGCTGTTTAAGAACATTTATCTATACTCTTTGTAAAATTCCCGTTTATATTAATAAACGAAGGATGCTTATCACTCATTTGCTGTCACAAATTTACATAATAACTAATAATTTAAAATACGTTTCAACGATATTTACAATACTTACACATTGCATAACTGATGCCACAAGGTGGGTCGTTGTAGCTGAGATACTATTGAAATAGGAGTAGCAGTGATAAATGCTCCCACCCAGACACACATCACGACTGTCTTAGCGGCAGCTTTGCCGAGCCTTGGTTTCAACGGGTGCATAATAACAATGTAACGGTCGATCGATATAGCCAGTAAGGTATATGCACTGACCAGAACTGACACAGCTTGACAATAGTTAACAGCTTTACACATAAATGACCCAAAAGGCCAATACCGCAACACCAGCATAGACACAAATGAAAACGGCACACACAACATTGTCATTAAAATATCTCCTACAGCTAAATTCACTATGAAATAATTTGTCACTGTCTTCATGCGAGGAGTAGCATGGACTACGAAACACACTAATCCATTACCTAATAAAGCTACTATGAATACTACAGTGTACATTATGTACACGAAAATTTGAAAAACGAGAGCTGCGATATCCTTCGGTCCGGATGAGTATATACACACATAGTTATCTGACAACGTAAAATTAAACGTGTCATTAGTACAGTCTGTTGCGGTCTGGTTACATGGCGGAGCATTTTCAGCGGTAAAGTTGGTGTCGAGCATTGTTGTACATTAATATTTTCACATGTTCACTGGACCATTGATCGTCTTTTCTTCAATTACCTGAAACAATAAAACAAAATGTTATATAAAAATAAATATAGAGATACAAGCCTGAAATGCCTAGTAAAGTAGTCATCCTTTTATTATATTATAAAGTCTTACTGCTGTTTTATGTAAAAGGGTATTCTTTCGAAGATTATCATTAGGATCTGAAAAGTTTTAAATGCAAATAAGCATTATTCATATAACCGGGATATGAATCAGTTAATTTGATGTTTGTGTATTATTTTGTTTATAAACACTGACGGACGGAGACTGGCAACACCGGTGACAGCCGGTCAGGGTGTCAAAATTTTTGTTCCTTAGTTTTTAATTTAAATTAAATTAATTTGAATGTGTTTAACCTTTTCGACGCCCATCTATTTAATACGCGATGTGTTCTCCAGCGCCACGCTACAAATGTATAACGTATCTATAGTAAAACGTAGGGATGGGATTAATGTCCTATCGACAAATAATATTATAAGTTGAAATAAGTGATATTCACCAATTTACGAAGCTAAATTAAAACTGATACCGTATTTTTATATTTTGTTTTATTTCATAAAAAAAAACAATATGAAAACCTGGATATATTTCCCACAATAAAAGAAAAGAATTGTAAATTTATTAGACGTGTGTTCTAGAAGGCACATCCCTATTTGTCTCCAAATGTAATCCTTCTACTTCATATCAAGTCGTTGGCGCTCGAGGCACGTCAAAATCCTTTCTGATATAAGGATGTCTAGATGTCGATGTCTATGGTATTTTTCTTTTTTCTTTTCACTGTGGTCGAGTTACACGTGCATAACCTCAACCGATTCTTGCATAATTTATTTCGTTTACTTACAACAAATACAATCAATAGAAGCTATACGTGGTTTTCTACGTGTTTTTTTTTTTTATTAAAATGGAGATCTTTTTTTTAACACGCTTTTATTAGCTTGGGTTGTATGTAACGGAATCTTTGAACTTAATTTTCACCAGTTTGCAGAAGTCTGATTAATTTGAAACATTTGCATACGTATCAAGGACCGATGACAATGCAATAATTTGATAACAGTTTCCCATTATCCTTAAAAAATAAAAAATAAATAAAAGTTTAAAAAGCTAAAAAAACACGCTTTTATAGCTAACCGAACTAAAAAATAGAAAATAATTTTCACCTCAACATTAAATTATAATAAAGTTTAAGTTATTAACAGAATAATTCAATTCAGAGTGAAAAGCGTGGAAGAATTTCACTCTGAATTGAATTATTCTGTTAATAACTTAAACTTTAAAAGCGTGTTTTTTTAGTTTTTTTAAACTTTTATTTATTTTTAATGGTAGGTATAGGTGTCGCAAAATACTAGCACATATTCACCGTCGCTCATTTTTTTGTAAGAACACGTGCGCCAACGCAAGATTCAAGATGTAAACATTGCACTACACCTAAAATGCACAAAGTCACTATGACCTTGAAACCCGTCCGCTTATGACGTCACAGATTTACTTCTACACAACAAGTTCGTGGCGTTGTGCGCACTGACAACTAGCCACTTTGTAAGGATGGGTTTTTTAAACGGTGTTTCACTCTCGACAATGATTAGAAAACCTATTTATTCTTGATTAAGGTGAATAAAACGTAGTTTTTAGTTTACAATATTTATAAAATATTATTTATTCACGTCATTTTCTTGCAATAATAGTATTTATGATCGTTTCAACGAGATGAAATATAGCGAGGTCTTCATCATGTCCCATCACTGGCTTACTTTATATCAAGTACTTGGCGTAGAGGGCATTAAAATATTTGCTGGCGTTTTTGTTTCTATTGAATATAAAACAAACAAGAACTTATTATGTGTGAAAAAGTTAAAAATATGGCTTATAACAGGGCAATTTTCCATGAAAACAAAATAAAAGGTCTTGTAAAAGTCGTAAATTTATTTTTTTCTATTATTACTTCTAATCAAGTAGTGGCGCTGAGGGCACGAAAATCTCGAACTTGTATACAAGTGATTGGCGTTCAAAAGGTTAATATAAAATAAGTGTAGTAATACATTCAAAAGTATAATTATAAGTAGGTACCTAATAAAATTAAATGTCAAATTTTTTTTACGGTTATTAAAGCCGTACTGTCGAAAATAAGCCGCTCCAATAGCAGCTGTAACGGACGAAGTGCTTTGGTGATTTGAATTCACGATTATTCTCGGTTGCCTGGAAGAGATCAAATTTTGTGATAAGGCCACCAATTGTACATACTTTGTATACCGATTAGTTTGTAAGTTTTCTGTGTTCTTGTTTTATTAGTGTACAATAAAAAGTTTATCTATCTATTATTCATTCATTAATTATTTATAAAAACGTAAAAATATAATTACTAGAAAGAGACCTGGGCACGACCGCGCACATCAAAAAACAAGACGCCAATGATGATAAAATGACAGGCTACCTTTTAGCAAGTATCTGCCTGCCATCTGCCAGGTGGGGAGAGATGGACGGAACGAGTGAATGAGAGGACTATATAAGTTAGAAAGAGATAGCATAAAACTGGATAGCCTTCTTGTTATATACAAGGTTCCAAATAATGGTCAATTATTTAATATGCAGTAACCCATTTTCATAGTTGTATGTTTGAATGTTAACACTGGATTAAGTCAAAAATGGTTTACTAACTCGATTGAGTCTATTTTACCAGAGATAAAGAGACTTATATTAGTTTATTTATTGTAGCAGAGTAGTAAGCCAAAGTGCATTGAGCTACGGCTCACTGATGCCTAGATTAGAATTTGCAGTCTAAACACGGCTAGCTCGATCTATTCCCCAAACTCCTTAGTCCCGTGTAGCAAAAGTTCCAGTCGCATTTTTCCCCACTAGCTTCTTTTTCTGTTCGCGCATTTTACTTATCGCATTAGTTCACAGACGTTTATTTCTCTAAACGTTTTTTTTCTGAGAAACAATTAACGCTCCCCTTTTTTCGTTTTTTATTTTATTTATTGTTTGTATAATTATTATCAAATTATACTAACTAACTAACTAAATAAGACTATTTTGAAATCTTTGAAAGGTATTTAAAAACATATACTTTTGTTACTATGTGAATCCATATTTTAGAGTTAATAAATTTATATAATATATATGATGTGCCTAATTTTATTTTTACGAAAATCATACACGTTTAACACCATTAAGTACATATTTTTGGAATTAAGCTTTATCTTTTTCACTCATAAGCACTTTTACGTTCATTGCTGGACACGGGCCTCCTCTTAACAAACCTTGTAAGCTAGGATCGTTGAGGGATGTTGCCATAATCACCACGTTTGCCAGGTGGATTGGTGATCGAAGTAACATATTTTATGCTCAGTTCATGGCTATCCATCCATGTCGTATTATTATGACACTCATGGGAAGACATGGACTGAGCTATGGAATTGAGCTGCTGACCATAAAATGAATGCTATTCCAAATCCTCGCGGTGGTCTACAATTATAATTCTTATTTATTTTACGCCTAAAATTATGAAAAAAATTAAATAAAATGAAAAACAGTATAATTAAATAATGTAACATAAATAGTCAAATAATTACATTTACAAAATAAAATTTAATAAAAAAATCTACAAAAAGGGCGCCCCCATTTTAAGTGTTTCCCAGAAAAAATACGTGTGGAAAAAAAACGTTTAGAGAAAATATAATCGTCCTTGAACTAATGCGATTGGTAAAATACGGGAACAGAAAAAAGCGGGTGGGGAAAAATTCGACTGGAACTTTTGCTTCACGGAACTAACGAGTTTGGGGAATAGATCTAGCTACTCCCAAACACAAACTCAGTATGACAATACTAAATGTTGAAACTATGAAAATCGTTACATACTGAGGCTATAAAAACATAGGTACATAAATACGAATTAGCATAATGTGATAAATGATGAAATAAATAAAACTAAAACCCAATATTATAAACCATGAATTTTATTAATAGACAAAACAGTAACAGTAATTACAAACTGTATGTCGACCAATGTTGGTGCAAAATGTTGTCAGTCATAAATATCATCACAATCCCATCAGCAAACATTATGTAACAAGGTTTGTACTTGTGCTTAAAATCTGAGCCCTTCGATACTCGGTATTTCAATATTCATGAGGGTCTCTTGGTTGGCAGATATTTTTGATAACAGAACGTGTAAAAATTTGAGCGTTTGTACTAATGATAATTTTATGTGCAAAGTAAAAAAAATCAAGGCAGTTTTTTTGCATAAGAAAAGAATTTATCCTGAAATATTTATTTACAAATCATGTACAATAGGCATACTAAAACAATAAAACTAGTCCGTCAATTAGATAACTAAAAAATATTGGACGCGTATCTTTTTATTTAACAAAACTATAAAAAAATATAAAGATACAAAGCAACAACAAACTCTTATAAGTTTAGGAGAGGCTTGTGACGTCACTACTAGGTAAAATTGTACCCAAAAGACGTCACACGAAATTTCAACGCGCTGTACTTGATCATTTCTTGTTTGAAGAACGAAAAGAAAAATACGTGATATCTATGTCTTTCACATTAGTACCTAAAATATGGTGTGGTGTTTGAATAGCCACAACCTTAATCTTGAGACAAATAAGGTTAACATATTTGCCTGCAAACAATAGAAATGCAGTAATATATTTGTGAATTGTGTACTTAAAGATACTTTAGAATATTGATGTTTTTATTCGTTGCGATAATATAACATTACTGAGCTATAAAATGAAAAAAACTGAACAGATAAAAAGTAACTAGTCGTTTCAACAGCGCAGAGATTTTTCTTACGACTGTCCTTTCTACCTGAGATAGGTATAAAGATAACTTTAAATAGGGCAAAAAAATACTATCTCAAGTGCTTTTTCTCAACTTAAACATTACATATTGGATTAAGATTTTATAAAAGGCTACACAACAATTTATTTGTTTTATTTGTTGTAAAATAAATGCCATCAAATACATACTTGTAAAAAAACCCAAGTCTCGTAACGCAGATCTTTTACCGTTAAAAGTTGTGGGAAAGACGGTCATACTTTAATGTTATGAATATTAGATTAACTTGGCCATTGGATAAAATTAGAACGTATCTCACAAGTGTTTATTGCGATGGCCAAGTCAATCTAATATTCATAACATAAAAATTGTGAACTTTGATATGGTCTTCATAAGATTCTGTTAGGTGAGATAATTACGTAATAGCTTAAGACAGAAAGTCCCTTAAGTAGGGACTGAATAAATTGAAATTAATGAAAAAAAAATATGAAATTGTAAGCTCGTAGAATCGCCAAGAGGTCCCAAAATATCTCCATAACTTTTTGAGATAATTTAGTTTAAAGATTCTTGTGGCTACCAAAATTGAAAATCGTACCAAAATTGGATTACAAACAAAAACGTATAAAAGACGATCTCTAAGGCTACACCAATATCTTACCGAACAGGAAGTGGAACTGGTTCGCATCAAATTGCATTACATATATTTAAACTTAAATCGGACCCTCCGGCGTGGGTCACAAAATCTCAGGAGGCAAATGCTTATGAACTTTCTTGAATCGAAGGGCCTCAGAAAGTGGGCATGGTGAAGCCCTGACACTGTGACGATTAAAATCATATAACCATTTAGATATAAAATATACTAGGTTTAATAAGGGAAGCGATAACTGACTCGTTAGTGGCACTCTACATATCAATATAAAGCTTAAGAGAATGACAATGATTAAGTCTACTCTACGACCTACCCGCCCCAAATAGCCTTGGGTTCCGAAAAGTTCCAATTGAAACTCAAAAATAGTTTCGGCGGCGTCCTGAAAACCTGTAGCAATGGTCAAAACGACACAAGACGTATCTTGGAATGTCTCCCGGAAAACGCAGTGATCAGACTGGCAGGCCATAAACCGTTGGGCCGGATTGCTTCGTGTACCCGGCCCCTGCCAACAACGGATCGAAGGAGTGTCCGGGGGGTTTTAGTGCTGTAGGGTCCTCTCCTCGTGGTATGAGTAAAGCATACCACCGCTATGAAGAGGGCGAGTCTCACATATCCCGCTGCAGCGGCGGTGGGAATGCGTAAATGCATTTCCCCCCGATTTAAAAAAAGCCATAAACCGTAAGACCGGGTCGCTAATATGAGGAGTCCTTCGCCACTCCAACACTCATACTGTCGAGGTAGCAATTGAGCGCAATAGGAGGTCTATGGTATTTGCTCAGGCCCTTGGCAATCCTCTTTGACGAAACTACATACTGATGTTGGCAGAACAGTCATCTTAAAATTAGCCACCGAAATTGAAAGCCACCGATATAGGTACAAAATATTGTTTTAAAATAGGGATTTTAGGTTACGTTTAAACCACTTTCATTGATTTATGTGTAACCTATAACGTATACATTACTATGAAATCACTTTATCATCAGAGCAAAATCGATCTACCAAAACAAATTACGGAGGTTACATAAAAAAAATAAAAAGGAACATCCCATCATTTAACACCTTGATTCTCAGCGTGGAGACGTAAAATTTGCCGCTGGATATTTACCCAGGTATAGATATCGTTTATATGGAGATTAATCCTCCGTTCGACTAATTACAACGAACGCGGGCACCGTATTCACTCATACCGCGTACGTTTGCATCGATTACAAACTGAAACTGAACTGTTCGAAAAAGCTTTAGTTTATGTTAAACCGAGACTCTGTGATTCTTTCTTTATTACAATTTAAATTTCGATCTCCTCTACCATTCCTATTTACTAACTGTGGTATGCACTTTCATGTTCGGGCCGTCCTATGTACCCTGCATTTACGCATTCCCACCGCCTTTGTAATACTGGCTACACCAATAAAACTCCCGGGTACTACTTCTTCCGCCAGGAGTGTCGGGGCCACCAGGTATCGCTAACGAGTAGGTACCTAATACGGAGATAAGACAGTTATAACCACACAGATACCATATCTGACTTCCCAGAGAAATGCACCCACGAACGGAGCCATCCCAACCCTTATTTTGCAATAAATCGTCTGATACTAAATATTGTAGATCCAAACTTGGAGAGGCGCATTAGAAATTAGAAAGAAAGCGGCAGTTGTACTAAACTCTCCTAAAAACTTTAAACTATCTGTCTAAACATATTATACTTACATTAGTTAAGTCAATAGGTATGGTAAATCTCTATAAAAATATTTGTAAGCCCATTCTCTTGATCTTTATCCACCCTAACAAAAAATAGAGAGTGTCATCAATCTTAATCTGAACTGATAGGAGAATCTGGTTTACCTATTAAAAACGCGTTAGAGGTTTATGGTTCCATCTTCGTCGTAATAGTGCTATCATTGTCGCTGTATTTTATGCGCTCCACCTATCTCGCAGTCTTGAAACCAAGGTTGACATTAAATGGCTTGTATTCGGATGTCTACCTACGTCAGATTAGTGAAAATGAAATAAAAATATGACCAATAATAATAGGATGGACTTTTCCTTCAATTCTTATGACCACTTTTGTAACCGACTTAAACTTTACACTGGGCAATTTGTCTGTGACTATCAACGGAGCACCACATCAAAAACAGACAGAACTATTTGCCATGTCATGAAGGTAGCTGGATTAACTACGCTTTTATTACTTATGCTATTGAAATTTTAATATTGATCTCCATCGATGAGCAATGACATTGACACTTTCTTCCCTAACAAGTTTCGCCGAATATCCGTGAGCAAAGTCTGTTAACGCATTTTTCATCGGTAATCGGATCAGTCGAGATGCACTGATTTTATTTCTAGACAACTTTCTTTTACAGACCTGGGCGAATAGATTTTTTTTTTTATTCAAACCAAACATTGGTGATGTTAAATATGAGTAATAGTAATGCTGGTTAATACAATTACAAATTATCTAATACAATCCATTTAAACACGTTTAAAGTTTAATATCTAGATTTTCTTGAAGTCAAAATAAAAAAAATACAATAAATAACGAACATCAAAACATCAAAATTATAAACTAGGTTTTATTTTACAAAGCGATGAATGAAATTGTTTTCATAGTCCGCAATATTGGAATGTGCCAACAGACACGAAACATTTCGGTGGAAATGTTAGAATTACATCGGATAAATATTTATTTATTTGTTGTAAATGTAACACATCTGCAAGACGCGGAATTGAGTCTCTAAGAATTTGTATATATTATAATTTTAGATAGGCAAGAGAATCATAAGATTTACGTACGCTTCAAGTTTGTAGAGGTAAAGATAGAGACGTGTTTCTCCATATAGTTATTTGATTATGATTGCTGTATTACATGTCGGTGGCGGCAAAAATCCACGAAATATCAACATTCGGAGTGTAGATAACAGAAGATTTGAAATGAGAACAGCACTTAATTATCAGAAATAAAGTATATGAATTTATTTAAACTGGTGGATAATTCTTTACATTAAACATATTTTGATTGGAAGGCCATCTATTAACGATAACAAAGCAAAAGAAAATGTTAAATAAAATTTTTTTTTGTCTGCCTGTTTAATTATTTTAACAAGTATTACGTTAATAAGAACAACTAAATGGGTTTCTTTGAAACTAAGTCTAGGGTCTCTTATTTAGTAATGCTTAGTTTTGTTACCTACTTCAAAATGTCTTAAATTATTTATATACTAGCGGCCCGCCCCGGCTTCGCACGGGTGGACTTTTATACCCTACCCCTGCCCTACCCTACCCCTACCCTAACCCTACCCTACCCCTACCCTACCCGTACCCCTACCCTACCCTACCCTACCCCTACCCTACACCTACCCTACCCCTACCCTACCCTACCCCTACCCTACCCTACCCCTACCCTACCCCTACCATACCCCTACCCTACCCCTACCCTACCCCTACCCTACCCTACCCTACCCTACCCCTACCCTACCCCTACCCTACCCTACCCCTACCCTACCCTACCCTACCCTACCCAAAAGTATCCTATGTCCTTCTCCCAGTTCTTAGCTACCTCCCTACCAATTTTCAGCCAAATCGGTTCAGCCGTTCTTGAGTTATAAATAGTGTAACTAACACGACTTTCTTTTGTTTTTAAATGTATTCTGCTATTCGGGACGGAAACAAATCCAACAAATCAAAAACCATGGCAATCGGTCCAACCGTTCTCGAGTTATAAGTGTTGTAACAAACACGACTTTCTTTTATATATATAGACTAGCGGCCCGCCCCGGCTTCGCACGGGTGGACTTTTATACCCTACCCCTGCCCTACCCTACCCTAACCCTACCCTACTCCTACCCTACCCCTACCCTACCCCTACCCCTACCCTACCCTACCCCTACCCCTACCCTACACCTACCCTACCCTACCCCTACCCCTACCCTACCCTACCCTACCCTACCCTACCCCTACCCAAAAGTATCCTATGTCCTTCTCCCAGTTCTTAGCTTCCTCCCTACCAATTTTCAGCCAAATCGGTTCAGCCGTTCTTGAGTTATAAATAGTGTAACTAACACGACTTTCTTTTGTTTCTAAAATGTATTCTGCTATTCGGGACGGAAACAAATCCAACAAATCAAAAACCATGGCAATCGGTCCATCCGTTCTCGAGTTATAAGTGTTGTAACAAACACGACTTTCTTTTATATATATAGATAGATATATTACTCTGAAGCAATCCCCCACCCACTAAATGGATGAAACGGAAGTCAAGTTTTTTTAGAGATATCGAAATTCGCGCGATCGAACTTACGGGCGACAGCTAGTTCTTATTTATTTATATAGGAAAGCGTTTTGAGCAATTAAACTTGAATTGAGGTTTTGGCATAATCACTATGCTTGTGTAGTAAACCGCAGTGGTATGTCGCACACAGATACACCCTAATGCCTAGTTCACAATTGTCATTGATAATAATAATATGACAATCGGGACCAAAGGCTTATCACTTTCTGAGGCACGGAGGGTTGTTATTATAAATTCAGGCGCGATTTATTCCATTTCAAGTGTTTGCACATTATAGATACCTACAACTTCTGGTCTCAAACCGACCTATGGCAGAACAAAGATAATGCGTGCAATCTAAGCACAAACTTTAACATTCCTTGTATATATTTTCCGCACCAATCTCCGATAGCCCATCTTTAAATTATTATTATATATATCCTGCCAAGATCCTTCAGATAAAAGGCTGATACTTCAAGGCCAATATTATCATAAGACCCCAAGGCTAAATGACATCAATATTCTATATTTTATAAAATTGGCACGCTCTCAGTGTAGGTTTACATTGAAGGAGTTTTAATACCTACTTAAAATTCCGCCAAATTACTTAAGATACAAATAACAAGTATTAATTGAAGGGTTGCGAACCAAAGTATATAATTAGTATTTAGGCAAATTGGCAATTTAAAAAAATTTAAAAAATTGTAGCACGTCACATAACGTTTTCCATATTAAATTTTATCACTTTTTGTCCGCTACCCGTCAATTAATGGCTGCAATAACGAGATCAAGATATTATGTTCATTTTTACGAAAATATTAAAAGTCTTTCTGCACAATATTTCAGATTTTATGAACCTTTATATTATTATTACTTTTGCGAGAGCGCACAAGAGTTTGACAAGTCTCATCAAACTTTGTAAAATATTTTTACTTCCCTTTTTTACGGATACGAACGAATATTTTTCGGAACACATGCATCATATTTTAAAGTGGGACTAATATACTTTCAACTTGTTTCTATCGGCATAATTTACTTTTTATCACATCTATTCAAAAAGAGCTAGTTTATTCCTCGTAAACAGGGACCAAAATAGCTCATTAATCCCTAGGGACCAAAATTGATTTGAATTTGGAATGTGGATATTGTTAATAATGTTTCAATCAGCAAAGAGGTGAATCACAAACCATGCGGGAACAATGTATTGAATATGTGACTGGCTGAAAAACTGCGAGCGCGCCAAATTTAAAAAAAGTTGATAATAATAAACAACGCGCGAAATTAAATGCAGTCTGCTTTCGTTCGTAGTTGATGCATATTCAGATTTTAGAATTATAAAAAATGAGTGCGTCTTTCTCAAGTGAAAGTATTATTATGTCTTATGGTTCTTCATTGTACGTAAATTAATTCTTGTTCATAAGTTGCACTTACTTATTTTCTCATAGAGGGTGATAAAAAGTAGAGTGTCCACCTCGGGAGCAACACTATTTTAAGCTCGAGTAACATACTTTTAATCCCTCGCTGCGCTCAGGATTCTACTTAAGAATCTTCGCTCCGCTCTGGATTAAAAAATACACTCTCGCCTTTCAAATAGTTGTTTGCTCCCTTGATAAACAACCTACTATTTTATATGCTATAAGTTATAAGCTTATAGTCACATAGGTGAATATAGTGCAACGAAGCATAGATTATTCACATGTTAGCATGTAACGTGACACGTGTATGCTAATTACAATATTGTTTGCCATCATTTCGCGTTTGGCTGGCAAGAACGCCGAGTGGGTTCAAATATCAATCAATATCATTTCATATCGCATGGTTTTCGTTACTTGGTTTATACGTATAACAAGTGTTTACCACAAATAGTAAAAAAAAAAATCTTAATACAAGTACGTTCGTGGAGTAGTGTGGGCACTGCTCGGTTATGAGGTCACATTCACTCATCAGGAAGGGGGACTTCTCGGTGGTCCAGTCGTCCTCGTAGGAGATTAGACTGGGACTCTCATGGGCCCAGGTGAGGAAGTGGACAGCCGGGGCGGTCACATTTTCGTTAGATTTACACGTACTGAGTGACCCGCGCGGCCCCGTAGAGCAGTAAAATGAAATTCTTAGTGGCAGTGAACTTGTTAAAGCTATGAGATGAGGAAAATACATACAAAATGTTACATTCTATTATGTATTCAGTTTGATATAATATAGTTTAGGTAGGTTTAGTTAAATTATGATTCGATTCGATTCGATTATCATTCGATTGTGTAGACCATAGAACGCTCGCTGTAAAGTTAAAATACTACGGAATTTCCGGTACATCCTTGGACCTTGTAGTATCCTATTTATCTGGTCGCGAACAGGTAGTAGCCATAAATGGAATTACTTCGAAAGCTCCCCCCATCAAAATGGGGGTACCCCAGGGTTCAATACTAGGTTCGTTTTTGTTTTTAATATATATAAATGACCTCCCATATTTAGTAGATAAAATATCAAATATAGTTGTTTTTGCTGATGACACATCCTTGATATTTAAAGTAAATAGGAAAGATAAAGACTATACTGAACATACAAACACACTTAGCTTAATATCGAATTGGTCCTCAGCTAATAACCGTTTGTTAAATGCAGGGAAAACTAAGTGTGTTTAATTTGCACTTCCAAATGTAAATAATGTCATACCTACCATTTCACTCAATAATGAAACGTTGGATCTTGTTCCTTCCACGGTAGTTTTGGGAGTAACATTAGATTCTAAATTACAGTGGGGTCCTCACATTGAGAAATTATCGGGTAAATTAAGTTCTGCTTCTTATGCCGTATGGAAAATAAAATAATTGTCGGATGAAGCCACGGCTAGGTTAGTATACTTAGCTTACTTCCATAGCATTATGTCTTATGGCATCCTACTCTGGGGGTCAGCTGCTGATATTAATACTATCTTCATTCAACAAAAGAGAGCGGGCTATTTATGGACTGGGTAGCCGCGATTCTCTGTGAACCTTATTTAAAGATATAAATATATTAACTGTGCCATCTGAGTATATCTACCAGAATATTTTATTTGTTCGAAAAAATATAGATACTTTTAGTAAGAAAAGTGACTTTCACAATATAAATACTAGAAATAAGAACAAACTAGCTATGCCGTGCTTAAGGGTTAACAAAGTTAGTAAGTCATTCATGGGAAATCGCATTCGATTTTACAACAAGTTACTTCTTATATTACTGACATGCCTGATTCGTTATTTAAGACGCACGTTAAACGAATCCTAATGACTAGAGGCTACTATAGTATTAAAGAGTATGTAGATGATAAAGATATATGGGAAGTTATACCTCCTTGAACTAGATCGTAACCTTATAGCTGTTGAAGCATTGAAAGACCAAGATAATGTATTCTGTATAAAGGTATTCTGTGTACTATCTGTAATAATAAAAATTATACTACCAAATATTTGTTCAGTTCTGTCTTTAAATAAATTAATTTATCTGTTTTTTAATGAAAACGTAAATAAAATTCGTATAAAGACAACCGATTGGTAAATTGTGAATGCCAACTAAATAATAAAAGTAACTGGACCAAAATTTCTTGGACATGCCCATCTGAGTATGTTTCGCCGGATCGTCTCGATGAGGCCGCGCTGAAACCGGCAGTAGAACAACCCCACTGAGTTTGTTTCGCCGGATCTTCTCTGTTGGGGCGTATTGGATCCGGTGGTAGCACTAACGCGCATTTGTCGAGATACTTATGGTCCGTCTAAATAATAACATACTCAAAGGACGGAACTTAGATTTAATCATAGATATAAATAATATTGTACTTTCATACCTGACAGCTTTTAGGCTGAAGTTATATATACTGTTATTATACGTATCAATAAACAAATAAAATTAATTAATTTAATCAAAAATAAGCCAAATATGTTTTGATTATTTACAAATATCTGTTATAGGTTTACGTGAATAAAAACTTTTTTATTTATTTATTTTATTCATTTATTACCTTTAAGCTATCAATACATACATAGCAAAAAACAAAGTCTCTCCCCGATGTCTGTCTGTACCTATCTTTATCTTTATCTATCTTTAAAATTACGCAACGGATTTTTTTTTTATGAATAGTGTAACTCAAGAGAAATGTTTGTATGTATATTCATGCATAAGAGGTTTCTAATGTGATGTCGTAAATAAACACTTTATTTTTGCGCTTACATTGCAAACGCTGGCTGAAACCTACGAGATAGATCAAAATAATGTACTACAGTATTGTACACTTAAAAAGGTCTACACAAAATATGTCTATCTCTTAAGCGCGCGGTTGTTTTATGCGATAAACGCTGCGTTACACGCAATGCGATTAACGCACATCATTTCATATCAGGTAATATAATTACAAACCATTGTTTTACGCGGTTGACGCAGCGCCAAGCGCAGTGTGAGTTGAGTGCATCCGTTGATCGCATGCGTCTGACGCTGCGATCTCCGCATAGAACAACCGCGCGCTTTAGAGATAACCCACAGTAACCATTGTTTATACATTACTTTTGATTTTTTTAAGTAATGACTTATTTACGAAACGATTTTAAGTAATACAGCATTAATTCTTATCTAATTAAGTATGTACGTTCAATATATTTTGCATTTAATATAGATCAATATAGCCCTGTAGAGCATCTAATTTTAATGAATATTTTCGAAGATGTTACAGATTTAAAATGCAGGGATATAGCTGTACATAGCGGTTGCGGCACCGGTACCGGCCGGGTGGACGGGGCGCAGCGGCGCGGTGCATGTCTATAAAAAGCATTGCACCCGTGCGAAGCCGGGACGGGTCACTAGTTCAGAATAAAACTAAAGTTAGTCAGTTAAAGGGTATATTTTTACAAAATATGATGCCTGAAGCATCAAAATATTTAACGAACAGCACAATGCCTATTATTGAGCTTTTCACATTGTACATAACAAAATAAAGCTTCATTACTCGATAGTGTGTTTTATTTGTTTCTCATAATAATGGTTATAAAAATTCCTATAAAATAAAAACAGAAACGAGTTTCATACACTTGTTTATCACATTTTGTTGTTCATTTCATATTGCTTACCTAATGCCAGCCATCAGGCTGGCATTAGGTATTCATTAGGCATTCTATCAAGAATTGGCGGAGCGCGTGAATTGTAATGCCAATATTAAAAAGGCATAATTCCCGCTTGTTTAAAATATGGAACGCATTCTTTCCGCGCAAATTCAACTAGTAGTAACTCAGTAGCCCCTCAACCAACCAGACCCGGAAACAAATCTTAGAATTTACACAGATTGTTTGTCCGTCGTGGGAATCGAATCCACGACCTCCTAGATTTAAAGCGAGCCAAATACCGCTACGCTACGGAGGTTGTCATTTTACATTTGATGTATATGAACAAATTAATTATAGAAATAAAAATCTGCACTCGTTTAGGAGCATAGGGAAATATGTAGATAAAATGACTACACTCTGCTCACTATTTAGAATAATATATTTACAAAAGTCAAAATGAATATTAAATACGGTTAAAAATTCATTTAAAAATAATTAATATACATTTCTTAACCACTCAAACGTCCGGGCGACTATAGTGGCCCACCCCTTGAACGTCCGAGCGCGAACCGCGAACCGAACCGCGTCGAGCGCTCGCGCCGTTACTGATTCAAAGTGTATTTACTAGCAAACTATTGCAGCGATAGCAAGGTGAAACCTACCAGTATCAAGCTGAATTATTAAGGAATCAAAATATGTACTAATTAAAGTTCAACAATTAATCTGCTATTCATAAAAAAATAATTAACTTAACAATACGGGTTAAATTTACGTAAAATATTTCTTTTAACAAGTTTTAACGAATCATTTTTTAATTATTCGCAATGTTTTTTAATAATAATTAAACTAGATTAAATAAGCTTTTTTTTGACACCAATATCTTATTACTTAAAATGAACAGGGTAGCCCATTAAACCAAAATAAAAAACGCGTTCCTGAAGTAAACTAGATCGACCTAGATTTCGTCTCCGATAACGAAATTACGGCAAGATGGCCGCCCGCCTAAGGATTTTACACACGACTTTAGGATTTGTTTTAAAATAAATTATTTTTATTCTAAATTTAGGGGATAGTCAATTATTGTAGGTATGTTTTATTATTCTTAAATAAGTAATATAAAATAATAAAAAGTTTTTTTTTTTTTTTTTATAATATTATTTTGTAGGTAGGCGTTATTATACTCGTGATAATATCTAAACGAAATGTCCGATTGGAATAAAACAAAAAGTATTTTACTTCTACATAAATACCCTTGATAACATAATGATTAATTTGGATAAGGATTAATATTACGATACACATTTTACGTAGTTTCTTTCTTCAGACGATTTAATATTTTTTATTAACATAAAAGCGGTTATTGTGACTAAACTATGATAGTTAGATATGTGCTCTCGTGGAGTTTTTTGTAGATTTTAATAAGACCTACAAACCCGTAGTACATCATTTTGTTCTATTGTCAATAGTTTTTGCAGCGCACGCATGAATAGGTTTTCGATTTTACACCTTGGGTTACAAAATCGCAATTATCGTACGGATCCCTAATTTTTTTGAAAATAAAATATCGCCTATAACCTTCCTCGATGAATGGACTATCCAACACTGAAAGATTTTTTGAAATCGAACCAGTAGTTCCTGAGTTTAGCCAAATAAAATAATAAACCAGCAACGAAAAATCATATAAAATACACTCATGATTTTTCGTTTGTAAACGCCCTTATTTTATAACCGTTACGGACGGCCTTGGTTGCCTATACCTAAATCGCGGGAACGAAAATATAAAAACGTGAAATCCTAATTATTTTCGTCGAAATACTTTCCGTAGTTTTACTTAAATATGAATAATGACCTGTTTATCTAATTACAAGACGTATTTTACTAATATATGTATAATATCATACAAAAACTTACCGAAAAACCGGCACACTCAGGCGCTAAGTTTTGGTCTGTCGACTTTAACACATTTAAAAACATCCTATTACACTGCGGATGTTTAAAATTGCTATACGATCTCAAAGTATAAACATTCACGAGTCTAAAAACATATAACACTCAACACATTGGATGAATAAACAAATCGTAACTCACATTTCAAAAGTGGATCACTCAGCACTTCAAAACACTTGAGACACTTGACACCGCGCTTAATGTAAACAATTTTTTTCTTTTTAAATTCTTACTGTGACATACTAAGTGTTGTATTGGTTCGACACGTTATTTAATATAGAGACATCTAGTGTAACACTTATGAAGCTTTTAGAAACGTTCCAAAGATAAAAACGCGTTTAAAGGTTACAAGTCGGAGTCGAGTCGAAGCGGCCGCTATAGCGGCCCGGACGTACAACGCTATATGTGTTTTCGGCCGCTTTAGCGGCCCGGACGTTTGAGTGGTTAATAACTGAGAAAATCTTTGTCTTGAAAAACAAAAGCAGACTCTGACATATCTCGCACATTGACGCTGACGCAGAGCCTCCGCTACCACGCAGTGCGCGATGCAAAAAAGTTGTTATCCAATTAAATGAAAAATAAATTTAATAATTGGGGCATTTCACGTGAAGCGTGAAGCTACTTCACGTGAAATGCCCCAATTAATATAATGCGTTGTACACATACACAATACTCTCTCGTGTTAAAAGTCAAACAGTAAAATTTCCTGAAAAATACTACAAAATATAGGAAGCTACAGAATTTAATATATTTTAGACTAATCATCACAAAGAAACCCATTATATTAAATCTAATTACCCTTCATTCGGGTCTCTCACCATCTCTCATTAAAATATATTTTGTAAAAGTGACATTATTTTGTTTTTTTAAGTCAACTCCCGCACTAAGAAAATTAATCCCTGTGTCGTGCAGGACTTGTGCTACAACTATCTGTGGGTCACACAAATAATTGTATTGGGTGGAAATAAAATCCAGAACTATACCTCATAAGCAACTACAATCCACTGAGCCGTGCAGTCGAAGAGACATTAGCAAGAGTAAAGTTCAGTAACCTTCACATTATTTTAATATATTGGTACTGTACTTCATCATAAACATTATGAAAAAAACATGTTACCCTCATTAGCTTGATTACACTTGTAGATTATGATAAAACTAACTAAATAACTCACAGGATTTAGTAAATTTTTTATAGTTTAAGAATGAATATTATAAATATTTTCCTTTAAAATTATACGTATTTTATAAATATGTTAAGATATTTCATAATGATAATTCATTGCTATTATATCAATGAATTATTATGATATCTATTTTATTTTCAGAAATATTTCTGTAGCTGAGAGGTAAAGAATAATAAGTCCACTTTTTGTTAAATTGTTATTTTCATGGTTTTGGATACCTGAATATGTACTCTAGTACGTGGTAAACAGCAACAAGTCCTACAGACAATACTTTTTATATTATACAAAATAAAATAGTAATAAGTCAAGTTACAATTAAGTGGTAAACTGTAATAATAACCCATATTATAGTTTACCGGGCACACTAGCGAGAATTCAATACAAGCGGTCGGTAATAAGTCCAAGCGCGCTGCTCGCATTGCCAAGCAATGGACTTGTTATTGTTTACAGCGAATTATCTCTATTTCTCTATTACAATTTTTTTTTTGAATACCTAAGGATATTCAGTAAATTTTGTTACAAACGCGCTAAAAAAATCTAGTTGCGGAATGACTTTGGAAGATAAAAGAGGGAAAAAAGTGCCAGCAAACCAACTAAAAGAACATCTAAAGGATACCGTAAGAAAACACATCGAAGAATTACCAAATAATGAAAGTCATTACTGTAGGGAAAAGATCAAAAGAGAATATCTAGGTAGCCATCTCAATATTGAAAGACTTTATAGTTTGTATATAGAAAGTTGCGAGAAAAATTCAGAAGAAGCTGCAAAAATTTGGATCTATAGACACATTTTTAATACAGAATACAATATCGGTTTCAAGCCACCACAACTCGACACTTGTGATGATTGTGATAACTATGAGGTTGTAATTAAAGAAACTCAAGGAGAAGAACTAGAAAAAATTAAACAGAAACAGAAGAAGCATTTAGAAGAAGCAGGAAACAGGTACAACTAAAGAGAGAATATAAGGCAAACACCATTTTAAAAAACTCTGAAAAGCTTCTAACTGTAGATCTACAAAAGTGTCTTCCTACACCGTTGCTCACAAATGGACAAACTTTTTATTTTAGAAAGCTATGGACATTAAACTATACTATTTTAGATAGTACTAGTAATAACTGCACGTGTGTAATGTGGGATGAATCTAAAGCTGGAAGAGGTGGAAACGAACTAGCATCGGGTCTGACGAAATGGTTTTTGGATAATGTTGCTGCGGATTCAAACATAAAAAAGTAACTATTTGGTCAGACAACTGTCCTGGACAAAATAAAAACATGCATTTGTTTACATGCTATTTGTGGTTGTTAAAACATATCCCCCACTTAAACGTCATTAACCATAAATACCTTTTGAAAGGGCATACCCATATAGAGGTCGATGGAGTCCATTCCCTGATTGAAAGACACAAGAATAGGCAAAGACAATTTTCGATTGCCACGCCATGGGACTGGCAGCAAGTGTTAGGGTTTGCTCTAGTACTAAACTACCAATTAATGTAGTGAATATGAAGGTAGAAGATTTTAAGAACTTCGGACAGTTGCACGACAGTAGAACATCACCTTTTATAACCCGTAAAAAAGGTTCAAATGGTCAAAATGTACAGTATACGGCAATGGTGTGGATACGGATAGATAGAACTGAATATGGTATGTTGCAGTACAAAACCAGTTTCGAGGACAACGATTTTCAAAAAGTCTCACTATTAAGAAATCAAAGGGCACAATCCCTATTTTTTTTTTTTTTTTTTTTCGGACGGTCATTTGTAGTTAGCCAGGAGGCTTTTGCTACTTCACCGGGCATAAAGGCGAGCAGAGCTCCAGCCTAGATAAATGGTTTAAACACTACAAACTAAGCAACCTGCGCAAGAGGGCGTCCCCTGTGGGACTTGGACCTAGGCTCAGGGCGGTCGCTGACGGGGAGATTGAGGAATTATGGCTTTTAGTTTATTTAGGGGAGTTTTGTGCAACTGTCGCTCTACTTTACAGTTCGCGGGCCTCTCGGACTTAGAGTCTACGAGGGCATCGGAAGGTTCTTAGCAAACTAAGGGTCTGGAGGGGGCACAATCCCATCTCAACAAAAAAGAATGAAGACTTGCAAAAATCCTTGGCCTGGATACCTCAGATATTTCATAGTTATTATAATTATTATACAAATTTGCCTCATGTCGATGATCAGCGAGAACTAGAAATATCATAAACTAGTATACATTTATAAATTTTTTTTACCAATTTTACCCTGTGTTTATAATTTTAATAAAAGGTACATGATTTCAAACTGAAGTTATGATTTATAGCAATCCACAAGTGATACAATGACTACGAACAAGGAAATTTACATGTGACTTATTATTATTATAATATCATAATGAAATAGGATCTGTAAGAAATCAGAGGTAAAAAATTGTAAGTCCAGTATTTCAAATAATACAAATTAGAAATCAAATTCAATTTAATAGATTTATAATTATAGTACTATTGTTTATATATACATATAAAAAAGATAAATAACATTGAAACATTATCCATTATCAGCGTTTAACTTCAAAAACTCTCTCCCAAGACATTTAAAAGCTTACCGTGTAAAGTTTTAGATTTGGCACTAGTTATTCTTTACCTCTCAGCTACAGATTTAATTTCACACGGGCGGCGCAGAATTGAAGCGTCCATATTCACAAAACACACTAAAACATGATGCTTCGATATGACTGTGTAGTATTATTTGAGAATTATAGTTTAGTGACGCCATATATAGCTTTGCGCTTTCATAAGATAAATATAAGAAAAAATACTTTGATCGATAGACTAGTTACACCTCTCTTATTGATCTATGTCATTTTGTTTTGTATACAGCGCACATTTAAATTATAATCGGAATTCGATTACAGATGATAAATATGCGCTGCAACATTTCCTGTCCCAATCCTGTGATTCAGTGTATGTAGTCTATGCCAGTGTCACGTCTTGTTTCCTTAATATTATGTTACAGATCCGTGTCTCATAACTTCAAATTTAACATGCTTTCAACCGTCCAGGAGCGCGTAGGTCTAGCACTCCCCCCGTGGTCCCACCACGGTGACTGGGCACACCTTCAGCAGCACCGCCTTGGGGTCAGCGGTCGGTCGGGTGACCACCGACAAGACGGCCTCTTCTGGTTCCTTCTTGTCCGAGGTAGGTCGTTCCATTACCCCCTCGGAGTGCAGTGACGAGTGATGGGCGCGGCGGCAGTCGTTCACGCCGCACAGCTTGGCTTTACAAAAGGCTCTACGATGTCGATGTGTTACGCACCTGAAACACAACCTCTTGTCTCGCACCAACTCCCATCGTTGATCGTTGTTCTTCTGTAGGTACTTGGGACACCGTGGCAGCTCGTGGGGCTGAGCGCAGCCGGGGCATCCCTCCATGGTCTCCACTTCGGCGGTAGTGTTGAACACCGCACTCGTCTTCCTCTTCTGCGCGACGGGCGTCGCCGATGTCTTCACTTCCCTCCGCACCGCCGTGGTGCCGATGTTGCCTATACTAGGTACGTACGTGTTCTTAAGTGCTCGGTCCGCCTCTCGCATCAGGAACCGAGACAGTAGCACGATCTCCGGCTCCGCCGACACCTCGTGTTCACTCGCGTAGTCGCACCACCGCGACCTCACGTGCGGGCTCAGCTTCTCTAGAACCTCCCTCGACATCATCGGGTTGTACAGGTACCCGCGCCAGTCGATGTATTTGAGCACGCACACGACATTCTGTAACTTAACAGCGAAATTATTTAGGTCCACCGCCGACGCGCTGGGGTACAGAAGGCGCCTTAGTTCCTCGAACGTTCTGCCGATGATGACCTCCGGCCTCCCGAAGCACTGCTCCAACGTCCGCAAGATGTGACCCGGTTCTGTAGCGGTGTATATCCAGTTCCGCCAATTTCACCCGTGCCGCCACGCTTTCGGTAGACCGCCGGGACCGTATCGACCGCGCCGGGGACCTCGTTCGCTTGGTATCCCCGTGCGTCACGGTTCCCATCTCACCGGCGAGCGGAGCGTCGTTCGTAGCCCCCTGCCCGGTCGTGGTCTTCTGCTGCGTGCTGGGTGAAGCCGGTTGGCCTAGGACCCTGTGGTGACCGATGTCTTCCCTTCCTGGCTCGCCGCGCTGTCCCTCGCTTTTTTCTTGGTTGGTACGGCTTCCAGTACCAACCATTTTCTTGAAATCTTGCTAGCTGGTTTCTTGATTCTGATCCGGCTCGAAGGACTGTATATTTATACCTCCGTTAGCCGCCCGCAATCGGTGGTGGTTTGCGTGCGCTCGCGACTACACGTTAACAAATCATATTTATTTACAATTAATACATTTCTACAAGTCCTAACTTGTCCGCATGTGAGTCGTACTTTACATAAGTCCTAAGGACAAATAAAGATAAATCTTTAATGTAACAATAGTAATTGTCAAGCTGTAATCAAATTACATTTCAATAACAAAATTATGTTAAAACAACTGATTATAATCATTAGGGTGATACAACAAATAACGAGATTCTAATAAATTTAAATGATTGCGAGAACCAAGTAAAGCATTATCTAGCAGCTTCTGTATCAAGTCTGTACTTTAACACTATTGAGGAAATGGAAGAAAGAGGACTCCACTTAGTTGCAAATTTACCACGTTTTCAAAGTATGAAAAATGAACTATATAAAAAAAGGAACAAATCATTGGGTGTTCAACGCATATCCTTCAATAATATAGCCGAAACAGTTATACCTGATCAGTTTAAAGATATCTTGCTTGCGGATCGCATCGGGGATTAACGTATTTTCATTTTTGCCCACCATAATATCAGAGAAATTGTAGCAAATTCTAAGAGATTTTTCTGTGATGGAACGTTTGAGAAATGCATAAGAAAATTCCATCAGCTATTCACGATTCATGTCGATATTGGAAGTACGGAATATCATACCAACGTTATTCCTGCAATTTATGCTTTGCTGCCTAATAGAACATTTGAATGTTACAAAACATTATTTTACAAACCAAATACCGGAGTGGAACCCAGAAACAATCACATGTGATTTTGTAAAGCCTCTTATTCAAAGTTAACAACATGAGTTTCCGAGTATAAAAGTTGTGGGATGCTAAACTTATTTCAAGAGATGTTACATAAAACGAAAACGATTATTACCCGACTGTACTTATTTTTCGCAAAAGAAAGATGATGATGATGTATGTCCAGATGACGAAAACATAAAAAGATTTAATTTAAGTTTCACTAAGTGGACACGCATATAAATATTGGCGTGTCCAGATTACGCAATAATAACTGATCCTAATCCCGAGTTTCACCAACTCGACACACTCATGTCCAGTCTCGTGTGACCAGATAGTGACTAACCCTTTTAATGATATGTCTCTTTCATAAAAAAATTGCAGGAGAAGAAATCTTTATTGAAATCAGCTTGCCTTTGTATTATATGTAGTTTGAGCTATACAAACTTTATGTAATGTATTCTACATTCATAAGTTTTTTATTGCATAACAGGCTTGCTTGTAATAAATTATTACGATGAAATTTTACATGGAAATGTGTTTAAAAATTTAAGAGCGTATTACATTGTTGATGAGTCAAAACTTATAGACGTAGTTGGTAAATAGTTCTCTTACGTTGTTTTTCATCTTTAAGTCGTCTATATTGTTTGGTTTCCTAGTCAAAAAAAATGTTTGTTAAAACGTTTAGTGTAACATAATGCTATTGTACATTTAAGGTTCTTAGTATTAAAATGTACTAGAATAGAAATAGATAAATAGTTTAGATACTTTTACGTTATTTTCTTTTCAGAGTGAAAGTTGTGTGGAAAGAGTTTCATTATGTATTCTCTTCGCTGCAGCGGCAAGTTATATGGCAGTTCCCTCTCCACGCAATAGTGGATTACTCACACCACCAAAACGGTATGGTTTACCAACTAATACCCCCCAGGCACTCCTCCAAACGCTAGTGTTAGACACTTTGGGAACTGCATCCGGTGCCTCCTGGCACTGCCCACAGCTCGTCACGCTCTCCCTTTATTTTTGGACCAATATTATCACAGCTTAGATATGAACGTCCTCTTGAAACACTTTATCTATTAAAAACGTATCAAAATCTGTTGCGTAGTTTCAAATATCTAAGCATACATAGGGATTAGGGACAGAGAAACAACGGGAAGCGACTTCTGTTGAATACTATGGTAGTGATTATCAGGTATATATTTTTATCTAGAGTAGCGGCCCATCCCAGTTCCGCACGGGTACACATTTCGAGTTAAAATATAGCCTATGTTACTCAAGGATAATGTAGCATTCTAATGGTATAATAATTATCGAAATCCATTTAGTAGTTTTTGAGTTTGTTCGAAACAAACATACAGAAATAGAAAAATACAAACTTTATAATATTAGCATAGATGAAATGAAAACATATGAAAGTGATACATGACATTCTCGCGTATAACTAAGGTTAACCTTTAACTGTGGACTGGGGTTTCACATAATTTTAGTGTTTCTGAATTTCTGATAATAATAACATGTTCTCTCTTCACGCGCCCGAGCGTCTTGGTAGCTTCGAATTTAGTCACCACATGCCGGCATGGAAGAAAGTTGCGTCGTTTGGTGTGTATTAGATTAGTTATGTCAATTCAAAGTTTTTACGGAGTCTGTGAGACCCCATGTCCACGTTTGTCATACTGGTAATATTCACTTATAATTTATTTTTGTTTGAAATAATTCATTTATAATGGCTGAATATAGTCAACCAAGTTCTTCTAGTGTAAGAAGAATGAGGTCACAAAATAAGTCACCACCAAGAAAAATATTACGAGAGAAGACCCATTTTTCGAAAAAAATCTGAATAAATTTGATTAATTTTGATTTGATTCGGATTTATTAGATGATAACGCTTGGGTGTGTTCTGGATAAGCAACCCATAGATGTCCAACTTGAGGGCAGAATAAAAGAAGGACGTGGCATCTATGTCCACTAAAATTGGACAGGAAGACAGCATGTACATGTGGGGCATGCCATGACGTGACATGTCAAAGCCCATCTATAACGATTGCACATAATTTTCTTCTTCCTTATAATATCGTATTTTGTTTTCCTTATGGTCTACTAGGTCCAATTTTTTTCTTTGTTCGATTATTATAAGAATATAAGAAAAAAAATAGGTTTTTGATACCTTTATTCTAAAAAGTTGAATTATTTATATAGTAAGTAAGTGATCTCATGTCGAAAAAGACTGAAAATGCCATATCGACTTATCTTGATAAGAGTTTATGGTTACTTACATTAAAAGTTGATTATTCCTACCCTAAATCAGTTTATTGAATTCTTATTTAAATGTTTAAAGTCTTTGTTCATCAATTTGACTATTAATAGCTGTCAAGGTGGCCCCCCACATGTAGAGGTCTGTGAGACCCCATGTCCAGGCAGTGTTACAAAACAGAAATGCCCACACTTAAAGGTTAAGGATTAAATATACATTTAACATTACGTACCAAGGTAAGTATTAAGCTTACCTATTGCAGTATTAATATAAATATCGTCCATCTACTTGACTCGGAGAGTAAAGTTATTATTATAATTTAGCGCACCGGTGTTATTCAATTAATACGACCTTTGTGTCATTAATTAATACTATAAGTCCATTATTCGTCGTATAAGTAGTTACGATTTCCTAGCACTGAATGTGTTTTATATTTGCTACTATGTATCAATTAATTAGCTCTTCCTTTTTTTAAAATACAAAGTTCTTTCCTTGAAATAGTATTTTAATTATATTATTTTATGAAATAATAAAATTTTATTAATATTTTTATTTGTAATTAATAAACTGAGAAACGAATGAACTGATTCCAAATTGCCGCCATTAATAAGTTACGTTGTCTAATTATTATAGGCTTAATATCGATGAGGTTACACCGGGAATAGAACTCGGTGTGCTACCACGCGGTAAGGCTACGGGCAAAAAAAAGCAAGAACTCCGCAACCTTTGATATTGACAGCTCATGTCGCATACGCTTCTAGAGGGCTGGTTACTATTATGACAGTTAGAAAAATGACTGAATCCCTGCATCCTTTTATAAAATTCAAGTACAAGCAAATAAAGTAAAAATAAACGTTACGTAAAATTTCCGTAAGACTGTACCATCTTATAGTAATTATAAGTTTGTTATTCAACCATTATTTCAGCGGCACTATAGCGATTAATTTAACCCGGCGAGCGCAAGGTTAGAATATGCAACAGAAAGCGCTAGGTGCGTGTGGCACACCCAGATAGTGATTGTGTGGTTTTAGTACACTATTGTTATTAATACTTATTTTCTTGAATACTGAACTAATATTTACTTCTATTTTGAAGTTATTTAAGGGTGAAGTAATATAAACAATTCATAATTGTTATTTATTTATGAAATTAACAAAATTAACAGTAGAACTTAAATTTATTAGTTGACGTACATATTTATCAAGTTTTGTTAAATATATGAAATTAAAAACAACATAAAGTATTTTTCTTCAAATAGACTAAACATAAAAACAAAAAAGTAATAATTCTGGATCATAAAACTAATAATAAAAATATTTATTTATCTTGAGATTTTGTGTATGGAACATGTCATTTTTGCCTGTGGTTGTCACAGGCAAAAATGGCATGTTCCATACAAAGATAACGTTTGAAAAAACGTAATAGTTTGTTTTGGTTATCCTCATACGACATTTTAGATTTAGTCTTGAAAATAATACAAAACAATGCATAAAACTAAAAATGTGTTCGGTCAAATTCGTTACAAGAAGCGTAAGGTGGGTTTCATGCACCCGCTGACAGCTTCAATCTCGTCTACACCATTAACCAGGCGACGGACGACTGAAGCAGTGATAGTCGAAGCTTCCGTATCTCCCCCCGCGCAGCCACTAAGGCGCGCGAAGCGTATTAATAATTAGCTATTAAAATATTAGTGGATTTTTCTAGGTCTGTGTGCAATATTACGCTCGTCGGGTTAATTCATTCATCAACTTGTTTTCGTCCACTGCTGAACATGGGCCTGCCCTTTACAAATCTTGGCAAGCCAGGGTAGTTGTTGGGTATTTCCATTGTCACCACGCTAACAGGCAGATTCGTGATTGCACTAAGATGGAGAATATCCTTGAACTGATGATGCTGCCAAGGTCCGTAAAGAGGAAGCCTATAATAATATTAAAGCGGCCGTAGCCCAATGGCTAGGGCATCGGACTTGCGATCTTGAGGTCGCCGAACCCCGCCCATTGCAACCCCAACGTTTATTTCAAGTAACAAATGACTCATATTTATGAAATTTTACCTATTAGTATGATAACAATTATAATTCGTTTTGACATTAAATATTAATTCATCATCATCATCAACAGCCCGTTTACGTCCACTGCTGAACATGGGCCTCCTCTGAACAGACCTTGGCAAGCCAGGATCGTAGAGGGATATTGCCATAATCACCACGCTTGGCAGACGGATTAGTGATCGCAGTAAGATGTAAACCTTGAGCTAATAGATGCTGCTGACCATCCATCAGTTATAAGTCCTTTAGTCGCCTTTTACGACACCCATGGGCGGACATGGGGTGGTCTATTCTATGCCGGAAACCAACGGCAAATATTAATTATTCCACCCTAATTACAACATTCCGTGAGAAACAGCACATCAGTGGTTAATGTACGCACAGTCTATATTGCTTCCTATAATTGCTATAATACTGTTAGAACTACCTCGCACTCTGCTAATCAGAGTTGCACCTTTTGCGCATTGTAGTAAAAAAACAATATACTCTCGCGTCCCCGGATTTATCCAGGTAGCCCCAACCGCAATCTGGAAGCATTGGATACAGAGGGAGTTATAAGTTTTGAGTATATTTAACCCAAATGTTGAATCTATAAAATGATGTACAATACGCTCTGAATACAGTGATTTTGACTTCTTTAGAGCAACGAGCAAACCTACGAGCCAGCATATTTGCCCTTATCGATAACGCTTCTTTTCTAGATCATCATCATCTTTGAGACCAGGGCTTAAGATGTGATCCAGATACCTGAAAGTGTTCACTCTATTTAAAGACGTGCCATAAAGAGTAATAGATGGTATCACCTTGGGACTGCTACCCCCGGTCTCAAAGATCATAAGACATTGTATATGATTCCATGACTCGCCGAATCTCGCATATGGCTACAAGTTTACGTAGGCCGCACGGCTACGCATTCAGAAGCGTCAAAACATCCGCATAACTTATGTTATTTAAACATACCCCATAAATGTAACAGCTTAATCTGGCACTACATAGCTCACCTATCAGCTCATTAATATACAGCGTGAAACAAATTCACAAATAAAGTAATTATTTATCTACACTAATATTATAAAGAGGAAAGATTTGTATCTATTTTTGTATGTTTGTATGTTTGTAATGAATAGGCTCAAAAAGTACTGGGCCGATTTAAAAAATTATTTCACCAATAGAATGCTACATTTTTCCAATTTGACATAGGCTACATTTCATTTTGAAAAAAATTAGGGATCCTTGGTAAAATTTGAACAATGTAACCGAAGGTGTAGAAAAATGAGTCTTAAAATGTCTTTCGTCGAATGCGCTGCCGAAACTATTAGCGATAGAACAAAATAATGTACAACAATATTGAAGAACATCATAATGTCTACAAAAAACTCCGCGGTAGCATATGTCCAACTATTGTAGTTATGTCACTACAACAACTTTTTTCATTTTAAACATTAATGAAAATGCTAACCAAATTCAAACCATGCTATTTATGTGTTTATATTAATCCTTATCCAAATAAATTATTTTATGGTCAAGACCATTTAACTACCTATAAAATAGTTTTTAAATTATTTAAATTGGACTTTCCATTCAAAAGATATTACGAATTAAAAAATTCAAACAGTAAACAAAACCGCCATAGCGCCGTGGCCGTTGTTTGCGATGCAGTCTGAAAAGCGCGCCTGGCATCGCGGCGGGCGGGGTGGAGGGGGCACTGATCTCGCTAAAACTCGCGAATGGCTGGACCGATTTTGATGAAATTTGGCAGTAATCGTCGCTTTAACGCAGGGAAGGTTTAAACGCAAAGACAAAAAGGGTAGGTAGGGGTTAAGTAGGTGTAATGATAGGTGTAAGGTAGGGATAGGGTAGGGGTAGGAGTAGGGTAGGGGTAGGGGTAGGGGTAGGGTAGGGGTAGGGTAGGGTAGGGTAGGGTAGGGTAGGGTAGAGGTAGGGTAGGGGTAGGGGTAGGGTAGGCGTAGGAGTAGGGTAGGGGTAGGGGTAGGGTAGGGTAGGGTAGGGGTAGGGGTAGGGTAGGGTAGGGTAGGGGTAGGGGTAGGGTAGGGGTAGGGTATGGGTAGGGTACGGGTAGGATAAGGGTAGGGCATAAAAGTCCACCCGTGCGAAGCCGGGGCGGGCCGCTAGTATATTATAAACAGCAGTGGACAGACACACATTCTAGACTAAAAATCTGATTTACTACTTTGACTTCAACTTTCAACGATAACCTACTTGTTTTCTTTTTCACAATGATATTTATTTAAAAATACACTCATCATTTTACTGTTTACATCCTCCATTACCAATGAATAAATAGCCTTAGGGAATAATTCGTTTCCATGTCGTAGCTTGGAAAATGTATTGCAGAGAGGAAAGTTTTTTTATAAACCATGGCCCGTGGGGGCACTTACGTGGCTTCGATAAAAATGCATTTCTTTACTATTCCCTTGTAATCTTATTCGCATATTATATCCCTAAGACAAGCTACTCTAACTGACTAACATGACTTATTAACAATGTTTTTGTATGCCTAGATACTATCTTCAAATTATAGGAAAATTGCCCAGATCAGACTTTCACATAACGTAATTGTGGTTAAGGCACAATCAATCAATCCTTTACTTTCAAAATTTAAGGGGACGATATACCGAAAATCCCGATAAGTAATCTAGTTTATGGCTGTCAATTGTGCCTGCTTCCCCAGGCAAGGGTTAACACCACTAACTTCCAGATTTCGGACTATGACTTAGTTCCGGAATTTGAACCCTGGACCTTGCTTGTTATAGTCAAATATGTTATAGACCAACGAGAAATATGTACGCCGCTCTTTTCTTCCAAGAATCAAAATGTAACAAATAATTTTCTCCATACAATGGATTATTATTGTCAATCTTCTAGCGGCCTGGCGTCATACGTGTTGTGTAATCAAAGTCAAACCTCAAAAATATGACTTCAGTTGACAACCTATTTATTTTAAAAACTAGCGGTTCGCTCCGGCTTTTATTTTAAACATTTTGGAATATAACTCAAGCTGATCATAGTCTTAAAAATCTTGTAGCCACGAATCAACCCGAAATCGAAAATCGTACAGAAATAAATTTCTTCTGTAGCAGTGTCACGGCTTTTATTAATATTTTGTTTAGATTGCTATTTTTAAACTCGTAATATATTTTCAATGCAATGGCCGATTTTAACAATTAAATCTACAGGTACTGAAACAGTCTTTAATAAGAAATAATTTATTTGGATAAGGATTAATACGAAAATACACAATAAAGATGTCATGTTGCAATTCTCATTCATAATAAATAAATAATAAAAGCCTTACATGAATACTGTGGACCATTATCACTTTCTGCAATTCCATACCGAGCGACGAGTTCCTCAAATATTTTAATTCGGTGAAACCAGAACAATAATCTGCTAAAATGAAAAATATTTTTTTCTATATTAAAAAAAACTGTTTTGGAAAGGGTTTATTAAAATTTTCAATTTTTATCATATTGCTCCATACTTGAAATATCTGGCCAAAACACGCAAAACACTGCACGGGCACTTCTCTTATAGAGGGTTGGTATGACTCCATCTACACGAAATAGGACGCCCAAGGCCAAAATATGTCAACCAAATTGGCGACGTATTAAAATTGGCCAAATAAAAAGTTCCTACTCGTATAACCGGCCAGCATGCATGAAGAGACTGATAAATATGGAAGAAGCAAAGAGGTATGTCAGGATCGTGACAGGTGGCGTTCTTTTGTCTCTGCCTACCTACCCCTATGGGAGGATGGCGTGAAACAGTATCAAATCAATTAAATATTTTACATACATACATGTATATTAATTAATTGATTTGATACTGTTACGCTAATTTAGTCAACACATAAATCAGGTTAATCCGCACGTGACAATGTATAACCTACCTACAAACTTATTCCTAACCTGGTTATCAGTAAATCATTAAAATTTAATCTACAACACATTTAAGGAAAAATGAATGTTGTAAGCTATTTATATAAAAATAAACATCATAGAGTTTTGTTAAAATAACTACATTTTTTTTTACTTACAAATTTTGCAATTTTTTAACACAATAAATGCGACGGATGCTTAAAAAAATGCACCCACGCAAGGGATAAATATCATCATTAAACGTAGCGCGTAGGTAAGTTGTTTTACTATCAGATGTCCTTTTAAATGGCAATATGAGGTAAGGCTTATGTATAAATATTGTATTAAAAAATATTTAATTACTTATGAACAACAAATTTGATATATTATAATATATTGAAATGCCTGATGATTTTTTGCTGTCTTTAGCACGTAAATTTTATTATGACCTGAGTTCGATTTAATAATTTTCTAAAATTTCTTTGTTTTCTTCTTTTACCACCCTTATTAGCATTTTCTATTATTTTATTGTATTTATTTATTTGTAAACTTATCACACTTTTGTATGGATATTGCACTATTAATCCAGAAGTTGCGAGAATTAGGACGCAACTTAAACAGGCTTTTAAATTTAGAGTTGAAGAAATTTGAAATAATATATCAGTCTATTTGAAAAACACCGTCTTGCTTACATTAGTTATATTGAAAGGACATTATAATATTGAATTGGCGTGGAAACGAAATTATGGCGCCAAACTCACTCAAGGCCACGACAACCTAACGTCTGTCGGTTGCTTAACAACAAAATCAGTTAGGATACTCACGTACATTTGCACGTTTTCGGATTGACACTAGCATATAAATAAATGTCTAGCTGAAGGTAGCCCGGAGTTTTCACCCGTATTGTCCTCCGAGACTTATACCGCTATGCCGCAACGGTTGTCCTTTTTTTTATTGTCCGGCGGGAAATGCATTTACGCATTCCCACCGCCGCGCCGCCGCTGCAGCGTATTCGCGCGCTGGCATGGCGGTGGGATATGTGTAACGTGACCATTTACTTGTTTTGTCAGACCGGGACACATCTGCGAAAATTGTTTATAATAAATAAAGTTTTTAGTGTTTTACAAATATTTTATTATCGAAGATAGAATAATACAGAATAATTAGAGCTCTAAACACAAAATAGTTAAGTTAGCATGACTTACTAACTATGCCCCCGACTTGGAAGTCACGCATTTCTAGTGGAAAAAATAAATTTTAAGCTATCGTTAGGTCTGCTCGCAAAACCGGGACTATGTTGGCTTCGCTGGGGACACCGGGACAGACTGCCTGAAACCGGGACTGTCCCGCCCAAACCGGGACGTATGGTCACGTTAGATATGTGGGACTCGCCCTCTCAATAGCGCGGTAGGCTAAACTCATACCACGAGGAGAGGACCCTACACCACTAAAACCCCCTGAACACTCTTTCGATCCACCGTTGGCGGGGGCCGGGTACGCATAAGCAATCCGGCCCCCGACGGCTTTGTCCCATGTCAATATTGTGGGTATATCTCAAATAAATAAATATATTACTTTTTGCCTTGATTACTGTGTTATGTATGTCTATAAAGGCGCGGATGGTTCCAGCTTCCTTTAATGTTGAAAAAGGAAGCTGGAACCATCCGCGCCTTTATAGGTATATAAATATATAGGTAGATAAAATAACTACGCGCTGTAATAATGGGGGTTAGTATAAATGTTTAGGATTTTTCCTCTATCCCTTAATGCTCCGTTGCTTACATAACATTGCTGTACGTTCATGACCTAAATACGAGAAAGTTTATGCGTCCGTGATCTGATTAATTTGTCACGACATATTTACAATGGTCAACACAAAATCATCTAATTTATGCTAAAACTTACGGGATTCGGTGGTTTACTTACCCAACGCAGTGAAAGTTTCATCGAGCTTTTGATCAAGCAAATAAATCAAACTGTGGATAACTGCATCATGACTGTCACTCATCATGGTGAAACGTAGTCGTAAATAACGATATTTTAAGTTTTCCATAATATCTTAGACATTGTTAAAATAATCAAATGGTGTGAAAACAAATGGACCACCAAATTCAGTAAATATACATTTGGCATAAACTTTTGAGATTCAAGTGGCTGACTTGACAAAACTTAAATTTCAAATGGAGAAATATAATATTATGACTGTATGGTTATTGCTGGATTAGGTGAGCTATATTAACTTAATGTTGTGGCATATTTCTGCAGGCATACTAAACCTTGAGTATCAAAGCAATTTTGCCCAAATCCATTACTTATTAGTTAATTACATAAATTAGGGGACAGTGTACTTGATCACTGAATATTAAATACTTAAACATAGGAATATGATGGGCATCTCGTGATGTCGCCGCGTCGTTTGTTGCAAAATGCTGTGTTAAAATTTTTCAAATAATGTCAGTTTACTTTTTGAAATATTATGTATGAGACGAACAATAATAAGGTAAAACCTAAGAACATATTACTTTTATAAAACGTAATAAATATGATACTTAATATGATATGATATGATACTTAATATGTTCTTAGTTTTACAGATATTATCAAACATCAATGAATTTTATTGACTTACCCATATTAAAATATTATAATAATAAGAAACAGCCGAATATAAAGCCGAATAACTGCTGAACAGGGGCCATCCTCCTGAAGGAGGGTTTTGCCATACTTGGCACGATTTCATTCAAGATATTTTGACCCCATCCATTAAATCGAACACATAATGCAACAATATATTCTAAACCAACGCGAACAAATGAAGACCGTATAAGATTTATATAAATGGGTCATCGGTACAGAAGCGTTCATACTTAATAGAGAAGTAATAAGACCCGCAAACCGGAAGTAGAATATCAACCCCAACAACAAGTCTTTATCGATATCTTATCCTTTTACAAACTTTGACAAAAGACCGCACCCCGCATTATCGATACATATCTACTTCTAAAAAGAAAGGCCTTAGTGCCAAAAATCTACTAAAACGTGTTACGTGGTAAATAAATATAATACAAATGGGAATGGGAATCATAAAAATTTGTACAGACACCGCATAACGACAATCTAGCTGTGTAAGAAGGCGACCGATATAAATTTAGTGCGTCCAAGTAAATTTACAACTCATTACCACTCATTCCTATCCTAATTAAACTTGACTGTTATGGAAATTAGAATTGGTTGCGTTGAATCCTTACTAACTTTTAATTTGTTCGAATATAAATTATACGACGAAATAATATGTTCTTTGTAACAAGCTCAAATTAATTATATATTATAGAAAATTTGCGAACAATAGCTATAGAAACCAATCGTTACAAAAGAAGCCTTTTGATGGCTAAGACTCTGTAATAAAATAAATAACAGAAAATGTAGACTGTAAGGATGCTTAAAAGAATAATTTTGCAAAAAAAATGTAGAAAAGTCCATTTACAAGTCCTTGCATAATGCGAAGGACTTGTGCAGAAGCATATTGGTCTGAATAAAGAATGCATAATAAAACTGCAAGGATCGAATCGCTTGTTTCAAACAGTAATCAAGCAATGCCCGTCGTTTTTAGGGTTCCGTAGCCAAATGGCAAAAAACGGAACCCTTATAGATTCGTCATGACTGTCTGTCTGTCTGTCCGTCCGTATGTCACAGCCACTTTTTTCCGAAACTATAAGAACTATAATGTTGAAACTTGGCAAGTAGATGTATGTTGTGAACCGCATTAAGATTTTCACACAAAAATAGAAAAAAAAACAAAAAAAATTGGGGTTCCCAATACTTAGAAATGAAACTCAAAAAAAATTTTTCATCAAACCCCTACATGTGGGGTGGTCTATGGATAGGTCTTCAAAAATGATATTGAGGTTTCTAATGTAATTTTTTTCTTAACGGAATAGTTAGCGCGAGAGACACTTCCAAAGTGGTAAAATGTGTGTGTCCCCCCCTGTAACTTCTAAAATAAGAGAATGATAAAACTAAAAAAAATATATTATGTACATAACCATGCAAACTTCTACCGAAAATTGGTTTCAACGAGATCAAGTAAGTAGTTCTTTTTTATACGTCATACACCGTAAACCACAATTTACCTTTCATTCAATCAACTATTATTAACATCGATCAAAGTTGCAACTAGTACGGAACCCTTCGTGCGAGAGTCCGACTCACACTTGGCCGGTTTTTTTTTTAGGTAGAATCGCTTAATCACTTCAAATGCCTTGTAGGTACCATACATTGGACATTGCGATTTTATGCTAACGATTGCTCCGCTGTAGGCATATTGTCTAGGCATTCGGAGTAGTCGTACTCGGAACCTTTATCGCCGCTTCAGACAACGTATGAACTGAGTTACTACAGAATCAAAGACGACAGATACCCCGAATAACCCACAATCAGAAAAAAACTACACCTACTACTTTCTCGCTCAAAATGCTCGAATAATTGTTGTTACGAGTCCTGCCAGGCCGTCTCACTTTCCGTGTGGGCATCGAATAGGTAAGTGGGTACGCGCAGCAGCCCCTGCCGAGAGGTTGACCTAATAAATTGTAGTCTATCATATCTTGATTTTTTCTCACTGGACTAGTCATACTTAATAATAAAACAATAACATTGTCATTTCAATTCCAAAATATGATGATATGATATAGTCTTGGTTAAGCTAATTGTTTACTAAGTAGTTATTATAATGGCTTAGTTGTTATGACAGCTTTATGCTGGCTATCCACTAAAAAAGGGTAATGAGCGGAAACGGACCTAGCGAACTGAGCGGAGCGGAGGAAATTAGATGTGCACTTCCACTAAAAAAGAGTTTCGGCATTTGCCTTCCACTGCCAGCGAGTAGCGGAGCGAGCGAGGCTGGAAATGAGGCTGAGCGAGTTTTAAGCTTCCATTAAAAGCGGACTTGGAGGCCTGCTAGTCAGTATACAGACAGCCGTGATAGAAACATATGCACGATGTCGACATGGACATAGACGATTCAAGCGATGATGATTTTTATGAAACAATAATGAAATTTTTGCTTCTTTACTACGATATATAAGAAAAAAAAGGGAATAGCTCCATATTGCGCAAGGTCACGGCAGTTACTAGACCGTTCAAGGACGTGAAAAGGGTAGCGGTGGCTGGAGGCGGCGGGGCTGTGAGCAGAGTCCGTTCAAAACTAGCGCGCGACGCCATGACGCAGCGGACCCATTTTAACTCGCTCAGTCCTCTCCGTTTACTCGCTTGCGGTGGATGTACTTGTATGAAAATCAGTATTGCGAGTCGAACGGAGTCCGCTCGGAATCCGCTCGACCCTTCGACCACTTTTGTGACTCTTTGAACTCGTTTTGTCCGCTCCGCTCATTTTTAATCATTGGAAGCACTTATATGCCATTCGCCATTGCGAGTTAAACGGACCCTAAACGGAGTCCGCTCCGCTCGCAGTGGAAGGCGGGCATTATTCATCTTCTTTACAAGCTGAGCCAAGGTCCGAGTACAAAGGTTGTTGTTCCGCACAGTCAATTCCTATAGTTTTTTACTAGATTCCCGCGCGCGGTTTCACCCGCGTTATGTTAATTATTTGAATGGCAAACAGAAAACGCTTGAATTTTTTTTTAATCAGGGAGGAATGGAAGCGAGCCGTCAATGCGTGCTGCTCTAAGTGCACATCACGGTTAGTTCACTGCTATCACGCCTAATAGGTATTAAAAGGTCAATTTAATTTTGAGTTTTAGTTAAGACAGTACGACGTCTGTCGGGTCAGCTGGATCACTCCTTGTGACACATTTGACGGCTCACTTCCATTCCTCCCTGACGGTTGCTCGTCTAGCGCTCTCGTGCAAGGGACCATCCATTGCCGCTTTTATTTGATCCGTCCACCTCATGGGAGACCTTCCTAATTCGGGTTAAAAATTACTCTATGTCAAAATAAGGGTAATATTTCTAAAACTTAAAATATACAATACAATTAGGTAAAACATGCACTAAAACTTTACACTTTATTTTCAGAAGCGTAAATTATTTCCGTCAGCTTACCTAAATGTTGTAATACAATAGGCATGAAGACTTTAAAAATATAAAAAGTCAGTTAGATTACTAAAAAATATTGGACACGTATTTTTTTTACTATCAAATCAATCAGGAGACGGGCTCGTGACGTCACTACTAGGTAAAATTGTACCTAGAAGTGGCGTCACACAAAATTTCAAAAAATATAATATGTGTCCAATATTTTTTTGTAATCTAACTGACGGAATAAATAGTTTTTTTAATTCTGCATGCCTATTATTAGTAGTTATTGAAAGAGAATAGAGAATACGCTGGATGTTAACTTTCTGAATTGTTGTATAAATTTAGTTTAATAACAGATCCAATAAGAGCAATCCATGTTAGTATCAGTCCTACGTCTCACTTACATTTTCTTGTCAACTCTCTCTAATTTATTTATAAGTATTTTCTAACACGGACTTATCTTTTTAAACGCAATTCCATTCGTATTTATATGTTATTCATGCTAAATATACATTCGTTAGAGTCACAATTATTTCCCAAAGGGGTTGGCTGAGCCGGAGAATCAACATCATGTCAGCGATGGCATACTATTTGATCTTCAGTGTGTTTTATTACGTTGTGCTAAGGTTGATTTTTGTAGTTCAAATGTATCTACTGAATTAGTGTTGAGTAAACGTATTACATCAACTTAGAAATAGACGAAATAGGTGTTTATATCATGCTATTTTTTGTTGTTATAAATAAGTCATTCTGCACCTGCGTAATTTGTTTTTCTTATGGTAACAGTTAAAATTTTCCCTTTGTCTGAGAAAACCGTTTAATAGAATAATAGAAGAAGCCTACATGAATATGAAAATTTTATTATATTAGTAAGTATTATATTCAGTAATTATTATTTTTATCAGTCAAAACTTTCTATTTTGATATAAAATCAGATTTATTTTGTGTTTTAGTATAGCGTTTTAAATTTTCACTGATTTCGTAATATTCATATCGATATTTCATCACAGGTTGCGGTTATATGATTTAAAATAAGTAAATTTATCTTTGTGTGTTTGTGTAAAATACAATGGAGTAATAAAAGAGCACTGCTTTACAGTATAACACCAGATAAAGCCTCCGTGGCGTAGCGGTATGAGTCTTGCTCTTGGGAGTCGTGGATACCTACCATACCCACGCTGAACTTTGCCTAAAATCAAAGATGTCTTTCCAGGTCTGGGGGTCTACTCTCTAAGCACGAAATGGTAGTTACGGCCGTAATTACGGAACGTTTCCTACTACGGATCACCTACGTACATATGTTTCGTTCGGGGTCCGAACTAAGAATGAATGACCAAATGATATGACAGTTCATCCTACTCCTGACGTTTTTTCGCCCGTCCGAAAAATTGAATTTGACACTTGTTTTGACGGAACGTTATGTCAGTTTTCGCGACAGCAAAGTTGTTATCGTTCTCGTTCACGAAAATTGTCTATGATTCCGTTCGAAACTATTCTAAGTTTCGAGCTACTTTGGACGGGCCCGTACTTTCGTTGACGGACTTAGAGAGTAGACCCCCTGGTTAGTTGAGGGAGTAGGTACTATCCGTATATCGAAAAGTACCCTTGTTTGTTAATAAATATTTTTAGGTTGTTATTATAAAATATTTATAATAACAACCTAAAAACCTATGCTATTCAAGTATTAACGTGTGTTTTAATTAATGGCGCAACTAAAAATAATTATTATTTAAGATCAGATATAATTGAAAATTATCATATTATATAAGGTACATATTGTTACAAAAAGTACCTACTGGTGGAAATTTCAAGCCGTGTGAGTCGCATCGTCAAAAAAATAACAAAACACTAACTCATGATCATTTATTATAGTCTTTATTAAATCCAAACTATATAACAAACTTAAACTACTTATATTAAAATCCCATCAATTTATCTACTGACTGTTAATTAATATAAGAAAACAAATCATATTTTTTCTTCTATAACTTTAGCAAACTACTTATATTAAAATCCCATCAATATCTCTACTGACTGTTAATTAATATAAGAAAACAAATCATATTTTTTCTTCTATAACTATAGCAAATTTTCAAGATAAATGTTTTCTGTTACAATAAATAATTATATCTCGTTTCAAACCATTGAACTGAGTTAATCTTAATATCTTAATGCATCTGTCCAGTGGTTTATAATAAATTTTACTTCAGCTTCATTTTTTTGAACACGATTGACGTTTGTGTACATCTTATTGTTTTTTATTTGGTCTGTCCGTTTATGTAGTTAGTCACGAGGCTTAAGATACTTCACCAGTAATAAAGAGTTTTTTTTCCGGATGGACATAGTTATGTATCCACGAGGCTTTTGCTACTCCACCGGGCATAAAGGCGAGCAGAGCTCCAGCCTAAGTTAATGGTTTAAAAACTACAAACAAAGCAACCTGCCCAAGAGGGCTCAGGGCGGTCGCTGGCGATGAGATTGAGGGATTATGACTTTTAGTATTTTAGGAGAGCTTTGTGCAGCTGTCGCTGTACTTTACAGTTCGCGCAGTTATTTAATCTGGCACTACTTCCACTGCTAGTAAATAGAAAGCAGTGTCCCATCATTTGATGATATGAACTTGATCTGGACGCTTACCTCTAATTGACGAAACTCTCAGTGTTTCTCAATATACTTGCGTACCTACGTATACGCACAAGGTGGGATTTAAGGGAGGGCATCCAGGGTAACTCCCCCCGGGCCTCCACAATAGAGATTTAAAATCTTTCAAACTCTGACGAGTAAACTCTACAACTTTTCTTTTATTTATTTTTTCGGTGTTGTATCTTTACATACAGTACTTTTTTCGAATCATGATTAATGTAAAATATACACTTCTTAAATATTGTAATAACGGTTATTCATCTATACGTGTTCTCTTCAATGAGACGATCAGTAAAATATCAGAATTCAAATCGTCCTGAAAAGTAGATACATACTCTGAATTTTCTATACATTTCGAGGGAAGCTAATTTGTGGCTAGGGAGCCTCTTCTCCTTTGTTACCCCGGAGCCTCCGGACTTCTAAATCCGGCCCTTTATACGGAAGGTATAGGTATCACCTCATAAGTTGGAACCTATTCTAGGATAGGATTGGTGTAAATATTGTAATATTTCATGATTTGGAAAATGATACCATTCTTTCTCTGTAAAAAAAACCCTTTTTTATGTTGTAAGAAGTTTAACTTTATGTTATTGTATTAATTACGAGCATTAAAATGAAATATGGTTAAGTAGGTTTACAGCTTAATACAACGGTAATTTTTATTAATATGACGAACCTCAATTTTGGTACTTAGTATTCGATACGGCATCTTTATCCAATTACTATTTCTCGAGATCTGGTGAATATTAGAAGCACGAAGTGTAAATGTAATAAAAATTTAAGAATAATCTTATTATCATTCTAATGGATGTTCCAATGCTGATAGAATTGAAAAGAAATTTTGAGGACAATGAAATGTAATTTCAAGTAGGTACTTAAAAAAAGAAAAGAGACAAATAAGCTTCTTTTCTATATTAATAAAACACTTTGTCCTGACTGACATATCAGCACGGTATACAATCTAAACCGTTGATTATAGATACCTACCTGAAACTTAGATGAGTGTATAATAATTAAGTATCCGGTAAGAAAGGGTTATGAATAATTTCTTTAATCATTTCTTCGATACTTAAAAGAACGAAAAGGGATGGCAAATGTTGTATGGAGAATTCGAAATCTACGAACGAAGTCACGGACAACAGCTAGTTTATATGGTCAAGTCCACTTTACATTTTCTTTTGTATGTTATCACTGTTGTAAATTAAACATCGGATCATCATCCATGCGCAATTCTCAGGAGTTCCATTATATTTAGGAAGTTATAATGGCCTGTAATATTTTTTGTTAATTAACAAACACCGCAAAATTTACAGGTGATAAATAGAAAAAATCTCGCAAACTGCGGAGCAGCTGGTCAACGCATGATTACCGGGTGCGCCATTTAGCTACACTGACAAATGAGCGAGTTAATTTGTGATTCAGTTTGTTACAATCTTCACCTTGGTTTTGATTTATCCATTTTAATCTCACAAATTCATTATATTAAACAAAATAACACAAAGAATAATTAGGTATTTCAAATCCACAGACTTGCATTATCCATTTGTGGTTATGTATTCTTTATTTACGGAAGGTATTTAAAGGTGAAGCTACTTCATCGGGCAAACTTCATCAAGGCAAGTAACTTTAATAATGTTCTAAGAAATATCACAGTTTCTTATTTTCATTGACTCCTTACAACATAAAAAAATGCTCAACTAGTTTGTGCCCGAAATAACGAATAATATCTATTTGGCAAATAGGTATAATGCTTTATTTATATTATTTTATTTTTTATAGGTAGTTTCGTCTTTAAAAATAATAACAAATTAACCAACATTCTCACCATCAGTATATAGCAGTAGGTACTTTTTGGGGCATTAAGGTAATTTTATATGTTAACGATTTGTAGAATTTTAGCTACGATAAAGGTTAATTTAGTGGGATTAAAGATAATATATGGGTTATATGTTGTTACCAACGTAAATACTCTTTTGTTTGAATAGTTTTCTTTTTATTTAGTTTCGTGTTTTGTTTATTTGTCTATCGGGACATTTGTTTGACTTTTAGGCACAATTCGCTGCCTAGTATCACCTCGGGTATAGCGCCTGCACCATTACACGCTGATGACATCATTCGCGCAGAACGACACATATTGTGGCAGAGCCAATGTAAATCCCTTGGAAGAAGAGCTTCATTGTCTCACCCGTTGTTCACAACATTGTTCTCGACCGTTGCGTTTTTATTCATTATACGGACGTTATACGGGCTGATGATGATGACCATAGTTAAGTCAGCTGGTTAGCTAATTTTACGTTTGCGTTGATCATTCATTCAGCAATAAGGTGATAGTATTTCAGGATTATTAAACTTCTGTTATTTTCAGCATAAAGTAGCAAAAGAGACGACAAATATTCAAATAACACAAAATTTATCGAAATGTATGATCCGATTTAAAGCCTTCAAATATATTCGTTCTGTTACCGTAGAGAACTTTGAGCACTGTGATAATAACTCTTTAGTGAGATTTATTTAGTAACCAGCTTTGCCCGAGCCTTCTTCCACATGGTAGCGTTGTTTTGTCGCATGAATCAGTGAAGTATTTGGTGGTGATGGTGGATTATGCGTCAAAACAACATGTACATGTAGGTTAGGGGTAGGGTAGGGGTAGGTTAGGGGTAGGGTAGGGGTAGGTTAGGGGTAGGGGTAGGGGTAGGGTAGGGGTAGGGTAGGGTTAGGGTAGGGATAGGGTAGGGCAGGGGTAGGGTATAAAAGTCCACCCGTGCGAAGCCGGGGCGGGCCGCTAGTATAAATATAAATAAAAAATGTTCTATTGATATGGTTACTATAAAGTGTTGTTAGCTAACTAATAAGTCGATATCAAATTTTGACTAAGTGTTAGGATAGCTACTGCATAGATATAATATCTATGCATTAGCTATCCATACCTACTATAATATCGGTAGGCACGGTATTAAACGACTTGGTAATTATTATTTTTTCACAACTTCTTAGGGCTCAATAGATTAGAGTACTATTTTTGGAATTGCTTTAATATGGTTAAGCCATTCTTATTCACAGTCCATGCTCTAAACACATCAACATAAAAATAAAAAAAAAACGAAAATATTAGATTTTTAATAATCCATTCCGTTCCCTTATAATAAGGAAAGGAAAAGAAATAAGACATTGAACACACAAACATAGGTACATCTAATACGTTTATTATAATCGAAGTAGCATGAATAATCGCATAGAGTGTAACGAAATATAGAGCTGCCACTCAAAATATTAAAAATAAGAGCCCGTAAATAAAATCCATGATAGTAAAAACTCGTTACATACATGCTGAAAAGACTTAGACAACATTCAAAATAATTTTGTATCTTCTTTGAGATACGTCGTTCATACGCATATATACGTATGACGTCTAAATGAATAGGTTCAATACCCTATTGCCATCCCATCTTCCATTTACAATGACAATATGTGCCGGCACTTCTGTGCTGCTGTGCCGGGCTGGCCTATACCTGGGCCAGCGCATAAGCTTGGAAATCCAACGGGGAATCAATCCATCGACTTGAAGAGTAGCGACGAAGAAATAAATATCGACGTTAATGGTGAAATTCATAATATTATTATTATGAGCCTACGTTGTCCCACTGCAGGGCAATGTCCTCCCTTCCCTCCTTCCATACTCTCGCGATGTAATTCGATTGTAGGCCAATCCTTTAATAATGAATCCAGCTCATCTCAACATCATCTTCTGGGCCTGCCGCGTTGACGTTTCCTGCCAGTTGGGCTCCATAGAGTGGTTAATTTAGCTCAGTGCTCCTCCGGCATGCGGCAGATATGGGAAATAACTAAGGGAAATTCATATGAACGATTAAATACTTTTTTCGATGTAATTATATATTTTTTGTATTTTTCCATATCATTCTACTGTACGTGTGTATGTCACTGAACTCTTCCTAAACGGCTGGACCGATTTGAATGTTTTTTTTTGTATGCGTTTTTGTGGCGCCCTGGATGATTTAGATTCACAAATCATATAATTATATCATTTCTGAATCTAATCGGGTCCGATAGTTTAAATATATATTTTTTTACTTTATATGTTGATGATGTCCTCCACGACGTGTCCGTCGATGGCGAATCTCTGCTATGTATTTCTATGATAGGCGCGGATATGGCTCGCAAACCCAAATTTTGTTTTAAATACTCTGTCACATGACACGCAGTATAGTTGGCCACAAGGGTTATATGTATAGTTGTATACGAGCTTTGGCTTCGTTTTTTGAAGTTGACGTTTAGCATCCAGGTTCACAAGGCGTGTGGCCTCGTATTGCTCAGTAGCCTTATGTACAGTCCTACGCCATTCAGTCCGATGCCGTGCCAGTTTCTCCCAGCCTTCACACGCAATGTCACTTGCAGACAGGTGGCGTTTAAGGACATCCTTATAGCGTAAGAATTGACCCCCCGGCCTACGCTTTCCCGTAGCAAGCTCAGAGTAGAATACCCGTTTAGGGAGCCTTGAGTCATTCATGCGTACGAGATGCCCACACTACTTGAGTTGACCTTTCATAAGCAAGGATTCCATGCCAGTCATCTTCGTTCGGCGCAGAATTTCCGAGTTCGGAATACGATCTTGCCATTTTATATGAAGGATCGACCTTAAACATTTCAAATGAAATATGTCTAGGCGTTTTATATCACCTTTGTAGAGGCACCAGGTCTCGGTAGCGTAGAGCAGTATCGGAAGTATTACTGCTTTATACACAGCAATTTTAGTGTGCAGACGCAGATCGTGAGAGTTCCAAACTCGTTTGCTCAGTTTGCCAAATGAAGCGGCAGCATTAGCAATACGCGAAGATATTTCAGTGACCAGGCGGTTATCATTGCGAACAAAACTTCCCAGGTACCGAAACGATAAAACTTCCTCAAGGGGCTTCCCATTTAACGTTAAGACTGTCGCATCAGTAGTATTACCCCGCGCTGGTTGCTTCATGACCCGTGTTTTGGGAACACTTATGACAAGTCCGAATTTGCGACATGACTTGTCTAGGCTGTTAATGTAGTTCTGGAGACTTGTGATACTATCCGCCATTAGGCAGACATCGTCAGCGTACAGTATATCCAAGACGGAGACTTCCCTTGTTTTATGTTTCGCACGGAAGCGTGAGATGGCAAAAACGCTTTTATCGCTACGATAATTGAGTTTGATTGGTTCGTGGCAGGATTGGTAGGCGTCTCTCATCACAGCAGCAAAGTAGATGGCAAACAAAGTGGGAGCCAGTACACATCCTTGTTTAACACCGCTGGTAACTGAAAACCATTCCGTGAAGCTATCTTCATGCTGGACCCGGGCCATCATTCCTTCATGAAGACTCCGTATCAGGTCAACAAACTTCGCGGGATAGCCTACTTTCTTCAATACAATCCAGAGTGCTTCTCTCGGTACACGGTCGAAAGCTTTCTCTAGATCAACGAAGCACATATATAGTGGACGATATTGTTCTAGGCTCTTTTCTTGTAGTTGTTTTACCAAGAAGATAGCATCGACCGTCCCCCTGCACGGTCTGAATCCACATTGGGTTTCGGGGAGTAGGCGTTCCGCTAAGGTGCTCAGTCGGTGATTTATGATGTGTGCTAAGACTTTTCCAGCTGTACTAAGGAGCGAAATGCCTCTGTAAGATCCACACTCAGAAATATTACCCTTTCCTTTGTACAGCTTGCAGATAGAGGCACTCTTCCATTCTTGGGGAATGGAACCAGACTCCCACACCGCGAGTATCAGATTGTATAGGCGACTTCTGATGTTATATCCGCCGTACTTATAAATTTCAGAAGCAAGGCCGTCCGCTCCAGGAGTCCTGTTATTTTTGAGTCGGGTAATAGCTTGGTGAAACTCCTCAAGCGATGGTGGATTGTCCAGTTCTGGTTTGGAGGGCAAAGTTTCGAGGGCGCCAACGTATCCAAGATCCGCGTTTTGTGCACCAGGATTCAAGACCTCATCAAAGTGCTCAGCCCATCGCGCAAGTATATCAGGACGTTGTGTTAGGCGGAAGTTTTTATCCCGAGATAGAATTGCAGAGGTCTTTTTACATTTGGGACCAAACACTGCCTTGAGGGCTTCAAAGAACTTTCCACTTTGTTTGGTGTTAGCAAGATGTTGGAGTTCCAAGGACTTCATGTTCCACCAGTGGTTTTTGAGCTCCCCCACTTTTGTTTTAAGTTCGCTTTGTAAGTTTTTCCGCGTAACATTATGAGGTTCTTTTAGTGTTTTTCTCCAATTGCTAACAAGGGACATGATTTCAGTGTCGGTGTCATCAAACCAATCTTGGTTTTTCTTTTGTGGCATCCCAATTATCTGTTTTGCAGCCTTGTATAACGATTCTGCATAGGAGCTCCAATGAACATTTATCAGACTCTAGCGATAAAAACTCATGATCAAGGGCAAGCTGCAACTCATGGTTATTAATTAATTTATGAGATGCCAGTCTGGACCTAGCTTTGTGGTTCATTCTTCGCGCGGGTTTATAGTTCAGGCGGATTTTAGAACGAATCATTCGATGGTCTGTCCAACCTTGTACACCCCGCATTGCTCTAGTTATTAGGACATCCTTGATATCATTTCTTCGCACAATTATGTAGTCTATTAAGTGCCAGTGTTTAGACCTTGGATGCATCCATGATGTTTTTAGTTTGTCTGGTAATCTAAAAACGGTGTTAGTAATTACAAGGTTAAACTCAGAGCACAGAGTCAAAAGAAGCATTCCGTTCGAGTTACAATTACCCACTCCTACCCACTCCATGACGACCCAGGACACCTTCCCAGATATTAAACTCGGAAGTGTAGGTTCCGAGTTTAAAACATTAAATTCTCGTTAAAATCTCCAAGTAATATTATTTTATCATTGCTTGGTATAGAACGTAGCACCGATCTTAGGTCGTCGTAAAATTTCTCCTTGTCTTCGTCAGCGTTTGTGATGGTGGGTGCGTAGATACTTATTAGATGAAGGTGCCTTCTTGTGGATATCGTTAGTCTCAAGGTCATGATTCTGTCGTTGATTCCTTTTAGGAGTTCTGTGAGTGTTCTGGCTATGGAAGTTTTGACGGCAAATCCAACACCACTGCTGGCTCTCTCACCTGCAGGCTTGCCTATCCAATAGTAGGTGTATCCACCCCCAGCCTCATTAAGTTCGCCACTGTCATTTAGGTGAGTTTCACTCAGTGCAGCAATGTCAATTTTGTACTTTTGTAGTTCTCAAGCTATTAGTGCTGTTTTTCTTTCTGGACATAAGTTTAAAGGGCTGTCCAGAAGTGTTCTCACATTCCAGGAAACTATATTAAAGGTGTTATTCTTACTTTTTTTTTGCGATTTTTTCGCCCGCAATTTACCGGTTCCCGATGACTGCGGATTGCCATCTAGGTCGAGGTGAGATGAACTATGTTTAGGCCACCTTTTCTAGGCCCCTCCCCTTGCGAGAAAAGCAGAGCGTTCCTAAATAGGGCTGCTTTGTCATCGGACGTGCTGCCGAACTCGTTCTCTCGTCTCGGTTAAGTCCGAGAGCGACCATCATCGTCCGACCGCCTATGTGCAGATCGACAGCTAGGAATCAGATAAACCGTAATCCGTGTTCCCACCACCATCTTTCCATCGCCATAGGACTTGAAAGTTCGTTGTCCTTATTCATAGTGAGATTCATCTGCGCGTGACATTGATTAAAGTGGGCAAGCGGTTGCGCTGGTGCATGCCCACTCTCTCGTCTCGTGTCACCAGGGAGTCCGATGGGCCAGTTTCCTGGTACGACCGGTGGTGACCCGGAGATGCAGTGACTGGCCGCAAGCCATTGTATAAATCCTGGATAGCGCCCTTAAGGTTGGTCACATTGCCTTGCTGTATCGCATCCTGTACCGATACAGGCTTTCCTTGCTACGGGGATCGTCCGTGGACTTAAGTCATAGGTGTTAGTTGCCTTCTGCATCACTCTTTTTAAGGTGATTTAGTACCTTAAGGCTCGTGATAGCCTAATTACAGGTTACTTAACCGCCGCCCGTTGCTCGGCGTTGACATTTTTGCGGCTGGGTATGTCACATCCAAAACCAAACCTCCTCCTTTTGCATCCGGGATTGGGACCGGCATCGGCGTACTTTATATAACATGGTTCTGAACGTAACAAAATAATTTATATATTGGATTTAAAAAAAAATGCAATCGACTAAACACTCGGGCTCGCACCTACAGCAGACTTTCAATGTGTCTGTCCGGCTATTGGGGGACTATATTTTTGTAGATGTAGGGATGTCTGGCAGTGGGTAGCTACTGTCATAAGTGTCTGACTATGGATGACGAGATTTCTAAAGTTATCCCGAAGGAAAAATTAAGCTTTTTTATAATCTAACGAATTTAAGGTACTATTTTAGACACCTGCCGAAATAACCACAACCCAAAGTCCTACACACAGTAGTCCCAAAGTATATTTTTACAAACAATGAAGGTATATCGAAACTACGCAACTCACCAAATATTTGCAGCAGGTCAGATTCCATCGTATTTTTTTAAGTTACTTTTTAAAATTCCATTCACTATAAATAAAGCCAAAAGCGGCAGTTCGCAATACCGAATAAATATCTACCTACTTCATTTGAGGCCATGCTAAATAGACCGTCTCATAAAATACTGACATTATGTTAAGTCCCTGATGATAGATAAGAAGGCGACATAAAATCCCTAGATTATATTCAATCCTCCAGTCTAATGAATCTAAATTCTTAATTAATTTACAACATTGACTCTTTTTGACCTTGATGTGTAAGTATACTCGTTCATACGTACACTTTTCAGTTAAAGGGTCAGACCGTAAGGTACATACCTTTAAAGCTATAGGGGGGATATCACTACTGTCCATTTTGTCCATTGCAAGCACGTGTAATTTAACTAAATACACAGAGACCACTCTTTCTGACCCGCCGGAGAAGAGTGCGCCCGCGAACGCGACGCGTCCCCCCCTCATCCTCCCGACCCTTAGTTTTCAAAGAACCATCCCGACCTAAAGTCCAAGAGGCCCGTGAACTGTAAAGTAGAGCGGTTGTTACACAAAACCCCATAAAATACTTAAAGTCAAAATCCCTCAATCTCATCGCCAGCGACCGCCCTGAGCCGAGGTCCGGTCCGAGACGAGCAGAGCTCCAGCCTTAATAAATGATTTAAAAACTATAAACTAAGCAACCTGCGCAAGAGGGCGTCCCCTATGAGCCCGAGCATTATCCTGCATTAGAATAAAACTTTCACCAATAAAGGGGGCAAAATGGAACAATGTGTTTTTCTAAAATCTCTCTGATATACCGATCAGCACTCAAACTCCCTTCATCGACTATCACTAGCTCCGTACGAGCTCCCAAACATATCCCCCCACCATAATTGAGCCGCCCCCATAGGCCACTGTATTTTCAAAGTTAGACGGAATGTAACGTTCTCCTTTACGTCTCCATATTCGCCGTCTTCCATCGATTTCATTTAAGAGAACTCTGCACTCATCAGTGACGAGAACTTGTCTCCACTCATCTGAACCCCAATGGCCGATGTTCACGTGAAAAGTGCAATCGGTTTGTGCGGTGGTGTCTCTCAAATTTTGGAGCTTTGGCGGGTATATACGAACCTATACCAACTTCTTCAAATCGTCTGCAAACTGTACGATCACTTACTCGTACACCTCGAGTGATTTCAAGTTCATTTCGAGATTCCACAGCCGTTAACCGCGTAACCCTACGAACTCGAAGTTGTAAATCGATGATACCGGCCGACGAAGTCTTGTGGCAATTAATCGGTAGGTATGACCATTACGCCTCATTTCATCTGACCTAAAGATTTCTGCCGGTGTTAAGTCAGGCATATTTAGGCGTACGTAAACAAAACGACCTTAGAATAAAAATTAAAGAAAAACCACTTTTTCAAACCAAATTAATTAATTTAACAATAATACAAAATAAACACAAAACTGTCGAAAAGAACACAACATCGATTTAGCGGGAAATTAGAGCGTACGAAAAATAAATTACTTTCGACTAATGTTCCATTTTCAAACAAGTCATAACAACAAAAATATATCACAACCACCAGTCTAGTCATATAAGAAAAAATGTTAGGTACTTAATTTCACTTTCTTTTCTGTTTCGCTAATTGTGCCGGTGTGTGTAGATACCATAAATAAACATCTACTTATCTATCTACATATACCTATAATATAAAAAATGAAAGAAAATGTTATAAAACCCCTGCAGGTACAATAAATAAAAGTAACAAAATAATTACTTTCTCTCGACGACATTTAAATAAGATTCATCGTTTCATATTTTTAAGATGAGCGTCGCCGCGTCGGGGGCCGCTCTATAACGTAGTAATATAAATAGGTATATCAATAGTTTAGAGCCAGATTAGTGAGTTCCACGTGAACCATAGGGGTCACAGTAGCACCTGTACAGAATTCACTGATTTGCGCAGTAGCGTTCAAATAGTCAACATCACCCTGATAATGCTCCGTGGAGGAGCGAAACACGTGTCGGGTCTTCAGCTGGTGATTTTTTTTTGCACGTTTTATTTTTCCTTCCTGCATGTGCATAATTTTTGGGAGGGCGGTGCAAAAATAGTATTACAGCATATAGACACATTTTTAGCGGCATTAACACTAGATATTTTATCGTTTTAAATTAGATTAATATTGATTTCCGCAAAGTAACGCCTGATTCTACTAATTAGAATTCACTGAGTTTGAAGTAATGGAAGACAAATAGTAGTAAGTATTAACCATAGTTTCGTTTTTCAGACCACTCTTTGCTTCTCATTTCTCAATTACTGGAACAGTAACAGCGAAGTAAGTAAGCGAAGAGTGGATTATTAATATGCTTGTAATAGTTTTAGAACTTCAATCATCATTTACCATTAGCTATGCTATGGTGTGAATGCTGATGATTATTTACGTAGTCAGAATTGAGACATGAGCCATTTCCTCGAATAACAATTTCTCTTTACTTACATTTCTATATCTAGGTTAACTATTTTGTCGGTATAATTGAATTTTAATACACTTTTTTTCTATAACCTCTCAAACTATTTATTCGGCGTTTTATTCCTTTGTAGTAGTACTAGTAATAAAATAAATGAGCTATAAATCTCTTTATATTCATCTTAAAGGAACGAGTAGGTTGAATTATCCGTTAATACTCGACGAAAAGTTTAGTTTAGTAATTACAAAAATCTTTTAGGCTTTTAAGGGACTTTATGTTTGTTTTTTCTCAAATGTTTTCAAGTATTTGTATTTTCTATTTACCTATTTGTTATGTCGATTAAAAATGGACTTACAAATAGACACATGGACAATAAAGTGTTGTTCGGAGTTTTCTTTTGGTGATTGCTTTTGCAAGAACGATATAAATATAACAAAAACCGGCCAAGTGCGAGTCGGACTCTCGCACGAAGGGTTCCGTACTAGTTGCAAGTGCCTACCTATTTTTGATATCAAGAATACAACAAGGAACATAGTATAAAAGTTCTTGTAGTTCGTTGTAACTTTGATCGATGTTAATAATAGTTGATTGAATGAAAGGTAAATTGCGGTTTACGGTTTATGACGTATTAAAAAAAAACTACTGACTTGATCTCGTTCAAACCAATTTTCGGTGGTAGTTTGCATGGTTATGTACATCATATATTTTTTTAGTTTTATCATTCTCTTATTTTAGAAGTTACAGGGGGGGGACACACATTTTACCACTTTGGAAGTGTCTCTCGCGCAAACTATTCAGTTTAGAAAAAAATGACATTAGAAACCTCAACATCATTTTTGAACACCTATTCATAGACACCACACAAGTAAGGGTGCGATGAAAAAAATTTTTTTGAGTTTCAGTTCTATGTATGGGGAACCCCAAAATTTATAGTTTTTTTCCTATTTTTGTGTAAAAATCTTAATGCGGTTTACAAAATACATCTACTTACCAAGTTTCACCATTATAGTTCTTATAGTTTCGGAAAAAAGTGGCTGTGACATACGGACGGACAGACAGACAGACATGACGAATCTATAAGGGTTCCGTTTTTTGCCATTTGGCTACGGAACCCTAAAAACGGAATAAACCCGTACTTCCTAAATTATCTTGTGTATTAAGGAAATTGTGGGCTGCCATCAATTCGTGTTACCTTCTTTGTGCAATGCATTGTGATTTGTCGGTTGTGAATGTAAGAAAGATAAACATATTATTTTACTCAAATGAGAAATTCCAAACGTCTCGGGTATGTACTCGCAGGTTATTCACTCGTTTCATTCATAACTTTAATTCTATTACATATTCTACTGGGCTATTAATTTATTTTCATTTTACTTATTAAAGAAAACGCCACAAAACAATTATTACCTGGCAACAACAATACGAGCAAGCAACCACAGGGTCCATGACAAATTCCATCTTCCCCAATGCAATGGCTTATCGCATTAATAAAACCATTGGAGTTGGTAATATTGCAACGCAATTACTGACCGGACATAGGCCAAGACCTAACTATATCGCTTTAAGTTTATTAGTAACCCATTATGTGTTTGTGGTATGAATGTACCGGAACACGTACTGAACGAATGCCCCAGATTTGGAATACTGCGTCACCATGTGGAGCAGTCTTTGGGTTGTAGGATAACCGAAAAACATTATGCACAGTTTATACGCGCCGACGCGGATCGAAATACTTTCTTACAGTTTGCGAAGTCTACTCAAGTGACGGCTACATTTCATGCATTACATATTTGCACAAGATGAAACAATACCACGCTACTATTAAGTACCAGTAAGTAATTAAGTTTGATTGCCAACATTCATAAAAAAATGCAACCTTAAGCGTAAGTGCAACAACTTACTCTAACTACGGCTTGATTCAAATAGTGGATCAAGCAGTTCGAAGGGTTGGTTCCCTTTTATGTCGAGTCTCGTTATGTTGAGCTGATGATCTTGTCTTGCTTCTATTCCCCCCATGTCGAGTCTATGATTTCGGTCCCGCTTCTATTCCCTGAACGTCGAGTTTCCTTACCTCGCTTCTTTTACCGGTATGTCAAATGCATTAGACGGTTTCGCGTATGAAGTGTTACCAGGTGTCCCGATTTTCAGGGGTCTGGGGATGCGTCCCGATTTGGTACTAATGTCCCGATCCATCAAAAAATGAAAAGTTTTTTCATAAAAAAATGTATAGTATATATAGTGTATACGCTACGTAATTTTTACTCATTACATCACTATGTCAAGTTCAAAATCGCACACATCAGCGTCACATCACAACACTAGTTTAATTACTATTTAATTAAGGTAATTAATATAATACTATACCTGCACTAGTAGTTTAAAACGCAATTAATTAAACCTAGACTCAAAAACTCCTTGTTTTTTGTTTGCTATCCCGATCTGCAACTCTAAATCCCGACTTTTTTGACCTCATGTACCAATTTAAAACAAATCGGACCTTGCAACACTACGCGTATCCCAGTTTGCTTAGAAAATCTCTACAAAGAATAGAATCGGTACGTCCCGCGCCCATATTCTGCCGGTAAGCGCGGATATGCTGAGTGTCCCACAAGAACACTCAGCTCCACAGTACCGTGCGGGTTTTTAATGCGTAATGTGATCCACTTTGATTCATTTTACAATCTTCATTTATCACGGGGCTGTCGCCCGGTTTTCTCGCGAGGAGACGCAGAGAAAACCGGGCGACAGCCCCGTAACGCATATGCTTCTCCGTTTTTGTATTGTCAGTCACTTAATAGTCACATGATTTTATTTAAACGAGTAGAACTTTTACATAACCACCAAAGTCGGGTTTGTCGCTTGATTACCTTGTTTGTCAATTATACTTTTAAATAAATTATAGTCATTTAAATTTTAATGAAATGTACTTTTTTGGTGCAAAAATACTTACCTTTAGAGATTTAAATTTTATATTTTACTGCTCATAATGCAACGATGTGAGACGTCTACTTATTACAGTGAATGCTTTGACAAAACTGACGCTCCGACACATTACTAAATTAAAGTTGATGGGCAGTGGCAATATAGTTGCCACCATATTTTGAACTTTATGTACATGTATTAAATACCTATCTTAACCAATGAATTCTAAACATGCCTACTACCCGTTCAAGCCTCCGCGAAAATGGTATTCATAGAAAGCATGTTGCTTTATGTACTGTGCTTCCTAATTTTACCATCGAGTGGTAACTAAATTTAATGATTGATTGATCACCCCGTGACCACGGATTGTAGTGAAATAAACGATATTTGTTATAGCCAGGCATTTAAGATCAACCATTATCTCAAAACTCATTATTCTGTTATTTATAAAGAAATAAATTAATAAAACGAGAATATTGCAAATGTTTTAAGAGTTTTCTAGGAAAATTACAGGGCAAAATTGGCTATATAAATTAAATTCCAAATCTTGGCCAAAAAAAAAACACAATATAATAAACGAATATAATGGCTTTATTTGCTCACAGCTGTGAAAAAGTGATATTTTAAGATTCTTTTTAATTTATTAAAATTTATATTCATCATCATCAACAGCCCGTTTACGTCCACTGCTGAACATGGGCCTCCTCTTAACAGACCCTGGCAAGCCAGGATCGTAGAGGGATATTTCCATAATCACCACGCTTGGCAGACGGATTGGTGATCGCAGTAAGATGTAAACCTTGAGCTAATAGACGCTGCTGCCCATCCATCAGCCATATGTCCCTTAGTCGCCTTTTACGACACCCATGGAAGGACATGGGGTGGTCTATTCTAAGCCGGAAACCACACGGCACAAAAAAAGTTATATTACATTTTAAGTAATTCAATACCTGTTTTTTTTTTTTGTCCGGGAGGAAATGCATTGACGTATTCCCACCACCGCTGCAGCGTATTCGCGCGCTGGCGGTGGGATATGTGGGACTCGCCCTCTCCATAGCGTGGTATGCTAAAGTCATACCACGAGGAGAGGACCCTACACCACTAAAACCTCCCGGATACTCCTTCGATCCGCCGTTGGCGGGGGTCGGGTACGCATGAGCAATCCGGCCCCCCGACGGCACCCGCGGCCAATATGGTACCGCGGGATCTCCAGAAGTAATTCAATACCTGCACAAACAGAGCGAGGAAAATTTCCGTGGCAAGTTCTTATTAGTACGAATTCATAAAAAGTACTAACTCATAAAAATGCGCCACGGAAATTTTGTATCATCATCATCATCATCAGCCCGTATAACGTCCACTGCTGAACATGGGCCTCCTCCCGAGGGAGGGTTTCCTGGTATACAATTGTTATAGATGATGTTATAACAATTGGGACCAACGGCTTAACGTGCTTTCCGAGGCACGGAGGGTAGTCCTACAGCCTACCAGACCCGGAAAGAAATCTTAGAATCTACACAACGATTTCCTGTCCGGCATGGGAATCGAACCCACGACCTCTGAGATTTAAAGCGAGCCAAATACCGCTACGCTACGGAGGTTGAATTTTGTATAAAGTTAATATATTGCACTTGGTCCTTAGTCATAAAGTCTTAAAATGATTTGAGTGTATATTTAAATTGTACCCGTCTGTGTCTGTAAATAATAAACTTGATAGTGATTTTATCGATAAAGGTATAATAACGTCCTGAACAACAAATACAGCTCAGCTCCTAGGCTGCTGAGAGAATAAGAGTGAGAAATAAATTCGAATGCGCGATGAGCACTGCCAAAATATTGGTAGATGCCGTTAGTGAATAAGGGCAGGTGCCATTCGGACGGGTGCTCTTAGCGGACTACCGCGTGAAGGACTCTTCTGCGACTAAACAGTCGGCAAAATAGCGTCGGAGATTGGACTTTAAAAGGTTTTTATTACTGCGGCAGTTTTAACAACCAATAAAATATTAAAAACATACCACCTCGTTTGTAACAATTGTTAACTTTATATAGGTATGTTATATTCTTTTTTCGATGTTATCAGCTATTCTTGTAGGTTTAATAAAATGTTTAATATACTAGGTCAGTATAAAATCATAAAATAATCTAGTGTTAATAATGGCACTGAACCCGTCCTGCGCGAGCCCGACTCACACTTGACCGGTTTTGTTCTTAATTTCGAATTTATACAAGAAAATTTTATAAACATAGTGACAAACTACCAGTTTTATCCAGTAGTTTACAGGTAACGAGGTCGTAACATAGGAATTATACTAGCCGGAAATAAACCGGCGCAATGACCCAATGTCCCTTAAAACTGTATAAGTAGTATGTACCCATACCTAAATCTTGGTTACCTACATGTTCTATTGTCAGCACATTATGTCCTTTTCCTTTAATTTTACGCGCCATTTGTCAAACATATTATTATATCTTTTGGCAACACTGTCTCCAGTTTTTATTCGTGTCTAACGAATCGCAATAGAAATATATTGCTGTATCAACTTCAACTGTTTTACCACCCCTTATAATCTTCAATGTCATTAGCCATCAATGAATTTCGATAATAGGTATTGATTTTACTTCTTTTTATTTTTTATTACATAAAATATATATCACCGGAAAACAATAACAATCGTAATTTGATCGACTTCGTAGTTAGTTGATAAACTAACGAGGTTTCAGGTGGTACAAATGGCACGAAAGTTGATCAACTTTCGATTTGTATTATTTTTCGGTGACATATACAACTAAAAGTAACAACTAAAATTCAAAGTAAAAATAACTAAATATGTAAAATATGTATTCAAAACTTTTACTGCCTACTATTTAACGTTCCCACAATGCTGGCAAAATTGCTCCGCTGTACAAAGTAAATGTCAGCGCTTAGGAACGTGAATATAATTGAACCTGAACACGAAAGAACACGTACGAAACAATAAAATTTTAAAAATAGAACTCTTGGAAATAAAGAGCATTGTTGTTTTCCAATAAATGCATCGAATAACTGAAGTTAACTATATCGGTAAAAAGTCGTGGGTGATAGATATATATGTTGCAGTCAAAACTCTTAACCAGTCAAAAGTACTTTTAACTAGCAAAATCATTCAAAACTAACTAAACATAACCTAACCTATAACTAGTTTTTTTTTAAACGCGCCGTCGACGCGCCTTTTAAAAACTAAGTACTGACTTGCGTGCGTTTTGCGCCTGTATGGGCACAAACGTGGTGAAAAATGGTAAAAAACGTGGTGTGCCAAAGGCCCTAAATGACACGATAATTTGGCGTCACGACGCGACGTAGTGGTTACGCGCCCCAAGAAACGTTAGTTAACCTTACGTTTCTTGGGGCGCGTTAAAATGTTTTTTTAGGAAAAAGTTTAGCATAGTGTAGAATAAAGCGACATCCGATGAAGCTGGTAACAATTGAATTCTACATAAATTTAATAGGTATTATATTACATGACTAGCTGCCCGTGATTTCGTCCCCGTAAAATAAAGATTGTTTAAGCTATCTAACAATTAATATCCGTGTATTCCGCTAGCACTTATTTAGACGAAATAAATCACTACTAGCGTTTTGGAGATTAAGGGGACAAAGAACTGACAGACCAAAAATACTGTGACCAATTTTGACAATTTTATCTGTGTGTCTGTTTGTTCCAGCTAAGCTCAGTCGTTACTGAGCTTAGCTGGAACAAACAAACACACAGAGAGGCAGATAACACTTTTATTAATTTTTAACCTATTTATAACTACATATGTCCGTCCATAAAAAAAAACAATAACCTATAAATATTCATTTATTTTGCATTTAGTAAACACGTTTCCATTACAAACATGTGCTGGAGAAAATACATCATTTTAATTATATCAACATAGAAAGAGGTGTTCTAGGTTTAATGTTTTACTGTTACAACAACATCGGAAGTTTAATTGGCAAACTTGTAAGAGCGGTTTCGCACTACGTCCGATCCGAATCCGATGTGGACCCGTGAAAATATGGTCCGTAGTGCTGAGATTGTCCTAACTTATAGAAGCAAGGAAGTAATTATTGTCATATTTAAATTATTTTTTAATTACATTTTTTATGGTGGTTTGTTTTGGCCCATTTTCATAGAAATCTGTTCGTAAAATAAAGCATATTTTACTCATTTGAGGCTAATATGAGATGTTTTAAGTTCACTGTTTTACTGTTAATACAAGATTTTAATGTTTCATCTTGAAAATATGTAAGCCTTATGTTTCGTTTGCAAGGGAATATTATTGAATAATTTTATTCACCTTGTATTTGGAAAGAGCTTCCGTGGACTACTTGTCCAGGGAATCTCTTTTCAAAAATACCAGGTGACTCACAAATGACGATTTCCGTCCGTCGCGCCTGCATTTCTTGACCAAAGTTCAAACGTTATTATAAAGGACTTGCAATTATACAGCCTCTATACTCCTATACTTGTAAGCACATAATAAAAGTACAAGGCAAAGAATAGGGAATGGTATTGCCGCCATCTGTTTACTTTTTTTTAAGTTTGTGTATCAATATGTAACTCCCACATTTTATATCATATTAAAAAGATTGCATAATAAAAAATGTACTTCTAGTAGAAAATATAATTAATAATAATTCATGGAATTCCTTGTTCTTTGTCTGTACCCTTCAAAGCATAGTTTGATAGCTTTCGGAACTAATTAGCTTTGTAATAGTAAAATAATAATTGTTATTAATTCTGTAGCTTTCGAGTTTATATTACAAATAAATCTTTCCAATAACATTGAGTTAGGCAAACAAACATGCAAAATTCGCAGTCTCTTTAACATACAAATTTCATAAATGTGTGCCAAACAAGGCGAAGCATTGCCCAAATATTTGATCGTCCGTGAAATGTACAACAAAGGCAAGATGTTTGTGTACGAAGTAGGTATTTGTAACAAGTTTGATGCTGATTACAGAACGACATGACAGCAAATAGCGCTTTATCTTCATACGGTACGCCAGCTAGGATCCAAAACCTCATACAGAACCTCAGTCCGCGTGTGTGTTTAATGAAATTTATTTTGACTGAAGTTATGTGTGGTAAGTCGTTATATTTGGTAAGTGGTAGGTAATTAGGTAGCATAGATGAACCACACTCACTTATAAGATTTGTAATTATATTTTAAGAAATTATAGATTTCTTTGTGTATCTATGTATAAATTTATTAGGTGCTGAAGAGGGATGATGGCAGTCTTGCGTCGACAAAAGCGGAAGTGTTAAGGGAAGTCGAAAAGTTCTACGGGCAGCTCTACGCTTCAGTCACCAAGCCTGTTTTCAGTGCGGCTAGCCAAACTGACCCGACACTATACCGAGGATATCCCGGACATCAGCCTGTACGAGATAAGCATGGCCCTGAAACAGCTAAAGAACAACAAGGCGCCGGGTGAGGACGGAATCACATCAGAGCTCCTGAAAGCGGGTGGATCACCGGTACTTAAAGTCCTTCAGAAGCTCTTCAATTCCACTTTGCTTGGAGGCACCACGCCTAAAGCATGGAATAAGAGCGAGGTGGTGTTGTTCTTTAAGAAAGGGGATAACACCTTACTAAAGAACTACAGGCCCATCTCGCTTTTGAGCCATGTCTATAAGCTGTTCTCCAGGGTTATTGCGAATCGTCTCGAACGAAGGCTTGATGACTTTCAGCCTCCCGAACAAGCCGGGTTTCGAAAAGGTTATAGTACCGTAGACCACATACATACGCTGCGGCAAGTAATACAGAAGACCGAAGAGTATAACTTGCCTCTCTGTTTAGCGTTTGTGGACTACAAGAAAGCCTTTGATTCGGTCGAAACATGGGCCGTACTTGAGTCTCTCCAGCGATGCCGTATTGACTATCGGTATATCGAAGTGTTGAAATGTTTGTATAGAAACGCCACTATGTCGGTCCGAGTACAAGAACAGAGTACGAAGGCAATTCCACTAAAAAGGGGCGTAAGACAGGGAGACGTTATTTCTCCGAAACTGTTTACGACCACTTTGGAAGACACCTTCAAACTTCTGAATTGGAAAGGACTAGGCATCAACATCAACGGTGAATACATCACTCACCTTCGATTCGCTGATGATATCGTGGTCATGGCAAAGTCGATGGAAGAACTCAGTACAATGCTCGAAGACCTCAACCGAGTCTCCCAGCGGGTAGGTCTTAAAATGAACATGGACAAGACAAAAATCATGTCTAATGTCCATGTTGTGCCTACCCCTATTATGGTTGAGAATACGGTTCTTGAAGTTGTTGACGCTTATGTATACCTAGGACAAACAGTCCAATTAGGTAGGTCCAACTTCGAGAAGGAGGTCAATCGCCGAATCCAACTCGGATGGGCAGCGTTCGGGAAACTTCGCAACGTTTTTTTCTCTAAAATACCTCAGTGCCTGAAGACGAAAGTCTTTAACCAGTGTGTGTTGCCAGTGATGACCTATGGATCTGAAACGTGGTCCTTCACTATAGGCCGTATGAACAGGCTCAGAATCGCTCAACGAGCTATGGAGAGGGCTATGCTCGGGGTTTCTCTACGAGATCAAATCAGAAATGAGGAGATACGTAGAAGAACGCGGGTTACCGACATAGCCCAACGGATTAGTTCGTTGAAGTGGCAATGGGCAGGCCATATAGCACGGAGAACAGATGGCCGTTGGGGCCGAAAAGTTCTCGAATGGAGACCGCGGATCAGAAAGCGTAGCGTAGGACGTCCACCTACTAGATGGACGGATGATCTGGTTAAGGCCGCGGGATCACGGTGGATGCAGGCCGCTTCTAACCGTAACAACTGGAGATCTATGCGGGAGGCCTATGTCCAGCAGTGGACGTCCTACGGCTGAAATGATGAATATCAGCTTAAGCCCGCGACTTCGTCTGCGTGCAATAGTTAGGTACTTTGGGGTAACGCTTACTTAATCGATTTCTTTTTTTTCACGCGGATTTATTTATTTAGCCACGAGGTTTTTGCTACTTCACCGGGCATAAAGGCGAGCAGAACTCCAGCCTAGATAAATGCTTACTAAAATAATGCGTTAAGGAGCTGTTTTATGTACTAAAGACATGTAATAACCTATATGGATAAAGATTCATGCTTATAAACATACCTTCGCGTTATTTAAAAAATGCGTTATTTAATACAAATTTCTGAGTTGATCTATCAGTCAGTGAATCAAACAGTCATCCAGTCAATTTCCTTTTTAATAAATATGATCATTCCGTCTGACCTCTTCAATATCTGATTTCAACTACCATGGACAAAGTCGTGGACAAAAGCTAGAACAAATTTTCCTAATGGCTATCATTATATACCACACACCGAATAAGTGATATAATTTAAACAATATAGTAATATATTGATATTATAAACCAAATATATTAAAAACTCGTAGGTATGAGCCTCCATTCTGTGCTAGAGATGTGTAGTGTAGTTGATTAAATGTAATGACTACACAGTCATCTCTAGCACAGGACACACCTGTAGTGTGCCTCGAAAAGCACGTTCAGCCGTTGGTCTCCATCGTTGTAACTTCATCTATTGTATTCTAGGGAAGAGGCAGCAGCGTTTCTAGGCGTGGTCACTATCGGGAGGAGACCCATGTTAGCAGTAGTTATACGTGCTGATGATTATGAGCTGCTTACGGTACAAGCAAAACTGTTTTATTTATGTGTGATGTGTCGTGATTATGTCGTACACAAACGTACAGTGGACCGATATGGTTCGGGTTTACGCCAGTATCGCGCATAGTATCGATGAATTTACGGACGGTGTCGGACAGTTTTTTTTTTAATTTTGAAAAACGAACATTTATATTTATTTTTAAATTCAGATAAACATTTTTATAATTAAGTGGACTAATTATGGTTTAAGTGACAACGGTGTTTACCCTTACAGCCTGTATATTAAATAAAGTATAGTTGTACTGTCTACATTTTGTTTTATTGTGTGGTCACACTGCTCTATCTATTTTCATAGGATTAAAATAATAAAATTATCTCAGCTTCTTAGCTGAAATTGTGTATTTCTTACCTCTTGGTAAGAAATATACAATTTGATATAACTATTATTTAGTAGAAAATTACTACTAAAAGTTAAGTACACTAGACTTTCTGATATTTCTCTCGTCTAGCCGCTAGCACACGCACATATGTCAGTGTAGTAGAGGATTGAGGGACCAGTTTTAATCATCGCTATCTTCGAAATGCTTCGATATTTTTGCTCCATTACTTTTTACAAAATGTTTTAAGACTTTTACTAAAACTTTATGTAGAAAAAGAACAGTTTTATTAATTTGATTCAGTATAATTCACTAAAGTATTTATCTTTGTTATGTGGACTGAGGGACCATAGTTTAGTCGTTATTTTTTTTAATGCTTTGTGGTCTGTTATTTATTTAATATCTTTACAAAATCTCTACTAAATGTCTATATTCACAAAACCTTATTTTTTAAGATACTTTCCGAGATCTGGCTGATCGTCTGGGAGAACTGAGGGACCACTCTATATAGGTCGTAGTTTTTAATATATTTGTTTACAAATTCCCAAAATCATTCTACAATTGTTTTAAGTCTACTACTAAATCCTAGGATTTTCATTTCGCGAATTCCCAGTGTGGTCCCTCAGTTCACACGCACATTTTTATTTTACTAAGAAATCGAATGTAGGTATACAGATATTTAGCCAACACATAATAATAGGTCTTTACCTATGAAATTGCCGTTTTGTATGAAAAAACTTAAACGATTTTTTTTCATGTATTTTTTATTTGTATTAATTGAAGTAATCACCCATGCAATCAATGCATCTTTGCCAACGCAGTGACAGTTTATTGATGCCCTTCTTAAAGAAATCAGCTGGACGGGAGGCAACAAATTCTTCAAAGGCATTTTGTACTGCCTCTCGGGTATTGAATTTTTTCCCGTCAAGAAGTTATCCAAATTCTGGAAAAAGTAGTAGTCTGTAGGCGCATGGTCTGGTGAGTAGGGCGGATGACGGGGAGCTTCCAACCCCAGTTCTTGCAACTTGGAGACCGACTGCTGTGCAGTATGAGGTCGCATGTTGTCGTGCAGGAGCAGTGGAAACGAGCGATTGACCAATGCTGGTTGGAGATGTGCCAGCTTCTCCATCATTGTGTTCGTTCAGTTTTTCACAGTACACATCTGCAGTAATGCTCACGCCGTTTGGTAAGAAGCTGCGATGAATCACACCGGCGCTAGACCACCAAACAGTGATCATCACTTTTCTCGGGGTAAATTTTCGTTTAGGGCATTGCTTAGGTGCTGAATCAGGATCCAACCAACTTGCTGACCGCTTGCAGTTATCAAACAGAATCCATTTTTCATCGCAGATAACAATGCGGCTCAAAATTCCTTCATTTGTGTGTCTGTTGAGCAGTGCAAGGCACGTCTCGACGCGTACTTCGCGCTGGCGATCATTGAGTTCGTGGGGCACCCATTTGTCAAGCTTTTTTACCTTGCTAATTTGACGCAGACGGACCAATATTATTTTAACGCTAACGTCGAAAGCTGCTGCTAATTCAGCCGTAGATTGTGTATCATCAGCTTCCACAATCTCCTTTAATTCGTCATTGTCGACCAAAGTCTTCGGACGACCGCGAGGTTCATTTTTCAGGTTGAAATTTCCAGAACGGAAGCGAGCAAACCAATAACAGGTGGTGCGTTGGTTTGTAATGCTAGCTCCGTAAACGTCGTTGATGTTGCGTACCGCTTGTGCCGCGTTGCTGCCATGACGGTACTCATATTCCATAATTACTCGAATTTTTAACGTATCCATGATGACGAAAAAGATTGAAATGCGATGAAAATGTAACACTAATCAATAAACAAATGACTACTTTTGGAAAAAAAAAACATTTTTTTTTAATAAAATTAATTTGAAATTAGAATTCTTAGCCAAACAACATTTTTTTTTTTATTTGAAATGGCCAGTACTGCAGAACGGCAATTTCATAGGTAAAGACCTTATATAGGTATATGCTAAGATTAATATGCGAATGAAAGAATTTAAATAGACGTACTAGCCGAATTCAGAGAGAGAACCTTCGTATGAATGAAAAAAGGTCAGGTACTTTTATTGGAAAGTGCTATGAAAAGAACAGGTTTTGAATGGGGCACTGAATGAAACCTGTCCCATGCAAAACCTACCTTGGTTAGAACGCAGTAGTAGATTTTTATGTTTATTATCAGACAACCCTTACGTGAGGGATGTCGGAATAGTCACAAAATTTGCACCAAATAACTGTGCCTTAACTGTACCTATGTGGAAAAAAACTGTACCTCAAGCAATTACATATTAAATAGATAGTGATATAGACACGCCGTTCTGACGTCAGCTTGGCGCGCATAGTCGTGTATTGCCCCAACGTGTGGTAACTATGTTCTGGAAAATATACCAATAAACTGTGCCTAAACTGTACCTAATAAAACTGGCAATCCAGGAGAATGAAAGTCACTGTCATGGCTCAACGCAAGGATTAGTAAGCTACAAAGGGAAAGACACACAGCTCGAAGAAGTGATGGAGCGGAAGGATTCTTGAGAGGAGACCAAAAACTGGAAAGCGCAGCGTAGGATGACCACCTGTACGATGGACCGACGATGACTTTCTTATAAAGGTCGCAGAACGGCAGTGGACGCTAGCAACGTTCCCACTGGAACTCGATGGAGGAAGCTTTTTGCAGCAGTGGACGACAACAGGCTGATATGATTCATATTTGATGAAAATGCAGAAGAAATGTATGTAATGCAAGATCACTCAGACTTTCGAGTACTAATAATAATACAACTATTAACTCTGTTTTATGGTCATGGTGTCGGTTAGCTTATAGAAATTAGCCTTTTACTTCTCAATATAATTTCTACAGCTAAACTTGTAATAGATTCAAGAATATATATCTTAGTCTCTTTGAAGCGACTCTAAAGTATTTCAACAATTTCCTACCAAGAAATAATTTGTTACATGAATAAACCATACCAAAATTATGAAAACTTCATGAAATTCTATTAGGCAAGATTAAGTAAAGAGGCTATAACAAAATTCTAGTAGACCCATATTGCGTCTACTAAATATGGCATAAATTTACTTTGTGAAAGTAGCTAGAGGTTTGTTTAATTTACATAACGTACTTATTTCATATGAAAACATTAATAAAAGCAGATTATTTTTGCAGAGTACCAGGGAAGACTTACGGACGGACATACGGTTAATAGGTTAATCGGAAATTCACAAACAAATAGGATGAGCTATAGAAATACAATGAATTACGTACAGTATTGTATCTAGGCATAGACTCACCCAGTTTCGTTTTCACTCAAGTATTATATCCACAAATTCATAATTTCCACACTTTATAAGGATAATTATTATCGTCTACAAAACATTGTATTGCAGTGAATGCCAAGAATAGGGGTTATTTGTAACCGACAACCGTTGCCAGCGACAACTGGGTCGTCAAAATCGAAGATCTGAAACGTCTGATGTCGAATTCAAAGGCCCGGGACAGCTATTCAGAGAATGTTGAAGTCAATCAGAATTCAAACGTTCGTTGCGCTCTTCTTCTGTCTCTTCATGCCGTACTCCAGCAATTCTTTCTCTCTCACTTTCTAACGGATTATGAATATTTTGTTGTGTGCGTGTTCGGGACAATGTATGATAATCTCGATCAGCAGCTAATCGCCTGAAGACTAAAGACCTGTGATTAATATCACCTTTGGACATTGACTCAGCACTCGGCCTGGCTGACGCGCGGCCCAGTTAAAATTATGATCTGGTTGCATCTTACACGCATAGGACACAAAAAATAAATGTAATAGTGTAAGTTAAAAAAAAGTAGCTTATATAAGCTGAATTTTAGTAGATGTGCAAATACGCTTAGAACTCAGGCGTGACTCTGTATCGGTAAACGTTTCCGACTCGCGAGACAATGCGTGACGTTCACGATCAGCGGACAGTCGCGCATCACGTTCCATACTTGTCTCTAGAGACCTGGATGTAGATACGTAAATACGCTGACGTGCTTCGCGATCCGAAGAGGTTTCTACGGAGCGAGTTGCAGCCTGATATTCTCGAACAGCATCAAGTCTCTCCTGATGCTCTTCGGTAGATTCTTGGGATCTTATGATCCTCAATCTTTTAGCTCCTTTGGAACATTGGGGAAGATTTGACCACCTTCTAGGCATGGTTATAGTTTTATTCTGAAGATACCTGATCAATTAAAATCTAAGTGTTGCCGGGTAGGCTACCGTGTCACGAAGATAAATGGAAAAGGAAATTAAACACTCAAATAACATAAGCCCGAAGGCATACTTATTCGATAAAAAAAAATGGGAGTTTTGGCCAGTAGAGTCAAATTTTCAATGATTCATCGAAAATCAGTCCTAAACTGTTGCCGCCTTCACCGCGTCGAGGTACTTCCAGCTTGTGTTATTTTATAATTATACAGTTTTCACTGTATAATTAGTCATAGCTTTGATTTCCTGATATGGAAATTATGTTGCTGATCTTCGATTTTTATAAGTCAACAGGAAATGCCCATCAGACCGAACAACTTTTGCTAAGACGTCATTCCTATATGTGTTATGGTGTAACTGGGCGCTTGGAATTCCACAACAGGTGTTCCAAATCTTACATTTTTATACGTCTACAGAGAGTGCTCATCAGGCTGAACAACTCTTGCTAAGACATTATTCCAATATATGTTATAGTGTAGCTGGGCGCTTGGAATTCTGCAGCAGATGTTCCATCTTCAAATTTATTCTCTCAGCAGAAAATGCTCATCACATGGAACAATTTTTGCTATGGTACCATTGTTGTATCTCTTATAGTTTAGCTGGTCTGTTGTTCAGCATCAGGTGTTCAAGTTTCCAAGATAAATTATAGCCTATATGTTGCCCAGACTTAATACCTACACAACAAAAAAAATCATTCAAATCCGTCCAGTAGTTCCGACGATAAGCTTTTTTTTTGGATTCAAGCTCTATTTCTGTTTCTAAATCCCACTCAATTTTTTTTAATATATTCAATGTACAGACACAGTTTTTTTACTGTTTTATTATATGTATAGATAAGACTATTTTTTCACTAAGCAATTTTTTTCCCGAACTCATTATTTTCCTTATTTTACGCGAACGTAATCGCGGAGTAAATTAAATTAATGACTTGAAAGTCCAAAGACGGAGTTTGCAAACACAGAGTGTTGTTTCAATTATGTAAAAAGCTAGTCGCTACAACACGTGGGTAAAAAAAAAACAAAGCTAAGTTTACAGTTTTATCGTGTTCATGTTGTTGTAGAAACTTAATTATAAAATATTTCCTTTTTAAACAGCTAATATAAAATTAAAAAATATTAGACTATAAGAACGCTACTTTCTTATAATAAAAAAATTTTGCTAACAGTTCTATTTCTGGTTTTTATTCGTTGTATATATTTTACTTCTAAATAATGATAAGAAAGTCTTTTGATTCTTTTTTAGGAAGAAGACTTAAAAACTAAGTTTTTTTATGAAACAACAGCACGCTTTTGTATTATAGGTATATAGTATTGGTAATTAGACTGCACCGGTGGCTCAGTGGTTACGGAAGTTACTTCTGAGACCTGGTGTTCTGGGTTCGATTCCCACCCGGGGCAATTATTTGTGTGAACCACAAATAGTTGTTCTGAGTCTGGGTGTTCTTTGTGTCCGTGAAATGAATGTTTGTAAAGTCCCCCGCGACACAGGGATTTATTTCCCTAGTGCGGGAGTTGTCATTTTTAAGAAAAAAAAAAAAAAAAAATTAGACATATTCCCGTTAGGATAGGGATGACTAGTTGTGATAATTTTATATCCCATATGCATTATGCAAAAGTGAACCATTTTAGGTTATCAATCATAAAGTATGTAGCAAAGTTCGTATCTGTTTGAACATCTTGCAAATATATTTAATGCGTATCTTAGCCAATGCAAGAAATAACCTAGCAGGTTAAGAGATCTTTCTTTAATACACAGTTTAATTTTTATTCAAAATTACACAAATGAAGAATACGCCGATATTGTGTTTTGTTGCGGCTTTTGCAATGGTAACGGTTGCTCGTCAAGTTAATTTTGCGTCGGTGTAATGATCACCGGTTACCCCATCTATCAGTTTTGATGGAGTGTATAGGCGAATCCGAGAAATAGGTTGTGTTCAGAGTAGACAACTTAATGCTGGAAGACCCTCAGTCTAAGTAGTTACTTAATACGAGGTTATTTAAGAATTTATCCTTGAACCAACAATGTCAACAAACACCGTCGTCACACAACTCTCTGTAAAACATTGCAAAGCGTAGTCTACAGTGCATAATACAGGATTCTACCTCCTTACCATTATACTCCTGTGAAAACTGAAAGGGGTCTTAGTCCTTGAAGAGAGACTGAGATGCTTTCTGTTGATCCATGTTAAATGCAGATTTATAAGCCAACGATCGATCATTCCAAATTCCACCGAGATGGGATTACTTACTACCTACGACATTGATTTGTGAGTACACTGTCTATTCCACAGTCCAACAGTCCTACAAATTCTAGCCTCATTTGTACATTTCCATTTAACAAGGCCTTATCTTAAGGAAATGAGAAACGTCGTGGAATCGGACGATCAAATCGTAATAACCAATATAAAGATCTGTAGCTTTCTACTTACAGTTACCAGAATAGGTTTACTACGTTGTAACCCAAATAATGAACTGATTTATTACCCACGGTATTATTTTGCCACGAAATAGTATATTACTTGTTATATGTAACTTTTTTTTAATTACCTTTCCTATCAAATTAGTGATAGTATATACTTTCTCTTACCGGTCGTTAAAACACCCATAATGTTTCGATTTTGCCAGATGGACAGGTTTCTCTTCCCTTTTTTTTTGTAATTTATTTCATTGACACTTAATTCTGTGTTAAATAGTTTCAGGAGTATCTGGGTTAAGGTCGAATGTACCCTAGAAATAACACACTAACACTATAAAGAGGTGTAGAGGAACGGTTGGTGGTATTCCTCAACAGAGGATCTTCTTTGCCGGGCGAGGTGGTGTGTCCGGCAGCCGACGATTTGTTGCTGTTTTTATAACTTGTATATGTTCGGATTGGCTTGCAAACTTGTGTTGCGCGATACAGGTTAGTTGGGATGCTAGGTGTTAGATGGTGCTGCTCATCTTCTTGTTGTTTCCGGCTACTGTAGATGCCGCTACAGAGGAAAGATTTGATTGTTATTTGCAGAAACTACAGAACCAATTCCAAAATTTATTTCACCATTAGAAAGCTACATTGTCCAGGAGTTATGTAAGTCCTGGAGGCTATTTTTTACTAAGAAGTTCGGAAGCTACGCAGGTGAAACCGCGCGTGAAATAAAGTATTCTTAGCATAGTTATAACTTCGGAATATCAGGTGTTATTTTTGTGATATCTATTGTTAAATCAATCGAGATTATATTATAAGTGAAACATGACACATAGTTAATCACTGCTAAAAACTGTTAATAAATGATTAGAATAACGACATATTGGAACCGTAACTCATAATCGTTTTCCTATTAGAATACCTACTGTTTATTATGTACATTTCTTATTAAAATAAAAAATAATATTGAAGAAAACAATCTTAATTGCTGTTATTACCAGTCTCCATTTTGTTTTTATATTAAAATTTCTGTTTCCGAAATGTTTACATGGAAAATTAATATACACTGTGTTTTTTACTGTAATAATTGATAATAAATTCGTAACATTTGAATAGACAAGTTTTGTACAAAAACGTTTCCCTCTAGAAATAAATAATAAGAAAATATGAGCTTCAGTACCGTGCAATACATAATTAAGTTACGAACGTGCATCGACACGGTTCCAAGTCAAATTAAGTCAATCTGAATATATTTTTATGCTATTAAAAGAGTATACAGGGTTATTGGTAATTCGACGAATTTCCGTTATAATGTGGTAGATGGGACTACTTGCGATTCAATCCCATATACATTACAAGTTGGCGTCTTTTTTCAAAAATAAATAATGTGTCATTACATGGAAATTCCAACGAACGAACTTAAGTTTAGTTCTTATACGAATTTCCACTTACTTGCTTTATTGTATTTTTGTTCCAGTTTCTTTGATCAAAGTTATTATAGAGATAAAAAACGTTATGTTTTTAAATTATCTCCAAGACAAGTTTCATAACGTTATTGATTGTTTTTAATATTGAAAAAATACCGTTTTTCAGTATTGTTGCAATTTTGGTAAATTTATTATAGTAGCAAATTTGTTAAGTTCTTAATCGTTTTATAAAATAGAAGAAAAAAATAAGATTTAAATACATATTTTTTTTATTTTTTTTATTTATGTTACTACTTGTTCCACGCTATTAGTAACAACTGAAAACGCTTAAAAAGTTGACTTTTCTTTTGCTATTTTTCTTTCTTATTATCCAATTAAACAGTCAAAGGACACACTGTTTTATATTTGACAATCAACATCATTTCATTAGTCGTTCCATTAGTGTTCCATTTTTAAAACATGTAACTATGGTCTGTAACGCTAAGCAACCAGTACATAACAGTCTTCGACGCTTCTCGTATAAGCAAAACACTTTCAAATTCAAAGGAAAGACTCTTAAGGAAAAAGTTGAGATAGATATTCTAATGTCGTACAAAGTACAAAATCAACTACTGTACTACATCATTATTTTGACCTTTTTGATAAATTGTCAATAACAGTAACAATTCTGTTAACGAAGTATTTGAGTAGATAATTCGTTGCCCTTACAACTTTTGTTCAACTTCTGAGAATATATATTTCTAATAACAGGTAACTTATGGTAAAAAATTACTTAAAATATGTATTTGGCCTCCAGTTATAACCATAGCATAGCCTCATAGACTGGAAATTACTATACTTTCGCTTTGTCTTGATGAGTGAAATACACCCCTAAAAACTATAATTCATTATATCTCAATCCGCCAGAGACCGCAAGCCGAGGCCCAAGTCTCACAGAAGACCCTCTTGCATAAGTTGCTTATAGTTATAGTTAGAGAGCTGGTACCAATTTTTGGGTTAGGGACAGCGAGGTTGAAAGTGCCGGGGGTAAGTAGTCCCGATGCAAATAACTAAAAGACTAAAAGAGATAGCTATATGTACGTATTATGTCCGGAATGCTGGCAGTCCAGCGCGTGCACGGCGGTCATTTTAAAAATCCCCAACTAATGAGCGTGTGGTGTGAGGGCCACTTAGTTAAAACTCTTTAAAAATGTGCTAAGGATTTAGTGAACATTCCAAAGAATTGTGAACTTGGAATCAGTTTTTGTGAAAGTCAAATAAACGAGTTATGGACTGTAAAGCCCTCAGTTCTCACATAGAGAATTGAACATGAAAAACTATGGATACTACAGAAAAAGTCTTTATGCCAAAATCTAAGCTTATGCCAAACAAAATGTATGAACACAAGATATTATCGCACAACACTGTACTACTTTGTATATCTTCGTACAAAATGGGCCTTCAATTCTCATACACGTAAAAGTTTATTAGGCAAATAAAATGAAATTATTGCCTTACAGCTGCTGTTTTAAATCTTATAAGCTACTAAATAAATTGTGAAAATTTGTGAAAGCAAGAACGGGTCACCACTTCTTGTTTTTGAAAGTTATGGCCTTGATAAAATTCGGGCCCTTAGTCCTTCCATTTCTTTTGCGTTCGTTTTATTACGCGTAGCGTATGAAAGATAAGACAAATACAAAATTGTCTATTTTTGTAAAAAAAAAGTGCAACTAATTCGATACCAAAAAGTAATTAAAACAACCTTTATTGTATAAGAAAATCAAGTTTTATTTTTATTCTCTGAATTAGGAAATAGGGTGACCACCATTTCTTTTAGATTGCAGTAAAGATAAGTAAATGTGTCATAGGTTTTAATAAACTTTCTTCGATTTTTCCCTTATTATCGTCATAGCATTTGAAATTACTAATTGCCGTGTGGTCTCCGGCTTAGAATAGACCACCCCATGTCTTCCCATGGGTGTCGTAAAAGGCGACTAAGGGACATATGGCTGATGGATGGGCAGCAGCATCTATTAGCTCAAGGTTTTCATCTTACTGCGATCACCAATCCGTCTACCAAGCGTGGTGATTATGGCAATATCCCTCTACGATCCTCAAGGTCTGTTAAGAGGAGCCCCATGTTCAGCAGTGGACGTAAACGGGCTGTTGATGATGATGATGATTTGAAATTACTATTAATTAATACATGACATTTGTTTAAATTTGTTATCCCCAATACTGTCAGCGAAAGGTGGAGGAACGAATTCAATTGCTCCGATATGTTCGAACACCTTTGATTTTATTCTAAATGTGTGCGGTATATCCTGCATGTAATACTCACCAGCTGGAATGGGTCGTGGTCCACTTGCTTAGTTCACCTGGGTGGCCCCAGGCACTTTTTCTTGCCGGTGGTCCACCTTTATAAAATAATATGCAATCTCTTTCCTTTCGAACTTGCTCAAATCACCCAGAAATAGGAGTCCCGCGAAGTACCTACTATATGTTTCTATTAATTACTATAACTAAAGCGCCTCCTTACTGAACTGAACTGATGATGACGACATAATAGAAATACAATTGGAATTACTGTAGGTTACGCTTTGGAAAAGTTACGTTGATTTTCTCTATAAGTATTACTTTTGTTTTACTTAAGTTAATGATTATTTCAGTAAAATTTTTTCGGCATTAATTAGTTTTTTCGACTTTCAGTTGTTCTTTTGGAATTCATTTTGTTTTTTCCCGCTTTATTTATTAGTGCTTTGTCGTAGTCAGTTTTAATTTTTTTAAAGAGAGTGCTGCAGAAATGTCTATATAGTGTGTAAGTAGTTTGTAAAATTTCATTTTCCGGATCGTTTTTAGCTTTTAGATGTAGAAAGTCCCTATTTCGCATAGACCGAAGCATACCCTGCGTAGTCCATGGTTTCAATGTTTTTTTGCGTCTGCTAATTTGTACCACTGATGTGTTTTGTTCTATAGAGCGGGATAGGTGTTTAGTCAGAAAATTCATTGAAAATTCGGGATCATCTGAATTATATATGGGATTAAGATCTACTTGTAGAAAATCTGATACGACTCCCTCATAGTTTACTTTGTTAAAAGTTGCTTTTTCATGACCGAGAGGACTTGAGTGTCGCAAAAAGCAGATTACTAATCTATGATCAGTGACTGTCGTTGGGGGAACAATAGTAAGAGCACGTTTTTGTGATTTTAATAATATGTGATCGATGCAAGTACCACTCATGTCTCTTGTTATTAGATTGTGAGCAGGTAAGAGCCCATGGAACGCCGCTAGGTTTAAGTAACTCTCAGAATTAAGATCATGTTTTTCTGGATTTATTGCGATGTTTAGATCCCCGGTAATTATAATATTTTGGTAATCAGATAACCTGTTTAATATATCATTGAGGGATGGGGTTTCAAACATTCAAACATGGGGTAATGTTGTGGTTTGATGGAGAATGGTAAATGGTTACAAAAACGGTGCTAGGTTTTAATTTAATTCTGGAGATCCCGCGGTACCATATTGGCCGCGGGTGCCGTCGGGGGGCCGGATTGCTCATGCGTACCCGACCCCCGCCAACGGCGGATCGAAGGAGTGTCCGGGAGGTTTTAGTGGTGTAGGGTCCTCTCCTCGTGGTATGACTTTAGCATACCACGCTATGGAGAGGGCGAGTCCCACATATCCCACCGCCAGCGCGCAAATACGCTGCAACGGTGGTGGGAATGCGTCAATGCATTTCCCCCCGGACAACAAAAAAAAAAAAAAAAAAAAAGGTTTTAATTTAATTATGAGACAATTTGCATCTACGATATTTGGTTCCTCTGTCGAGATGTTTAATGTTTTTTTTGCAAACACAACAACCCCATTATTTTGTTTAAAGTTGTTTTTTGTGCTGAAACTTTTGTATACGTCTAGTGAGGGTAATATTTCATTGCAAGAGAGCCAGCACTCAGTTAGTACTAATAAGTCTATATCTATTTTGATTCTATCAAGCAAAACTTCTAAGTCTAGGAAGTTGCGGTTGATACTACGTATGTTTTGGGTTAAGAAAGATAGTCACGAATGACTGGGGGGTGAAATTTGAACAATAAATTCCACGTCACAAGCGAACGACTCATAATTCGTGGTTTTGCTGAAGCTGAAGTTTGTGGTTATAGTTTGATCAACTGGTTCAAAGATGTTCGTCAAATTGTTGTATGAATTGTTATTAGATTTTGTACAAATTAAGCGTTGGAGATTGGTTGAATTTATGTGGTAATAGTACATAGTTTCTTTTAAGTAAACTGAAAGACTATACATTTTTGAGCGGTTTGATAATGTAAGTCCATCCATACGATTTAGTGGCCCTATAATTAAAAACGTGATATCTGACATTATTCTGCGTACATTTTTTGTGAGGTGTTTAGTACGGTATGTATTATAAATTAAATAAATTTTGTTAGTTGTGTATTTGTGTTTTGTATAGTGTTTAATTTTAGTGTAGATCACGTTTAGAAGAGATAAATGAAATATTATAAGAAAACATGCGAAAATTAAGGGTATTGTAAAATTACTATTGATGCGGTAAACTGGTGCCTTTTCGTTATTTTTCTCTTTCATGTAAACATTCCCGTAAGAAGTCCAGCTGCAGGAGAAGTAATTATGCGATTTGACAAATTCTAAATTCTTATCCAAAGTGGTTATGGCGTAACTGTTGGAAAAACATCTTTCTATTATTTTGTTGAATAAAATTTCTGTCATCAATGGGTTGAAAGATCGTACTCAAGTTTTGTGATTAAAAAATATATTGTTACCTAAATAATTTTTGCTTGAAATATCGTTCGTTCCGAAATAACTAATGCCAATTATCAAATAATTTATTTATAATTTTTATAAAGACTTTTGCCCAGCGATGGGTCAATGTAGACTAAATAGGGTAGGGGTAGAGCAGGGTAGAGGTAGAGTAGATGTAGGACACCGCGTAAACGAAGTCTCGCCAGGCCAGTTTATTTTATACAAAAGTTTAGTTATTTTATTTATCGATTGAGGCAGTACGAAGTCTGCCGGGTCAGCTAGTACAATATATAAATATAATAGTTATTCTTGAACAGTTATCATAGCGCTACAGTCCAACTTAAAGAAAATTTTATTAAAATATTAGGTACTTATAATATTATGAGTACCTATGTTTGATAGAATAAACTTTCCACTATGGGCCGTCGAGTTGAAGTTCATAGTACTCATAAACAGAAGCCTTTTTTACATTTTTTTAAGTTGCTGAGTCTCACGGTTTAAGAGATATCGATAAGATATACAAAGTAGTACAGTGTTTTGCGATAATATCTTGTGTTCACAAATTTTGTTTTGCATTAGCTTAGATTTTGGTATAAAAACTTTTTCTATAGTGTCCATAGTTTATCAGGTTCAGGTGGGCCCTTAATCCTCTATGTAGGAACTGAGGGCCCAACTTACAGTCCATAACTCGGTTATTTGACTTTCACAAAAATCTGAATCCAACTTTCACAATTCACGGGAATGCTCACTAAGTCCTAAGCACATTTTCAAAGAGTTTTAACAAAGTGGCCCTCACACCACACGCACATCCCAATAACCAACATATTTTTGTTTGTTTGGATAAGAACATACAAGTAAAACACAGAGGGGAACTACATCCCAGGATTCCCAGGATATTTTATAAAGATCTGCTGATGCGGTAAGTAAGGGCGGGTACTAATTAAAAACTGTTACATGCGAATTAGAAACAATGAACATTCCATGTATTTACAGAGGAAGACTTTTTCTCTGGCTCCTGACTGTATAAATAAAACAAGCCCTTTAGGTTTTCAGCAATTAATTAATGGGGTTAACAAGAATACTAGTAATATGCAAAACGCTGTTATAAAAAAGAAAAAGAAAGTAGAATGCTTGGTCCATCATGTTATCAGCGAGCAGAGTCACCCCAGTATAGGTAGTCTAGGCCTTTTCTCTCGCCATCATTCGCAGGTTGCTTATGTATAAGGAGAAATTAGATTAATCGTTGTACATCCAGTTATTAAAAAATAGCCCTTAACAGACTATGCCGTAAAGAGATATTTTTGAATAAATCTGGCTAAAAGATCTTATTTAGATTATAATAGAACTAGCTTCCCGCGCGCAGTTTCGCCCGCGTAACTCCAGTCCCCGTGGGAGCTTCATAATTAAATATAGCCTATGTTATCCGGGGATAGTGTAGCTTTCCAACGGTGAAAGATTTTTTCAAATCGGTGCAGAAGTTTCGGAACCTATTCAGTACAAACAAACAATCAAATTTTTCCCCTTTATAATATTAGTATAGATAATATTGTATTGCTTTTTGACTTAAGCTATATACCTAAACTAAATTAATTTAACATAATATAGGTAAAATTGATTAGCCAAAATATGTTTTAACTATTTACAAATACCTGTAATAGATTTGCGTGAATAAATTCTTTTTTATATTTATTTATTGAGATAAAAATTAAGTAAAAACGATTGATTAAGTAAGATGTTAATGTTTTTTTCACTAAAGTTTAGTACAGAAACTACAAAAGTTTCTATAATCTTGATTTTTTTATAAATATTATTTAATAAAACTATCAAATTACATTATGGTTTTATGACAGTTTTATGTTTTAAACAGCAGATAGACAAAATATAAAGAAGCCTATATACCTAATAAAATTTGCTTACTACCAGTGAATGTTCCGTCAAACGGAACTCGGTACAACCGGTAGTGAGATTAGCCGAAACAAACAGACACACAGATAGACAGACTGACAAACATTTTTTTATTGCGTTTTTGTTATTAGTACCGTAGTACCCTATTAGTAAAATGCATCTGTACCTGTTAATTTTTCATTACAGACACTTGATAAAATTATAATACTATACAAGTTATACAACTGTGTAGTATATAATTTTATCAATAAAATAGGCACGAAGAATTAAAAAAAATCTATCTAGTCCGTCAGTTAGATTACAAAAAAATATTGGATAGGTACATTTTTTTTTTTTTCATTCCTGAAACAAAAAAAGACTAGCATACAGCGCGCTGATATTTTGTGCGACGTGAATTCGAGTCTTTGGTCAACCGGACCCACTCGAAATTGACGGTTTGATTGAGCGGTACTTATCAGTCAACTCAACCAAATTTTGAATCGGTCATCTGCCCACTGTCCAATTTCTTGATTAGTATGTACGTCGTATTATCACTTGATTAGTAAAAGTTATAGTCACGCGGAGTAAAGCTGAATCTTTTAGATTTAAATTCAGAACTTAAAATATGCTTGCATTAAAACAACATAATATATTTGCTACTGTAATATACCAGTGTAAGTGCACGAACACCGATAATTTCAAGATCAAGCAAATTACCCTATTTACGGATTTTTTTTCGAGTTAAGGCAGCGCTTCAGCCTATAACAAGGAAGTAGTTTTTTATTCTATTTTGTATGTTAAAGTGTGTCTTTAGAGTAAAACAAATCAGCTAGTTGTGTCCAAAACAGACAGAATCAATTGATAAAAGTTCGTTTTAAGTAATAGTAGCAAGTTCTAATAGTGAGAACATAATAAATATAACGAGTACTTTCTCAAGACCTGGTTGGAATACTTAACGATATCAAATACTTGGAACCTTTAAACAGAATTTCACAAAACTAATAATACCGTAGAAATATGCAACATCACAAGAAAAATGCGTAAAATTTAAGCCTAATATTGCTAAAGATGTGGCTTAAGACTCAACTATGATGAAATGTCTTTACCAAAAATAAAAACAATAATTTTGATACAAAATTATTGTTTTTGAGGTTGTTACTTTTATTAATGATTTTCAAATATATATTATGAATTATTTTAGATAGCGCTAAATACGGTGGGAAGGTCACTAAAGAAGTCTACTTAGATGCTGAGAAACTTTTTAATTGGATTAATTTATATGTTTATGCCGTGTGGTTTCCGGCTTAGAATAGACCACCCCATGTTCTCCCATGGTGTCGTTAAAGGCGACTAAGGGACATATAGCTGATGGATGGCATCTATTAGCTCAAGGTTTACACATCTTACTGCGATCACTAATCCGCCTGCCAAGCGTGGTGATCGTATTATGTTGTACCACACTAGGAAACGCTGCTGCCCGTTCCTTGATATACGATTATTATAGATGATGTTATTACAATCGGGACCAACGGCTTAACGTGCTTTCTGAGGCACGGAGGATAGTCCCTCAACCAACCAGACCCGGAAAGAAATCTAAGAATTTACACAAAGATTTCCTGGCCAGCGTGGGGATCGAACCCACTACCTTCGAGATTTAAAGCTAGCCATATACCGCTACGCTACGGAGGTTACATTTAATTGTCGTTATAAACATATTTATTTTGGTACAATTTTACCTAGTAGTGACCTCACAAGCCTCTCCTTATTTGTTGTTACTCTGTACCTTTGTGAATTTTTATTGATTTGATATAGAGCATGTAACAAAACCCCTGTCCGATCCTTAAGGGTATTATTCAGCATCGTACTGCGTACCCATATACGTAACCATTTAATGAATTTGAGATAATTATTTTTCCCCAGTGAATATAATTAAATTAAAATAAAAATAAAAACTGAGCAACGGCAACACTGATCGCTGACAAAATTCACGTGTTTACTACCTACAGTTTTTTGTCAAATAAGAGTGTTGTCAACTTATGAAAATTTCCCATATTCAGTGGTAAATTTCGCATGGATTATTAAAATAAAAATTCAATAACTTTTGGTTTTTATGAGTTACATTTTATAACCATTTTTTCTAGTACGTATTTTGAACCAGAAATACGCCTTTATTGGATCGGACAGGGTTTTTGTTACATATTGTATAAAAACATACGTGTCAAAAATTTTTTAGTAATCAAACTGACGAACTAGCTGTATTTTTTTTGTCTTCATGCCTATTGTCATAATTTTAGACAATCAGTTGTCTGAAATTATGACAGTAATGGGGGCCTCGTTAATAAAGGGGAGCCTGGAGATCTAAGAAACAGGTCTAGACCATAAAGGATTAGGGATGAAACTGGCGACAAGCAGTTCTGTTTCACATTCCTTTTCGGCTATTAGACTTGTATTATCTACTTAACCATTTGTAAACTTTTAACTATGCCGCATTGTCTGGCAGGCGTTTTTAGGCGATTGGCTTTACCCGTTCATTTTATGAGCAGAAATAAAGATTTTTACTATTTAATATCTTCTTTATATATATAATTCTACTGTACGGATGTATGTCACTGAAATTCTGCTAAACGGCTGGACATTCAAATAAAAAGACACTCATATAAGATGAGTGTCTTTTTATTTTAATGTCCGTTATATTTGTTTGAATTTGAAATGCAAGGGAATTAAAACCTAAAGGTTACTTCCAGTCGACCTAGAATCTTGAAATTTGGCATAAAGCAACGATTTATAGCACACATAAAAGAAAATATTCTGGAAAACCTTTAAGTTTTTATTACATCACATGATTTTTATTTAAATGGATAATTATAACCCTTTTCTTCATGAACGCGTCTTTCCTAAAAATACCATCATAACTATGACTCGATTGTCGTAATGGGTGAACTTTTACCCATGGGTATGGGTACGAGTTTGTACGGAACCACAGAGCTTTTTAAAATTTTACACTAATTACCTTCTAACATAATATTGCACTTAGGGCCGATTTTTCAATCGTCAGATAAAAAATATCGGAAGAAAAAATATTAAATTTGACAGATTTTGTATGGACATTACGTCAAAATAAAATTTAATTCCTCTGATATATTATATATTATATGATATATTATTTTTATCTGTGGATTGAAAAATTGGCCCTTAATTAAATTATATTATATACTCTAGCAGTGGTTTATAATATGTTTATGGTATAATTTCATATAAGTGTCTTTTTTATTTTTGTCTTTTATGAGAATAAATAAAGTTTAAACCTTAATTAATAAATGGTCAACTTACTGTGTAAAAATGGTCAGAACATCTTTGAATCTACCATAAAAATATGTTTACTATGCATTTAGTCAACTGTAATAAATTATACAATTACTTTATAAAACTTACCAAAATTCACCATGACAATAACTTCAAAACATCCATCACAAAAAAGTTTCTTCGAAGTTTAATTTCACACTTATGTAAAAGTTACAATATTTAAAACCAACTTCTACGAAACAAACACTTGAAATATCCTTCGTAATATTTAATTCAATATTTTTTATCCCTTAATCCCTCTTTAGAGTTATTTTCACACTGTGATCGCTGTGGCGAGTTGGCGAGTTTGCCGGCTGTTTCCGCGCTGTACGTCCGACATTCGTAAGGTTTATGCGAACAAGACTGGCTCAGACGAAATCGGGAGCCTGCGAGCATGCGCTCCCGTTCCATTTAATTCCAACTATTCTTTATCAATTAATAACAGAAGTAGGATTCAGAATAATATGATATTGCTATTGAAGAATAACTCAATAGAAATATCTTAACATCGAAAAAAGCAATTGCAGGTGAAAAATTGTACAAACAAATTAAATAATATTGCAGAAGTTACAAATTTTAATTTTAAAATTACAGAAGTAGGATGCAAGGACTACCTGCGGCATATTTCCAAATTTGTGAATTTAAGTTATAAGAATTAATATTATAAGCATGTATGTATGTCGTATATGGATTTTTGTCGTAGATGAACTCTTCAAAAGTCTTATTACATTAAAATGTGTTGAAGCTTTGGTGAGATCTCTTACCTAAAAATATTCTTCTTGGAGAGCTTTGGAGACGATACGCTGTAATAGTAAACGAAAAAGAAAAGAAGAATCCATCCAATCCGAATTCTTCTTTTTTCATTTTATTACAAGATATCGTGGAGAGTTCTATTAATTTATATCTATATGTAAAAAACGAGTATATTGGTTTAATAATTATTGTTTTGTTTTTTTTATGTGCTTGGTTTGTGTGTAATAAATATATTTTCTTATTTGCATGCAATGCATAACAGTGACTAACAGCGTAAGGCTGCGTAAAATGATATAATAATATATTTGGGAATAAACAAAAACCGTCCGTGCAATAAAAAAACATTTTTTTATTATATTTAAAACTAAACTTTATAATGATGCGCGGAATAGAAAAGAAAAAAAGAATCAACAAAAAAAATATTTAGCATGGTTTTAACAAGCACAACTAGCACATAAACTACCACAACTAACTACTACGGTAACATTAATTAACGGAGCAAACATTAAAATGAATGTAACCGTGTGTTCACGACTATTATTGTGAGTGAATGCACTGTATTTAAAAGGTGAAATGAAAAGAGGATGGTTGAATTATATTAAAATAATTATTCGGAGTATTCGGTTACCAAAATCGCGTTAAACACACACTGACACTCAGAGTGACATACCTACATTTTTAGTTACATGTTTATTTAACTCTCATGTATACGAATTAAAGGACTTGAATATTGAGAACACGTTATTATGCTCTTGTGTTATTACAGTGAAAACAATTGTCAACGCCTTAAAATAACCAAATTCAGGCACAAAATAAATGTCACTAGTGTTGGCCCAGTGGTCGAAATTCGACCTGCACTCCTTCTCTATATAAACTACTGGCTTCCGAGCGCGGTTTCACCCGCGTAACTCCCGTTTCCGTAGGAACTTCATAATCAAATATAGCCTTGCCTACAGCCTTCCTAGGTATAAGGCCTATCCAACACTGAAAGATTTCATCAAATACTATAATCGTTAAGCAAACAAACTCTTCAGCTTTATTATAAGCATAGATCATCATCATCATCATCATCATCAGCCCGTATAACGTGCACTGCTGAACATGGGCCTCCTCCAGAGGGAAGGTATTCACCATAGTCACCACGCTTGGCAGGCAGGTTGGTGACCCAGGCAGTATTATGTTGTAACGCACAAGGAAATGCCGCTGCCCGTTCCTTGATATACGATTATTATAGATGATGTTATAACAATCGGGACCAACGGCTTAACGTGTTTTCCGTGGCACGGAGGGTAGTCACTCAACCAACCAGACCCGGAAAGATGTCTACGAATTTAGACAAAGATTTACCTACTGTCCGGTGGCGTGGGATCGAACCCACGACCTCCGAGATTTAAAGCGAGGCAAATACCGCTATACTACGGAGGTTGATAAGATAAAGTATAGATAAGTATGAGATATTTCATAATCCTTTTTTTTTGTCCGGGAGAAAATGCATTTACGCATTCCCACCGCCGCTGCAGCGTATTCGAGCGGTGGCGATGGAATATGTGAGACTCGCATCGTGATATATATCGTGACTACCCCTCGTGGTATGCTAAACTCATACCACGAGGAGAGGACCCTATACCACTAAAACCTAAATCCTCCCAGACACTCCTACGAACCTAGAGAAGAAAAAAACTAAAGACCTATGGGGTCATTTTGTTAAATTTGTATCTAATATTATTGATATAATAGCGCCTTACCTAGCATACATATTTAATAGTTGTGTTGATTCTGGTGTATTTCCTGACTTGATGAAGCATAGTAAGGTTATAACATTATTTAAATCCGGTGATAGCACTGATCCCTCGAATTTCCGACCTGTTTCTATATTGCCCACTCTGAACAAAATTTTTGAAAAATTAATTCTTAGCCAGTTGCTCAGACATTTTAATAAATTTAACTTATTACACAAAAAACAGTTTGGGTTTACGAGGGGTTGCTCAAACATAGATGCGGGAACTGAATTGTTAAAAACTATATTCGCGGCCTGGGAAGATTCGCAGGAATCCTTAGGTATTTTCTGTGATCTGTCTAAGGCATTTGATTGCGTTCACCATGACACTCTTGTCAGGAAATTACACCGGTATGGCATTAGGAACCAGGCTCTCAATCTTCTGATTTCTTACATGGGCAATAGAATTCAGAAGGTTGATATAAACGGCAAAATATCACCAGGCTCTGTTGTATCCATGGGCGTCCCGCAAGGCTCAATCCTGGGACCATTTTTGTTTTTGGTGTATATAAACGAATTACCTTACTATGTAGGAAATAATCATGAGATAGTATTGTTTGCTGACGATACATCCTTGACATTTAAAATAAGTAGACAGCTACGCAGCTATGACGAAGTAAACAATGCAATCTCGAAGGTAGTCCATTGGTTTAATGTTAATAATCTACTTTTAAATTAAAACAAAACCAAAGTCATTAAATTTTCTACACCTAATGTGAAACAAGTTGATACGAATGTGCAAATAAATGGTATTTGGTTGGAGCCAGTGGAGTCAACTGTCTTTTTGGGAATAACTATTGACTCCAAATTGCAATGGGGCCCACATATTGCGAAACTATTAGGAAAACTTAGCTCTGCGGCCTATGCTGTTAAAACTATGAGACGACTCACTGATTTGGATACTGCTAGAATGGTTTACTTTAGTTATTTTCATAGCGTAATTTCTTATGGAATTCTTCAGTGGGGAAACTGTGCGGACATTGACACCATTTTTGTACTACAGAAACGAGCTGTAAGGTCTATATATAAACTTGGTCCGCCGGTTTCCCTACGGGAGAAATTCAAAGAGACTAATATTCTTACAGTCGCATCACAATATGTCTATGAAAACCTTTTATATGTTCATAAGAATATAGATAGTTTTAAGAAAAAAAGCGACACTCATAATGTTAATACTAGATCTAAGCATAATCTCGTTTTACATGCTACACGTCTCCACAAAATTAGGAATTCTTTTATGGGGCAATGTATACGCTTCTACAACAAACTTCCTAATAATGTAAGAGATCTTTCAACCAACAAGTTTAAACGATATGTCAAAGATAAATGATGTAAAAAGGCTTATTATAAAATTTCTGATTATGTTAATGACAAAACTGCTTGGGAGTGAGTTGCTCTGAAACAATACTGCTTTATTAATCATTGTAAAATATAATTTATTTTAAAAAAAGGATTCCTCTGAGTTTCTTGCCAGTTCTTCTCAGAGTTGCCACGTCCAGAACTGGTGGTAGTAAAAGAATGGGACGCATCATAAGAACATGATTTAAAATATTTTAAATGTGTCTATTTGAATAAAGAATTTTTGACTTTTGACTTTGAACCGCCGGTCTTCTACGGTCCTCAGTCCGCGCAATTTTCGTAAAAAGTGGTAGATACAATTTTTTTCCATATTTTTATATATCTTATCTTTTATATTTAAATATGTTTTTCTTTCGATAATTTTTATAACATCGTTTGAGCGTATAGGTTATGGGTGTACTATATTCATAGTGTTTCTGAATTCAATTCATGGAAAAGCGTATGTCCGTGTAGTCGCTATTCAAACTTTGCAAGCATGAATAGTCAAGAGCAGTAGGTACTACAGTACCTACTACTCTTACATACATGACAATATATCACTTTACAGAAAGTAAATAATTTAAAGCTCAATATATGTCACATGTAGTTCACAAAATACGCCTTTGAGCCACTTAAATCTTTCACGTTATTGGCATTCGCGTGATTTTAGAATTCGTAGAATGATATATGTAATCCAAATGTTTATAATGGTTTATGGTAATGTAATGTATATTTTATTTATAATCGGTTAATTTTGATAGTTCACATGTTTCCACTTAATACCACTTTGGTCATGCCAAAGTCGATCCAAATGGCCAAGCGGTATATGTCTGATTCTAAATAATCCTAATTGTATGTCAGACCCAGAACGAAATTTAAGACTAAAATATTCCCATAGAGACCATTTAGCAACTACCATAATAATATGTTGAACTTAAGCTCCAAACATTTTTGTTTAAATAGTTTATTAGCAGTCTTTTTGCATACAATTAGAAGGTATTCTTGTTAAACTCTCGTGATTAAAATTGTGTTACAAGTGGGTTAGGGTAGGCAAGGGTAGGCAATGGGTAGGGATGAACCAGCGACCACATGATCCAATGAGCAAGTCCGACGCCCTAATCTTTGAGCTACGGCCACTTCAAACAAATGAACTTTAAATATACATCCACAAGTAGCTACCTACTAAATGATGCTTTCGAAACACGTCTGTAGCGGCACTGATTTCTTCCTTCTTTTTCTATTCCAGCAGTTCGCGTTTTAAGCCTTACCGCATAACTGCAATTATTGCCGCACAGCGCTATTAAACCTCGCTACGTTCGGAAACTTAATACTTTTTGGTGAAACTTTATTTCTTTAGTGCGTCACAAGATCAAAAAAAACCGTAAGTACCTATATCAAGTAAGACTACAATGTGTGAGATGTTCAATGTTATTTTGATTGAATAACAGAGTAACATTGTATAACATCTCACATTTAGTAGTTTCACAATAAAATAAACCCCATACTTACGGTCATTCCGATACTAGTAAATACGAGTAGGTACTCGATACTTTTGTTTCGATACCGAGTACTTATAGCATCGCTTCAATCTTGCAATACTTACTCGGTATCGGAACAAAAGTACTGGGTATTGAATCGAATCAGACAGCGATTCGATACCCAGTACTTTTGTTCCGATACCAAAAAATTGAACGAAAAAAATATATTTAAATACCCGAACGCATCAGACAGAACAAAAGAGCGAAAGTTCTCTCGCTCGTTCCTCGCGTCTGCCCAACGAACCGAACTAGTCCAACTTCACGCGAAACGAGCGAGACCGAGTATCGAATCTTAGAAGTGTTTTGATTAACGTACTTGATAATAACATATCATAATAATTATGTAATTTTGTCAATGAAACAAAAAAAATTAATACCTTTACTTTTATTTTATGCCCTCAAAGTATTTTATCTAATTATTGTCCTTTAACGTTTGCTACGTTAGTTTGATAAAAAAAAACTAAAAGTGTCGATATAAGTAAGTATATACTTTAGGTGTATTTGTGTGAATATTTGTATCGATGATTTAAGTACATAGAGAGGTTAAGGTTTTAATCCCTCACTACATGACGTACTGGCCGTATTCGAATAAGGAATAAATAGCTTATTTTATATTTTAATCAATATAAAAATGAATATAGACTTCAAGCTTGATGTTCTTCTAAGTCAGACGTCCTAGCGACCCGCTCCGTTAATTTATTTATAATAATAATTGTTTGTGTGTTTATTTGTTTGTGGGTTCAATGATACACTATTATAAAGTGTGCCATCTTTCATTTTAAAAGAGTACTAAGTGATAGTGGTCGTACCCCTCACACACCCTCTTCGAGGACTAGCAGCAGTGAGCCATGCTGATTTTTTTTTTCGGTTTGACTTACATATGCAGCCACGAGGCCTTTGCTACTTCACCGGGCATAAAGGCAAGCAGAGCTCTAGCCTTATTAAATGGTTTAAAAACTACAAACTAAGCAACCTGCGCAAGAGGGCGCCCCCTGTGGGGCTTGGACCTCGGCTCAGGGCGGTCGCTGGCGATGAGATTGAGGGATTATGACTTCTAGTATTTTAGGGGAGTTTTGTGCAACTGTCGCTCTACTTTACAGTTCGCGGGCCTCTCGGACTTCGGGTCTACGAGGGCATCGGACGGTGAGCCTTGCTGAGCTACGCACCCCACTGAAGGCGTTACAGTACTAATTAATTGAGTAGGATAATTTGTTGGTATTGGAACATCCCTACCCATACTCTCTATATACCGTATGCATATGATTAAGTTGAAACTTAAAATAGCGTTGACTTGATATATCAAAATAAAGTTGCAACTGAAACGAGTAGCTTTCACACGCCCACATTATTTATATTTACAGTCATACATTACTCTTTTACTCACTCACAGCAACACAATAATTATTAGATTAAATAATGTAATTGTATTTGTTATTAGAAATGAAATATAGAAGGAGATTAACTTTAAATAGTTAATTGGAGTTACTGCCTATTTTGGGCCTAGGGGTCGTGTAACATAGGAAATTTGCTTACTACATACTCCTGCCTCTCACAAAGGAATAGGCTAGTTGACACATATGAAATTATGTTACTTGATTTATTTATGTTAATGTTAAATGATGTTTATTTCTAAAAGTATTTGTCATATGGAACCTAAATATAATAATGTCCGTTTAAAAAAACTTGAATATGTAATATAAACTCGATATGAAAATTACTTCTTTTGTCTTTGTCTTTAACTTCCGAAAACGCTATCAGCCATTTTGTGACGTCATACATCTCGTTAAAAAACATGAACGCAATCCTTTACTATTAAACATTCTGAGTCATGACGTCATCGATCTTGAAAACAGATAATGTATATAGATCAACATGACTGACATCGTTTTGAACTCTAAATGTCAAGCCAATTTTAAAATATTTAATTAAGTGCTTTCTAGCCCTCAAATAAATGCCATATTTTTTCTTGATCTAGTAAAAACATTCTTAACCATATAAAATTAATTTAAAAAAGTATAAACTAGCCTATTAAATTCTAGATGTAACTGATGTATAATTTCATTTATGTTACCTTTGTAAAAGAGCGCAGTAAATTATTTTTATGACAGATATATAGACAGACAACCTCCGTAGCGTAGCGGTATTTGGCTCGCTTTAAATTTTGGAGGTCGTGGGTTCGATCCCCACTCCGTACAGGAAATCTTTGTGTAAATTCTAAGATTTCTTTCCGGGTCTGGTTGGTTGAGGAACTACCCTCCATGTCTCGGAAAGCACGTTAAGCCGTTGGTCCCGATTGTAATAACATCATCTATAATAATCGTATACCGAAGAACGGGCACCAGCGTTTCCTTGGGTCATTAATAATGCGGTCACCAACCCGCCTGCCAAGCGGCCACTTTATGGTGGTGTTATAAACACTGAGACCAAAGATGACTTACGGAAATTAAAACAATCTGAAGAAATCACCAAATCAAGGTTTAATGTTGATGAAGCACTATGGCCATGCAGCCAAAATATATCAGGAGTCGAACTATACCTGCGGCCAGTGCGGTGAAATGATCGGTTAAGTAGTTCGCGTGAAAGCGCCACAAACAAACTTCCATTCACATTTATAATATCAGTAGGGATCTATACAAATAAATAAATTTGAAGTGTCGGTTTTTGGTGGAAAAATAATAGGTGTTTACTAAATGCATACATTTGAATAATAATATTAATAATGTTCATTTATTTGTAACCACAATATTACATTTACATGATAAATTATACTGTTACATAGCACGCGTTTATTGTGGGAGATTGCGTAGTGCCTAAACTGGGCATTAGTCTGCATTTCAGGTCTTCAGGCCTCTATTCTGGGTATTTTCTCAAATGTTATTACAGTAGGTATATAGCAGATTTCGTTGTTATTTGTCAGTCTAGTTTAGTAAATTGATTTGTGTCTGGACTTTGTGTTGTGTTGTGGGCATGTGTTGAATGTGCGTGTTTGTGTGCATGTGTGATCCTTATTCCGGAGTTTGAAGTAGGTTCACGGTGTTTTCATGGTTTAACGTCGACAACCATTCGGTCATACGACTTTTGCATGCTGATTTTGTAAGGGGTATGTTGGTGGCCTTGTTAACTTTATTGTAGACTAACTTTTACCCGCGGCTTCGCTTTCATTGAATTTTTTGTTATCCTATTTTACTTCTAATACTTAAAAAAATATGTGTACAAAGTTGTATATAAAAAAAAGTTACATCCACATTTATAAGGAATGTATCCTCCAGTGTTAAAAGTGTTGTTGAAATTAAAGGTAATAATTATAATTATTATAAAATTATTTAAAACAAGAATTACGTATTTGAAGTTCTAGTTGCAAATACAATAAATTTTATAACTGAAGGCAATGGGTGCATTGAATATTAGTACAAAATATAGTCATTCATTCGTCTTATCTAACACGCTTTCTAAGTTTACACGAATAGGACGGGTGCATATTTATTAAATTGGCGACCGTCCCTATACGTAATAGGGAATAACAAAATTATTTTTTGTCTGTATGTGTATGTCTGCTAGTTCCAGCTAATCTCAGTAACAGCTGGATAGATTTTGATTTATCTTTCAGTTAGTTTCGCTATATACTATGCCTAATCTCCAAAAGAATAGTGCCGATTTAGACGGAACTTGCATTGTTAGATGCGTAGCTTATAAAATTCTTAATTTATACGGACGAAGTGGCGGGCAGCTGCTAGATTTTAATATAATTATTCCAAAAGTGTATACAGACCTATTATGTTGTTGGATTTGGTAGAATCGCTGTTATTCTAATTATTTTGTTGAAAACCATAATTTTTACATTTCTTAACTAAAGTTTTAATATGTTTAATTTAACTCAATTTTGAGTAACAATTAAAGATTTAGTTGAGAACTAGCCACCAATAGCTATGTTCAATTCTTAACGTCTTGCAATTTATCTGCTAAAGTAGCTAAAGTAATCGCTGTCGCACTTTTTACGTAATAGACGTAGAATTCAACCAGGTTATATTTTATCGATAAATTGATCAATACAATAACTAGCTGTTCAGACTAAATAATGCTCTGAATTGAATTAATGAATGTTTCTTCGACTTGGACTTTTTAATTTGTGAATGTATTTCGTTTGAATGCGTTTATTGTTTTGTTTCAGTAAATAATAATATCGCCTAAGTGAAAAATTAAGTAGCGGTAGTGTATCCAATAGATATTACGAGTTTTCTTTTCTATTATTAAAAGTGTTGATTAATTATAAAATGCTTTGTCCTGAATGACTAGGTGACGGATTCACGCACAGCCTTATAGCCTAGGTTTTTATAACACACTTCGACAGTGTTTAGGATTTTGGTAGTAATCTAAAGTAATAATAATTGTTATAATATATAATGAGACAAGTCAATTAAATTTATTAAAAAATAAAATAAAACAGGTCATAGACTTCTGCTGCGGAGTATATCCTTTTATACAGAGATTTGCGGAAACAGACAGATAATATTTGCAACAATTATATACATCGATCAAGAAATTAATACCATGTTTATTCTAACTGTCCTTAGTATCGTTAATTGAACGAGCTACATCATTAGTGCTGGCTTATAATAGATATTGTTGATTGGAACTTAATCACAGTTTGAATTGTATCTTTGATCTGATTTAATTACGACTCAAAAATGTGTGGAATGGCGCAAGTTAAATTTAATGGGGAAAGGTCCTTAAATAAAACTTTGGTGACTCGAAGATTCCTGTCCCCGCCCTTTTCCCATGCATGGGCCAAGAAACGTGAATTGTTGAGCTTTAAATAAGAACGTTCACCCTCGTCTGTTCCCGACATTCGATGGAGAATATAAACTATCTACTCAGCACATTGTTTGGGAGTTTATTCCATGGCCAAGCGATCGTGACACTATTGCTAAATAGTTACAACTGATATCAGAGATAGTTTAATATTCAGATCCAGCAGCGTTTTTAAATCATTCAGTTTCCGCTTTACTTTTCAGACCCTTTTAGGGACCCGTCACATATAATTTGTTACGAAACTGCATTATGCATTTATTTGCACTTAAACTTTTACATAAATTACATTGCGCGGTACTTTTGGAAGAATTATACATAAAATCTAGCAGCTGCCCGCGACATCGACCGTATAAATTAAGAATTTTATTAGCTACGTATCTAAAATGCAAGTTCCGTTTAAATCGGCACTATTCTTTTGGAGATTAGGCATAATATATAGCCAAACAAACAGAAAGACAAAACAAAAAGTGACCTATAAATTGTATTATATGATATAATGATACCTTATAAAATTAGCTAACCGTCAGTTAGTCAAAATCGATCCAACATCAAAGTAGGTATGGAGTCAAATATAATTTTGAAATATCTCCATACGTTTGGTATTAGTCAAATGTTTGTGTACCGGACTATTGATAGACAATGAAGGTACAATGAAACCTCCTCTGTTTGTGACAGAAAGGATCTGGCCGTCCACGTAGTGTTCGTACAAAAATGGCGATCAAAGCAGTAAGGGTCAGATTTCAAAGAAATACTGTCCGAAAGCAAAAGATTTTATCTAGCATCTAGAACCATGTCGCGTATATTAAAAGATGACTTAGGATGCAGCCTATAATAAATTAAATGAAATAGTTTATTAGTAACGTAGACGAATAGTTGGCGCTTGTTATACGTCATTTACAATGCATTACCATATTTAAGAACATATTTTTTTTTATTATTTAATAATTAAGAACAACAGTATTTCATATTTGATTATAAAGAGGAAGTCTTCAATAGCAGGTATAACTTAACTGTACCTCTATATCATTTCAAACAAACAATATGTTAAACTAAAACTTTATTTATAATTATTTATAATCTTATTTTTAAACTCACTGACAATAATAAACTTGGCGTAGCCTGTGAGTATTAATATAAAACAAAAAAAAAATACGAGAACAAAATCAGTAGGAAAAAATACAAAAAAAATTAGGTCGCGTACTTAGTTTAAAAAAAATGATATTTTTTTTCGGACGGACATATTATTATGTAGTTAGCCATGAGGCTTTTGCTACTTAACCGGGCATAAAGGCGAGCAGAACTCCAGCCTAGAATGATCAAGCAGCGCGGGCTGGGATCTAGTCAAAAGCCAAGAAGGCGCCGCGAAACTCGCCTCGCGAGGATCACCGTCCCTATCCTAGCTTCCTACGAATCTTTCTCTTTCTACCTACGGTGTGACATCCGGAGAAGAAAGACTATATAAGAAATTCCCGATATTGTTATTGTTTTCGTCATCTTTTTTAAAATATCGTTTTACAATGTTTGTATTTTACAATTTATAACATTTTTACAACTATGACAGTGCGTCCCATAAGCCAAAGTTTAGTTGACGATTTCTATGAATATGGAAAAATAACAATTTAGCTAGTAATTTTAAAGGAAGCATTCTGCTACATCACCTTTCAAATGTAACTTTTTTACATACACTTAGTCTGATCGGTCGTATTAGGTAATGTAAACAAAGTCTACATAAAATCAAATTATGCATTCACAATGTTTTTTTCTTTTTATGAGCTCAGTGTGATAGTCAGTGGGCGCCAGTTTAACTCATATTTATTATTATTATTAGTAGGACACGGAGTCATTCGCCAAACATCCGTAAGAACTGGTCATTTCTTAACTGATACTAAAAAATAGGGTGGTAAAATCGAAACAACTACTTAAGCGGTACGCAAAAGGAGGTCACAGAAAAATTTTGTTTACAGATGAGAATTTTTGAACAGTGTCAATTTTTTTGACTGCCCTAAAACGTTTATCACTCTAGCTAAACATCTTTTCTAACGGTGAGCTTGAGTGATTGAGATTGATGTATGGTTTATGTACATATTGTGTGGTATAAGCGTGTTTCATTTATACTATAGTTTTAAGTTTCTCTGTGAAGTTTATTTAATTGTATAATTCCTTATTTTATGTCATGAGAGAAAATATCTTAAATTAAATCTTATGCCTATTAAAAATATTCCCAACGTTCTTTGGATAAACACAAATTCACTACAGAATTTTATGGTAGGTACTATTTATTATCTATATTATTAATATTGTCTATATTATTGTTTTATTCATTTCTGACGTCTATTCATGTTTTTATAAAGCGAAACGAACTTAATCTTTTAATAGTAAAATTTTATAGTGAAATAACCACTAAAATTTTACGACGAGGGTGAAAATGTAGTGATTATTTCTACTATTAAAAGATTTTGTATTTTGAATTTTACTCGGAACAGTAGTCTTTATTTTATATGTTCTACGGCAAAAACAATAACCGTAGGACTTGCCGCTTTAGACTGCTATTCTGCATTTAACTTTACTATAATAACCTTAGAGGGCCTTCAAGTACACATTGTCACTACACTAATTTTTAGGCAACTTGTTAATATAAGTAAAATAATTTTCGGTAGTAGCGGCTATTGAAGTTCCAGCAACATGTTATTGGCTTTTAAGATAATCAGTATTATGCAAAACATAACACATTCTGAATCTAAATAAAATTCAGCCGAGAAAGATTTAGACCTGTGGTTCCCAACCGGTGGTCCGCGGACCACTGGTGGTCCCTGGAAGCAGAGGAAATGGACCTGAAGCTGTCCAAAAAATATTGCAACGTAGCAAAATATCTACACACTAAAGATAGTATTTTATAACATACAGTGGTTATTGTAATAGTGTTAATTTTAGTGTGATAACGCAAAAAAGCTGGTCCGTAACGAGATAAACATTTTGTAAAATGGTCTTTCATCGCTTAACGGTTGGGAACCCCTGATTTAGACAGTGGACCATCTCTTTTTTCGTACTAAGTAATTAACCAAAATCTAAAACTTTAAATCGTTTATTAGAACACGACTTAGGTTTCAAATCTCGTAGTTTCAATGTTCATATAGGATTACACTAGGACCTCTTTAATCCGAACCCCTTCTAATCCAAACGCCCTACCCCCGCCCGCGTTTTCACTCACCGACTCGCCAGATGCTTACTGAGTGTAGAATAGGTGTCACGCGCATTTGTTATTGTTACTCATGTAATTTTGTGTTGGTATTGCGTCGCTCAGGCATTTCAACAGTAGGTCACATATTTGTGTTTTTACATCATGGCTTCGACGTCAAAGAAAAGTAAACAGAGAAAAAGATTTTATTTGTCATTAAATACCTCCCGACAAACAAAAATATTGGATTTCTTTTAAATAGTTTTATAAGTGTAACATTTATAAATGAATATACATTTAAAATTTCACGATACTATCAGTTTTATTTCATTAAAAATGCCCTATAAATGCTGTGTATGCTGTAGTGCTGTATCCGAACGCTTCACTAATCAGAACGGGGGGTAAATTTTCGGCGTTCGGATTAAAGAGGTCCTGGTGTAACTTCAAATCAGCTTATGAAAGCTATATAATAGAGAACATAATGTGTATTTAGGAGCACACTTATGTTATATAGGACAATCACAGATGTCTGAAATGGATCTTGTTATTATACCTATTTCTTAAGTCTTCGATGCTGACGGCCTCGGTTTAGCGGTAACGTATTTTTTTATGTCCCATAATGTCATATAACGGGTTCAAATCTCGGGAAGGACCAAAAATTGAGTGATTTATTTTAAAAGAAAAATGTCAGCAGCAAGATACTGTCATAACGTTTACGTTATATCCTGCCCTGGAAAATTAGTAGGTTAAGGTTTCAGCTCCGCGTCGTATCTATTTCCCATCACGTCATCAGTCGTCCTCATAGGATATATTTTTCTATACTTCATGAGAGAATAGGTTTCTATTCTCTTATGAGGTAGTCGAACTGTAGGCAAAATCTTTCAAGTACTTATCATTATTGCAACATATAAATTTGGTAAAATTAACTATTACTAGTAATCGCCCATTGGTAAAAAATCTACCATAATATAAAAATATATTAGCTTTCGGCACTTCTTCTCTATACAAACCGATGTACCGGTCGATGTAAAACGGGGTGTGGGATTTATTTTATCTTGTAAAGTTTCGGTTGTCCATAAAAGGTTACTATGAAATACTGTCAACCGTGTTATACTGCTCAAACATATGGCTAACTAGCTGCGCCCCGCGATTTTACCCGCGTTACTCTGCTCCAGTGGGTCGGAGCGTGATATTTTGTAGCTTATATGTTAATCCGGCGTATATCCTATCCCGGTGCAATTTTTTTTGTGCAGCCAATTCCGTTCAGTGGTCTTAGCGTGAAAGAGTTACAAACATCCATCCATCCATACTTACAAACTTTCGTGTTTATAATATTTGTAGGATGCATCTATTTCAACTTTGAGGTGAACTACTTAATTGTATTAATAATTAACTAATCAAAAGATGTAATAGATGATAATAATATTACGCAACGTATCTAATGACTGATTACACCTATTAATTTGTAATTACGAATTTGCATTATGTAAATCAGTGTTATTTCATCTGTGAGTCGCGACCTCCAGGGGGGTCGCAAACCTAGACTTCTGGGGTCGTCAGCAAAAAGTTGTTAACTTACATCGTGCTTATTTTCAAAACTCTGGCGACTTATAAAAAATACCATTTACGACGTTGTCTTCTAAATGATTTAATTATTAGTTATTGCACAAAAGTATCTGGATTCCCCAATCCCCCCAATTGTGGGGTCCAGAATTTTTTCAACCTGTATTATGTACAGGGGTAAAAAGGGGTTGCGAAATCATCATGTAAATGTTTAGGGTAATGAATTGTTAATTGTACCAACTATGTATTTATTGACGCCTCCGAAGACAAGCGGTATATCTTAGTCTTGTTTAAAGTATCGTGAGGTTGATTCCCGCGCCGATATAAGACATATTTATGTAAGAAGCTACTTTCGATACTTCAAAATACACTTTAAGCTGTTTGTCCCAATTCATATAATATCATCAATAACAATCGAAACCGGAGAATAGGGAGCGGCGTGTCTATATGTAACTACTAACATTTTACACTCTAACTCTGGAAATCCTTCTGGTAGTCATAAGGTGGTTATTATATACACCAACTCAGAAAAAAATGCGGTAAAAAGTTTTTGTATGAGAAACTGGCCGAATTTTTGTGGGATGATTTTTTATGATTTGAAATGTGACCTAAAACCGGACGAGTCGTTTATTCGTCGTCAAATACCTTTTATGGATGAAGGACCTTCTAAAGCAACCATTTGCCGTTGGTACAACGAATTCAAGCGTGGTAGTCTAACTTTGGGGATGAAAAAATAACCCATCGTCCTTCGACGGCTGTTACCGAAGCAAACGTGCTGGTAGTGAAAAGTTTAATTGATGAAAATAGGCCAATTACATACGAAGAGATTACGCATACTCTTCAGATTGGTTCGGGAAGCGTTTATAAGATTTTACCCGAACACCTTCGCGTGAGGAGGATAGTTTCGCGGTGGGTGCCGCACAACCTCACTGAAGCTCAGAAGCAGGCCCGTGTGGAATGGTGCCGTGACATGATCAATCAATTTGAGGCAGGCTCATCTCGACGCGTTTACGATATTATGACAGATGATGAATCCTGGATTTATCATCATCAATACGATCCAGAAACAAAGCGTCAGTCAACAGTTTGGCTGTTTCAAAACGAACCAATACGAAATTGAAGCCATCGAGAAGCTCAGGGAAAATTTTAATCGCTATTTTCTTTACTTTGACGGGGTATCTGACATCAATACCATTACGAAATCAGCATTAACGCCGAAAGATTTACCATTCGTTAATGCTGCTACTTAATTCCTACCTGAAATTTTTACTGCAATGCGCAAAAAGCGACCGAACACCGGGCTCCGCAGGCTACTGCTTCACCATGACATGGAGGATCAAGTGTATCCTGTGTAGCCTACCTTGATAAATCGGCTATCTAACACTGAAAGATTTTTCAAATCGGACCAGTAGTTTCTGAGATATAGAGCGTTCAAGCAAACAAACAAACTCTTCATCTATATATAAGTATAAGATAATAACATCAGCACTGCAAACGTGCGATTTGCAGTCGATAGTTATTTCTAAAAAAAATTACTTCTTTTCAACCATATCATAACGGATGAATAAATATGGAGAAAGGGTTTTCCAAATCAAACAAGGCATCTATTGAAAACGTATAAATTTATTTATCGATTTAAAAGAAAACCTCCTTAGTGCGTAATTCTTCACATTACAGTCTTCTCGGTAGCGCCAAGTTAACAGTTTTCACTTCTAGGTATTCCTCCACGCAGTCGATTCCACTGAAAAATAAAACAAATTCAAGATCTGTGCACAAACTGAAGTTATTAAAAGGGTACATTTTATTATTTAGGGTTGATTTCTTGCTGCAGAATAACTTTTACGTGCTAGTATATTTTTAAGATGAAAAAATGAAAAAAAAATTCGAATATTGCATAGCTCTGCATTTTTTAATGACTGTCATTTTACAGTTTACACAATAGGCATGAAGACTAATAAAATATATTTAGTCCGTCAGTTAGATACTACAAAATATTTATCAAATCAATAAAAATATACAAAGATATTAGCAATAATAAACTACAAAGTTCAGAAGGCGCTTATGAAACGTCACAAACGCCTTCACGTGTTTTTGTTGGTCATGGGGATCGAACCCATATCCTCCGAGATTTAAATCGGGACTTATACCGCTATGCCACAGTGTTACTAAACATTTAGATCCAAAACTAAAGTAATAAAACAATTATGCAATTTCTTTCAGACCAATGTAATAGAGCAAGAAATCTAATATAACAGAAAGGGAGTTTTGAGCTAACAAACACGGAAGCATACAAACGTATTAAACCCCTCCCATTTATACAATCTTAATCGGTCAAAAAAAGAGAATTCATTTTTTTCTGGCTCACCTACCGTATCGTTTACTACTATACCGCGTGACCCACCAATTACCACGAACTATTTGTCCGTCACTCATTAAAATAGTTTGTAGTCTTTGTAGGCATATCTATAGACGACAATTTTACCTAATTGTAACGACAATTATGTCAAATTGACATCTATATGTTTCTAACAAGGAAAAAACATTATTTTTCTTCCTTACTTATTACTTCTTAATAATATTTCTAAGAAAGAATCGTTTCGCCGCGAAAAACTACCAACATTTTTTAAATTTGTAAACTTTAATACTCTAATATTTTATTTACCGATACCTACTAAAAAATAATTTAATGTTCCGAAAGTAATAATAATAATAAATTTATTTCAAGGTAACGAAAGAGTTACAAAATAATTGCTTATATAAACAATACTTTCTTTAACTTAATTTTTTAAATAATATCTAATTATAATTATTTATCTCTAAAACATTTTAAATATTATATATTTACAAAAAGAAAAGGTACAGACTAGACAGGTCAAATTATTCAAAAAAATTGCAAAAAGTTTTCGCACTCTTGTGCATAACAAATCGATTTGTTTGCGGAAATTTAGATTTGTGTCAATTGTAATACCTAGTATTTTATATTGTCTGTTTTGGCTAAGGTTGGACAATTACATGCAGTATCGGCAAATGGATTGCAGTTGTGTGCGTGAATGTTTTTGTTAGTGACTGTAATGTTATTGTTACGCATTGTAAATACGATATATTTTGTTTTATCCGAATTAAGGGTTAGTAGATTATTACAAAGCCAGTTAGATACAATGTTTAAGCCGCTTTGTGCGTATTCGTAGACTTCATCTCGCGTTTTAGCTGAGAATAGTAAGACTGTATCATCAGCATATTACATAATGACACCCTTATGGAGTTTCAAGTTGCATAGATCGTTAATATAGATAAGAAATAGGGTAGGGGCCAAAATGCTTCCCTGTGGAATTCCATAACCACTATTTTTGAGGTTGACCAATTTTCACACATTGTTGGCTATCGCTAAGAAAGTCCGAGATTAATTGAAGCTGGGTCCCCCGTATGCCAAAAGATTCAAGCTTGTGCAATAGCATGGAACAAGGAATTGTATCAACAGCTTTGGCAAGGTCCAGGAAGATCCCAATAGAGTGCATTCCTCTGTCCAAATTGTTAGTAATATAATCAATCAGGTTATTTACTGCTTGCTCAGTGGATTTTTTTGGCCTAAAACCGAATTGACCTTCCGAAAGTAACTTTTTATCCTCAAGATATTTAATTAATCTATTAACTATTTATATTTTTTTCTAAAATTTTGGAGAGTCCTGATAAAATTGCGATAGGCCTATAGTTATTAATAACTTTTTTATCTCCAGATTTAAAAATTGGAGTGACGACCGCTTTTTTTAATACTTTAGGAAAAATTCCCTTTGTTAGACACAATTGAAAAATATGTGTTAATGCTGGAGCAAGTTGATGTTGATGTTGTTGAAAGTAAACGATGTAGAAAAAAGTTATAATGATTTTAAAATTAACTTTTCATAAGAAGTTTTATTAAGGAACTTACTAGTTTAAAGTTTTACATTGAAATGAAAATGAAAATGAAAACGTTTATTGATAATGTAGACGAATCGATCGTACTTATTATAAGTCAAATACAATGATACAAATATAAAAAGAGGAAAAAAAAAAAAACTTGACTAATTCATTAGTATACATTTCAACAGTCATGTTATTAAATATAATTTAAATCTACCAATGTGGCATGTGATAGTCGCGTACTATAAATATAATTAGAATCAACCAGCGTGGGCTGGGATTCGGTCAGAAGCATAGAACGCGTCGCGAGCCTCGCCTTGCAAGGACGACCGGACCCTATCCTAGCTTCCTACGAGTCTTTCTCTATCTACCTACGTTGTGACACCCGGAGAAGAAAGACTATAAGAAACTCCGAGATCATTCTTTTGTCATCTTTTAAAGTCTTTGATTAATCATTTTTACATCTTTTTAAAAACATTTTAGTATCTAGGTTAGTGATCCCCATACATCGATATGTAGGTACTCGCAGCAGGATATTGTGACGGAAACCATGAAACCTTTAAGTAAGTATCGAGTATAGGGAGCGCTCCTCCAGCTTTACATTTCTTTTTTTTTTTGCAATTGGAACATACCTACAGTCTGATCAGTTGTCTTACATATAGATTAACAATTACTAATTTATAAATTACATAGAATAGACTTTTAATTTAGTTGCAAATTCGGTGTGATAGCTAAAAGGTGCCAGTCTGCCGCAATGTAACCGATGGACTCATCCGCCAAACATCTCCATCCTCCATGTCATTGACTTATATAGTTGGCGGAAACGCAGTCGTGTACGTTTCAATCACGATTCCGTATTATCAGGCACTAAATAACCTATATTAGTACAGTTCTGTACCTATACTTGACAAAAAGGCAAGTAGTGATTGTCAATAACTCATTTAACTAAGATGTTAGAACCAGTAGTTAAACTGCAGCAACCACTAGCAGACCTATATCCCAGAATAGTATATAAAAGTAATACTATAAAGATATGTAAGCCAATCGGTCTCGACGTTCCACAACTTATACTCTTAGCAACACATTTAGTGTCTTATTACTATTTATATCAATTACTATCCTTCTTTGGTGAGTAACCTTTTTTGTGCCCTAGGTATATATTTGGTAATAATAGAAATCTACTGTTTGTTTCGGAGTTCATTTAATTTCACACGCCAGTTAATCAAATGTAATTGGCAGCACAACGTTCGCTTAAGCTTGGTGACCTAAATAGACAACGAAACACGTAATTTACCCGAGATTTACAGTAAGTATAATAATGTAATTGGTTCGTCTCTATGTAAATGTAGTTAAACCTCATTCCTTTTGACGTGAAAACAGACACTTTATGACGCCTTATATACATATAATATAAATTGGTAGGTACTTACTTTTCACGACCTAAGCCTGATTCCTTGAAGCCTCCGAAGGGGGTTTGTACACTGTTCATTAGATAAGTGTTAACCCTGAAACAATATTGAATATAAGGACATGTCTGACTACATGTTATTTATATGTTATTTTAACGTTGCCTAACGGGTCAAATTAATTTAAAACCTAGCGGTCTTAGCCCAAGTAGGCTAGAGCGTCGGACTTTTGATCTTGTGGTCGCCAGTGCACTACCGACATGAACCCACTTGTTACACAAGCATTTTAGCTTACCACGAGGAGTTAACAAGAATACAAGCAGCATGCAAAACTGTGCTAGTAATCTAAAAAAAAAATTGCTTCTAGGTATATCACAAATGCGAAAGTTTGCGTGGATGGACGTTTGTTAATTTTTGATGTAGACAGTTATAGCCAACGGATTTGGATCAATTTTGCATGGAGTTTATAATCATCATCATCATCATCATTTCAGCCGTAGGACGTCCACTGCTGGACATAGGCCTCCCTCATAGATCTCTAGTAGTTGCGGTTAGAAGCGGCCTTAACCAGATCATCCGTCCATCTAGTAGGTGGACGTCCTACGCTACGCTTGCCGATCCGCGGTCTCCATTCGAGAACTTTTCGGCCCCAACGGCCATCTGTTCTCCGTGCTATATGGCCTGCCCATCGCCACTTCAACGAACTAATCCGTTGCGCTATGTCGGCAACCCGCGTTCTTCTATGTATCTCCTCATTTCTGATTCGATCTCGTAGAGAAACCCCGAGCATAGCCCTCTCCATAGCTCGTTGAGCAACTCTGAGCCTGTTCATAAGGCCTATAGTAAAGGACCACGTTTCGGATCCATAGGTCATCACTGGCAACACGCACTGGTTAAAAACTTTCGTCTTCAGGCACTGAGGTATATTGGAGGAAAAGGAAAAGACGTTGCGAAGTTTCCCGAACGCTGCCCATCCGAGTTGGATTCGGCGATTGACCTCCTTCTCAAAGTTGGACCTACCTAATTGGACTGGACCTAGTGAACGAGACTACGACGACGAGACTAGTGAACGAGAAACCCGACACCACCTTGGGACTGTTGGTCGCCCTCCCGGTAGAAGAGCAGGTTGCCAGATTTCAGGGTCATCATGTCCTGTCCCTCTCTACGGACTTCAGACAACCCCAGAATATCCCATTTGAGCCTGCTCAGTTCTTCTTCCAGCTCAACAATCTTTTCCTCGGTCCGTAAAGTGCGCACGTTATGTGTTGCCAGGGCCAGTGTTCGCTGTTGAAATTGGTAGCCACTCGTATCCCGGGGATTCTTAGCACCCCTAGCCCCTATTCTTAGCCCCACCGATGCCATGACCTCTACCGTAGCCAGGCCTAACGGGGTCACCGGGGACTCGGGGCCGTATTTTTTGGAAATATCCATTATAAGGGGGTTTGCCAATACTCACCACGCTTGGCAGGCGGGTTGGCGAGAGTTTATAATATATTAAGTCAATTTACTATAAAATATTGAGCAACTAGCAATGAACTATTAATAAAAAATAGCAGATGGTTTTTCCTGCATTCATAAAAAGAATTTGCTTTTTACGTTCCCTGAAATGATATTGAACTGAAGACAGTTGCCACCCGACCCTTAATTTGCTAACTGTATTTTATGCCAACTTATAAGCAAATAAACGAATTTCAATTTGAAATTGGCGTCGTTGTGAAATTATAATGTAAAGTTATTTACATAATAAAAGAACACAAATTCAATACTTCAAACATTTTCTGGCACCCCGAACAAATAGATACTTTAACAAGGCAGCCAATTTAAGCCAAAGGCTATTGTATCGATAAAGCTTTTGTTCTCACCAGACTACTCCTGCTTCAACATGTTTGCTGAATTGTAGTGCATTATTGACGTTGGAGGTGAAAATGCCAGCAGCAAGTCCATAGTTAGTCGCGTTGGCTCGGTCGATCACTTCCTCCAATGTTTCGAACTTGAGAATGCTTTGTACAGGCCCAAATATCTACAAACACATTTTATATTATAACTAAATATCTTAGGAGAGACCTTTGCCCAGCAGTGGGACAGTATTATTAATAATAATAATATAACTTTTATTTTCCACCAAGAAGTTGCGTGACTAATGTTTACAGAGTTTCTAAGGACCATCAGTGGTGGACTGGAGCCTAAGCTACGGAAACCCTGTATTTCAGGACTCTAGACACTCACCCCCAGTTTACAATTCCTTGTGTGTGCGTGTGTGTGTGTGAATATTTGTGCGTGATATCATACAAGCGGCCTCTAATTGGTCTTATCAGATTAGTAGATCGGATTAATCCGATTAATTAATATTCAGATGATTGGCCATCTGAATATTAATTAATCGGTTCAACATCCGACTAGCTTGTGCCCGAGACTGCGTCCGCGAGGAATAGTTTCTTTGGGTTAACGTAAAGGAACTACATCACGTTTTTAACTGTAAGAACTTTAAAATCAAATAATTTAAATGTCAACTTTGCTTACACTTTCGCAAATAATGCATTATTTCATTATACATATTATTAATCAATTTTGGTTTACATAAAAAAGGTATATAGTAAGTTAAACTCGAAAGATGGACATCTGCTTTCACGGACTTTTTTTAACTTTTGAAAGTGAAAAACGTCATGCATGATTTTTGCGAAACTTTATCTATTCACGCTGCGCATGCAGTGTAACTCTTTAAAAGAAACAAAATCATTGGTGATTCATTCCTAATGGAGAATCTTAGCGTACTTATATATGGCTTTCTCGATAAATGGGCTATCTAAATCTATTTTGTTTTTTCATATCGGACCAATAGATTCTGATATAAGCGCGTTCAAACAAACAAACTTTTACAAACACATATATTGTTTTTCTGAATCAGACTGATTATTACAAAACGGTATTTGAATAATTTCTTTCTATATCAGATCTATAAATCTTATTATCCATGGACGAGCGGTCGTTTTCAATGGAGGACGTGGTTTTGGTCCCCACACCGGAAAAGAAATTCGTGTAAAATCTGCAATTTTTTTTGGTATAGAGGCTACCTACCTACCTACCTCTTTGGCTCGAAATGCCCGTTATGCCATTGGTCCCGATTGTTATACCATCTATAACAATTGTTTACCAGGGAACTAGCAGCAATGAATACCAGTGTTTTATAACATAAGCACAACTACAGTCATCAACCCGCCTGTTAAGCGTGGTGAATATATAATACGGCAAATCACCTCGCAGCCTCGGGGATGTCTATGTGCAGCAGAGGACATTGTACGGGCTGATGATGAATTTGATCTTTAATCTTAAATTATACTTAGGAGAAGATGAAACGGCAGTCTATACCTGACCTATTCATTAGAAGTTACAAGAGTGCAAAGCCTTGTCGTTACTTTTTTCTAATAATTAGTTTTACCTACCTCTTCTTTTGCAATAGTCATGTCATCAGTCACATCGGCGAAGACTGTTGGTTCAATGTAAAATCCTTTGGTACCAACACGCTTACCGCCGGTTAGAAGCTTAGCACCTTCTTTTTTACCCTTCTCAATGTAGCCCAGCACTTTTGTCATCATTCTCTCATCGATCTGAAAAAAAAGAAGTAATAAGTTTACAACTAAAAGGCAAGAAAATGGCAATTATTGGTTGTACCCAGCAACATAATATGTTATTGAAATCAAAATATGAAAAAAAAGCCTATTAATAAAATTCTTTTGTATCGTCCAATGAGAATATAAACGATAAACATGTCGAGATTTTCTCTTTAACATTGCTGTTTAGACAAGAGAATAGGGATCAGAAATAATTTGCGCGTGTCCCAATGCTATTAAAACCTGATTATCGTCGCACGTACAAGCTCATTAAATATAACAATCTCATTAAGGTAGAGATTTATAATTCCTTTCTGGACTTAATTAATATTTTGTAATCAGACGGAATCTGTATTTTGAAAATCAAAGGAAAATTTTTCCTCTTAACTTAATACTAATTCACACTTCACTATCTTACTTATCTCGAGGTACGTGATAATATACAAGTCAAGCTAAGTTGCTAAGCTGCAAGTTTCCTAAAGTATTCAAAAGATATTTTATTGTGCAGAACGGGTGGTTCCACGGAGGAGGGCATGTGGCGAGTTCTGGGGCAAGACAATTCCCAGAGGTGTATTGGTTAAGAACATTGTATTTGAAAATTAACGGCATATTGTAGATAATAATGTAATTTTTTTCTTATAGGTATAATTCAAAATAAATTACAATACATAGCCGCGAGAGACCAGGCTAACTGTAAAGCTTTAATAAACCCAAAAAGAGACACAAAGACAATGAAACATTGCGAATATCGATTCGGTACACATTACCTCGCAAACTTGAACCATGCTAACAAAAATACAAGAAGAACATTTGTTAGTCAGCGCTACTAAATACAAATTATCAACAATATTCTCCTTTTAGTGATAAATTGAAAGTAATTACATATTTTTGTTGAATAGTTGAATAGGCAGTATTAAATAGCATAATGATGTATTAATTAATAGTACAATAGTAACACATTTTATTAATCAAATAGTTTTAAGGAACTTTTGGTACTGTGAAATTAATGGATCGGTTACATATCGCACGCTCAGAAATATAGGGACCCAATTCAAAAATTCGTATGTGTGACTTTTATTCAGAATATGACCTAAATTCAACATTTTCATCGACCCATATTAATGAGTTTGAGAAACTAATAAAATACCTACACATATTTTTGAAACAGCCGAACATTTTATATTTTCTACAAAATGTATAGATATAATAACATTTTTTCGCCATTTACCTAACATTTGGTATTATTAATTAGGTCGCTATATTTCTAAGCGTGCGATATACCTATATACAGATTATATAACCAGTAAAATTTTAGGTTCACTCGGGCAAAGATTATACGGAAATCGTAGAAGATTATTATCGCCCTTTCTTTTGTCGCTTCTAATCAAGGAAACCGTTAGAACTCTCCTCGACTAAGGATTTTATCACAAATACACCTCCTGAATAAATGCTGAATCGCAAGTTCATGTAAAATAAATTGAATTTGAAACACCCGAATTCTCATATTTGATGCTTAATTTTCATTTCACTTCGCTTTAATAAATCACTGGAATTCAAATCGATAATATTCCGAGTGTGAAACCTTTGTAATCCAGCGTATTTTATTACATGTATTGCATTCCACCATTCCACACTCCGCTCTATACCGTTGACTAGCACGCACCTGTCTAACTTGTCCATGGTATTTACTGTGGGTACCTCATTGGGAAAACATGCGAGGAAAAGAAAATTGTTATAACTACCGGCACGGTTCTTGAGCGCTCGGCGCAAGAGTGGGGATCGCTTTGCGCATCGTACACTTATGACAAAATAAAACGAACACCCGTTTATTATTTATTTTTTCTAAGTTACCTACGTAATTTCTTACTGGATGAAAGAAAGATTAAATAATGATTTGTTAAATTGATAAATGGAAATTGCGATCAAAGAAGTAATTAACAAGTGTTTCTAATTTAAAACCATCACTTAGTCCGTGTGGTTTGTCAAAAATTCCTAAAAGAAACTACTACGTACCTACGTACTTATTTTTTGTTAACATTTTTGACCTCGAATTCCATTTGTTCATTAATGAAATGAAAAACATTTTTACAAAAAAGAAAAATATATTTTTTAAAAAGTGCTGTCAATTAAATTGGCCGGAATTGTACCGTCGTCGTGAGGTACGTGCAACAGTAGTAAAAAACCAATCCCGAGTGACAGCTATGACGCGAAGCGCTACGGGCCAATCACTGCACCCCCCCCCCCACGCCTCACTTCATACCACCAAAGGGACCCAATAACTCACTTCTGCGCAGGTCAAGGTCAGCGCTCAAGAATCGTGCCGATCATTATACCTTGTCTTATTATCACCACTCTATTTATCATCAGCCAGTATAACGTCCACAGCTGAACATGGGCCTCCTCCCGAGGATGGGTTTCGTAATATTTTAAGCCGTAATATATATATATATATATATATATATATATATATTTTAAATTATAACAACAGCTTTCCGATGTAGAGAGGGTTCCCTCAACAAAACAGAACAGAAAATATATCTTAAAATTTACACAAAGAAACTGAAAATTAAATTTAATAAAGGGAGACCTGGAACCAAGTTCTTTCGAAGTTTCTAAATTATGGCAAAACACGCGAAATTGTAGGTGTGTAAGGTCACATAAATTTTAAGTCATTGGAGTGTCAGGGGTAAATTACAACGGCCGTGACCTTGATTAAACAGTCTTCACTACAGTGGGGTCACTGTAATACATTTCCTATGTTATTGTTACTGTGTAAGGCGCTTCCAAAATATCGCTTTAACAGTAGTGTAGTGTCACGTATAGTGATCGATATTTATTTACTAACGTTTTCACTATACGCTCCCGCTGTATTACGGAATGAATGAGGCCTTACCTCGCACTTGTATTATATATTTCAATCTAATTTTCGTTTAGTAAAAATAATGTTAAGCAAAAGCAATTTCTTCCGTAACGTTAACTCAATTACTGGTAATGAGATAGAGATATACTTTGGGAGCCCCTTGTATGTATAACAATAGATTGCTCCAACAAACAAAGCAATTTTTCTCGCAAATCTATAACAACAAACTTACGTACTTAAGGGTCTGAAATGGTTCGTGTGATTATAGCTGTTGGTTCGTATAATAGAACTAATATATATTCGTTAAATTCTTGTCTATATTTCGAAATCAAATAAGATTTTTTCGATCTTTAAGCGAATGTGTATGAACGTTGAGGTTTGTTGTTAAATCAAGCAAAACCGATTAAACAAATTTGAATTAAATATGATGCAGATATCTATACATTATAATAAAGCTGTATATGTGTAAGGTAAAATGTCTGTACATAGAAAAAACGCTAAAAACCGAGTCATTGGGATATTAGACGTAAAATAGAACTCATCCAGTTTTTTTTTTCTGTCTGTTGGTACGGGCTAATTTCTGAAATCTTTGCACCACCATGCAAAGATTTCACCTTCTTCCCCGGTCAACATTTTAAATACTTTTAATCACAGGAAATTTATGAGTTCCCGTGGGATAGTTAAAAACCGCAGGAATAATAAACTATATGGACAAAACGCGGGCATCAGCTAGTAGTTAATAAAGTAAATTAACATACAAGTATTACAAAGAAACGACCAACTGTAGCAATCCTTACTTAATGTTATAAACGCGAAAGATTGTGAGTAAGTATAGATGGATGTTTGTTACTCTTTTACACCAAAACTACTGAACGGGTTTGTTGTTTGCATGCGGATTGTTTTTAAGCTATATAGGCCACAAAATATCACGCTCCGACCCACTGGAGCAGAGTAACGCGGGTAAAACCGTGGTACACAATTAATGGAGTATATATATCTAATAAAAACAAAAGTTCACTACCTAATTGATTATTTCAAATGAAGATGATACATATTTTTTGTAAAGTAGCTTATAATATATTTTTATGTAAATAAAAAATAAACATTAAACATACATTCTTTACTTAAATAATTTGGTGGGCAATACATTATTAGTTATATAATATATTCACCGCTAGCAACGTGAACTGCGGCCGAATGAATTTATTATTCCCATCCTTCACCTCAACGCCGTCGAGTCTACTATAATAGAATTTTTATTCCCTAAAAATGTATTTAGTACTTACAAAAATGATATAAGAGTGGATAAAAACAAAATAATACTTATGGGTTACCCACTTACAACGCTTGTCTAGGCGGTATTTCGGCCACGGCGGCCAATCTGTAAGCAGATTTGGCCACCTAGACATATTTTTTTTAAAGATTACTAACAGAGTTTTTCTGTCTACTAGTATTCTTGTTAACCCCTCGTACTAAGCTAAAATGCTTGTGTTCCAAGTGGATTCAATTGTGATTAGGTATAGGTTTTGCGCAATGGGTGGGATCGAACCAGCGACCACAAGATCACAAGTCCAATGCCCTAGCCATTGGGCTACGGTCGCTTTTTATAGTAAACAAATGTGTGTTCAAACATACCCCCTTTATTCCTCTACTTTAAAATTTCGGTTGATCGGTTTTATTAACAAGACCAGTTAGAGGCGCAGACCAAGAGCTGAACGTGCTCTTCGAGGTACGAGTAAAACACTACCAAATTCCTGACTTCGGCCTTATACTTAGAAGAGTGTTTTTACTTTAACTTACTTTATCAGCCGATTTATGTCCACTGTTGAACATGGAACACGGTCTCCTCATAACAACAGATCTTGGCGAACCAGGGTCGCTTAGGGATATTGCAATAGCAAAGCGTTATTACAATTGTGCGCGAGGCGTTGTGCGGCGCGGCCCGCAGTGAACAAAAATATACGGCATTGTATAAGTGCGAGTGAGATGCGAGACGCCACGCCGCACTCGTCGCGCGTCTCCCCACGTCTCCGTAAACGAGGCCTTAGACTGCTACACTACTCCAGTGGGTCGGAGCTTGACATTTCATAGCCTTTGTGTTAATCCAGCTTATAAATATCAGTTGTTGATGCGTGAATGAGTAACAAACATCCATCCATCATAAAAACTGTTTACGGGTACGGAGTTTGTCTCTCTGTTTACCCCTCATAATATTTTAAGTGTACTTAATACCTTATTCAGATGCGAGCCTTTGATTTCAATGTTTGTGGCAGGATTTATGTGTGGTTTAGATGCATGATAATGAAAGGCATCCTTTGTTCACCTGTGTGCTTTGTTCCAAAGATGAACAATGTATACAAATTAGTCGGATAATTTCACTTAAGTGTATTAAATCCTAAGTGAATAAAGGGACTAAAATCTAACTCGGCACAACAGCCAAGGACGGATCAAATATTTATCTTTTATACCTACTATTATTATGTTGTTTTATGACAGTTAAAACTTAATTTACCTACTGTATGTTCTGTGGTTAAATTTATTACAGCTGTCAAAAGTCTTGTTAAGTGTCAAATATGATTCTGAGAGCATTATTAACTACTTAATTTGATACAGCCATCTAGTCAAATCAGAAATTCAATGGGACTACCGCCAATCAAACGCCGACATTTAAATGAATGCCTAGGCCAATCATTGATTGAACTACATCACTTAATGTTTAACTAGTTGGATTATAGTAAACTAGCCCTTTGAGTTTGGCTGACGTAAAATCAGGCAGGTGATTTAAATTCAGTTTAGGTTATTTTTCTTTTTCTTTTTAACCACCCAAAATCAATGTTTGGCTAGTTGTCTTTTAGACATTTGGCTTAAGGACAACAAGCATAATGGTCAGCCGTCCCATTGAAAGGCCGATCCAACTACTGGTAGATGGCTGCGACATATACATTGTGTTAGCTAACCAATAAAAAACGTCAATTTGTATGCACTTACTGAAACTTATTTATAATAACTATCCGGTTGTACTCACGGTTCGTCATCATCGGATACGTCAGTCATCGTTTGTTATCACTTACACCATTAGAAAAATATAAGATTACTAAATCATTAAAATGATTTTATAAATAAGAGTAGAGGGGTAAAAAAAATGGACCAAATATTTGACTGGCTAGATCTACATTATAAATTTTTGACATTTTCTTAACTAAAATCCATTGGTGGAATTCGGTAATTTCGCATAGGTACTCACTTACTAGAGGTAAGTTAGTGAGCGCCCGGTCTAATACGACGAATGGTTCTGACGTACAATGGCACATCCGACTTAATGCATCTGAGCGTTAGATATTAAGTAGTAGTTATGTTTAGTGACAAAAAATCTGGGAAATAAAATGTAATTATTCACAGAGGAAGAACGGAAATGTTGGAAGAGGAAGACCAAGGCGGACGTTCCACGATCAAATCGAGGACCGTCTTAAGACAGGACAGATTAAAAGTACCCTAAATCGAAGGACATGCATGAGGAGATTACTAAATGTAGAAGAGGCGAAAGTGGTATGTCAAGCTCGTAGCAAGTGGAAGAAAGTTGTATCTGCCTACCCCTATTGGAAAGAGGCGTGAATGTATGTATGTGTATGTCCAACACTCTTGACTTTTATTAATATTATAACAACTGTCAACTGTTAAAGAACCGGCATATATATTGGAAGAACCTGGTAAATATATAAATGATTCTCTATTTTCTTTGATTGCGCTCAACTCCAACTTATACCTAGTCGATATTTTTTTTATATTTTGGTAATTTTGTGGATTTTTTAAAATAAAGTAAAGCTTTGGAAAAACACAAGGAAAATATAGTTGGATGAACATAACCATATTTTTACTCACCTGTGGTCCGTGATCGGTATCAGGTGCGGTAGGACTGCCAACTTTGATATTCTTAGCATACTGCACAGCTGCTTGTACAAACTTGTCGTAAATTTTCGAATGGACGAACAAACGCGATGCGGCAATGCAAATTTGACCTTGATGAGTGAACACTCCCGTTGCGGCGTATGGAACCGCCAAATTCACTGAAAAAAAATACATATTAACAATACGATTACTTAAATCCAAATGCATATACAAGTATAGGTTTATGCAAAATGAGTCTATGAGTTTATGCATTATGAGTTTATGCAAAATGTAATTTATTATGTAATTAAAAATAGAACATTGTACAAACAAAAAGAGACTTTAAACGAAATTAAAAAACTCTTAACACCAAATTAGAGTCAGGCATTAACTTTTAGTACTTTCATAAACTTTTAAGGATTTGGAAATAGTAGAGCTCTAACAACTAGCAACTCCGGCAAACCTACACAGATTAACATTTTATAAGTATTAAATGTTAATCTGCGTAGGTACCAATCTACTACTGGCCAAAACCAATTTCGAACCAAACTACTTCAAACTAACAGACTAACAAGGAAATGATTATAAATTATTACAGAATTAGATTTAATCAAAAAGATAGATATTTGCAGATTCGTAAAAAATGAGTTCTTGCTCATTAATTACTTATGTGAAAACTTGTACTTATAAGGGTTGGGAGAGCCTTAGTTCATTCCAGAACGTTATTAAAACATGATTAAATTGAAGTAGTGTTAGTAAATTACCCACTGAGTTTATCTCGCTGGGTGTTCTCAGTTGGGGCGCATTGGATCATAAAAGCGCATCCATCCTTTCGTAACTACTCATGATCCGCCCAAAATATATGACAACTGTTAAAGATATACAATTCGTATTTATAATTACTGCCGTAATTATCGACCACCCCATGTCTTCCCATGGGTGTCGTAAAAGGCGACTAAGGGACATATGGCTGATGGATGGGCAGCAGCATCTATTAGCTCAAGGTTTACATCTTACTGCGATCACCAATCCGTCTGCCAAGCGTGGTGATTATGGCAATATCCCTCTACGATCCTGGTTTTCCAAGGTCTGTTAAGAGGAGGCTCATGTTCATCAATGGACGTAAACGTGGGTGTTGATGGTGATGATGATGATTTATAATTACAACATAAATGTAATCCTTAAAACAATGTTTTGCCTTTAGATATATTTACGTTGACCTTCTACGTATTTTTATTTTCTTTTTTTTAAATCTGTACTGTGGTAATATTTATCCGGGCTATTAGGTAAAAAAAAGTAACCTATGCGCTATCCAGACTATAAAATATATGCTTATCTGTGCCAATTGTTCTAAAACATGTATCCATCCATCCACCAAGTCCAAACTTTCGCAATTATAATATAATAATATACACTTACGATCGGCGTCGTCCATAATAACAAGAGGGCTTTTTCCGCCAAGTTCCAAGGTAACACGCTTCAAACTGGTCGCTCCGGCAGCTTGTTGAATTAACTTGCCTACCTGCAATCGGTGTAGAGATTAGACAATTTCAATGTACATTCAGATTTTGATAAACTTGAGTGGTATCTAGATTTATGTGATTCATTCTTGGTATTGAGATACAGTTTTAGTGGTTTTGGTATTGTCAGTGTGTATTGTATTGCGAACTCGGATTGCGAATTAAGCTGATACCTTATTAAGCGTGAGCGTTCATCGAACGAATGACGAGCAACGCGACAGCAGCACGTGACAGTGCGCGAGCAGAGCTCCACAAACTAAGCAATCTGCGCAAGAGGGCGTCCCCTGTGGGACTTGGACCTCTTCTTTTAGGGGAGTTTTGTGCAACTGTCGCTCGACTTTACAGTACGCGGGCTTCTCGGACTTCGGGTCTACGAAGGTATAGAAAGGTTTTTAGCAAACTAAGTGTCGGGAGGGCGAGGGAGGACGCGTCGCATTCGCGGGCGCATTCTTCTCCGGCGGACACGTGACAGGGACGGGATCTTTGAACTGCTATCGTGTTGTCGTTGGCCGCATGTCCCACACGCTCGAGATACGCGCAAGCCCAATGTGGGGTCAGCCTTAAGAGTCATAAATCTTAGTATGTGAGTCTGCTATAACATCTATTGCATCTAAAAGGTCTAGGAATCAATATAATTAAGTGAGTACGTGCTATGCTCACTATCGAAGAATTATTTGCCCATACATCGCTCAGGCTGACAGATTAAATTTATCTAACATCCAACCTAAAGTGCCTTCTTATAAAAAGAAATAGGTACAATGACCTTTTCTTTTTTCTAAGGACGGTTCAAATTCAAATTGGCTCACATTCAATTTTATGTATATATAAAAATAGGTGTATATTATAAGAACGTCTTCCTTTTTCCTCTTTCCTAATAAATCGTCAAAGAGTTATTAAAACCACGGACATTTCAAGCGATTTGTTTGTTTAAAAAGGTAAAAGAAGTAAAGTACACAATTTAAGTTCTCCGTACAGTAGAATAACCGTTATAATATTTTTCCTTATACCAGAGTATTAAATATTTATTATTCGTTTTTCATATCAAAGGCTTATATAGAAATTATTCTCATTATTTCAGAACCATCCGTTATAGGTCCTAACCTACCGTTTTGATAAAAGCAAATGATCAATCATAGTCTTAGGAATAATATTCTCTGAAGTAATAGTACAAAAATAGGAATGTATTTTTTTTTTTAGGATGGTGTAATTTTTCGTACAACACTAACCACATCAAGTAGTTTAATAATAAAATTAAATTCATAAGCTTATTATGATTTTCATAATAAAATATGTACGCTAGAAAAATTATTAAATATTTGTGTAAATTACAAATAGTTGTTCTAAATCTGTGTGAACTTTGTGTCTGTAAACTATATGTGTGTAAAATCCTCATTTGCTGTGCAAAGTAGCAGTACTCGGAGAACGTGTCGCATTAACTAGAGCCACTTCGAGGTTATTTTCATAATTCTAGTTTTAGAAGATTTAGTAACAGCTCTCGGAGAACGTGTCGCATTAACTAGAGCCACTTCGAGGTTTTTTTAAATAATTAAAGTTTTAGAATATTTTGTATTTTTATGTTAATTTAGTTTAAATTAGTTATTGAATGTAAAGAAAGTGAATTACTCGTATCTAGTGTGAAGAATTGTAAAAAAAAACAATTCGAATAAATTTAGCATACTTCAAGGGATCCAGTGAATGATATTTTGGCAACATCAGGGTGATGTGTGAGTGCTGTTCCAGCGGTGTTGCCATATCCATTAATAACATTAACTACGCCTTTCGGGAGACCAGCCTCAATGAGCAGGGCAGCAAGGTATAACGCTGTTAGTGGCGTCTGCTCTGCAGGTTTCACCACAACTGTGCAACCTAATAAGAAAGAATAAACATAAATATAATTACCTCTTAACTACCTACCACCTATTTCTGTAACTTAACCACCTGCGTGCGGTCCTGAAGACCGCTCATGAATAACCACCTTAAATTCGGGTTTTTTAGTATCAAAAAAGGATTTAAATGAGTAAAATACTTGTTTATACTTTAATATTTTATTACAGATCTTCAAATAACATATAAACTATAGTAAAATCTGGAGATTTATTATAATCTTTCAAGAGTAGTAGTTTTAACACAAAAATATACTCTTCTTAAATAATGAGATCTGATACATAAGGAACTTAAAAAGAATAACTTCTTTTGATTTATTTCTTTAAACTTGGGACTGTAACTATAAAATTAAATAAAAAAAAACTAAACATTAATCATAAAATTCAACAAAATTGCAACCCCCAAAGATTCACAATTTTTCGCGGCAGTTACAGCATATTTTTTTCGCATACTCCAAACAAATTGGCAGCACATAATAAGAAAGCAGGCCCTAGATGAAGATCTCGGTCTTGAAGAGATTGTATCTTTTGGTTCAGGCTGAGATGAACTGTCTTGCTGTGAAATTGCATCATCATCACCCTCGATCTCAGATTCGGATTCACAGTCTTCAACCTGAACAGCATACTCGACCAATTCGGATTCCACATCAGTACAATCTTCGTCTAGCATAACCTCGTCGTCTGACATCTCCTTTTGCAATCATCTTTCTACACTTTTGTCGTTTTTATCCATTTTTGACTTAAAAAATCAAAATTGTGTGGGTGAAAAAAAATCACGTAACCACCTACGAGCGGTCGCACAGACCGCTGACGAAATATTTTTACATACCCTGGCCAAACGCGCGCACGTCTACACTCGTCGAGCGCTAGGGTGGTACTGATAGATGTGTAGAAAAGGTATATAGACGCGCACTATCGTACGACATATACAGATCGAAATATTTGAATTTAAAAATACGTTGCGGTCTCAGAGACCGGTGGTAGGTGGTTAAGGGTTACGGATTAGTTCGTGGCAGTGGCTATGGGCAGGCCATATAGCACGGAGAATGGATGGCCGTTGGGGCCGAAAAGTTCTCGAATCGGCAAGCGTAGGGTACGCGGACGTCCACCAACTAGATGGACGGATGACCTGGACTGGTCGGTCAGTAGTAACTGGAAATCTATGAGGGAGGCCTATGTCCAGCAGTGGACGTCCTACGGCTGAAAGGATGATGATGAAACATAAATAGGTGGTAAGTGATAGTAAGTATATGTATATGTATGAAGTATAAAAATCGATTTCTACTGAGAATAGTAAAAATGGATTTAAACTCATGTTCAATCTATATAAAATTATCAAGAAAATGAACCGAGTCTCAATCGGAAAATAAACATTAAAATACTTTTTACATAATAGTATAAAAAATTAAAAGTGAAACAAATTAAAAAAAGTATTAAGAAAACGTTAGCAAAAATTTACCTTTAAAAAGAGGGATGACAAAATATAAGTAATAAAATATAAATTTACGGCCCGTACCTACTGCTGAATAGTTTGTGAAAATGTGTGTTAATATTTACAGCAATATTAACACACATTTGTTTCCGGCATAGTAATAAAAATACACGATCTGTAAGACTTCGAGCGAGCCCCGAGCCGCTTATAATTTAATTAACAAGTTGTATCGAAATAGGTACCTAGTTACATGAAAAAAAAATTTACATTGTCAGGCTCTCACGGTGAGCTATGGATGTATCTGAAAATTTTATTTAGTTAATTTATACTAGTCTATACTAATCTATACTAATATTATAAAGAGGAAATTTGTATTTTTTGTGTGCGTATATTTATAATGAATAAACTCAAAAACTACTGAGCTGATTTCAAAAATTATTTCACCATTGGAAAGCTATTTAATTATGAAGTTCCCACGGGAGCGGGAGTTACGAGGGTGAAACCGCGCGCGGGAAACTATAATTTATATAAGATTAAATTATCAGAATGGAATTTGTCATAACTAATCGCTTGAACGAATAACATTTTTTAATGTTAAATTCATTATTGTTGACTTAGTGAACATTATCAAGAACCTTATCTCATTCTATTACCGACACTTCGTCTTTTATTGTTGTCAAAATACAATCTATTATACTTATTTCCTTCAATACTATCGGGATTTAAGCTTATACGTACCTAATGTTTTTCTACGATATAGATCGTAAGATTGGAAATAAATTAAGATGTTGCCTACCTACCTTTGTTTCGGAATTTGTACAAAACAAAATATACCTCTGAAACAATTTACGTGACTAAATAAAATCATTAGTACTTTTAAAATTCCGATCCCATGAATCAAAATTCTATGATTTTTTTTATTTAGTTACATCAATTAAATTGAGTAAAGATTTTACGTACTTTATTTAAGATACATAAATTATAATGGAAAATAAAGCAAAGTAAACTCCATCAACTTGAGGCTCGGAGTCTTGTTTGCTCTAAAATGTTTGTTTTCGTAAAATACACACGCTTATAGATTTTATCAAAATGTTGAAATTAATAATATGAAAGATTGTCTTTCATAAAATTAGTATCAACATTTTACACAGAAATAAATAATATCATATTTCCCTTTTCCCTTAATCTATAGCGTAATTAATTAATACTGAATAAACATTGTGGGATGTATCTACAATATTATTAAAGGCAATCGTAGTTTTCTCCAAATATTATAAACTCGAAAACGTGCCTGTTCAACACACATACTAACGGCTAAGCTCTGGCACGTCATCGCCTGTAAATTGCTAATCTCGCAGTCCCAGCGCCACCCGCTTATCTTCATGCCTCAGTTTACATTGCGTGAACTAGGAGTCAGCACGCTGTAATCACGCGGTCAGTTCGCTAACAGCGCGATGTCTGTTCGAATACAGCGCATCAACTGCGAGTCAAGTTGTATTGTCGCAGCTAGGGCGCTTACTGCCCACCCCAACGGTGTGCAATAAGCGTACTAGCTATATACAGTGGCGTAGCTATCGTAGGGCCAGGTGGTGCAGTGCACCAGGGCCCCGGACCTCAGGGGGCCCTCTAACCGAAGCTTTGAAAAGAGAGGGTCAGCCAACTCGCAAGCTCTTGAACCTATGCACCGGGGACCTTGCTAACCTAGCTACGCCACTGGCTGTATAGCAGTTTTTCATGTTTTTGGATATTTATTATAGCAACAAAATGAAATGATACTTACCAGCTGCTAATGCTGTTGTGACTTTATTGATGAATATAAGAGCAGGAACGTTCCATGGCAGAATAAGTGCGCAGACTCCGACTGGCTGCTTCAGGGTATACGAAAACATATCACCATCTAGTAAAAAAGTAGATTAGTATGGAACTAAGATTTGGTTATATTCCGAGTGCTACATTGATCGGTCAGTATGGGTATACAAAGATTTATTCTAAAGAACTATGTCATCAATGTTAGACACAAGAAAACTACATACATATATTTAAAATAAAAAATTGTTGTCAGTTTGGGGAACGAATCCGGTCGTTCAGAAAAATTTAAACTTATATTATGTATTTCTATTTGGATATCGATTGTCTACACAATCGAAAAAGCAGTTACATTTGTTGTTTATGATCTACATCATAAGCAACAAATGTTACTGCGAAGTACGATAACAGCACATTTCAAATAAAGAGATTTATCCGATATCTGATTTCGTGTTACCTAAGCGATACTATAAAAGCGAAGGTCACTTCTATCGATTCCATTTTCCGTGTAAGCGATTGTATTCCAACGTACGATACATTATCGATAGGAAGAACATAAATTACTAATTTCCGAAATGAGCAAAACCCTTCCGCAACGACTAAATGAATGAATAATAATACATTGTTTACCTAGACAATGTACGAGTACATTCATCCAGAAGAGCTATGCATTATTAATGACAGACAACGGTTAAATATAAATTATCTTATTTAGCTGCGTAGTGTTATAAATACGGTCCATAATTATTGAATATTTATACGCTAATATGTCGACGCGCGACTTTGAGAATATTATGCAGCTTGCAAAATGTTACAGCTTAATTGAATTCCTCGTTTTATTAAAGTATATTTTTCGCCAGAATTTGCAATTTCTATACAGCCAAGTATTCTTTCATGCAACCTCCTTATATCAGCAAATCATATTAAATAAAATGGAAGTGTTTTGCCGGTTAAAGGACTAATCTGTGGTTTTACCATAAATTAATAAATTATCTCAACCAATTCCTTATCAAACTGATCCGTGATATCCGTTTTATACCACTTTCACTTTAAGATATTTCCATTGTTCGAATCATCATTCAGGGACCGTTTCAAGGCAACATAGATTTAGGTAAGTCAGTATTTAAAAGTTAGTTTTAGTTAAAATTAGCTATTTTTGTTGTATATATATGAATTATATACAAGCCATGTCGCATAGTAAATAAATTGAATTGTAATTTTTTGTATTGCTGAGGATTTTTTTTTACAAATTGTACAATCAAAGTTACCTAATAACTTGATAGATTTTGCACTACACAGGAATTCACATCATTCATTTTCTTATAGTTTTAAGTAAACAATTTGTGATAGAAAGATGTGTGATAGAAGATATTAAATAGTTTTTATTACAAAAAACATAAATGAAAAATAAATGGATAATAATATTTTTATACACTCGTATTTTCCGATTCACTAGGAAGACTAAAAGCTGTTTTACAAACTGCACACGTTTTCATTATTTTCATAATCATGACACATGCATCATATTGAAGAGCAAATTGCATTTTTGAATAAAATTGTCTTCAACTTCCAGGGAAAGTTGAACGCACTATGTTTATAATAAGAACTCATTATTAATATTTAAAGAGACATTCGCACTATCGTAATTAATCCCCTTTATTCTCCATATAAAAGAATTTATATATAAACCATACTTACAATAATTATCTAACGTTTACACAAATTGTTAACCCGGATATAATACAATTATTCTTCTTTAAAAAGACAACTCCCACACTAGGGAAATAAATCCCTGTGTCGCGGGGGACTTTACAAACATACATTTCACGGACACAAAGAACACCCAGACTCAGAAAAACAATTTGTGGTTCACACAAATAATTGTCCCGGGTGGGAATCGAACCCAGAACACCAGGTCTCAGAAGCAACTACCGTTACCACTGAGCCACCGGTGCAGTCAAATTCTGTATCCTACATTAATATTATGGGATCCAGCAAACCAGCAAACCAAAAACAAGTGCCCCGCCTCCATTGTGCCAACAATGCAGTCTATTATATGCACAATTATACTATGTGGTTGCTGACCTGAATTGACTGCCACCATTTTTTAAGTTAATATTTTATGGTTTAGAAAAGTAAACGCTTCAAAATTCTCACCTGTGGGAACAGTAGAGCCTTGAATTTTGTCAGCAAGACTGCTAATGTACCGAATGGTTTTCTTAGCGCTGGCAGTCACCAGTTTTGCTCGGCTCAATACCATGCCATTGTCGTAAGACTCTAATTCAGCCAAGTATTCAGAATTTTTCGTTATAAGTTCTGCAAAGTCGGTGAGGATTACAGCGCGTTTTGAAGCGTCCATCAAACGCCATTCTGAGTTGCGATGGAATGCGCGCTTGGCGGCTGCTACTGCTAAATCTACGTCCGCCTGTTGATACACGTACGTATTATATCATCTTTTTTCCTTTAATACCTATTCAATAGTTATATCGTATAGTTTAAAGTAGTTTTTACTTTTTAATGATGTCTATTAATGCATATCTAATACCTACATTAATTACCAAAAAATAGAAGTAGATCTTCAGAGACAGAACGATGAACAACTTTCTTTGAAACGTGAGTCGAGTGAAAATGTTTTATTTATAAGATCTCAACGCAGAAATAACATCCAAAAATCATTCCAATAAATTACATTAATGAAGTAAAAACGTACCTTATTTCCTTCAGCGACTGTAGCTATGACTGACCCATCATGAGGCGAATATGTGTCAAACGTTTTTCCATCTTGACCATCCACCCACTCGTTGTCGATTAAGAGCTGGGAAAAAAAAACTTATTTACATGTCCTGGTGTGAAAGTAGGTATAACAGAATACCTTTACAAAATTATGTTACCTAAGGTAAGACGCTAAACTATGAGGATATAGAAAAGAAAAAGAAAATTCTGAGCTGACTACTAAACATTTTGGTACATAAAAATATAAAAGTATAACATTAGGTTTATACCATGATTTTTCAATCAACGAATTGATACTATTGAAAATTAATTTATACTATTGGATTCCACTAGCATAAATTAATCAATTATTGCTATAACTAACTACTACCGATCTATGTATTTACGTTTTCAATAGCATTAAACGTCTCAGATTTAAAATAAGTTCGAACCTGTGTTAACGGCACCCGTCCTTACAACCTACCCTACCTCTTTAATTGCGAGGTAGGTACCTACTAGAGCTCATTTTGCCTAGTTTTTTTGCCATCAAGCTATTTTTTGTATTAAACTTAAATTTCTATTTTTTAATAAAAAACATATTAAAAAAATACGGTGTATTATGCTATGCATATATATTTACCGAAAAATCTGAGTTATGCTGACGAAAATACGAAATAGCTTAAATTAATACATCTTTGTATATATAATTATATATACTCATATAAACCTACAAATCACTTTTTAAATGCTTGTCATCCAAGACTCCACGCTAAGTAGTTACCTACGTATTGCCAATGGTCAAGGACGCCTGGCCACAGAATCTTGAACTTGAGCAATTAACTTACAACAAAGAAAATCACTTTCGTGGTTTCGCGTGAACTTAAATCTATTCTGTACCTTTTTAAATAAACCATACTAATAAAAATACACATACAACAACTGAAAATGCGCAAAACTAATTTTGAAGATGAAGAAGCGGTTGACTCATAAATAGACATAGCGAAAGACAAACTCGATTCTCTGCAAAATTGAATTTATTCAACAAGTCATATTTCTACATTGACTAAATTCAGTAGACTATTATTTAATCTATTTAGTTACATAATTATGATTGCAACATCAAAGGCTACCAATAATTTCACGACAGACGGGATCGGAATGTACAGATATAAAACTTTATTATAAATTATTTTTCAATTGGAACCAATGGTTACGATTTTTTATTTATTTACATCGTTATTTGTAAAAAAAAAAAAAATTTATTTGCACAAAACACTTATAATACCTACCTAAATATGCTTTAGAAGTGTTTCGTTGCCACTGTTTATAATTGGTATATAATATTTACATAACTAATAAATGATTAAAAACAAACAAAATTACCTTAGTGTATTTTATCTCAGGTGCCATCGTATCGACTCAAGTGTCACTATTAGACTGTTGATAGTTCCGCAGTAAACGCTCTTATAATATGTTAGATTAGTAACTATCATGTAGGATTCTCATAAGATAAGTGGTTATCAACTCGGCATTCAACATCGGCACCGCTTATCAGAAGGCATTTTGAAATAACACAATAAGTACAATCAAAGCAGATGATACTACTTATGATATTAAATTTTTAAAAATCGAAAGATACTACACTCAACATTAATTAACACTTTATTTTACAATCGTAACATTATTGTATGACTTGCGCTTTATATGTACAAACAAAGTGCTAGTTCGAGCTCTCATGGAGTAGGTACTTTATATTGGTATAGTCGTGTGATACATCCTAGCCGCGCCACCGTCTTAATAAAATCAAAGTTAATTCCAAAACAATGTACATAATAGGTAAATGGTTTTATAAAATAGTACGATAAAAGTTAACGAAACATAATGAAAAATAGGTGCCGCGGCCAAGATGAGTGCATCCTGGCCGCGCCACTTTGTACACTGTAGTAAGTAGGCGTACAATGTACACATTCGATGTTAAAAAAAATGTACGTGTAGATATTACTCATTCTATCTATAATCAGAAATCCTGTAAAAAGTCATGAATTACCATATTTTATCCCATCGATGTTATTTATAATATTTTTTTTAAAATTATTATTCTTACTAAAACTACATGAGACTAGAGTACTAACTATAATAATAAAGAAATCGCAGTAAGGAACTTTAGACTTGGCACGACTTTGTCTAGATTTAATTACTTTTAAGAGATAAACAAGCAGCTCCTTCGACACTTGGCTAGTTTTTTACAGAATGATTTTGGTGGGATTATTCTTACTAAAACTACATGAGACTAGAGTACCTACATCAAATAAAATTATGTACTCGGGAGGATTCAGATTTTTTTTTTTTTTTAAAAGACAACTCCCGCACTAGGGAAATAAATCCCTGTGTCGCGGGGGACTTTACAAACATTCATTTCACGGACACAAAGAACACCCAGACTCAGAATAACTATTTGTGGTTCACACAAATAATTGTCCCGGGTGGGAATCGAACCCAGAACACCAGGTCTCAGAAGCAACTACCGTAACCACTGAGCCACCGGTGCAGTCAATTGCAGACGCAGGTGCAGACGATTATTACAAGTTTGGAGGTATTATTTTGGACACCGGACAATAAATATTTGTGTAAATATCCTTCTGCTTGTTGAAGCAGTATACCCTCTGTGCCTCGATAAGCACGATGAGCCGTTGGGCCCGATTGTTATAACATTATCTGTAAAAAGCGTATACCAGGGAACGGACAGCAGCGTTTCCTTGTGTTTTACCTACAGCATAATACTGCGGTCACCGCCTACCAAGCGTAGTGACTATGGCAAAACCCTCCCTCGGGAGGAAGCCCATGTTCATGGACCATCCCAGTGGACGTTAAACGGGCTCATGATGAAAACTATATGTTAAAGCTTTGGTAAAACTGGGTAGGTAGAGGGTACCTACCCAGTTTTACCAAAGCCTTTAAAGTTTTATGGCAAAACTTTTTTTGTCAATATACTATTTTGGATAACTTGCAAATATTTTTTTACAGAATTTCTGATTATAGATAGAACAAGCACCTAACATACGTACATTTTTTTAACACCTAATGTGTACATTGTACGACTACTTGTGTATAAAGTGGCGCTACATATTTTTCATTATATTTCGTTAAGCCTTATATTACTTTTTTTAAACCATGTACCTACAATTATGTACATATTATGTACATTTTTTTGGAATTAAATAACACTACGCTGCGTTCCAAAACTGGCATAATAGATGTTGGCAGAAAAGCTGCTAGGCTGAAATGGGATTGGACAGGTCACGTATGTCGCATGCAAGAGAACCGCTGGGCAAAGATCTCCACACAATGGGTGCCGGGAGATGGATGGCGACGCCGAGGCCGGCCTAGAAAAGAGGTGGTGAGACGGCCTAGACGCTTACCATGAGGGCTGGTTCGAAGCGGCTCAATAAAAGAGTCCTTGGAAGGAATTTGGGGAGGCCTTTGCTCAGCAGAGAGACAGTACAGGCTAAGAAAAAAAAAAATGATTTATATTACGACTGTGTCGCGGCTTGGATGTACCTTTGGGCAGGAGCACCAAGTTAGTAGCTTTAGCCTCTTGACTCAGTCCAAAGACGATCTGTCAGAATTGTCGACAATCCTAAGCTTACTGGCGGTATTGACCTCCTCAATCTGAGGAGACACTTTGTGTCCTTGAGTGTGTTTTACAATGGATGGACTGTGTTCGGAGGAATTGCACGATTTGACGCCAACGACAAATTACTACCATTGCATCTCTCGCCACTATCAGGGAGTTCATCCCCACATCTTGGAGTCTTTACACCCGTATTTTTCCCACTTACTCTGAGGTTATGGAATGAATTCCCTACCGAGGCTTTCCCAATAGACAGTAGCATGGGGTAATAAAAACAATCACTACGGAAATCGAACTCAATAGTATTTTTACTGCAAGATTATAGGTTACATCAACTAAGGCTACAAATAATGATGACGCTGCTGATATTTATCCTCAGATAAAAAAAAACATATACATACCTATGACTAATTTGGCCAGTAATGGTGAATAAGCAGATATTTTTTGCTTATCACGACTATTACGTTTTTAGACAGCATGCGACATGGATTTCATAAGTAGATTTAATGCCTTACCTATAAAATATATATCTCCATTCATAAGCAGATATTTTTGCTTATCACGAACATTTTTTTTCGACCGAGATAAAATGCATTTCGCATCTACTCGCTCTCGCGGAGATCACGTGATCAAAATTGTAATCCTCGCGTTAGCGAAGGACTATCCCTCCCAAAATGAATAAGCGACGCGCTAGCCGCGCTGCGGAGAGGGCCTACCCATTAAGAACTCCTTAGAGTTGTTCTTTTCCCTGCCGTTGAGTGCGGGGGACCCGAGCACCGGTCTTGGTTTTCGGGTATCCCACCGGCAGCTCCTGCAGCTAAGCTAAAAAATCTCGCCCGCGTAAAGGGGCGAGATTTCCTCCTTCCTTTGGACCCAATGAAAAGAACATAAGGTACCTACTTAGATTACATGCAACACGAATTCATTCAACTTACCTATGATGGATGTTAAGTCTTATATAGATACGGTTACTATCTCCACTTAGTTTGTTTATTTATCAATATAAATATTGATAACAAGTGAAGGTATCGATAAGAATCCGGCTAGTCCGGCGCAATTTCGGAGTTTGTGGAACGCTAAAAAGTACTTACTATTATTAGTATTAGCACTCATACTATCAGCTAACTCCTAGTTTAATAACTGAAAGCTTCTAAAAGCGTCTGGGTCGTCTGTGATGCTATCAATTTTAAAATATAGTTCCAAACCAGTACCTATTGTTTAAATAAAGAAGTAGCCATGCTACAAAAATGAAATAACATTTAAAACGGCAGGGATTTATTTCTCTTGTATGGTAGTTTTCTTAAAAATAACAATTGGAATTAAAATCTGCGAAATGCGAAATAGAAGTCAACGTCTGTTAATCTGTCAACCCATGCGAATGTTGAAATAAACTAAATCAGAAAGCGAGTGGGGAAAAATGCGACTAGAAATGTTGGTTCGTTTAATTAACGAGATTGAGAAACGTATCTACTCATACGACTTTCTCATGAGAGAAACGTTTCTCTCATGAGAAACTCGCCATAAAATGTTACCTATGTTACTAATAATGTTTATCAAAACATGTAATTACTCCCTTCAAAGTAGGCATCAGCTAAGATGAATGCAATGGAAACTGAGAGTAGACCTAAATGATTAATTAGCTTTCTGCACGCGATCTCACCCGCGTAACTCCTGTTCCCGAGGGACGAGGTTTCATAATTAAATATAGCCTATGTTACTTCTGGATAACGTAGCTTTCTATATGCCCGGTGCTACGTAAGTCAAATAGGAAAAAAAAAACCTAGCTTTCTAATGATGAACGTTTTTTGAAATCGATCCAGTAGTTCGGGTGCTTATTCAATTCAAACAAACACACATTCAAATCTTTCCTCTTTATAATATCAGTAGATATAGATATAGATGAAACATCATTAATGAATAGGTACTTCATTAACTAACATCTTAAGCACTTATACATAAATAAGGGGCCATCTACAAATTACCTCACACAAATTTCATGGTTTTTTACCCCTCCCCCGTACTTGTCACAGCTGGTCACATTTGTGTGACTCCTCCCCTTCCTAGCGTGACGTCACATATTTTTAAGAACAGAACAAATGGCCGACAAAACAATTTGAATTCGGTACCTAATTAATATAGAATTGCAAATGTTTTAAAAATTTTCGTTAATAGTGTAAAGTTTACGTTTTAAGTTGTAACACGAAGATTATAAATTTGACGTCACGATATTTAGGTCCCCTCCCACCCCCTTGTCACACAATGTCACACTTCGTCGACCCCCTTCCTCCCCCTGATGACGTAATTTATCTGATCCCTAAGTATCTGATCAAGGTAAAACCATACCCAAAAAGTCCTATTTTACGGCAACATAATAGGTATACTGTGATTAATGATTAATTCTTGAGAAAAGGTCGGTACTTTGGTGTCTTGTACAGTCGTTGTTGTACAAAAAGCCCAAACAATCAGTAATCTCATGTAATCAACGGATAATGGGTGTTGTAATAGATTTTAGGAATCAAATAGATACCGAAATAATGTGATCGCTCGGTAGGTAGACACACAAAACTGCTTGTTTTGTATAGCGAACGATTTAATTATTTGATATTTTATCCCATAATTATAATATGATTCTCTTGGTAATGAGATAATACAAATAACAATTATTGTGAACTACGTCCTACGATGATATCAAGTTTGAAAAAATTAACGTGAAAAGGACGGAATTTTGCACATAAAGAGTTTATCACCCAAGATTGTGCTCTATGTAATGACCATAATCGATCGCAATAAACGAATGGAAATAAATAAATATATGTATAACAAAAATATTATGACCTGGCGACGTTTCCCCTTCCGTGATTACTTGTGTGAACCATGAATAATTGTGAAAAATATAGGTGTGCTATGCGTCCGTCAATTGTGTTTATAAAAGTCACTGTTTTTTTTTCCTAGTGCAAACATTGTACTTAAAAGAAGTTAAGAGGTTTACACTCACACATCACTTATTTACATATAATATTTCCATGCCGATTATAACTTTTTTTTCTCATATTTTATAACAGATAAATTTTACGAGCTGTTATCAGGTTTATGGTGCGATCAAGTTCCAATTTACGACATACAGAGTCATAAAAAATAATCCAATTTCATAGCTTTAAGAGATCATTTTAATAATACAAACGACACTAAAAAAATAATTTTACACCTTATAAATTTGGATGTGAATTTACGTGAATGCCTACTGTATGCAACCGTTAAATTAATAATAATGAATTATTGGCTACTGAAGTAAATACTAAACATAGAAATAAGTATAAAAAGCGATAAATAAAGCTCTAGTGCCTTATTAAATCCAATACAAGATAAATCTAGATTGTATGCACTGGCGCCCCTAACACAGACTTGAAGTAATTTTACATATAGACTAGCTGACCCGGCAGACTCCGTAATGCCTCAATCGATACATAAAAGACCTAAACATTTGTATAAAATAAACTGGGCCGTAGAGACTTCGTTTATGCGGTACTCCTACCCCTACACTACCCCTACCCTACACTACCCCTACCCTACACTACCCCCACCCTACACTACCCCTACCCTACACTACCCCTACCCTACACTACCCCTACCCTACACTACCTCTACCCTACACTACCCCTACCCTACACTACCCCTACCCTACACTACCCCTACCCTCCCAACCAGCAAAATATATCGTAAAAATGCCACCAGCACGTTTCTATTTCATTGCTTTCATTCGACAAATTTATTGTAATATAGCAGTGCGGTTGCAATCACTCGACTCTTTGATCGTGTGAATGCAAACAAGCAGCATTCATAGACCATTTTATTTCTTCAATAATTACCGGAGCTGTTTGTGAAAAGAAATATTTTTATTTATTTAATATAAGTATTAAATTTTGCCATATTATTTGTGCCATACAATTTAACAGTCATATTGACAATTCGTGACCTGAAGTTAGCTCAAAGGTGTTTACTTTCCTATGCGGGGTTAAATTTTTCGTCTACATTCTTTACATTTTAGTTAATATTTTCATGGGCCGTAAGATTTATTACTAAATAATTAATTACAAATAATATTAATTTAAAAGTTTATCTAATACGCCATTAATAGCAATTCACTTATCATCACAAAGCATTCACTCGGCTTTTAGCTGAGAAATAGACATGGGGTTTCAACTTTACGACTTCTAGGACCGCCATTGCAGTTAGTTTGGGGTTCCATAACGCAAAATGTTAAATCCTTAATATTATATCAAAATACTGTTATGAATACTCCAGAGGAATTAAAAAAAAAATGAAACATAAACAAAAAATTTTATTATTTGAGTGACTTTTTCCAATTATTTTAGTGGCAAATTAAGTGGTTGACCACCATTAGTTTAACTATATAGTACAGTGCTGTAAAAGATTATATTCAACTTTCATACCACAACTATGCTGTAAGACGGCTTTCAAATGATGTTTAGAGCACCTTTGGGGCTGTAATAGATAATTTTTAAGCGTTTTCTCAACTTCAAAAATTAAGCGGAATGAAAGCCTTGTAATAAGCTATTATATGACATTAAGTGCCGGTATAGTAGTTAAGATGCTATTTTATCGAATAAACAGCGTTTACTCTATAATTATGCTGTAATAAATACATGTCGAAAGATAGTGCTATAAATGCTAGTTTTTCGACAAATTAGCAATTCAGATGCTTTGAAAGAGCTGTCATAGGACATACGGTTGCATTAAGGTCATCAAGAGATATCTTTATATAATTATCGAGTAAATGCAATATGAATTCATCGAGTACACGTTTACTAAACATGTTTATAGAGCCAAAAAGCGAGGAAAGCTAAAATATCGAGCCAGCTGCTTTTAAATGGCTTTTTGAAATAATAGGATCTTTCATACGAGTGTTTTTCGATTCATAGTCGTGAGAATAATTGCTTATACGATCTCTTTGCTGGTTGGGCTACCTCTACCCTACCCCTACCCTACACCTACCCCTAATCTACCCCTACCCTACCCTACACCTACCCTAAAAAATCTTAGCAAAAAAATAAAGCTCAAATTGACTCTACATTTTAGTTAGAAAACGTTTGTATGGGAAAAAGAAAAAGGCTGTTTTAAGGGGTTTTCAGGCAACTACTAATAAATTAAAAATTAATTAAAAAAACATTGTCTAGCGGACAAAATTGTGAATCTAAACCATTCCCAGATCCCCTTGAACACACACAAAAAATTTCATCAAAATCGGTCCAGTCGTTTGAGAGAAGTTCAGTGACATACACACTCACAGAAGAATTATATATATAAAGATTAGCAACCATGAAAAATCACGGTGTTTTGTTGACGTAGGTGCCGATGTCTTCGTAGACCCTAACTCCGGGAAATCCGCTGTCTGTAAAGTATAAGCGGTAATTTCACAGAATTACCCATAAGAAACTTAATTCATAATTTCTTAATCCTCTCGCCATTTAAACACAGTAAAATAAAAACCAAATCTTATCAGTGCAAAATAATTACTAGGATTGAAGTTACATCCTCAAGTTTCCATATTCGAAATATAAATTGGAACTAAATAGGTACCTATATTTCTTGGAAGCTGTTCACTTAGGTATAGCTTTCAGTTAACTTTTATATTTCTTGGAAGCAGTTAAATTATAGTTTTCAGTTAAGTTTTGAAACTCAGATACCTACTTCCATTCGAACTAAAACAAGTATAGCGAACCAAGTTATTGTATGGACCTTAGGTACTAGAAGTCACACTTCACTCATCATCGTGTGGATTTCTACCTTTTTTCAACAAACTTAGGTAAAATAATTCAAATACTACCTAAATATGTAGTATATAAAATACTCGTTCTTTATTAAACTTCACATTGCCTTATATACGTTTAAAAACGGTAGAAAGGGTATTTTGAGAAATTGAGAAAACCAGTACTCGGCTACTGACACAGCATTATCAGTGGCGTTGCACAGGTCCTCGCATGTGCAGGTATTGGCGCACGCAGGGCAGAATAAGAGGTGCGCCAATGTCTGGGGGAGATCCCACACGGACATGAAACCAGTTCATATTCTCCCGGCTTCGTGCGACTTGAGTCCGCAGTCTATTTAAGGACGAAGTTCATGACCAGGTGGAAGATGCTCCGCAAGAGGAATAGGTAGAGTCGTGGGGAACCTCTTTTTCCAAAGCCTTCCAAAGACCTAACCGGGTTTGGTTTGCATTACCATCCAGAGGGGGCACTTCTTTTATGAAATTGTAGCGGCCTTAGCCTCTGGGTTACCGGCACGGGTTGGTAAAGGTAAAGAGTGCCGGGGGTCGGTGTCTTTTCAATAGAGCTTGCTATAGGTATCCCTGCGGACGTCCGGGGGGGCAATACCAACCAATGGATACAGCATCCCAACCGGAGTTGGTTTCCACGAGGTGCGTGTGTGCTGAACGGCTCCAAACAGAGCTGGCGTATTCGCCTGCCGATTTCCCTGGTCGGAAACAGTTTAAAAACTCTAATAGCCAGGAGACAGCAACGGGTCCGAGGTTCCTTAGTTGCTCAAAAGAAATGTTGTCGACCCCTGACGCTTTACCATTTTTGTGCGATTTTATCGCCGCACAATTTCTGTGAGCACAAATGACCTACTGATAGTGTTGCCAGTGTCCGGACAACTGCCGATCTTTGGAGTTGGGGTTTGCAGCAGTTACTAGGCACAACTTTGACGTTGGGGCCGACGAATACGGCGCTGCCGTGTTTTAGGTGTGGAATTTCGGCCACTTATGTAAGTCCGGCAATATAAGGTCTTGCATGGTTAGAGCTGCAATGCGTTTCTTGCACGCAGCTTAAATCCACTTTGTGTTTGTGGCACATTTGCAATAGAGTTTCAAATTTTTTGTCCAAGAATCCCTCGATGATAACAGAAATCACGCTCAACTGTAGAAAGTAATGTTAACGCACATAATACGTAATAGAGGTGAAAAAAGGAGTTAGGTTTGTCGATCAATTCAACCTTAATATCTTTACGTTAAAGGAATTTTCCTTTAAACTTTAGCAATTTGGCTGTAATACATTGCAGAAAACGCTGCGAAGTGATTTAGGATGCGATTTAGGAAGTTGTATTATACGATCAGCATAGAAAACTTTAGAACATTTTCTATTTTCGCAATTTTCTATTGTCTCGGTAATTCTCGGGTTTTATGCCTGATCAGGGATGGTTTTTTTATTAAGGAATGACAAATAAATAGCAGCTATAATAGATAGTGGTTAATTTACGTAAACATAAAACATGCGATGCTACTAAACGTAGACCTACATAATTATATTCGAGTATTAGTCCCTACCTATTTCAAACTTTCTTATCACAAACTTTCTTGATTAGTTTACTTGCTATGTTTACTCTAAATACCTACTTCATTAACTTACAGTTACCGGTACATTCTTACACGGGCATCAGTTGATCCAGTGGCAAACTTACACATTTGCCGCCAGTAGGTTCTTCATATTTTACCGCCCCTATCAAAAACTACTGAAAATTTTACTTTTAAAGATTTTAGACGTTAAGAATTTAATTTTCAAAGAAAAAAATATTTGGGCCTAATTTGCCACCCATTAAATTCTGCCGCCTTAAGCTCCAGCCTACTTAACCTGATGGGAAATTCGCCACTGAGTTGATCACCTCTATCTTGGACGCGTTTGTTGTGTATTTGTTTAGAGACCTCAAGCATACTTTTATTTTGTTTAAATTGTTTAAGAACTTTTTTTAACAACTCTAGGACAGATAAAGCACCTTACTGAATTAAGAACATGTACAATTATTAATACTTCATAATATGCAATCTTCGTAAAGATTGCATATTATGAAGTATTAACTCTGGGCCTCGGTAAAAGTCCGACCGCCCATCCTTGGCGATATATACCTGGACAAAACTTCTTCATTCCTCCTACACATGCACACTGTAACCCGAATAGATAAAGGAATCAATGTAAGTTCATTTCCCACCCCGGGATCAAACGCCAATATTGGTTGTGAAGTAGCAAAAGCCTCGGGGCTACAAATTTATACGTTGATGTTAATGGACAACATGTATCATTATTCTACCTGTTTCCCACGACTTCGTCCGCGTAGACTTCAAATTTTCCATACAAACTTTGCCAATATTTAAATATGCTTTCTTATATAAGCCGCACGGTATTCGCTCATACAGCGTCTAGCAGTTTGTACCGCTTACAAACTGTCTAAAGTAGATTCACTCGACGTGCCACCGGGGCACCGTGATTCATTCGTAATCGCAACTTGCATTCTGATCTCCAACTGCCCTCCCTCAAGCAGTGGATGAAAGAGGCGTCGGAACGCTTCTTTGAATCCGCGGCTCAGCACCCAAACCCGTTGCTTGTTGCAGCATCTGACTATAGGCCTTTTCCCACAAACCGTTGTAAACACCGTCAGCCTCGGGGCGTCCTTGACGACCCGGACGACGAAATCACAACTTACCAACTAGCAGTACAGAGACTGCAAGAAACTAGCACCACTACACAGAGACCACTCTATCCGACCCGCCGGAGAAGAGTGCACCCGCGAACGCGAAGCGTCCCCCCTCGCCCTCCCGACCCTTAGTTTGCTAAGAACCTTCCGATGTCCTCGTAGACCCGAAGTCCGAGAGGTCCGCGAACTATAAATTAGAGCGACAGTTGTACAAAACTCTCCTAAAGAAACTAAAAGCCATAATCCTTCAATCTCCCCGTCAGCGACCTCCCTGAGCCGAGGTCCAAGTCCCACAGGGGACGCCCTCTTGCGCAGGTTGCTTAGTTTGTAGTTTTTAAACCATTTATCTAGGCTGGAGCTCTGCTTTCCTTTATGCCGAATAATATATAAATTCAATAGTTTGTCTTCCCCTGTTGTAAAAAATTTGTAGTCAATTCAATCGCCCGTAATGTTTTTCATTAAGAACACTTTCAGTTTTTTGCGTTTGAGTCGAAACTTAATCTAGGTCCTCTTTCTCAGCACCTCTCTGAAGAAGACTATCGGATTGAGGTCTGGCGATCGTGCAGGCCACAATACCCGGATGTTTTTCAATGCCAAGTAGGTACTCTTTGGTACATGGCAATTGTGCTATGTGCGGAAGTGCGCATGCACATTGCCATACATCAGCGTGAAATCTGAGCCAAGACTAAGTGAATGTCCACCCGGACATAAGACCTCAGAACATCTTTGATGTAACTTTCAGCTTTTCATTACAAAAACAAGAATAATACGTTTGTTTTATGAAATACCTACCCGCTCTTCCTGGAGATACAGCCATTTAGATTTTTTGGGACGACGATACACTTTCATATTTCACGACATAGCACCATGACATACTAAATTACTAATTTCTAAATTTTGCACAAAATATTTCGTTAAAATGATAAAAGAGAGATAAATACAAAATTATTAATTGAAAAAAATTACTTAAACTACGAACTAAGATAAAAGAAATAATTAGGTTTCATTCTTTTCAGAACAAAACACCATCGATTTCTTTTATTTTTAAAATCAACAAGCATCAATGTCATTGTTGATTTTATTGATTTTCAATTGTGTTTTGTTTTCCGAATTATTCATAATTCTATTGACGCCCTCTAATTTCCTCCCTTTTTTATCTTATTTTAGTTTTTCTGAGTTTTAATTATGTTTATTAGTTTTAAATATGCATTGTATATTATTATTCTAATAAATGTCTGTTATTGACATAATGGCTAATTTTAAAATTGTTAATTTTTATTATGTATCCCGGAAACCAAATAGATTGTATACCAATTTAGGACCCTGTAAGAAAATTGGTCTTTCGAACATAAGTCGTAAAAATATGCAATGACGATTCTATGTACTATATTGTAACTAGCAACACTGATCTGTCATTTACAATTATCACATGTGTCATTTATGTGTCACTGTCATAATAATCATAAGTTTCGAAGTTCGAACATGTTCGTAGAGCAGCTGTAGTAGTGTTTCTGTTTGCCCAATAATTTAATACAGTTAAGTGTTTTGTGTTGTTTGTATCGTGGAAATATACGTAAACAAAGTTGCATAAATCATCCTAAAAATATTGTGTTGTCGAGCGATGGAAGAAAATCGCGTAAATAATTCTGCATTATGTTTTGAAAGTGGTCGAGTAAGTTCTATTTACATGATTTATATTGTTTACCTCTTTAATCTTATCTATGACGGAACTCGATGGTCCATTTCTTTATTTTTAAATAGTTATAACCTTTATTTGTTTTAATTAGTGAATTTATGTGTCTTTGAATGAGATTTGTTAGGAAGCAAAGGATTATTTATGCTTAAGCACCTAATATCATATTCTTAATATATTTATATAAACATTCATTAAATTTATAACCCCTGTTTCTATTTTCATTTAAAAATTAATAATACATTTGAAAAGATCTAAATAAAGGTAAGTTAGTTTTCACTCAAGTGTCCTCATTTCGGTGTATTTTAGTATAACCTAATAACTATATTCACTGAACATTACTAAGACTACTTACTGCCCCATTAAGTACCTATAGTATTTAACTGTATTTATTTAAAATAATTACATTAGAATCTGCTAATTCAAGTTTTTTTCCAGCTGTCTACGTAATAGTCTATTGTATTTTAAATATTTCCATAAACATTAACTTCTACATGCCAATTAATTTGATATAAAGTTAACACCTAGTGTAGAGGTGCTGTGTGGTTTTCGGCTTAGAATAGACCACCCCATGTCCTCCCATGGGTGTCGTAAAAGGTGACTAAGGGACATATGGCTGATGGATGGGCAGCAGCATCTATTAGCTCAAGGTTTACATCTTACTGTGATCACCAGTCCATCTGTCAATTGTGGTGATTATGGCAATATCCCTCTATGATCCTGGCTTGCCTACGTCTGTTAAGAGGAGGCCCATGTTCAGCAGTGGACGTAAACGGCATGTTGATGATGATGATGTAGAGGAATAAATCTTGTTAACTAATAAAATATTTTACTTGAACTAAACACATTATGTGAAACAAGTATACTAACAAATATACTATGTACTAGTCTGCACACTAGTATAATTCATTAGGTAGGCAATACCAGTGAAGTTTAAACTTTTAGTTACTCTCAGATTCAATTAAAAGCTGCAATTAGAATTTCCATATTAACAAAAATTAATGTCAATGGCAAATAAGCACATAATGTGGTAACTGCTATCAACATCTATCTACATTGCACTACCGATATGAACCCACTCATAACACAAGCATTTTAGCTTAGCACGAGGGTTAACAAGAATTCTAGTAGACTACAAACACTGCTAGTAACTGTTAAAAAAAAGTGTTTTTCAGTGTAAAGTTATTATGGATTACTAGAATATGTAATACTGAAAAAAAAACATATAAGTAATTATATCTAATATAATGAATACTGTTAAGCATTTGTGTGTTAATCCTCAAAAAGTCGGATATTGAGTTATGAATGCAGTCTGATGCTTTAGATCATAGGGTAATTGCAGTATTCTAGAGTACAAAAATGGTTATCGCTTATTTCTTATATGAAGGTTTGTAATTAGTTTAAAACTTTAATGGCTGATTACTCAAAACTAACTCAGTGTCGGTTAACACTCGAATGCTTAATAAAGCAATATATAAAGTCAAATTTTTGGTATATATATGCATCCCTCATCTATGTGTCACTACTTGGGTTGCCAACTGAAAACCAGCACTAGGTATCGCCTATCCAATGTTGAGGCGGCAAATCGGCTTGTTGGAACAAAATTCATAATTGCTTTAAGCTAGCCTTTGTACCTCTTGCTTCTTGCTTTAAAATGTGTTATAACCAATTATTTTCGTGTGCAATAAAGTATGTAGGTATACATAAATAAATAAGTCTGCACAAAAATCTGGTTAAAATATTTAGAAAGGTGGATATATTGTAGCAGAGGCGGCGTTAGGGTAGTGCGGTTGCCCAGGGCGCCAAATATAAAGAGGCGCCGCAGGCGCCCCTTTCTTTATATTTGCTAGTGGGGAGTGGAGGTTTTCGAATGTTTATGACATTGAATTGCTGTTAGCACCTAATTTATAAAAATAAAAAATATGTCTTATTTAAAGTATGTAGCTAACAAATCATAATTACAATACTGTTTTTCTTTGTGAATATGATATAAAATAGATATTCAGAATATCTATTTTGTTGCTTAGACACTATAGCACCAACTAAATTGAAAATACTTTGTAGATGGTAATAGGTTTTCGCGGGTTTCTTTTGTGACACATTTTGTGTCACAAAAAAAAACCAGCGAATACCTACCTATTACCATTTTAAACATATTCAAAAATAGAACATTAGGAGAAAAATACAGACTTAACTAGAGCCATCAATATTACGTGCAGTGTATCACAGCCGACTTTTATTTAAAAGTCGGCTGTGATACACTTAACATAATATTAATATTTAAAGTAAATACTATCGCATGAAAATATAAATAAATAATAATAATTTCACATTCCATTTATTAAACCTGCGTAAGAGGGCCTCACCTGTGGTTTTGGCTAGGTTTGATATCAATTAAATATTGAAATATGATATATACAGTTTTTTTTTTTTTTCACTCTGCCGTATATGATTTATTACTTAAAAAACAATAATCAAATTAAATACAGATTAATTTAATATACGGGTGATTCTCTGTAAGCTTGTACAGGTCCCTTACAAATGCTGTCCTGGCATTTTTTTTTAATATTTTCCAAAACACGGTGATCTATTTCAAAGAAAATTAACTATTATTTTAGTTAGATAAGAAGGCCACTTGAATTAATACGTATTTTTCGATTTATTAGCGATTTTCTAAAAAATCATGACAGGGGACTGTTTGACGCACCAGGGGACTGTTTTGAACGTGAAAAACGTGCTGTTAAGTAAGATAAAAGACTATATCATTTATTATTTTTATGGCATATTTGAGCATCAATAATCAACAAAGTTTTTTAGCAAAATAAAACAATTGAAAACAGAAATTCTTTGCATGTTACTCCGATACCATCCGCTGCACTTTCGGTATAGTTCCATGTATAGTTGTAACGTTTTATATTTCGGCTTTCTTTAGAGTTTGATTGCCATTATAAAACATAGTTTTATTAGGATATTGCGTTACAAAGCCCATAGCTTATGAAATTCACTCGTTTGATGCCACATGGAAGGGTCTTCAAAATTGGTTTTAGATGTGTCCAAATTACAGTAGGTCAATGGGCTTTTGGCGACTGCAAAAATAAAATATGGAATTCCGTAGGTTCAACTGAAATGAAAGGCCTGTATTTCTTCTACGTACGTAGTGTAATAGTTTTTGCTGAAAACTACGTGGATCCAAGTAGTTTATTTTGGTAAACAATATTTCCTGCAAATGCTATATGAGCTGCCCTGGAAGTAGTTCGAAAATTTGGTCACCAGTCGGGGCGTTTTAGTCCGAAAAGCTTGCATTTGTTGGCTTTCGGAAACCCATATTTTATAATTCGGGTTTTTATCAAAGCAAGTATGACATGATGTCGCCAAAAAGTCGACATGTTATTCCTGCAACTCCTGTGATAGTTGTAAGTCAATATATTAGAAGTATGAAGTGCGCTGAACTTAATTTCTTTGTCGTGGTAAACTATAGAGTACGAAGTGCGCTGAACTGTTGTTGAAAACTATACATAGACATGTATTGGGGTTTTGAGCGTTTGGTTTCCCAACCTAAAATGGACGAAGGCGGCGAAACGTTTGGTAGCAAATTTTTAAGTTCTCAATCAGTCATCTCTTTTTTACCGTCTATGATACGGCTGGTACTATCATCTTCGAAGATATTCTGAACAAGTCATTATCATTTATTTTACACCATTCAGCTACAGTTACATCAATAACCAAGCTAGACAACGACTCCATTTCCTTACGTAACCAGTGCCTGTGCTATTCAATACTGCTCATAACAACTTTTTAAAGATTTATGTATTTGGTATGTTTCAATTTGGTGTGTTCACGAAGTGTTATATTCTTTGCTTACTTCAGAAAACCTTTTTCTTCCTCTTTTGATATTTCAACTTGTCCTTTTCTTTCATTTATTTTCGCTTTTCATTGTAATTTTTTCTTCTTTAGTATCTTAGTCACTCTGCTTCTCTCCTTTATGTAGTAATTCCTCTCTGGATAACTTTCCCTTTTTAAAAGTATTATCATATGTGGTTAGATTAGCCTATGTCAAATAATTTAGGTTTATAAAGGAAAATAATGCGAATCAGTGATACTTGGATGATTTTTCATTAATAAAACAGACTAGTGTATAAATTTAACAGGCTGGCGGAAAAAAATACATAAAAAACGTAACTACTACGCAAAATAAACAGTCCCCTGTTGTGAAGAACAGTACCCTGCTGCATTTTGAGGCAGGGCACTGTTGCCACTTTGGACAGTTGGCCCCGAAGTTGGTGGCGACGGCAGGTGCTCTCGGGGGTTTGCTACCAAATCTTGGCAAGCCCGGGAGCATCTGCCGACGGTTGTATTCGGGCGTGATCCGCTCCATGGCTCTATACGGCGCCCCCATTTGGGTTGACGCCCTGGATAGGCGAAACGTGGCCCTGCTGTGACGTCCGCAGCGGGTCATGGCCATCAGGGCGTCCCGCGCCTACCGCACGGTCGCCTTCAATGCGGCCTGCCTCTTGGCGGGTTCCCCTCCGTGGGACCTGGAGGCGCAGGCGTCCGGCGGAAGTGTGAGGGGGCGCGTTCTGGCCGCGACCCCTTCCCGGAGGGCATTGCACGGTGGCGGAGTGAAGTCCGTCGCCAGACCCTCCGGAGTTGGCCAGAGCGGCTGGAAGCCGCGTCTGGGAGCGGATCACCGGAAATGCAAGCGCTTCTCAGCGATACCCGGTGGCCCTCACACTCATGGCGGAAGAAGGAGTACCCGGGGGGTTTTAGTGGCGGTAGGGTCCTCTCCTCGTGGTATGAGCAGCATATCACGCACTGGAGAGGGCGAGTCCCCACATATCCCACCGCCGGTTTCATAACGGCGGTGGTTGAATGCGTCAGTGCATTTCCCCCCAAAAGGTCAAAAAAAAAAAGAAATAAAAAAGGGGACTGTTGCCAGGGGACTGTGTATTTTGATTAAATTCGACAATATTTACAAGACTGATGTAAAATCGGTTTATTAGAACCGATCCATTAATTTATGCATCAATTAAGAAACAATAAATGATATATACAGATAATTAAAGTAATTAACTTAAATATTATGACTTAGCAGAGTACTGTGTGTGGTAGCGGTCCAAACGCATGTTCACATCACAAATGACGTCCTGACACTAAACAAAATGCTATTTTGCCACAAAATTCTGCAAGGTGGCTATCTTAATGACAATTGAAATTTGTATCACACAAAAAAACATTTGAAAATATTACAGTTTTTTTAAATATGGCTTACAATTTTTGGCAGGGGACTGTATATAAATTTTCAGGACAAAGTTTACAGGACTTTTTGAAATAAATAAAATACGTAATAAGATCTTGATTTACGAAAATAATATAATTTAATTATTATTCTTTATGAAATTAACGGCCAAATGTATGTAGTTTCAATAACTTATTCGGAAATCTCATTTCTAGGTGGAAAAATAGTGAAAGGGACAGCCAGGGGCTGTGTTTTCAGAGCTTCTATAGCGTCTAGAAAAAAAATGAATAAAGTTATGGTTCTAAAAACAATAGGCCCGTAATGTTTTAGGGTTAGTTTCAATAAAAGTGATTTCTTTAAATATAATAAATTACTTTTTGAAAAAATCGGCTCCACATGCCGATTACGAGCTGACAGAGAATCACCCATACCTATCATGATCATGAATTTGATATATCGATACATCGAGTAAATCATGTTATATGCATCGGATCGATTCGATGCATCATATAAAAACATCGAGTACCTAGTTCGATAGATCAATGTAGGTATAATATCGAATGCCCTAAGAGACAGGTTAGGTTAGGTTAGGTTAAATTAAAAATGGATCTGAATTCCATTAGAACACTGTCTGCACAGTAAAAGAACCGGAGACTACTGAAAGATTTTTTTAAAAGAAGAAAAGTGATTGTGCTAATGGTTTGCCTCTTGGTATCAAGCCTTGAAGACATTATTTAATTTGTGGCATTAACAATATCCATTTGTCTTAACAATCAGCAGTCTCATTTAACCTAATTATGCAGTAAAATTAAGGAATCCAACTTTTCAATATTTTGTTAGTGAAGCATACAAGGCTGGTGTTTTTTTGTTGTGTGTTCTTAGGCACTTCCTACATCACCCGTAAAAATGGTCGTATGCAACGTTTAACGTAGAACCTTCGCAAAAAAAGGCTTTACCAATGGTCCTTATACATATAAATTTGCTGACATTTTTATTACCAAAAAATATGATTCTTGTTTGCTTATGTAATCGGCCAAAATTGAGTCTCCATATCCGGGTAGAACAATACCAGCTTGATCTTTTTTTTAATATTAAATTTTAATCCTTACTTTTCTGTCTGTGAATGCTGCTTGGTTGCATTCACACGATCAAAGAGTCGAGTGATTGCAACCGCACTGTTATATTACAATAAAGTCGAATGAAAGCGCTTCTACCGACTTGGGAAAAGCTAATGTGTTGAAAAATGGCATACTAATGATTAATATGATACTATTAACTTTCGAATTGCGATTACTCTACCTATATTCTTTCGACTATTTGGCTATTTAGAAGATAATCTTACGATATTTACTACGCGAAAGCTTGTCAGTATGGATGGATGGATGGATGTATGTTTGTTACTCTTTCACGCAAAAACTATTGAATGGATTTGGCTGAAACTTTGCACGGGGATAGTTAATAAGCTCGATTAACATATAGGCTACAAAAAATCACGCTCCGACCCACTGGAGCAGAGTACCGCGGGTAAAACCGCGGGGCGCAGCTAGTGTAATATAAAACTAATCAGAATGAGACCCGTGACTAACACTAATGAGCGGGATACTGAATAGAGCTTACTCTTTTTCTAACTAAGTACTACTTACTTATTAGCCAGCCAGTAAACAACATCTGCCAACCCATTCGATTGCTAAAATACACGAACTGGAAAAATCACGTGTGAGGAATAATACGACTGGAAATTTTGCTACGCTGAGCTAGAGTTGCTGTAGGTAGGTACATGATTTACTTACTCTTTCAGTTCAATACTGACATAAGCACCTCTCAATTTACGCTATAACACTCGGTCTTGGTCGTATCCAGTTGATATAAATGACATGAGTTTATTCTTATGAAGTAGCGATTTCCGAGACGCCAATATGTATCCACACTTTATTTAGTTACATATATACATTGTAGAGAAAGAATAACCTTTAAGTTTTAATTACACTGACATTAAACGTTAAAGAAAGTATGTCAAGAAACCAGCACCTTTTGCGAAACACAAGAAGTGATGCACTAATTAAGTTACACATTACCTGTAACTTTGCATAAATAGAAAAACAGTCACAATTTCTTTGCAAAGACATCCTGTTATCTATAGCAATTTTATCATCTACTTATACTAAACTAATAACGGCACTATTGAATTGGCATATCAGGAAATTAAAGTGTTTATTGGAGAAGTGTCTCAAATTTTCCATATGTAAGACTTTTCACATCGGTACCCATAACAGTGCGTAATTTATTTGAAGACACCATATTGTGTATGAATCGTCTCATTTTAATGTGAAGTGATACAAAATGCCATCCGAAAACATTTTTTCAAGACTGCTTTCAAGACATTTGAATGACGTCTTAAATATTGGTATTATTGTTATAACGTTCTTCGAATCATACATTTTTCCGTTGTCAATAGTGAAATGGTTGATAGTGGTGACAAAGTACGGAAGTGCTCTCGCTCATATGAGAAGTGGGCTAGTGACAAAAGCCAAAACTAGGTTTAAATTTAAATTGGAGCTAGTCACAAAACAAAATGATTGTGTAGATCATAATTTAGAAGCTATAGAATATGTGTCTCATCTTAGTGTGGTGATCGAAGATGAAGGCATTCAGGTAAAATCTATTATAAATAATAAAGCTCGCTTTTAGTAGATATGTATTATTTATTGATGTTTTTGTAAGGGAGAAAAATTTACGATTATTAACGAGAGTATTACGAATCGAACCTTTTAAGAACATTTTTATTTGTCACATTTTATTATTTATATGATTTATATTGTCAATTTATTTTCTATCAACATAAAATAAGTAGAAAATCAAGGTACACTGTAATAGTTCTTCGAAAACTAACGCATATCAGTGGGTAACAGACAGCACAAATCACTCGACATATTTGCTAACGTCAATGGTCTAAAAAGGGAAAAGGTTGCTCATATTTCCCATTTAATTGCATGGTTCGGAAGGCAGGCCACCAGGGTCAAAAACCGCACCATCCCTCTTATTTACCTTAGTTATTTAGGTACTCTTTGAATTATGGTAGCAAGCCACATTAGAACACCAATTACCTAACAAATGCGACAGCGATATTTGGTACAGGTCTCATTAGCAAAACATAAAAATGTCCCCTAATTAGTGGCTCGTTGTCAACTACATACGTGGGACACTCAGAAAGATTTGCGACACTAAAAAAAATTGTTCTACAGGTACATATATTTTTATTAAATCTTTTCAAAGTACTCTCCACCAGCCTCTATACAAAGATTCATGCGTCTGAACCAGTTTTCAAAACACTATTTCCAGTCCACCGTAGACACCTCGTTTACAGCCTGCTCGAACGCAGCCAGCGCATCTTCCGGCGACGAAAATTGTATCCCCTTGAGCTGATTTTTTATTTTTGGAAATAAAAAGAAGTCACACGGTGCTAGATCAGGGCTGTAAGGAGGGTGACCCAGGAGTTTGACTGGTGTGCTGTCTAGGAAGTCCCTCGTTTTGAGCGCGGTGTGTGCAGGCGCATTGTCGTGGTGGAGCAGTAGTCCGCGGAGCCCTGTGTTTGGTCGCTTGTTGCTCACAACAGAAAAAACTTCTGGTAAACATTTGGTAGTATACCATTCGGCGTTGATGCTTCTTTGATCTCGTAAGGGAATTGAGGCCAAGTGGCCAGTCAAATTAAAAAAGCTGGCGATCAAAATCTTCCCCCCGCTTCGAGATCGCTTCACTTTGGTAGGCGTTGGTTCATTTTGAAACACCCAAACTGTCGACTGGCGCTTGGTTTCTGGATCGTATTGATAAATCCAGGACTCATCACCTGTTACGATGTCGTAAACACGCCGAGACGAGCCTGCTTCAAATTTGTTCAGCATATCACGGCACCATTCCACCCGGGCCTGCTTCTGAGCGTCGGTGAGGTAGTGCGGCACCCAGCGCGATACTATCCTCCTCACGCGAAGATGCCCGTGTAGAATCTCGTGAACGCTTCCCGATCCAATCTTTAATATGTGTTGAATCTCCTGATATGTAATTCGCCTATTATCTTGGATTAAATTTTTCACTGCTAGCACGTTTTCTTCCGTAATAGCCGTCAAAGGGCGACCGCTTCTTTCTTCATCCCCCAAGGTTGGTCGACCGCGCCTAAATTCGTTATACCAACGATACACGGTTGCCGTGGAGGGGCTTTCATCCATAAATGCCATTTGAAGTCTATCGAACGATTTATCCGGTTTCAGGCGACACTTGAAATCGTAAAAAATCATAGCTCTAAAATGTTCCCGGCGCAGATCCATTTTTCAGTAAGACACGATACTTTGAATTGGCTCGCAAAAAATGTGGAGGGAAATTTTGAAAATGGAACACACATATTTTTACTTACAAGTAATCATATTTTCGAAAAAGATTCTAACCGGCCAGTCTCCCATATATAAAAACTATTTTTCGCAATACTTTCTGAGTGGCCTGGTATAGATACAATTGATGTAACTGGTTTGGTTACAATACAAACGTAAAAAATGTAATGGCTATGCGAATTTTTTGAAACGTGTGATTAATCTTCAAAAATGTGGCACCCGCATTTTCGTCGATTTCTTTTAATTTTATATTTTTATGAAAAAAAGGCTATACTACTCAGCTAACAAACACTCGGAACACCTGTCTGTTGTGTATCAAATAATTGTCCAAGGTGGGAATCGAACCCAGAACACTAGCTCTCACACGCAACTACCGTAACCATAACTAATTTACATCTACTTAATTCAAATCTAATTACACCTTTGATACGCATGTATTACAGATTTCTATCGCCTCATTTTATGACAAATTACCATAAAACAGTGCCTACAAAACCAATCCTAAGATATTATATATTGTACTAGCTTCCGCGCGCGGTTTTACCCGCGTATCTCCCGTTTTCTAGGAACTTAATAAGATAAGATGACCGACTACAATAACAACTACACAAATACATATCTGACATAATATTCTTTAAAAATGAACTCCACTTGCTACTTAATGCAAATGTACATCATTCCGGTCGTGCTTATTGTAACAGTTCTGAACAAGCTTCGAATACTAATGTTATCTTCGAAATATTTTTATCGACGAATTCACAAGTCAAGAAAAAAAATCGACACATTAGATAAAAAATATTGAAGAAGTTAAGTTATTTTTCAAAGGAGCGAGTAGTCAAGTTATAATAATATGCTTTCGGAATACTTAGCAGTGTTCGCACTTAACAGAAAATGATTTTACGACACGTAAAAATACATTCAGTAAATTGCAAACAGCCTACTCACTGAAAGCAATTTTCAATAAAAGCCGAAACCTCAGTTTTATACGCATTACATAAAATATAATACTTGACAGTATCTATTTCAAGCATCTGGTAATATCAAGAGCCATAAATAGGTTGTTACGAGAGTAATAAAATGACCCACGATAAACGCGAACCACGTTCAGTCGGTACATTGCAAATATAACCAGTTACTATCCAGTAGCTGACACTAAACTCTTTGAACATGCGTATGTTATGAAAGTAAGCTTTTATATGTATCCTTTGATCTTCGTATTATAGAGATATTATGGTAAAACAGGCTCGGTTAAAGGGTAGTAAAAGACCAAGAGTTTATAAAGTTAGTGCCTATATACTGTCCTCTCGAATTTCGCCTACTGCGACCAATCTCCAAGGAGATTAGCCATCTGCGCAGGACCAAATTATAGTGCACACAACACAAGTATGTTAAATACAAGTACACTCTCTATGCCTTTACACTCAAAATCCGATGGAACAGTTAAACAGACACGACCGCCGAGAGATCAAGCTCAGGGCCGACGTGCTCTCTGAGGCACTCGTGAAACACCACAACTTTTTGACCCCTAAGTATTTAAAATCTTCTCGAGAGAAAATTGCTAGTCATAAAAAATTTAGTCCGACCCGTAAATCGAACTTTAGACCTCTGTAGGTACGGTCGAGCTGAATTTTATGTTATGATAATAAGATATTTTGGCCTAACTTTATAATTACTCCTTAAAAGATACTTCTTATTTTACCATCAAGCTGATGCATAGTATATACAGTGCCGGTGCCGGTTAAGGAGAGGCGCGATGGGGCGATGGCCCAGGGCTCCAAATTTGAGGGGGCGATTGGTGGGGGTGGGATGATTCTCTCACCAAACTAAAATGCGTGTCGGATGATGGGGATAGCTAAACCTTCGAGCTTGGCGCGAGGTCGCCGATTTGTGTACCTACTTGGTCTTTCGTCTCAAGCGTTTCTCGATCAAGATTTTTTATTTTCACGTTCACAATGGTTCAACAAAAAATGAACACTGGATTTTGATTTAGTACGAGATCCGGCTGCAGAATTAGTGCGTTCATCGAGTATTAAAGTATTTAAACGAGTGAGGGTAAATTAAAGTATTAAGTGTCAAAAAAAAAAAATAGGTTATAGTATTACCAAGTGAGCGACTGACTGCGAGTGACGAGAAATCAACAGAACAGCAATTTACAAACTGACAAATTTGAGTTACTTAAAATACTAAATGAGAAGCTTCATAATATTTGAGCGACCTAATATTTGTTTGAGTGTCAACGTTACGTCCTGCATTTTTTCAATATTTGGCAAATGTTTTTTTTTGTACTGAGCATCATTTTGTCTTAAATGAAGTGCTTCGAATACAAAAACCACTTAGAAAAATACTATAATGAGGAGAGTATTAGGAGCTCACATTTCATTAAAAATTTTCTTATGAAATAACTATTTGAAGAAATATTATTCTTTTTCGGCTAACTAATTAGAATTTAAGGGTAGGTAATTAAATGAAACAATGTATTCCGAAAAAATAAAGTAATATGCATTTACTTAAATCAAAAGAACAACTACCCTCCGTGCCACGGAAAGCACGTTAAGCCGTTGGTCTCGATTGTTATAACATCATCTATAATAGTCGTATGACAAGGAACGGGCAGCAGCGTGTCCTTGTGTTGTACAACATAATACTGCGGTCACCAACGCCCTGCCAAGCGCGGTGACTATGGCAATATGCTCTTCGCGGGAAGGCCATTTCAGGAGTAGACGTTATAAAGGCTAATGACGTAGCAATATAGTAGAAATAACAATAATTTAGATCCACGCCAACTTTCTAGGTAAAAGTGGCTACTGACGAAGTTCTGTTTTATGTCGGTAAAAGCTTTATTATCACTTCTGTGAGAACAGGAGGTCTGCAATGTTATTCACTTAGATAAAAAACCGTAACTCCGAGGCGTTCGAATCTTTTTTTTTTTTCGTCGAAATCCAATTCGTTAATAAAGGCTACGATAAGTTAGCCCCTCTCCGATGTCAAAGGCTCTACTCAGAATTACATAAGCTTCCGAGGTATGGACATCGGTATTTGCCAATGAAAAAAAATATAATTTAGTCGTGCCGAACTTGAGAAAGATTTTTTTCCGAAACGTGAATCAAACCCACGACCTCCGAGTTGTAAGGCAACACTTATATCGCTACACCACTGAGTTTCTTACCATATTGCTTAAATAAATATATGCCTCTAATTTGTATGCAAATTGGATTAAACCCTTTCCAAAACTCGAGTAAAAACTAATAGCTTAGAGTTTAAAGGGATAAAGACAATGTTGTCAGTGATATGTTGGTCCTACTTTATTCTAGACTTTAATAAATCTCGTAAAACATAATGTTGTTTGAGTTTATTCTTAGTACCTACGTAGGAACGTGGTTTCACAAATTTCATTTAGGATTTACATTTATGCTCGTACATTAATTGGATTAAGTTATAAAAGCTTGCAAAGAGGCCGCTGAAGAGCGAGCTGTGAATGGTGTCAACTGAAGAATGATCGTACCATTCCAATTTAACTGTAGTGTTTTCTTACAAAATTAGTAAACTTAAATGGGACGTAAAATGTAAAATACTTAAATACATTTTATGTATTTTGTACAAAAGTGATTCATTTTCTACATTTTGAGTTGTAAAAATAATGCGTAGTTCTGATAAAAAGAATGAAAAGGAAGTCTAAAGGCGGAAACACATCGCGTCGTGTCGGGTGTTCATAGTGTGATTCTGGTCTTTAGAAAACAATACATTTAATTTGACTCAACACGCGTCGCGTTTCATCAGGTCACGTCGCGTTTTAACAATATGTTTCCGCCTTTATAAACGATATCAATATCACTTTCTTGTCTCTTCCAACCCTTTTTTTATCACAAATGTGTCTCTTCCCAAGACATTAAGTTCAATTTGTCAACGCAAAAGACGGCCATTATGTCGCATATTTGTGAAATGAAATGTGTCTTACTGAGTAATAAAATAGAGGATATAATATACAAAATTATTTGATAAAAACTATTTCCATGTTTTACGTTGTTCTAGCTGAGTTACTGTGGACAAGAATGCAGAAGAATACCTCCTGCTTTACACAAGATGTATGGCGGCAAAGTGAAATGCTTAGACTTGAGGTAACTATACAGTAGATAGTTTAAGTTTAACCCCCAAAAAGATCATTATAATATAGTTAAAGTATTATAATGCCACTCAGCGTGTAACTATCGTATACATTTTCAGTAGGTATAACATGCTTTAGTATAGAGACGTGTAGTTCGCGAATGAATCCTTCAATTGAAGTACATCAGTTGGAATCACTCTGTATCTCTTTCGTTCAGTGCAGATTCATATACTTCAATAGTTCAGTTTAGTCCATTTAGTTCAGAGTGTTAAAATCCTTATATTCTATTGAATTGAAGTATAGCTTTCATTTAAAAGTAATATTGTGTACGTATTATATTTAATACGTACACAATATTACTTTTAAATGAAAGCTATACTTTTATTTTTTTTTAAACTTAAAGAACTAATACAAAACAATATAATCATTCTCGTTATTAGTTCATTGCACGATCGATGATCGTTTGAAAGACCTGCGAAAATTGATTCAAATGAATCTAGTTCATAAACTGAACTAGTAAAGTAAATGAATTCGATGATCGTTTGAAGGACATGCGAAAACTGATTCAAATAAATCTTGTTCATAAGCTGAACTAGTGAAGTAAATGAGTGATGTAGTTCACTTAGTTCAAATGAAGTATATCACTCTTTTCACTTCAATGACACATTTTGCCCATGTCTACTCTAGTAATTTTCATACGTTTATGGTTGTTGTAGCAAGAAATAAATGGAAACATATTTTTCTCGACGTATTAGTACGATTTCTTTGTACGGTGTCACTAACACTACGACGATTTAGGTAATAGACATTTTATGATAAAATGGTTAGTTATTGGTTAAAGATTCCTTGATTTGTGATTCCCCAGCTACAATAGCATCGAGACATTGAAGGGCTTGGAGCAGTTCCCAAGACTTGAGGAGCTCATTCTCGATAACAACAAACTTGCCGACAACATATCTTTCCCATACATTCCCTCGCTGAGGACTCTCTCCATTAACAATAACCAAGTAAGTTGTTCTTCGTAATATATTATTATAACTGTCATCCCAATCTCTAAAGAGATTGGCCATCTGCGCCGGTCATATAATAGTGCAGAAATTTGTACGCTAATGCATAGGCAATCTCTATTAAAGGAATATAAACATACATATTCCGGTTTTGTGTCTTTTTCTGACAGCACCGTAGATAAGGCGCAGGCCCGATAGCTCAATGTGCTCTCCACTTCCTGACTCAAACAGGTACTTAGAATTTTCTCGGAAGAAAATTTCTAGTAACATATTTTTGTTCCGATTTGGTTGCGGTCGGACATTTTACCGTTAGACCGGCGAGGAAGCGATCGACCATATTTTTATTAGATTGTGTCAGATGACAAAATGTGACGATTCCAAATAAATGTCATAAATACGGAATAAATGATTTTAAGCTTCAAACATTTCAAAATGTCAAATAATTAAATACACAGAGTATTTAATTATTTGACATTTTGGTATTAATGCAATTAATTCAGGTACCACTTATTTGTAATTACATACGTTCTGTACATACTTTTAAACAAAGTTAGTGCTTGTTATTACATTTTGAATTGTTCATTACAAAGTTAATTGGCCATAGATACATCTCTATGATGGTAACCGAGGTATAAAAGTATCGATAACACATCGTATGACATCGAAGTAACGCCAAATTACGGGCTTATTTTTATCGTTTTGGGCTCTTCTCATAAAACAAGTCGTTAACCAATACAAATTATTTTAGGTCCTATATAAAAAAAAAGTAATTCAATTGCGATTTAACATTAACATGTCTATTTTATCTAATTTTATTGTTTTAGATAAGTAATCTGGATGAGCTGGTAAACAAAATAAGCAAGCAGTTTCCTTCATTGTCTTACTTAAGCCTGCTAAGCAACAAAGCTTGTCCCAACCAGCTGTCTGACATCGATAAAGACGATTCGGATTACCAAAGATACAGGTACGTACTAACCTTTGAGTTGTGGCCACAAACTGGCTGATTCAGAACTTTTAACATAATATACATACTTCAGACACACACCTTCTACTTGATATACAAACGTTCAAAATTAATGTTAAGTTTCAGTATAGGATAAATGGGTTATGTATTATATTTAGAAGACGTCGTGGATAGTTAATACCGATTTGAAGCGATATGGTTATAATAGGCGTGACGACAGTATCAAAAAATTAAAGATTTAATGTTTTTAGGGGAAAGTACATATAAAAAGAAATTATTACACTTATTTATTTTTATATATAACCTTGAGATTAATGTGATTTTTAATAAAATAAAAGATTAAAATACTGCAATCGGCCATTTTGACTGAAACACCAATCACGGCATGACGTCACGATATTGTAACCATCAAAGAGAATTTAACCACTACGTTAGGTTTGGCGGACTCAATGACATTTTTTACAATAGCGTGACGTCATAGCCGACGCCATGACACTTGAGGCCTTTTTTCGCGCGCTATTTAAAATTTAATAGAAATATGGCTTAAACTTCGTTAAATTTAAATTTATTACCGAAATATTGTGTGTTGTAGTGTTTTTCGTACTTAGAAAATGACTACCCACGTTGCGCAAGAGGATTTCAAAATCTTGCCTCATGCCTATTGTAAACAACAATTAAGTGACTTTTTATTATAGGTATTATTGCCAGCTTTGTTTCGTATTTAGATGTGAAATATATGTTACGGCTAAAGATAGGTGAACATAAACTTAAGATTAGCCGGCTTAACTTAGGTTTAGCCGACCGACCACATGCGGTTAAACTTAGATCAACCTGAATAAGTCCCTGTTCAACTCCATTGGTTTAGGCTTAGGTTTTTTTTAACCACCCCAACTTCTTTTTGTGCCATGCATAGGTATTGTTTAATTTAGAGTTGAACAGGGACTTCTTGAGACCTTAACCTAAGTTTAACCGCATGTGGTCGGCTAAACCTAAGTTTAGCCGGCTAATCTTAAGTTTATGTTCACTTCTATCTTTAGCCGTAACATATATAACTTTTAGGCTTAAATAGGTCAAAATACTAATAAAAATCATTATTTCGCACTAAAATGGTACTTTATACCGATGATAAATGGTTCATAAGTCATTTACATAATATGACTTATGAACCACGATTATGAAGAAGTGAACATGCAGTGGCAATTTGATTTCGAAATAAAAGACTGCACTGTGTCTATATATGAGAAAACATGGCACATGGCCTATGGCCTATATTGGTTTATATACATAATTATGTTTTATTACAAACTATCTGCTTTCCGCGACTTCGTCACAATGAAACTCACGTCAAAAATTACGATCCAGCCGCTACTGAGATTAGCCGGAGCAAACACGAAAGACAGGCATATATTTTTTTTTAATATCTATCCCTTTATAGTTTTATGTGTTTATTAAAACCATTTTTTCCTGCCAAAAAGACACTTAAATAAATTTTATTTATTTGTTTAAACGTAAATAAAAATAATTTTGGCTTACTATTAAGCTGTCACTTAAAAAAAACTTAAAGTAGGTATCGCTTTTGCTCAAATGACATAACATCCAAATTATTGTGTAATCACAAATGTTGTATAAACTTGTTTAGTAAATCCATTTTGGGAAGCAGTTAGCTGTGTTAGTAACCGGTCCTATTACAAACTTGATAGTTTTAGTTTTAACCTTGACTGAATCCCATTGGATTAAGTGTTATAGCCGCACAGTAAACGACATAACACTAATCTGAAGAAACAAAACAAGAAGCATAAATGTATGGATTAAAACCTAGACACGTTCTTGTAATATTCCTTTTGCTTTTTTATGTATTATTAATACATTAAAAAAACAATTACCTACATTTTCACAACTATCTTACCTTTTAATACGCTTTTATTAGCTTGGGTTGTATGTACGTAACGGAATCTTTGAACTTAATTTTCACCAGTTTCCAGAAGTCTGATTAATTTGAAACTGCATACGTATCAAGGACCGATGACAATGCAATAATTTGATAACAGTTTCCCATTATCCTTATTAGGACCGCCAGGATTAACGATACAGTTCCTAGCGAAATACAGCTATAGAACTGCTGAGAGACGAAAATGTTGCCATTAATCCTGAGTTGGGCTTCGACCGTCCACAAGATGCAAGGTTGTACAGTCGATCATGCAGTCATTTAATTAGGCTCGCGACTGTTTGCTGCTGGACAAGCTTATGTAGCACTTAGTCGTGTAAGATCTTTAGACGGTATTCGGATTGAAGAACTCGAATGTTCTAAGCTAACAGGAAAAACTCCATGCAACAGTGAAGCTTTGAATGAAATGATGAGATTGCGAAATTATTTGTGAGAAATTCCAATACCACATGTCATCATCGTCATCATCAACAGCCCGTTGACGTCCACTGCTGAACATGGGCCTCCTCTTAACAGACCTTGGCAAGCCAGGATCGTAGAGGGATATTGCCATAATCACCACGCTTGGCAGACGGATTGGTGATCGCAGTAAGATGCAAATGTTGAGCTAATAGATGCTGCTGCCCATCCATCAGCCATATGTCCCTTAGTCGCCTTTTACGACACCCATGGGAAGACATGGGGTGGTCTATTCTAAGCCGGAAACCACACATTCCAGTGCATTTTACCACTTTTCATAACTCTCCTCTCATAGATAGTTGCCAATAGAATGATTGTGACATTTACTTTATCAAGCACCCCACGCTTTTTACTCTGAATTGAATTATTATTAACAGAATAACTTAAACTTTATTATAATCTTATTTTCACGTGATAAATTCTGATTGATTGTTCGATCTTCTACTACTGTAATACCCTTTGAAATTAAAAACTATTTTCTATTTTTTAGTTCGGTTAAAAAAGCGTGTTTTTTTAAACTATTATTTATTTGAAGCTAACCTTTTGCTACCTCGGCATAAAGGCAAACAGGTCCCCAACGCATTTAACGCGGCGACAAACTAATCTGATTTAGGTAGGGTTATAAAAATAATTAAAATGGGTAGCAAAAATAATAAGTTGGCAGCTACAGTGAAGTAGCATTTCAAGTATAAAGTAGCAGCTTTATTTCGAGTTGTAAGCTTTGTTTAAGGCGCGATGAATAGACGACTTTTACGTATTAGTTTTGTCACTGTTGCTCCGCGTAGAAATGAAAGAGAAGCGAAGAGACGCCGCGATGGCGCAACGTTTCGTTTGACTCGTTCGAGTTATTTAATACATTAATCCTTGCAAATATCTTATTCCAATCGATAAATAAAAACAACAGTTCCCTTTATTATTATATATTACATCACTGTTATTAATATTATCAAGATTTGTTTATAAATAATACAGTTACAATTGCTACAATTTCAATTTAAATGGTTATTTTATGGGTTTTTTTTATCGAGAAAATTTACCGAAAACGTGTTTTGAACACAATGGTCCCCCCATAAATATGATCATGATTAACATATATTTTTTTAGCTGCTCTAAAATGTAAACATTTGGCTAAAAAACTGTTTTGTGAAGCCTATTTTGACTAAGTACAGCGCCTTAAATTTAAATTAGCTGTGATTTTTTGGTGTGGCAACTGAATTTATTGTTAGGCGACCACTTGCCCGATAAAAAGTAGAAAATAGGCTTTCATAAATTATACAACGAGTTTGTTTATAACATTAACTGCCTAACCTAACCTAACCAATAGTTGCCAATAATACAATGTTTGATATTTTTTAGGAATCCATATAGATTCGAATATGTCATGGAAAACACATGTAAATAGTGTATGTACCAAATTGAATCAATTTTCTTACGCTCTATACATGCTTAAAAAAGTATCCAACCAGACCACACTTCTTACTGCTTACCATGCGTATGTGGGATCCACTCTGTCGTATGGGTTACTATATTGGGGAAACTCGACTGATAAAGAAATTGCATTCAAAGCCCAAAAAAAGTGTATTAGGTCTATATGTGGGTTACGCCAAACGGATTCATGTAAACCACATTTCGTAAATCTCAAGATTTTAACACTCCCTGCTCTATTTATCTACCTGGCCTCAATTTTAGTTAAATCAAACATTACAAGCTATGATACGTTAAAAAGCAGAAGACTTAAACATACCTTAAGAGATAAAACGTCCCACACTAGAGCGTACAGTAATAGTGTTTTCTGTATGAGCACAAAGATTTATAACAAGCTACCTATGGACATTAAGATTATAAATTCAATTATTATTTTTAAAAGAATGCTGAAAATTTTCTTAATTAAAAAGGCCTATTACTCAATAGCAGAATTTCTTGAGGAAAAATAATTTTGTTCAATAAAGTACCTATCACTAAAGTGAATATAATTCAGTAAAATATTTTTAAAAGGATTATGATAATTAATATTAAATGATTACAATACTGTGACATAATTGAACTAATGAATAATGATAATTTTTAAATCAGGTAACTCATGACATGTGTATTTTTACTTAGGTATGACTTTAATAATTTATAATTAATATGATGTAAATGATATAATTATATAATGTAATTAAAACGATGTCCTATATAAAATTTAATATTTATAACTTTTTCTTTTTAATTAATGAATATAAATAATGCATGTTCAACTGTTACTGTTACAATTATAGCATATATGCATGATGAAATTGCAATGCCCTAACAGGGCCACTATGTTCTAAGAACTGATATCCTCTATTAAGAACTTTATTTATGTACACATAGTTAGCAATAAAGAATTTGAATTTGAATTTGATATCCCTCTGTTAATATTAGCCGCCGAAGCATTATTTTTAATACCGCACCTATTATTTCATTGGCCATGTTTTATACATTTACTAGCTTATAGTAGCAGCCATTATTTTGATTTTATTGATCCTTGCCATTTGTAGGTAATATAATTTTGCTAAAAATATTTTTAATTAACCACGTAATTTTTTTTTATAACCAAGTAGTTAGTCTCGTACGAAGTTGTTATTCGCCTAAAAAATTATTAACCTTAGGTATTTAATGGTGTAAAAACAAAAAAAAGTAACCTGCGCAAGAGCGCACCCACTGCGGGACTTCTTTGCTCAGGGCAGTCGCTAGGGATGGGGAATGCGTCGGTAATATTTTTTTGTGTAAATATCGCTCTATTTTACAGTTTACATGCCTTTGAACTTTGAGTCGATGAAGACATGGAAAAAATCATTTTAAACAAAAAATCACACTAAGCTCATTCCCCTTTTCATTGTGAATTGTTAGCGACTTTTACATTCTGTTAGAAACTGAATTTACTGACTGCCTATTAAGTTTGTATCTACTGGGCGCTCTATCTACGAACAATATATTAATTCAAACTTAGTTCAGCTCGTTACTGACGCAAAATTGAAAACTTATAACATTAATGACAGTACCTACATACACTCGGTTCCAAAAATAACCGATCAGTCACATAAACCCGAATATCTCCCGAACTACGTATGCCATCCTGTTGTATGCAACGAAGACTGTTCAATTGAGAATTTAATTATACAGATAAAAAATAAAATAAAACTTAGTTGCACCCACAATATTAATCTCTAAATTAAAAAAAAAACTAAAGTAGTCATATTTTTCTTAAGATGACATTTTTTTATGATTGCTTTTTGCTGTATTTCTATTCTGTCACAAAAAAAAATATCGTGAACGTCTTCCACGTGCATAATTATTATTCTGTGAGGTGAAGCATGGCAGTCACGCTAGAGGAATGTACCAAAATCCTAACTTTTTTGGAACTTGGGCGGAGCCAGCGTGAAACAGCCAGAAACATTGGTGTATCTTTGTCGACTGTTCAGAGGGTAGTCCAGCGGTACCAAGAGACCGGATCACACCTTAGAAGACCAGGAAATGGCAGACCAAGATGCACAACGGCCAGGGAAGACAGATAACTGGTGGCTACAATGCTCCGAAATCGTTTTCAAACTGCTGTTGGTCTAAAAACTCACTTTATTCGCTTTGGAGGTGGCAATTTAAGCGCTCAAACAGTAAGAAGACGTCTTGCTGAAGCAAATTTGAAACCACTGAGGCCCGCAAATGGCCCCAAACTGGAACGGGGACATCGAATTGCAAGACAGAGATACGTGCGCGAGCACCTAAACTGGACACTAGACGATTGGTCTAGGGTAATGTTCACGGACGAGTCTAAATTCATGCTTTATAAGCATGATGGTAGGCAGTTGGTGTACAGAAGACCAGGGGAGCGCTTCCGTCAAGCGTGTGTGGAGGAAAAAGTGGCGTACGGTGGAGGCTCCGTACAAGTTTGGGCTGGGATTTCTGCTGAAGCCCGCACCGAGCTGGTACTCATTCAAAATGGAACTCTAAATGCAGAGAGGTACGTGGAAGAGATCCTCAATGAACATGTAGGTCCTTACATGGCCAGGATGGACCGGCGTGGCATATTAATGCATGATAATGCGCGTCCCCATACCGCCAGAATTGTACATGACTACCTTGAAGAGGTCGGTATCGAACTCATGCAGTGGCCAGCGCGAAGCCCGGACTTAAACCCCATCGAGCACGCCTGGGACGAGCTTCAGAGATGCGTGAAAGGTCGAAACCCCCCACCAATCACGCTTCCCGAGCTCAAACAAGCACTGGTGGAGGAATGGGAAGGTATTCCTCAGCACCGGCTCCGAAATTTGGTGTACAGCATGCCTAATCGCCTGGAAGCTGTCAGAAGAGCTCGTGGAGGCAATGCAAAGTATTAAATGAAGAAAGTGATGAAAAACAGCAAAAAAACAATCATAAAAAAATGTAATCTTAAGAAAAATATGACTACTTTAGTTTTTGTTTAATTTAGAGATTAATATTGTGGGTGCAACTAAGTTTTATTTTATTTTTTATCTGTATAATTAAATTCTCAATTGAACAGTCTTCGTTTCATTAGGATGGCATACGTAGTTCGGGAGATATTCGGGTTTATGTGACTGACCCGTTATTTTTGGAACCGAGTGTAGTTCGTCGACATAACACGCGCTTCAATGCTAGCGAAGCTTATTGGTAGTTATATTCAAAGCATTCATTACTAAGTGTTATTTAAATATGAACAACGATAATGTTATGTGTATCATATAAGTGCTTTTGAAATTGTTGTTTTATTCAAAATGTATTAAATAAGTGAAAAACTTCCAACCCCTTGGCTCCTTTATATTAAAACAGTATTTTTGCATCTCTTTATATGTTATACTCGTAATACCCATGGCCGTAGCCCAATGGCTAGGGCGTCCTACTTGTGATCTGGTTGTCGCCGGTTCGATCCCCACCCATTGCACTACCGATGTGAACCCACTCGTATCACAAGCATTTTAGCTTAGCACCAGTGGTTGACAAGCATACTAGTAGACTGCAAAACTTTGCTAGTCATCATTAAAAAAAAAAAAAGTCTATCGAATCAACTTCACCTGTGATAAACTACTATCTTCATTTTTTTCTTCTGAACATGGGTATCCTCTGTAACAGTCCTTGCCAAGCCAGAGTCTTTGAGGGATGTCTATTAGTCACCCCTTACGACACCGATGGAAAGATATTAAAGTGGATAGGTGGTGGTAATATTTTATTTTATTATAATTCAAATTTAAAAAATCAGACTGAGATTCAAACAGAAACATTTAGGTCCATAACCACGTTTTAACAGAGTTCATTATAATAGGTGCATAAGTAAAACCGAACGCTTGCGAACCAAATGCAACTCGTAAATTTAATAATTTTACTATATATTTTTTGTTAATTGTATATATTAAATACTTATTCGCAATATATCCGTGATATAACCTTTTTTCTTTTGTCCGTGGGGAAATGCATTTACGCATTCCCACCGCCGCGCGCCGCTGCAGCGTATTCGCGCGCTGATGGTGGGATATGTGGAGCTCGCCCTCTCCATAGCGTGGTATGCTAAACTCATACCACGAGGAAAGGACCCTTTTTTTTTTTTGTTGTCCGGGGGGAAATGCATTGACGCATTCCCACCACCGTTGCAGTGTATTTGCGCGCTGGCGGTGGGATATGTGGGACGCGCCCTCTCCATAGCGTGGTATGCTAAAGTCATACCACGAGGAGAGGACCCTACACCACTAAAACCTCCCGGACACTCCTTCGATCCGCCGTTGGCGGGGGTCGGGTACGCATGAGCAATCCGGCCCACGAGGAAAGGACCCTACTACCACTAAAACCCCCCGGACACTCCTTCGATCCGCCGTTGGCGGGGGCCGGGTACGCATAAACAATCCGGCCCCCCGACGGCACCCGCGGCCAGTATGGCACCGCGGGATCTCCTGATCCGTGATAAAACCTGACATACCGTAAATAATTACTATACTATGCATTCATATCAACTAAACTTTAATGATTTCAAAATATTGATCTTATAGAAACTATTTCAATCTTAATTTCAATTGGGGCATAGCTTTTACCCTTGAGTTATTATTAATTTCACAGAACATTGACCAGAATATGAAGTACTTAGATAATAATATGAAGTTGAATTTCGTCGCTGTTAAACTTTTGGGAAAGTTACATTGAGAATGTTATCTACTTTGTCCAACAGTCTCTTAAAGTGACCTAAGAAATTAGAATAACCGCAAAAGACTATTATTACTATTACTATTAAAATGAGGTTACTTCATTTTAAAACAAACTTATTAATTTATTTATTATAAACTCTACAGGTATTTCGTCATATACATGCTGCCTAATCTACGTTTCCTGGACTCGCGTCGCGTTTCTTCAGAAGAGCGTCGAGAAGCCTCCGTCCGGGGCGAATTCATGCGCGTGCGCCGACCACCTTCCGACGCTTACGACGCGCCTCTACCTACACCATTGCTGAGTGAAACTAGTGCACGACCTATGCATGTGGACTTAAGCGCTTTGGGCAAACATAGAGGTATGAATAGTATCTTTTTTTAAAAGCTAAGCATACATAGAAGCATAGTAATACATACAAAATTTTGTTTTAATGTGTTGAGCTGTCCCTTGATTGAGTAACTTACATCAAAAGTATCACATTTAGTATTAAGATAACTTTCTGCCGTCAGCCTGCGACTATTTGACGGTAGGTATTAGCTTATTTATCGATTAACTTCCACTTGAATCGATCTCTCCTCTCTAAAATTTTACCCCAAACATTCCATACATTGGAGATAATTAAATTTATTAATATATTATTATACTTGGGCATTTAAGTGGCTGCAGTTGTACTTGACATAATCACAATGTTTAAGACTAAAACTACGATAATATAAAGTAAAAAAATACAGTTTCATAAAACTTCCTAAATATCTAAAAGTCATCATTCCTCAATCCCCCCGCCGGTAACCGTTTTGAGCCAAGGTCTATGCCCGGTGAAGTAGCAAAAGCATCGGGGCTAACTACATAATAAAACGTCCGTCCGAAAAAAAATAGCCAATGTCCAAGTCCATACGATCACCCTCTTGCGTAGGCTGCTTTTGTAGGTTTTACACAAATTATTAAGACTGGAGCACTGCAAAAGCCCGGTAAAGTAGCTAAAGCCTCGTGTATAATAAATAGGTTGGGGAAAAAGTTTCTTCGCATTTTTGAGAAAATTTAAAACATTTTTTAATATAGTTTATTTACATTTAACTAAACTTAGATGTAGATACCATTTTGTTCGATAACTTTTTTACATCTTGTAAGAAGGGACATGATCCCATTGCTATAGAAATTTTGAGACTTCTGATCAAAATACCGCGACAAGTGGTTTTGGCAGTCCTCTCGTGATGTTAACCTGACACTGCCTAAAGAATTCTGAAGAGACCGAAACAGGTAGAAATCTGAAGGTGCAAGATCAGGGCTATACGGCGGATGCATAAACACATCCCAGCCAAACTCTCTTAATTTTTGCTGAGTGGGTAAAGACGTTTGAGGTCTAGCGTTATCATGATGAAATACCACACCCCTTCTGTTGATTAATTCCGGCCGCTTTCTCTCAACTTCTTACTTTAATCTCATCAGTTGTTCGCAGTAGAGTTCAAAATCGGTGGTAACAGCTCATAATGAATAATACCCTTCCAATCCCACCACACACGAGTTAACCCGGGTTTCGCCACAGTCTGTGAAGCCTGACCGGCCTTTGACCACGACTTTTTTCGCACGTTCTTGTCGTACGTGATACACTTTTCATCACCAGTTATCAGTTTCTTCAAAAATGGTTCGGTTTCATTGCGTCGTAATAAAGTATCACAAATGAGTACACGGTTCATTAGGTTTCTTTCAGTGAGCTCGTGAGGTACCCAAATATCGAGCTTTTTTGTGTACCCAGTTTTTTAAAATGCGCCAAAACTGTTTTGTGGTCAATTCCCAGTTCTTAAGCTACGTCGTAACTACTGATATGCCGAACTTGCTCCACTTTTTCCAAAATTGCATCCATTTTATCCGTAACCACCAGACCGGGCGACCAGAGTGACGTGCATCTTTGACATCAAAATTTAAACGCTTAAACCAAATTTGTGCTACTTTCACAAACACTGCACTAGGTCCATAAACATCGCTAATTTTTTTCGCGGCTTGCGTTGCATTTTTACCTTTTTTATAGTAAAATTTTAAAATGTATCGAATTTCGTCACTCATCTTGACAGTACGAAAAACAAATTAAAATCACACATTTTCCTAATTTGAATTTGGAATTATGTTCTTTAAAATTTAAACGTTCAATGATACCCAAAACCAGTCAGATACAAATAGTATAGCCAAAGAGATTTAATTACAAGTTCATACATACTATAATGCGAAAAGACTTATTCCCTAACCTAATACATATGTAGTCTACCAAAGAAATAGACTAACAACGCGTGACTTAAGTAGCTAATGACAATGTATAAATCACTTTGTTTTAAGAGCGTCCGAGTTTTTATTGTTTTTGGAATTCGTCGGTCTCTTTGTAAATTATTTTATTTATTCCTATAGTGTTGAAAAATCTATCGTCATCCATATAGAGACAACAAAAACTGACGATCGATTCCTTGAAAATCAGCTGGTCTAGTTCACGAATCTATACAATTAAATAAATTGAAGTATTTGTGTGTAATGGAAAATATAAGGTTTTTACTGAATGCAAATAGTTTGTTACTCTTTTACGCAAAAACTACTGAATGGATTTGGCTGAAAGTTTGCACGCAAATAGTTTATAAGCCGGATTAACATATAGGTTACAAAAAATCACACTCCGACCCACTGGAGCAGAGTAATGCGGGTAAAACCGCGGGGCGCAGCTAGTTAGTAGAATAAAAATTAAATAGAAGATTCCGTATTACAACGACGAATGACGGTATGTTATACAGAATACGTAGGTATCCAGATAGACAATTATTGATTTATACCTTATCATACTGTAACTCTGTGTACTTTATAGGAAATGTAGGTATCATTTGTGTCTTAGATTGGTAGCAGAAAACATTACAATATATTGTTAGTATGATTATTACTTAATGTAAATTACTTATCTTTAGTAAGCAAACAGCTTAGGTTATTTAGATTTAGCTATTTTTAGAACATTTTATTAGTCTCACTAAATAACTAAACGCACGAGTCGATGTTAACCTACTTTTGTATGTCTTATCTTTGTTAAAAGGTACCTACAACTCGCATATATTGCAGATTGAATCAGGTTTTCTTCAAAATTGGTCTGCTTCTTTTAAAATGACCTGACAAATTAATACATTTCTAAACCACATGTGTATTTACTGTATGTGGGTATCGAACCCACAGCTTTCTGTATAAGGCAGTCTGTAGAAATGGACATTGTTATCGGTAAATAACATAATAGAGGTGTGTTACTCTTGACTGAACCGACTCACTGTTCCGAAACATCTTAGTGTTTCGAAAGATTGGAACGTCAGTAATGTTTTAAATGCATCATTTGGAACACTGAATCTGGAACACTACTTTGCGGAACGGCCGGACCGTGAACGACGTCGCTTGCGAGTTGCGAGTGAGAGATTTGAGTGAGACAAAATGCTGAGCGGTGAGCGGGATACATATACGATACGCTCGCTCGCTAGCTCTCGGATAGCGGCTCTTGATTCAATGCACGTAATAATAACCATTATGGTGCTTACATATCAAATACTATTAGGTTGTTTCTTGTATGAAATAGAAGACTAGGTATCATTTTACATTGACAAAGCTTTTTGAATTGTTTATGTTTGCGCAAATTTAAACAAACACGATCAGTTGTTTTATGATATTGTTTGAATTGCATGTTTATTCAATTGCATCTTTTGAGCCGGTGCCGGTGTTCCAAATGTTCCAAATGAAACATATCAGTGTTTCGGAACAGTTTAGTGATTCAGATGCAAATGTTCCAATCGCAAAAATGATACACTTTGCGCGGGTCTATAACATAATATAAATGTTGTTATATTTATCCAAACGTTGATTACACGCAACTCTATTGCATACAAATATTGACTGCACCATTGACACATTGGTTACGGTAGTTGCTTCCGAGTCCTAGTGTTCTGGGTTCAATTCCCACCCAGCTCAATTTATGTGTGAGCCACAGAAAGTTGTTCTGAGTCTGGGTGTGCTGTGTCCCTGAATTCACATTCATACATAAGCTCACGCCTGTTTCCCAGCGGGGTAGGCAGAGACAATGAACCTCGACTTGCTACGATCCCTACACACATCTTTCGCTTTATTCACTCTCATAACATTCTTCATTCAAGCACGTCGGTTTAGGGTGGATCTTATTTGACCTTTTGCGAGGATGTCTCCGATTTAGTCAGAGAACGTTCATCGAGGTCTTCCCCTTCCGACTGTGGCACTCACACTTGCCATGTATACCTGTTTTGTCAATCTTTCGTCATCCATTCTTTCCACGTGACCAAACCATCTCAACATTCCCTTATCTATCTTCGTAATCACGTCCTCTTGCACTCCACACCGTTCTCTTATCACGCTATTCCTTATTCTGTCATTCATACTTCTCAAAGCTCTAATTTCCCTGAATTTAGAGTTGTAAAATCCCCCGCGATACATAGATTAAATTCCCTAGTGCGGGAGTTATCTAAAAAAAAAAGAAATAAAAAAAAATGTTATTTTTGTTTGTTTGTTTCAGGAGCCTACGGAAAATGCAATTACAAGTATACGGGAAAGCACTCGGAGGGCAACAGGTTTATAGTGAATAGTGACTTATGATAACATTCACGGCATTTGAAAGAGTCTATAAAACGTACTTCTTTACAAAAGTTAATACTTAAAGATATCATGGGGAAATAAGAAAATAGTAGCTAGCTGTTATAATATCTTAAGGTATAACAAATTCAGTGCTCAATCGTATGGTGAAGAAATTCAATGACTTCTCGACTTCCACTGGCACTGACTCTTGAGGCACGAATCTGATAATGTAAATGAAATTATGTGTACAATCATGTAATGTAACATTATTCTGCTACAATATTATTTCTACAATTTATTCTTTATGCCTATTGATAAGTATTCTGGCAACGGGAACAAAAGGCGTAAGGTAAATAATATACCCATAGTTTTCAAATTTTTGAATTATTTACGGATTTAGCTTAATGGTACATTAGTAGATTACCCTTCTACTCGTCTAATAAACCTCCATGGCGTAATATGGCAAAATCATCTCCTTGACGCGTTTTTAAATGAGCAGGGGCTCCAAAGATAAGACGTAGATATGTAAGTAGCGTATATATGCGCGAAATATTTTTTTATTAACAACTACTATCGAATGAAATATAAGTTCGAATGTGCTTCGAATACTGCCATTGTCAATATATTTTATTTTTGTTAAGTTTGTACTGATTATTTTTGTAACATTATATTATACATTAAAGTCGATTTTTTATACTGCTGACATTTTATTTTTCTCAAGTGATTGAGAATTTATATTTTTCACTAAGGAGTTTAAAATTATTTATAATAAAACATATTAATCGAGTATCTATTAATCAGATAGACATTACATTCAATTATCTTGGTGAAATTACAGAGTTAGATCGGTGTAAAAAAAAGTAAAACAAAAGTTAAGTTCATCCATAAACATAGTTTATTATTTAATTTTATTAATTATATGAATATTTAGAATTGTTTAAATCGTAGGAATGCATCGTCGGAAGTACAGCATACATAAAAATAAATTAAGTACTAAAAAATTACATCAAAAATTGTCCTATATCATACAACGTTAACTATGGTTTATCTTATAAACCTTTATAATTATTTATGTACTTTTCACCAAGCTCTTATATACAATATTTAGTACCTAGTAGTTATGTGTTATTTATTTATATTTATTTACAAGAAGAATTAAATGCAATTACAATTAGCGCTAAAGAGTTGCCAAAAATAGGAAATGACTTGGTGAGTTTAACAAACACGCAACATAATAATACCGACAACATGAAATACCTCTATGGTATTACAGATAGTTCAATTCATCTGTGCGGAGGATGCTATGTGCGCGTGCGCTTGTTATTGTATAGCCTTGTTTTGAGTGTGTGAGGCAGCAATGGTGCGAGTATTCAGTCATAGTAGACATACAAGCGCACGCACGCATAAGCGCTGTACGCCGAGATGCGTTAGACTATCTGTTCTTTCCCTAGTTCTATTCATAATTTATTTACCTACATTGCATGAAAAGTCAAATTTTTGCAACATTCTCAAAACATTTTTTCGTACCTTACTCCCATCACATCGAATGAACTTCTTCACCCTATTGTTTGACTGTCAATACTAATGATTCACGTCCAATTATAACAAATAGGTACCAATAATATGTATTACAGTATATAAATAATATTGCTATTAAATTTCATTTATATTTAAAACATATTGGGACCTTGATCTTGAATCTAAACACGATTCACGTACATTCGGCTATTCAACATAAGATAGACACAATAGTACACAATTTACATTAACGTTGGAAGTAAGGCCTCGTATTTAAGTTAGTAGTAATGTTAATATTAATAATTTTAATATAAATTCTGCAGTCTATATAAATCTCAGGTACAACCCTGTAAAATAATACAATACCTCATATTTTCATACGAAGCTGATCTAGATTGGACTTATAATATTCAATATAGACTCTTATCTACCGTACTATATCTACGCGAACAGAAAGCGACTGCAGCGGTTATTGTACTACAAAAAAATGCCTGTAATAAAAATTGTACGTCAAAATTGTAAAATTATAGCAACTGAATGTTACGGCTGGTATAATAATAATTGCAATAATAAACTTCCAAGCAAAATAACACAAAATCTTTAATGATCGCTTATAAATCATTAAAAGTTACTTTCGCAAATTAAATAGCAAATCAGTTAATTAGTATGCTGATATGCATTTTTTTCTCTCTATTTTTATAAAATTTGCAATGTTGCTTATTTAAAAGGTGAGGAACGAATTCTTTAAAGATTTTGTATTATATTGTTACATGTCTTCCTATACACCAGAGCTCGAAACGGACGTTATACATATGACGGTGATTCAACTTAAAAAAGTTATACTTGTTTAATATAGTATGTGTATTTTATATAATTATCTACCATCAATAGAGCACAATTAAATACCAGTATCTAATATCTGTCTCATTTCTGTTTGAAATTTGTAATAGTAGATTACCAATTAAAATCCCTGGTGGGGTCAAACAGACCATCAAGTAATTTTAAATATATCGCATTATTGTATTGTATCGTATAATGAAAAAATCTTACATATTAATATTTGTGTGACTCAATTTGTGCATGATTAAAGCCATTGGAATAATTTACAAAGTTAATTTAAATCATACTGTTAGTTAGGCATCATCTATCACATAGTATCCTAATTCTACAACCTCTAGGGTAATACTAAGCGTTTGCTTATAAAGAACATTATTTAATCACTTGCAATGAATACATTAAGCATGTAAATTTCGATCTATCGCCATATTGGGGTATACATTGGATGGCCAAACACAACCTGGATTTAAAAATTTACACAACAATTATTATCAGTGAATGTAATTTTACTTAATATAACAGTTATCCAAAATTGATTTACAATAATTAAAAAATAAATATCGAGATATGTCTTACTAAATGGTACATTCCATGTCTAAATAAAACGTAAACAATCTCTGTACAAGTACAAAAATATATTAAGTATTTGATAAAAATATTGATCTCGATAAAATATAATACGTACATTTCACTATATTGACGTCGTTCCAAAATAAGCTTTGGTTGTAGTGCATTGCTGGGGGCTTGTTGAATATTACGTACACCATTTTATGAGTAAATTGGAATGTGTTAATCACAACTATTAGGCAGACCTAATCTAGTAGCATCACGTTACGTTACTTATTAATTTAATTCATTACACACATTAAATATGTACTTCAATCAATATACAAATGTGCATCGCTCAAATAAAATGGCACAAAATTTTGTTATCGCACGACGATTTTGATATAACTATACTAACTAATCTGTCATAAGCACTTATTACATATATATTATACATTTCACGTTGAAAATAACCAATTATTCACCTCTAATATTTTAGTAGCACAAGGTACTAACAAACTTTTGAAATCTACTATAGATAACATTGCATCTAAAGTGTTGTTTTTTAATTACGTCAGATGTAATTCAAAAAAAATACTTCAGATGCAATGTACAATGCAATGATACAAAGAACATTTTCAAAATTAATTTGCAAGTAGTGACTGTCCGTAGATCACATAGTTTAAATGTTCTTTTAGACAAAGTAAACACCTGCATAACTAGTGCCTTAATACAAATCAGCAGAATACAAGACCCAAAATTATGACTGAAATAGATATTGATAATGACACTGCATAGGATTTAAAATTCCTATGTACAATCGCAAAAATATATTGTACTACACAGGTTAAAGACATACGGTTAGACTTACATTCATGCAAACATGTTGTGTTAATAAGGAAATTTTATGTTATATAACTTTTAGTTTATACGATACACAAAAGGTAATGTAAAATAGCTCTTTGAAGCAATAATAGAAAATGTAAAATATGGAACAATTAGGTACAAGTAGTTATTTAGTCTCGATATACACGATATGAAAATGATTCTTAGATAATAGTTACCGTAATGTAAAATATAATATGATGACATGAGCGAAAAAAAAACAAAAGTAGTTTGTAATAAGTACCTCGATCACTAAGGGAGTCCAGAATGCACCGCCATAGTCAATATTAAAAATCTTTGAACATTTATTAGCTTAAATACGTCATTGTAAAAAAAATACAAACAAAAAATATATTTGATAATAATGTTCAATAACGAAAGTTTACGTTTGTTGATCTCGCAAACACCTACAGCTTCGGAACTGCTAACACTTGATTCACAAGTAGCACGTTTTACATATAAGCTTATGTTGATTGTGACGCATACTTTGTTTTAGCGCTATAATCATTTCTAACTAAATAAAAGTTTATGACTCACAACTCCATACTACACAAAAGGTTATACGGCCAGTGCAGTAAAAGTTACTGAATATAATTTTGTATTCTATTTTATAAAATACTGCAAGAAATAGTCCTCAACTACATTTAACACAATTCACTATACTCCGGTGGTTTATTTCGAGAGTTCACAGTTGACGCTTCACCAAATTCACATGGCATTTCAGTTATTTCGCACATTACTATCCTTTTCGTTCTATTCATATTACAGAACAAAAAGGAAATAAAAAATAAAATTACGCACCTAATTTTTCTGCACTTAACAATAATATCTATAGGAAAGGCAGCACTCTTCCTTTATGGCACCATATCAATGTAAAATTTTCTACGAGACTTATTTTACAGATTTGCAGTCAGTATTTTATGTATATTTAATACATTTTTCCGATTACAATAGCAAATAATGTCGGTCAAATTTTTGTTTTAATTTAGCGTCATGTGAATCGTCAACTATGTCTCGAACAATGGCTAATAGTGTAAATAAGACGAGTGTTCCCTGCCCCGTCTCCCCGTGGGCTACACTTGCGTCACACAATGCGCCAACTTGCTGATCTCGGCCTGTAGGGCGGCGCGAGCGTCGCTTTCTTGCTTCAATTTATTTCTTAACTCCTCCAAAGCAGAATTGAACATAGAGTTTTGTACTTCTAATAGCTTCTCCAAGTTTGATATCTGAAAATAATATGAAATCGTTGAAAACACATGGATATCGCACTATTTTCCAACACTGCGCATATAAGTTGTAAAGAAGTATTGGCATACTGATTGTATATTATATTTTAAATTAAATGAAGTTACGTATCTACAGTACATTTTTTATTGATATTTTAATATACATAGGTATTTTTTCAAATTATTAACTTATAGTCAATATTTAAATTTGATAACATTTTCAGATTAGTACAAAAAATAGGCAACAACTCACCCTACTATTTAGCTGCGCAATTAATGCATCATTACTCTCACTCTTCTCCGATTTCGTATTCAATCGCCTCTCCAAAGTTCCCGAACTTTCTACACTAACAGAATTGATGGGGATTTTTTCCTCAGATTTTTCTATCCTTTCAAGTGTGCTTGATTTTTCGAAGATACTACTCGATAATTTGATAGAGTTCATTTCAATCGATTTTTCCGCGTTTATTACGGGTAATGATTTGTCGGGTTTGGCGTTAGGTGATTTTTCTGTATTGATGTTGGGTAGAATCGGTTTATCGATTTTGGCGTTTGGCGATTTATCGTTAGGCGTGTTAGTGGTTGCAGTGGCAGTAGCGATGGGTGGCGGAGGCGCTTGTGGTTTCTTAATTTCGTCAAGCATAGAAAGTATAGTTCGACCTGGAAAATTAATGTCAGTTGTGGTTAACATATTAAAAAAAAAACTTAGGACAACAACAGGGAAAATGTATTTATTTGATACTTTTGACCATATGTACCGTTGAAAATGTTGCCTTATATTATCTCCATAACAACAAAAAAAAACGACGGCGATTTGGCGTTATAACCTGAACAGAACAATATAGAATATTAATAATTTATTACCTGCAGCAGTGGGTGACTGTACCGGCTTGGCGGGTTGTGTGTCGAATTCTCGCGGAGCCGGCGTTGCGTCTTTCTTAGAGTCCAGCGAGTGACGCACCTTCGTCGTCTGGGAATTAAAAGAATTCATAATAATATAATATGTTTCTCAATATACTATTTTTTTATTAATAACTAGGTAGGCCGTGCTGGTCTATTTTACATGACTCGTTTTATTGTCCCCAAAAAGAGTAATAAAAAAATGTCAGTATGTTTACCTTCCGTCATGGATTATTGTAAGATTAGTAATATATTAAAACTTGTACTAAATAGCTAGACCCTGATAATTTTTAACTAAGCTGTAAAACAAATGTAACATATTATGATTATTACCTCTTCAAAGCTCTCCAATATTGACATTCGACTGCTGATAGAGGATGTGCTTTTGGACATCTCCATAGAGTGAGTAGATCTTTTTTCTTCTAGACCGCATTCGAGGATTCTGTAAATAATAAGATTATTACATAATAATATATAAAAAAACATAACATATATTTCCACGTAACTATAAACATAATCTTTATGTTTATAAAAATACTATGTTTTTTTGCCTAAAATCGATGAAATGTTATAGAATAAATCATTTTTCTGAGATAAATTTAGCACTAAATGCTTGTTGTTATAGTTAAAACTATTCTTACCTGTCCGTACTACCGCCGCTTGCTTTACTTATCCCTCCGGATTCACTCGACGACGACACCGACACAGATCTCGATTTGCCATCAGCAATAAAACTAGTTTTCTTCGCCTGATTCAACTTAAGCTCTTCCATCCACGGAGCTTTGTGTTTCTCCCACTCCCGTGTTCTGGGTTTAATCTCTTCCATTCGTTCAGCTTTTTCAGGCTTGTCAGTTCTCTCGGCTTTTTCGGGTGGCTTTTCCGCTGAAATTTTTGTAAATCACTACATAGTATAAAACAAAGTCGCTTTCTCTGTCCCTATATCCCTATGTCCCTATGTATGCTTAAATCATTAAAACTACGCAACGGATTTTGATGCGGTTTTTTTTTAATAGATAGAGGGATTCTAGAGGAAGGTATATATTTATAAAACATCAGCATTGTACCCGTGCGGAGCCGGGGCGGGTCGCTAGGTAAACGTTTTAACTTTATTGTTCAACAACAACCCGTTTACGTCCACTGCTGAACATGGACCTAATTTTTCAAGGCCTTGGTTTACTAGGATCGCATTAAGATGGTAAGCAACCTTGAGCTGATAAATGCTGCTGCCTATCCATCAGGTGTACGTTCCTAAGTCGCTTTTTATGACATCATGATACTAAATAGGGTGGTCTATTCTAAGCCGAAAACCACACAATAAACATCATAATAATAAAATTCTAGACCTCAGAAGCATAAGGACGGATGTGCCAAGGCCCCGAGTCTACTATCGCAATGGCGTGTCCATTAACTGTCAATGACAGTTCAATGATCGGTTTTTTTCCCATTTGGTAATCTACTAATCCAAATGTCGTCATAATGGTGTCACTATGACGCCACGATGACATTAGCGTAGTTGAATATATGTAATAACAAATGATACATTTATAAGTTTTGAAATCGCCTAAATAAACATTACAATCTCCCTAACCATCTCCCCTGCTACTTCTGTTGACGGCCTTTTTCTGCGGTAGTTACACCGACTGCCATTCCAGGGCCGACACCATAGTGAGATTAGCAGATTACCGTTTTTGGTAAAATGATATCATGATGGCACTACTGTGGCACAATACTTAAAAATGTAGCAGACTCGACCCCCTGTTTGCGGTAAAGGCACATACGACGAATGTTTCTGACGTCTAATGGCATATCTGACCTTACGCTTCAAAGCTCTAGAATTATAGACATTATTTCTTCCTAATATAAAGATTAAATTTCGCACGACATTACATTGCATACCTACGTTCGTTCAATTAACTCACACCTTTAGGAAGTTATGAATGACTAAGAAACGCCTACAACTAGTTTACGATTAAAACACATAAATCTTATAATTCATTTACATTTATACAAATTTATGAGGTACGTTTTCGTAACATAAAAAAAACTAATAAAGACCGCTAGATACATATTCTAATTAATTCCGGTGTTCCAAAACAATGCACTGTTATTGTTTACCAACCGTGAGATAACTGACCTTGATACAGGCAGTAATACAAATCAACAAGTTCATGGTTACTCTATAGAAACAAGTGAGAATTAAATTCAATTGCAAAAATAATAAGGAGTACAAGAATGCAATTTAGAAAAAAAATACTCGAATAAACTTATATTACAATTTAACAAAGATTTTTTATTAATAGTAGTCAATTAAAAAATAAGTTTATTTTGATAGCCATAGTTAGAATGTTATTTAGTACCTACATATATGCCTTATATTTATACACCGTTCACTCGCAAAACATGAGTAAATATAACTTCAATTTAAGATCTTTCTATATGCAATCTATACTAGTAGTATATAGAGGTAAAGTTTGTGACGTTGTAGGGGGTAATTTCTGGATCTACTTAACCAATTTTGAAAATTCTTATACCAAAAGAAAGCCTTGTTATTTGTGTGTGTCATAGGTTATTTTTTAAGTCGAGGTTTCCACGGGAACGGGATCTACGCGGGTAAAATTGCGCGGGACAGTTAGTGTTATACACAAAGAAATCAAATAAATATAAACTTATTAACAACTGATATGGAACAATGATTAGTTAATAGTTTCCCGATGACATCTATTTCCATTTGGAGTTTAAATTTAAAGCTAAATTACCTTCGTGTCCATTGCTTAATCCTATTGGCTGCGTCGTACTGTCGTCACGCATTATTTGACTGGGCGGCCGGCGCCGTGGGGCTTTTACTCTGAAATGCAAATAAAATGATGAACCAAAAGTAAATGTATAAGCTTTAGCCGCTAAAAGTATGTAAGTAAAGTAGTAATTTTGTGACAAGTCAAAGGCTGCCCAAGCCGAAGTGACCTAGAAAACTTTCTATCACTTACTGCAATATGGACACATAAAATAATTATTTTAATTCGATCGACTCGAGCATTTTTTACTACTAATAAATATCTGATCATAATTCAATATATTTGCCATTTACGTTATATATGAACTGTACTGTGAAAATAGATAATTTGCATTAACTTCGACGTGTTATTTGACTGTTAAATCTCGAGCTTTGTCCACCATACAAGATAAAAAGTTTATTGGTCTATTTTTTTATTGATGTCGTACCTGCCAGCTCTGGGGTCATTGAGCATGGAGTTCCTCTCGACGTGGTCGAACGTGTTGGCGCTGGGCTTGCTGCTCGCTCCTCCGTCGGGCCGGTCCCACTCCCCACCACTACTGCTCCCACTGCTGGATACTGTATTTGTTGATGACTTCTCTCTATAAAATTAAAAGTTAAATTTAACATCTTAGATAGGTATTTTCGTCTGCCTGCTTCTCCGCTTACTCCTATATCACCTACCGATCTTTGATAAATGTATTTTCGTTCTTTTTTTATACGGTTTTCAATCCAATTAATAATAATTCGAAAATGGTCTATTAAAACAAATCAATAAGAAAAAGTACAATTAAATACGAATCCTTTTAAACAAACATCTTCGCATTGCAATAAAAGAAAAAAAAACGAAATACATGATAACTTACTCATGGACACTGCACTACATTAGACCTTTACGCAAATTGCCACATAAATATAATTTGTTTCGATTTTCATTTCGCCTCTTTTCTATATCAACATTTACGTTCTATCATAAAGCTATTGTTCCGGTATATCATCATCATCATCCACAGCCCGTTTAAGTCCACTGTTGAACATGGTCCTCCTCTTAACAGACCTTGGCAAGCCAGGATCGTAGAGGGATACTGCCATAATCACCACGCTTGGCAGACGGATTGGTGATCGCAGTAAGATGTAAACCTTGAGCTAATAGATGCTACTGCCCATCCTTCAGCCATATGTCCCTTAGTCGACTTTTACGACACCCATGGGAAAACATGGGGTGGTCTATTCTAAGCCGGAAACCACACGGCACCGGTATATGACTACCCGATAAAAGATCATAACATGCACTTCAAGAAACAAAAACTCTCAGACCAAAGAATCCCGAGAAGACAGCTTTGATGTTACACAAAGTTTTTTTTCGTTTGCATCCAACTGTCTATGTCTCGGCGTTAGTTATACGCTGTTATACAAATAGCTTATGGATAAGAGCTACGCTAGCTGCTTCATAGACCGACCTGGTGTTTTGGTTTCGATTCCTACCCGGGACAAGTATTTGTGTAAAATACATATTATGTCCTAAATCTGGGTGAGCTTTGTGTCCGTGAAATATGTTTCTGTAAAGTCCCCCGCGACAAAGGGATGCCATCAAAAACATACTTGTAAAAAAACCCAAGTCTCGTAACGCAGTTCTTTTACAGTTAAAAGTTGTGAGATCTATGTAATACCAAGTCGGTTAATTTATTCAGTCCCTACTTAAGGGACCTTCTGTCTTAAGCTATTACGTAACTATCTCACCTAACAGACTCTTAAAATGATCTTATCAAAATTCGAAACTTTTAAGTTTTAAATAATAAATTAACTTGGCCATCGGATACTATTAGAATGTGTCTCACAAGTGTTTATTGCGATGGCCAAGTCAATCTAATATTCATAACATAAAAGTTTTGAATTTTGATAAGATCATTTTAAGAGTCTGTTAGGTGAGATAGTTACGTACAAAATAACTTAACTTACGAATATATGAATACCCACGTACCTAGCTGGCATGGCAACACTCACCATACGTAACAAGAGCAGCTGCGTCGTGTACTTTTTTATGGTTTATTGATATTCGTCGCACTCGTCAAACGTCATTTAAAATTAATCCTTATTCAAAATTGTTATCTCTCATTCATTATAACTATTGTCAATGTACCTAATCGAAAACTACAACATCAAGCTTAACAGAGGATTAACATGAACTTATGTATGGCACTCACGGCCTCACTGTCAAAGGTTTTTAAATAAAGAAATTACTAAACTGTTTTTAATGTAACTTTGGCACATTTTTGGCTTTTTTGAGACAGCTCCCGCACTAGGGAAATTATTATCTATGTCGCGGGTCAAAGTAACTTTTCCACAGAGACAAAGTCGCGGCCATAAGCTAATATGTACATAAGTAAATTTAAAGCTTTAGTTTGCTTCCTAGTTAACATCAAACTGTGTAAAAAATATTTGATAAAATGAATACGCAAATACAGTTTGTGTCAGATAAATAAAACGTGGTGTGTGTGTATACCTGCGATATCGCAGTAAGACTTGTTAATTACTTGAAAGAAAGTGACCGTCTTTCTGTGACGAACGGGAAGCGTGGAAGCCGTAATGTTTGTCCGGGGGGAATGCAAGAATTTTACGCATCTCTTCCGACACTGCGGCGTTCCCGCACGAGCGGTGGGGTATGTGGGACTCGCCCTCTCCATAGCAGTGGAATGCAAATCATACCTTGAGAGAAAAACACTTAAACCCCCGGTTACTCCTCTGACCACAATTGGTGAGGGGCCCAGGAACTGTTGCCTATCTGGGATACCCTATGGCAGCGTCCGCGACTCAAATGGTGTTGCGGGCTCTCCTGGGTCCAAATAACCAGTTTCAGGGATGCCAGTGTACACGGGGTCTCTACTTCTCAAGGGGCCGCGGCCTGTTTGTATACTATCGTTCATAGCACAGTTGCTTTTACATTCCATTGAGTTTTTTTTTTTTTCCTTCGATTTTTTTTTATTTGTTAAATTAATCCCTGTGTCGCAAAGGTCGCACCGCTCGATAGATTAACGAAAACAAAGCACCCCCTGACTCAATACAACTGTTTTAATTTCAGACGAATAATTGTCCCGGGTGGGAATCGAACGCAGAAAACCAGGTCTCTGGAGCAACTAACGTAACCACTTAGCCACCACCTTTCAACTTAATCGCATCTAGGTCCCTATCTACACCTATTCTTCCATTAAATCATACATATTCATTTACACTGATTCACTGACTGCAAATGTAACTTCGTAATCCTATACATTTATAAGAAATAACAAAGTTATTAATGCAGTTGATGAAACTTAACAACTGGACCGAAATTGCAAAATGTTGGAATTTTCCCATGAGTTTTACACTAAACTCTACTAGTGCTCAAAATTTGAAGCTTCTACGTCTGCTAGAAGTGCCTAAACATTTTGATGATCGGTCAATCACGTGTGAGCGACTGACAAAATTACCGAAATTACCGAACTTTGAGTAGTTATAATTCTTAAAGTACTGGTTCAAATTGAATGAAATTTGAAATATGCTGTAGTTTTACAAAGCCTGCTTAGGTTCTGAAATTTCAGGCTCCTATCTTCATCCACAACGAAGTTATAGAGGGTCGAAAATCGGCTGAGTTGCTTCGAGAAAAGATAGGTACGGCCGTGCAACTTTTTTTTTTTTTTTTTTTTTTTTCTTTCTTACTCGACTTGGGGGGGCACTGCCGTGCCCCCAGATTAATTTTTCGTATTTCCCTTGGTTTTCATATTACGCGTGAACAGATGGACCAATTTCACAAATTCTTTTTTGTTGTGTTTATTATTGCCAATACAAGGTTTAAATCAAGAAACAAAAACAATGAAGTTGAGCGGAACATTAGAAATATTTTTTTTTCAAATTAAATTGACAAAACTGTCAACTGTTTGAAATAACTACCAAGGATTGACGGAACGCCACATTATTTTTAGACCCCAGTCAGAAGCATAAGGTTGGATATCTATTATACTTTAGAAGCATTTGGTCGTAAGTGCCAGTTTACGATAAAGGCACATACGACGAATGTTTCTGACGTATAATAGCACATTCGACCTCATACTTCTGAGCTTTAGATTTGTGTCATAACAATTTTAAGACAAGGTTCTCAAAGGAACGGATTCAACGAGGATCTACGAAACCACGCGGGAGAGCAAGTAATTAAAAATTGTGGTAAATTACGAAATAACTTACTTGTCTGTTGAAGATAACATTTTATTTTTAAGGCCGCTAAACAAACTGGTTACTCCAGATGCAGGCGTTGGACTCTTTTTTAATGGCACAGGTGGTTTCTTGACCTGTAAATATGAATAAAATTTTCTTAAGTTACATAACAAGAAAAATACAGTAAGTATGTCGAAGTTATAAATTAATTACTTTATCAATCCACTACTGAACATGGGCCTTCTCTTAACAGACCTTGACAAGCCAGGGTCGTTGAGGAATATTGCCATAATCACCACGCTTGGCAAACGGATACCACTATATAGATATAACAAATTTTCTGCGACGACCAGTCGCAAAAAAATAGTGGGTATCCTTGAACATATATGACACTGCTCATCCATCAGCTATATGTCCCTCAGTCGCCTATTACAACATCCATGGGCAGACATTGGAATATTCTAAGCCGGTAATTACACGGCTATTAATAATTTAGTTACTAGCTTCGTCCCGCGGTTTTACCTGCGTCACTCTGCTCCAGTTAGTCGGAGCGTGATATTTTGTAGCCTTTATGTTTTATGCAAACTTTAAGCCAAATTCATTGAGTATTTTTTGCGTGAAAGAGTAACAAACATAAATACATCCACACATACAAACTTTCGCATTTATAATATTAGTAGGATTATTATAAAGACACGATAAATATATTAAACGACTAATGATTCAATTGAGACCACTCTACTTTGTTATTAGCCACGATAACATTTGCATTTGCTACTTTACAAGGCAATAAGGACAAATGTTTCTAGCCTTATTATTATATAATTTAAAATATCAGTAAAGTTCATAAGAGAAACTGAGCTTAGGTGAAATGTCTAATGATTGCTCAGAATTATTTTAAGATACTTAGAAGAAGTTAGTAAAGCTGAAACTACAGTTTGCAGGTCTCCCTAACTACGAATTTACAAGGGCATCGGGTGGCAAATAGGTATGTATGTACCGGTCGGCAAGAATCTGATTGAATCTCCTTTTAAAATTTATATATAAGCTTTGAATTACTGCACTATTGAGAAAATGCACAAAAAACACACAACCAGGAATAATATGAAAAGTGATAAATTTTAAAAATCCGGTATTTTGTAATATATTGCGTGTGTATATGTTATTAGGAGTGTATGCGTGAGTTAACGGGGACCGCGCCTAAACGAACAACCAATATATGCAAACACCAAGGTCAATGGCGGAATATACATGAAATTATAACAATGATGCAGTGATAATATTTTAGGACAATTTTTTTGTGAATTATCTTTGAAACTGCGAGACCAAGTGCTATCGGGATACTCGTGGAGGTAAATAAATATCCCTATCCCGGATACACGTTACTTCATATACCTACGTAGTTAGTATTTTTAAGTTAAAATAAAATTTATTACGGTCCTTCAATTTTCATAAATATCCAAAGACTGCACTGGTGGCACGGTATGTTTTACTAAGACTTGGCATTTTGGGTGCCATTCTAACCTAGTACAACAATTTTGTATTCATACTACTTCATACACTGAACTACAGATAAGAGTGTGGGTGTGCTTTGTTACCACTATGAGATATATTTCGCTTAAAATTTTCACATTGTTTTTTAGTTACTAGCATTTATGTATTATCGTAGCAAACATCACACCTTAGATTTTTTAGTAAAATAACGCCATTTCCAAAACTTATACACTTTCAAATCTAATTGATTCATTTTTGAATTAAATTGATTGAATGATTTAACATTAACAGAAATTGAATTTACTAAACTATGTTTATTATTAAATTGATTAAAATCTGTTTGGACAAAAACAGGGCCAATAGTAAACTGATAGACATAAACTCGAGTATGCAACTGTAGCAAAATTATCAGCTAGTTTATGTACTTAACTATTGTAAATTAAGTTCAGTGGCGTAATTATTGGGCCTATTAGGGTCTGCCAACATACCACAAACCACTGATCGGACGGCAGTCACAGAGCTCAATTAGCCATATATTTTAATATATGGCTAATTGAGCTCCGCAACACCATTAGTAATTGAAATATATGTCCTATTGAGCGACTTCATAAATAATTTAATTTCATCCCATGAATTCCCATCATGTCGCTTATACTTATCTTATACTTATCAATATAATACTGCTCTTGATAATTATCTAAATACGATTAACAGAATAGGTAACTATTAAAATTTTATTGGACTTCATTGCGACTATGAGACCCATCCAATGCATTGGCCATAAAACGCAAAACGACAGTTTGTTGTTGTTGTCAAATTTATCGTAATTTGAGTTAATTTTATGCTATTATTTCACGTTATAAAAAATTTAATTGTTAACTGAAACTAAATCCTTTAGTACATGATAAAAATATGTCATTAGTATTAACAAACGTATTGTCGTAGTGGAGTCTTTGGTAAAGAAAAATGCAGTATTATCCCCTATTGAGCTAGGTTTAGCTACGCCACTGAATATAATCAGACAACAGCATGTGCATCATAGTTATTATAGATAAACAAGTTTATACAATCGCTAATTGATTTATCAACAACAAATAATTGATAACGTGTCATGTCTCATATACGAAACTTAATTTATTACGCCTTATCGAACAATTGGACTTGAACAACGCCTTTGGCTTGAATTCTATTGTTTGTTTTGTTAACGTTTAGCACGCCTTTGTCGATATAGTATAATGACATATATTTGATATTTCTTTGTTTCAATACACTTAATAAATAATGGATCAAATATTGCACCCTTAACGGTATAAACCTTGGAGGCAGTGGTTGCGATCCACGCGTCATATATGAATTTTTTGTAAAATCTAAATCTTGCTGATTGCGGGATAAACTTCTTATCAGGTAAGGCTGACGATTATAAACAAAAATCTATGATGATAATCATCAGCCCGTATAACGTCCAATGCTGAATATATATGACCCTAGGAGACTATGTATACATAGTCTTAACAAAAAGCTACTCTAAAAATCGAAATATCCTCAATCCCCCGTCAGCAGCCGCTTTGAGCCGAGGTTAAAGTTTTACAGGGCGCCCTCTGAGGCAGATTGCTAAGTTTATAAATTTAACCATTTAATAAGTCTGGATCCCTGTTTTATGCCTGATGAAGTCGACAGAGTAACAACATGTCCGTCCAAAATGAAATTTGTATGCAGGTTTCGCTTAGCTGTGTATTACACTGTATGTCACATTATAATACACAGCTAAACACAGCTGCTCATTCTCTGGTATACGATTCGTACAGATAATTGAATTACAGCTGCGACTGACGACTTAACCTGCGTTCCGACGCAAGGAGTTTAGTTCCTTAACCAACAGTATTAGGAATTTAAGTACTTTTCTACTTACATGTTCCAATGTTCCATCATTGACAGTCTCATTATGTATTAACTTCTCCGACTCGTTCTTATTTGTGTGCGTGACTGTACTTTGTGTGCTCGTCTCTTTGCTTATCGTGTTCTCTTTATGTACACTGAAATACAAAATGTAATGAATTAACATAGGAATATGGCTAAGATAAGTAACTATAAAGGGTAATACTGCGTATCCGTGGCACCCCACCAATTATTGGCACAACTTTTTTAAATGTATAAAAACAAGTACCTACTCACAACCATCATTTAACATTTTCTATTTTTTTTTTTTTAATTTTAAAACGAATTATCTTTGTCAATATATGGCCAACCATTGTAATTTTATTTGTACAATTAATAATAATTTATGTTTTCGAACAAAATAACGTGATTTTTTTTCCTATTGTTACTCTTTACTATTCTTTTCACTTTAAAAGGCGTATAATTGTCACCAACAATATTTCTTTTACCGATTTCGCTTAAAGTGTCAATAATTGGACGTTTTTCTCTATTAAGTAAAAAGATGATTCAAGTTTCACTAGAATAATTTATTATATAACAGCTATACAGTCAAATATTAATATAATGCCCAATATTTTTAGAGGACGACCTCCTGTGTAGATTGTTACTACACAAAATTACACACTAGGTGTAGTTCAATAAACATTCCTGTCATTTAATAATAATAAACTTTTTCCACTTTATACCCAGTTTAAGCCTCGTATTCGCATATGACCGAAAGAAAAACATAAACTCTAATTTATAGACATATCATTAGTCCACTTAAATGAAATGTAGAGAAGAGCATTTGATAAACTGCATAAATTACAATAATCTGTCTAAATTAAGCGTTCAATACGATTAGACACATAACAAGTAGCCAGCAACGCTAGTAATATAATAGAAGCTCGAGTTAATAAACATAATTAATATAAAACAGTTGTAAAACTACCAATTAATATATCTCCCAGAAAACTCAAAGAGGACAAAAAAATAATGCCGTCTTAAAATCTAAATCTTATCAAATATGAGAGAGCTCTCAATTTTAAATTTATACATATTTACACATGTTATTTATGCAAAACAATGCAGTAGACATTTCTTAAAGTTTGAACATCGAATATCTCAAAACACGATGATGTAAAAGCCTCGCCCCTTCATTCGGTCACCGTTCCACGATGAATTCCTTAACAGATTTGATATTCGTATAATACCGTTAGATGACGGACACGGCCCACTCTAAATAAGTTAACAAGGCAAAACACGAATGGCTCAAGAAACCAAGCGATTTATTGAGTGTTTGTTTACTTTGTTTGTATTCTAATATGGGTGAATCTAATTTCCCGGACCTGGCTTCTGGTGGTGATTTCGTCCATGCGGAATAGACACTTTCATCATCATCATCATTTTATATTCTGTGTCAACTCCATCAATTTTTTTTTCGATAAAAGGTAGTGTCGGTGCAAGCGCAAAACATCGAAAGTTTTATTATGTATATATAAACGTCCCACGGTATGATCCCAAACAAGGAGCCTAGGCCGAATCTATCTATATACAAATTAAAATGTTCCAAATAATTTCGGTTCGGTTCGGTTACTTTCGCATTAATAATATTAGTAGACATTTGTAAGACAACATACCTACTAACTGCTACTACAAAACAATACTGATTCAATAACTGGCCGGATTAGCAAAACATATGATGATCTAAATAAGATGTACTCATAACCTAAGTAAGCAAAGTGTATCTACTATACTAACAAATTATGACCATAGTCAATATTTTCTTGTACGATGACTAAATTCATTTTACACATAGGTACTATTAATTATTTTATATGCCAGATTACAACGGAACATAGGTGTCTAAATTGTAGCACTGCTATGGTTATTATATTAATATTTATAGAAATAACGCATACTATTCGAATCAGGAATCAACATTAAATATAAATGAAAGTCATTTCATTGGTTACAGAAACTTTATATACATATTATTATTATATGTGCGAGTATATTCATTAGTGTAATAATACCTGTTATTACTGTTACACTTTCACAATTTACTATCATAATTTTACGCTTTTATAAAATCGGTAAACTATTAATTCCTATACTCACAGTAATGTAAACAAAATTACGATTCAAGGTCTTTTAAGAAAAGTAGGCAGAGGACTGTAGCGAGATAACGTAGGCGATAAGTTGGTATCAGCATAAAATATTAAAGCTTAATATCAAATACCTTATTTTAGAAGTCGTCAGTTCTTTTACAGATGCTGTTTTCTCAGAGTACTTGTTCAGGACAGGGTATATAGCGTTCGTCGTTTTAGCGGGCGGCCTGTCCGGCTTCTTTTCTTCTGTTTCTGTTGTTACTGAAATCATAAAGAATATTATTACATTTTTTTAAAGGCATTTCAAATGTAGGTTATCGAATGGACCTCCTTATCTAAGACCTTGGTATATAAAATATGTTAATTTAATAAAGGTTAAAAGATCCACGCGACTTATATATGAAGTGTTTGCTAAATTAGTCCGATTCCTAAAACAACCCTGTAAAACATTTTCTTATTTTACATGGCTTTTGTTAATCCATAAAATCCAATATCATAAGACTACAATACATTCATAACAAAATTGTGAATGATCAAATTAGAAGCAAAACGGATTCTAATACTTTCGAATTGAATTAATTCGAATACTATCTTTTTTCACACATAATTTTAAACTCATTAATACATAACGAATATATTCCCTGCACAAATAAAAATCACTGATTAGAATAAATTAAAATTGATTCACAAATAAATAAAAACCACATAGATCGGGCAACTTTTCATCGAAACTCACTTTCAAAAACCATTTTCGAGTCACAAATCGCGGAAATCAGAGACGAAACGTGCAACATTAGTGTTACACCAACGCGAATAGTGAAGCAACTAGTTATAAAAAGATAGTGTCGAGACAAGCGCGTGTTGAGGCGAGTTACGCAAAATCACGACTCGAGCAACCTTCATGAGAAATGTCAATAGCAGAACACCGAGTACTAAAACTAGAGTGGGCGATGTTTACTAACAGGCCGTGATGTAGTTGTATTATTGACTTGCCGATTTTGATTGCCATTGATTGCCGCACGAATCCACCCGCGTAGCATCCCGTGGGAATGTTATGTTATACAGCGTGATTTTTTCGCCATCCTACTTTTATAAAATAAATAAATAAAATATTATAAATGCTAAAGCTTGTATGTGTAAGAATGTATGTATCTTTGTTACTCTTTCACGCAAAAACTACTGAATGGATTTGTCTGAAAGTTTGCACGCGGATAGTTTTTAAGCTGGATTAATAATATATATATCCGACCCACTGGAGCAGAGACTAATAATTAGCAAGACGATTTGCTTAGTATCACAATCGAAAAACATTAAAAATAAAATAGTTTTCCTCAAAGAGATGGCAATGATTATGTACATGGCAAAATGTGCTCTAGTGCCTTTCAATACAGGTAATTATTAATAAAATCATTTTGGCTCTAAGGATGCCCCTAACATAGATTCCATGTCATTTTCATATGAAATGTTTAAAGTTATTAAAGAAGAATAGACTAAGATTTTACTACCACAAAAAAAAATTCGCTGAGTATTAGCCAATGCTAGGGTATTTAAAATACAAATCTTTTAACTTAATTATTGTTAGAAATAATTAATAATCACTCTTGCACCATTACAAAACTACGTTAGCCAGAAGGAAAATAGCCTAGACGCATTTACCTTTAGCAGTATTTGATGTACCTACCTACTTATGTTTTTCGTAAGTAAAGTAGGTATTTATTCGATTCTTATTGTTGATACGTAAAATAATTGTTTATTAAAGATCAAGTGACATTTTAAAATTGTGAAAAACACAAGATTCGTTTTTAATAAAACCTACAGGAAAAACAGTATTAGAAAGCTCCACGAATAGATATTAAAAGATTGTCCAAAAGTGGAAAAAAAAACTTTTATAGTTGCTTAATATTATATAGTGGACTTACTGCCTCAGGTAATAAGTCCACCATAATATACCTACTATCTTAGTGCTAAATATATAAAAAAAATATTGGACTGTCCCACAATAACGCGTACCACAGATTTACCGGTTTATCTAATTAATGAAGTACGATCTCAGTAACCGCGTCTTCACGCCCAAAATGATTCGTAGTATTATTGTTTTCACGGTTTTTACTCATACTACAACTTACTATGTGAGTCAATTAAAACAAAAAATACTATTTTAATGCTATAACACGGTTTTTTGTGCTTATTATGCGGACTGTATAATACGTCAGTTAAGTAGTTAATCCGTTTGTTTTTCGTAGTTTCAAAATATTACAATGTGAATTAGTTAGAATTAGAATGATCTACATAATATAATTTGTAATTTATAATATTAACATTGAAATTTTAATAAAATTAAATTGTGTTAAAACATAGGTATTTATGATTATAATTATTACGGTTCTGACTTTAAAATAATGTAGTTACTGAAATAAATTTATATAAGTAGGTATGTATTCTTTTAATTTTCGTGTACATAATATGACAACGAACCATTATCATAATAGAAGACACGAACAAACTCTTATATGCTCATGTAATATATGTTTTTATACTAAAGTCGTCTTTGTATTGTATAACTATGCAGTAATATGTACAGTAAACACACAGGTAACCGTTGCTTCCCGTTACCTGGTATACGATTGTCATCGATTATGTTATGACAGTCGAGACGTTCGGCTTCAAGTGCTTTTCGAGACTCGGAGGCTAGCCCTTCATCCAAGCAAATCTTGAGAGAAACCTTAGATTTTACACAAAGATACCACGTCATATAGTAACTGTACTTCATGTTTCATATTATGTTGGTATCTTAACTTATTTTTTTTCAGATAGTACTATGTCTGCTCCAATTCTAGATTAGAAAGCATTGGCTATTTGAAACAGAATCACTTACAAGAGAAAACTAAATAAGATCAGACGTCCAGAAAAATTCTTAGCGTTCGGTTTCTAAGATAAAAATCAAAAGAGAAAATACCGCATTCACATATAATAATGATTTAAATGATTTAAATGTTGCGTGTCGTGCAGTAATCGATTGCATTTCAATGATTACATCAACCGATTTAGTTATTAAACATGTTTCTGTGTTTGTGGAACTTGTATATTAACCTTGTGATATTTACGGAACTTTATGCACATTATTATGTGTTCATTTATGTTAATTTATTTTCACATTGTTTATGTCACAATGCAACATACAAAAAATTATATAATAAAATAAATTAATAAATATAAAAATATAAATAAATTAATATTAAAATATAAAATAATAAATTTAAATATTTCCGACTAAGAATAGAATAGATATCTTTCCATGGGTGTCGTAAGAGGCGACTAAGGCACAAACACCAGATATATGGACAGCAGCTCAAAGATACTCCATCTTACTGCAATCACCAATCCGCCTGACAAGCTTGGTGATTACGGCAATATCCATCAACCACTCTGAGGTCTGTTCAAGAGGTGGCCCATGTTCAACAGTGGACGTAAACGATCTGATATAGTAAGTAAAAATATTTTATTAATTTCGCGAAAGTTTTTAATTCATTACACCATGGTGTAATGAATTAAAAACTTTTTATGTATTTGATGGTGCACCATCAAATACATAAAACGTTTAACAGCAGATATGGTCTCGTAATGTAGTTTCTCTACTCGAAAAAGGTTAGCTTAAATCTCATCAATACTAATAAATAAACCGTTATTCAGTAATCGAAAGAATCTACCCAAAAACTTTGTATTAAATATGTAGTTAAATAAATAATAATATAACGAATCAGCATTAGAGGATTTTTTCTTATTTAACTTTCTTAGTTAATACATTTCTATTTCATATATGAAATAAAGGGTTTTTTTATAATTATACAGAACAGCAATTCATATTTAGTACAAAACTTAAGATAACTTGTCTATGCCCTACCTTTGTTGTCTCTTCACTGCGATCATGGCCAAGGCCAGAACGTACCAGTCTATAATCGTATCCATACATTTCAATGGCAATTGTATGAAAATGTTACAGCCATAAAGCGCATTGATCGTGACTACATCACAAATACGACACAAATCAATTCAAAAGTCACGTTTTATTTTCACATAAAATACACTTATGATAAGTTGCGATTTTTAATCTGTGACCAACTAATTGTCTGATTAATGGCAATGAATTTAACACTTCGATAAACTGGTTTAAGATGAACATCATTCGATGTATTGTTTGAGACTGATTACTATGTGTATAAGGTATATACTATGTTGGCTATAAATAAATCCGAGGTGGGTGTGGTGATTACATCACTTGGGTACTTACTAAGACAAACACTCTTAAAGCTACCTATGTATAATAAAAGATACACAAATCCCTTGGTTCAACAGTCAAATAAAACTTTTGATATATTACGGGATATATATTAAACTGTAGATAAATGTAGCACCAGGGTCACGAATTGTAGCACTTTTTGAACATCCCTTATGCTTTAAACTACGCAGTGCGTAGAGCATTGTTAATTAGTTGTCTTTACGTATACACCGGCTTTTGCAAGCGATTTGGTTTGATGTCACCGGTTTTAAAATCCGAGAGAGTAACGTGTAATGTACACTATCAGATTTTTCCTGCTGTCCTAATATTGAAATTAATAATGTTATGTACGTTCCGAACAATAATGTAGTACCTAATAACCTCATAATGTCGGTTAAATTCCAACACGAAATATGTCAGAAATAGGTTCTTTTCAGGAGAGTGAAATAACTATACAATTTTACATAGACACCAGAACAATACCAGTTTACTATTTAATTTATTTTACGAATTTCTATTGCACGATGTGTGTTTCTAATCAGCAAAACAACATGTATTCCAACTGCATTAACATGTATTTTCTAGCTAATGGCATCAACATGCTGAAACCGCAAAAATTCCTTACCTGAAGATAGAACTTAACGGTGATTTGTAATTTAGTCTGCTTCAGCTTTCATTAATGTGAATAAATCACCTGTCCATATTACCAATATCGGATTTGGACGTCGGTGTCAAATATTACAGGATAGCGCTTCAAAATTTCTAATCGCTTATATTTCTTAAAATATACGCAATTAGGTTTACAAAATATAAAAAGATAGGTGTGTACTATGTACACCAAGAATAAAATATATAGGTACAACGAAATCTCCAGTAAAACTACTGATTTGCAGATCCGAAATTGTTACTAGGGTCTTGCAAAATGTTACCATATTATTATATTATTATACGTTGGTATCATAACTTAATGGACAATTAATTTTAAGTGAAGTACACATCAAAGTTTTAGCTAGCCTGTTACCAATTTATGAACCCTGTTGGATCGGAGTTGGTGCTAACTAAGCCCATAAAAAATCGAAATGCCCATTATGCAACTTTTCTCAATTGAAAGTAAATTTAATACGGTTATATAGCAATTGCATAAACAGTTTTAAGAAATAAAAAACAAACGTTTTTCTTACGAGATTGTTATGAAATTTATAAATAGATACTTAGAAGTAATAATCTATTCATATTACATACTTCATTGCATTTTCCTCTATACTTACTCAAGCGTAAAAATCGTGTGACGCACTTTTCTTCAGGCAGTTTTGATATAATACTAAGATGATATTGTAACAGACACAGATACACTATAAACCAAACCTAAACTATAAATCAAACCATTATAAATGTAGGTACTTAGTATCACTACTAGTATAAAACTAAGTCGCTCCGCCCCATTATCCTAAAATTTTAACAATTTCAAATTTATAATATATAGCAACAAAGTTTGTTCTTAAAAAAAGAAACCATTCAAATTCAAATTCAATAGAACCAGTTAAATTTGTTCAGTGGAATTATGACGTGACCAAGTAAATTCATTCATATATACATAGTCGTAAATTTATGCCACATGGTTGTTTATGTCTTAGGTTTTTCTAGGTAGTAAATACCTAGAATAAATCCATCTATGTATATACTTTTTCATAACATTTAAATTATCTTATATTGTAAGACAGTAAAGTTGCGGCGTATGATACCTATATGTTTACCAGTTGTAAAAAATACTTAACATTTTATTGTTATGTTTTTTTATAGTAATGTTAATCGTCATGTCAAGTATTAACAATTATGTATAAAAAAAAAAGTGTATAAATATAAACACCTTGTTTTTTTTGTAGTTGCTAATACGCAGCCAAATGATTTATTTGTTTTGTTTATTTCTGGTCGTACAATCGCTCCATCAATATATGTTTTCAATAACATAAAAATACAGGTTAAAATGACTTCAAACATGTGTTAGGGGCTCATTTGTACGACCTAGATTATATTTTATTTCAAGACACTAGAGCTCATTTTGCCGTGTAGTATTATAATTAGTCCCCTTGGGAGTAACTTTTGCTGTCAATAGTAATGCTGATGGCATATCATCTCGCCAATAATTGGCAACGATAAAAAATCCTGTATATAGATTATAGAAGCAGGTACCTAACTGAAAATTCCTACACAAATTGGTATCTAAGATTTTTTTTATAAAAATAAGATTAACATACCTACAAAATTAAAACTTTACACATAAAACACACAGTTTTTGAATGTTTTTAAAAACAAATATTTCTTAACCGTTTACCGATCACAATTCACTCACAAATGCAACTAGGCATGAGTCTTACTTTCATTTTCATATATTTCCTGATTATAATCTAGAATAATAAAGCGCGCGTTATGATTACACAAGATACTGAATAATCTAATAAAGAAGTTATATGGGTTCACTGCCCTTAACTGTAATGCGAGGACTTTACATACGGAATAGTTACGTAAAATATATTTCTCGTTCATTTTATTATACCCATAGGAAAATAGAAAGAACATAGTCTACATATATGTAAAAGTATTAAATCAATTTTCATACATTGCAAAGAAACATCCTATCAGGATAAAAAAAAGATCCCAATGTATATTTTAAATTTCAACGACAGCCTTTCAGCTTTTCTAGCTATTAAATAGTAACAAATCATCCATGCATCCGAATTTTTAAAAAATAAAATAGAAATATTATTAGTACAGTCTGTTGTCAACATTATCTGACCCACCCTAAAAACAAACGAATTTGGACCCTCTGCTTGTAACGTTAAGGTTTATTCAATTTATATGAACTTAGCAGACAAGTGCACGAGGACTTGATGAACAAATAGAACAATAATACAGACACGCAAATTTGATCTTTATAACGTTAGTATTAGGTTATATGTTATAACTACTAGTTATGATATAATTAGTCTAATAGCTTATTTTAATGATATCGTTCAAGTAATTCTGGTCTTGTGGTCTGTGTATAAGACTGAGTAAAACAAGTTGCGAGATCAAATCCTGCGACGAAGATATTTTTTCGTTTTGAATTTAAAAATAGAATTTATTTCAAATTCCATTTATTGTAAATAACTATAGACGGATAATCTTCAAATAGAAACTTTCTTAAATATATATATTTTCGCATAACTTGTTATAAGTGGGTAGTTGAAAAAAAAAATTATTATTCATTATAAAACTGGCATTCAAATGCAGTGACTACGCGCAAACATATTTTACCTTGCCTTACTAAATTTTCTATTTTATAGGTCGTTTTTTTATCATCATTTGTGTCAATGGAGTGATTATTTAAAATACAAAATAATCTACTTGCACGAGGAGAAGGTTGGCTGCTTATGCTGTGCAAGAATAAACTTTATGAAAGTATACAATATGGTTTAAATTCTTTAGAATATTGCGTCTAGCATTACAACTAAGATCAAATTTCAATGCGGCTTATAAGAGTTGAGTTGGTCTTGTGGTCACTAAGGTAGTGCGGTGTTCATCGTTGTCTACGTTCGAAACCAAGTTTTACCGAAATATAACTTTTTGCTCAGCTGTTTCTTTTTATTATTTTATTACACTTTTTTTTGCATTTTTTTTTACATAATGGACGACATAGGTTCTTGTCTTTTTAAATGGGCAGTTTGTATATAAATAAAACTAAACAATTGCAAGTTTAAAATGTTTATTATTTCATTAAAACACTTAGGTAAGAAAAAGTAAGTAAATGCTCATATATTTGCAAATTAATATACAATATGTATTGGTATGATATAATCGAGTCCAACCATTTATAAACATTAAAAAAGGCATGCTTATGCTTAGAAGTATGTTATCGAGAAAATGAATTAATCTGTGAAATGCTTTACAGATTTATAGCTGCCTATATGTAGTGAATAAACATGTTATTTAAATAGAATAATCTATTTATAACAATAACATCACCACATAACCTGCAACATTTTAATGGTAACAATCAATCCATTGAGCATTTACTTACATGGTGTGTTTAAAAATACCTAGTAGAATAATTAGTAGCGGAGTGGCGCACCGTCCCCTGCTATAACTTGTTGTAAGCGGCTACGCATACCGCGCACCATATTCCAACACAAATCTTTGCCTCTCATGTGCTCCCAAGTTGATGTCACGATCTCAGCCAAGTTGTGTTTGTTTCGCACTTCCGTCGTGTCCCAATTTAAAACCATTTGACCCCATAGATTTTCTATAGGGTTCAAATCAGGACTTTTAGATGGCCAATTTATAACTGTCACACCTTCTTGAGCCGCTAACCAATCCTGCACAATGCCTGCACGATGGATGGAGCAATTATCGTGGATAAAGTATATATTTGATGTTGGATAGGCAATTCGCACAGTCGGTAGCATGACGTCACGCAGAATCTCCAAATACAAACTACTATTAAACCTACCACCTACTTCCACCAATTCACCAGGTCCCATAGACGACATCCAGCCCCAATAGCCCAGGGTTATTCTACCGCTGGTTCTACAAGGTAGCAAGCACTTCTCATTGTAACGTTCTCCTTTCCTTCGCCATAAGATTTTACGTCCATCTTTATCCGATTTAAATGATTTTTCATCAGTGAAAATTACAACATTTTCTTCCCAATTAAAATTTAAATATTGCTGGGCAAAACGGACCCTTTCTTCTCGATGAGCAGGTGACAATGCAATTTTCTGTGCCGGTTTATAGTTTCTTATCCCAGCAGCGTGTAAATGCCTTCTCACTGTTTCCACCGAAATATTGTGGTTTATTGCAGTAACACGAATGGGCAAAAATGGATTTTCGACATGGCTTGAAACAATGGCCCGGTGGCGTTCGAATTCGGGACTATACTTAATGGCTTTTGCTCCTGGACGAATCCGCTGAATATTTCCATTGTCTCCATAACGTCTTAGCCATAGTCTGACCGTATTTCTCTAAAACAAAAAAAAAAGTTTTTGGAACTATGTATGTAACTTGTAATAGTGAATGTAATGGTAATATAGCCAACTAGGCGTTCATTAATCACTATCAATAAAAAAAATAGGTAAAAATTATAAAATACTTACTTCTATAATTAAGTCGACGACCAATTTCTCTAATTCCAACATTCTGCTCATGTAAAAATATGATTTTATGTTTGGTATAGTCATTAAGTTGCGACATGATGCTTTTTTACACCAAATAGCTTAAAAATACTTAACGAGTTATGTGAAACGATTTACAAACGTGTGTGCGCAGTCACTGCTATTAGGCGTAGTGTAACTTTTGTCACTTAGATGAATTTATTATCTACCTCACGAAGCAAATATATGTTTTACTTCGTATCCAACCGTTCTTGGTAATTTACCCACCTGTTTACACGATAAGTTATTAGGCGTAAATCATATTGGTCGTTCTTTAATAATGCACTCAATATTGTAGAAATAAAATCAAATTAAAAAAGAAACCGATATTAGGTGGACTATGTTTTGGAACCCACATGTTGTTCGTCGCCAATCCAACATCAAACCGCTAAGCCACAAGAACTTGGTGAGAATACGCGAAATTAAAGATTGGCTTGTAATTTAATGTGAATTAAAAGCTTTTCAACTTTAAGGTCAACGAGATAATGATTAAAATAGCTTAACAAAATGATATAATTATATTGCCGATGACTCCGACATATTGACAACCTTAACGTTACGTGTTAAAGATCAAATTTGCGTGTCTGTAATATTATTCTATTTATTCATCGAGTCCTCGTGCACTTGTCTGATAAGCTCATATAAATTGAATAAACCTTAACGTTACAAGCAGAGGGTCCAAATTCGTTTGTTTTTAGGGTGGGTCAGATAATGTTGACAACAGACTGTACCTATGGATTAATATAAGAAAAAGAAAAAGTTTCATACCCTCACCTGAAGGCAGCAACTGGACAAAGTTGTCCGGGAACAAGCCCACCCTGCCATGAAGCTCGCCGCGCCACCAGCCGCGGTCAGGTGCATCTTTCGACACGATGTTTACAATTTCACCCTCTGCTAACGTCAGCTCGTCTTCGTTTACCGCCGTGTACGGGAATAGCACGCGACATTGCTCCTTCACTGTACAGAAATAAGGATGATTTTAATTTCGTAATTGGACGTAGTTAAGCAAAAAGGATCCAATCCACAACTGGGTAAAAAATGAGTTAAGTGCACCAAACTGATCCAAAATATAGAAACTAAGGGCCTATGCACACCACGTTTTTTAAACGCGCCGTTGCAGCGCGTCTGTAGCGATACAGACGCGATACGCACGCGAGTCAGACGCAGCCAGCAGACCTTTGCACACCTGCACGCTTATGAATCGATACAAACGCGCGTGTGTATCAATACAGACGCGATGCAAAAGCCACCAAATTGCTAACGCGCGTGTGTATCGATACAAACGACAACAAACTGCTCTGTAGGATAAAAGCGCGCCGTCGACGCGCGTTTCTAAAACGCGCGTCGACGGCGCGTAAAAAAGACGTGGTGTGCATAGGCTCTAAGGGTCAGTAAAAACAACCCAGCTAAATATAGCTCTATTGTTCGTTTACTTAAACTTCAGAACCAGTCCACATGTATAGCGCTTCTTATTTTTTTTTCAGCATAAACAATTCAGACTTCCTGGTTCTGAACTAGTATTTCTAATAGAATAAGTAAAACGATTCAATAATTTTGGGTTTTTTTTGCGTAATTGCAAAATATTCATTATCTTCACTGATCAAAACTACAAAAATGATCGATTGTACTTGGGACCTTTTTGATGAATACACTTTCATCTAAATAATATAATTAAAACAATTCAGAACTCTTGGATCGTTTTCGATAAATTCATTTTCATTTATTATTCTCATAACTCAACAGAAAACAGTCAACAGAAAAACCCCCTTACAAGTGTACCGGATGAAAAAACATGACTTTTTTAGCACCCAAAAACTAGAAAAAAGAATAGTTAACCGTAAACAATTTGTTACGAAAGCGAAAGTAAATTGGTTAAAAACTAAAGAAATATTAATAGATAAAGACAAGAAGTTCGAAATTTTCATGAAAACTGATATAGATGCAGAATATCACAACCTTAATATAGAAAAAAAAAATAGAGGCAATCAAATGGACATATCTGAGGATGATCTTAGTTTACTATGGCCTGACGGCAAGGAAATACCGCAAGCCAAGCTCAACGATCTAATGTCAATGTTGGATCTTATCCCAAAGGACTGTCAGGAGTTTTATAAATCTAATATAAGGGGAATAATACAATGTCAGAAGATGTAGATGGTTACGATGGAGAGCTCGATTTTGTTCTTGAGACAGATGATTAAGTATGAATATAAGACTGATTAAGTATGGACATTATTATAATAAGAAAAAAAATCCTTTTTTATGTTTTGATAACTGATTGTTGATTATTGTAAAATGATTTATTAATATGGAAGAATAAAGATAAGTTTAGAGAGTAAGATAAGTTTTTTAAAATTTTGTTTTACAAAATTATACTGAAGCTTTAAATAAAGTTTTATGGGTATTGTTTTGTTTAATTAAATATTATTTTATGAAATTTTAATAAGTTTTTAAACACTTTATTATGTGGATCGTTTAATGAAATGACGACTAGAGAATATACTATAGAAATTAAAATTTAACGAAAAGGATCCAGATCTATATATTTACAAAAAATTCTGAAAATCTAACACTACACCTGAAAATACTATTGTAAACAAAGAAATGTTAATATTTCACAATAAAATCGTATGTTAAATTCATTGTTAAATTAATATCAGTGAAGAAATGCATGTTTAACGTCTATGCTCAAAAACTCAACAATGACTTAGTGCTACTCATTTTGATAAATCACTACTACTTAACACCTGTCAGCAGTATTCATTGACTTAACTAGGCAAAGTGTAAAGTTTTTTAAGTATCTTGTATTTATTTTTATTAAAATATAAGTTTTATGTGATTATTTATTACGTGGATCGTTTTGCCGAAATTGAGACAAGAGCGTGCTCTATGGAGATAGTAATTTCACAAAAAGGATCCAGACCTACATATTTACATTTAACTCTGAAAATATGACTCTATGCATAAATATACCATTACTTATAAAAAAGTGTTAATATTCCACAGAAAAAAATATACTTTTTGTTAATTTTAAAACAAATACTAATGAAAAAATACCTCTTGAACTTCAAACGTCAATACCTCAAAAGTGACTATGGGTGTGGATTGGATCCTTTTCGCTTAACTACGTCCAATTGTAATAACAATAAGGACCTAGTCCTGGTTGAATTGTATGAATTGGCGAACAGTGTTAGAAGACTTGGCACTTGACATGCATATTGGCAACATTGTAAATTACAAAGCTCAAACTATCACTATACTATAGGAATAGGTTTTGTGTAGTTAAGCGAAAATCGAACTAGGTTTTGTAAGTAATGTGAGGTCCGGTTCGAATTTCAAATTACTTACAAATGTAAGTAATTTGAAATTCGAACCGGACTTTCTCAATTTGGGCGAAAAACGAACTTAACTTCTGTCATACGAGTTGTCCATATTATTATTCTTTCGGCCTGCTTTTATTTATTATAAAACTGTTAATATCTAACAATTATGATAATTGTCCATGGAATGGAATCAAGAGTATTATTTTTGTTTTTACTTATGGTTTTAATACAAAGATATTATTATAATGAGTACATTGTGACATAGTACTGATAAAAGAGAGTAAAATAAAGAACGCAACTGTGTTTCAGTACGTCAGATAAACATTTTTTTAATAACATCTAATACTCAATTATAACAACAACAAAGTCATTTGCATTTGTAGGAAACTTTGGTACAATGACTTATACAAATTAATCATCAAACGGACGTAAAAAATATAGTTTTAAAACACGTGAATCAACGGAAGCTTTATTCATGCACGATAAGCGATCTTCCCCTCTTGTACCGACTCAATTAACGTTATATTGATGAAGAATACAGACGAATGTAGTGACACCGCTTGTGGAAGCATCAAGTTGTTAGCAAACTATATGAATGATTCACACCCGTATGCGAAAATCAACGTGTGATATTATACATAAACATGTAGGTACCGTGCATCATTTATTTACGTGACTTCCCATCTCTGTCTGTAACGCGTTCTATCTCTGCTTGCCATATAATAATAATAATATAATAATAATATCTAGGGACAATGTCACACAGATCATCCTAGCCCCAAACTAAGCAAAGCTTGTACTATGGGTACCAAGCGACGATATACATAATCACAATAAAAGAGCGTTGAAATTCCGTAATATAAAATACCACTGCTGGATTTATGGAGATGTCAGGTTAATCATAGAAAAAGCCCTTAAGATGATAGAGAGTTAGTAATCTCATTCGAATGACATGTTTCTCATACGAAGAAGAGAGAGAATATTGTGTAGAAGTACGGTCGCCAGAACCCATACGGCAGGTGCACATTCACTGCACTAACTCTAGCTGTCCTCGCATGCGGACTCCTCTATGACTTATATACATTTAAAAAATGCTTACCAGGTTTAGGAGGGAGTGCGGGCGCTGGTTCGTACGGCGGCGCTGCTTGAGGTGGCTCCAGCATCACGACGAAGTTTGAGGGGAACACACCCACTCTGCCTTGACGACGGCCTTGCCACCAGCCTTCTTCTACCTGATGAAACCGGAAAAAGTCGTTTATCTTACAATAAACACTATTCTAGGTTCAGCTAAAATAAAAGTTACTATAGTCGGGCAAATTCAGTTCACATTTGACAATTCTTTGTGTCCGTGAAATGTATGTTTGTAAAGTCCCCCGCGACACAGGGATTTATTTCCTTAGTGCGGGAGTTGTCTTTTTAAAAGAAAAAAAAAGACAAAAAAAATTTATCAAAACTCTACAACGCTACCAAAAATGCAAAGACCCGCGTCAGGCTTTTTTTTTTTAATTTAATTTTATCTAATTTAGAGCTGCACATTTACTTTACTTTTGTCAACTGCGAATACATAATTATGAACTGAAATAATGGCCAAATAAGGAAATTTAACGATCTACTTTCACTAATAAACTATTTTAAGCAAACTTAACAAACAAATTTTGTTAAAAACTAGATGTGTTAAAATTATATGCCAGTGAACCCTTGACATACATATACATATAACGAACATAATTAAGTTTGAAGTACGTATTGATTCCTCTACTTCAATCGATTTTTTAAAGCAGGCAACATCACTATGAAGCTAAAACAGGCTGATGTCAAATGTGAACAATTATCTTACATTACTAGCTGTCGATAGTAGTCCAAATCGATTGGAAGTATAATTAGTACACACTTCTAGAAACTAAATTATAGAGCGATTATCGTTTTAAATAATATATGAGTCAAGACAATGTAATTTACATTTGTAGCTGGTGTTATGGATATTTATAGCTAAGTTCTAAGAGGTTGTATTGATTTAAAACATTAGAACGAAAAAGTTATCGTATTTATTTGAGCAGCTAATTGCCGTTGCCACTTTTCAATTGTTTTCCGAAAAATTATCAAAAGGAAAAATCAAATTTTTGCCTACAAGGGTTTTAAAAAATGATCGTCTTTACGTTTTCATTTTCAAAGTACAAACCAAAAACAAACTTCGTGAAATTGTGGCATAAAAACAAATGACTATCCAACACTACTAAAATCTCAAATGACAAACGGCCAACCGCCACTTAGTACGTGAAAGCGTGCGTTGTTTTACACAGGCAATGTCAAGTTCGTTTACCTCTCCAAGAACTTCCAGGACGTCACCAACGCAAAGGAGCAGCTCATCCGGGTTTGCAGGCTGGTAACTAAACACCGCCCGACACCGGCCCTGAACGCCCGTCGATCTAAATTGGACAAACGTGACTTTTTATTTAATAAATACATAAACAACGTATTTACCATTGTACACACGATCACAACATTTCCACGACCGGTTTTATGTAGGTATTACGTCACAGCACAATAAAAACTTATGCACATATGAATATGACATTTTATATCAAGTCTTAATGTGGTGCTGACTAAAGTCAATATACATATATACAAAAAATCAAAAATGTAAACAGTAGATATAAAAACGTTAATATTAGATTTTAATTTGACTAATCTTAATGGGAGGACATGTAAATATAGTTATTATACATTAAACTTTTGCAAGTTTACTGAGGGTATAGGCGAGTAGGGCTCTAGCCTTACTAAGTTTAAAACTACAGGCTATACGGCTACAGGCCGGCGCCGTGGCACCTTCTGTGGGCTTATACCTTGGTTTCTTTTTCGGACGGACATATGTAGTTAGCCACGAGGCTTTTGCTACTGCACCGGGCATGAAGGCGAGCACAGCCCCAGCCTTAATAAACGGTTAGAAAACTACAAAGTAAGCAACCTGCGCAAGAAAGCGCCCCTTGTGGGGTTTGATCCTCGGCTAGGGGCGGTCGCTGGTGAGCTTATGACTTTTAGTTTTCTTAGGGGAGTTTTGTGCAACTGTCGCTCTACTCTACAGTTCGCGGGCCTCTTGGTCTTCGGGTCTACGAGGATTCTTGAACCTTGGCTCAGGGTTGTCGCTGGCAGTGAAAATCAGGATGAATGATAGAGGGGTTTAATGCTATTGCCGATCTATTAACGTTTTCAGATCTTCGAGGACGTCGGCAATTAGTAAACTTAAGTTCCGAAAGGTAGTTACTGACCGACACAGATAAAGACGTCTATAAATATAAGTAACTATATAACAAAATACCCTTCGTGAGAGACGTACATTGAACAAGTAGATGTTATACACGCTTATTATCTTTCTGTTTTATTATTTGACACCGAAGACATTGAAAAGGAGGCCAATGATTGCGCTATACTACAGAATCAGTTCCAATATCTGCATATGCCGAAGAAGTGACAGTATGCTACATCTTTAATTTTAAATATTGCCTTCGTCTCACAATCTCGCTCCTAGGCGAACTCAATAAATCTATCTGCACTAAATAAACGGGTCCACTTTTATTTTCTACTAGCGACCCGCCCCGGCTCCGTAGGGGTACAATGCTGATGTATTATACATTATAAACCTTCCTCTTGAATCCCTCTTTCTATAAAAAAAAACAGCATCAAAATCCGTTGCGTAGTTTTAAAGATTTAAGCATACATAGGGACATAGGGATATAGGGACAGAGAAAGCGACTTTGTTTTATACTATGTAGCTGTGCCCGCGACTGCATCCGCGTGGAATTTAACAACAACAGTTATTCAAAGATTAGCCGGAACAAAAAGACAGTCAAAAATTGAAAAAAAAAAAATTATTTTGGTTTATGTACCGTTTCCTATCTATCTATATATATAAAAGAAAGTCGTGTTTGTTACAACACTTATAACTCGGGAACGGCTGGACCGATTGCCATGGTTTTTAATTTGTTGGATTTGTTTCCGTCCCGAATAGCAGAATACATTTTAAAAACAAAAGAAAGTCGTGTTAGTTACACTATTTATAACTCAAGAACGGCTGAACCGATTTGGCTGAAAATTGGTAGGGAGGTAGCTAAGAACTGGGAGAAGGACATAGGATACTTTTGGGTAGGGGTAGGGTAGGGTAGGGTAGGGTAGGATAGGGGTAGGGTAGGGGTAGGGTAGGGTAGGGATAGGGTAGGGTAGGGGTTGGGTAGGGTAGGTGTAGGGTAGGGTAGGGGTAAGGGTAGGGTAGGGGTAGGGTAGGGTAGGGGTAGGGTAGGAGTAGGGTAGGGCAGGGGTAGGGTATAAAAGTCCACCCGTGCGAAGCCGGGGCGGGCCGCTAGTATATATATATATCAATGTAGTAAAAAGCGGTTATTTTAATGAATAAATAAAATTGGAGTGTCTGCCAATTTTATTCATTTGCATAGATTATTATGTATTTTGTTTCAACATTGTCTTCTGGTTTTGGAAATATTAAAAATTAAGTCATATCTTGATAATTTGCATTAGGTACTTTTATTGCATCTACAGTAGCCGCACACAAACTACTAGTAGACGAGCAGCGCCATCTACCACCTAGCATCCTAATTAACCTGTATCGCGCAATACAAGATCGCAAGTCAATTCGAACATATACAAGTTCCAAACAGTAACAAACGGCCGTCGGTCGCCGGGCAAAGAAGATCTTCATTTTCTGTGGAGGAACACCACCAACCGTTCCTCTACACATCCATTGCTAATAAAAAGCTTTATTCCCTATAGGTAACCCTGTAGAGAATATAGTTTTCCCGCTTAATGTTAGCCGCGTAGCCCCCATTTCTTAAACCGTCATAGGTTTTAGGTTAAATAAAGAGATTTTGCATGTAAGCAAGTATAAGATGCTTCCAAAATATATGCAAATTTTTCAACGGTAGATATTATCCACCTTTGGTGATAAAATCTACCTTTGAAAGATTTGCATATATTTTCACGTTAGTTGTTTCTATTAAATAATACAAATTTATTTAATTAAAAATGTTTTTATTTTTATATTTAAAATACATTTGAATACATAATACAAGCGCGAGTAATTATATTTTTTTGTCTCGCGAGTTATTATATTATAACGTCAATTTATCACTATACGTGACACAATATTTTGATATAGAGATGGCATTTATTTTGGATGCAGCATTAAGATCAATTTATGTACAAATGTAATTTCTATACTAATCCATTCGACTTCATTTCCACCATCAAGTTCGTGATATTTCAATAATTTTCCGCTACATTTTATACACAGAACTTACTCTATCTTAGCTCAATAAACTCGATTTAAAAAAGTAATATTCATTTCAATTTAGAACATTTAAAATTGATTTAAAACTATTAACTTATTATTAAAGTATACTTGTTTATTCAGATATAATAAGTTATGTAGGTACGTTATAAGGATTTTACAAAAGATGATATAGTTGTTAAAGACAAAGTCATTATATATTTAGCAGCTCCACAACTAATTTTAGTTACTCCAAAGCATTAAACAATATGTGTGATGATGTGAAGGTCGCCTTCATGGTTCATGCCAAGAGACTAAATAAGGCACGTATTAACACATTATTATAAGTAGGTAGGCTAATGTAATAACATTAAGTACTCTTTATGAGTATTTAATTATACGATTATTAAGCTAACTGTTTTAGTCAGGGGAATTAAATTAGTAGTGGATTATGATCTATAAGAAATTATATAATTATTAAGGCGAACCGACGCCTCCCAGACTTATATCGCTTCATAAATTGTATTAGAACATTTCTACTATCATTCAAACAAGTTTAATACGATCGAGAAGTACAATAAGTATATTATTATATTCCTAACATCAGTAATGACAAAATCTTTCGATTGGCCGAACTATTCTACACTGACTAACACACCATTTCTAAAAGTCTATTAAATCAACAATCTACTAACTAAGTTTGTTGTCAAAAAGAACGTAAATACTGAATTTACGATATTTTGAAACATCAATTAATAAAATCTTTCAATACGAAATGACGTTTTTCATTTAATTCCAATCGAGAATGTTAAGCATATACCTATAAAACAAGCTTTCTTTTAGCTACTGATGTTAATTATACTAAACTCAATGAGAAATTATTATTTATCTACTAAAACATCAGGCATCAAAACACAGTAATTGTTTTAATAGCCGTAAGGTGTGTACTTATATTTAAACAATGACTAAATTACTACTATTCCAAAAGACTACAGAAAGTGTATTTTTAAAGTTTTGAACACTACGGAAAAGGTTACCGCTAATTAAATTTTAAAATTGGGATTAATACATTTAAGTATCACGGTTGGGATCCACCGTGGCCGAATAGTTTAGGGAATAAGGGCTATACCTGAGTTGCAGATTTGAACTAAATTTTGAAATACAGAAAGTATGGTCAAAATTTGGTACGTAAATCAAATCCCACTTACTATATACCTAGACAGACATTTATGACCAAAATGTGATCAAACAGGGTAGCGGAATTGGTTTTTAACACTTTTAGGTAAGTTCCTACATTAATTAACAGTCTCTATATAGTTACTACTAACCTTATAAGTAGTTTTTAGCAACTAGGGCGAAGAAAACACTTATCACAAATCATATAAAGATGAAAACACAACACTGTATATAAATATAATATCGCACTTTTAAGTCCACACTACAACACCGACTAGCGAACCACACGTCTTATCGCTATATCCAAAACTGATTAGATAATAGGCACAGTCATTATTATTCCACTAATCGAAAATGTAATTTAAAGACGATATCGAACCGTTTCCAAATAAGGCGGCAAATCTTGAGTGACTTTCTCCGACCGTACGAAAATACCTTTTAATAAAGAAACAATATATATGTAAATGTATATATTTTCGAAGCAAGATAGGTAATACTTCGAGCAAGTATTGAAATAAACTAACATGTAACATATCATTCTTTATGTGTATGACATCACTGATTGAGTTAGCAAATGTATGACTAAAACGAAATAACTTTGCATGTGTGTAACTCAGCATAAAATGAAAATATAAAGGTCATCAATAATGCAAGCAACGTTTAATATTTCTTATCTAAGATTCCAACACTCAACTGCTTCTGTTATTAATTAGTAACTTAGCAGAAAAGTTAAAAGTACTGTACAGGTACCAGGTTATTTGTAGTCTTATTTGTACGAGTATTTATTTTATTTTCTGTCATGTGCCGTGCATCCAACATAAAACACAAGAAACAAACGACACAATAACACGACCTAAGTTATATTTGAAGTCTCTGCCATCATAACATAAATCTCTGTCTGCCTTTTACACTTATTCTCCTAAATCTATGATGACATTCGGTACAGTGAGCGACTAAACCTTGGAAAAGTACATGAAGTTTTGTATTGCACACAGACCAAATCGCGGGAAAACCTAATTTCAGAATAAAATCTATCGACGTGTGTTCCTGAACTTCTGTTCATTGAACTTAAATAACTTGGTGTATTTTTTTGTTGTACGTGACATCACATACAACTAAAAAGTACACCAAACCAGTTGAATTAAATCAAAAATGTCAAAAGTGTGTCAGTGAAGTAGAGGCACACATGGTAATATTATATCGGTACACAAACCAGTTCCTCAACATGTGCCTAGACTGAACAGGATATAAGATAGTAGAAACAAACTAACAGTAAACACGACCTTAGCATAATTCTTGCCAGGTGATATTGAACTTTGACATGCCATAAATAAGCGAACAATGCGCTGATCTGGTTTCCATATTTGAGTAGGTACATATTTAAGAAAAGCGCTTTATAGATTTAGAGTGAACATTTTTGCTCATTTCTTTCTACAGTATTCTGTTCCTAACTTGCAATTATTGCAGCGCGACATTTTATATTGTATGGGATAACGAGGTACTTACTAATAAACTATATTTTTATATGACAAATTTAAATTTATTACCTCAAAGAATAAGAAACATCGAATGATCGACGCTCTATACAAAATATCCGCATTTAAATGTCTTTAAATGGTGCAAATAATCTACTATCTATATAGAGTTACACCGCGGGTAAAAATAATCGTTGATTAATCTACAAAATCTAAACAAATCTACCATGAACAATTAGTTAGGAACGTGGCAAATTTAAATGGCATCTTGCATCAAACAATCAACGAATGCATGTTGTAACAAAGATTTCCCTTGATATCAGAGACACCAACTAGTTGCTACACAATAAGGTAAGAGAAATAAAATAAAAGGGCCTTGAAAAGAACAAAGCTATGTCTCTGATATTATTCGAATTCTAAATACTAATCTTGTGTATTATAGGTACATTTCCGTCTGCTGGTAACTATGCCATATATTCGACCTCATTTCCACCAAACAACATTTAATTTCATTATTAACAAAATTTCCATAATCCATATAAGGACATATAGCGTTATAAAAACATCGTCAATAAAAATCGTGAACTCGTCTGCGTGTCGCTGGAACTTAATTTTGTATATGTTTGTCAAAATATAACAGAATAAGGCAATCTCTAGTAAAAAGATTATCTTGTATATAGAATTGAAATGGTTTTAAAATAAGCTAGAAGATGTGAATCAGAAAAGGCGACTAGAATGAAAAATGTAAAGTATGCAAGAATTAGAACTTCAAAAACCACATTACAACATTTACAACGCGATAAAATGTATACTTAGCGCATTAATTAAAAAGAAACTGCAGTTAGTAGTTCTATTAGATTCAACATCTTAATAAATCTGAATCACATCATCATCATTTGCGTCTTTTTGAGACTGACCTTCCGAACAATAAATCGGGCGCAAAGTCAACACATGAAAAGATATCGCTTTGAGCGCTGGACTATGTAAACATGCAGAAGCTAAAATAAATATTTTACTATAGGCAATTAGGTACAGAATACTATGGGACTACCCTCCGTACCTCGGAAACCGTGTCAAGCCGTTGGTTCCGATTGTTATAAATTCATGTATAGCAGAGAACGGTCAGAAGCGTTTCCCTGTGTTATAATATAATACTGCGTCTACCATGCGTGGTGACAATAGCAAAAGTCCTCCTACGGGATGAGGCAAATGTTCAGCTGTGGAAGTTAAAGGGGCTGATAATGATGACAGCCATAAACATTTATTGTGGTTGATTTGTGAATCCGCATTGCTTTGATGACTGTGTTTTAGTCACGTTCGTATCCAAGTATTTGTTTTGTCACAACAAACGTTTTGCAACTTTCTATTAAATCTTCCCTCTATGTGTCCTATGTTTAAGGCATGTATGTACCGGAAAATAATAAGAATCGTAAGTTTATCAACTTGTTTATAAACTAACGAGGTTTCGGGTTAAAAAAAATAACCTTAACCTAAACCAATGGAGTTAAACTGGACTTATTGAAGTTAAAGTTTTTTGTTTTGTTACAGCAGCAGCAAAGTCTCGTTCGGTTGGGTTAGGTCAAGCGTCATAATAATTGAGTAAATTATATAATAATTACGCGCGTTCACTGAAACTGGCAACTAAATTTAACAATATGAGTGACACGAAAGTTGATCAACTTACGATCCGTATTATTTCCCGGTGACATAGCAATACAAAGAAATATTTGCATAATATTTTTTTTCGACGAAGTGATAACATTTTTTTGTTGGTTTTATTTTACACTAGCTTAAAAAACGCCTCAGAAACGGAAGCTTCACTAGTAAAACTGGGCGGGAAGTCCAATTATTTCATACATACATATATACCACCGTGATTCTTATCGCGTAAAATTATTCAACAGCTCAGTAATTACATATTCTTTATGAAAATGTATATCTCTTGTTTAGGTCTACTTTATATGTTTTTACATACGACTTGAATTTTTTTTAGTTCTTATTGTAAAATTACTAATATTTTATAGAGTTAAAGGTAAGGTTTAAGGGATTTCTGGATCTACTTCACTTATTTCGAATATTATTTTACGAATATATTAACTTTCCCACGGGAGCGGGATCCACGCGAGTGAAATCGCTCGGGAAAGCAGGGATTGTATAGATATCTGGAGTTAAACATGTCATCATTGTGGTGCAACACGCGGTGCTATAGATAGCAGTCAGTCTCATTTATGTAACACATCGAATTATTTTGGAACCTATTTAACTTGGAGGCAACTTGATTTACGTACCTACATATTTGATCGTTACATTAGAAGCTTTTAGGTTTTCTAGGCTTCTATACCTCAATTCTCACAAAGCTCAATTAAAATTTAATTGAAGCTCTCATATCTATATTCTGCTGTTTAAGAATTTATTTCTGATCGCTACGCTATTACGCTTCGATGAACTACGATGAAAGCTGCAAGGTGCCTCCTTCCCGCGTTAAATTTAACTATTTAGGTACCTACCTACCACATAAAAAATAAACTCTACGTAAGTACCCATACAGTACGTTTGTTCGCTAGAAACTTCAATTTAAGGTTATAAGGTTTTGTGGTTTTTAGGTTAGTGGTTTGTGGTAACGAAGAGGTGTCGATGCCAAGTATTTTATAAACCACAATCGTGTTCAGTTTATTGTCTCACTCTGATAAAATGAATAAAGAAGCTTGGATTTACCAATTGATTTTGAATAGATAGGTACGTCATCGTCGTCAACATCGACTTACAGATCGATGACCGTTCCAGACATTTTCGACGGGATATTTACTCAGTAAAACTCAAAGGGTCGATTGACACAGATACACTGAGTCTTCGCTCATTCTTATAGTCTACGTAAAACTAACAATATGCTCTTGACAGGAAAAAGATTCTAATAACAAACTTTTAAGCGAGGCCCGGGTTTTGAACGCAGCAACTTGTTAAACATCGATTAAGCAACTAGACCTTCATCAGATATGAGTTAATTAGGTACCTACAGTAACTTCAATACGTGTAATATTTTGGAAATCTATACTAATATTAGGTAGGTATAAAGTTGTGGAGAATGTGAAGTTGTGGAGAAGGGCCGCGGGCGTAGCAGGCAGTACCGTACTGAACCGATTTGGAAAATTCTTTTACCAATTTGAAAGCCACATTTGTTGTGGGTGTATTTTAAGGACAGCCTATTTAAAATAAAGCTAATGTAAATTGTGTGTGTGTGTGTGTGTGTGTGTGTGTGTGTTAGTGCCTTTTAAAATACATAGGTCGTCAGTAATTTATTGATCGCAAAAACAAGAAAATACTGACACTATAAGTGTCAGTATTTTCTACGCTCTATGCTATAGGTATTATAATTTTTCGCATTTTTTATTTTCCGACGAGTCAAATATTAGAATCTAAAGTACCTACGTAGTGCATTAAAGTCATTGTAGTAGTATGCATATTAATATAAAAGGCATTACCTCGCATTAGCTTGCTCCTGAACTGAAACAAAATTATCAGGGAACATGCCGCGGCGCCCGCGCAGCTCTCCTCGCCACCAGCCGCCGGTCAGACGTTCGACGTCACGAATCACGTCACCAGGCCTTATCGTGAGCTCGTCTGATTCTGACGCGTCGTATGCGAAGTTCACCATACACGATACTGCAACAAAGGCAGAATTAGCACATTAAATGAATAAAAAGATTTTTTGAAATACTTTACGAGTAAAGGTTTTAATGGTGGTTACAATAGCTACTTCTCAGTCCTGGTGTTCTAAGTAAAATTCCTACCCAGAACAATTACACAGGCCAACGAAAAAAATGTTTCTTAAAACTTTTTAAACCAATTTGCCTAGATTCTATGAATTTTTATATGCTGAAACCATATTTGGCATTCGATTTTTTTTTATCACCCACAATTCTCACTCAGTATGACATTCATTTTTATTTAAAAAATAAGGGGAAAATTGAGATAATAATGAAAAACATATTATGAAAAATTGGGGGGTGATACAACTTTTTATTTATTGTTTCAGAATCAGCTCATCAAATTACTTACATAATGTTTAGCTAAAATTATTGAAAATGGTTTTTCATAATTGGCCAGTGTCATTTATGTGAACCAAAGAGAGTCATTCCAACTCTGGGTGGATTTTGTGTTAGTGAATCACTAACTGTTTGTTCAGTCCAAAGACAACTCTATCAGTTGTGTTTTTAATGTAAGAAAAAAGGAAGATTCAAATGATTGTAGTGGCCTTTTCCTAATAACACTTATAAAATGCATTGTATTTAGTACACCTAACCTAGTCTCTCATAAGATAACTTTGATTTTTATTAAGTATTTTAAGTAAATCAATTTTGCATTAAATCAAATTCAGTACAAAAATAGGCAGGTGATACATAAAAGTTTCAACTTTACCTTTTTGTATATTTTTATCTGTAACCCTTTGGTTACATATAAAAATATATAGGAAGGTACCTACTTATTTACTAATATTATGTATGCAAAAGTTTGTACGGATGTTACTATCACAGAAAAAATAATTCACCAATTTTGCTTATATTCTTCACAAGAATAGCCTATAAGTTGGATTAACGAATATACTTTAAACATTATGCTGCAACCTACTACTAGCAAAGCTAGTATATTTTTAAATACAACAATAAGGAATAGCATCTATTGGCATAATTCTAACCTTGGACCGGGCTCAGGGCAAGGGATCAAAGAATGATGACTTTTAGGGTTTTGGAGGGGATTTTTTCTGTCACTCTACAGTTAACAAGCCTCTAGACATTGGTTCTGGGAGGTTATCGCAAGGTTTACATTCCCGGAATTCCTAAATTTTACTATTATGTGTCAATTAAATCAATGTTATTTAAGTATTAACTAATGGCTTAATCTTATAATATAATATAATTTAATTTAATATAGACAGAACAAGCTATTGGACACAATATAGTTAAATAATAAAGTTAAGACTAAAATTATTAAAAACAATAACTAAAATACCTGCTTAATATGCTCATTTATAAATGTTAAAATTATACATAGATTAATAATAAATTATTGTTTTAACTATTTGCAAGTGCCTGTAATAGGTTTACGTAAATAAAAATGATTTTTATTTCATTTTTTATTTTAATACTAACATAACTAATTTGTATAACTTCTACACTTTTTAGAGAACATAATGAGTAAGTATCTGTTTCTATGTTCTATTTGGATGTTTTATTGTTATTTTTTTTTTCAGATTGTCAATTTTAGTTAGCCACAAAACTTTTGCTACTTCACCGGGCATAAAGGCGAGCAGAGCTCCAGCCTTATGGAGGTTTTATTGCATAAACCAAATAAAGTTAGGGAAACAACCATGAAATTCGAAACAGGAAGAAATCATGTCCAACAAGTTATTTCCATTGGTGGGATAAAAACAATAAAGCCATTTATTCTGATTTTTGAATGTACAGTTAGAAAGTACCTATATTAAAGAATTTATTAATTGGAAGGCAAATTTTTGTTAAATTAGTTGTTAGTAGTATTTGTTACTCCAATTGGTACTTTATAATGTTTTAGTTACCTAGTGCTGTGTTTAGAGATGATTTAAAAATTATTAAAGTGTTACATAAATGCCAAAGACTCATAAAAAATATATTTTCAACTATGTACCAGTATGGACAAGTATTAACTTAATTTGACTGCAATTAACTGTTTTTTTTTTCATATTAAAACAAAAAAATATTATTTTGTAAAATATGATAAACATTTAATGATTTTAATTAGGTATATAATTTAATACAATAATGACTTAGGTAGTTATTTGAATACACAACTTAAGATAAAACAACATTTCTGGGCTTTGACGATAAGATAATATCTTAGTTGATAAAACTTTCCAACAAATATTTTTTAAATCCAAGTAGAAACATTTTATAATACACAAAATATATGTACTATATTTATTGCTTTTTTTCTTATGAAGGGTTTATTTTCTTTATTATACATAATGTCAGATGTTTTAAATAGAAACATATCAACAAGAAATTGCTCACTTATAAACATAACCCATAAATTTAAAATTAAGTACAATGCCAACACTACATACTAAATCAAATCTACTACTGAACATTGTGTACAAAATAACCAAGGATAGATGCTCACCTAGCATATTGTTATCCTGAACATACAATCGTCCGCCACACACTTAACTTATTAATATTTAGCATGCATATGACATCACAATGCCAATACAGTGACTCATACACTAGTACTAGAACTTATAGTATCTTCAATTGTACACAATCAAAGTATAGATACATTCTAACTTATAGCCTGCCTTTCTTCCAAATCTACACCGATAAGAAACATCGAAACATGATAAGGTAATTTCTGTCGTATGATGCCTGAAACTTCGACAACTTATTTCTTATTTAAAAACCACTTTTATGTACAATTATTGCAGACATTGCGAAAGATTATATTAAAGCGACGAACAAGCACCGAAATCAGGTTGCAAGACCTGCAAGATACAGTTATTCATACACAAACAAGAGCAATAGGCCTTTCCGAATGACGAAGTAGGTACTCACCCTTCTGATTTGCATTTGTCTCCATTTCAAACGTTATAAACACATCACATTATCACTAGAACATATTAGATTAAATAAACTTCACATGAATATTTCCCGTATAAAAGAAGTGATTTTCGTAATATTTTATTAAAATTAGGACATACAAGCGTGTTGAAGAAATTACTTCAGTGCTTCACTGTTTTCGATTTACGTCATTTTTTCTGAGCCGTCGGTATTATGAGCTCTCAATATATGAGGCTTTTGGCCATAACATTTTAGAGTTACTTTGCGGAATTTGACAGGAGGCTTAGTACCGTCACATAGTTGCAGTACGTAGTGGCATCACGGTTGAGATTTTATCAGCCATTTAAAAAAGGCTATCAGCCATTCTGTGTTGCATTCAAGTCAAGTAAATAAAACTTCATTTGCATTTTCGGATTCGATAGCCTTTCAATTTCTGTTTATCAGGGTCTTTGTTGGTGTATTCCTGTAGCCACGTTTAATACATTATAATGTATGGTTACAATAAATAGTATACTAACATAAATTTTTTCGCGATCCAGCTCGGAGTTTTTACTCGCATTATCGTAGCATCTAGGCAAGCGTGTATCATCTTATGCCTTATCTTCGCCTTCCATCAAGCAAGATTATGGTCAAACGTAAGCCTATATTTAATTTTTTTTAAGTATTTGCCGCGGAAAAACTGATCGTTCTAATCGTGAAAGAATTCTTGAAATGGGTTCATTAGTTCCGTAACCTATTCAATGAAGACAAACAATCAATTCTTTTATCTTAAAATATAAGTATAAATAGACCAAGGAGTGGTTGACACCGATTACGTCCCTTAATGCCACATTAATAATTTTAAAATACCATATTTTTTTTAGTCTAGTAAACCCGTTTTAGAGGAAATAATAATAAATAATTTTGGTGGTGTTCCTCCACAGAAAATGAATATTTATTGATCTAACTTGTATGTTCTTATTGGCTTGAGAACATGTATTACGCGATACTGGTAATTTGGGATGCCTGTATCGCGCAATACAAGTATAAGTTGGGATGCTAGGTCCTAGGTGGCGCTGTAAGTTATGTTCTGGTTTTGTTCAGCTAGTGTAGATGTCGCTACACCATCCTTTTAACATGTATAAGCAATTTCAAAAAGGTGTCAACTAGTACTAGCCTATTGTTGGTTCTCAGTAACTTGTATATGTTCTAAGCTTATTTATAGACTAACTAGCGGCCCGCCCCGGCTTCGCACGGGTGGACTTTTATACCCTACCCCTGCCCTACCCTACCCCTACCCTAACCCTACCCTACTCCTACCCTACCCCTACCCTACACCTACCCTACCCCTACTATACCCCTACCCTACCCCTACCCTACCCTACCCCTACCCTACCCCTACCCTACCCCTACCCTACCCAACCCTACCCCTACCCTACCCTACCCTACCCTACCCTACCCTAGCCTACCCTACCCCTACCCAAAAGTATCCTATGTCCTTCTCCCAGTTCTTAGCTACCTCCCTACCAATTTTCAGCCAAATCGGTTCAGCCGTTCTTGAGTTATAAATAGTGTAACTAACACGACTTTCTTTTGTTTTTAAAATGTATTCTGCTATTCGGGACGGAAACAAATCCAACAAATCAAAAACCATGGCTATCGGTCCAGCCGTTCTCGAGTTATAAGTGTTGTAACAAACACGACTTTCTTTTATATATATAGATAATGCGCGATACAGGTAAGATCCAATGTAGCGCCTGTGTGCAAACAATACCATAGCACCCTCTAATAAGCGCGCGGTCAACATTGAATGGGTACAAGGTTTGGGGCTCCTTAATGAGTGGCGCTCGGCGCTCCTTAGTACCGCTGCATCCGTATGTAGTAACGCTGCTAGTCTCCTGGTAATTTTTATATGGCTACTGCAGATAAAGTCGTTTTGTGAATTGGCGTTTCAGTGAATACGAACTGATTTCAGAGAGTTGGAATCAATACTGGTCCCTGTGAGTCGGGACCGTTGTGGCAGCGAGTGCTTTACGCGGTGCAGTGGTGCTGTAGTATTCGATAAGGCCGAGTTAAGGAAGCTAGTTGCTTCATGGTTTTTGTCGTAGAGCTAGATGAGAAGATCTTGTTGAAGTAGTTTTATTCGCGGTCATTCATTGTAGCGGAACGGTTGGTGATGTTCCTCCACTGAAAATAAAGATCTCTGCCGGGCGAGGTAGTATGCCCGGCGGCCATTAGTGATCAGGAACTTGTAAATGTTCTGATAGGCTTATAAACTGTACCCCTATTCAGGCATACATTTTTGCACCTTTACGTTACAATATAAATATTATGACTCTTATCTTAACGACATTAGGTTGATATACATAGTATGTTGACAGTCGAAAGTAACAAGAATTAGTTCGTGATCTGTACACTGGTATTGCGCGATATAGAAAAGTTCGAATTTAATGTTCTAGATGGCGCCGATAGTCTGCACAAAGAGACTGGCGGGTGTACTACGCCAAATCGAATGCCAAATAATCGAATATCAATTGATCGACCACTATAAATCGAACGACTAATACTCGAACGTTCATAACATCGAATGGTTATTAAATCGAACATTCAATACATCGCACACTCAATACATCGAGTGTTCAGAATATCGAATGTTTGTTTGATCGAGTGATCGAAATATCTAATGTTTGTTAGATCGAGCGTTCAACGCATCGCATATTCATTCTATCCAAAGATCAATACAAATATTTTTTAAGAATACAAAAAAAAACTAAATTTTAATTGCATTGAAAAGGCAAACGCAAGAATGGGAAGACCTTCTTCACAAAAAAGAGGCAAAAGAGATGTTAATGCAATTAAAATTTAGTTTTATTTTGTATTCTTAAAAAATATTTGTATTGATCTTTGGATATAATGAATATATGCGATGCGTTGAACGCTCGATCAAACAAACATTCGATATTTTGATCACTCGATGTATTGAGTGTGCGATGTTTTGAATGTTCGATTTAATAACCATTCGATGTTATGAACGTTCGAGTATTTAGTCGTTCGATTTATAGTGGTCGATCAATTGATTTTCGATTATTTGGCATTCGATTCAGCGTAGTACACCCGAGACTGGCGATAGGAGAAAGGTACTGTATACACTACAACTTATTTAGAGGAACACTGCACAAATGTTGCTCTACCTTACTTTGTTTTGAAAAAAGTAGTTTTGAACATAGTTCTAGTCGGAAGCCCCACATCTCATGAACTACATTTACAAACATCTTGTTGGTACCACATTTGATAACAAATTATATATAATTTATCTGAACTTCTGTCAATATTAAAATAACTAATCCAAGAATTTTAATATTTTTTTAATAGCAACATAAATTACAGTGAACTACAATTATATTTACTAAATTTATTGTAACAGGTTTTTACTGCTTCAAAGATCCTTCAGAATCAGGAGGGATGCCAAGTTCTTCATCTGTGTATGTGCTGGGATCAACATAAGGGAATTCACCCTGAAATGAAAAATAAATTAAGGTATACTGTTTACATTATAAATATACTGTTTTTTTATATATAAGTTAGTTAGTAGTAGGTAATTTAAGTTATTAAATTTTTTAAGGAAATAATTTGAATTTTTGAGGAGATTAATAAATTACAAGGTCTTTCTTCTTAATCAAATAGTCAAATGTCAAATAGTCTTGGCTTAAGGGGCTATACCTAAGATGCAGGTTTGAATCTTGCCCGTGGTGATCTAAATTTATTAAACTCAATTTTGAAATGTTGTGTAACTATTATTAAAAGAGAATTTACAACTGCAAAGAAAAAACATAGACTCAGTCTCTTGAGACTCTGGGCTGAGCCTAGAAGAATATTCGCCAAATGCTTTAATATTTCTCTACTACTATCTACATTTTTTATTATAATATTGTATGGCACAATTAAAAAATCAATCTTCAAAATAAAAAACAAAAGTAAATATATGAAAATCTAAGAAAAATACTTGCACTAGTTGTGTGCTGAGCTGAGTGACACACAAATGTTGTCAGGTTCTGTTATCTAGGCAGTCAAATAAGTTGCAATGGATCTTATGGGAATGTTATAATAATCACTACAAATTATAAAACAGTTCTATGCCACATCTGTCTATCTGTTCTCTATAAAATCCAAAACTACTGAATGTTTTTTCAAGTAGTTTTCACAAATAGATAGATTGATTCTTGTGGTAGGTTTAGATATATCATTTGTCAAGGTTTTGTGTTAGTTAAGCTTACCTACCAGTAGCCAGTTTGGATTGCTAGTCTTGTATAAATAAAAAAAACAACTGCAATACATACATAAATATGTTCGGGTTCCGTAGCAATGTGATATAGAATCCAGTACCAGCAAAGGCCTCCAAGTCCAGTAGCAAGAACTACGGACTTCTTTGAAGGCTTTGGTGGGGGCACACGGTATGTCCACACTCTGGAAAATATAATACATAAAACCTTTCAATAAAATAATGATCCTTAAAATAAAACTGTAAACTAAAATTTTACTTTTTTTATATCATTATTATTGCAATCTACCATTATGAGATATTCAGCAATTTTTGCAAAAAGTATTTTTGGTCTTGCAATGGTGCCCATCCACTGGTAGGTATGTTGATGCCTAGATAATCAAGTCTTTTGTGTTTTCTTTTTTCTAAGCCTTCTGTGTCCTGTCACCAGATTCATTAGAATATTTGCCAGTTCATTTGGATGTTGTAGAATGCTTTGTCTCTCTGTGATTTCCTCTGTTACAGTTTTAAATACCCAATTACCCATTTAGATATAAAGTCTTTAATTAGTTATGTACCGAATGAAACAAATCATATGTACCAAATGAAATGGAATGGATGGAATTTATTTATGCGATATAAACTCTCAGCACTAGAGCACACAATATTATCATGGTAACTATTTATTAATATTCAACATACATGTAATTGAAATAATGAATTTTATTCAGCCAGAATTTTACCTAAGTGGTAGGGTAAACGGGCAGTTATTGGACACCGAATAGTTATTGGACAGTCGCTTTTGAATGTCAAAAAATAAAATAACAACAAACAAAGAGCGACATCTATAATTATTGACAAAATCTCTTATTAGTCAACATTATTTTGGCTAATAGGTTTTCAATAGAAGGCAGTAACAAAACGTCAAAAAAACATTTTCGCGGCGACTGTCACAATAACGGACAATCGTCATGAAAGAATATTTTTTTTTTTATGGTTGGGTCAAGTGTTTTGATATGATATTGGCATAGTGGTGAGTGCCATTGTTTTGGCTGTTTGGAGAGTGGTAAGTTATTATACAATTAGCATGATTAAACGACTTTTAAATCATAAATGTTATATTTTGAGGTTATTTTAATCAGTCCAATGATTGTATGCCACAATTAAAAAAAACTATTATTGGACAGTGTCCAATCGCTATAATTTTTCAGCTGTAGCTGTATCCATTTTTTAGCTTTAATTGTACAGCAATTCGATTTGTTATAGGTACTTCTTTCATTCTCAGACATCACGGACTACTCTATCAGTTATTGGACGCTGTCCAATAACTGTCAAATATAGTGTCCAATAATGGTTGGCTTACAAGTTGGTGGCTCAAAAAATTGTCTAAGGGAAGCAATAAGAATTATGACCCGAATAATTTGAATTTAGAACTCAGGGAGTTAAGTGAGACGGAAAACCCAAAGATAAGAGAAAAAATATGATATTCCTAAGACCACCTTGCATTTTAAGCCTTAAATGCATGAATTAATAAATTGTACTGAAAAAAATGGTTTCAATTCTTTAGAAGTTGTGAAATACGGGAAAAATAATAAAAAAATAACAATTAATATTTTATAGGTTTTTAATAAAAAAATCAAGTTGATGCATTTTTGGGACATTGTGCAAAATAGACTTAAAAATGCTTTTATTAATTAACTGTGGAATAAATTGAAACAATCGTTTCCTTTCTTTGCACAAAGGAATACATTGCACTTTGTGCATTTTACAAAGCTCTGTAGCTTACAGCCAGGTCTCCTGCACCTTATGCGTTGGTCGGTTTTAATTTGGCTATGACCAAGATTGTCTAACCGAACGTCAGACGGTGGAAGAACCTGGCACCCTTTCTTTCTTTTTGCCTCGATGGTTTCAGTGATGCTGCTGTTGCTAGGACGTCCTCTTGTTGGCTGGGTCGTAGTACCATAGGTACATAAGACATCAGCCAGCTCTGACCTGAATTCTGACAGATTTTTCAGCTTCTTTGAATCTGCTCGTTTTCTTGTCTCTACAGTTTTGTATAGAACCCAAGAGTTTATAATAGTTAAATCTAAAAGGTGGTAAAAAATCCTCATATACCATTTCCTGGTCTTGACTTTTATTCTATATCTGCCCAAAAATGAATCCATGAGATCAACGCCCCCCATATGGGCGTTGTATTCTTTGACTATTTTTGGGCAGTCTATAATAATTTTTTTCTTTTCTGTTTTGTCATACCGTTCGATGGACTGTATTGGTTCAGCTCCTACGTAGGTCGAGAGCAGAACTACTTGTTTGTTATCTTTCCAGCTCACTGAAGACATGTCGACCCCATCAATATGTGTAATATATTCCACATACGACCCCCTTGGCACTTGTTTTTTCATTACATCCTGCTTTGAGGGTAATTTACATTTCTTACCTAGGCGGTTTCTTTGAACAGTTCCTACACATTGTATTCCTTCTTTAGCAAAATAATACATCAAGGGCAATGTGGTATAGAAATTATCATGGTATATAATGTGATTAGCATGTCTGGGAATTATTCTAGCAAGTTTTATCACTGTTTGTGATACAACCCCTATATCAGGCTCGTTAGGCAAACGATCATCTTTTTCTTTGCCAGCGTAAATTATAAAGCGATAAGCAAAACCTGTCAGAGAACACAATACAAATAATTTAAAACCCCATTTATGAGGTTTATTAGGCAAATATTGTTTTAAAAAATGGCCCATCTTGGTGGCACACATTTGCTCATCGATGGATAAGCGCTGACTGATTGGAATGCTGGAGAACTTGGTATTGAGATGTTCAATTACAGGGCGTAGCTTGTGAAGTCGGTCATGCTGGGGATGATCTATTGGTAGGTGTTTATTGTTATCGTTAAAGTGAAGTACTCTTCTTATTTTTTCAAATTTATTGACAGGCATTGCTTTTATAATTGCCTCAAACCCGTGCTTGTTAGCCCAGTAACCACGTACACTTGGATAGTGGTAGACACTCATATAAATCAAGATTCCCAGATATTTTCGCAGTTCTCCTAATGTTATGACGTCAGGTCTATCAGGTTTCTTTTGTACAGCATAATTATTTGTTTCAGTAACAATTTGTGAAAGAAATTCTTCAGTAAAAAAGTAGGAAAAAAATTGGAAAGGTGTCTGAAGGTTCATCAAACTTTCAGGGTATTCTTCAGTTCCATTAAATTGTATGGCATTTTCGTTGAATGGCAGAGGTTGGTTTTTCCATATCAACCTCTGAATGTCTAAAGAATGTACCGGTGCATCATTATTATTTGAAGGAACAGCATCCGCTATTACAATAGGAGGATCGGGTATAATTACTTCGTTATTATCATTAGACCTAGCCTCACCGTCGTCATCATTATTTTCTAAAACATCTAATAAATCTTGTTGGGTAGGATAAAAATCAAGTTCGTCACCGTCCGACTCGAAATCGTCTTCAGAAATGGTGCCATCTTCTAGCTGGCGCAACCAAAACTCAATGTCACCATCTCTCCTATTATTTTCTGCCATTTCTAAAACAAAATAACCAACCACATGCATACCTCACCAAAGCAAAATAAATAAAATCACAAAATGTATAGCTTCAAATTGCAGTAGTAATTTTTACCAATAGTGCATGCTGTACCATTTTTGCATCAAAACAAAAAAGCTTCCTGTTCATATTACAATTATGGTAAATTGAGAAAAGCATAAGTTATTGTATAAATAATAGTCATTACCTTTAGAAAACAATTTTTTTTTCTCCAAAATCAGCAAATAACTTCGTGATATATGTCGCCAAAGTGCACTCTACTCAAACCTATTTGAGAAACGCGCGCCAAAAAGTGAAATGTCAATCAGCCACAGATAACAACACAAAATGTCACTAGTTGAGTTATTCTATGGTTAGAGAAGGAGCAAAAGAAACATTTCATACAGCCTAATGTATCAAACACAAAAATTATGGACGGATATTGGTGGTTTAATTTGGTGATTCAATTTTGGGACACTATGCGCTTAAGGGTTAAATTAAAAATCCTAAACATAGGACTTCTTTTGCACCACGACCTGTTTTGACTGAAGAGGAAAAATCTATCTTAGAAATTTGGATTAAGAGGTTAATAAGGAAGGGTTTCCCTTTAAAAGTTGAACATTTGCGAGAAAGTGTATCCAAGTTTCTTGAGAAAAATCCTCGGCCAAAACCTTTTAAGGATAATTATCCTGGGGATGGGTGGGTTAAAGCATTTTTAAAATGGCACCGTGATAGCGTTATTTATTTATTTTAAAACCAAATGGTCCAAATAATAAAATTCAGTTGTTTCTGTTCTGTCTTAATTTTATTCTTTGAGATGTAATTTCTTCTCTTTATTCTTCTTCTTTAATATTTCATGATCTCCAAATATCAACACTGATGAGAGGTTAATGATGAATAGTTTGCTCACTATTAAGTTTTTTAAGATATTTATGAATAATTTTAGCATTAGAAAAGCAATTTTTCTTACTATTAATGAAAAACTCAATGTTCTTATGTTGTTTGATTACTTCTATAACTATTATTTCCCTATATTTACCGACTGTCCAATAACTGTTATCGACTGTCCAATAATTATAAATTTTGTCCAATAACTATGTTCTTTTGTTCATATTTTTATAACACCGAAATTTTGCACTTATTGATAAGATATAAGATTTTTAAGTCAATCTTATGATAGATCATTTTATCTAGTTTCAAAATATCACTTTTCCCGACGGGAAAAAAATATAGTAACTAGTTTATTTGCTTAATTGTCCAATAACTGTCGGTTTACCCTATTTACATACACTTGTACTTGTCAGAATTACAATGTAAGAAGATAAAATAATAAATAATAAAAAATTATAACTAACAGATAATTTTAATTATCTATTAGTTATAATATTAATTCTTACTAACAGAGTCTCTAAAAGATATCCGACTAAGTAATTAACAGTAGTAGGTAGGCAATAGCAAATCATACAAATCTACAGACTGCAAAGTCCGTCCGTCTGTCCTGTGATATTTTTTACAATTAACCAATTATTATTATTATAAGAAGAAATTAAAACCGCATCCAAATTGCAAGTCGTCACATTATATCTAAGTGGCACACACCTGAGGGCACCCTTATGGGGTTTAGGACCACGACCCAGGGTGCCACGGAAGTAAAAAGGTAGATATATAAAGAGGATGTGATCACCAGCACCGACTACAGGCGCTCAATCACAGGGCAGGGGTAGGGGCGCAACGCGGTCCTCGCCGGCGAGAATCCTACCCTAGCTAACCTGCAACCTTTCACTAGCTACCTAAGTGGACGACCCGGAGAAGAAAGGAAGAAAGAAACTCCGGGGTTGTTCTTTTTCGTCATCTTTTGTTGTGTTTTAGTCTCTTCTTTTTTTAAAAAAGCTTATACAAATCTACAGACTGCAAAGTCCGTCCGTCTGTCCTGTGATATTTTTTACAATTAACCAATTATTATTATTATAAGAAGAAATTAAAACCGCATCCAAATTGCAAGTCGTCACATTATATCTAAGTGGCACACACCTGAGGGCACCCTTATGGGGTTTAGGACCACGACCCAGGGTGCCACGGAAGTAAAAAGGTAGATATATAAAGAGGATGTGATCACCAGCACCGACTACAGGCGCTCAATCACAGGGCAGGGGTAGGGGCGCAACGCGGTCCTCGCCGGCGAGAATCCTACCCTAGCTAACCTGCAACCTTTCACTAGCTACCTAAGTGGACGACCCGGAGAAGAAAGGAAGAAAGAAACTCCGGGGTTGTTCTTTTTCGTCATCTTTTGTTGTGTTTTAGTCTCTTCTTTTTTTAAAAAGCTTGTTCATCAAAATCCCATTGATTACATTGCAATTATACCATGTGCGCTGATGTATGCTCTGAAACATTTTCATTAGTATAGGCGAAGTATTTACTGGATTTTCTCAAGCAAAAGAAAAACAGCCTCTTGCACATGAAAACTGAGGAAACATCCACGCACACATTTTTAAGGAACAAACTACACGAGGTAAATCTCTCGTCATAGAGGACAGAAAAACTACCACCTCAAATACATCCATCAGCAAGACGACCAGCCACCGCAAGCAGTACCCGTTCACGAGTATGACGTGTGAGCACACAGCCATCGCCACCCTCGCCATATTAGAGGGAAGGAGGCGACCTGACTCTCATCGCCACCGCAAGCAATGACAAGCAAAGGGAGCATGACAAACTCACTGACAGTAGCATTTGTGGAGTCAATAATAATAAAAAATATCTAAACTTTAACTCAGCATAGCATGCTCCAATACAAGTGAGTCTATACAAATTAAAGTATTTAAATTATTTTTATTAAAATATTTTTTTATAAAATTACAACAGATAGGTACCTACTTATTGTGAGAATGACTTTGTTTTACTGCTTGCACCATGCAGTTTTATCATTAATATAGTCATTGATTGTGTAATAATAACCCTTTTTCATTAGGGTATTCTTAACCTCGATTTTAAATTTATTAAGAGGTAAATCATGCACATATTCTGGAATATTAAAATACATGTGCACACTAAGCCCCACAAAAGAAGAATGAACTTGCTGTAAACGGTGGTATTCAGCACACAATTTATGTTTATTTCTAGTATTTATTGTGTGCAAAGCACTTCTCTTTTGATGTATATTTAAATTATGTCTAACATACTTTAGAGTGAATTACTATTACAGTAAATTCAAATTCAAACAACCATTTTCAATGGGCTTTCTATCTGGCCCAAAACATAGACACAAATAAGGGACACTAGTTCCATCTCTAACAGACAGACATAAGATTTATTTTAAGTTTTAAAGAGGATGATGAGGGATATCACAAATGCATAATATAAATCAAGGAGTATGGTAACTAAATTGTAATCTAGTTTAACGTAGTCACATACATTAAATCTCGATTATATTTTTTGGCTATAATAAACAATAATAATATTTTAGATTTAAACTTAGTTTTTCTAACCAAAGCAATGACATAACAGACCACTTACCCGTGACCAGAATTTCTTTTACTTTGTTTAACATTATCGGCCACGTTCCTCAAATTTCGTAAAAGCGCAGCTCGGACGATTAAATTTCTTGTTAACATTTTCAAGAAAATTTAGATGAAAACCTAGTAAAATAGGATGAATTCGTCAAAAAGTCCTCTTCAATATTGGTATTATTCTCAATAATATTTCCAATAACGATATAATTAGCATGCACCTTTGCTTTGCTTATGTCACATTCATAAATATCAGCAGTTGAAAACAAAGATAGAGAGTTTTTACATGTCAATGATCCTGATTCAAATGTATTTGGAACGTATAATGTGACATTGTCATTGATAATTTCAAAATCAGAAAAGCCATAGAGTATAAAACTTAGACAAAAATATTTTCCTATACAACTATTTTATTTGTTTAAAAAACCCTAATATATTTATTATATACCTAAAATATCTACACCATTCCCCTTAAATATAAAAATACATTATTTTGTAAAAAATATTCAAAATACAGCTAAAATTAGTCGCTATACAGTTTTCTCAAAAGAAAATCAGCTGGAGGATCTGTCAAATCATTCATTCATATGTCATTGACAATTTGTCTCAATTTGACATTGTCATTATTGTCAATGAATGTCAAATGAATACAGGTTAGGAAATAAAAATAAAAAACAATTTCGATAATTTCATAGATTCAAATACATATAAGTAAACTATCCATTTATTTGTTTAAACACATCACATTACAATGAGTACAGTACGATCTTTAGTAAGTAAATAATTTATTGCGTCACATCTCTAAAGTAATGCGACGCTATTTTCACTATTTTGTTTTGATAAATATTAATTAAGTTGTGAAATCTTTTTCATACTAATTATATTTAAATGGAAATTATTCTAAAAGATTGCCATTTACCTATCATATTTCAGGTTTTACAAAGTTTTAAGAAGTTACATAGAACAAGACTAAAGGTGTTTGCTGGTGATCAGAAAGCTCTTACAGCTGGCCGGTTCAAAATAAATGAAGAGTATCGTAAAAACAAAAATGTTACTGACGTGGATGCTATCAAAGCCGTAAGTAATATAAAGCAGAATAATTATTCTGTCTAATTAGGTACCATATTTTAGATTATAAAACAAGAGACTGAGACTTTCCTAGGCCTCCCGACCCCAACTACAATGTGGCTGTTGCTTTCTAAAGATAATACTATGTGGTCAAGAATGAGTGCGATATTGTTTTATTTGCAGATGACACATCTCTTATATTTAATGTAAACAGAAAAGATAAAAGTGTTACAGAGTTAAATCGCACACTAACCTTCATATCGGAATGGTTCTCCGCCAATAATCTTCTTCTTAATGCAAGTAAAACTAAATTCATTACCAAATGTGTCAAATAGCATTCCTAATGTTGAACTAAATGGGGAAATCTGACAAATGACTGATGTAGAAACAGCTAGGTTAGTTTACTTTGCTTACTTTCATAGTGTAATGTCATATGGGATCCTATTATAGGATTCGGCCCCGATATTCAAACTATTTTTATATTACAAAAAAGAGCAATTCGAGGTATTTATAAAAAAGGAAGCCGCGATTCTCTTCGTAGTCTATTTAAAGAAATAAATATACCTACTGTGCCTTCTGAATATATAGGGTGACTGGTAATTAGTGACCGATACCTAAACACATGATTGTGCTCTTGATAACAAACAACTTTTACTATGGCACCAAACCTGAAATCGCGAAAAGAAATCAGCTGTTCCATACATTCATGTTCACATAACTCATCAACATGGTAGGGAGCAGGTGATTTTTTTTTCGCGATTTCAGGTTGGGTGCCATAGTAAAAGTTGTTTGTTATCATGAGCACAATCATGTGTTTAGGTATCGGTCACTAATTACCAGTCACCCTATATATACCAAAATATAGTTTACGCCCGTAAAAATATGAATAAATTCAGCAAGAAGAATAATAGTACATAATTTTAATACTAGAAACAAAGATAAGCTCATTACACCTTTTTACAGAGTATCTAAGACTCTCTAAGTAAATCGTTTCTTGGAAATTGTATAAGATTCTATAATAAACTTCCTCTAAATGTAACAGCTTTGCCGGACCTGAAATTAAAAAAATATGTTAAAAAGGTCCTTATGACTCGCGGTTATTACAATATCAAAGAATACATGCAGGATGGAGATGTTTGGCGGATGAGTCCATCGGTTACATTGCGGCAGACAGGCACCTTTTAGCTATCGCACCGAATTTGAAAGAAAGAAAGAAAAACATTTAATGAACACACAAAACGAATACAAAATAGTAATTACAGTCATTAAAATAAAAATAAAAAAGAAGTACATAGGTAAGGACAACACGTGACGCTCGGACGCCATACAAATAAAACACAAAACATGGAAAAAGGGAGAAAAAAAAAAAAAAAAAAATACATATGGACGGAGAGCTGACAACCGAAACGGCAAGGAAATTTGATCATTCATAAAAATGATTTATCAGCTTACCTGGAGCATTCTAAGCATAAAGACGTCGACCTGGCAGGATTCGCGTGGTGGATGTGGGAGTTATGGGGTGGGAAAAAAAGAAAAAAAAAAGGTAATGTGATCAGGATTACTTTTTATGCCAAATGGTTTGCCTACCTCCCCAAAGCACACAAAAAAAATCTGGCGTCATTTGGTTGGTGGAAAGGTATAGCCAGGCTTAATTAAAGTGATGAGGAGTAGGGACGCCTCTACACTCCGGGCGTTCCTATAATTGGGCAAATGGGCCACTGTAAGTGTGGCCCTGGAGATCCCGCGGTACCATATTGGCCGTGGGTGCCGTCGGGGGGCCGGATTGCTCATGCGTACCCGGCCAGTGTCCGGGAGGTTTTAGTGGTTGGTAGGGTCCTCTCCTCGTGGTAGGTATGAGTTTAGCATACCACGCTATGGAGAGGGCGAGTACCACATATCCCACCGCCAGCGCGCGAATACGCTGCAGCGGCGCGGCGGTGGGAATGCGTAAATGCATTTTCCCACGGAAAAAAAAAAAAATCTTTACTAAAGTGAGGAAAAAAAAAATTATTTTTAGGTAATAAGAACAAGGCTGGCTTTTTTTGTGCTTAAAGTTTATTATTCCCAGAGGCTAGGAAAAAAAGCCAGCCAATAATGGTAATGGGAACATGTCGAAAAAAATAATTGAAAATTTATATTTTAAATTGTATTTTGCTCGAGAAAGAGCTAAGGGGCAAGAAAAAGAGCGCGTGGAGGGGGTAAGCTGATAAATCATTTTTATGAATGATCAAATTACCTTGCCTTTTCGGTTGTCAGCTCTTAGTCCAATACACAATAAACAAAAACAACAGTAGGCAGCGAGGTGCGGGGCGGGGCGCGAACGAGACTTATTATAACAAACGCATAATATGACTACAATATCGCATCAGAATTCAGAACGCAGACCGCTCGCGCGCCGTAGGTTCGCCAGACGTGCTATTTACCTACCTTCAGCGACGAGAAAAAGAATGCTACTAAATTAAAAGTCTATTCTATGTAATTTATAAATTTGTAATTGTTAATCTATATGTAAGACAACTGATCAGACTGTAGGTATGTTCCAATTGTAAAAAAAAAGAAATGTAAATCTGGAGGAGCGCTCCCTATACTCGATACCTACTTTCTTAAAGGTTTCATGGTTTCCGTCACAATTTCCTGCTGCGAGTACCTACATATCGATGTATGGGGATCACTAACCTAGATACTAAAAATGTTTTTAAAAGATGTACAAATGATTAATCAAAGATGACTAAAAGAATGATCTCGGAGTTTATAGTCTTTCTTCTCCGGGTGTCACAACGTAGGTAGATAGAGAAAGACTCGTAGGAAGCTAGGATAGGGTCCGGTCGTCCTTGCAAGGCGAGGCTCGCGACGTGTTCTATGCTTCTGATCGAATCCCAGCCCACACTGGTTGATTCAAATTATATTTATAATACGCGACTATCACATGCCACATTGGTAGATTTAAATTCTATTTAATAACATGACTGTTGAAATGTATACTAATTAGTCAAGATTTTTCTTTTCTTTTTATATTTGTATCATTGTATTTGACTTTATAATAAGTACGATGGATTCGTCTACATTATCAATAAACGTTTTCATTTCATTTCATAACTATGTTCTCTTTTCACAACAGCCTACCTATTGGTAGGTAGGCCATGGAAGAGCCTTAGTGATCTAAAAGACATATACTTATGATTAAATTACATTGTAGAGAACATAGTTAATTTTTAAAGTTTCAAAACTATTATACTTAATGATTAAAAAGTTTGCTTAAACATATAAATTTCAAAAAATTGCAATTGTAAGCAAAGCAACATTGAATCTAGGAATGTTCCACTAAAATATGAAAAGTGCTTACTTGGTTATTCAATAATTTCCAGATGGTAAAATTTAGTCAAGATATTGAAACAGAACTAAGGACACAAGTGATACAAGCTAAAGAAGTGAAGCCAGGTGTATTTGGTATGTTATTTTGTAATAGTTATAGTGATCATTTCGTAGATATTAGTTAGTAGTGTCACTAGCAATGGTCATATTCTGGAAAGTAATTGTTAGGGAATCTCAAGTTATAACCAAGGGGCTTGGAAAGTCAGTGAAGAATTGAGATTTTACACTGCTTAGACTCCCAAAGCTTAGTTATTCCAAATAAAATAAAACTAGTGGTCTAAATTCAACCATAAATATACAATAAAGCATTATACACTCTTTCCCTAAATAAACTATAATTAATGTTTGAGATTTCATAGTGTGTCTGCACAATTTAAGTAAAAAGGGGTACATAATTTTTGCTTCGCATATTAATAAATAATAAAACTAGAGATTTTTATTTATTTACTTTCCAAAATGAAGTTTACTTGTTATACTATACAAAAGTCTACCACACAAACCAATTATGGTTTAACTGTGGTATATCAGCTATTCATAAAATATATTATATCGGTAGGTAGGTACATAAAATATATTTAAGAAAAAAAAACAAAAAGATTAGGCAGTTGGGGCTAAATTCTGAAGGTCACCATATCCTGTTAAAGCTGCAATACCAGAAGTTCCACAATAACATTAATTTACATGCTGCTAATCCTTAGCCCTTAAAAATATACTGGTTATTTTTAAACAGCCTCTAAAAGGTGAACAAATATACCTAATAAATTTATTTTTCATAAAAGTTATTATAGTTAGCTGGGGAAATACAAAAAAAAGTTGATGTAAACTCAGTAATTCTTTTTATATATTTACAATATATAAAATATTAACATCCTATGGAAATAGATTGGAACCAAAAAAATATGTGATTTTTCAGTAGGTATGTCGAACAATCTGCCGAAACCTATAGAAATGTTTATTTCTATAGGTTTCGGCAGGTTGTTTTTGGGAATGAACGCACACTTTTTTTTTAATGTAATCATTGAGTAAATAATCAAATGCAATTATGTTTAGTTGTTTACTTTACAAATGTGATGTTTCATAATAATATACTAGCTTTGTAAATTTCAGTACTTAGAGAACTATTTTTATTTTACAGAGGCTAAAATAACTGAAGATACAGCGAAGTTTGAAAACATCCCATATGATGACAATGCAATCCTCGATGATGGTACTATAGCAAATCGGCCTTGCTGCCAAGATCAAGCACAAAAGAAATAATTATCACACAAATAGAATCAAAAATAAGTTTTAAGCAGAAAATATTTATTGTAGCATAGTTGTAAATTTGCAGTAGAGATAAAATGATGGACACAGATATTATTTGAATTTGTTACAAAGTAAAATGTGTTTATTTTTTTGAATGGTAATTAAAGTTACCTAGTTAAAATATAAATTTACTCTTTATTTGCTTTGTCACACCAGTATTAGAAACGAGACACACTCCCTGGGGAAACTTTTTTCATACCACTGCGCTAAGAGAAAGTATAAGTATGTCGTGTAATTTCTGGCTTAGAATATACCACCCTATGTCTTCCCATGGGAGTCGTTAGAGGCGACTAAAGGTTATACAGTTCATTGATGGGCAGCTGCATCTATCAGTTCAAGGTTATTTACCATCTAACTGCATCACGCTTCGTGGGATGGCAATGGTTTTATTTGGGTGTCTAATAAAAACGTTTCAGTATATTCAGATTTTTTGTACTTACCTTTATAAAATGACAATTTTAATTTGATCCCTGGCAACACTATTATTGACATTGACAATTATTTTTAGCATCACCGAATTTTGACATTTTTGACAGCTGACGAGTTGACCACAACAACACGATGGATGGGCTATTTCTGAGGGCTATTTAATGTCCAAATGTACCTATCTAATGGTGGTGACATCGATAGATTTGAAGAAAAAAAAATTGTAGAATTAAAATTGAAAAAATGTAGTAGTTATTTAATATTTTTATCATAAAATACCAGTCATTATGTTCACCATATGTCTAATAGAATTTGTTGCCTTCTTGGTTAGTTTTTGATATATTTTTTTAGTAATGAAGGTTAATAAAGCTGGTTCTGACTTTATGTACCTATCTAATTCTAGGATCTACTGGCAGTAGGCCTCATAGTTCCATTGGCGGCTGCTCATGTTCGTTCCCTGGGTGGAACTCACATACACATTGGACTGCTTGGATCCTTATATTCAGGCTTTCAATTATTTTCCGGACCACTTATTGTAAGGATGCTTGTATTTTCTATACATAAATGTAACATATGATTAAATCTTCTTTTCTACTAAGAAAATCTGAATGAATCTGAATCTGAATGATCTATTCTATTTGTTAGTAAACTTTTATATAAGTTTTCTAATCAGTCCATCATCAGCTCATATAACATCCACTGCTGAACATGGGCTTCCCTATAATAGGGACTTGCCATGTTCACCATGCCTGACAGGGGGTTGGTGACCACAGTACATATTTTGTAAAGTATATACACTGGTAAATGCTGCAGCCCATTACCTTGGTATATCACTTCCATTTATGATGATGTTATAAGAATCAAGACCAACAGCTTGTGTGACAGCCATAACATATGTTAGACCCACTGCCATAGTCATTCTAAGTGCCAGATGTGCAAGTGTCACAATTACTTTCCCTAAATTGCTCTTTAAAGCAATTTCATCAAGTCAAAACTATTATATTTATTACTTAGACAGGTTCTTGGTAATCATGTTTTTTTGTTATTTCAGGGAAGTCTCAGTGATGTGAGGGGCCGTAAGCATGTATTGCTTATAACTTTAATATTATGCAGTTTAGCATATGCAGGGTTTGGGATTACACAATCAGTGTTACTGATTTTAGTTGTAAGATCTGTTTTAGGTAAGAAATCTGTTGATAATTATCTTCCCAAAATGTGAAATGTTTATTTTTGTCTAATAATAATAATAATTGGTTAGTTGCAAAAATATCACAGGACAGAATGACGGACTTTGCAATCTGTAGATTTGTATGATTTGCTATTGTCTTCCTACTGTTAGTTACCTAGTCCGATATTTTATAGAGTAAGAATTAGCTGTTAGTTATTTTTTTATTTATTAATTTGTCTTTACACACTGTAATTTTGTCAAGTACAAGTGTATGTTAATACCTAAGTGCTGAATAAAAATTCATTATTTCAGGAGTGTTTAAACAAACACAAATGTTAACAAAAGCCTTGGTGCCAGATTACGAGAAAAATGAAAACAAACAATCAGAAATTTATGGGAAAATGGCTGCCATATCTGGTGCTGGCATTACTCTTGGACCTGTCATAGGAGGTCATATTGCTGAACGGGATCCTGAAAATGGCTTCAATAGCATTACAATAATTGTAGCCATCTGTTTTCTTTTGAATGCCGGTAATGTATTATGACTAAGTTTTTGTTATTTCAATTGTAATTTATATCATCATCATCGGCCGCATAACAATCACTACTGATGTAGTGTGAAAGTATAATGTGTATAATTATTATAGATGATGTTATATAACAATCAGGACAAAAGTCTTAACATGCTTTCTGAGGCACAGAGGGTAGTCTCTCAACTAACCGGACCCAGAATGAAATCTTAAAATTTACACAAAGGTTTCCTGTTGGGATTGAACCCATGACCTCCGAGATTGAAAGCAAGCCAAATATTGTTATGCTATGGAGGTTGTCATATCGTTAACAAAGGGAGTTGTACCTTTTGCAGTAAATCTCACATAATTAATAGAATCACAGGTGTTGAATCTTCAGCTGGTGATGATATTTTTACATCTTTTTTTCGTCCTTGCATATTGTGCAAATTTTGGAAACCGAAAGGTGGTGCAGTTCCAGTATTTCTTATATATTTGAGCAATTAACACTTGAATTTTTATCTTAAATGTAGTTAGTATCTTAGTTATTCTAGTTATCTTAAAAGTAATTCTCACAATGCTTTTGTATTTTTACAGTTTTGGTGTATTTTTTGCCTAATGTTGAAGTAAGAAGGAAACAGAGAAGATCAAGTCAGAAGGAAGAGCAGATTAGTGTATTAAAGACATTGTACTCTAGTGCCACTCAAACTTTTGTTCATTTGTACCATATTAACTGGTACAAGTATTGGGATGTTTTTTTAGCTAAAGCTCTTATGGGCTTTGCAATGAGTATCTATTATTCCAATTATTCACTCTATCTCAAAACCCAGTATACTTTATCTCCCAAGTATATTGGTTACATTATATCATTCCAAGGTGTTATAGGATCAATATCTAGTTTCTTCATGGGTTTTATCAACAGTTTTTACCCCCATGACAAAGATCATAGTATAAGAAATTTTCATGTATTTTTAATTTTAAGTGTATCTTTAATAGGTATGATTTTGTCATTTAATGTGATTACTTATACATTATGGTTAGTTCCGCTAGCTATTGGTAATGCGGTTGGTAGGTTAGCTACTTTAGACATGGTTTTACAGAGGAGTCATGGAGATAATGCAGGTACTCTAATTGGAGCTTCACATAGTGTGAAATCATTGTCAGGTGTAATAGCTCCTATGGTGGCAGGATTTATAGGTGAGTATGCAGGTGTTGATTATGTAATTTATGCATCACTGGGCTCAACTATTTTAGGAGTTATGTTAACTTATTGGTATAAAAATAAAGAAAAGGTGGACTGAGATATTTATTTATTATCTTTTTAATAAATCATGGTTACAATAAGTTGTTTTTGTAATCCTCAGCATATTTAATTGAATAATTCAGTATTCATATCCTTGGTAGGTAGATATTTTAGTGACCACACATACCAAAAATAGGAAGATACTGAAGTGAACTACTATATTACTAAATAATTAAGTTTTTAATATTATTTACAGTATTGACAAAGAATTACAATCTAAGAAATAAAGTGTGCACTTCCAGTGATAGATATTCAATCCTTCTCCATAGCAGCCATTTGTTTTTTCCTCATGTCTCTGATAAGTTGTTGGATGGCTTCTCTATCCTTAACGTTCTCTGGTGGAAAGATCTGGCGTTTGGTATTTGTAACCCATTCCTCAAAATATGTAGGCTGGTTAAAGAAGAAGAACAGGGCGACTGGAAAGGATGTGTACATCGCCATTCTTCCGACTTCTAGTTTCCAATTTCCCATTTTTAAGATCAGCTAGTATTTTATTATAAAAATGTATCTTATTATTTGCACAGTAAGAAAAATCTTAAGAAAATGTTGTTATTGAGGTTGTTTTGACGTTTTGGCTAGCAAAGAGAATGTAACGATTAGACAACCCATCATTTTTTTACGGAAGAACCATGCTTCTTCAGCTTTTTAAGCCCACGTAGATTTTATTGGCCTTATGTTATTTTTAGCATAATAGTTTTGTTTTTAGGGACGAGAAAGCTAGCAAAACCAAATTATTTTACTCATGCAGTAGATAGTAACCGTGCTTTTACCACGGAGCGGCATATGGTGAGTCTTTAGTACTAAATAGCAGTCTTAACATGTACATGCCTACTATCGTCTACAGTAGTCAGTACCGGTATTCATACAAATTGGGTTAAAATAGATCTCATATATACTTATTGGCGTAATCTTAATATTGTAGCGTGGCATTATTTTAAACCGCAAAATAAATTCTCCAACAGCACATCTTATCTACGAATAAATTGCTTATTATTTTAAACTGACTATAGTGAGACTTGACTATTCAGAAAAAGGGCCACCATGAGCGAGTGCGTGCGAACTGCGCGAACGCGACTGCCGTCGTTCGCATGTGATACACCGTTCAGAAACACGTACGCCCAATGTGGGGCCTGCCGTAAGCCTAGCCTAGATCGAAAGGTAAAAGGAAACTTGAGTAGGCTAGTGAGTGAGTGACCGCAAAAAATGCTACCCCGAATGTGATGCAGGAGTGCCGACATAGTCACAATTGACATCATTTCTATGTTACGTAGCTACATCAGAACAAATAGTTAGATTATTCACTTTCCATTAGTAGTGTACTGTAGTGAGATTAAGGTTTTAATCGCTCACTACATTGATTGACCGGTATGGCGTTCTGGCTGCTAAAATATTTATTATTCGATTTAGTCTAATCCAAAATTGAATTTAAACTTTAAAATGTCAAATGTCAATAACATTATATTTTACAGAGAGAGATTTGAGCTGTCGAGAAGTTGGGACGTGAGCCCGTTATTAATTTATTGTGATTGTAAAATGTGTTGTGTGTTTATGTGTTAATTCTAATATAAAGTTATAAAGTCTTCCTTCTTTCATTTATAAAAGAGTGATAGTGTATAGTGTTCGTACCCCTCACACACCCTCTTCGAGGACCAGCAGCAGCGAGCCCTGCTGAGCTACGACCCGTGGGCGTTACATGGTGGAGGCGCCAAAACCGGCGCAAACGGTAATTGAATATACCGAAGGAGAAGGAAAGAGTGTTGTTATTTTTACTACAAACGCATCAAAATGGAAATGTTTAAACTTTATAAGTTCAATGGGTTACGACAAGACGTCAAAGAATTTTTTAAAGATTTTAATAGATTTTGCATATTGAAGCGATACACGGCAGCAGAAAGGGTATTCGTTTTGCCATATTATTTAGAAGGATCCGCTCTGATATTTTATAGAAGCCTTGAAAGTGAAACATTAGATTTCACTGCGATCGAATCTTTATTTCGAGAAGAGTTTCCTTTTAATACGGACTATGCGGAAAGATTTTACGAGGCGAGACAGGAAGAAAATGAATATATATTAAATTACTATTATAGACTATATGAACTTGCTGCCAAAGCCAACATACCGGACGACATATTTATAAGAAAGTTCATAAAGTCGGTGGTACCTTTTTTTAAGTTCAAGTTAGCATTGTGTTTAATTGAAAACAAGGTCCAATTGAAGAAAATATTATATCAATTGATCGACATATATGAGGTATCGGAACCTCAGAAAAATGTTGTTCAAATGTCAGTATCCGATTCTCAACAAGATGATCTTGGTGCTGATAGAAAATTTGACGTATTACTACATCAGCAAGCTATCGGTTCAAACGAAATGGCACATGGAGAGGGCAAGCGGCTTTGCAACATTATGGTAGCTGATATCGTGACCCCTAAGAAATCCTACAGAAAAACAGAGAAATCGGAGGGGAATATTAATAGTGTTAATGAAGGACCAAATATTTTTATTAATATTAATAATTATTGTTTTCCAGCGCTCATTGACACAGGTGCATCTGTCTCTTGTATTTCAGAGACAGTAGCGCGTCGTATTAATTTGAATTATTCTCCTACTAAGAGAATTTTGAAGAGTGTGGAAGGCGAACGAGTTTGTGTGAAAGGCATAGGTCACTTAAATTTTTTTATAGCTAAACATTTATTTACTGTCGATGTCCATGTCATTGCAGGCTTAGACGGAAATTTTATTTTAGGACAAGATTTTTTAATTAACAATAAGGCCATCATTGATTTTAATAATCTTAAAATAGTTTTGAATGATTTTGAAGTTTATTTTTGTAATGATAAAAAGCTTTCCAAACCATATTTCTGTTCCATAAATAAAGACGTATCAGAGTCAAAGAAAAATAAAAATTCTGAAATTGTCACTAATGACAAATTGTCAGACATTTTTTCTAATTTGGCCAAATTTGATTATGTTTATAATAAAAATATTAACGATACCAATGAATCATTGAATGGAAATGTTATTATTAAATCTCGTCAAAAATTGCAGAAAGATAATTTTCAAAAAAGTTTCAGAATTAAGAAGGATACAAAACAAATAAAGCTTGTTATGATTAATAAGCAGTCTTCACTACATTCAAGGCTGCACACGAGGAGAACCACGAGACGAGGGTTCCAAGCGGAGGTGACAAAATTACCTCAAAAACTTGGACCTAAACCAGGTAAAACATTCCATGTTTTTAGGGAATCTGATATGGATAATGGAATGAAAGTGTCGAATTGTTGTGCTAATCCAAATCGTAAAAAATACGATTATTTCCATACGACTGGTAAAAATAAATCTACATTATTACCTGTGTCGATGGGGGGTTAAAATATATTTTAATGTTAAATAGTAGAATTAGAATTTTTTTAATTTATATTTGTCTTGTATTTAGATTAATTATTTAGATTTAAATATTCTATATTTACATTAATTGTCCTATATTATTCCCTTAATTTTAATTAATGAGTTAGATTATAAATTTGACTTTTCTTTGAATTTATGCAAATCGGTCCAGCCGGATGATGAACTTTGAACAGGCGAAAGAAATAATTAATAAAAAAAATATAATTATTATTTATTAGCATGAATTAATTTTAAAATGTATAAGTAGTTGTAATAATTTTTATTTGGTGATAAACTAATGTTTTTTATTATATTTTTCATGAAATGCTGCGATGTACGAGTGGAGCTTGGCCGGAGATTGGTGTTTCAATATAGAAAAAGAAGACGATCCCCATAAATTAAGAAATGCCATGGATTAATTTAAGGTTTAAATTTATTTAATTTTAAGTAACGGGGGAGCATAGAAGTTTGGTTTTCGTCGAGGTAGGACAAAATGGTTTTTGGATCATAGTTTGCTTTCGTCATACATCTAGCACATAGTAGCTTTTGATGTAGGAATATCCTTATGATTTCCATGGCGTAAAGAGTCTATTTTCTAGCAGTCATTTTTGTTTTCTTGTCTGGGGATCTAGGTAATTTTAAGGAAAGAGATATTTTTGATTCTTCAATTTCCATTAAATAAAATTGGAACACCACTCTCTACCGATGCATTAGTATCTTTTAAGACCTTGAGAGATAGTTTTGGATCTTAGTGGATATGTTCATTTGTGGAATTATGAATTTGCTTGATGTTATTAATATCTTTTTATTTTAATATAAGGGGCGTTGCTTTATTTGTTTTAGGTTCGATTTTCACACACCTAATGCAAATTTTCAATTCATTTAGGCCTCTTATTCTGATTCTAAATTTTTTTAAACATTAATTTTTTTTTTGTTTTGATTAAAAGATTAAGAGTGTTAGCTTTAATTGAGATTTGATTATTTTACTTGAAAATTTAATATTTTGAAGGATAATGCTCGAGTGTGATGAAAGATTGTTGTATTCGTTAGTTAGGATTAAAACAGTTAGGCAGGATCTTAGCTAGTATTAGGAACGGTAGTGTTGAGGCCCTGTGGAAGTACTTTTTGTGTGGTTTTTTGCTTCTGAAGCATGTCGGACTCTGTCCCACCTGCTAGACCTTAGCTAGGTCCTTGGTCCAATGCTATTATTTTATATAAATACAATGTATTTGATAATTTTTCCACACGAGGCAGGTAGTCATTAAGTTAGATAGGTATGGAAGGATTTTGGAACAATCCTTCGCAGGTTGTCCAAAATTTTTCTTAGGGGGGGAGTAATGTAGTGAGATTAAGGTTTTAATCGCTCACTACATTGATTGACCGGTATGGCGTTCTGGCTGCTAAAATATTTATTATTCGATTTAGTCTAATCCAAAATTGAATTTAAACTTTAAAATGTCAAATGTCAATAACATTATATTTTACAGAGAGAGATTTGAGCTGTCGAGAAGTTGGGACGTGAGCCCGTTATTAATTTATTGTGATTGTAAAATGTGTTGTGTGTTTATGTGTTAATTCTAATATAAAGTTATAAAGTCTTCCTTCTTTCATTTATAAAAGAGTGATAGTGTATAGTGTTCGTACCCCTCACACACCCTCTTCGAGGACCAGCAGCAGCGAGCCCTGCTGAGCTACGACCCGTGGGCGTTACAGTACCTAATGATACGTACATATAGTCGGCGCACAAACTTTAAAAATTAAACGCTATCTAAAAGCTTGCACAACAACTAACTTGTATCGCGAAATACAAGTTCACAAACCAAATCGGACGTATACAATACAGTTCTTAACAATAACAAATAGCCGTCGGCACATTTCCTCTCCCGGCAAAAAAGATTTTCTATGAAGAAACACTATCAACCGTTCCTCTGAAATAAAAAAAAACCATACAACCGGCCCTCCATCGAGGTACCTACTCTTTATCTAGCTTGACCTCAACCGTCAAGCAATTAGCTTTCCTCAACTCGGCTTCACCGATTCCAGCTACAGCAATACGACACTGCGTACACGCCTTACACGCATCGGTCTGCGCAGCACTGTCAGCTCCTCAAGCCACACGCAGTCGCAGTCGCAACGACCCCCACGCACTGGAACTTGCATCGATTCCGGCTTATTGGAATCAGTTCCGACTCACTGGAATCAGTTCCGACTCCGACGCACAAGAACGACTTTTAGTCTCGGAGGGGAGTACTGTAACGACATCTACAGTAGTTGCACAAACTACAATCAGACTAGCAGCGCCATATAGCACTTAGCACCCTAACCAACTTGTATCGCGAATTACAATTTCGCAAGTCAATTCGAACATGTACAAGTTCTAAACAATAACCATCTCGCCCGGTAAAGTAGATCATCATATTTTTCTGTGGAGGAACACCACTAACAGTTCCTCTACAGTAGGTATTTGTTGTAAAACGTACTTGTGCCTGCTGATAGTCCTATATACCTGCTGCTCCTCTCGGAACCTTTAACTTACCTATAAACCATTGCCAAAAAATGAGACTCATCTTGTATTACCCGCCATTTTTCTTATTAGTAGGTAAGGTAAATGTACGTAATTCCGGAGTACTAAGGCATTCTTGTCTTTCCTAGCGATTTCCAGTAAAGCAGGAAAAATCAGCGAATTGAAGTTAGTTTAGTCGTAAAAAGAGGTTTTCAGAGAAGAGATTGTTATGTAACACTACTATATTTAAACTATTTTATAAAAGTAATCGTAATTTTGCTGGACCTAGTAAATGTCCGTTATTACGGTATAAAATTTGACTCTCCAGGTAATTCCGTAAATGGGTGCTGGTAATTCCGGCATATGCAGAAAAATGACGTTTTTCTGCAGGATTACATGAAATATGAAACATAAATTTAATGTGACGTGTTCTTAATAAAACAACTTTATTTTATAAGTGTAGGAAAACAGTTTATTTAAATTTTTAGGTGCTTATAGTAACTTTATTACTTATAGTAACTTTATTAAACAGTATATTTAAATTATTTTTTCTTCAGTAGCGTTTACACGGGCAGTAGTCAATGCTTGACATACTCTCTTTCTTATCATTGGGTTTCTTTTCAGAAAGGCCTCGTACCAATGTCTGCCAGGGACTCCGTCCTTGAATGGATTTTGTCACTTCAATCCTATCAGTAATTTAGCTACCGAGTGTAGCAGTTGATCTTTCGTAACTGGAAATCCAATTTCGGCCATATGCAGTACCCATTTTACCAACAAACCTTCTTCTGTCGATGACAGGACTGTTGGAGCTCCTGCTGACACTTGTTTTTTGTATTTTTTATTAATTTTGTCATGCAAGGTCTGGTTGGGTATGTTATATACCTTAGATGCACGATATATGGTCATGGATCCATTTTTTATATCCTCTAAAGCTTTGGCGAGGTCCTCGTTGGAGTACTTTTTGTTTGACATTTCGACCTGTAAAAAAATTAAAATGCAGTTGCTCACTCAGGTACTTCTATATCTACCGTAATGAGAGACACAGCCAAAACAGTGAAGGTAATTGCGGTAGTCAGATTAACATAAAGGAGAATGCCCACGGCGCTATGGACAAATGTACTCAATTCAACATTTTTGTGTCTTCATCAAATCATCTTTAAAATACTCGATGGCATGTCTAAATACTACCTCAAAAGATTTAACACAATCTACAATGGCATTTTCGAGATATTTACAAAAAAGAAATTACTATTTTAAGGTTATGTTCGACCAAAAATTAGTTCAAAAAAACTATTTAAAAGGGTTCGAATGGGTTTACGGGTGAGCTTGGTATCTTTGAAGCACATTTGTGTAAAATCTGTAACGGTTTAGCTCTGTCAGGTGGCTAGGTGAAGTAAAAGGCTCGACTCGAAGCAACGTAACAAAAACAACAGAAATAACTGTAGGTATTGTATTGCAAAAATATGACAGACAGACGCGCAATAAATGTCAAATAAGGTTGCACCCATACTGATGAAAGATCGATTTTTTATCGATTTCCGTAAACCAGCCAGTGGTATTTTACGAATATAATTTGGTACCGATGCCACCGTTTACAACCACTGATATTAAAAATACCAGCAAAAACATGTGATATAGAACTCTGTTATTACTTTACAATAATAGTTTGAACAATCAATACAAAATCGATATTATTATCATTTTATTTTATGTCGGTTGGTACGCACATTACCCGCAATTGAAAAAATGGACATCCCTAGCCTAGAATTGACAGCCGATAATAAAAAATGGCGTACTATAACGTCGGAAACATAAAAGTACTAATTATTTTTAAAAAAACTATCCCAATATAAATATCAATCAAAGTCTTTTTAAAAAATATATTTTGATTTTAGATATTTCATGCCGTTCAAGGTTTTGAGACACAAGTCATTTATCAAGAGTACTGCTCCTGGGCAATCTCCTTTCTAACGAGTAACTCTTCTTAACAACATAAAATGACTTGAATTGTATAGGAATGCAATCATACTAGTAATAGGTACCAAAAAATATACTGGAAGATACAATTAAATTAAACAAATTAATGATTTTGTACCGATGTTATTTGTGACGAATCTGTTTAAAGTAAAAAAATGTTCTTTACACACGTATTTCATAACATAGAGAAATAAAATCGTAATACGTAATTTGATTCCAAGAAACTATGTTATATATTAGACCTGTAACAGCTTTTTTTGTTTACTTATCTCATCTCGCTCCTGACAAATTACAAAAAACAAAATCACCTTCCTTTCCTCTATTCCGTAATTGTTACGTAATAATGGACACGGTTGGTTTTTGGTGTAGGTAATTCCGGCAATCAGAAAATTTCAATTAACTCGCTAAAAACTAAATGAAGTAACTTGAAACGGTAATCAATCAGTTTGTTTTAAAACCCTTAAAAATAATTACATTACTTAGTTATGAAAATACTTACATATCACTCGCAATATCCTTATGAAAATCCGCGCGGTAGCTTACGCGTACGCAACATACACACTACCTTTATGGCGGTTTGGCTCAGACTGACCGAGGGAGACGTGACAACTGAGCCGACGATGGTTACAGTTCTTTTTAATGTGTGTAATTGACGCTCTATTGTACATACTTAATAGATAATTTTAGAACTTTTTGATATAATTAGAAGTTTTCTTATTTTTAGGCCTAAACCGAAAACTTACGGAATTTCGTACACTTACGTAATATGGTACATCTACCTTATAGGGCTTGGTGAAATAGACTAAATATCGGTCGGTTGTGTAAATATAAAACGTTTATTTATTTATTTCGACACGGCAAAGTATCAATCTCAACAGGGCTCGCCTAGTGTTAAACCTTATTTAGGTATAAAAAATATTATTTTCTAAATCAAATTTTATTTTCTAAGTAAATACAAAATGTAAATGTACAAAAATATAATATGTAGAGTCAAATTATTCCAATACCCACCGCCTTTTCTCTGAGTTCTTCTTTACTTACTCATCTAATATACTAGTACTGTAATCCCAAGATAATATACAAAAAAAAAGATTGATCTATCATGTTGACGGTGAATTACATTCCTGAACATGTTGATGTAGACTGAGTAAATTGCGTAGCCATTATTATGGGAATTTACGCCGTGAAATAGCGTCATTACGTCCGTGCCTTCCTACCTTATTTCCATGCACCTTCTAGGATCCAAGGATAGTATAATAGCCAACCAAGATTTTAAATGAGTTTTATATTAGGTGGTGTATTTGCGGTTACATTCAGATGTAATACGGGCGGTATAAAATTGCGTGAATAAGTAGATTGAAAACTTTGTTGAGTCTTTATGATAGTTGAGAATAGGTATAAGTAAGTAGGAGGATATAAAATGAATAAGTTAATTTTATTACATCGTGTCTGATCGTGTTATAAATGAGAAATCTACTTAAATGACCGATGGACATACCTACTCATACGGATACACCGCCCTGCCTTTGGGAATAAGGCATAAGTATTTATGCAGAAATATTAAACTCAATTCAAGGACTGCCATTACAAACAGACAGGTACAGTCGTAAACGATGTACGCTTTAGTTTAAAAGTAGAATCAAAATACAATTGTTTGGTATACTTCAATCCAAAGGGAGAATATACAAAACCGTTTATACCACATTGACATATAAGTTGCAATGGTCTATCCTTACAAAGAACCGTTAAAACTCCGCGCGGCGGACACATAAAGATGTCCTTACTAGGAGTAGAATTAATTGATCACTGGTCTCAGTCATCTAGCTACACCGGCTTTGCAGTCTCAGACTTGGAGTCGTGTTAGCTACGCTCGTAAATTGTCATATTAAGTAGTGCTTAATTTATATACAAATCGGCTTACAGCTGTTGGTTTAGCATTAAGACATTATGAACTATGAAATTGAGCGATACTTTACACTCGATCTATGTTTTGCGTATTGTGTTAGGTTTCCTTTATTCTGTGCAATTTATTTTCAATTCAATTCAATCGGCGGCGTCGTGGTAAGAATCTGAAGCAGTTACCGTAAGTTACCTATTCTAACATGCAGCTATTTATATAGCCACTTAGTAAGTACTCGAATGTGGTTTAAACAATGTGTTTGTTCTAGCGTTGGTGCTTCCGTCTCACGCAATACTCGTTTCAAGGAATCGGCCGGTCCATATCGGATGGTGTAGGGCGAGGTTCGCGATTATTCCGTCCGATACGAGCTGTCTACGCGGCAGGAACAACATGGCAACTGTAATAACATTTGAAATAGTGTTCTGGGGAGCGCATTACGGCTGGTGTATTACCTATCAGATGCCGTGCGGGCCGGAACGTGCCGCGTGCTAATGTGGACCCGGCACGATTCTGATTTGTTATCTATCGTATTGAAACCGAAAAGTAGGTACCTCAGTAGAAATGCATTTATATAATTTGTATCGGGTTTAACGGTTTGATTAATAGAGCTATCGTTGATAAGAGGAATATAAGTGTGACATATGTGTTCATTTAAGAAGTAGGATATTATGTAGTTTAATCAGTAAGCATCAGTCAACTAATGTATAATCGGTAATCCGTTATTTAATTTGCCATAGACTAGGGTTCGCAGTATAAGTTTCGCTTTAAAACGCCGGAGGGTGATGGGTTCGATCCCCACGCCGGACAAGAAAGCTTTGTGTATAGTCTTAGATTTATTTCCGGGGCTGATTGTTTGAGGGATTACTCTTCGTACCTCGGAAAGTACGTTAAGCTGTTGTTTAAGATTATAACCGTTATCATGTATAAATAACAATCGTACAAGGCAGTTTCCCTGTTTGTTATGATATAATTCCTCCCTCGGCAGGAGGCCCATGTTCAGCTGTGGACGTAATATAATAAAATGATGACGATTAAAACTTTTTGTCCCGACTGAATGACTGAGGTATATATACCACTGATCGTGGAGACCTATAATTTGGAGGGTCTCAACTCGTCAAGTCTCTGAATGACGTAGGCATCCGTTAAGATAGGACTTTGAAAAATGTCAGCCCTAAGAGGCTGAAAAGGAGTGGCATCGTTTGTATGGTGGAATAGAAATCTGCGTTTATGAAGTCACGAGCTATTTGTCTAATTTATCATAAATTAAACAATATCGTGACTCATCATCATCATCATCATCAGCCCGTATAACGTCCACTGCTGAACATGGGCCTCCTCCCGAGGGAGGGTCTTTGCCATAGTCACCACGCTTGGCAGGCGGATTGGTGACCGCAGTGCTATGTTGTAATACACAGGGGAAACGCTGCTGCCCGTTCCCTGGTTCGTTTGTTATAGACGATGTTATAACAATCGGGACCAACGGCTTAACGTGCTTTCCGAGGCACGGAGGGTAGTCCCTCAACCACCCAGACCTGGAAAGAAATCTTAGAATTTACACAAAGATTTCTTGTCCGGTGTGGGAATCGAACCCACGACCTCCGAGATTTAAAGCGAGCCAATTACCGCTACGCTACGGAGGTTGTCATATCGTGTATATCGTGCTTCGTGACTGTTTTAAAGATAACTCAAAATTCATTGATTTACTGGGAAAATAACAGGTGTCATGTAAGCCTCGTTATACATTATCCATCCGTGCTTTACAGCTGGCTTCTCTAAATCTTGTAAATTGCACCTAAAGAGTACGTTTGCCTTATTTTGTTTATTTCCTTTTTCCTGTCTCCTCACAGAAGCTGCAGCGGAGGAAGTGAGGGTGGGATTAGTCCTAAAAAAATTGTTAGTTTTTCCGCCATTTTGCTTATATCTATGGGTTTTCCCTATAGAGTACAGACAATTCTATTTGCCATGCTAGCCAGGCATAAGTAATGACTTTTTACTGGTCACGTAACTATATAAACAAGGGCTCTTTTAAACGTATTTTTTTTGTTGATTTACTTACTTGAATGTACATGTCACACCAGTTGACCCCACTTGAGCTTCCCAGCATTACCCTGATCACGAAGTTCTTTGTCATCATTGGTATCAACGTCATTGTCAATGCAGGATCGATTAATCGGACGACGCCTGCTATTGATGTCAATCGATTATGGATTGTTGGTAGGTGGGCGAGTATTTTTCAATCGATATGATTGGTTTTTTTTCTGACTGTTTCTAGAGAGACTTTTATTTGAAGGTTGTGAAACCAATGAACTTTAACGAGAACGTATTTTTATACCTTAGGTACCTACGTATGTTTTATAACAAATAATGATGTTTCATATACGATGGCAATTTCGGGTCATTCGAAAAGTTTGCTCCTATTAGGTACTATTAAATATATTTATACCTGTATAGATGTAAAGCTATGTTGGCACAATAAAAAAATTTTTACACAAGTAAGTAGGTAGATAACTGCTACACAATTATTATTACGAAACCATAGATACCTACTTATAAATAAGTGGACATTAAAATCTTCTTCATACTTTGACTTGCCTTCAAAATATTTTGTACATTTTGTAGGTACTTAAGAACCTCTCAATAGTTTTGTTTTTTAATGTTTCCATACTTACCTATACAGTAGGTAGGTATATAGGGTGACTGGTAATTAGTGACCGATACCTAAACATATGATTGTGCTCATGATAACAAACAACTTTTACTATGGCACCAACGCTGAAATCGCGAAGCAAAAATCAGCTGCTCCCTATCATGTTGACGAGTTATGTGAACATGAATGTATGGAACAGCTAGGCCCTTGTTCAGCAGTGGACGTAAACGGGCTGTTGATGATGATGAAATTAACAAGTTCCACCGTACCGTTTCAATTAGACTCAACATTTCGAGAATAGAGATTAGAGAGGTCTTAGCCTGCCGTGACAGTATAGCTAAATAATATAATAAAACTTTTGAAGAGAGCAGGTAGATACCGCATTGATTGAAATTTTATTAGGTATTAAATTTAATGGCATATGATTATTATTTGGATACCTAAGCATAAGCTCTAAATAGGTAACTACTAAACTACATTTACGAGGCACTTATTTATTATTATTTATATATTTTTGCCTACTTCATATTTATGATATTACGAAACATATCACCGTATACCGATACAACGTAAAATATTTGTACGTTTTTATAGCAGGGCAGAACCGCGAGAGCGCAGCGGGGGGCGCAGAGCCTCAAAACGAATTCAATTTGTGTGATTGCATAATTTTGTGGAACTAAATAAGTAATCCATGTAACGTTTGAATGAATAACGTTTTAGATGTTAGATTAGTTCCTAAATATTGCGCAATATCGACCTTGGATTTAAGTTTGCAATCAATGTTTTGCTTTATTGGAATTTGGAAGTAGGAAAGTTAGTTCCTATCATACAAGTAAATGGAGTGGACTGTGGAGTACATATTGTTATTTTGTTGCGGTTACACTTATTTAGATATTTATAGAAGTAATAAAAAGGTGGTAGGAATTCGAAAATCGAACTTATTATGTATGTTTTCCTTATTACCTACAGTGGTAGCCTAGTAAAAAAAGGAAATGAAGAAAACCCATAAGAACTACTTAAATCTCATTTGGTGGGACGAAGCTCTTGTTATTAACACTTACGCTATAGTTGTCGTTAAAGACCCTAACCGTAATCGTTGAAAACATTATTTCATTGGTGACCCTAAATAGAGAGCAGTAGGCTAGAGTTTAAGCATAGGTATCTGTGCTTTGCAGGCTCAACAAGAAAACTATTTTTATTGTTCGGCTAAAACAGTCGTTACGACCAAATTGATGATTAAGGCTCTACTTAAGAATCATAAAATATGGGAAAAATTCTGTACAAAATTTAAAGAATATTCTGGAGTCCATTAACCAGTTTAAGGTACTAGACGCCATAATACGCATTTAGTTGACATGAAGCAATAAAATAGATGAGTTGGTAGTATAGAAGAAGAAATTTTGAAATTGGATTCTATCGAAGACAGCTATTGCTATTCACTTCAATTGTTCTTATTAATGTATTAATTTTGGTAGATAACAAATTCTATAATATGGGTTAATTTTTACAATACAATTTCTTTAATTCCTTTTATGATTACGTGAAGTAGTTTGTTGATATTTAGAAGGTAAGAAGGTACCTACTTATATCAACATTAAAAGAACCTTCACCAGGAAAGCAAATAAGCGAGCGTGTTACGAAAATTACAAATACGGAAATAACAGATCAGAGTTGTAATAAAACAAACAAATGTTACAGAAATCTCTAGGAAATGATCACTTCAGTGCCTTGCATTGTTTCCTTTCCTTTCACTGTTCCCCGCTTGCGGCTGTTTTGATTTTAACACCTGACTTATCTCTTAGGTTTGAACAAATGGTACGCTGTTGTCAAAAGATGACCTATAACCTCATTTTTTTTCTAAAAAACTTGATCAACTTAGCTTTAGGTTATTTTTTTTATTATCATTCATTTAATCAAGATACGTTAAGACTGTGTTAAAGACTAAATACCTATACGGTTTCTAAAACCAGAAATGCTTACCTATTGCATTTGGTAAATTCAGATGCGTTGAGAAGTGGAAATCAATTTAATAGATAATTCTATTTTAACATGTTAATCCATAAATATTATTGAGTACCTATTTATTAAAACATTATTTGTATTCATTCCTCAAATTCTAAACTTATTCAATTTTCATGAATTCCTCATTAGGAACATATACTCAGCATTCGGAAACAGAGTAGACTCCTGTATTCATTCAACATTTTACCTATGTATACCTATGTAATACGTAAAGATATTCCCGAGAAGGTGATTGAACGAACGTCTTAATCATTTCTTACGAAAACAACAACATTTTTAACCACATTCCGTATTCCGGGTAGGCAGTTGGCGATGCAAAAACAGGAAGCATGAACTTGTGTAATTTGACCAGACCTGTGTTTGAGGACTCGGTAATGAGCCATAATGCGCTCTACGTAACCACTGGGAACATTTAATTCACCGCCATTTTGAGCCCCATTCGCCTTGCAAATCAACTACAATTTGAAAACGAAGTATAGAGGCGTTAAGATAAGGTTTTGCTCTACCGAACAAGGAACTAGGCACCTAGTTACTTATATCCTTGTCTATTGGCGATAAAACCGCAAAATACATTGTAAAAGGTCAGGCAAGGGCTTTATTACACGAATTTACGACGTTATGATTGAAAGTAATGTCTTATTTTAAAGACCAGCGATACATCAATTGTCGCCGTGTTCACTGCTTTGGTATATAATTTTATCATTTACCTTCGTCTATCCGACTTTCAGTTTCGTTTGTATAAAATTAATTATGTATTTGCGAATGTCAAGGCATTATTTCGTTGCTCAAATCTGCAATTATATAAGTATACTAGCTGACCCGGCAGACTTTGTACTGCCTCAATCGATAAATAGAAGACCTAAACATTTGTATAAAATAAACTGGCCCGGAGAGACTTCGTTTATGCGGTGTCCTACATCTACCCTACTCCTGAAAATTTGTATTTTTATACAATTATTTAGGTTTCTCTTGAACGAAAATTCTAATTACGTGTACTTTCGTAAACAAGGCATATACTGAGGCTAAGAACTGACGGAGCGGTTTTCACCCGCGCCCGCCGCGGTGGTGGAACTGCGGTTTTATTTCTAAACTCTCGAGACCGGTGATTTGCGCGGCCACGCAGCCGTCGCGGTTAAGATCATCGCCCGCAAACTTGGCGGGCGGTAGTCGTAAGACGGGTGGTTGCAGGACAGGCGGTTAAACGACTACGGCTAGCTATGGTGGTCGCCCGCCTAGCGGTCGCAGAGCGCGCGAGCGCAACCCGCCGAGGCTGCGGATGTCTGTCGCCCGCGCGATTCTACAAGTTGCCTGCCGTTGTCACCGTGAAATGTGCTCTTAATTTTTTAATATTAATCTACATTCTACAGAAGCTGCGTGCCCGCAATCGCGGCGGGCGCGGATGAAAACCGCTCCGTGTGTTCTTAGCCTCATACTTGTTCTTGATTTTTGGTGAATTTTAACTGTTGTGTTGTGATTTTAATGTTGGCAACGATATCAGTAGAGATAAGTTATTCAAAAGTACGAAGCTGACATTGCTTCCTAAACTCCAAAAACGGCTAAGAATTTACAAAATTCTATGTCTATGATTATAACATTAGGTATATGTATACATACCTATATATATATACATTACTACATGCTACTACATCTCTTTATTAAATTAAATGCATTGAAATTTAGGCACTTATTTATTTTGTCAAGACCTCGATAATGGACGTTTGCAAAATTACTCCAATTGTCCAGAGAGATCGGAGGCGTCATCTCCGCATATTATTATAATGAGGCGTGGAATGACAAACTACCCTCTTTCATCACCGCCCACTAATGGTCGATAACGAACTCTAGAACGTTAAAGTTCGTATCCGGCAGCTTATTATAAATAGGTGCGACCAGATATGAGCAGTAAATTAAAGTACTTAATATAACACGTATCACTATTGATATCATCTAAAACTAATCTATTAAGTAACAATAATATTTTATGTGATTCTAAAAATGTTAAGAATCACACAATTTAACCTATTTTTAGCGCGCAAGTTCAGTAAAAAGGGTTTTGTATTGTTTCTTTTGTTGAATATTTATGTGTTTATTTTTTACTATTCCCGAACAAAATATATTTATATATGCGATTTGTTACATAAATGTATATAGGTACAGTTGGCCAAGGATATAGGTTTTTATCTTCTGTATAAGTAAATACTTAGGTAGGTATGTTTATGTCAGTACGAAAGCCGGTAATTCTTAATGGGTGAAGAGTTCGCTGCTAGCTGTAAATTTAAAATGTGTTTCACTATATGTAAACCTATGGTCGACTGTACCTTAAAAATAGAAAACCATTAGTTTTAGTTTGGAGCTTTTTTAATTACCTATTAATATTTTTGAGAAAAATCTAACAATATCTATGCATAATGTATGTGTATGTACCTAAGTTCTTTATAAAAGTAATTCTCATCTGAGTAGAAAGCATAATAAAGTGTACGTTCTGATCGTAAGCCTAATAATAGTAGGTTAGGTGTGCATCTGTTGAAACTTTTTCATGCAGGTAGGTACCTATACGTAGATTTATGATTTTTAGAATGACATGGATACAAATAAAACTACGACGACCACTATGGTACTGTGGTATTATACTTTCGACTAAGTCGGCTTTAGTAAATACTTAACCTAGGTAATTAGTAGACGTTATTCAAATTAAAGTATCTTATAATGTTTGTAAAATTACAGTTTAACTAGTTATATTGATAAGGATTCCAATTTGACTACAATACTATTGCATTTTTGTCTATTTATCTATATGAATCAAACGGGTCAATTTCCTATTCAGGTCCCATTTAACGGTTTTATTCCACGGACTTTTTCTTACGGTTTTACTATCACATTTTTTTCAGTTCGGTCGCGCTGCAAAATCCCTATTTCCTCCAAGCTTGCCGTAAGGAACTTCGTTCCAATTATTATTGAGGCACTACCATAAGGTTCCGGGTGGAACTGAATTATGAATCCCAATCTCTGTTGCGGGGCGATGCGCGTCGTCGTCGGCGGGGTACTTAGGATTCCCCTTGGTTCGATTAGCAATGATATGGTAGTAGAGGAGAAGGATTAGGTTGGTACACATTAATAAGGTTAGGTTAGGCTTTATTAACATATTAGGCTTTATGTTAATAAAGCCTAACCTAACGGTGTTAACTAACTATTCATGAACATATATTAACGTAATGTTCATGAATGTAGCTAGTTCATTAAAACATTCGGGAATCTACTTTCAATAACATTTCGTTAGATGCTTACTTTAACCTTTTGAACGCCAAAACAAAAACACATGAACCTGCCCTCAACGCCAAACCACAAATTCTACGCAAATATTTAATATTTCTTACTTTTTAATTCTCAATCTATAATGCTATTTAATTCGTTTAATAGAAATAAACAAGAATTAGAGCTTCTATTTTAAGGTTATATAAATAAACAGGCATTAAAGTAATGTTCAAATTGTTTATTTCGGGTTTCTGTATACCACTTTTTCTGTCACGTATTTGTGTCGTTGGCGTCCAGAGACAGTTTTCGCTTGTCACGTATATGTGACAATGGCGCCCAAAAGGTTAAAAATCACATTGACATGAAATTTACTTTTAATTGTTAAGTTAAAAAAAAATGTATTAGGGCGTAATATGAACTAGTATTACTAAGTAGACAATATTGTATTGAGTCATGGGTCTCCGTCGCGGTACTTACAATGTTAAACCAAATATTTACCAATTTATTAATCCGACATTTGACATGGGTTCCACGAGCCATTGTTACGGAACACCACAACTGCAACTACGACTACTATAAATGATGTGTACAAAAGTTGTGTTGCGAAGTGTATGTGTCGCGAAAGTTTAAAAATATTAGTAGACAATATTGTCTATATCTCAACATAAGCAAAACGGATCAAAAGCCTAATAAACGTAGTCTCTGAGAGATGAACAACGACAGTTGTCACTGTCAATTTTAATGTTGTCAAATGTCAATTGTCATTTGTTTTTGTTTACGTTTTATCGTATTGTGTGCGAAATATAAGATGTTGAATTAAAACCTCGGTAATTTTCTAATACGGCTTAAAATCGCCAATGTTAGCAAGGTGTTTCAGTCATTTTCTCGGGAGAATATTTTTTAAACCAAAATATGTCTAACCTCAACCAAGAGTTTGTGGATAACATTGTTCAACAATGTTTTAATACTTATAGCAGATTGCCTAAGACTGGTAAACCTATCGAGAAAGAATGGACAGTTTTATCTTGTATCGTACTTTATAACAAAACAAGTAAAGATATTGAGGTTGTATCTCTTGGTACCGGTTCAAAATGTGTTGGAGCCTCAAAAATGTCTGCTACAGGTGACATTATAAACGATAGCCACGCAGAGGTATTTTCACGAAGAGGATTTCTAATATATTTATACGAACATATAGAAAAAGCTTTAAAAGATGAATCATCTATATTTAACTATATTAATTCTCAACAAAACTTGCAACTGAAAGATAATATAGAGTTTGTATTTTATTCATCGCAATTACCTTGTGGAGATGCTTCAATAATACCTAAAAGTGGTGAAGAGGAACTTTATGGGGAAGTTGTAAAATCATTGAAGCGTGGCATGGAGAATGACGAAAAGCAGGAAATTATTAAAAAACAAAAACTAGAACATGATATTTATAGAACTGGTGCCAAATGTTTACCTCATTGTGGACAGGACCCTAAAGTGCCAGGCAAAAAATACCATCTGCTTGGACAAGTCAGAACAAAGCCAGGTCGAGGTGATCGAACATTATCTTTGTCTTGTACTGACAAAATTGCTAAATGGATACATTTAGGCATTCAAGGTAGCCTTTTAGATATGTTATGTGAACCAATATATATAAAACATTTTATATTTGGTGCTGGAGTGCCTTACTCTGAAGATTCTTTGAAAAGGGCACTTTTGAATAGACAGTCAGATAGCTCAACAAATGTAGATGTGATACCAATATTTTATCAAAGTTCTTTAGCATTCCTAAACATTAAGTCTGAAGAAAATGTTAGAGCAGCTCCAGGAAGTATTATATGGGTAAACACAAGAATCCAGTAAGTATTTAGGTTATTATTTTTTAAATTGATAATGAATGACTTATGAATACTGTTTGTTTTAACAAAGTTTCTGGTGTAACATTTTTTATTTGTATAATCTTAACATCTTTTTATGTACTATTTAAAAAGTTACTAATACTATACCTGAAAAGCTACCCAACATATTAAAAATTAAATAATTTACACTATGAAAAAAATACATAATGTGGTTCACATCACAAGTTTTAATACCTATATTCAGTATATTTTAATTTAATTAAAATGCAGATCTTTTATGGGTAAAGAGATTTTTTATGGGATAGTTAAAGTTATGATTTGAGAGTAGAAATAAATCATTATTTCTACTCTCGTGATTTGAGAGTAGAAATAAATCATTATTTCTACTCTCGTGATTTGAGAGTAGAAATAAATCATTATTTCTACTCTCAAATCATAACTTCAACTATACTAACATTTTTTTTTATCTTAGATTGTATTTTTGTTTCTGGTCCATCACAATTTTTTGTCATTAAATAATTATTAAGAAAAAACAAATCTTACTTGTTACAGATTGCATGAAGTAGCAGTTCAGGGCAGAAAATTAGGAGTGACAAAGAAAAAAGCTGCATGTCCTCAAAATAGTTTGTGTATAAGTAAATATAATATTTATAAAAAGTTACTGATAGTTTTAAAAAATAATAGTGATTTAAAGCTACGTTTTTGTGGCCAGGATAACATTGAAGAAATACCTTATAATAAAATGAAGAGGAAATCGAAAAGGTATATAGAAAAATGGTTAAATGTTAAACAATTTTTTTTTTGTGCATGGACAATTAAACCTGATATGTGGGATTTCTGTGTAACTTTTTAAATACTTCATCAATGTTAATATATTATTTTATGTGTTAATTGAAAAAATATATTTATTGTTTTGATTACTCAGGTGTATTTATTAGTGTTCCTTTAACAAATTGTAATTTTCTTGAAGCGAATTTTATTTTAACAGATTTAACAAGATCACCATACTATTCCATGTGAGTTGGCAGAACAGAAATAAGCTTTCATTATCATTTACGAGAGAAACCCTTGTATTTATAAATATCAGCCTAAGTGATTATTTGAGAATGTGATGCCTAATTTTGATGAATTTATAAAATGTTAAATGCTCTATCAATAATTAAACATGATAAAGTAATTTCTTACGCTAAGAATCCTTACTCTTTTAAAGGTCAGAACTGTCTGTCTGTTACGCTTTCACAGCCTAAGCCTCTGAACAGATTTGTAAGTTATTTGGTATAGGGATATAGGTACTATTTAGTGGTTTGCCATCGTCCAAAATTTGGCAACCAGGACAAGACGCGTGAAAACCCCGGATTTGAGAGCCCAGAACCCGGACATATCATAAGGTTTTTTTAACATAAGGACTCGGGCACTGTGGCCTAAGACTTTTTAAACCCGGAGAAGGTACATATGTAGCCCCGTCCGGACGCTATCGGACATTCTCTAAACTAGGACTAATCCCGAGAAACCCGGACGGATGGCAACCCTAAGGACATAATATATCATGATATTCCTTTCACTGCAAAAACAATACCTGCCCGATGTAACTATGCGAAGTTGCAGGGAAAAGCTGCTTGTTTTTAAATACCTACGACAAAAAGACGATAAAATACATTATACAGTTGTACAGCTAATGCAAGAAGTGTACCTACAAACAAACTGGATATATTTTGAGGAGAGAAATCTCTCCAAAATTAATAGCGATTAGCGTCAAAATTCATAAAACAGAACCGACAACACCTCTTAATACTCATTCATTTGCTCATATTTCATTATGAGGGCGACCATCCACTGCACCATTGACGTTTATTAATTATGGCGTATTTTAACTCACTGCATTCATTCAGTGTCGAAATTGAGCTCCTCGACTTTGCTAATTTTAAAACGCTTCAAAGGAATCGCAATGAATTTTTGGTAGACGGTTTTTGAGTTTTTAGTATTCTGGTAGTTAAAAAGTGAAGTGTCTTTTCACTGAGCTGTAAAATGTGGCGAATAACTAACTTTTGGTATGCGTTTATTTCTTACTATGTCCTAGTTTAAACGATTCCATACTCTTTCCTGTCTCCCGTAACAATTACCGTCATACACAAAAACAATTTTGCCGGCCCGCTGTGTAGATACTTATGTGACCCTTGAACTTTGTGCAACTATCGCGTATCTTGAACGTAGAGCTTTAGTTGCACAAAACTCCCCTAAACAACTAAAAGTCATTCCCTTATAAACCATTCAATAAGGCTGAAGTATTGCTCGCCTTTATGCCCGGTGAAGTACCTATCAAAAGCTTTTAGCTAACTACATAAATGCCCGTCGGAAAAAAGTGACCCCTGCGCATTAAAGTTTGACGAGTCACGACCACTGCTATAGTGTATCGCTGCACCGTCCCGTCGAGTCGATTGCATTTTATTTAAATTTTCAGAATTTAGCCCCAGGTGTTATCGCACGTTTGAAGCTATAACCTACTTATTGCGGCTACTGTGATGCAGTGCCTACTGCCTGCATTGTTCAGGATTTCTTTAGAAATCTAATGCATTTGGCATTTATGAAGATTATACCTATTAACTGATGACTGCAAAGAGTATAAAGTACCTAGCTATTTAATTAGCGCCTAAGAGTATTTGTGTAATAAACTATCTAGTTTGTTCATCATCAATCTTGATGATGTGAGTGGGTAAATCTTGTGGTTAGTTAAGTACTGGAACTGGGTAGGTACGCTTTTTTATTATTGCAATCTTCAATTATCTGTTAGACGCCCACAGCGGGGCATATGCCTTCTCTTACTTACCTTGGTAAGGTAGGGTCGTTGAGGGATATTGCCACAATCACCACCCTTCCCCCTTGGGCTTTTGTGGCCCATCTGTAAGTTGTAAGTACCCAAATTAGTAGTGGGCGTTTTGTATCACAGATAGTTTTCCAAACGTTGTCTATGTGCCACAACGCAAACGTTACGGGCAATTTTGACAACCATCTATTTCTCACAACGATCAATTTTTTTTTTTATGTTTCACTCACTCACTCACACAGCGTCGTCGACTCGTTGCCGTTGCGCGCGCTAGAGATGAAACGTACATAGGGGAGCGAGGGGCTTGTTGTAACAGTTTTCATTAAAACTCATATATCTTGAGATCTATTGATTCAATTTCTACTAAATAAAGATAGATGGATACTGTAACTCTTCCTCTACCAAATCATGTAAAATAATACCATAACTATTGTTCATTATTTTACAATCAATTATTTTCTAAAAGAAGTGCGGTGTTACAACTTACCTCGTGCTTGGGGCAAGTTGTAACGTCTACCGGGGCAAGTAGTAACGACAAAAAAACGACAATAATACCTCTTATCATTTATTCTTTGTTTATTTTTAACAAAATTGACATCTTTCTAAAGTAAATATTATGTAATTCTTATAAAAAATAAACTCAAAGATACTTTTTTAGTAATCAACACCTATAAATTAAGTCATTAGCAGTTTTATTTAGTGAAACACTACGTACAATCATCATGGCTCTTTTAAATCACAGTAAGTAATAAAATTATTTATATTTAAGGTATGCTTCGTAATTATCTCTTCTTAATATCTAGCTAACAAAGTATTATACTTATGTAAAAATTAACATTTGGTGGGATTCATTAAATTCAGTCTTCATCTGAGCTACAATTAATACAAATAAAAGACATAGTGTCTCCTGTAACACATTCTACATGTGCCCACATCACTCTATCCAATCTTCTTTATTTGAATCTGTGTAAGCTTCACCACATATAAGAGAATACCACTCTTCTGATTTTGATTCTGAATCTGAACATAAAACCTTTTTTTAAGCTCTGCCCACTCTAGTTTTATTATTTGTTGATTTACCTTTGCATTTCCCCTTTCCCTTCTGTTTTCCATTAATTTGTCATCTTTATTTATATACATTTATTCTTCATCTCTTCCTCATATTCCTTTTGTAAAGCTTTCTTTTCAGGAGTGTCCGTCAATACTGTAGACTTTCTTATGCGTCTGCTATTTGATTAGTTTTTCTTGGTGGCACCTTTGGTAGAGGTCTAATCTTCGATGGCGTGAAAGTTTTTTGTAGGATGGAGCAACTCGGCGTTGGTTCGTTTGCAGTTTCGATTTGGCTTATAATTATAACATAACCAACTCTTAATCTTTCATTATTCTTCCTTGAAGACGACCTACTAGAGAGACGTGACATAATCCGAAAGTCTGACTAGCTTTCCGAATACTGCATTTTTTTTCTAAAACTTCAGCTGCCGCTAACTCGTTCACTTCTTGGCTTTGTGTTGCCCGCTCTGACTTTATTTTATACACCCTCATTCTTAAAGAAAGGAAAAAAAGTATCTACATCATAACTTGGGGCATGTTGTAACACGTTACAACAAGCCCCGAGATTTTGTTACAACTAACCCTATGGTATGATTTTTAACATTTATCAAGATAACTATTTAAACAATTTAGCAATCATAAAAACTGTTACACATTATCAGAGATGGATAAATTTGAATGGAAATAAGATATAGTAAATTTGAAATTAGTCGATATTAAAAACGCAAACCGATTTTTTACGACAGTACAATTTTATATTACCTGGCAAAAATGAAGCGCGTGCACACTTCTACTCACTGCGCCGGCCGGTGGGACTCAGGCTATGGCAACATGATGCGGCGCGGTTTATAGGTCAAATCGAGTCAAAGAAATACGTTAATAGCTTTTAAGATCCTAGTGAAAAGAGCCTGTTACTTCTTACCCCTGCTACAACAAGCCCCTCGCTCCCCTACTAAAACGGGTTTTTGAAACTTTGTGTTGCATGAAGATTAAATAAATAAGTAGTAAGTATTTGAGATAATTCATAGCATACAAACAAACAAAAATCAATTCTTTCCTTTATATAATATTCATAATTTCATCCGAAAGACGTCCACTGTTGCACATAGGCTTTCCCCAAGTTCAAGTTCCCCATCAGATTCGCGCGACCCATATATGATATAAGTTGACATGAATAAGTAATTGAATATGCACAATAACGAATAAATAACATTAATCGAGCCGTTTTCGGTTTTATAAATAAGACAGTTATTCAAAAGCGACACATTGTTGAGAGAGTGTAGATCTATGCAATGTGTTGTGTCGTAAAATAGATCGTTTGGAAAACGTTATCAAAACGCAAACCGCGTTTTGTTGTGTTACCTAAAAATCACGTAACGACACATAACTAACCCAAATCTTATGTAGCAGGACATAATATGTAGTTAGCCAGGAGGCTTTTGCTACTTCACCGGGTATAAAGGCGAGCAGAGCTCCAGCCTAACTTAATCTATGTACGTACTACCTACCTACACTAATATAAGAAAATGGTAAAGTATGTGAGACAACCTCCGTAGCGTAGCGGTATTTGGCTCGCTCTAAATCTCGGAGGTCGTGGGTTCGATCCCCACGGCGGACAGAAAATCTTTGTGTAAATTCTAAGATTTTCCGGGTCTGGTTGGTTGAGGGACTTCCCTCCGTGCCTCGGAAAGCACGTTAAGCCGTTGGTCCCGATTATTATAACATCTTCTTTAATAATCGTATATCGAGGAACGGGCAGCAGCGTTTCCTTGTGTGCTACAACATAATACTGCGGTCACCAACCCGCCTTCCAAGCGTGGTGACTATGGCAACTACCCTCATTCGAAATGAGGCCCATGTTCAGCAGTGGACGTTAAACGGGCTGATGATGATGATGAAAGTATGTGACTGAATGTTAGGGGTACCTAATATCCGGCACCACTAGTCCGATTATGTGTTTTTTTATCATTAGATAGCTAAGTTATCTAGGACTAACAAAGGTTTTATTTTAAGACGAAGTTCTCGCGGGACCAGCTTCGACGCGGGCGAAACCGCGTGGGCTAGCTACTGTGCAATAAGGTTCCAGTGGCCCCGCGACTCTCTCAGTGTCGGAGAGTAATGGCAGGTAATAAAAATACACACCAGAAAATTATGAATAGCTGTACCTAATCTCAAAGAGCGCGAAATAATGATTTTGCCATTACATTTCCGTATCACCTCATTTCTTGTTAAGACGATTTGCAATGACCGGAAGTACCACCAGGTTGAACCGCTCTTTATATGTAGTTAAAGCACAGAAAATACTATTTACTTAGCTACTTATTTTGCCAAGTAGGTATGATAAAATATCCTTTATCATTATGCCTTCATCGTTTTACTTTGACGTTATTAGGTTAAATTTATTTCAGATACCGAGTTTTTTGAAGTAACTCTCCTGTATTAAATATTGTCGCTTAAGTTCTAATACCATAGTCAACAATTATAACTTTTCACTGAGAGTAATTTTTTTAAAATAAATTTTACATAATAACAATTTTAATACCTACCATGTTACTTTTAGGTTTATTTTACCATTTTTTATTGGACGATGAGTGTTTCTAATTGGCTGAAACAATGTGTCTTCCGTGTCAAAGCCGCCAAAAATTTGACCATATAGGTGTCGGTACTTATATCGTCGGTTATGTTCAAATTATTTAAAAATTTATAAGTACCACAGATTTATACAAATATAACGGCGAATGATGGATGCTTAACAGGTACTAATCTATACTAATATTATAAAGCTGCAGAGTTTGTTTGTTTGTTTGTTTTAACGCGCTAATATCAGGAACTACTGGTCCGATTTTAAAAATTCTTTCAGTGTTGGATAGTCCATTTATCGAGGAAGGTTATAGGTTATATTTTATTTTCATAAAAGTAAGGGATCCGTAACCCAAGGTGCAAAAGCGAAAACCTATTTATGCGTGCGCTGCAAAAACTATTGACAATAGAACAAAATGATGTACTAAGAGTTTGTAGGTATTATTAAGATCTACATTAAAGTCCCCGAGAGCATATATCTAACTATCATAGTCCAGTCACAATAACCGCTTTTATGTTCATAAAAAAATATTAAATCGTCTAAAGAAAGAAACTACGTTAAATGTATATCGTAATATTAATCCTTATCCAAATTAAGCATTTTGTTATCAAGGGTATTTATGTAGAAGTAAAATACTTTTTGTTTTATTCCAATAGGACATTTCGTTGAGAAATTATTACGAGTATAAAAACGCAAGGACCTAATAATGAGTTATTTGCCATAATAGATAAAGCTGAAGAGTTTGTTTGTTGGAACGCGCTAATCTCAGCAACTACTGGTCCGATTTGAAAAATTCTTTCAATGTTAGATAGCCCATTTATCGAGGAAGGTTAAAAGCTATATTTTATTATAAAGTTTCTACGGGAACGGGAGTTACGCGGGTGAAACCGCGCGCGGAAAGCTAGTATTAAATAAATGTGTTCAGCTGGAAAACATTTCGAATGCGTGATACCTTTAAACGGTGTCATAACAACAAAAAATGTTATTAACGACGAGGTCCAAATGTGACCTCCAGGTCAGTTTTATTTATAAACCACCCACACTCTAAGCTAAGATAAAGTCCCTAAAAGGATCACCGTTAAACAATGCTTTGAATGCGTGGATGCGCCTGCACATCAGTGCATAAGAGCATTAACGTTTAAGTAAAACAAATGGGCGTATGTCAGTTCCCGCCTACATACGCGGAACAGATTATTAGTTATTGATTGTGGATTCTTACAGTGACGAATGGCCCTGTTTAGTATTTTTGGGACGAATTAAGTAACATGTGCGAGAGCTACGTTTTGTAACAGATCTCGTATGTTTCTTTAGTGAAGGTGTTAAGCATTTCCTAGTTTGTTGAGTGGCTACTTACATTGTTTATTGATGTAACACATTTAAATACAAAGATGATGACGTCTTTGTTGCCTACATGGTGCAGATAATTTACATTTGTCGCCGCAGTAAAGCATTTTAAATGCCAATAAATTAATTAACGCTACAATGTGCGTCGATTCCGACACCTTTGTAATTATCTCATTTATGATTAAGACTTTAATTTATTGGGTAGATATTATAAATTAATAAAATTTACATTAAATGAAGTTCATATAAATAGTATTAAGTAAGTAGCCTACCTACGCATGGACCAATTATTTTTGCATTTGTAAAATAAATCGGTGTCGTATGTATATTCATTAAAAAAAAAATCTTATTTAAAGGGTAAAAAAATCTTATTTTAAGGGGTATCCAGTAATTTTTTTTCATATTTTATAATCAATATATGTTTGTAGACACGCGTAATATTGCCAAATCACATTGCGGAGGAGGGTTATGTATTGCGCTAGTGATGTCCCTTGGGTAGCTAACTTTAATAAATAACAGTAACCGCAAGCAACTAGTAAAACAATGTTCAGCCCTTATAAAAAAAGAAACTTACAACTGTAAGTTAGGTAAGAACTAATAATATATGTTTCACTTTCAATTCCGGTGTGTTTACATCGATCAGGTTGTCAATAAATCAGTAATTAAAGGTCCGTAGAAAGTATCAGGTTAATCTGGCCGCTACCGATCAGCTCCTGTTGACAAACCCTGTGTGAATTCGACACCGGTAGTTGCCGCTTTGTCATTACTTCGACAAGAATCAAACTGATTCGCCCAGTCCGTTCAGGTTCACCCACTTTCTACCGGAAGGCAATTAAAAATAATTTGCATTTCTCTTTGTGTGCGCGTCAATATTTTTGCGAATGTTTCCAGTGTTGAAAGGAGAGCATGATATTCCATTTTGTTGGTGTTTAGAAGATACATCTGAAACAAATATCGTCTGGAAAACGGTTGAGAGAACATTATTAAACTTAGAACTAATTTATCAATCATCAATCAATTTTAAATTGGACAGTTTTTCTATGGAAATTGAGAAAATGTAAAAGGATTGATAAATCAGCTCCTAGAATAATTGTTTTTCTATCAATTAGTTGAGTATATAGGTACATACGAGTAGAGTATATCGTTATGCGTGTATAGTATATCTATATTATCCCATGGCTATGTCAATAAACAAAAAAAACATCATTCGTAGGTTCCACTTGATACTTTCGTTCCATTCCTACTTGAATACCGACTATCTACATGATTAGGAATATATTAGGAATATATAGGTATGGTTTTGTGGTTGTCACATTGTCAAAGCTAATTGAGTTAATTAAGTAAAATGCATCCTATCAGACAACACCCTGCGGTTTCATCCGCGAATCGCGATTGATTATTGTTAGGGGGAATAAAATATCATAACATACATATATTATTTACCGCTAAAACGTTAAATTTGGACTGTTGTTTTAATTCAAAACCTAAAGGGATCTAAAAATACTTATATTGAAACGAATACGTGTTTCATGGTTTTTTGGAATTCACCCCCTAAGGGTGCAAAATAGGGGTTGAAAAATTCTTTGTAAAATATTTAAAATCTGCTCCAATTTCTATGAAATGTGTTACATAACAGAACACATAAGCACTTTCCGGTTTCTGAAAAACATTCTTAGGGGTACTAAACCTGAGGATGTTTTTCAGAGATTTAAAGTTTTTTTTCCCTTAATATATAATATAAGATTCAATCTTTTTCTTTAATATTATCTATACAAACTTGTATAGATAATATTAAAGAAAAAGATTCTTGTTTGCATTGAAAAGGCTCTGGAGCTACTGGAGCGATTTTTATAACTCTTTCACCATTAGAAAGCTACGTTATCCAGGAGTAACATAGGCCATATATTTATTTATGAAGTTTCCACGGGAAAGGGACATACGTAGGTGAAGTCGCGCGTGTCAAGCTAGTCATAAATAATTGTTAAGAGATTTGAGATTTAACTGTCAAAGATATCAAAAATCCTAAAAAACTTCCTGATAATTCTGTATCCATTGTGGTAAAAACTATACAGCCCTATAAAGGGTAAATAGACGGACAGCCATAGGTAGTGAACAAGGTGCCTCGATGTAACCCTAAAGTATAACCTAAACATCTCCTCATAAACTATCTAACTTATGTTTCAAAGACCCGTCAAAGTAAATAAATTGAGCGATCAGTTATTAAGCGAGCTTAGAGGATTATCTATGCTACCGTTACGTGATCATAGACAAGCTAGGCATGTTTTATAGAAGTTAGGAACAGGTTACCTCCAAAGCCTCTACTATTAAATTAAGAAATTAGGCGTAATGAATAGATAGATACGTTGTTGGATGTTTGATTTATTTATTGAATACTAACGGTTAGCGTTTGTGTCTATTAAACATTTTAGTGAAAGAATTACACAATATACTTAAATTTATGCACTTTGCTGGCTGTTTTAATTGTGTGTTTCTTAATGGTGAAAAAATGGTCGGCCAAGATGGCTGTCTTTAATTTACATAATCTTCGGAGGATATTTTATGAAATACTTTTTCAGTAGATTTTATATTTTAAATATTATTTTGATAATTACAATTTGACGTTATGTGGATGGTGGTCTCAACCATACTCTTAGCTCTTTCATCCAGCGTAAATCATAGTCCATGTTCAACACTTTGAATGATTGTAATAGGTTGACTAATAATTATTATTTAACCTTAATCAAATGAATTTATTTTGAGTCTATACGCTAAGCATATATGTAAGCTCATTTAGATTTGTAGAGTCAATATATAAGTAATTATTTCGTATTCGGTTTACAGTTAAATTAAATAATTTTATTATTTTTGAAGAATACATTTATCGCTTTCTTCTCTCTTCTAACATAGTCCATACTTTTTACCTAGGTACTGGTTTTGTCTTTGTAACAAAATATTTTACATATGGAGTGCAATAAATGCATATGAATATGAGTTTTTTAACCTTTTATTCGTTACGTGAATAGTACTGAAAGATTTGTAAACTTACCTATAAAATATAAAGATTTGTTGAGGACGTAGAACAAAGATCACAGTTACCCCATAAATCGGATAGTCTTCGCGTGTCCGTTATCGGAGGCGTAGGGAGTGTCTTCTCACGAGCCATTGTTTATCCACTGTAATACAAATTGTTACACACTTATTTTAGTCAAGACTGTTTCTTTGTTCTAGCGGTAATGTGAGCATTGTCTACGTTTAAGAGTTCCTCATGTTAGGACAAAAAGGGAGTAAGATTTTCCGAGAAAAAATAAAATCGTAGTTATTTTATAAGCAGTACGGTGAAAGTGTTAAAAGACTGTATTTACACAATGTGTTTCTTAATTTAGTAATTTCGTAATGTACAAACTACAAATAAGTATAACAATAAAAATTGTAAAGCACTTGAGTTGGTAAGACCTTGTGTTTGTAAAAACCTAATTATTTTTTTATTAAATGCACTCAACATGTATAATGCACCTATCTGAATGAAGTTACGGAATCTATATCAATTACAAGGTCCAAACCCGTTGCTACGTATATGCCTATCAGTTTACGAAATAGTTCAGCTATGGAACAATACAATTCAATTATATACTTACTTTATACCTAAGTAGCTAATCTGGTTTAACATTAGGAAACCATAAAGCTTTCGCAAGTAAAAAGCAGTGTCGTACCATTTTACATGTTTGGTATGTGGTCAAGGTAAAGTACATTTTTAGTCTGGTAAAAGTGGCAATATCTAGTTTTTCTATGCACCCGACTATATATACAACAGTTACTGTTCTGGAAAACCTGAACTGGTAAGGAAAGATGAGTCGGTCAATCCATCTTTAAATAACAGTTAGTTAACATTACGGAAACGATCATTTGAAACATTTTGTTGGTTAGTAATTTGTTAAAGGCCAAGGCTAAAACGACCCTGCTAACTGATTGGTGCGTCGTATAACAACAGTTAGCAGGTTGTTCTCTTGCTAGACAGTTTTGGGTTACAACTATTTATTTACCTAACAAAACATTGCAAGATATTGCCGACCGTCAATACAAATAAAACGGCCTGTAAAGCACAACATCGTGCACACATTAACCCCGACTTTGAAGATGTAGTGATTTATTAAACTGTTAATAATTTTTCTTATTGAAAATACACGTAAGTTTTGTACATCGTCAAAAGACATTACGTTAACTGTTAATCGGGTTTCAATATGTTATCTTTATGAATTGCCGTCATATTTAATGTGGTGAAAACTCGTACCGAAGTCTGAAGCCCATTTATTTTTATTATTTGTGTTCCCAATTTACGATGACGAGGATTGTTCGGGTTTATATTATGCATAACTGATTTATTAGCATATTGCAAAACTATACCATAAAAGTGTTTTCTCGTGTATTATGACATATTATAAAACTTCTTCTAAGTATATGAGAGCATCATCATATACTTGTATTAAGCAGATCAGTATCTCTCTTAAGTATATTTGGCTATAAATTTATTACCACTTATAAGTTTAAGCTTTCGATCATATCCAATTTTCTCGCTTTTGATCGTGTGTCTATTATCTTAAAATAATCGATCTCACACATCTCCTTAGTCGTGATTACTTTTTACTACAACTACGCTAAATTATATGTTATCTAGTCAAAGTTCTTTATTTCAATCAACATCAATTGCCGTGACTAAATTACATGTAATAAAACCGCTTGAATTGAACACTAATCATTTTGATGATAGAGGCACATACTTGTTTTTGTAGAAGCTAATCAAGTAGACAGGTTGGCGTCTGTTCTGTCGAATTACTAGATTGATGGGTGTGCCACAACCATAGCTGGTTAAAGGATGTAATTTTCAGAATAAGTAAATAAGGTAAATAAAAATAATGAGCGTATAGGAAGCCGATAAACAATTCTATGCTAATAAGTTATAAAATATTCTAATTATTTATGCTACATATTTTGAAAACGGCTATAGAAAATTGGTAGATAGGTATTTGGAATCTTTTACAAATAAAAAATAATCATATTATGATTAAAAATAGGTACGTATATAATGCACTACATTTTCTCTAGAAGTAGGTATTAAAATGCCACTTAACATTAATTCTTAACATTAATTATTATTGGATTTTAAAAAGTTATGAAATAAAAGTATTACACAATTGAAAACATAGGTACAAGTAGTAAAAGTTAATATTATTCGCTATTTAAGTGTTCTATATTTTATGATAACATTCGACGTTATTGATGAACAACTCGGTTTTGTCAATTTATGGGTACTGTAATTCATCGTCGAAGCGATCGCCCTCTTTGTCTGTAATTGTATATTTATTTACATCGGCTATTTATTCGTGCCATTTATTACCACGATTCATGCTTTCTCTGTTGTCCAGACATCACCGACCAACTTCACTCCAACGCAAACTAGCGAATAGACGTAAATGGCACAGTTGCAATGTTAATAGATCTTCCTTGTGCTTCTGATTCAATTTAATAGAGAGTCACTGATTATACTGATAAATGTAAGCTGATAAATAAATTGACATAGACATGCAGACATAATATCAGACAACATTATTTAATTAGCTTCCTTATTTTAACCAACTTTGTATGTTTCTATTGAAATAAAGCTTTACATGAAGTTTTGAGGACAATAGGTATGAAGAATAAAAATTATATTTAGTCCGTCAGTTAGATTACCAAAAAATATTGGACACGTATTTTTTTTCGTTCCTCAATGAAAGAATGACGAAGATACAGCGCTTTGAAATTTCGATATATCAAACAATACGTGTCTTATATTTTTTAGTAATCTAACTGACGGACTAATTATATTTTTTTAGTCTTCATGCCTGTTGTAAAATCTAAGATTTATTTCCGGGTCTAGTTAGTTAAGGGACTACTCTCTGTGTTCCTCGGATAGCATATTAATCCCGTTGATCCCTATTGTTATAACATCATCTATAACAATCGTACACCTGGCAACGGGCAGCAACGATTCCCTGTGTGTGTTATTATTACGTATTAGGTAATGCTGCAGTCACCAACCAGCCTACCAAGCGTGACTATGGCAAAAATTCGGGAGGAGACATATATGGGACCATATTCAGCAGTGAACGTTGATAAATAAATTGTATATTATTCGTTATTAATAACTACGTTATTTTAACCTACTTCATATATCTATTGAAATGAATGACGACGGTCACCGTAGCCTGGTTGGTAGTGCTCCTGCCTACGAAGCTGGTGGTCCTGGGTTCGAATCCCGGTAAGTGCAAATATTTATGTGATGAGCACGAATATTTGTTTCTGAGTCATGGATGTTTTCTATGTATTTAAGTATTTATCTATCTATATAAGTATGTATATCGTCGCCTGGTACCCATAGTACAAGCTTTGCTTAGTTTGGGGCTAGGATGATCTGTGTAACATTGTCCCTAGATATTATTATTATTATTATTATTAATGATATTTTGTATGATTGAGTAGTTATGAGGACAATAATAATTCGGTATCATGGAGATTATTGAACTTTTGAGTTAGGAGTTTTTCCAATATTTACTGTTTTTATGATTCTCATAATGTACCTGCCTATTGTAGGTAGTGATTATAAGATAGATTTGATTTTATTACAGAGTTTTATTAACTTCTAGTCCGCGTGTGACTAGTTGACTTACTATTAGTCTTTTTGGGTAAAGTCTATGTTTAGCAATGGACGCCTACAGGCTAAGATGATGAAAAAGATATGTAAATAATATCTACCACTGCTTTTAACTAATGATGTTATTAGACAAAAATGTCATCATGTCTCCGTCGTGTAAATTTAATCAGAGCAAAAAATACCAGACCGATTACTATGTGTATTCAAAACAGCATAATGTTATTCTTGTAACTCGTGCAAATTGCGTAGGAATTTTATCTTAGATGCGAGACAGCGGATTATTTATTAATGACATACTTATTTCTTTGTGTACGACAATGTGTGGAGCAATCGATGTTACTTTAATATTTATTATTATATTGACTATATTGCATAACGGCCAAGTTCGCACATGTGAAATCCGTTCTCACCTTAGAATGTATTCGTGCAGAATGAGCCAGTATTAACATAGAAGACTAAAGGACTCCTAATGCTTTATGAATTCTAAACATGTCTTGATATAAGAAATTAGCAGTGCTCTGAGAAGAACTAATTTAGCACTGAAAGCCATTTCATATTATTACCAACTACTATGTAGCTAAAGAATAATCAGTGCATGTAGGTATATATATTATACATACACTGAAATTCTAGGGTTTTTTATTATGTTCTGCGCAGATTATTATTCTTTGAGTCTGGCCTAAGCTTTAGCTAAAATTAGTCAGGACGATATAATATCATTTTATGCTTATTTTAAGGATCAACCACAATATTCTGTATTACTTTAGTGAAAAATAAATATAACAATAACACCATATTGGTATTACAGCATATCATAAACGTATTTACAGACTGATACAATAAAATAACGTTGATATCGAAATTGAGCGAGTTTCGCAGCTGTTGGTCGACAGAGGTCGTTAAATCGAGTAAATAATTATTTCAAGGGTTTATGAGCTATATATTTTTACTTACTTTTTCGTCGTGATTGTTATTTCTGTTAAGACAAGACGAGTATTCAGCACCACCGAGTAACTATTAATAAAATTAATTGGATCGCTCTCGCACGCAAGTCTTGTTATTAAAGTTTATGAGATTTTTTGTAATGCGAAAGTTAAAGCAAATGTTATTTTAAAATTTCAGTAGTACCTTATATCTTTGCTATGAAATACGTTGTCATAACTTTCCTAGGACTTACTTCGGTTAAATCTTCCGATCATTGCATTCATGTTTAAATAGGCTGAGTAAATTTTGACGCTATTGGGGACTGACAGAAATTAAATTATTAAAACATACCTGTTTCCGGTCTTATATATCATGTTAAAACTTTCTGTATCTACTTATCTGTATCTAGAGTGACTTAATGCGTTTAAAACCGCGGTGCACATAATTATTTATATTCCTTGGTTTTATTGTTAGTAATAAGATGTCTGTGTAATCATAAATAAACCCTTACTTTATTATTCACGATTCTCAGTAACAAATTTTAGCTTATTTTTTATGATTTAATAAAGTTTTCATATTTTTAAATAATCACCATTACTTCTTTCACTTCAACTAAAACACTATAAAGCAACTTTTTTATTTTCGTAACTCGACGTTGTTTTAATTAGTGGTGTGAGTCTCAAAATACAAAGTGTTGGTGCCTATCAATTGACCTCATCTGCGTTGGTACCTACATATTGGGGTTTATTTAACGATGGAGACTTCCAGTTCGGCCCTTGTCTGAACTCTGGGTTATCAACTTTGTGACACATACCCAAAAACCAAAAACTTGTAACGGTTTCGAGTGTGTACCGAAACGTGTTTACTGTTATTGTGACCAAAATTATTTATTTTCGAATAAAATTGTAATAGCTATTTATGTAGACCTCTTTTGCATCTGCGTGCCAATAATGTCTCATTTTTGATGTAAGTTCTAATGCACCGACTCGTTAGGTATAAGTATTGAGTTTATATGGGTGTCCAACAATCTGTCATAAATCGTATTGACAAGAAAATGTTCAGTTCACGATTGGATCGTGGTGTCCATGATGGATGGCATCTCGGCAAATACAGCACAATAAACGTTGGCGCAAAGTTCACAATTTAACGAACCATTCATGTATAAAACATTTGAATACTCTAGTTTCTATAGCCCAATAAGTGATTGATGAGACCAACTTTCGACCCATGTGAGTTGCAAATCCATTGTATCAGTGTTGCATAATACCACATTAAAATCAATTAAACATATTTTTCGTTGTGTTTAGCAATCTTACGAATAACAATACATGAAATTTTTCATCGGTTACAATTGCACCTAAGAAGTGTATTGTTTAGTAACCTAGGTAACTCTTACTAAAGAGGTTAAAAGATGTAGAGATATGAATCGTTTAATAGGCAAGTGTGAACAGAACAGTGTTGCCATTGTTGGACCCATTAACAAACTAGTTTTGACACGCGAGTCGACTTGCGAAATGTTCAGCTCACGACTAAATAAATAAATGCTTATTTACATCGTTACCCAAGCGGCTGATAAGTAATTTAATTAGAACAAGCTTAATTGAATATTGGAAATATAACGAGAGCGGTCTCCGTCGCGATACTGCAGTAACAAATTAATCAGAATTATGATACGCGCGTGCGTCCGCCTTTGTTGTGGGCAAACTGCACCGACCGATTCCTTATTATTGCAAAACGGATTTAGTTATGTTTACAAAGGCAATAATTTTCAAGTAAATGTAGTAATCACGATATACGGGAGAACAACGATTTATAATATCGTACGACGATATTGTTCAGTAAATATGCATGCTATAGGCGCCGTATATATTATGCCAGAGTTTCCCTTTGTGATATTTTGTAAACCTATTTAGGGCCTAAAACAAAATATCTGGGAAATTAAAAGTTTATAAACAATCTTATTTTATATTTATTCTACTCTATTCTCTTTCGTTTTTTTAATTTCTTGTTTCTCTGTATTTCGATTGAACATGTTAGTTTCAATGTTAGCCGTGTACTCAATTTTACATTAAGAATAGCAAATGAATACTACCGGCACCTTATTTTTGTATTTGTATTAATCCATGAGGGTTTTGCCACTTACAACATAAATAGGCGAGCGGTTGGGGTTGGGCCCCAGCTCGAGGTGATCGCTGGCGGGGGTTTTTGGAATTATGACTTTTAGATTATTTTACGGGATTTTTTTGCAACAGTCGCTTTACTACCTCTGGCACTGGCGCATAATGGTTGGCGGGGAACATTCCCATTTAAAACGCAAAAAGCAAATAAATCCTACATTTTGTCAATCGCGGAACAAAAAACTATTTCTATTTATATAAACTATATTATGAACTAAAAATATCCTTATCAGCAAAGATTCAGCCTGTATCTTCAATTGAGAAAGTTAATTTTTGGCTTAGTCACCATTGAAGGTAGGTGAATAATGGATAGCTAACTGCAATACAAATATATTTAACACACATCGCAGGTAAATCTACCCTGCTGTCCAAGGATAAGATAAATGATGTATCAATAAATGGGATCGTGGGATTGATATGTTTGACAAGCGACAGACTTTCAACCAACAAGATTCTGTAAAACTTTGAATTTAGAAATATTTCCACCCTCGGGTATTGAACCCACAACCTGCTAGGAACTCGGGCCAAACTTGACTGTCTAGGTACAAATACGTATGGAATGTCTCCGGTTTATTTGCTTGGCTTTACATCTTAACCTTTCAATACATTTTCTTAAATACATAATGGCGGTTCTGAGCTGTAAATAAATTAAGTTATGTTAACTTCGCATTAAAGGTGTTATCTTTGTATCTAAATTAACGAGTAGTCTATTACCTCTGCGTCGCTTATTGCATAAATACTGTAAGGTGGCATGTTTGAGGAAGTTGTTCCCGAGTAATGATCAATTTGCGTCGCCTCGGTGCTTTTTTAAACGTCACAACCTTCCTTAATGAGCAGAGAAACCAGCATGTCGTACTAACTTCTATGCAAATGCATTTTCTTCTATTTTCGAAAGTATACATATATTGTGAGATCGCTAATGAAGACTGACAAGTCATTCATTGAGTTTTACTTTTATAATGTAGATTTAGTATGAAGGTTGCGTTGGTGGATTTATCTTGTTGACGCAGACAATTTCAGAGACGTGTTCTTAGAACTGAAAAGTTTTCCACGCGCTGAACAAGTCTAAAGGAATGCCAGCTTGGTAAGATATGATGGTAATTATATTAAATTCTAGGTACCTACTACACTAAATTAACTTCATACCTATATTCAGCACTTTTGTTTGCCAGATTGTAGTACTGTGTTATTTAATAGTCTTTTTAATTCTTATCAAAAATATCACAAAATAACATAAGTTCTCGGGCAAAAATACATAATTTCTGCCAGACTGAAAAATTTTGGTTATGAAAAAGGTAAGGTTGGATGGCGATTGAGCTTGAGAGTGCGTTGAAAATGTACTTTTAATATTAGGTAAATAAAATTTAAACAGTAAGTATGCATATCCTCTGTGTATTTTTTAATAATAACGATTTATTTATTTTTCTTCATACCCTTCTATAATTCATATTACGTGCAAAACCTAATGTACAAGTTATATTTATTTTTAAACATGCAATTTCAATAAAATTGTCATCAAGTGATGTCACTTCGTAATATCTTCTTAGACTCCTGATGTCGAGTATCTATTTTACTTAAAGGAATCAGAGTAGGTAATAGACGTGGGTGGAGCAGTTCCAATTATGTCTCAGCACGAACGAATTTATTGCAACGAACGAAGCTCTCACCTTGACATGTCGCTGACATGCCTATTCTGGATCGCATTTCTGGATCTGCCACCGGTTTTCCTGAAAGTAGCACAAAATTGTGAATATTTGGGAGCGAGATTCGAGATTTTTAGATAGGTCATACTTATATGACTGCTTTACCGTCCACAATATTGTATGAAAATGGTGGCATATGTCCAATATAAGTATTCCATAGTTGATGTCCGGTCGGTACAAATTCCAACGCACACACTCTGCTAGTTCGGAGCTTTTGATCCAAGCACCGGCTAGAGACGCCGGCAGTCGCGCGGGAAACTTCGCGGCAGTCGGTCGGCTCACGACCTGCGGCAGCTCTGTGAAAAACATATCTCGATACTATTTACGATAACTAATAAAAAATATCAACGTGTACCGTGGATATAGTGAAATGAACTGATGTGGTTATTGAACACTGTTACAATAATGTCGAGTTAAATGACTTTTTGGTTAAAACAGTGAAATACTTAGACAGTCCAGATGAAGATGACTGTGAATCGTATAAGGGTGGTGGTGCTAGGGAGCCCGCGCAGCGGCAAATCTGGTTAGTACGGCTAGTTGCTTACCTTATTGAATGAAACTGTTATGAATGGATTGCAATGATTTTTAGCTATAAATAAATTAGACTCAAAATCTATGTTACCTAGTTTTGTAATTTAAAGTGTTCTTATTGATAAGAATATGTATTGTGTTTATATCGTTTTAATATCTTTGATAACAATGTTAGTTACGGCCTCCGAATATTGGATGCATCCATTATATTCAAAATATTTTTTAGCACAAAACTTTTTAGTTGCAATTTATTTTAAAATTTTATCGAAATCTGATTAGTGTTATAATAATTGGCAGCTTGTAAATAAACAAATATCGTTAATATATTTTTTTTAATTCGCCTTATTATTTGTCATTTTTCAAACCGATTCACGTAATGAGTACATATCTACCTAAATGAATAACTGCATATCCATTACAGTATGCATTTCCTTACAAAAAATAATAGGTACATGTTTTATTTTCTAACTTGTAAATTGCGTAGTCTCAGAGAGTACCTACCTATAAAATAATGTTTTTTATATACAATAAAAATAAAGTATTGCACGAATGATACATTATTATTTATAATAGTAAGTCAAAGCGCCTATGGTGTAATAAAATTCGAAATCGTGAAACGAACAACTTAAGTACTAAATTACAATTTAACAACTAATATAATTCTAATGTCTGACAGACCATTCCTGTTGTAAAACATCCATGTCACTTTATATTTTAATGACAGCATGAGTATTGAGCTAATAAATGCCTATAACTTATCCTACATACCTATAATTCACGGCCGCAGAAAATTTCCCATACCCTAAGAACTATGTATCAAATAATTAATAATAGTTATATTAAATATTTGGAAATTGAACTGATTGAAGTATTAATTGTATGAGTCTCTTATTTTTTGTTGTAATATAAATTATTAGTCTCTTTTTTTCTATCACATCTGTGTTTATTTTTATATAATTATCTTGTCTTACGATTTATATGAACATTGTGCAGTAAAAATAAAACAAATAAATTTTAACTAAAATTGCTTTTACGAATTTTTGTTGATCATTCTGTCACCGATATGTTATGCTTCGTAGTGCCGCTCTGTTCTATTTCTTAATATTTCAACAGAATTTTATATGTCATAAAACTCTTGCAATGACTAAGTATATCTCAGTAATCTTGGAAATATATGGCACGCAATGAATTCTACAACCAGTCACAATTTTAATAACCTATGAAGTAATGTAACCCTTCATGATTGTGTATGCTCTATAGTCTATACCATTCATTCGATTTCTTTAACTTAACGTTTTAATAAACTAGTGATTTAAAAAGAAACCGGGCAAGTGCGAGTCGGACTCGCGCACTAATATTGATATCGAGCAACAAGAAAAAAAAAAGTTTGTTGTATGGGAGCCCCCCTAAATATTTATTTTATTTTCAGTATTTGTTGTTATAGCGGCAACAGGAATACATAATTTGTGAAAATTTGACCTGTCTAGCTATCGCGGTTCTTGAGATACAGCCTGGTGACAGACAGACAGACAGCGAAGTCTTAGTAAAAGGGTCCCGGTTTCCCGGGACGGGACCCCCGTTTTTACCCTTCGGGTACGGAACCCTAAAAATAGTGGCATTTTGAACTAAATCTCTATATTATTATAAGCTGTACTGTAAAATAAGTGTACGAAATTTCTTATCCTCCGTCCTCGCAATTTTCGTAAAGGGGTACAAAGTTTTTGCTTTACGTATTAATATGTAAATAAATAGAAGTGAAGTGTCTGTTTACACTACATGTATTTGAGTGTGTTTAGGGTACTACTAACAAAAACACAATTAAAACCATGTCTGACTGTATGTCTGTTGGTTCTGGCTAACTCAGTAACGGCTGAATAGGACTTTCACTAGTAGGTTTCTAATATTAGTATTTTGTCTGTCTGTTTGTATGTCCGACTTTTTCACCTCATCCACAAACCGTACTATCCATTTAGACCGGACTTTAATTATAGATCTATACTAATATTATTAAGAGGTAAAATTTGTGAGTTTGTGACGTTGTAGGGGGTAATCTCTGGATTATCTGTACCGATTTTGATTTTTTTTACAAATAGAAAGCCACGTGATTTGTGATTGACTATGACAATCACAAATCACGTGGCTACTATATTTTAAGTTAAAGTTTTCACGGGAACGGGATCTCTAAGCTAGTAGCTTATAAAATCCTTATTCTACGCCGACGAGTCGGGAGTAACAGATGCTTATAACATATAAGTATATTATATAATTAAATATATAGGTATGTACTTAATGATATATATCTCATCGGAATTTTAATTGAGTCTCTTATCATCATATCACATTGAACGGAATTTCTCTATTTAAATATTTTGCATGAAATTAACCGGTAGATAAGTCGACTATATTTGTGTAAAGCATTGTTTCAAGTGCGGTACACGTTTATTTACTGAATACTTCAATGTTTATCATGTAAGAGTCGAGTAAATTGTGTTATCCAGAAATACTCTTGAGGTTTGAACTGCGGGCTGTGTAGAATCTATGCGGATACCTGGATTAGATTCTAAAATTTCAAATCTAATCTCGCATCGGTTATTTTTGAACTCATCTTCTTTATCATCCCGTTTATGCCCACAGCTGAATATGGGCCTTCCTTTTAAAAGAACTTGGCAAGCCAGGGTCGTTGATAGATGTTGCCGTAATCACCACGCTTGGCAGGCGGATTTATGATCGCAGTAATGTAAGAGTATCTTTGAGTTGATAGAGGCTGCTGCCGGAGAAGAGTGCCCACGCGACGCGTCCCCCCTCGCCCTCCCGTCCCTTAGTTTGCAAAGAACCTTTCGATGCCCGCGTAGACCCGAGGTCCGAGAGGCCCGCGAACTGCAAAGTAGAGCGACAGTTGCACAAAACATCCCTAAAGAAACTAAAAGCCATAATCCCTCAATCTCAGCGTCAGCGACCGCCCTGAGCCGAGGTCCAAGTCCCACAGGGGAAGCCCTCTTGCGCAGGTTGCTTAGTTTGTAGTGTTTAAACCATTTATCTAGGCTGGAGCTCTGCTCGCCTTTATGCCCGGTGAAGTAGCAAAAGCCTCAGGGCTAACAACATAAGTCCGTCCGAAAAAAAAGAAAACATAGAAAGAGGCTGCTGCCAATCAGTCGTATGTCGTCTCTTACGACTCCTTTAGGAAGGTATGGTGTGAACAATTTTAACAACGTCCGTAAACTATCGGTATTTGGCTCGCTTTAAATCTTGGAGGTCGTGGATTCGATTCCCACGCCGGACAGGAAATCGTTGTATAAATTCTAAGATTTCTCTCCGGCCGGTAGGTTGAGGGACTAACCTCCGTGCCTCGGAAAGCACGTTAAGCCGTTGGTCCCAATTGTTATAACATCATCTATAATAATCGTATATCAAGGAACGGGCAGCTGCGTTTCCTTTTGTGGTACAACATAATACAGCGGTCACCAACCCGCCTGCCAAGCGTGGTGACTATGGCAAAAACCCTCCGTCGGGAGGAGGCCCAAGTTCAGCAGTGGACCGTTACACGGGCTGATGATGAAAGATAAAAATGAAAGGGAATGAATGAACACTTTTCTGGGGGAAAACAGGTTCTGACTATATTCTCACTATATGCGTAGATAATCTTAAAGCTGTATTTTAGTTTATAAATGTTGTCTCGTTAATTAAGATTTGTATCATAATTTACTTATTTTCTCCTGACAATATTATATAAAATACTAAACAGTCATACTACTGTTAAGAAGTAATACAGAACTGATTTTGAATAGTATAAAAGTAATGTATTCCTTATTCAACATCACCAGCATGTATACGGTCCACTGCAGTACTGTTGCAAATAGACAATCATAAACCGCTCAACTCATAGATGGTGAAGGTGTCATAGATTTTAGCTGTAAGATAGATGAGCTAATGATTGGACACCTGTAGTGTTTAAAAAGTCTATTGTTCTCGCTGTCGTGTGAGCGAGCTTATACACTTGTGCAATACATGGCTTTGTATGATTTTAGCTCACCAAAAATGTAAAGATTGTTTCAATCTTCAAAAAGTTTATCAGGTAATATTATAATAATAAAACGGCGTCGGGAAGTGACGACCCTATCGCCTACTGGTTCTTCCAGTGAAAACAGTCAACGAAGGGCAGTTTATGGAAAGCCGTTGGGAAGAGGCGTCCCCACGGATTCGAGTACTTCCGGGAGAAGGTCCTGTTCCTCATCTCTGGCTTGCCTTTACTGGCCGACTGGAGTGAACAATGACGGGAACAGATCTCCCGTCTCCGGCTTGTCTTAATTGGCCGGCTTTTGTGAAGTCACAAGAGCAGAGATGCTCGAGGATTTACCCCCTGCCATTTCTTACGTGATATAATAATTGTTTAGGCAGCGGCCATAGTCCTCCTGCTGTCGGGGCAGATTGGCCTCGCCAATGGCGGACGGAGGAGAGTCCGGGAGGTTTTAGTGGTGTAGGGTCCTCTCCTCGTGGAGAGGTCCACAAAGGAAAGGGGGGAGGCCCACATATCAATTCGCCAGCGTGGGAACGCCGCAGAGGCGGAGGGGATGAGTAAATGAGTTACGCCCGGGACAAATAAAAAGAGGGCCTTATGCCTTCCATAAACCCAGATTTCTTCATCCACTGGCACCAATACCCAAAAACTAACATTTTGTTTTCACCATATTATGCAATATGTTTGGTTGGTTAGTGACTACCCTTTCCGTCTCGGAAAGCACGATAAGCCTTTGGTTTCGTTATAACATCATCTATAACAATCAATCGTGTATCAGGGAAAGGATAGCAGCGTCTTCTTGTGTGTTTAATACTGCAGTCACCAACCCGCCTTTCAGGCGTGATGACTATGGCAAGTACCCTCCCTCCGGAGGAGGCCTATGTTCAGCAGTAGACGTTATATAGGCTGATTGTGATGATGATCATTGACCGGTTAATCCCTAACTCAGCCGTAGTTAGTTCGGACCTGGAAAATCTTTGCGTAAAGACATTTGGTTTGAGGACTACTCTCCGTGAATCTGACAGCACTTACAGTAAGTTCTAATAACATCATCCATAGTTACCTTACATGGGTAAACGGTTTAACTGACTATTATTTATATATAGAACATTGCGGTCACGGATCCGTCTGCTAAGTGGACTTGACAAAAATCTCCCTTATTTCCATAAGGGGAGTTATGTTATACTCATCAGTATTCATTCAGACAGTTGATGATAAGGTTATTTTTTATTAAAACGGAAATGTGAGTTGGATAAGCAAAACGTTTTCATGAATTTGAGATATATTTACCTGATATATCGCTTTATAGATCAAGTTGCTGATAATGCAATTCATAAACATGTAAAAAGTGAAATTCGAGATATTATAATTTCAGTCAAGGATGCGATTACTTTTGCTTCTTAACATTGACATTGAATGTCAAGGTTAAGAATTATTTATTACTTATTTTTTTTTTAATTAACAAAATTTGCGGATATATGCGTATTCGAACAGTTTGACGCTTTATGGTCAAAGAAAAACGAATGCAGAAAGTAGTAGAAGTAGTTGATTTCTCACCGGGAATTGTATGATTTGTGAAGGTGTTTTGCTTTTCAAACATCAATATTGGCGTGTTATATGCATGTATGGCAGCGACCTCGACGACGGCATTAAATGGTCGTTCGGACGATCAAGAGTTACACAATGTGGTCTGGTGGCGCCAGGCGTCGCAGTCGTCGGGAAATCGCGCCGCGGACCCACCGGCCGAGTCGCCGCCGACTGGTTGTAATTGCACCGCCCTAATTGTCGGCCGGCTGACGGCTGACGGACCGGCTGCGACCGCTCCGAGACGCATGCGTTTGCAATTCATTACAGACGGGAACGCGCCGGCCCGACATGCGAAATTGTTTTCAAAGTAGATCCTGTCTACGAATGGCACGGTGGGTGTGGCGCTCGCCAGTCACGGATACGCTTGCAACGCCATATAATACCCTCGGGAACATTATCTACTCATTAAATCCTTCACTACCTGATATTAATCCTTACTTCATTTTTCATATGGCAATTTATTCCAGCACTGTAATGAGTTCAGTTACTGCGAATCGATTTCAGTGCGATTCTGCACCTACATGGTTCCGACAATCTGGGTCATATTAATACGTTCGTTCTCAAAATTAATAAGTATCACTGCACCCTGTGGTTACCTGCCGAGCGGTTTAAATTGAAACAGAGAAATTATTAATATTGTGGAGTCAATAAAATATTTCAATTACAACAGTTTGTCTGAATTGCAGAATGTCAACGTGCGTGCGTTTTGTGAGAAGTGAGTTGTCTTTCTACGAGGTGCAATGAACTGTAATTGGGAAAAGAGCCGTTCATTTTTTTGGCGTTTCACGAGATTGGTTTTATAAAAGCTCTCGCGAATTTTTTTGTTGGGAATTTCATGATGGTAAAGGTGCCAAAATGTAATGTTAACAACCATGTCGATGAGTGCGGCATAAACTCGAATCGCAGAGATCGCCACGGGTGAGGCAAGCGGACGGACGGTCCGTACGACGACCTTCTCACGGCGCGTGTGATGAATGAGTGCAGCAACGTCGGGGTATTGAAGCGTCGCGTCGTTGACATCACCATGTCAATTCTGACATATTCACTTGTAATCTGTCTGAGAGATCAAGTTTACATAATTTATTTGACATAGGGTATGAAAATATTCTTGGAATTTTAGTATTACGAAATTAATTGGTAATAAAAAATTAGGTACGTGTTTCATCATGGTTGGTCGGTTAAATGATGGATGTGGTCTATAATCTATTAATTACCCTAAAGATTCTCGTCTATAGTCCATTGTTCCTGTCGATAACACACGATCTATCAACCCACGTGGTGCCGTGTTGTTTGATCCCAGTAATTTGTCTTATATGCATCGATGATTATCAATTTAATGTATTTTTATGAGAACATCGTCATCAATGATTCGTTAATCATTTTAGACCCTTTTAAATAACCGAAGGCACTTAATTAGTGGTTGTAAAACAATAGTAAGTTATGTATCGTTTGGTAAAATGTTAAAGTAATTGAATTGAAAAGGTTGAGTTTGAGTTATACTAATACAAAAGAAATACTGAATAGTTACGTGACACATTTTTTAATTGTTTCTTTGTGTAGTTCTAGTAACTATTATTGAAAAGAAAGCACGCTTAAGTACTTTACAGGTCTAACGGACACGTTCAACGACAAAAACTTGAATTCCGCATTTTCGAGTTAAAAGTGGATCGATGAAACTTTATCATACACATTATACGTAATCGTACCGCAGAGAAAGTAATGCATTCAATAAGTACGTATTGCACGAAAAACCGAAATGAAAATAAGAGTAAGGAATTTCGACGTTTCATAAACTTCAATATATTGTTTGTGTTGTAATGCTTATCAACGCAAGTTTTATAACACGCTGTTTTATTAACATGACGAAGCTGTATCGTTTGCCGGTCGTCAATCACAATTCGAAGATATCGATCGTCTTTCTCAATATAATGTCATCATGAATGGACGTCGGATGCGTGTTTCTTAATTTGGGACTTGTGTTCACTTTATAATTATACCTATATCACAATACATAAGACCTGATTAAAAAAAATCGACGCATCAATAATGTGATACAAATTACTTACATACTCATTTCCTAACAACTATTAAAGTTATAAAGAATTGGAGTTGTTAGGCTTAAGTTAAATGTAATGACGGTAGAGATATGGTAACATAACGCTTTTTCAACTTCCTCTTGAGATAGCAAGGCTATTTGGTTCACATTGTGATGCGAATATTGCTCAGTATTGTAAGGTAATAGATTTTATATCCTAGCCTTAACCGTTTGCGCCAGAATGCGTTTGGAATGCATTCCAAGTCCATTGTCATGCGACAACGTGCAGTTGCATAAAAGCATTGTGGCTCTTGTGTAACTGGCTTGGGTCAAGATTCTGACCCAAATAGAGACCGATAAGTCATTCGGGAGTATTATCCAGTTGATGTCGTAAACCATTATTGCAATGGAATCTTAATTAGTGGTTGATGTAGAAACTGATGTTTATCAACGTGAAATATAATAGATCAGAGTAATGACGTTTTCAGCTAAATCTTAGGGTTTCTCAGAATCTTTTGGCTGATAATTCATGAGCATTTTAAAAGTTTTCAAGTAAATATACATAATTAAAATTACTTTAGTTTTCAGTCAGTAAATAATACGTGTAACGTGTGCTAATTAAAGTTTGGTGACAATTTTTTAATATATTTTTTGTATATTTGCTTTTAGCAACGTACCTGTTTTCGCTGTGAACATTATCAAAATAGATTATTTCCTTAATTTTTTTTTCAAAAGAATAAAATTGTTGCCTCTATATCATTGGAAAGGTACGAGAGTTAGGCAATTTAAATATTTAATGGGATGCATACAACTTTTCGTGTAATGATTTATTTCTCATTTCTAAGTACATTAAGTAACGAGTCAAGAATACAAATTACACGTTTTCATCATTCAAATGATAGAAACTACTGCAACGATTACATTTCAAAGGGTTTTGTAGGAACGTAATCTCACGTTCGGGCGTCGCCGACAAGCAATCAACGTTTTGAATAGCTTCACCAAGTCCCTTTGACGGGCTACAGGATTCTTCACACTTCATTTTGTCGGTAGCTTTCCGACTCTATTCAAAAACTTGCATAGTCATTGTTGATGATAACTGTTTATTTTGTGTACTCCCTTTTGATGAAAATTCCAGGAGTGAAAGGACTAATCAATTTTTGATCCGTTCACTTCGAGAAAGTTGGGAGTGATGACCTCTTAATTGTTCGCTTATTAACAATATGTCTTCGAGGATGGCATGCTACCTATGATATTATTCAAATGTTTTTTTTTGTTGCAGCGGTGGTCGTGCGTTATCTAACAAAGCGGTACATCGGAGAATATAGCTCGACTGGAGGTGAGCAAAGTTCACCGAATGTATCATTAATTAACATAAGTTGCCACATAAAAATAAGTTTTAACATAGTCTTTGAAATTATACAGTGTGTAAGATTTATTTGTGAAATATATTTTAAACTGCAATTCCATCTTATCTAATAAGGTATATACGTCAATGATCAAACTAGCCGTACGAATATGTGTATTGAATATCCAGTATATCGTATAATAACTGTGGTACCATAGACTTTTTCTTAACTTGATATTCAATCTTCTGATGATTTGTGTTTGAAGACGTTATATTACATTTAAACAAACAATATGATCATGAAAGAAACTCCTTAAGAATTAATGACTTCACTTACGCTAAAAACAGAAACATTGTGAACGGACGGATGCAGTGACTGACATTCTACTGACGTCAATTGCGGCTTAACTTGCAAAAATTCAATCAGGCCTGTCACTTTACGCAATAACACAGTGCGATATGTTGTTTATTTTAATATATTATCTGCTTCCTTCCGACCTTAAATATGATTCGTTTGCGTCAGAATGGCGCCATATTTCTCAAAAGAGAAATAAAATGTTCAGGAAAACGCTTCCAGCATTCGATGTCATAGTAAAATGTTGTTATTATTAGACTATGACTACAGTATCTACAGCAAAGTCCTTTTAACCGTAGGTACAAGTATTGCGAAGCTTTACTGTATTCTCTTGTTTCAGATTTCCTTTATCAGCACAGAGTAGCTTTCGACGGTGTCGTTTCAGAAGTTGAAATACTAGATACATCTAATTGCGCGGTAAGTAACGAGTTAGCAGCAATGTTGCTCTTAGTGTTAACTTTGAAATATCAGTCACCGCAAACAAAAGCCACGACATCGCCGATAAGATTAAAACTCGAAGCTCGAATAGCAAACCAAAGATAGACGGCCAAACTTAATTTAGTATAAAACAATGGAGATGTTAATCTGCATTGGCTGGTAGCGGCTGATGACCGCACTACAATTTAATTAGATGAAGTTTATGTGGCTTGTATCGGCTTATCAGATGCGATCGATGCCGTTGCTGCATTGGTGCCCGCGGCGAAATCCTACGTTTGAATCGAACCGTTGAACCTACGCTCGTAGAATCCACGAGAGAATTGGAGTTACGTAATTGTTATGTTTTTATTATTGTAGAACAGGCGCCCAGTGATTCTTAAACATGTTTGTGTTATTCTAAACAACGATGTTAGTATATTAAATGTATTGATAACGGAACTAAACCGGCAGATTGGATGCTCCGTATTGCGCAACCGGCAATTTTATTCGGCGCAATGCAGCAAATGGCCCCGATACGAGATTCCGAGTACCAGTTGTGGCTCGCGACTTCATTATACTGAAGTTCACTGACTTTATTTACAATTTTAGTTATTTCAGGGATTCTCGAGGTGTGCTTTGAAATTGAATGTATGTGATCGCGATGGTGGATATGTTTTCTGTATCTAATAGGTTTGGAAACTTAAAGGGAAAATTAATTTTCAAAATGTAAGGATTTGATAGGGAAAGTGGCCGGAATAAATAGGGTGCTTCGAAAATATATGCTATCCTTTAAGAAGTAGATACTATTATGTGTTATTACTTCAATGAATTTCTTCACTTAAATATTTTTTTTAAATATTTTGTTACTAAAAATAGTATTACAATAGAATACATAATACAATACTGTGAGGTGTAACAATATGTATGATATAAATAAAATGATATTAAAATATTTATATTTTATTTCTTATGGAAGTTTTTACGTACTCCTGTTACAGTAATGGTATATATTTTGAAAGCTTATATTTTTTATATAAGATGCTAATATTAGAAATATCAGGTTATATATAAATATAAGGTTCTAATAATTAGAACCTTACATTTTGGGACTGTCTTTTCTTTTATCTGTATACCATAAATTTATGTTTTAAATAAAGAAATTGTTTTGTTATTTAGATCCGCGGGTGTTTAGCAGAACACGTTAGATGGGGAGACGCTTTCGCAGTAGTGTATTCCGTGTGCGAACGGCGATCGTTTATTGCTGCTGCAGAACTTTTGTCGTTGTTGGAGAGGACCCGACTGCCGGGCTGCGCCGCCATTACCCTCTTAGGGAACAAACGTGACCTCGAACACGCCAGGTATGTTTTATAGAGCTATATTTTTGATTGATAAGAGTTGTTATAAACGTCATTAACGAATAACTATGGAGGTACAACGGTTCATTACAATAAATTAAACGCTATGCTCGTACCTATCATCAGCCCGTAGAACGTCCACTGCTGAACATGGGCGTCCTCGCGGAGGGAGGATTTTTGCCATAGTCACCTCACTTGGTAGGCGGGTTGGGGACTGCAGTAGTATTACAACACACAAGTAAATGCTGCCGCCCGTTCCCTGGTAAGCGATTGTTAAAGATGATGTTATAACAATCGGGACAATCGGCTTAACGTGCTTTCCGAGGCACGGAGGGTACCTAGTCCCTCAACCATCTAGACCCAGAGAGAAATTTTAGAATTTATACAAAGATTTCTTGTCCGGCGTGGGGATCGAACCCACCTCCGAGATTTAAAGCTTTCCAAATACCGCTACGCTACGGAGGTTTGAATGTTATGATGGTCTCATATTTGTTATATTTGTTTTCTTTATTCTTAGGGAGGTCCACGCAGAGGAGGGTCAAGAACTGTCACTGAGATTTGGGTGTCAGTTCTATGAGGTGTCTGCGGCTGAGTCGTGCGCGGGCGCCGCGCTCGCGTTCCACGCGCTGTTGCGGGAGGCGCGCGCGCTCGCGCTTCTGTTACCCGCGCCTAGGAGAAAACTCGCCGCCTATTCGGTTTCAAAGGTGAATATATGATCAGTCGAAAATAGTTCCTGACTGGGAATTAAACGGAAAATAAAAGTTTTAAAATTTAAATTAATTGTAAGCCTAATTAAATTTTAAATTTGAAAACGTCATACTTTTTCTAAAAAAAGTACATCGTGTTAAAGTGAGACCTTTGTAATGATTGTTCAAATGTAAAGCACATACACCGAAACACACCAGAGTTTATATAAATATTATTTAAAAAACAAGTATTTTTTAGTAATAATATTATTGAATACTGAAAATATTTTAAACACGAGATAGAAATGTACGTATATTAATAATAAAAATTGAGTTTCTACGATTTTTTATTGTAAAGTTTCTTTATATTATATTGTAAAGGGTGTGAATATGTAAGAACTTGCAATCGTTATTTGAAATTCTTCTATTTATAACTGGGAAAAACCAAAGGGTCATGTTTAGTGTCAAGTGTATTTAAAATTATACTTCTGTTGACTACAGGGCTCGCTTACACATGTATTTCATATGGCAATTTTAAGTTCCCGTGTTTTCGTTTATCCAAATCGTTGTTCTTATAAAAATCAGGAAAGTGTTAATTTAATTTGGAAATTAATATTGACTTTTCTTTACAGGTAATTGGCACAATATTTGGCAAAAACAGCAAAAGTGTCCGAAAGAAACGGCCGTCGCTCAGCATTTAAATTATAACTTATTTATTTTGTTTTTACTTCTTTAATTCCTCAGACTGTATTGTAAATACTTATTTTAATTTAGTTTATTTATAAGAAGAACGTGAAATGAGGCTCGATTTTAGAGAAGAGTTTTAATTGTTATTTAAGACTTTCTGTCGATCGGGATATAGTTGTATATCTGGTAGGCATCCACCTACTTCTACAAAAGATTTATGTAAATAAATTTATTATTAATTGTACATAAGAAATTTGAGACCAGTAGGTTTGTTTAGGTAATAAGCCTCGCATTAATTTTATAAAATTTGTAAATACATAGCCATTAAGAGTTGGTAGAATTTCACAATTATGTATCTCATTACAATAAAAAGTTAAACAAAATTAAAACTTGTTTTTTTTTGTGTGTGAGTTTTACTACTAATAATTGCACCTTGAGTAGGTATAGCAATAGGTACCTCAAAATAATATTTGGCATTGATAGCTACCGTATTTATTTACTAAGAAAATATAATATAATAAATAAAATTGAATTCGAATATTTTGATAACTGCTTTTCTTAATTATTATTTGTTAATTTTATATGTTTGTTTTGATGAAACGCAAACTTCCCAAATTTTACCAAGATAGTGCAAAGTACAAAAGTTTTTTTTATTCTAATGACAAAATTTATAAATTAAAATAAAAAGTCGTTTTTTCGCGATTTTCCATTCTGTCAATAAAAATGATTTTTAAAATCCACATTGTTTTATTATTTTGATGGAGGTCTATGCACGAAGTAAAATCGAATTTTCTACATACAAGTAGGAATAGGTTATTTTTTCAAGTTTTAGAAAAAAATCGTTTTTTTATATTCTAGACTGTCGGTATTCAGTTTTCAATACATAACTTGAATTCAAACAATATGAATATTTTAAGTCGAGAATCATCATTATCTGCCTATGCATCTCTGCATCATATGGCCTTGCACCAAGAACGACTAAGTATAACTCTTGCTCTAGCACTAATGCATGTCCATTTTTAAGGCACGAAAATATTGTACATCTTTAAAGCGGACAGTAACAAGGTGCCATGTGAATATTTTGCAATTGCCGGAACGCCTTACAAGGTTGTATCGTAAAATCGGCCAGATTGTCTTGATGTATTCTTTGGAGTCAGAAGGCGAATAAGTACGGACACTGAACGCTTTCTTAGATCATTGCGTTGCGATAGCGTCAAATCGATCACTGCGTGTTGCACCTCTTATACATGTCGTTAAAAGCTTTAATGAGTTTCTGTTTTCACTGCCAAGTGTTTGAGTGTCACATCGGTCTACGTCGGGCGAGTGTCGCCGTTCCCGCAGTAATATTGATCGGGCAGGGTAGTCAATAGCCGGAGAGAGTTTTGCCACGACTTGGCCTTACATATCGGGCACTCCAGCACGTCCGATCTACTGATAAAGTCTAATGCAGGAATCGATCGTAACGCCATATCTTAGAAACACATGTGAAAGTAACAAGTGCAGACTTCTAAACTTGAATATCATCATAAAATAATAATAATAATAATTTATTATATATCATATCATATACAATGTTAACTTAGTATTAAAAATAAATTAAACACACAAATCAACAAGGTCTGGCAAACTAAATCTAACGATTCCCTTTCAGTCATCGCTGCAAATAATCTTGCAGATTTACGGCGACGAGTATTGCGATCAAGTTCAAGAGCACGTCAGTACATAAATGAGTTACAATTGATTAAGTAGACGGTATAGTAACGAATGGTTATACAAGCAACAAGTAAAGTAATAGGTAACCGAAGCAGTTACGCAATGGGTAATAAAATGTTCCCATAGTTGTTCCGCTGTGGCATTAAATCGGGCACGTACAGGTGTATCGGGCGATGCAGAGATATGACTAATAAATCGGATCCCTTGATCGCATTAGTGGCGCCAACGTTCCGCTTGGCGCAGTGCGGCCGAGGGTTGCGATCGCTATCTCGTAGATTCCTATGCAATGCTATGCGCTCCGCAGGTGTTGCACTTACAACTGTTATTTATAAACATTTTAAATATTTATAAACATAAATACTACTAATGTTAAGTAACTTCAGAAGAATTTGGTGAAATTATTTTTATACGTCAATCAATAAAATTTATAATTGAATATTTATGAGTGTATATACTAAGGATGTGTCAAGTATTCAATATATACAATTAACATAAAGAAAGTCTATAGTCATCTATAGCTTTTATGGCTTTAGCTTTGTCACTAATTATTTGAAGGGAGGTCAAGATCAAGTGATCATTTGCAAACATCGCAATATTTAATGTCAATCAAAGAATTTGCCAAATTGATAATCAGTACCTGCCTGAAAGTTTTTTTATAATAGGAAAAAATAAATTATGATTAGGAATTAATTTAATAAAATCATAGTACATACAGAATATAGATATAAGATTGATGATCATGTTTGTGAACAGCCAGGAAAGATTTACAGGAGTAGTAAAATAAGTATTTACCTGCGTTCCTAGAGCGGACTCATAATCATTATTAATACTAGTGGTCGTCCTGTCGTCGAAATTCAACCATGATTAAAAAAAAAAGCATTCTGCACTCCTTCTCTATCTAAACTATAAGATAATTTCATACTCCTCCGTTCGCGCAGTTTTAGTAAAAAGGTAAACATTTTGCTTCACGTATTAATATATAGATTCAATTTTGCCATACGTACGTGCTTATCATTTTAATCTAATGATTGTATCATATTGACCTTTGGCATGCAATAGAGCGTAATGATGAAATGAAATGAAAATAAAAAACGTAACATCCACGACATGATGTAGCATCAGTGACAGGACTTTGACATGAGGTAGTTGGGTCGTGGTGTCCGTACGTCGAGGCTCTAGATCGGATAGATTAACTATCAGCTACTTTCATCTCTCGGTTTAGATTAAACGATTACTAGTTTCATCTAATTGCTCGTGTTTGTCTCGGATGGAATCGGTCATTGAGATTTATGCATGACTGAGGATGAAACTGGTACGTGATGTGGATCTAATGATAGATAGCCTTGCCTACGAGATGATCTTAGATGTACTTACTGTATTAGGATAAATAGCTGACTGCATAACGTGTATGCTTTGTGGAGTAGAAATCAATGTAAATAAACACACCGTGCTTTTTTTTGTCGTTGCTAATACTCAGCGAATTATGTTAGTACAATACTATTTTGGTAGTTAAATACTATTTTTCGTGTACTACCAAAAATAGTATTTATATTTATCTAATAGTATAAAAAATTACAGATAAAATGACTTCAAAATTGTTTAAAGCCTGTGCGGACAACCTAGATTATCTTTTGTTGCAAGCTTTTGCCATATACAAATAATATATTATAAAAACGGTCTGCCGCGGCCTTCTGCTTGAGATGCCTCAAGCAGACGGCAGACGATTTTTATTCTATTCATGCAAAAAGCTTCATTGCGAATTCAATAATAATGTGACACATAAAATTCGAATTCGAATTTGGTGGTTCTCCGCCTGGAATAAATACAACTATGGCTTTTGTCTATTGCCGCAATTAGATATAAGCATCACAATAAGTGATTCTTTCGTTATATGATAATTGGTTACCACTGATTCAATACACGACTCTTACTACCAACCAACGGTTACAAAACAGTTTTAGCAAGAGTCTCCCTCGGGTGAGGCACATGTTAAGCAGTGGATTTAATACTGGCTGATCATAATGATAATGATGATTAAAGTTTAAAAACGGGGAAAATATAGGAATATTTTCAAATTCAAAAATTCAATTCAAAATCCACTACGTTCTGAGACTCGAAGTAGATATTGTTTAGATTCGCATCGCTTTACCCGTACTGTATTTGTAATGGACATCTACATCAGATACATCTGCAAATTTGAAAGTTTTTTCGTAGACAGCGACATATTTAGTTAAGGCAACTTCCTGTGGCTAATTATTTTTGCTACAACTTCATCAATTTGAGTGTGATTGATAAAAAAACGAATATTTCATTTATTTAAATCTTTCCTCTTCTGTCGGAAAAATATTGTTTAGCGAATAAATTCAGTTTCTACCAATATACGCTGTGGGCAAGCTACAATACGTAGGTTACTCTAACTGGTCACCATGGACACCGTGGGCATACATAAGGTCTTCGTCGACCTTATGAATATCAACACTCTAGTTATTATAAATTCAAAAGAAAGAAGTATTGTAGTATAAATCTTCATTATGAACTCTTTTAATTTTTTGGGCGGCGCGCCGTGGCTAAAATTGGTCTGATGGACAACATAAAGATGGCTCGGGTTATTTCTTTCCCTTATATAAGTATAACTGAGGAAAAAGATGAAGCAGTTTTATTTAAGACGGGTTAAAATAAGAAAACAAACAATAAAAATATACATATATCTTATGATCATTAATCAGTCAAGTAGAACCACTTCCTTTAAATGAGACAGGCTTACTAACTTGTACGAATGACTGATTGCAGTATTTAAATACAATCATAGAATCAAACTTAAGCACATAACTCAATTTCTATACGGAACAAAAAATGGAGCACGCATTGAATAACAAATATTAAATAAATATTGCATATGTTGCGTAACTATAAAAAATATTGATATCGAATTGACTAATTCATTCTGTGAAGAACCGGTAACAGAGTGGTATCGAGTTAAACACTTAATGGAGTCTAATACTGATAATCAAGGCACCTGTCCACTGGTTGACGAATGAGAAGTCGTCGTTAGGGAACTATCAGAAGCATCAGAGAAAGTGAAATAATTTTAAAGACATATAGTTACTAGATATGGTATATTATGCATATGTATGAGTGTACTAATTTAGGTGATCTGCGTGATCTTTTGAAAAAGAAAGACCTGAAAAAAGAAGGAGACTATGGAGTACACGTAGACATTTTCGATACGATTGCTTCGAATCAAAACCACATTATAAGAGCGCAGAAATAATGATAGTGTACGCGCTGTGCCATCACTACAGTCTGTGTTATTCGCATATTTAGTTAACAATTGTCAAAGAATATTTTAAATTTGTCTTTGCCAGTACCGTAACATTGGTACCTGATGAATTGCAAAGTTGTTGAAAAAATTTGGCCTAGCATCCAATCTTCCATCTCCAGTTTATTTTAGTAAAATATTTTTTTTATGAAACAAAATATATAAGCCCACAGTTTTTTTTTCGCTAACGTAATCACTGTATTATCCTATTTTCTGTTAAAATGGGGCGGGGAATATAATTTGCAAGCACCTTATGTTTTAGTACATAGAACTTAAGACTGACAATAACGCTTTTATGACGTTGTACAATTTTGTCCTATAAAAATATATTAGATTAGTTTAGCATTCTTGCAAGTACGTACAAAATTCCAATATTAGCAACAATTTTACTAAGTATGAAAATTATTCTCTTATAGCCACGATAATTACTATGTACCATATTTTTTTATGCTCACTTAGTAGTAAACGTCAGAAGTTTTACGAGTCGCTTCCAGGCAGGTTTTATATGTTCAAATGAATACTGCTCTTCCATTGCTCGCAGCAAGTTTGCTGATAACACTAAACGGCTAATTTGTAAAGCACATATTGCGTAAATCAAGTCATGCATAAGCAGTTAATGATGTTGATCCGCTACTGTACATTATATGAGCGTTCATCTGACAGGACAGTTATGTTATGACTAAGAATGATATGAAAGTGAGATTTATAATACAAACATGATTTTTGTGGTCAAAGCCATTAGGAGATATTATCGACAATTATTATCTAGTAGCGGCTACCCGCGACTTCACTCGCGGAAAATAAGGAAGGACTTTATAACAATGAAAATCTTGTAAATCGTTAGGTAATCGTTTTGGAGAAAAGGCATACACACAAAAAGTAAAAAAAATGCATTTAGTAAAAACCTGCAATTTTTCTATTTCAATTCAATTTGATTCATTTGTTGGGATAATTCCCAAATATTAAACAATATAGGCAACAATAATAGATTCTGAGCCTGCATGTGATTTGAAACTGTAACTTTAACGACATAAACAATAATCAAAATAGTTTTATTAAAGCAAACCAAATATGTATATTATACCTCTATGCATATAGTTATCTAGTAGTTGTAGTATTCTGCAACACCAATATAAAGGAACCTTCATGGCATAGCGTATACGTCTCGCTTTTGTTCTCAAAGGTCGAGGATTCGATCCCCACGCCGGACACAAATTCTCTGTGTAAAACCTTAAATTTATTTTCGGGGCTGGTTGGTTGAGAGATTACTTTTCGTGACTCGGAAAGCACGTTAAACCGTTGCTCCCGATTGTTATAACATCATAAGAATCGTATACCAGGAAACGGGCAGCAGTGTTTCTCTGAGTTACATCATAATACTAATGTCTCCAACCGTTTTGCCAAGCGTGATGACTATGGCAAAAACCTCTGGAGGTGGCCCATGTTTAGCAATTATATGGGTTGATGAAGATTATGTTTAATAAGTTGCTTTAAAAAGTTTTTTGAGGACTCATCTTGTTACATAACTTTAACATCCCAATCAGAATTAGTTACTCTTAGGGTACATACAATTGGTATCTAATGGAATAATAAAGATGTAAACTATTTATTACGTATGTAGACGGATAAAGTGGTTAACATTTAACATCGCAACACATCACTGGACTGCCGATAGTGTCACTCAAGCTAACATGTTACATTGGAATCATGACTCGACTGAGAACATGACTCAATTTATCGATAGTTCAATTCATGTAATGACGATGCCGTACCTTCATAAGTGAGATGAGAGTTAAACTCTTTATTAAGTAATGACTACAAATCTAGCGAGTTTTAGTAACATAATATATCTACTGTAAGAAAATGAATAAACAGAACAGCGCGTATAACGGCCAGTACTGAAGATGGGTCTCATTCGAAGGTGGGTGTAGCCATAGACATTACGCGTGGCAAGCGGGTTGGTGACCATGGTATACACACAAGGAAATCGGAGGATGCCTCGTCTGACCGTAATTACTAGACATCTATAAAGCAGACCTATGTCCAGCATTGGACGTCCTACGGCTGAAATGAGGAAACGTGGCTACCCGTTTCCTTGTAAAAAACTGTCATAGACGATCGGGACCAATGACTTAACGTGCTTTCTAAAGTGAAGGAGGCTTAAACAACCAGACCCGGAAAGAATATTTGGTTTCACACAAAGGCTCTTTGTCAGTTCACCCAATACACTTAAATTAATATCATGGTTTTTAAGGAAGATGTATAAAACATTGTATCTCAAGGATTTTATTTAAGAGAGTAGGTTTACGATCGCGAGCGTGTATGTGGTCGCGACAACCGCGATATGTCCTTGTATGTTGTGTTTGCAAGTTCGACCTGTATGTATCGCCTTTAATATTCTCCGTATTTTCGTATTGCACTTGTAACATAAGTTGTTTCGCAACTTTGTTAGCAACACAAATAATTTTATTTATACCATCATGTAAATATTCTGTCATATCTTAGGGCTTAACCTAGACTGGAAATGTTTTAAAGAATTTTTGGCCCAGAGAATGTATCATGAATAATGTATACGGTTTCGTTTATAATGTTGACATGTTTTTTGTTGTGTATTAAAAACGCCGCAGGCATACTTAGAACATGTAAAATAAACAATTTGATTTAATTAAGCCTAATTACCGCCTGGGGTGGTCAAACTTTTTCGTACGAGATAATGATATGTACTGCACGTGATTCAAGTCAACATATCAATTAGGTATTATGACTTCGTAATATTTAAAAGTAATGGTTAACTTATAAAATGAGAAAACAGTAGTTATGTAAGCAACGATGTTAATCAGTGGACTCTATATAGGCTGATAATGATAATAATAAAGAAATTGAATATAGTGATAAAATGACATGGAAGTTTAATAAATGGAATGAACCTGTGCCTCAGCCAGTAGTTGCTTCTGAGCTGCTAGCTCCGGGTACTAGGTTCGATTCCCACCCGTTACAATTATTTATGCGAACCAAAAATATGATAATGTTTCGAGTTGGTTGGTTGTGCTTTCTATACGAGAATTAAGTGTTTGTTGAGTCCCCGCACCACAGGGTTTAATTTTCCAATTGGGAATTGAATTAAAACAAAAATAAGAAAAAAGTGGCTAATATTAATTATCACCATTTCAAGGAAGTTTCCTTTGTAAATCTAGATCGATATTGAAAATGCAAACTTGAATGGCGCTAACATCGCGCAAATTGTTGCAAAGTATGTAGCTTGTGCTTTTAACCGTTCATTATCTGTAGGAAACTATAAATCTTCTATAAACAGTGAAAAGTATGAAACAATATAAACCGGATCTGGACGAGACGCCAAGAGTTATGGAGAGTAATAATGAGTTCAACCGGCAAAACCCCGAGGACAGTGTTGGAGCGGCGCTAACAACCATTCCTACAATTGATTCCAAATAATATAGTTGTACTAAATGTTTATGGCTGCTTTAGTTTTGACGGACTTGGACCAATAAAAGTTGGAATTTTAACTTGACAATCAATTATTTGTTTTCTGGAAGAAAAAACGACAGGCGCATGAGTAACTGATTACGTCACGAAACATAAAGTCTGATTTTAAATTAAGCTCTAAACTAATTTTCATTTCCCATCTTGTAATAATAAGACACATAGGTACGCAAATGAGTAGATGCTTATCAATGTTTTCTATCACAGCGTAATCATAGCAGAAAGTTTATTATCATAATCTGCATTTTAATCCATAATAACAATGAACACGGAAGTTTATGAGCTGTTAATCAAAAGTCCAGACTAAAAATGAGGTCAGTGTTATATGAAATTTGCTCAACACAAACTCGCCGTTGTGTACACTGCAGTGTGTTTTAAATTTGTTGGCGCATCCTTGTGTCGTTCGAGACCAAACAAAGGGCTGATTACTCACTTGGGAGTACACGGAACGCCACTCTTGTCTCGCTTTGAGACTCTGCACACATTTTACCCTGAGTGTTTCTTCTAAGATGCTTGTTCTCTTAACTTATATTTGTATTGACTGATGCACTGTAAATCCAAAATGACATAAACAACTATTTGTCGTGGTAATTTGATGATGGATTTATGCTTTTGAAGTGTTTGTTCTTGTTCTTTAGCATAGTTCGAAATGATGCGTTCTAATTTATACGAACGGAAACGGGCCGACCTAATTCCTTGTACAATATTGAATTTTGTACATGTCATGTAAGTAGTTCTACTTTTGTAAATTTCGTAATACTTTTGACAAGTATTAGGTAATTTGTAATCGGTGTAGTTACCGCATTATAAGTCGATAAATAGTTCACGATCTAAATAACAACGTTACGCATATAAATGTTGCCGATCCCGAGAAATTAGTGAAATTTTAAATAGCACCGTGGTGTTGACGCCTCGAGCCGTGATGTTATCACGCACACGCTCAAAACGACTGGCGCCAGCTTCTATTACCTATATTTATTGCAAGTCTCCCTTGAAGAAGATGTAAATGCAACTCCTATGTCATAGTTTATAAAGGCCACTTTCAAAGAGACTCTGTACCTTACGGTTTCTACTATGTACAATAAGGTATTTTCCGTATCAAAAGAAAATGAACCTTGAAATTTGGTGCATAGAGTAAAGTTTGTAATATAATAATGATTAAATTATAAAATATGCTCACAATTTTGCTATCGATTCCCGACATCCGCTCATTACAAGGTGCTGGAATGTTGTTCAACACATTTTATCATAAGAATTGTTGGTTACTAGACATATGAGCGGCTGAAAATTACAGTAATTTCGTCCTATTTTGAGGTTAGGGAGAGTAATTTAATGGTGATTGATAAGATGAAAAATACCACACAAGATTCGAGAAATAAAATTAGGAAAAAAAATTAAATGTTTGTTTATTTTTTGTGCGAATATTATTATTTAGGGAACACCTATTTAATATTTAAATATATCAAAAATATATCTATACGGTGAATCGAATACCCTATTACCCTATGAATTTTATGAACAAATTTCTCCTCTTAAATTTAATAGTAACTGTATGAAATATTGCACACGTTCAAAATGTTTATGACATAATTGGCAAGCTCGTAACCAACAACGGAACTTTAAAATTTTACCCTTTTGTAGCGACAAGATAAGAAAAATGCCAATTCATAAATTTACAGTTATCTACGTGTTGTGTGGCCTTCAACCTACATTTAATCACTATTTAATATTTTAGTGTAAATGATATAGCGGATGAGTCTTTATACCTTATCTTTGCGGTCAAAAATCTTAGTATAGGACTGGATTCCTTAAATGATGAGTCATTTTGATAGCTCTACATATTATGGACCGTGAAAACCTTGTGGCAAATGTAATGCTATCTTCTATAATAAATAAATAGTCTGCCACCACAATGAGTATCTCATACTTGCTATGTGTTGGCATCAAGATCAAAAGAATTCCAAAGAGCTGAAAATCTTATTACCACAATACGGTGTGTATCTTCCTTAGTACCTTCAAAAGACCCGGTATCGTAGGAGTAGCAGCCCTTTATAAAGCATAAAAGAAAATGCAAAAAAAATCTATAAAAGGAGGAATTAATATTTTCTTGGAAAAGTAAAGGTAGTATTTAAAAAAACAATATAAAATTGTAACTTTTACATATGACGTTATAAACTACTCGGATAGTAATTACACAGATTGGTGCAATAAAAAATGGTGTCATTAAGTATGCTATTTATTTTAGTTAGTTGACAAAGTAGTAGGCCAAAGATAATAAGCGGTGTGACTTAAAAAATACGATCTCTTGACCCTGAAGCTTGAAACGGAGAGGTAATAACCACGGGCTCAGGATTAGTTGTAACAGCCGTAACTTGGGATAAGAGTGAATGATAACAATCCCGGATAAATCGGTCATCCGATATGCATTAACCTTTGTTTCTTTTGGATGTTAAATTGTTAACTACCGATGGAGAACAAGCTAAATAGACGTTGAATATTTGAATGTAGTTAGATGTTGGCGTTTAAGAAGCAATCTAACGCGACTTAACCCATTAATGGCCAAACCTAAATTAAAGACGTATTTGTTTCAAACTATTTATTTTTATAATCAATTAAGTAATAAGAAGTACAATATGAAAAAAAAAATGTTTTTTTTTTTTATGTTTTTATGGGGTGTACTCAATTGGGTACACTGGCCACTTAAAGGTGAAATTTTTCAATGCAGGGCTTTTCGACGCAAAGGGTCTTGTGGCATTTTTTACACTCCCAGTGTACTCTTGAGTGGCCAATAACACAACGAAGTGGTTTCTCAATTTTTTTTGGGAAGTGTCCTGAGCCATCTTGGGCCCTCGACCATAGAAGAAGAAGGCCGAGCTCTTTTATGTACTTCTTGCCTCAAATAGTATCGGGCAATATTATGACGGAACAAGAGTTGATCCATAGGCTGTTCGTTGCTCAGTACATGCAAACGCCATGCATTTGCCACTGCCATATCCACCATGTACGTAAATATGACCCACCACCACTTTTTGCAATTAATTGCGATTCGGTATAGCGCTAGCAATTGATCTAATTCATCAACTCCACCCATGCCTTTATTATAATTTTGAAATAGTAAGGGAATATTCACATCTACTTTTTCTTTTTTCAATGGACACCATCGCTTTACCGTTCCCATTGGTTCTATATTATCATAGTTAGTGGCCATAGTGCAAACGCTATTATCCTTCCATCTAACTAATAACAGTTCATTGGCTTTGTCAAATCTATGATCAAAGCTTGCTCTGTCTTGTTTTTTCATGTCTTTTGAACTAGTCAAAGGACATTTTTTGGTAAGATTTTCACGTACAGTTCCAGTCGCACAATATCCTGCATTCCGTAAATCGACCAGTAGGTTGCAATTTGTAAAAAAGTTATCAAAAAATACTAATTCACTTTCATAAACACTGCAAATGAAATGAGTGCCTATTATTTTGAGAAGCATATAAATTACTATTGCCAACGATAAGTTGTATTACTTCTTCGTCAAATAACTTCTCAAATACCTGAACAGGAGTTAAGTCTTTGAGGTCTTCTTTGACAACATTTTTTTTATCAGTTACATCCGTAGTCTCTTGAGAACTGAAAGAATAAGAGGCTGAAAATTTGCGCCAAATTGGTGATTTTTCCTGCTGTTCTCGACGTCGTCGTTTTACAGCTGGTGGCTCCTCATCACTGCTATCACCAGCACTAGATACAGTGCCTTCTTCGTGAACAAAAACCTCGATATTTCCCGGTACATCTCTGGGTAATGTGTGAGCTTCCATGTCCTCATCAATACCCTCTTCTTCGTCAGTGACGATGGAAGAATCGGGTGGTATAATCGCCAAATCATATTCGGCATCATCATCACTGTTCTCTAAAATAGCTTGAAGAGCTTTTTTCAGACCACAATATTGATTAGGGAAGTTGAAATTTTGTCAATTCATGGTTTAGTTGAACTTATCTGAAATCAAGACATAACATATTTTTTATACCTAAGTGGCCACTGTACCCAATCAGGTACACCTATATAAATATTCACAGATGTCAGCGAAAACAATAAAACAGTCGGTAAATATTTATAATTATTATAAACAAGTATATATTTCATCATATTTAGCACCTAACATAATATTTAACACGTTTAATAAAAAAATATTGATAATTCAAAAGACGTACCTGTGTTATCTTCAGAATTGTAACTTTGACTAAATGACAGTCAATAAAATTTTAAAAATACCCACTTTTTGTTTATATCAAAAATCTGTTATATGACCGTCTATTCATATCTAATTAAGGAAATATGTTAGCCTACGTTATATTTTTATAAATAAATTAAGTTTAACTGTACCCAATCAGGTACAGTGGCCGTAAATCATATGATGCAAATTATTTGCCTTTGGATTTGATTTTAAATACAAGATAGGAAATAAGGAAATCGATAAGGAAAACAAAGGCCTATCATGAATATTATATTCGGTTTCGATTTAACGCTCATTTCTAAATGAGCGTAAAATCGGAACCAAATACAAAACGGTAGAATCTATTCTACCCGTTCGATACTATTTATTAGTTTATTTTGGATTTAGTTTGGATTTTTTATTTGTTGATCATAGATTGTTACAAGAATCGAAATCTACTAGGCGCCTTAAACAGGTGGAATGGATTTTGATAATTAAAAAACTAGTATTTGTGTGTAAATTAATTATTTGGATCAGTATGTATATATGAGTACATCTGTACGAACGTAAAAACCTGAACTCAATATTGAGCCATTATTATGAAGTACCTACATCATGTTTCGAGTCAAATGAACGAAGAAAGCTTGGTGAAATACTGGTTGCCTTAAAATATTAAGTTACAGAAACAATAAAAATTTAATCTGGAACAGCAATTCTTTTTATAGCCGATATTTCTCAAATTATGTGGGCAATATTTTCGTTATTTCACCACAAAAGCCCTTTGCAATCGGCAATGCAATATCATCAAGCCCAAAGTCAATCAAGCACAATTTCGTTTATATTCATTATGTCTCGTATAATAGCTACAAGTACTTAATGTGAATGTTATTAGCAGTACATTTAAACTTTGTTTTGCAAACATTAATTCGTCGAAGGTACTCACTACGCAACATGTGTAGGTACATCTTAAGTCAAGGTGAATTTTGATGTGCGGTTTTATCTTTGATGAAAAATACTAGAGAAGATGGGTGTCGTTTGGTTAGAATTTCTTTGAAGACTTGATTTTTTTTCCCCAGAGTATATTCATCAGTCATCACCACTGCCGCCACGGCATGGTATGACGCCTCTTTATAGCGATGATGAGCTGTTTATAATACGAGAAGAGTGTTGACCCACTAAAATCTAAAGACGTTCACTGGGACTCTTCCCAGAGCCTTATAAAATGATGGAAATCCTACAAAGTAAGCCATCTGCGCAAGAGGTTACCCCTCGTTGAACTTGGAAATCGGCTAAGAGTGGCTGTTTTTTTCACAGGGACATATCTAGTTATTAACGAGGCTTCTGTTACTTCACCGAGCATATAGGCGAGCAGGACTCCACCCTTATTAACTTAGAGCGGTCCTTAGAATAATTACTTTTTGATATTTAGGGGCTATATCTGCCGTAATACAGAAAGTTAGTAAAGTAGAAAACTTTACTGACTTTCTGTATTACTGCGTGCAACTATTAACACTTCTACACATTCCTCTCTAGTAGTTTATATATCTATGGATGTTGTACTACATGGTATGACATTATGATTAAATTACACCTGTGTACAAGTCATCTGTGGGTTGCAACATTGTATAACGCGAATTACAATTTGTCTTGCTATTAATATTTTCTGTATTTTCGTTTTCAACCTTGAGTTTATTATGCTTATTGTCTTCATGGCGTCTAGCTGGTGCCATTGAAGTTGTTGCATTGATGGATGTGGCATATCAATGGTCATTTAATTTGACTTAGCGTTTTGTTGCGAAATTTAATAGTATAAGTTACTTTAAAGTGTATGATACGGCCCACCTGTGTTGTAGTTTCTCAATAATAATCGTTGGCGTAGCTATGATGCCTTCAGGTTCCGTATCGAAGCTTGTTGCGGAGGCCCACTGCCACACACTTTCGGGGCCCTTGTGGCCCGGAGCCTTGTATCATTGCTACCGGTAGTTACACCCCTGATGGTAATTACAGAAACCCTAAGCGAAGAGTACTTATGTAATTAATGTTTGAATAAATAATTTTTTGATCAAAATTAACATTTTTAGATTTTTACACATGAATTTTTAGGGTGAAATTATAGTTTTTCTTTCAGCACCGATCATAAAGCTAGCCTACATAATAAGTATCTTTGTAATGAAATGGAAAAGGCTAATAAACGTTTTATTTTTAACGTTTAATTTTTTCGATAATTCTTTCACCATTAGAATGCTACATTATCCCTGAGTAACATAAGCTAGAAGTAAAGTCCACCCGTGCAAAGCCGAGGCTGGCCGCTAGTTTAATATAATTGGCGGTGGTTAATGTATGACGCAGTCAGTCGAATGTTCCTACGTTAATACTGTGATGTGTATATCCTTATGTTCGGTTTGTATTTACTTTCATCATATGTCTAATGGTCCAAATCAACTGTGCGAACATTTCTCCTTAAGTCTCAATTAAGACAGAAGACCAGATCTAAAGTCATACTTGAGCTATTAATTAGGTATGGTTTTTATTATATTTTTGGAAGTGCTTGATGGAAAATGCGATTTTTTTTCTATTAGTCTTAATTCGACAACTCCAAGCTAGGTGGATTAACATGATTCATATGACAAAAATGAGTGCGTACTAAGAATTATGACTTTTTGTGTGGGTAGTTTAAGCTGCATTGCGTTAACGTGACTTGTCATATGTCAAGTCATAATGGGCTATGGATGAGTTTATATGTAAAAATATATGTAATTTCATTAATTTAACAGACAATGTACCAGGTATATTTAGACATGTTATTAATTTTGGTGATCTCAAGGTGTCATTTATTTCATTTGATATAAAAACAGTTCTACCAATATTTTCTCGATTTGCCCGATTTTAAATGTTTATATCTTTAACTCTACTGTTAGTGTGTTTTTTTTTTGGTATTACGGAAACGGCTTTTTAAGTACTCTTAAACCTACTACATTTTCTGGTATAACGAAGGAACTTTTATTTAAGTATAAGTAATTCAACTGTTTTCAATACTTTAACTGAGTTGTACCAACATAATAACAGATATTGTGATTAAAATGTCCTCTTTTGGCATCATCATTATTAACTTTATTTTTACAGTTGTTAATAATTATCAATGTTGTCATTAAACTTACTACCTGTTCCACTACAGGACACTTTAGAAACAGTTGGCTCTATACTTTATCGATCTAGAAATTCTAGGCACATCAGAGTTTTAACGATATTGGTAACACTGTTATATGTAGATTTTAATAATCTGTATATTTTATATTCTCCAGTATATACTGAAGAATACAAAATATACAGAAATGCTACTACTACCAGTGGCTTTGGCTAATAAAAAACATGTTTATAACGTCATTTTGTATGGCTTATTGCAAAATTGCATTTCGTTTATTGATGACAAAAGACATTGCTCAATCTAATCGCCTAAGATCCAACCGGGAGGTGTATTTCCTTTTTGGGTTTTAGATAATGTATATATTCGATTAAACCTAAATTAAAACAACGGACACTTATGAGAATTCGGAAAAACTCAAAACACTTTAGGATTTTGAGTTTATAATTAACCAACGCAAACGCAGATCGAGCACAGAATGCGCGCGCCAAGTAGGGGTTCATAAACATCGATGTCGGAACCTGAAACATCGATGTAACATCGTTCTTCATGCACGATGTTTTATGAACGATGTTATTATGACCGATTTCAGCTACACTCACAAACATAATAATATCTCTCTTATTCACAAGCGTAGATTGTTCTACTTTGTGTCTCGTTCGCAATTACAATACAAACGCGCGCAAAAGCGGCAAAACAAAGCTTCGTTTCGCTCGCCGACATCGCATCGACGGCCATTGTTTTGTTTGAAGTTCCTAATAGAAGTCACATAATATAAAAAAAAAGTAAAATAATGATTATTCTTTAAAAATAAATGTTAAAATAAACGAAGTAGTCTTATTTCTCCTAAAAAAAGCACCCTTAAGAACTTCTATATATCGTTCATAAACATCGATATATCGTTCTTAATGTTTCTAACATCGATGTTATTTATGAGCGATGTTGCATCCCTAGCGCCAAGTGACATTACTACCAAATGTCAAATGTTGTCTGGTTTCTCGTTTCAAACAGCGAATACTTTTTAATAAATTTATTAATTACGAAATTAATAAGTGTCCGTTCTATTTAAATATTATATGTAGTGTATATTATTAAAATAACTAGTAATTATAGTAAATGTTTCATACGTGTTGGTTCATAGGCCATTTTTGTCAATGTCCTTTATCTACTTTATTTCGTGAGGGCGCTAAAATTCTATTGCGTCTCTGGCTGACTAGTGCACGTGTAGGGATAGCATTACGCCTATAAAAACATAAAATAAGATTGATACAAAGACATCGAGGCTGTGTACTACAGTTTTGGGTACTATACCCAAGATTATTGGTTCAAATACTTCAGATGGTAAGCTTTAGACTTTAAATTATACGTTTAATATTAAACATAACATGTGAACAGTAAAGTAGAGCGACAGTTGCACAAAACTTCCTTGAAATCTAACGTATTGAATGTGAAAATCACTATCCAAGAGATGCAAAAATGTATAACAGTAACTAGATGAACATTTGTGTGACGATGCGTCGTCGTTGCCGTACCCCTTACCCCGTAGCCCTGCCGCCGACCGGTGGCTGGGACTATAAAAGGGCGCGCACTGATGCCGTGATCTCTCTTCTACCTCACTACTACTTACGCTGCGGTCGACACCCTACACCAGCCGACTACTACCATCCGGACTGGACACGTGGAGACGAGCCCTGCTTCCCTCGCTGCCGCTACTATCTACATAAGGCGTCAGCGAGACTTCTACCATCCAGCTTACTAACAAGCTAAGTGTTTATTGTGACTACCTACTGGTCACCTACTCAAACCGAGTCTTAGAACCTGCCCCCTGATCTAAATATTGTTAATCTTTAATTATAATTAAAATAAACTATAGTGTACTGAGTGATCTGTGTTTACTTCCTCTCTTTATGTAAAACTCATCTCTTTTTTCATTTATGTAACACGTGGTTGGCTACACCAACACGTACTACGTTACAGTGGCCCAACGTGATAGTGGGGTCTACGTTACAGTGGCGCCCAACGTGGGGCAGGTTCTTAGACTCGGTTTGAGTAGGTGACCAGTAGGTAGTCACAATAAACACTTAGCTTGTTAGGAAGCTGGATGGTAGAAGTCTCGCTGACGCCTTATGGTTGAGTAGGTATGTAGGTATGGTTTGAGTAGGTATACCGCTAATTTTTCTTTATTTTTGGTGTATTTTTGTGTGAAAATTCGTTCAAAAGGTACGTACAGTGTTTTTGTTACTTAAGTGCCAAAATATTAATTGTCATTCTATTCACCTTACTACGCTGCATTCCATAAGTGTACCTACTTACGCTCACGTGCAAAGCGCATGTTGTTTACTACAAACCGCGCGCGCGACGTGGCCACTAACCACGCTGCTAACCTATATACCTACCTATATAGGCCTATTTCTGTATACCTTTTGAACGGAATTATTTCATTTCTAGCTATTTGATTCATTTCATTTATTGCTTATTGCTCTGCTGTGTTGGCTTATTTCTTTATTTTAAGAATATCTTTCGCTATTCGCTTCTAACTATGTCATACCAAATTAAATTCTCATGCTTGCACAAAGCCGAACTCGAATACGAGGTTTGCATTCGAGGCGGTGATAAGTCCGATACAGTGGAGGAATTGCGCAAGCAAATTACTAAGCTTTCGCCTGGATATCCTTCGGAAGAGATCTTGACCTCTTATCTATCGCCGAATGAGGATATATCCGCTATTAATGCTTCTTTATTTCGTGCTTCTAATAATTTATCGGTCCTTAAGACCAAATTTGATAAAAATCTTTTTAATAGAACCGAATCAGTGCTACATCATATATTTCACAGATTAAATCGCATAGATATTACTGCACTTGCCGATTTTAATTTAATAGAAACTTCTTGGAATAAATTCCATTCGCTTTATACAACACTTAAGTCCCTTATGCTACCGAGCTCGGCCGATAAACAAACAGATGCTAACGCCAGTCGCGAATCTTTGTCCGCTGAATGCCTATACGATCGTAAATTATTTTCCGAATTATCTAAATTCAAATACAACGGAAAAACATGTGTCCGTGCCTTTATACAGACGGTTGAGGAATTTATGTCTGGTAGGGGTATATCTGAAGATAAAATAATTTCTTTCGCTTTCGAAATATTTTCGGACGATGCATTACATTGGTATCGTTCTAATAAACAAAATATTAAGTCTTGGAGTGAACTGTGTCAATCACTTAAACGCGATTTTAGTCCGCATAACTACGACTATAAGTTAATGTCGGAGATAAGACGTCGTTCTCAAGGTGCAAACGAGAACATAACGATTTATGTATCTAAAATGCAAGGATTGTTTTCTCGTCTTGACGTGTCTGTCAGTGAGTGTGTGAAGCTTGAAATATTACTAAATAATATCAGGCCTTGTTACACAAATGCTCTTCTTATATCGGAAATTAAAGATATTTCTACTTTAATTAATGTTTGTCGAAACTTCGAGAAATATTATAGTCGCAATAAGGAGTTTTCTGAACCACCTATGGTTACTGCCGACAAATTGGCACCTGAATTCGCTTATAAATATGCGAATAATTATTATATTCCTAATTCTAATAAAAAAACTGGTATTTTTTTTTCTAATACTAATAAGCATTTAAAACCAACTTCTACGAATACTTATCAAAAAAAAGATTCGGAACCACATATAAATGCTATTGTAAACACTTCTAATAATAATAAATACTGTCCCAGATGCCGAACTAATTCGCATTCTTTAAATGTTTGTAAGCAGCCTCGCTACCTAATATGCTTCAAATGCGGGTTAAAAGGTGTTCGCTTTTCTGATTGTCCTAACTGTCGGATTAAAAATAATAAAATAATTTCAATAAATATAATAAACAAGAATTTGAGAAATTCTAAAACTAACGCAACAGAGTGGAATAATTGGCTCAACTACGTTTCAAATTTTTTTCTAAATAATTCTTCAGTCCGCAATTCAAATGTTAATACTACAAATATTCCTCATGTACCGGTTGTGGTAAATGGAATAAATACGGTCGGTCTACTAGACTCTGGTTCGTGTGTGACTATTTTAGGTAATAATTCACATACCTACATTCTTAACAAAAATTATAACTTAATTTCTTCTCAACCATTTGAATTAGTCACTGCCGGCGGTGAGAAATATTCTTCGCTTGGCTCAATCTTACTTCCTTTTGAGTTTCAAAATAAAATTGTTACTCTTGTGACTCACATAGTACCAGAAATTAAAAACTCTTTGATTCTTGGTATGGATTTTTGGAGAGGTTTTGGGTTATTTCCCAAACAATTAGAATCGGTTCTAATCCCGAATTCTTACGACGCTTGCGTTACGGAGCTACACTCCAACGCCGTCGGTCACGTGGTCTCGTTTGATCACCTAACGGTCAATCCGAGAGCCACGGCTAATAATATTGTGGATGCGGATGGTCTACCCCCCGATCCCGATAAAATATCTTCTATTGCTAATAACTCGACTCCAACTAATAAAAGGGAGGTTCGTCGTTTCTTAGACGCTGCTTCTTGGTATAGGCGATTTATACCTAACTTTGGTTTATTGGCTGCCCCATTGAACAAATTTCCTTCTAACAGAAACAAAACAAAAAAGAAAGCAAGCCTAAATATAAACTATAATGTTGGTGATAAAGTAAAGTGGTGTAAAATTGTATCAAAAAAGTCTCCTTTAATCTATAAACTATCTGATATGTCCGGGAAGCCGCTTGGTGAATGGCATATAAAAGATATAAAACAAATTAATTATAAACAATACAAAAAAATACAACTATTTCAAGAAATAAATACTAATCATTTCAAGTGCTAATTAAATCTAACAACAAAATAAAAAATATTTTACCCAATGGTTCAGTGGTAAAATGGCTAATATTAAAACTAGTATACAGTTTCGATTTCTATTTTAATTTTTACATCTACTAATGATGTTAACTTTCAACGCAACTACGTATCTACCTACGATAGTTCTGTCTAACTTATTAAACTGTTCCTATATTATTCTTTTACGTCTAAGTATGTACCTACCTACATGGGTGCTCAATCGTTCTGTATAGCGGCTCGCATCTTGTCGCGCGCCGGTCATAATACATTTATACGTGCCTACTTTTTATAGATATTATTATCTAACTTACCTGCATAACTTTGTGAATAGGCATTATTGCTTATCGCATGATGTTTTTGATGAATCATTTTATTTATTGAACACCTGTTTGTTACTTGGTCCGGTTCGCTTAATTTCTACCTAATCTTTTAATTCAATACTCCCAGGTACTATGGATGTTTATTGAACTTTATATATATACTTTTCTTTTATTTTTTTCAGGGCTCGCCTGCCAGCTGCCTGAGCTGCTGACCAGCTTCGCCTGTCTACATCCTGAGCTGCTGACCAGCTTCGCCTGTCTACATCCTGAGCTGCTGACCAGCTCCAGCAGGCCTTCGCGAATTTTCCGTGAGGGAAAATTCTGGCCTATCGAGGGGGGTGTGTGACGATGCGTCGTCGTTGCCGTACCCCTTACCCCGTAGCCCTGCCGCCGACCGGTGGCTGGGACTATAAAAGGGCGCGCACTGATGCCGTGATCTCTCTTCTACCTCACTACTACTTACGCTGCGGTCGACACCCTACACCAGCCGACTACTACCATCCGGACTGGACACGTGGAGACGAGCCCTGCTTCCCTCGCTGCCGCTACTATCTACATAAGGCGTCAGCGAGACTTCTACCATCCAGCTTACTAACAAGCTAAGTGTTTATTGTGACTACCTACTGGTCACCTACTCAAACCGAGTCTTAGAACCTGCCCCCTGATCTAAATATTGTTAATCTTTAATTATAATTAAAATAAACTATAGTGTACTGAGTGATCTGTGTTTACTTCCTCTCTTTATGTAAAACTCATCTCTTTTTTCATTTATGTAACACGTGGTTGGCTACACCAACACGTACTACGTTACAGTGGCCCAACGTGATAGTGGGGTCTACGTTACATTTGTTTTTCGTATTATGTATACAAAATTCAAGTTCATGAGAAGTACTTGGATAAACTAGTAATAATATTTACAGTCAACAACAACTCTAATACACCTCTTCAGTTGATGTTGTCTAACAGTATTTTCCTTTCTTTAACCCAATATGTCCAAGTAGCACTTCCATACAAAGAAGATAATCTCTGTTTTCGTAGTTCTGCGTATAACAGTTGTCTGTCTATGAATAGCTGTAATGTTGCGCAATTTGCTCATTACGTTATTGATTTCACTAAGTTTTGTTTGATGACTCCCCGCTGAGGTGGAGAGGTCTTCACTGTTCTTACACCTTGCTATTACTATGCCTTATTATTGTTAGAATTTTATTTAAGAATTTAAAAGGACCCGTTTTGTCAACCGATTGTGTTATTATTGATAAGCTAAAGCTCATTATCAATTATATTGTTACATTAATTTGATTTTATATCTTGGTTATATCTTAATAACTCATTTGTGAGTGAGTGATAACTAAGCATGTAATCGATACACAAACCTGTTTAACATAATATAACAGCAATAAAAGTATAAAAATTAATTTTGAGTCACGAGGCTTTTGCTACTTCACCGGGCATAAAGGTGAGCAGAGTTCCAGCCTAATTTTTTTTTGAGTGCTACGTACGCCTCTTACCGGCCGGCGACCGGCTCGATCGGACGGCATAATACAATACGGAAAAAAAATTTTAACGTTTAAACAGAAATTACAGTTTATATTATTGTTACATTCACATGTTGACGAACGAGCGGCTCCGGAGGGCTCTATACAGCTCCCGAACGACTCCGCATATGATGTGCGCCTCAGGTCGATACAATCCGGTCGCTTTAAATCGTACCTTAGTCTTGTCAAGAGCAATGCAGATTCTTAATCTAAGGATTAAATTATTCACTATCCAGATAATAATTTCGAAATGGATCAAAAAATATGAATTATGTTTATACTCAGGTTAAGAGTCAAAGGAAATAAAATAATGTAGGATAATATTTTCTTTGATGGAGATTTTATTTTTTTCGTACGGACATATGTATTTAGCCCTGAGGCTTTTGCTACTTCACTGGGCATAAAGGCGAGCAGAGCTACAGCCTAGATAAATGGTTTAAACACTACAAACTAAGCAACCTGCGCAAGAGTGCGTCCCCTGTGGGACTTGGACCTCGGCTCAGGGCGGTCGCTGACGGGGAGATTGAGGAATTATGGCTTTTAGTTTCTTTAGGGGAGTTTTGTGCAACTGTCACTCTACTTTACAGTTCGCGGGCCTCTCGGACTTTGGGTCTACGAGGGCATCGGAAGGTTCTTAGCAAACTAAGGGTCGGGAGGTGATGGAGACTCTAAAAATCTACGACAAAGGGTTGCTCGTTCCCTTCGTAGCAACAATTGGTTGTTGATGACATTGGTCTGTAAATCATGGATCAAGTCAAGATTAATTTATCGTACGCAGCGTTAATTTTTTATGTGTTTGAATTATGATTGTGATATGGAAATCACCGCTATTTTAACACAAAAAATAAAAGTTTTATTATTCGCTAAATGAATCGCCAAACACCATTAATATTGATGCCTTGACCGAAATTCTTCATAACATCTTTGTAATAAATAATAATTATGAATAAAAAGCAATTTCAAAAGAATGTTATCGCATAAATAAGTTATGGAATCTATATCGATTATATAAACAAACTTAAAGAAAAGTAATTAAAGATTTCGCTGAGATTACAAACAAATATTGGGATTTGCAATTTTGTTATTTATGGTTATAGTTATAATAGATTACTCAATAGGTAGTTACGGCCCACGGTTTAGCATCTAAATCACTCTTACGATTTAATAGTGCAAATGAAAGTTGTTAAAAGAAAGCTGTTGTAATATTAGATTATAATGTTATTAATGTTTTACAAAGGTAGATTAAGATTTGCATACATTATGCTCATGTGTTGATATAAATACAACAATATCGATGTAAGGACCGGTTCACAAAGACTCGATTTTCTTTGGGTATTTATATATGGATTTGCCTCGCCTACTCGATACCGAGCTGTCATATTGATGTTTATTTATTTAATGTCATTACCGTACAGCGACCATAAGCTCCATGATTTTAACAAGTTGTTTTGACTTGGTAGCGAATACTTTCGTCTTAGATTACTAATGATAAGGCATGATTTTATTTGTATTAAAATTAGCTTAAGTTACGGTACTTGTCCAAATATATGAAGAGTCAATTCAATAAAGATTAAGAAAAATTACTAAATGTATATTTATTATATATTTGATATGCATTTCTATGTACAGTCATAGACACCAAATATTTTCATTCTTTCTTGAATTTCTATCTGCATAACTCAAGTAGAATATGGGACATTCATTAGTACTAATTTTATTTTAAACGTGTAGCTTTGTAGATATGTATATAGCTTACCTACTATGCCCCCATTGTCATAAATAAGATTGGACGGTAATCAGACGAGACTAGAATTAGATAAATAGTAATATTGGTGTACTAACGAACTATAATTTGCCCTTAAGAGTAGAAATCTCAACATAATGGTCAAGATATGCTCAGAATTTGTATGCAGATATTATGTAAATATCTAAATGAAACAAATCTAAGGATTCGTACCTTTGCTACTAACGGTAGTGTATTTATATACTACAAAGGGTTATCTCATTAAATAGTTTGTAACCATTGTGCACTACGCTTTACATGCATATGCGTGCGTCGGCCTAACTACTCCGAGTTAATCCTCCGACATTTTTATATAATTACGTCAGGCGAGGCGTTGACTTGGGTCTATTAAAAACGGATCACGACTGATTCATGACAACACAAACACCCAACAGCTTCCCTTTACATCATCCAACACTCCTTTGTTTTAATAATTACCAACATGACACTTCGCATGTCAGCATCTAAAACGGTTTATTTAAAAAAAATACATGTTCAAATTCTGAATGCTTTTCATTGGATAAAAAAGATATGAATATTTTTAATGAGCTTCACTTAAATGAAGACCTTTAATGATGGCACTGATGGCGCAAGATTGACGTAAACTAGTCCGTGAGCAATATTTCACGAACTATCCCAGATAAGAAATCACAAAAAGCAGTGTCACAACGTGAGTTGTATCGTGAAAAGTTTTGCAAGTAAATCAACTTAGTCTATTGTTTGAAGATGCCAGGGTTCGCGCTCCTTTCCTTTACCGAAAGGTGAAGGACGGACCAGGAATGTGGGATATCTGCACATCTTCTATGGTACTGTTTATTATGCAAATTGATATGTCGGTATGCATGCAGATTAAGCAGAGCGATATTATGCTAATAGGTGCAAAGGAATTCTAAAATTGCACATTTTTGTCAGTCCAGTGGGAATCAAGTACAATTTGCATTCCCGGCAAAGTGGGTCGTTCTTGTAGCCTAGTTTAGCAGCATTATGCTGTAACAGAGCCCGCGGCGGATCACGGACGAGTAAAAACAGAAACTGCAATGGTCTTCGCGCTACCGTTTTCTAGAAAATTGCATTTCCTTGGTGAAAGTCAGTTAATCATGGGTAGAAGGATTCGTGGCGATCCAAGGGCGGTATTGCACAAGTAACAACTTTCTAATCGTTTGAATAGATAAAGATGTAAGTGGTGAACATGTGCAGCAATGTAACGTATCTTCTCTGGCTAATTGATAAGTGATTATTCCCCTATAAACTTTCTACATCGTTAATTAATGTGTTATAGTAAAATATATTATACAACCCAGGATGTTGAATGACGAAAGCTATTTTATGTTGTTAAGAAAGTTTGCTAAATTTGAAAATTATTATGGTTATGCCATTAAAGTAAGTAGCACATAAAATTATAATCGCAGCTTAGCAGTTTTAAGCTTATATGATTAAGATCTTCTTTAAGCAATAAACCACTATCGATATATTGGTCCAGTAAAGCATGATTCAGAATAATATACGACTAGTTCGAATCAAGAATCTAAATTATTTTCCTCATGCTACATGCATGTCTTTGTTTGTAAATATTTTCTTTGTTGCTGAGTGTACTCTGTAGGTAACCTATGTTTAGATTTGTAAAGACAAATTGCCGCCTGTTATTAAGATATTATCAATTACATCGCTTGAGTTGTAATAATAATTGATTCTAGAAAAAAACAACTACCTACTCAATAAAAGCTTTGTTATTTCTACTTGGCTAACTTGAGTATGAATTAACTAATAAAACACCTATTACAATAGTAACTTAGGTTTTGTGGTTTCTATACCTACTCGATTTGATACATAACATTTTAGGGGTGTTTTGTGCCACTGTCGCTCCACTTAACTGTTCGCGGGGCTCTCAACAGCAGCAAGCAAGAAGAAAAATAAAATTGGTTTTCCACGTAACTAGTAAATTTATAAAATCTATTTGTTCTTAATTTAAAAACAATAACATTTTCTTATGCAAATCTCGTTTTAAGAGAGCATAGTATTTTGCCACAGTACTTTGAGTTAAGCGAGTAAAATTGCTTATTACGTGCAATTGTCAATAATGAGGGAGCTGCCGTTCATTTTAGTGCACGCAATTCTTAAAACTAATATTATTAGCTTGAATGGTGTATGTTTACTGAAATAAATAGGTATATAGATAACTACATCATGCTTGGTACACGTTTTGCAACGATATTGTCAAGGAAGTTCGCAATCTTGTTAATGTCAATAATTTCAAGTCATACTACAGACTACGGAACCTTATAATTTTAATAATTGAAATAACATACAGTATTTTGTAAACAAGCCGCTGCCATGGCCGATGGGTTCGAGATAATTTGTAATCTGATAGAGAACATGAAATCGATTAATAATTAAGAATATAGGTGGATAATGTACGTTAGGTTTATGTAGGGGGCGTTAATTTATTTGTAACTAGCTGCGCCCCGCGGTTCTATCCGCGTGCAAACTTTCAGCCAAATCCATTCAGTAGTTTTTGCGTGAAAGAGTAACAAACATACACAAACTTTCGCATTTATAATATAAGTGGGATTAAAGTGTCCATATAACTAGATTATATGGGATAATTAAAATGTTGTACTACCTATATTCTACACTAAATGTGTAGAATCTAGGTAGTACAACATATTAATTTACTATATTATTTTATAATTATTTTCTTGTGTGTGTAAAATATTGTAACAAATAAAATGCAATAAAGTATTGAAATTTATTTGTTATGCAGTGTTTTTTTTTTATAAGAGTTTTCTAACGAGAATGTTGTTTTGTAAATAAGAATAATACAATAAAGAAGAATAAAAACTTACTTTTTTATTTTATTGTCTTAAAAAAGTAAGGTTTGGCAATCTTGATTATGTATGAATGAAAAATGGTAACTGATAAATGTCTACCACGACCACGGTAGCAGATCTCGATCCTTTCATCGAAAACATGACATGGACGCACCGTCTCGCGAATACTTCTGGTTCTGGTATTATTTTGTCATGTAACGACAGTTCAAAGTACTTTTTGGGTCACGGTGGGCTGTCACGGATCTACAAGCTTTATGAAACCGAAATCCGAACGATCGAATAGCTGGTTTTAAAGAAGATTAAACCACTTAATGCACGTTATTTTTTTTAAAGAATCACTTAATCACGTGACCAATGTCAAGTACCATACATTTGCGTTAGCTATTTTATGCTAGGGATCACTTTGCTATAATGGTATTTGGTCTAGGATCTCAGTTCCCATTAATATTCCAAAAGCGCAGCTATGATGACAAATAATAAATGAATTTGAAACAATAAATGAATTTGAAACAATTAATGAATTCGAAAATATAAATGAATTTCAATATGAATTTGAATGGTTTTTCTATTCTCATTGACTATGTATTTATGAGTTCTTAGTTTGTAGCTCGATGTGTACAAAGTTCAATAACGTACCATTTTTAAATGTTATTAAAGCAAGCATAGAATAATAATAGGTTTACAATTTTTATATTACAGTCCATAAAATCTCCATGTTTGATGTATGAGGCGTTGTAGTGATTGATATGGGAGAGTATAGAAATTTGTGATGGCACTTTATTTTGTTTTTAAATACGAAGTTTTAGTGATTTATGGAATAGTAATAACAGCTATTTTCTGAAATTGTAGATATGTAATGAATTTGAAATATGTTGTGATTACATAGATGGTCAAGTAAAACTTCCTTTTTTTTTGTCGGTCGGACATTATGCATTTAACCAGGAGGCTTTTGCTACTTCACCGGACATTAAAGGCGAGTAGAGCTCCAGCCTCAATAAATGGTTTCAATACTACAAACTAAGCAATATGCGCAAGAGGGCGCCTGTTGGACTTGGAAATCGGCTCAGGGCGGTCGCTGGCCGGGGGATTGAGGAATTTCCTGTGCAACTGTCGCTCTACTTTACAGATCGTGGGCATCTTCGCCTTCGGGTCTACAAGGTCGTCGGATGGTTGAACTCCTGCACGCAAAAACAACATTTGAGACTACGTGTTTACTTAGGAATGACAGTTGTGACTATGATTATTTCTCTTACCACGGCAGTGTGACTTTACATACTCAGGCGAGTACAAGTGAAGTGGACGTGGAGTGAAGTAAAATACTGTGGAGATATAGAACTGAAAAGAACCTAAGTAAAATACTCTGTTTTTTAAAAAACAAGTTCACTTGCTGAATTTTTCTGTATATATAGTAGTATTCTTGCTAATCCCTCGTGCTAAGCTGAAATGCTTGTGTTACGAGTGGGTACTGCAATACATGGGTGAAGATCGAACCAGCGACCACAAGATTACAAGCCCGCCGCCCCTAGTTTAGGCTACGGCCGCTGAACTCTGTTATAATAATAAGATGAAAATATATAAATTAAATTAATCAATATTATTTATGATCGAATCACATTTATTCGTTCAATTATTATTGTTCTTGCTCTAAATATGTTACACTTCGTTCGGTGTTAAAGATATCAAATGACAAATTGCTTACTATAGACAAATGATAAAATGTGTAGTACTTCCATTTAGCATTTTAACTTTCTCATTAGAAGCATAGCTCACGATGTTCACGATGAGGTTGTTAGGTATCGCCGTAGTATCAAATGTATTTCTACTTAAGTGCATCGTGCACTTTTATCTGTTTGTAAACGTTACCCATTATTGTGGTAGGTAGTAGTTGATCGTAGTACCTACATTAAATAATGTTTTAAATGTTAAAGACGTGGTGTAGCGGTATTTATATAAGTCTCGCTGTAATCCTCGGGAGTCGTGGATTCGATCCCCACGCCGGACAAGTTATCTTTGAGCAAAATCTAAGATTTCTTTTCAGTTATGGTTAGTTGAGGGACAATTCTCCATGCCTCGGAAAGCACCTTAAGCCGTTGATCCCGATCGTTATAAATAGTATCATCTATAGCAATTGTATACCAGAGAACGGAAAGCTGAGTTTCGATGTGTGTGTGTTATGATTATTTCATAATACTGCGGTCACCAACCCGCCTGCCAAACGTGGTGACTAACAAAACGTAGAAGTAATACGGGCTGATGATGAAATGTTAATATCGTAACTTGATGCATTATTTGAAATGAGAGGGGATCAATAAAATATAAAACTATTCCCAATAAAGATCATGGTTTGCATGAAAATTGTTATTGTATTTTATGGCAAAAGTTATTAATATAGTTTTTGACGTACAACTAGTAAAACATGTTTAAAAAATCTAAAATTGTCAATTGAAGTATTTTTCTTTGTATTTAAGAAGAACCGCAAATGTACTTGTAAGTGCGTCTAGTACCTACATGATAACGTAAATGCAGTTAAAACGTGGTTGTTATTAAATGCATTAAACTTAAAATCTAGGGCAATTAGTAGGTTGTTCTATTCCATGTTACCTCACCTAGTCAATAAAAACAGTTGCTCAACAACAATAAAAGCTCGACCTCCCTTAGACAACTTGTCACGTAGTTGACAATCTGCTTGACAGTCCTTAAACATCCAATCTACTCCTTGAACAGCTTTATGTAAGCCACCGGAGAGTCCGGTTAATATGGCCTTTACTTCCTAATAGCTGCAATTATAAATTATTTAATCATTGGCTTGTGAAATGGGCGGATTCGCCTCGTCGTTCGTCGCCGCGTCGTCGTGACGGTCGGTAATCGCTGATAAAGATTACCCATTGTTTAGTGCAATGCTCTTATCATTCTTGGCTGAACTTATGTAATGGTAACCTTTTTGTTTTATTAAAAGCTCCTCGATTTGTTAGTGTTTGTATTCTAGATTTGTTTTTTGCTAGCGTGATATAATGGACCGATTGCGCATTTAGCTCAGTTCTTGTAACTTTAATGTTTTACTATTATTTAGTAATTTTATGAAAGTGGCAACTATTTCCTAATTTTCTTTCGTATGACATCAAATTTTAGGTTGACTCTAACATAAAAATTGTCTACAGCTTGTGTTAGAGTCGAATTGAAATTAAAAATATAGCGAATGTCAAGGTATTCTAGTAAATAAAATGTTTGCTTTAATAAGTTGCTTTTCATTATTCGATTTGAACGATAAAAATATTTGTAGCACCATTTTTATACTTTACTAACTTTTCAAAGTATTATTAATAGTACTGCTATCGAGCTATATGTAATTAAAAATCCAGATTAAAGTTACTGAATTAATAGTTAAAAATAATTATTATCTTCTGTCGTTGAACAAAAATTACATAGTTACCAATGAGTTTCTTGATTACTAACCCGGCTTATTACAAATTATAATTAAACATTACTATGTTCCCGAGGTATCTTTTAATGATCATTATGTTAGGCGCCTCCTTTTCACTGCAAGTAAAAGGAAAATCATAAACTTGTACTACATTGAAACTTTACATGTTTCTGACTGTTCCATTCAAGTACGTAGGTATACTTATAAAAATTGTAGATGTTTTTCATCAAGTATTTCAATAACTGTATTTTTGTTTACTTTGCAGTGTACTATAAGGTAATAATTGGATATTTCGTTTTTGAGATTATCAATCAAACACATAGAAGACGCTAACGCTTAATGAGCGAGCATTTACCACATTAGGATAAGCCAAACAACATTATTAAACGTTGTTCACAGTGTTAAAGTTGTTTCTGTGAGTGAGTAAGGAAGCCAGAGCTCACGTTTGTGAATTAAAAAATCTGGCAGCATCCTAAGGATGGCTAGTGCTGTAGGTACATATTTACTGTACGGGCACTTTGCTATCGTTGTATTTGGACCCCTATTTAAAACTGGTGAAGATAGGAGTCATTTGTCTGGTCAAGAATAAAAAAAAATCCTAACAGTTCATTGCCACCATTATATTTGTTAGTAATATTACTCGTTAAACAAAAGAAGATTTATAGTGTGTTCACCGAAATGACGTGTGATGCGTCGGCTCAAACTATCATTCATTAACCGGTCATATATTATAAACGTTTGGAAAGTGCAGTTAAACGCATGTACTTAATGCATTAGATCAGGGATTCCCAACCTTTAGGCGATAAAGGACTGCTTTACGAAGTTCACATATAGTAATAGAAAGAAAAAAATATTTATTAATAGTGCACTAATCTGTATAAAAAAATATCAACAAAATATGTTTGTACTACATAAATGGGTACCAGCTTCAGCTAAATGTATTCACACATTCTAGTATGTAGCGCGATACGCTATAGGACACCGTTTATTCACAAGGACATTAAAATTTAAAACACGTCCGAGTTCTATGTTCATTGAACAGGTAATTTGCCATTTTTTTCATATACCACCAGTGGCCACCGGTTGGAATGAACTTATTGCATAGACATAGGAACCAATTGCACTTTGGAAGGTAATAATGGAATGAAATGACAATACCGTTGTTACTAAGATCAAGTCTTTTATATTAGGAAATGCAAGTTTTTTTAAATCCTAAAATCTGTAATATTGACGCAACGCGTCGAGGTACGGCACAAATTTATTATGTATTCGAATCAAAAAGTGTACGCAAGGCGTGTAGGTATAATTTAAATGTAAATAATGTACTTAAGTAAAATATTTTTTTTCTCTGTAGGATAGAAAATACTTTATTGATGAGTATCAAAATTGTCACGGAAAAATAAACAAGCCTTTTTTTCTTAATTTCTTAAATATATAACTATTAGACATTACTTATAATGAAAGTGGATCCCTTTGATCTAATATTGTTCCCTTGGGAGGAGGCCCATGTTCTGCAGTGAAGGTTATATGGGCTGATGATGATGACGACCGTTCCATGAGTACACAAAAAAGCGAACGAATCTAATGACAAGTGATTCCTTTTGTTTGTGTTAAAACTGATTTCTTCTTAAGCCTTAAGCTATTTATGGGTCGACCAAATGAGTAATAGTGTAACAATTTGAATAAAATATAAATATTTACACTTAAATGAAGCTTGCTGTAGGACATCCTCAAGTATTTTAAAAATTTTCAAGATCAGGTTTACGGCCGTGTACTAAATTCCACTTATAAATAACCCAATTTGTGCCAAATCACAGGGTTGTAGAGTTAATCATCTCAAAATTTATGTAGTACAACAAATATATGTATATACAGCATACAGATGTAGAAGTACTAAAAGATTGACATTAATTGGGTCTAATTACACAGTATTTTGAGTGTGTGCCTGTGTACAAAACAAATTCGAATAAAACGACATTATACTAATTAAACAGCTTCGAATAAAATAGCAGTATACTAAACAATTTTGAATAAAATGGCAAGTTTCCTGTTTAAAACGGCAGGCAATGTAATAATTTTCGTGCGTTATTGTCATAATTTTGAATAAACCCTGAGTATCCTTTTATTCGAAACCTATGCCATACGAAACTTCAAACATGTTTAGTAAAAAAAGTATCAAACAAAAACCCATCAAAGACAAATTAATTAGGTCATTAGGACGTAGTTAACCAGAAAGGACCTCCGTAGTTAACCAGAAAGGATCCACACAAAGTCACTGTTGAAATCTGAGCTGTAATTACTTTAACACAAATAAAATAACATTTTTTTTCATTTTAAGAGATTAGATTCAACATACTCATAAAAATATATTACTCAGAAACTAATCAAGCCGACTGAGTTCGCGCACAAGCAAATACTTTTCGTGTGCTTTCCATACTGTGGGTTTAGTTGGGCTAGTGTATATTTTCAAAATAGGGCTTTCACTCCAAGATAGATTTCTCATTCAAAAGTACGTTGGCATACTTAACTCAATTTTGAACAATTTGTGGATTGCGTCTTTTCTGCTTAACTACGTCCATTAGTTAAGTGTCTCCATTTTATTAATAAAATTTAGTCCACAATATCAATGCAAAAATTCACAACTAACAATATAATTCCGCTGATAATGAAAGCCCCCAACTCGGGTAGAATGTTTTACACGAACTACAAGTACTTAAAGTTCTACTTGTTAATAATAATATATGTCTTACAGTCTGTAACAAATTTCCACACTTATTATGTGTTAGTAATGCAACTCTATCTAACAATAAGATCTAAATCTAGATAACTTCAATTTAGAATAATAGTTAATGGAAATATCATTGTTGCTGGTAATTGTGTAGCGAAACCGGTAAAGAACTAAGCTGTGCTTTCTATGAAAGGCACGGGGCACAATTGGGTAAGTTTATTATTGAAAGCAGTGATCGTATCTGGCTTGGTAGTTATTAGTTCGTGATTTAGTGCGCGCCCGACCACCCCTATTTACTGATAGAATATGGCGCCGTCCGCTCGTTTGTAGAAATCTCTATTTTCTCGGACCATTATAAAAAGTGTGGCGATGATATCTTTCAGCTACTTGCTTACGAGCTGCTTAGGTTACGTTATTTGTAGGCTGTGCCAAGAGTGTTTTATTCTCGGCTGTGCGTTTCAATTCTGGCCTTAGTGACAGTTCATTTTATTTTATGTAAGTTGTAACTAAATTCAAACATTAATAAATAAATTAAATTGGAATTCAATACTTTTTTATGTAAATTAAAATGAAACTATGACATTTAAGAATGAAACTTAAAACTAAATAGATTATAACGTCTTTAAAATTGTCGTGTTTAGTGTTATCTTTGTATGTAGTAATTTCCGTTCACCATGATATAAAATTGTTAACTATTATTACTGTAAATTATAGCTTTACATTTATTCCAATCCCTAACACTCTTAGATTTTCTAACTATTATTACTGTAAATTATAGCTTTACATTTATTCCAATCCCTAACACTCTTAGATTTTCTTACTATTATGAGAGTTTCATTGCGCACGTTTTACAAATGAATCAATGTAATAGATAAACTCACATATATTAATCTAAAGATCAATATAAAATTTTAACAAGATTTTCTTTTATAAATGTATATGTATATTTTCATCATAAATATCATTTAATTTGTATCGTATTTTCAACTCAAAAATGATTCACTAATTCGATTGCGTCTATGTTACCACAAATAAAGAAATTATTAATTATTCGAAGTTCTACCCAAAGTTCTTTAAAACTTTAATACAAATATATGTATATATGTTGTTAATTGTAATTAACAATATATATTTTTTTGTATTAAATAAAGAAACATATCTCTCGGTCTCGGTAATATACCGTAAAACGACTTTCTTAAGATATTATTATAGATACCGTTACTAATTCTTCGTGAGTTTCAGCGTACTTAACTCATAAGTAATATTTGTCCCATAAGACAAAAGCGTCTGTTTTCAACGGTACAATCCATTAAATGGATATGAAATAGTAAAGTAATAAACGTAGTTAATGTACGTGTATAATTGGTATTTAATTGAATAACTGTTCCATGAGAGAACATTTATGAAATGTTGTAAAACACTCCTACTTACGAATTGCTGTGGAAAACTGTAAATTGAATTTTGTTCGAACATACATTTCTCTCTTCTCATCTCATCTATGTAGTTGGAGAGCCAAAACACATTACGTTGAGATAATATACAAGTTTATTGAGACTACTGTGCTTAGAAACTACCATAAATTCAAGATTTTTGTTGCCCTTGTATTTAATCGAATAAATAATTATAATCCATAGATTATTCACTTTTCTTCCATTTTGCGAATTGCTAAATCCTTGTCACTCACTATAAGTTCAAATACTACTTCCGTATTATTTCATAATAGATTTATGGTATTTTTTTCTTCGACAGCCGCGGTATGACCGCACAAGTCAAGTTTACTATTTTCAGCCTGTCAATTAAAAAGGTCGTAACAAGAATTGCAAAAGTGTGAACATGTCTATGATAGCTCAACACAGCTGGTCTCATGTTAGACATACATTGCATAACTTCTCAAATTAGAATCACACACGGTAATGTTCTTATGCTCTAATTAATTACTGACCGGTTTTATTCCAATTTATTTTATGTAAACATTAACACGCCTAACGTAGTTTACTATCGCTAGGATTGTTTTATTCAAACGTCATGTTTAATTTATTTGATTTTTCATGAACATAAATTAAGAAGTTTTACTTGCTCAGCGATTTACATTCGTGTGTTGTTACAGATTAAATTATCTAAGATAAATGTTTCGAGCTTTGTATCTCACTTGAGGGTCTTGGCCGTAGCGGATTTAGTTACTTTAGTTATTCACGACCACGGATGCAGACTAGACTTGTAGACGACCTTTTTGGAGTTTCCCGGAAGGTCAATGTCTATGGTTTAGTCATGGCGCCCGGAAACTTGTTGATATGCTGATTGGAAGCCTTGACCTACTCGTCAATTACGCCCTCGATACACATATACACATATATTCTAAACTATACACATATATTCTATTAACTTTACATAAATGAAGTTTAAATTTTCGCATATCCATTATAAATAATATGTAATGTTATAGGATATGCGATGCGCGAGGATATGTGTATACTAATAGCCTGCTTAAAAAAACATAGCCAAGTACGACTTTTTTTTTTTGTAGCAATTACACGCGGGGGATAGTTACATACCTATTTCTGTAGGGTAAAAATAATAATACATTTTCTTTGTTATTAGTACTGTATTATGCGAACTACATTAACTTCATAAATTGGCATATTTTTTTTGTGTTCATTGTTAACCCTGAGTAGCAGATACATGTTTATGGCAGTTATAATTATATTATAAGTAATTGATACACCGATACCCGAAATCGAAATAAGTAAAATTGAAGTGTTTGTTTGTAAGGGGCCATCCATAAAGTACGTCACACGTAATTTATGATTTTTAGACGCCCCCCCCCTCCTTGTCACAGGTGGTCACATTTGTGAGACCCCCCTCCCTAGGAGTGACGTCACAAATTTGAAATTTAACATTTAAAAATTAAAAATTAAAATAGCAGTTCCACAAGGCGGAGGTGTGAGGGGGCGCGTTCTGGCCGCGACCCCTTCCCGGAGGGTGTTGCACGGTGGCGGACTGAGGTCCGTCGCGAAACCCTCCGGAAATGGCAGGAGCGGCTAGAGGCTGCGCCGCGGAGCGGATTACGTACGGTGGAGGCGATTCGGCCCCATCTAAAAAAGTGGGCCGGTCGCCGTCACGGCGACGTCACCTACCACGTTGCACAGGTAGTAACAGGCCATGGCTGCTTCGGCCACTACCTGTGCAACGTGGCGCAGAGAGAGCCGGACACTCGCTGTCACCACTGTGACTGTGCCGACGATACGGCACAGCACACGATGGTGGAGTTTCCGGCATGGACCAACGAGCGGGAGGAGCTCGTTTACGTGGTGGGAGACGACCTCTCGCTGCCGACCATCATTTCGAAGATGGTCCAAAGCGAGAGGTCGTGGGAGGCGGTTGCCTCCTTCTGTAGACAAGTAATGTCACAGAAGGAGGCCGCGGAGCGGAAGAGGGAAGTAGTTCCCTCCGCCCACCCGCTTCGCAGACGGCGTGTTGGTCGTCGGCGGCGGGCTGAAACCCGCCGCCTGCCACCCTAGGCTCGGCCTCGGGGAGTGGGGGACATGGGCCCCGCTCCCTTCGAGGCTGACCCATGAGGAGTAGGGACGCCTCTACACTCCGGGTGTCCCTATAATTGGGCAAATGGGCCACTGTAAGTGTGGCCCTGGAGATCCTGCGGTACCATATTGGCCGTGGGTGCCGTCGGGGGGCCGGATTGCTCATGCGTACCCGGCCCCCACCAAGAGCGGATCGAAGGAGTGTCCGGGAGGTTTTAGTGGTTGGTAGGGTTAGGGTCCTTTCCTCGTGGTATGAGTTTAGCATACCACGCTATGGAGAGGGCGAGTCCCACATATCCCACCACCAGCGCGCGAATAAATGCATTTCCCCCGGAAAAAAAAAAAAAAGTTCCACAATTAGTTTTATTTTCATTTAAATTACTTTTTTTATGTAATCATTTTCGAACTCATTATTCTGAAAGAATATTTAGAAGACAAATATACTTTTTAATTAGTCTGTCTATTTGTATGTGCGTGTATTCCGCCTCCCGTCTAAATGGAAGCACTAACTAAGACGAGACTTTTATTGTTAGATAGCTTATATATAACAAATAAAGTAACTGCAAAAAATGATTTTTCCTACAAATTATATCAGTGGTTATTAATTTTTGATTTTTATTGATACCTTCTAGTTTTAGGTATTGAACAACAATCGATCGTGATAGATTTTGGATAACTGTGTCGTTCTGTTTATGGTCGAACGAAAATGTCATTGTTAACTTGGCATAATTTTTTGAACTTTGACATAAGATTTACTACCCAAACAAGCAGCGGTGTCGAGATTTCCTTAAATCTCGAGTCAATTTTCAAAGGTGTCGGTTGGCAAAGGTCGTTGCGGTAACTGGGCCGTTTACGTAACGCACTCTTGACATTTGCAGGGCGCAGGAGGAGTGAGTGCCGGACTTCGGTCGAATACGTCACAATCTCTCAAGGAATTCCCTGTTAGGTAATCAGTTTCGAAATTCGAAAGGACAGGGTGTGTTAACGTCGCGTTGGGCGTTTTATTATTGCGGAGTGCACATAAAGGACGATGACAATGTACCGCAATAAAATACTCATATTGAAATATAATATTTATGTTTGTAGAACACGTAACTATATTGCACTGTCGATCGGCTACTTTGCGGTTAGTAGGCGGATCAATCAAAGCTGTGAGGTAACTTGTTGCGGTCAAGTTTTGAACATCTTGACCAATCATTCCCGACATGGGGGATTATTTTAATGTTTTGTCAAATATTAAATTAGATATTTTGAGACAGTCGTTGAATAAGTTGAATTAATGTTTTGTGTCTAATTCAGCTCACAAATTATAACTTTCGTATATTTTTATAAACACACAGCGAGTGTCATAAGTCATATACTCGTTTATTATTTATTCCATGTACGAAGAGCGTACGAGCTGGCACGTGCGGACTGGAGCAACACTAGCAAACAATAAACATTGGAATAACAACCAAAACATGTTTAGTTTGTTGCTGTTTAAAGATAGTCACTATCATGTCTATCTAGAATAATATATGTTTTGGTAGTACGTGACAGTGTCGGCTCCAGAGGTGTGGTTAGAGCAGGCACCTACGAACTACGGGGCGCCAAATCGTTCGCATTGGACACTGAGTACGTGGCTACGTGCACACTTTTACATACATTAACTAAACGGTTACGCTACGGGAATAATTATAAGGAATGTATCTAATCTTTATATATAATCTAAATTTATGCGCAAATATAGTAGTGGTTATGTATTTGTGCCTTTTGGTGTAGAAACATTGGAGCCGTGGGGACCGGGAGCCAAATTAATTTATGAATTCATCGTAGCGGCCCTCTTTAGTGCGGTACGTTCTCCGAGCGCTGGTTTTTACTTTGAACTCAGTTAAGTATTTCCATTCAACGGGGTAATGCTGCCAGCATTCTGGGAACCTTGCCGAGTAGAATAGATTTAGAATAGTAGTATTTTATAAGTTTGTTTTATTATAAATTAGCTTCTTTTAGTTGTATATTATGTATTTTATTCATCTAAATTTTTATACATATATTGGAATTGTAGTAAAACTTTTTCTTCTTCTTTATGCACATGACTGTAAGGTTAAGCAGGAATATTTGGTCCCTGTCTAAGTTATAATTATGTCCATTGGTGCCGCAATACTATTAATTAATAATATGTTCAGGTCCAGTCAATTTTGGTCTTGTTAAGCAAAAACAGGTGCAGGACTAACTGCATGTGTGCCTAAAGTAGGCCCTGACCGAGGTATAGTCAGTGCAAGGTGCAGTGGCTCGACGTCGGCGGTATCAGACGCTCACGTAAATTCTACCGGTTGTCTTTTATGGCGTCGACGCGACTTACTTGACAAATGTTCGTACTGTTAAGGACTTGCGGAATGCCGAAAAGATAAGGTTGTATTTTAGGAATTTCCCTAAAAGATATCATACATTGTTTGGAAGGAGAGATTCTTGCTAACTGCCATTATTTACTCCGTTAGTGTAAAATTCAACGCAATATAAAATAAATTAGACGATATTTTTTTTTAATATTTGTAATAGTGTGTTACGTAATAGATGTTGCGTCAAGCTTATTTATGTTCTATTTACACAACAAATGACATTTGATTCTAGCGATAGAAAGTGCAACTGTTTAAACATTTTATAAATATCGAGCCGACTTTATTTTCTCTTCAGTTTTTATTCGATACAAATCTTATGAAAGTAGTGGGTAGGTAGTTAAAAAATACCAGTAACCTCCTTATTCAGAGCGCCGGGTCCTCTTTTGGTAAAACTACATCCCGACGAATGTCAGGGACCGCTTAAGGATGCATTTCCACCTCAGTTATATGCTGTCAATATAGCGACAAGCTATCGAGAAATGTGAAAAAGGAGGTTAACTAGGCTTTAGGAGAAAATAATGAAATAAAGATTAAACAAAAGCTAGTTAAGAAAAGATGTATTGGATCTTACGGAGTGAAATAGATATGTTTTTTTTCATTAAGACATTAAACAATTATACATTAATTATAACATAATAGAGAATAATGAATAGGGTACTAAATGTGTAATCCACACCAATGTCCGCGGAATAATGTTTTCATTATTTTAAAATAAAACATACACGACGATTACGGCTGTTATTTGAGAAACTCAATTGCCAATATTTTGAATTTAGATCGCAGAATGTAAATATGCCCAAATGTAAAATGTGAGAGCTAGATATGTTTCCACAAAGCAACAAATAGACGCTGTGTAGAAAACCCGGGTGCTCGTGCCCAGGTTCCATGCTTTTTGTCGCATTACTATTCTGAAAACTATGTAACATAATTGATAAAAGATTTGATTAAATACTGTGTGATTAAATAATAATAGCTGATGCCTGTGACTTTGTCCGCGTGGTGTTTGTTATTACCTCGGTTTTTTAACTATCCCACGGGAACTCATTAATTTTCTGTGTACAAAAATATTTAAAATGTTGACCGGGAATGTAAGGTATCACCATGCAAAATTTAATTTTAATCGGTGCAACGGTTTTGGATTTTGGCCCGTACAACAGACAAAAAGACATAGCAAAAAAAAATTAATAAAATCTGGATGTGTTCTATTTAGCGTTTTTTTTCTATGTACAGACATTCAATCTCTACAGTTGTATTATATGTATGGATAGATGATGATATTTGTCACATAATGATGTCTACGCCCGGTAGAATAGTGCAATGTTTTTGTTTTCATCTACATCTCTTGCAATTCTTTTCTAAGGCACTCGTTGATAGTTTCTTTGTACCTACAATTAAGTTTAAAAAAAGTGAGGTACTTTATAGCATTACCATGTTTCTCGTTCAGTAGCTCACACATGGTTGGTGGAACAAAAGCCTTATTCTGCTCCCCGGTTTGCCCGTGTTAGGAAAGAAGAATCGTGTGGGATTGCCGCTCTACATTACAATATTTATTACATCACAACTGGCTGTATCCAGTACTATCAGGTATTATGTGGTGTTCCTTACAAGGTATTCACTGTTAACGATTGTGAAACGCAGTATAGGGTGTAACTCTAAACGACTTCGAGTGTAAATCACGAGCGGTAATACAAGCACGTCTTAATTTTAATAGATTTACTTAGAGCTTGAGATGTTGTACTTACTTTGGGAAGAGAACACGCGTTGGAAATTCGTTGATTCCATGCAGATTGTTCTGTGGGCTTGAAGTTAACTTTTGTTTCTATTATAATAATATATCAATAGGGATTGTAATGAAATAGACAAAGGTTATAAGCACACTGTCTTTTATTCCTATAAATAGACAAGAGAACGTCGTGAGTGTTCTATGTTTAAAAAATGGCCAAGGCTTTCTGTAAACAGCCAACCAACCAGTCATATATATATTACAGTTTCTTTGATGTGGCCATCCTGTTTTTCTTGAGCCTACCACCTTTGAGATAATCATCTTATCTGATTTGCAGAAGTGCCCCAATTGTAACATATCGTGAATATACTGGGACATGTAAAAGTTTCTCCTTGGCTTCCTTTAAGGGGCACAGTAAAAAAGAAGGACCAATAAAAACCTTTTAAATTATCTGAATATAATATACGATTGCTAAAATTACAGTAGATTGTGTCATATATAGTGATTAATTACATTAGTGAATATTTTTAGTGAAATAATAATATTTTATTATTTTTCCATTCATAAAATTAAATGATTTTATAATACAAATACAAAATACAAAAAATCTTTATTTGCGAATACAGGTACATAGCAAAGTGGTTTCAGGATTACCGGATACAGGAACAACTATATTCTAACTCTAGGCATGCAAATATACAGAGCCGATTACATGTCATTGACATTGATAAAATAAATCTTAAAATGTATTGACATTATTAGATTTATTTTATATTAGATTAATATATGCTATGAGTAAAAAATAATATTTAAAAATTCTATACTTACGTAATCACTACATAAGATACTATCTCCTGTTAAAGATATATGCTATTATAATATTTTTGAAGCACCTTCACCTAGAGCGTATAATCCGACGCATTACATTACGGCTAGCCGTTTTTATAACGGCAATTTATTAGGTGGTAATAGGAAAATCTAAACCAATGGTATTCAACGCGGCCATTTACTCACTATATTACATTACAGCTAGCCGTGATGAAAAACGTATGACGTCGAATGCGTTCCGGCGAATTTTCATTCAGCTGCATTCAATCCGGCTAATTAGTGATCCACCTCCGTAGCGTAGCGGTATTTATTTTAATTTTATTTATTTATTTAAGATTGTGCACAATGACAGTACATTTCGTCATTTTCTACCAGTCAACCATAGGCTGGTGCAGAGAAAAAGTGATAGTTGCACAGAAGTAGTAGATAATTAATTTACTAACTACAATACACATATAATATAAATACTATACTAAAAGGTGATACTATATTTATTATAGGTATATAATAATACTATATTATAATATACTTTACATAATCATGGGAGAACTCATCGCTGAAACGACTCTGAAAGTTGTTTACTGATATGTAAGCGTACTTTGCGTTTAAATGAAATTCATTTATACAAAGATTTATTTCCGGGACTAAACTTTAACACGGTGGACTATACGATCCGGCTACCTCATATACACCGTCGCCTTTTAGTGAGCACTAGCAAAATTATTTAGTTTTGTTAGTGAAATAGATCTATGAATTTATTTCTTCAATAGCATAAAACGTTACAGATTAAAATAAAATCATACCTGTGGCCGTTCGTACAACCTAGATTAACATATATTGATACACTAGAGCCCATTTTGCCCTGTTCATTTATCATGCCCATCATATTACTTGTTATATATGATAGGCAAAGAAGTAGATACCTGCGACTCAACTGGTAATAAATATTTACCGCAGCCGGTTGGTGCACCTTGCAGAACAGAAGAGAAACGTTTGGTGGTGTTCCTCCACAGAGAATGAAGATCTCCTTTGCCGGGCGAGGTGGTATGCCCGGCAGCCTGTTCGGAACTTGTATATGTTTGAATTGGCTGCGAACTTGTATTGCGCGATACAGGTTAGTTAGGATGCTAGGTGCTAGATGGCGCTCGCGTTCTTGTGGTTTGTGCGGCTACTGTATGATGTAACGACAGACCCATCTCTTTTCCCAATGAGCTTTGACGGTCTGAGGAATATGAGATATGAATCATTTGGAGGAATATTAAATCTGAACGTTTTAAGTTAATAATTAATAATTTATTTATTAAGTTATAAATAATTTTAATCTTACTTTTTGTGTTAAACATATTTTTCTTTATGTTTTTACCTTTAACTTTATATGCGGTTGAGTATACAATGTACGTACTTATTTACTTTAAGCATATACAAAATGATATGTCTTCCTTTTGTTATTAGTTAGCAAGTCACTCCAAGCAAAACTATAAAATCTTGCAATAATTAACGCCGCATGAAACGGCTCATAATTTTAATGATGACAACATACAAAACGCATCCTGTCAATAGGCCATAAAATAAAAGGAAACTACGTGTTTTTTTTATAAAAGCAACGCAAAGTCGTGCGGTCAAAACAACAATTTTGCTGTCCACTGCATTTAATTTATTACCTCGCGAATCATCGTAGGGGCGTGCATAATACGAGCAACGACTATTTTATGTTCCTTTCTTAGTTTCAACTCGGCGTATGCTACAATTTCAATATGTTTACGTAGATTAGTGGTTTTGTTGTATTGTGAATGGTCAATGGCGTGAGGCTGTTTAATCGTGATTTAGTTGGGACATATACAGTGCAGTCGATATAAATGAGATCGTGTTGAGAATACTGCATTAACTATAGTTTAAGTCGTTACTATTGCTCTACGGACCTTTATTATCACCCTTGAATACCTATTTACATAATAAATTCACCTCAACAAGACAATAAAAGTGTAGTGACGCTTATTCTGTTACATTTATCATTTGTTATTATAGATAAATATGATTTAGGTAATAGTATTATTACAAAATTCAAATATAAGTCGTCGATATATCAATCAAATAAGAAATTGTGTCGCACAATAGAACAGTACAATAAACAGCGCAATAAGTCGAACCAACTCATTACAAATGCACGAAGATGATCACCTGAGGGCAGAAATCTTTAATGATAAAGTTATAAACCTATAAATAAATGGTTAAAACCCCTTGTGACATAAAAGTCTAACAATATAATTTAGCGTCTTTAGACGCAGAGAAATTTGTTCGAGCTAAGGGCAGGAATAAAACTTGTATAATATTTAGCGATTATTGCTAATGGTGTTGGGACTAAAAGAAACTGTAGAAAGTGATTTTGTGTGAGCATGTAAATGCTTTCTATAGATAGAACACAAAGATAGACTCCAAACCTCTAGAGTAGACAATAGCATAGATTACACTACAAAAAAATATTAATAATCTTATTAGGAAGATGTTTTATTTTTATTTTTGGGGGATTGGCGATAAGTGCTATTATTTAGAATGCTTAAGTCATGATAGTCATAGATGATATCATCGTCTGTTGTTCGTAGGTCCCGGTTGTCGAACAAAAGAGTAACCTTCTTTTCCAGGCACAAGGTAGTCCCACTACCAGACCGCACCGGTAAGACATCTTTGGAAAAAAGGCGAAAGAAGATCGTTTCATTTATTCTTCTGAATAATTAACCATGCATAATGATCTGTCATGTCAATGTCCCAACTTCTGTAGCCAGTTGCCGTGAGCGTGAATTTACAAATTTCAGTACCAAACGTGTTTACGTCAATTCAGTTTATAAAATCGATTTCGAATGAATCACTTGATTATTCGTGTGCTTAAATTAAATTCACGTTAACCAGATTACAGTAAAAGTCTGGTATGAAATCTATTAATGTCGACCTTTTTCTTCAGGTAAGTATTGGCGTTAACGGTGTCTGTAAATATGATGGATGTATGTGAAATTGTGGTTATACACCAGAGGCATCTGCGTCAGTTGCTGTGGCGAAGTTTACAGGATATAATTAAATATAATTTTTTTATTTATTATAAATAATGGGACCGAGTCAAAGTGCTTTTACGTCAACCCGACAACAAAACATAAACCCAATCCAGATAAGATATATTGTATAAGTTAAAAACAAATAATTTTACCGCTTATTTGTTACTATGGTCATGAACACTTGGGGTATGGTCCCTAATTTTGATAGTCCGCGTATGGTACTCGGACTACCATATGTATTGTCAAGTAGCCTCTGCGTTTGTTTTGTACTTTCACTTAGAATCAAGTGAATTAGGCCAATCTGTTTGGTAAAATTATATTATTGTGCCCGTCTATTATCACTATTAACCCATACCACTTTTTAGATTTCGTATGCTACAATTTCGAAAATAATTGTTAGCTACATATACCGAGAGTATATTTTCGACCAACCTCCACTGCTACTGGCCTCAAGTTGAAGCCACTTTAACTCGCGGCAAAAAATTACAAATTTCTCGCCTTTTAACCGAAAACAACGTATTAAGTTAACGGTGTAACAATTTATGTACAAATCTGTGTTTCGTGTGTGATTATTTTTCAAAACACTTGCAGCATGACGAAAGTTACGATTTCGTGTCAATATCACACTTTTAACAATTAATGTCAGTTACCTGAATAATAAAATGCCGGTTACACGCTCAAAATGGATAACTTTGTTTGTTGCTGGTAACATTTGGAGGTCATTGTTGATTTTAACGCTTTTTGGCTTAGGTAACTATTGAATTAATATCTGGGCATACGTGCTTGTAAGTGTATACAATGAGTTTTTAACATTAAAACTAATAAAAAATCGGATGCTGATGTTTTTTTAAATTTATTCGATTTTATTTGTATGGATGTATTTTCTTTTAATACATTTATCATTGAGCTTCTATTTTTGAGATCCATGTTTGTAATTAATTTCACAACTTTAAGACAGATGGGCTCGACAAACTATTGATAATAGCTACCTTATATTTAGATTACAGCTAGGATCTCCATTTGTTTTTCTTAAGTATTGACTTGATTATTATAATAAAATAATAACTTTGCCAATTATTGTTGTAACTTATATTTTAATGCATCACATAAAACGTGGTACATCATTAAAATTGCTAGTAAGTCTAAAGCTAAAATGAAATGAACAATTTGTTAGATGAAAGTGAGTTTTTTTACAATGATAAAATGCGAAGCATTATTTGATGTTCAAAAAAAAAACTAAGCGTTTAAACTGATATGATAGCTTTTACTCCGCAGAGGTGCGACCTCCAACTGTCAATCACAGCTTTTATTGTTCATAACAAGCATATGATAATGACCAGTGGCCTCGAGTAGTATAAACGAAATAAGTTCAAAGTATTAAAAGTACTTACAACAATGTTTCCTCTTATCAATAAAATGTCTAATATTTGACCTTTGGCCCACAATTTTGCATAAACCCAGAGGCAGTTGGGAGGAGTCATGGCCATGGGGATCATTACGCCGAAACATTCACGTCTGATATTTGTTTTTAAAAATCTATCGAATCGATTCCCGATAACGTATGCCTTCGTTACACGACTCCTGCTCCAAAAATATATTTGCGGCCACGCTTGGATCAAACTTTGCAATTAAATAACTATGTTTGCGCTTTGTTGATTGCATTTAGATAGTAATTAAACGTTATCCTTAGGTAGGAAATCACAAGCGGAAATTCCTTAATTGGACAAGGACGCCTATCATAATTGTATAGTTTAGTACTACTGTTCTAAAAGTACTCAGAATATTTTAAAATATTGTATAAACCGCCCATAAAATCCGCCAATACCCAAAAAATAAGACCATTAAGTTTAATAGCTTTAACACCAGAATGTACCTACATAATTCCACGTTTATAAAATTTCTGGGTCGTCAATAATTTTTGTCCGACACATATTTAAGCTAAAGTCATCATTCATCTGGCTTGTCCATTTTTAAGGAAAGTCATTCACACGTGCATCAATTTGTGAATATTAAGTAGGGCAGTGGTTTAACAGATGTATGGAAAAAGCAGCTTTCGGCAATCTTGGTTCTGTTGATTCAAATATTAATTGGTTGCATATTTAAGGTTAAAATTTACGAAAATGTGTCCACGATCCTACTTCCTAGTCAAAGATAGAGTAAGAATATATGCAGTGGCGGTCCTAGCTGTTAAGGCCCAGGTGAAAAGAATAGTGGACTGTTTAATATATTATAGGCTTATTGCCGGTAGTAGCTATCTAATACTACTAAATAATTAAAGATATACAAAAAGAGTTGTACGCGGTCGGGACGGACGATTCTCTCTTCATTTGTTTTTTCTTAATTTCTTTTTAATTTACGTTTCGCGCGCTTTTCGGTTGGTTTGTGTTTTTTTTTAAATGTGTTAATGGTTTTTGTATTAACACTAGCAACGTTTTAAGTGGTGTGAAATCTCAAAATCTATTTGCGCTTTCGACCGATCGTTGATCTATAACGATTGTAATATCGTGACGGCTAGAGTAATCGAATTCGGTTGATTTTGGCGCCCTCCCCCTTGAAGGCGCCCGATACAGTTGCACCACTAGCACCGCCTTAGGACCGCTAATGAATGTATAATATTTTAATAATACCAAGTTTCATCGTGATTAGCTCTAGTACATCGTGATCATAAACCTGCTATGAAATGTAAACTCCTGTGAACTGAAAAAAGTTCAGTTGGTATAAGCGATAACTGAGAAGCGGATCTGTAGATCTACGACAACGAAGTTTAGTTTTTTGGGATTCGATAAAAAATAGGTCGTTAAATAATGTTCAGATCAGTTCTTTGGCTTTGTGGAGAGGATGCCACAATTTTGCCAATAACAGAGTTTTTGGATACGAAGTAACATTACACGAAGGAGATTGTACGGTATAAAAAGTAGATAATTTAGATCTTGAGCGTGATGAGTTCCTCAACATTAAAAACTACAACTAACTAGTCTACTAGTTAGTTGTAGTTTTAAATGTTGAGGAACTGAGGAAAGAATACAAATGAATGCAAAAATGTAAAGTCATAGAAATTAATAAGTAAACCATAATATATAACTATGGAAAATGAGAAACTATAATTCAATTATATTTATAATGATTTCTAATGAACTTACATATTTAATAGACAAATGGAGATTAAATAATGTTATTATTAAAATTATATTTAATCAATTGTGAATTACTAACATAAAGACCATTATGGTGAATTCATTGTCAATTATAACGTAATCAATTGTTTTTTTTTTTAACTTTTACGGTCTGCACATATTACGGAGATGATGATACCCCGGGCGTACGTTTCATACTATTACAATGCATTAAACTATATTATTTCATATTTTTTATAATGATTTTATATCATTTTATAATTGAATCAGATTGAGATCATAAAAACGTCTAACTACCTTAACTAAATAATGCTATTATATTGTATTATACCCAGTGAAATAGAAAAAATCTCGTAGCTAGAATGCATATATCCGTTAGAAAAAAAAAAACTGTTCTTAATAGGCCTCTTTATATCTAGTAGTAGCTGCATGATTGCATTCGTGGAAAAAAAAAACATATCATTCCAGAAATTAAACTTAACTAGAGCTTTTTTTTTAATTTATTTTTCAACGGTCTCCTGTTCTAACGATTTGGATGAGACTTTAAATATATATATAAAAATATAAACATGCATATTGTAATAAGGTGTTTTTCAACAAGAACTTAGTTTTGTAAATAAAATATGTATAAATGGTATAAATGGTATTAAAATATAAGGATTGGCAAACATGTATAAAAAAACCCGGCCAAGTGCGAGTCGGACTCGCGTATGAAGGATTGACATCAAACAAAAAAAAAAAAAAAAAAGTTTGTTGTATGGGAGTCATTAAATATTTATTTTATTTTAGTTTTAGTATTTGTTGATATATCGGCGCAACAGAAATACATCATTTTTGAAAATTTCACCTGTACCTAGCTATCACGGTTCTTGAAATACAGCTTGGTGACAGACAGCGATGTCTTAGTAATAGGGTCCCGTTTTTAACCTTCGGGTACGGAACCCTAATGATATCTGATCAGATATCATTAGGGTTCCGTAGCTGACCACGGGTCCTGATCAAATCTGACATGTCAAATAGATCCACTATTTAGTTATTACTTCACGATTCTTTTGTGTTTAGGATGCAATCGATTCGATTGACTCTGCATAGACTCCGTCTTTAATATTCACATATCCAAACTGTGTTGTTTGCGGTGTTTGAATTGAAGAACAAAAATATATTTTGATCGAGTTTGTTCGAAACAGGAGAAGTCGTAATGATGTTCTGGATAGTTATAATATTCGTTTGTATAACACAATATTAGCATCTCCTTTAAGTAATAAAGCGAGACAGTTACATAAGCTAGTCGAAGCAGGTCTCAATGTAATGTAAATAGTATATGTGTATTTGGTTACTTTTGTGGGGTATCGCCCACCCCACAAAAGTAACCCCTTAAAAGTAAAGAAAACAAAAGTCATTACTCTACAAAAAATAATCCAGCAGTAATAAATTACAGTATTGATCGAGCTGACTTAAACTTAAACTTTGATGAAAGAATCGACACTAATAACCGTGGTCGTGGCGGCCATTTTTAATATTTTTTAATTTATAATCGCCGAACCAAATTATTTCGTGTCATCTAAATTTATTGTTTTACTTTGATTAAACTACAACATTTTTGATGAAAAACTCTTTATTATATGAAACATTTGTCCAAGCACTTACATTGGTATATTGGTTCCAAAGTCTTGGTGCAAATATTTATAACAAATGTGATACCGTCGTAATAGTAGTAAATTATAGTAAGTATGACTCCATTTACACGCTTAATATAATTCTCATTATTACTCAAGGTGTATAAAGTAGCAGAGAACCGTTACCAGTATGGATGTGACGGGTTGCGCACCAGTTTGATGTACAGTAGCTAAAGGGAGACAGTAATGGCGCAATGATGGCGATATACCCGAGATGGCGCAGCGGGAGACCACCGAGACGAATCGAAGAGTATTCTCGCTCCAACACTGAGTCCACCACTTTTTGTTTAACATAATTTATTATAATAGCCTCCGAATATATTTATGCGTTTAGCTTATTTATATTTAATAGTTGGAACAATATTCGATTCGGGTACAGTTATCTTAGTGACGTTGTAGGCTCGTGTTGCAGTCAAAGACGTAAATTGAGAATGCTGTTATTTCTATTGTTGTTGGAATATTCATTGACTGGGGTTTAAAGTAATGGTCATTGATGTAGTTGTTAAATGTGGGCGTAGTTAAAAGAGTAATATTATATGCTACCATGGGTTGGGTAGGTACTTACTTTTCGGAACGGTGTTTTGAAACCACAAAAATGTTGATAATTGTGGTTTTATTCTTATATATTGTGGAATCAGATAGGTAAATAAAATTGATTATTAAAAATTTTTTTTTTAATAATTCAAGGATGGTTTTACTAAGTTACCTTTTTACTAGTTAATTTTGCCTTTACGTTACTGATTTAATGTTGCTTGAATAAAAATCAATAAGGATATGGTTTATATAATATTTTAGGCACAGTTACTAATGCCTTCTTTCATTTTAATATTTTTAATAATCTATCTGTTATAATATAATCATTCAAATTAATATAAGCAAAAAATTCTCCGCAGCCAATATCAAAAACACTGCTTACATTTACAAACTGTGGTATCGTAGTAAAAAACAAAGATGTTGTATAAAAGAGAGTAAAGTTGTTGTCAAAATAAAATTGAAAACTGTTCTGGGGTATTTTCATTATTTTTAAGACTTAAATTATTCTGAAGTATTATATTCTGATAAGGCTGCTGGATCACGGTGGACGCAGGCCGCCTCCAACCGTAGCAACTGTAAATCTATGAGGGAGGCCTTCCTATGGCTGAAATGATGATGCTGATGATTATATTCTCTACATACGATGATATCGTTCGAAGTATTTGCTTTGTAAAAAAAGTAAAAAAAAATGTTATTTCCGTAACTGAAAGAACAAGTAAAAACTTCCTATCCGATTCTAATTAAAATTCAATGTTAATTATTGGAATGGATCATAACAACTTTAAATCTGAATTCCAGTAGCCTAATAGCTTTTTTATGACATTGTTATTATTTTGATCCGGAAGGAATCCATCAACTTTGATTGAAACTGGCAGTTATCGATCATCAATTCGATTAAAAATATTTCGTTTGATTTATTACTACTATGATATACATTGGTATTACGATCCTTTTTAATTTATTTTTGCTATTTTTCTTTGAACTTTAAATTTTATTAACAAAATTATATATTTTGTGTCTTTGTGGTGTGGCACAGCGCTACCCTGCCTACCCAAAATTCTTTAACTTGTAAAAATCATTTGGGAGATTTTTCAGTATTTATGTTTTATTTCATCTGAATTTGAACGTAATACAGTGGTTTTAATTTTTCTTATCTTGCAAACTAAACTGACATATCTCAAGTAACTGCTAAGTTTGGCCGCGTTAGTGGACTTACAGTCTTCTGGAAAGGCACGGCAGAGTGGTTTAGACTTTGATTAATTTCTACACTAGGTGGTATTCGATACATTACACAAATTGTTTTGTTAGTTTTCTATAGTACGGTGATTTCATAGATAATTACTATCATTACTCCTAATGTAAGAAAAAAATCAATACTTACTCGTATACAATAAGCAATTATTTCAATATTTGGATGTTTAAAAAAATAAAATAAGTACCTAATCTTAAAGTAAGTAAATCTCTTATACAATACAGTACGATTTTCTTATTTTTGTTACTAATATAAATATACTATAAATTCACATTATTAAGAGGCCCAGTATCCGTTGCTACTGCGCATTATCGATCTTTGAATAAGCCCCCCGTGGTTAACCTGGATCGTTGAGTCATGAAAATTCCTCCGTGCCTCAGATATCATGTTACGATTATAATATGATTGTCTACCCTTCTGTTTCAAGTTCGAAACCAAACTATATGTTGAAGATGCATGCAATCATGTCACTATTTTTGCAGAATTGTTTCAATTTCATCTCTATTTTATTTGCTGTTACTCTGGCCCAGGGTCCTTTATAATGTTTGGTATCTATAATTATTTTAGCCGACTCGTTGTCTTAAGCGATCAGTTATATAACGCTGTCACAAAATTGAAGTCTCAAAAGTAAAGTTACTAAAAAGCTAGGTTACTCAAAATAGTAGATGTTTTGTGTTTTTTTACACTTAAATTATTTTGTAAATAAATGTATGTAGTATTGCTCTCTAGATATCTCATCATGCATATATTTAACTTTAAAGTTTGCCAACATACATTCTTCTTATTCCCTTTTAAGGTCGTGTAAGTCGACTTGTTCAGTCAACGTAGAATCGCTACGCTCAACCTCTTAAGAGTGTGCAGTTTTATTTTACTGTAAGCGTAAGGTGTTGCGAGAGTGCAATAGGCTAGCGCCGCTGTAGTATTAATGACCATGTTGTCGATACATATCAGTTCTGTTCGTGCTTCTGGCGAAAGTTCTGCGAAGTTCGAATGTGTCCCGAAATTGATGGGCCTGTCGGTAAGTGCCGGAATTGAATCTTGTATTGATCATGCACGCAAACTACGCACGCAACACGGTCCTTCACCTCACAAAAAATAAATATTAACGTTCTGATGAGCGGTGAAACTATTCCAGTGAAATATATTTTTAATCCACTTTCTTTGTAAAAGCGAGTTGAATTTATTAATTGAAGTTCCAAGTTCGACAAATAACAGAATAACATTGCATGTCTCTTCCAGGAGCCTTATAAATTTTATGTTCTATGATGGTATCGGTCTGAATAATATCATCTCTGCCGCTGACAACTTGGCGTAAAACCGGACTTAACTATGTCTAATGGTATTAATGTAGTTTATAAGACTTTTATTGCAATAAGCCAGCATCACTCATACTAAAGGTTTATTGCAATAAAAGTGTTAGTAAACTTGATAACTTCTATTGTATCATCAATTGAGGTACTTAATGAATATCTATGACGTAAAGTAAATAAAAAAATAATCATAGTAATTTATTATGCAATTCATGAAGACTAATTAATTTCATGTTATTGAATCAGCAACACTAGTGTACAAAGTTAACGACTGGGCTATGATTGCAAGCAAGGTGAATACAATATATATTAAAGTATAATTCAAAGGTGAATAAATAAATTGACAATTTAAACAATAAGTTTACGGAGGTCGTTTAACTTTATTGATTTAGACAATAGCATAAAGGAATGCTTTGATGTATTAAAAAATATACCGCCTCGTTTCTACTAAACACTAAAGTCGAATTAACATTAGTCAGCAGAACTAATTCATCAGGGCCAACTGAAAACCCGTTTTATATAATGTGCAAATCGTGGAGTTGTTCTTAGTAAAAGTTGGTTAATCGAATATACAATACCATAGGTTTCTTCAATATGATTGACGTATACAAGCAGGTCAGCAGTGTCTGTTTCTATGTGTTACAAGGTATCTGTTACATTTCTCCGACTATTATTGATTTGGATGAGAAACCTTTGACCGAAGTTTTGATTCCATTGATTGATACGATAAATGGTAGAAATCAATTTTATCTCATAATTTTCAAACCGCGTAATCAGAGACCTTTATAAAGTTTCTAAAACACAATCGTAGTTATGTTATTTTCGAAAATCGTATTGATTTACTTTTATCTGCATTAAGTGTTGTTGGAATGAATAATTCTGTAAATCGCTCATTTACCGTTTTGATTTAGACCGTACTAATTTCAGTTATCATTTTAATTGAAAATGTTATCGTAAAGGTCTTGTTCGTTCAATGTTCTGTATTCTCCATCACTAGCACTCTTGTACATCAGATGACATACACGAAGGATACGTAGTGTCACATTCAAGACAACGCTACAAGACATTGCTTTCGTGTATGTTAATTCCTTAGTGTCAGGGCTATAGAAATAATCAAATTTATACATAAAGTAAAATCACAGTGACATGACACGGGTAGAAATTACAGATTATTGTGTAACCGCAATTTTTGCTGGTGTCATTTCAGCAGTTTCGTATAAAAATTGTTATATTTAATAAAAATGGCAGTAACTTTAACTTTTACCACAGTGGCGCTGCGGTAAAAGTTAAAGTGACTTTTACCGTAGCGCCACGGAGGTTGTTCTCTTTCGGAGTCTCGGAGGACGTTGTTTCGATCCCCGTGCCGGACAAAAAAGATTTCTTGTGTGAATTCTATGATTTCTTTCCGGGTATTGCTGGTTGAGGGAAAGAACATTAGGCTGTTGTTCCTGATTGTTATAACATTATCTATAAAAGGGTATATTAGGGAACAAGCAGCAGCGTTTCTTTGTTTACAATTTACTACTGCGGTCACCAACCCGTTGCCAAAGGTTTTGCCATAGCCACCACACCCATCCTCGGGAGGAGGCCCATTTTCAACAGTGGATGTTATACGGGCTGATGATGATGATGATTTTAAGAGAAAGTGGCAAATAGATTTCATCATCATGTGGATCATGTGATCCACAAAAATACTTTAGAAACAAGAAAATGCATAACAAATTTGTCAGTAAAATTGTTATTACAGTTGTTACTCCGTTACGATGATTGATTTAAAGTAATGTCCTTTTTACTAGCAATTCAGAGTTGTTATGTCGTAAAGTACTTTATTTCTCTATTTCCTCCCACGACATCCTTGTATAATGTTTTGTGTGTAATTCAATGAACACCCATAGGATGCCAATTTGCTATTCCCAAGACTGTAAAGTTAAAGTCATTTAAGGCATTATAGAGTATTGTCTTTCTTATTACCTAGTAGCTAGTTTAATTTCCATAGCAAAAAAATACATTAGCTTTGTTTGTTAATAGCATTTACATGAATATAGCTTATATTATATAGATATTTAAAATACGCACCTATCTATTGAAATTACGTCTAATCTGGGAATACCTCATGGTCCACCCAAATAATGTCACTAAGAACAATATAAATAAATTATAACAATTAATTTTATAGATATAAATAAATAACCAAATTCATGTTTGACTATTTACAAGTGCCTGTAATTGTTTTATATAAATAAAAAATATTTTTAATTATTTATTTATTAATAGTATCGAGTATTTACGCTGTATTTATGAGTAAATTGAAAAATAAAAATAAAGTCTGTTAACTGAAGCAACACCTGAACACATATTTAGGAAAGGACGTAATAAGAGTATCCATAACTTGCGTAGGTGAAAACTTCTCGTAATTACAATTGCTCTTACGTACCTACAGTGGTTTGTGTGCAACTCTATGGAGCCGGCTCAATGACTGTTGTAAGCGCAAAACATACTCGTACGCGAAATTGATTAGTGATGACTGGCCGTCGACCGCGATTAAGAACGCCTCGAATTGATAGCTTGAATTTCTCAAGTGCAAAATTGCGTCACATTTGCTAGGTATTATACGTACACCGCAACACGATACGTTCGAGAGATTTGGCACTAAAACCAACAGTTGATTTATTCGCTGCGTAATTAGTACAAGAACGTTAAGAAATAAACACTTGTAAAGCGTAAATGGGTGTTACAAAAGTATTGCTGTTTGTTTGCTCAACGTCAACAATAAATGAATCTATGCGAGATCGTACATTTGTGTTATTCAGCTATGGAAACATTACATCTGATGCACCATATAATACTTATTTGATATAATTTCGTAATTTATTATTCTCTCCATCAAATGGTGCGCTTTAGTGTTGGAGGCTGTATAAATCGGGCGAATCCTAATCTAACTCCATCTCTGACACGTAAGATTGAAGTTGCTATTTTTAATTAACCTCTGGCTTCTCAACCGTGAGTTATTACTACGGTCGACGTCTGGCTTCAGATCTGACTTATTAGATTAACTCTATCTCAAGTTTCATCTTAGTGCTGCCGCGGCGCACTGCGCTTATGAGTTTGCAATATTTTATACGTTGCATAAGTGGCAAGCGCGCCTGGGCACGCATACGATTATCGATTCTAGATATGGAATACTTTGACCGACTGTTTTGATCTATTCGTGTCATGATCGATCGTAAAAATCGATACCTCGATCGATAAATCAGCATATTTTTAACGATTGGTAAGAATTACCCAAACCCTTTAAACGGGACTTACGGAGATTAAGCAATAATAAATGGTTTTATGTAATTGTTATACAAATGAAAGTAAGAGCGGAGACGTAATTTGTCCCTAATTTCCATACGGGGTCCCTCGGTGGCATTTAGCGGAGACTTTTAGCGGTTGTTTTCGCTAATTACCATCTCGTTTGCAATTTAAAATCCTACGAACGTACGCTTATTGGTGTTGCGAGGCGAAAGTGAATTTGTATGGGGGTTGTATGTTGCGATAATTGGCAGTTGTGCCTAACAAGCAATGTGTGAACACGGCCTAACTGCTTCTGTCAGCGCTAGTAGATAAGCAGCCGCTATCAGCATATTATGCAAGCCTCACTGTGCCCGGCCCCGGCCAGGCCTGGCCGCTGGTCGCCTGCTTGTATACCGCCTGGTGTATACGCTACCGTGCGTTGACGTTTCCTGAATGTTCAGACTGTTTACAGTAATTGAGTTACGGTATGAATGGGCTTATAACAACGCATAATTACCTTCAATGTATCCTATTACATAATTCCTTATAAATTATTGCTTCGGTGAGCAATAGGAAATCGTTGTTAAAATAAAAGCTTATTCAAATTGTTTTAATGAACAGTGTAGTAGCTACTATGGGGAATTAAATCTGCTTGGAGGGTCCACTAAAACCGCAATAATGCGATGCGGGTGGCTGCCTTGTTTTGTTCTAATGTTACTTGTTTTATTACCTCTTTTGTAAGATTAAACTGTTTAATGCAAAATTACGTATTGAGACATTGATAAGCCTCGGGTAATCGACAACCTCTGTAGCGCAGCGGTATTTGGCTCGCTTTGAATCTCGGAGGTCGTGGGTTCGATCCCCATGCCGGATAGGAAATCTTTGTGTGAATTCTAAGATTTCTTTCCGGGTCTGGTTGGTTGTGGGACTACCCTCCGTGCCTCGGAAAGCACGTTAAGCCGTTGGTCCCGATTATTATGACATCATCTATAATAATCGTATATCAAGGAATGGGCAGCAGCGTTTCCTTGTGTTGTTCATCAATATTGCTGTCGCCAACCCGCCTGCCAAGCGTGGTGAAATACCCTCCCTCGGGAGGAGGCACGTGTTCAGCATTGGACATTATACGGGCTGATGATGATAAATCGAATTACAATTAACTAAGTTCTTAATATATTTTGGTATGAAACATGAAAGTTAGTGACAGTTCCAGATAAACGTTATGATGACAGGAATGGAAGTATAATGATTAATTTAGGCCAAATGCAACGGTACATCTTTATTACTTAGAATATATGTACCAACATAGTTCTGTTGGTATACAAACATAACTATATTGGTACATATATTCTGCGTAGCCGATATACTTCCAAGTGATTAGGTTTGTAAGTCCTGACAGTTACTGCTAGACAGTTCAATCTTCATTTATTTTCTAACTTATGGTCTTACTCAGAATTACTTTGAAACGCTTTAATATGACATATGTATCTGACGTGATATCAATGGTGGACATATCAATCAAGTGTTTCAGGTTATTCCGGGATGCTTTGTCAGCGCCATCAATCTGCATTAGCTTGGTTTGATTGCTCTGAGTGTGTCTGCGGTGGGTATTATTATTATGGCTTATTCCTTAGTATTCAAAGATATTTAATAATAATAATTTAATGTCATTTCTGTACACACAAGAAACGTTAAACAAATACTAAACCAACACACAGAGTTGGTAGTGCTTCTAGGTTCTTATTTTCTAATTTTCTATAAAGTTAGGTTTGAACTTATATTGTTCGGTAGTCCAGCGACAAAGTCCCTTTATGGTCGCTACAATGACAATGAATTCAGGAGCAAAGGCAAGTATATGGATATTTTGTGTGTCCAAAATTGTGGTTTCTACAAATTTGGCTGCACAATAAAATTACATAATATATCTATACTGGTTATGAATATTGAGATATTAACAATGAGCCCTAAAGTGCTCGTCTTCTTTTCAGCATTTCCTTCTTTGGTTTTAGGTAAACTTTTTTAAATCGCATAGTGGTGACTAAACCATGAATATACGCTTGTACTGATTTTATTCGTTTGCCGTGTCGACGAACTGACATGGTACTCAATTCAATGAATAGCTTATAAACGTCGTATCGCGAACTTTGTCAAGAAGTGGCTTACAGGGTTGACACGGCACAGCATAGAATTAATAAACTCCTTCAGATTGTTGTGCTTTTTCGGATATTTTTTAGTCAGCTACGAAGCTTTGGCTAGCTTGCAAGCTTTCACCGACCATTAAAGCGAGCAGGGCTCTAACCTTAATAAATGGTTTAAACAAACTAACACCAAGTAACCTACGCAATGGCGCCCTTTGTGGGACTTGGACCTCGGTACAGGGTAGTCGCTAGCGGGAAGATTGAGGTATAAAACTTTTTATTGTACGAGGAGTTTTACTGTCGCATAGGCAAGTCCTGAAACTACCGGTTCCCGTTAAACAAATAAACAAGTTTTCACGCTGGCAAATGTTAGTGTTTTCCTTTATATATTATTATTATATTAAAGGAACAGTTCAGATTTCTTTGGGACACTTCAAGCATTCAAAGCCGACATTTTGCTATCTCCCGATTATCGTTACAGCAATACAATACAAGTTATCACGAAAATCTGTTAACCCTGATGACCATTAAGTTAAACCCGTGTTAATAAAGGAATATTGATGTCCATAGATCTGCTATCTGTCGTTTTTTTTTCGATCCGACAAAGGCTTGGCTGTTAGCAGCGGTCGGTCTTTACATTTTGCTGACTGAAGTGACAATGGCGGTGGAGAGGCGTTGATTGGTAGATTGTGTGAATTCTCGTGGAATATTACTGTGTTCCTTTTAGCTAGAGGCTTTGAAATGTTATCTATGTGTAAGTTAACTTAATTCGTTTTGTTGTAGGAGAGCTTTATGCTTATTAGCGCCTGTGTAACATATTGTTTCATCTGAATAAACGTTTCAATACAAACCGTTTTTTTTGTTAAATGTAATTTATGTTTTTGTACAGTAAGTTAAGGCATATTAAGCGTCGGATTTTTTATAATTTTACCGCTAATTCAGTAACATTTATGCTAGCGAATTCTTGTAATGCAATTCGTTGCATAGCTTTTATTAGCAAGTTTTCGGTAAATTTATGAAGAATTAAGTTAAGTCTGAGAGAGATGGCTAATCAATAACAATGTAAATTATAATTAACGTGTAGTCATTAATTTTGTCGGTGTTGCTTCGTCAAGTCCGTATGAGGAGTTTTCGTAGAACAAAATAAAAAGTAAGTTAATTTCACTTTGTTTCTAGAACATGTGCACGATTTCAGTTAAGGGGTTAATATATTTACTATCTAGGATACTCGGGAGATATTGCCAACTTAAACTTTAAGTGCAAGCAGTAAAGAAAAAGTCAAGTTGAGAACAATTAAAATTCAAAAGAAGAACAAAGTAGTATTTTATGATTTAGTAATCGCATTACAAAATATAAGTTAGTATATGTAGTATTTTATAATTAGAAATGTATGGTATTCAGATGTTCTAGTTAGTCTAATAATTGACATTTCAATGTGAAGAACAAAAATGTTCTGATTTTAAAGGCTTAAAGCTTTGCCGATTAGTTTAAAAAAATTGCAGAAAAAGAGACGTAGGAGAATTAGGGAAAACATGATGAAAAAAAATTTGTAAAATTATATTACTAATTATTAAAATAAATTTTATTATGCCATGAAATCGAATATTATGATGTTAATTTTAAAATACTGTAATTTATCATAATTAATAGAAATAGTTCTAATTTATCCAATTGATGTTATCGAAGATGTATATGTTATTAAAAACTTGTTGAAATTAAATATAAAGTTAGCCACAGGATCAATTGGATACATAATAAAATATTCTATTATAGTAAGTGAAAAGTCAATTTCAAACTGAAGTGAAATAAATCACATGCTGAATCAACTGCTGGATAAACATAGTATTAGTAGATAAGCACGCGTTTCCTACAAAACTTAAGAATTAATGGTTTCATCGCCTGTAGGTAAACAACCGTTCGCCGCAGAAGATTATAGTAAATGTTCTAAATTAGATGTATTTACTTAGAAAGTGAAATTAAGAGCATCGGCAATGTTACCAGCCTTGTATAGAACAATTTATTGCTTACTAGTTTAATTATCTATGTAGCTTATCGTGCCGCGCTTGAGATATTATGATGTCCTGTTGGGCTCTTTGACTTTCCCTACTCCAGTGAACTGATACGCTAATAACTATTGACCCAACAATATAAAGAATCTTTGTTTTATGTTTCTGGATCGGCTCGATTTGGCAAAATTGAGTGCGTTTCCATAACGCAATTTGCACCGTTCTTCATTAAATTTATGGACTTTAAGTGAAAATTGGTATAAAGAAGTTAATATGCAGATTATTTTGTAGTATTACTGGAGTTGAACGCAGGCCGAGAAACATATTTTTACATTAAATATAATTTTTTTTTCGACAATTCCGGCACTTGGGATTGTCTTTAAACAAGTCAAGACCCTGTGTCGCGGGTGACTTTACAGACACATAATTTACGGACACAAAGTACACCCAGACTTAATTAGTACTATAAGTGGCACTCACAAACAATTGTCCTGGATGGAAATCCAACCAAGAATACCAAGTCTCAGAGGCACATACCGCAACTACGGTGCCACTGGTGTAAAAAAACAATGTTGGCTTACACCTTACAGCCCAATACACGCCAATTCGCTAGTCGAAGAGTACTGCTATTGCTATGCTATATTGTTTTAATAACATTAAGCAATTGGTTAAGTATACATCGTGTATGAAAATTTACAGTATTCTGATCGTGACAACCTCCGTAGTGTAGCGGTATTTGGCTCGCTTTAAATCTCGGAGGTAGTGGGTTCGATTACCACTTTCGATTCCGGACAAGAAATCTTTGTGTAAATTCTTAGATTTCTTTCCGGTTCTGGTTGGTTGAGGGACTACCCTCCGTGCCTCGGAAAGCACGTTAAGCCGTTGGTCCCGATTATAACATCATCTATAATAATCGTATATCAAGGAACGGGCAGCAGCGTTTCCAACATAGTACTGCGGTCACCAACCCGCCTGCCAAGCGTGCTGACTGTGGCAAATACCTTCCTTCGGGAAGAGGCCCATGTTCAGCAGTGGACGTTATACGGGCTGATGATGATGATGATGACCGTGAAACATTTAAATATCAAAATGTTAAATCGTTGATTTTATTATATAATTATTAATATTGCGTATAACGTATTATACAAAGTCAAATGAATGGTTCTATAATAATGAGTTTCGTGCAAAGCTAATTGTTTACCAAGTACTTTAGAATGTTGGTTTAGCTTTATGAGTGACTTGGAATTATTCTGCATACAATGTGTTCTGTGATTATTAAAATTACTACCTACTACCTTGTTACCTACTGCCTCGGTGGTCTAGATATGTCGAGAAATCTTAGTAGCAACCTGGACACAGGAAATAGGCGGTGTTACAACCTGAGATGTGGAGCTGTCACTCTGTTGCTTGAGCTTTGTTTATTGGAGTATACATAGGTATCAGTCGATAAAGTTGATTATTTTGATATTGACTGCAATATAAGAGGGGAGAGGATTAGAGTGTGTTTGCTCGCGTCTAGTTTTTTTTTTCTCCATTCTTCCTTCTTTACGGACTACTAAATTAGATTGACATTGTGTCCCTACGACTAGGCCGTAATATTGACAGTGCCAACAACATCCGTATCAAGAATCTGTAAGATGTAATTGTTATACGGTTACATTACCAACTATCCCCAATATTATAACTATAATATAATACTATACTATACTATAATTATAGTGTAGGTATATATATGTATAAGTACCGCTTTTGCAATTGCATTTTTTGCAATTATTGCAAGAGCAGTACATAAAGTTATCTGAACTTTATAAAATATAATTATTAAATATATTTTATAAAAGTAAATTGATATCAAAGATTGTTATGTTTTTATGCTATTTCTAATAATCCGTAGTACATATTATTAAACGTAGATATAGGTCGATTACATCTCGAGGCATTTATTCAGGCTATTATACATCGTAAAACAATATTTAACTTGCATTTAGGCTCAATTAAAGAGATCTAAAGCGATTTTTGCCGCTACAATTTGTATACCATTTTTATTGTTGTAATCATAGCAATCATAATGGGCATTGTATAAAAGAACTATTAAATAGAGAATATACTGTGGTGCAAGTGAAGGCTACTAGATGGAAGATCTGCCCCATAATAAAGTAAATAAAAGAAAAAAAAGCCGATGAATTTAAACATAAACTGCTTCTTTGGTTTTTTTTTGTTAAAAAAAGACAACTCCCGCACTAGGGAAATAAATCCCTGTGTCGCGGGGGACTTTACAAACATTTATTTCACGGACACACAGAACACCCAGACTCAGAACAACTATTTGTGGTTCACACAAATAATTGTCCCGGATGGGAATCGAACCCAGAACACCAGGTCTCAGAGGCAACTATCGTAACCACTGAGCCACCGGTGCAGGCCGGTTACGCGGGTTATGTAGTGGGTAGCTAATATAAAATAAAATACATATCTCAAAATATCACAATAGGCTAGTTGACACTATTTAAAATGATTTTTATGTGGTTAAGAATGGTTTTACTAGACCAAGAAAAAAATATGGCATGTTTTTGAGAACTAAAAAGCGCTAAAACAAATATTTTAAAATTGACGTGACATTCATAGATGAAACGATGGCAGTAATTATGGTCTAAACGTTAAATGTGTCTTGACGTCAATCCTAGATCAATGTCGTCATGACTCAGAAAATTTAATAGTAAAGGATCGCATTCTTGCTTTTTAACTAGACCTATGACGTCTCAAAATGGCTGATCGCATTTTCGGAAATTAATGGCATAGACAAAAATAATCATTTTCATATTAAGTTTATACAACTATTTTCAAGTTTTTTGAACAGAAATTATAATATTAAGTTCCATACGACAAATTCTTTCAGAAATAAACATAATTGTAAGATAATTTCATATGGGTCAACTAGCCTATTCTTTGACTCACAACTAAACGATTCATATTCGTTTAATTATAAGTTATATTTAACAACAGTATGCAACAACTAGTAAGGTGATTTATGTATGTACCCATCTTTAACCGATACATTTCTCAATCTTAATAAGAAAGCCTATCTGAAAACCGTAATTACTTAATGATTTAAGGTCCGTGGTCGCTTTGTGGACAGTAGGGAGGCTCGTGTAGAATGTATTAACTATTTATTAATAACTCGGCTCCAAGCGATGTGTAATTATACTATTATAATAATAGCGATCTGACACAAGTAGAAGGCATCTGAAGACAAGTACGAATGAGATGCATGAGTAGACGGTCTTGAGGCGCTGTTGCATCGTTAAAGAGTACATGATGTTTGTATTAATTCGACATTTATGTTTGAAAATGATGGGAGCTTTTTGAAAACATTAGGTATGTGTCTAAATGCAGCTTTAATAAGATTATGGATCTAGTGAGAATGAAAGAAAAAAGCATTTAATAAACTTAATAACTGAGTATTAATAAGTATGTATCATAAATAAACAAGTGCATCATCAGCCCGTACAACGTCCACTGCTGAACATGGGCCTACTTCTGAGGGACGGTTTTTGCCATTGTCCCCACGCTTGGCAGGCGGATTGGTGACCGCAATATCATGTTGTAAAACACAGGGAAACGCTGCTGCCTGTTCCCTCGTATACGCTTGTTATAAATGATGTTATAACAATCGGGACCAACGGCTAACGTGCTTTCCGAGGCACGGAGGGTTGTCCCTTAACCAACCAGACCCGAAAAGAAATCTTAGAATTTACACAAAGATTTCTTGTCCGGTGTGGGGATCGAACCCACGACCTCCGAGACTTAAAGCGAGCCAAATACCGTTACGCTACGGAATAAACAAGTTAAATTACAGTAATAATATTCCTATTAATTATACCTAACTAGCTTCCCGCGCACGGTTTCGCCCGCGTAGGAAGGTGGGTTGTTAGAAAGAGACAAAAAGAAGCCTATGTCACTCTCCATCCCTTCAACCATCTCCTTTTAAAAATCACGTCAATTCGTCGCTCCGTTTTGCCTTGAAAAACGGACAAACAAACAGACACACACATACGCTTTCCCATTTATAATATGAATTAGAAATTATCAACCGAGAGCACAAATATGCGGGATTAAATGATGCCTAACAGTATATCGCAAACGGTAACATTTGTTATTAATGTTGTCTTTCGGCATCTGAGCAACCTTCCGATACCCTCATAGACCCGAAGTTCGAAAGGCCCGCGAACTGTAACGAAGAAAGACAGTTGCACAAAACTACCCTTAAAAAAAAACTACAAGCCATAATCCCTCAATCTGCCCGTCAGCGACCGCCCTGAGCCGAGGTCCAAGTCCCACAAGGGACGCCCTCTTGCGGAGGTGCTTAGTTTTATTGTGTTTTAACCATTTATCTAGGCTGGAGCTCTGCTCGCCTTTATGCCCCGTGAAATTGCAAAAGAATCGGTCCGTCCAAAAAAAAAAAAACTTACTCAACCCTTTTATTATAACACTGGCACCAGTAGTATATGTTTAGTAGGTATATGAATTAGGCTCTTCTCAACATTCATCAATGAATTTCAGTTGGCTCGAAATCAGCTGTTAGATTCTTCTTTGAAAAAATATCTAATGATACATATCTTTTTGGCGTTAGTGCAGGATCTCGCAAAAGTTGAAACTCTTTTGGTGGACTAAATGGCATCACATAATTTATTAATTACGACAAAAGAGGTCTAAAATTATGGGAACACGATCTAGCATTGAAATTGATGATATGCAGAAGTGCATTGTTACCTACATTTTGTTTTTAAATTCATACTGACATTTAGTAAAGCCAATCGCATTAAGCGTACAAAATCATTATTAGTTTTTTATGTCGTATGACATAATACAATCCTGAACAAAAGGTTATTGACACGAAACCCCGAAAGGTCAAGATACTGCACATATATTATGACTGGTACTTTCGCATAAGTTTACACTTAAATACAATTTACATTTACAAACGTGACGTCAGAGCTTCATAGTTATTATGGATACGCGTATTCACGTCATGCTTGTAACATAATATTTTAAATGTAATTAAGGTCACTTGGAATTGATAGAAGTTGTTCTGCCTCCTTGAAGCTTTCAAGTTCAATTTTTTATTAAAATTACCTACTACATTACATTCATGGCAATATTTAGCTATATATATAAAAACCGGCCAAGTGCGAGTCGGACTCGCGCACGAAGGGTTCCGTAAAATTTTCAAGTCCTACCTGTTGTCGTTATTGACATCAAGCAAAAAAGGGCAAAAAAAAGTTTGTTGTATGGGAGCACTCCTTAAATATTTATTTTATTTTATTTTTAGTATTTGTTGTTATAGTGGCAATAGAAATACATCATCTGTGAAAATTTAAACTGTCTAGCTATCGCGGTTCTTGAGATACAGCCTGGTGACAGACAGACAGCGAAGTCTTAGTAATATGGTCCCGTTTTTACCCTTCGGGTACGGAACCCTAGGAAAGAATCCCTATTTCCCTTGGTCACGGCATCACGGATGTGAACGGTGGGGTCGATTTCACATTTTTTTTTTGTTGTGTTTGTTATTGTCAGGAGAAGATTCTTATGAAAGAAAAAAATAAAGCGGATAACTAGAAAAATTAAGAATACTTTACTACAGTATAACATTTTCTAATGTAACCTTAGCGTTTTTGACAGTATAAACTTTTTTTATGTAATCTTATGGCGTTTGACATACAATTGACAAAATGTGTGCTACTCTTAGTGCTCATCACGGTTAGTTCAGTGCTATCACGCCTAATATTAAAAGTTCAATTTCATTTGGAGTTTTAGTTAAGACAGGACAGCGTCTGTCGGGTCAGCTAGTGTACAATAATAATGACATTTACGCACTAAGCGGATATCATACATGCATTTCGTAGAAATAAACAGCCTACAGCTTTTGTTAGGTATGTATTTTTTTCAAATAAAAAACAGCATGGAGTACTATATATTTATGTTTTATTGAATATTTATCCATTTTATAAAAAAAAGCTTGTGCTCGAACACGAACACGAACGATGCTAGTGCAAAATATCTTTAAAATCAGTATCTACATTAGTACTTTTTACTTGACATCATCATCACCAGCCCGTATAAAGTCGACTTGGTGACCGCAGTATTATGTTGTACTTTTACCACACAAGGAAACGCTGCTGCCCGTTCCTTGCTATAAGATTATTATAGATGATGTTATAATAATTGAGACCAATGGCTTAACGTGCTTTCCGAGGCACGGACGGTAGTCCCTTAACCAAACAGACCCGGGAATAGATCTTAGAATTTACACAAAGATTTCCTGTCGGGCGTGAGGATTGAACCCACGACCTCCGAGATATGAAGCGAGCCAAATACCGTTACGCTACGGAGGTTTGTAAAGATATTTTTGTGAAATTATAATTCCAATTTTTTTTACCCTAAATAAAATAAAGTTATAAGCTCAAGTTAAAGATACACTTGGATGTGTTGGAGGCCAGGATACCTTATATTAAATTAGACATCTATATTTAAAAGAAACATGGATACATAAATTGTCTTAAAAAAGAATTCCTAATTTTGTGGAGACGAATCATCTTGCTTCATACTGTAAACAAATGCAGTAACCAGTTCTGAAATGATCCTGTTTTATCTGGAAGCAGCTGAAATAGACCAATAACCCTGAACTTGGCAAAGCGCAAATAGGGTTGGTTGACGTACAATGTATAATTGCCACTTGTCCGATAGTAGAATACAATTGTAGCCACTTAGTTGAGCACATGGAGTCGCACGCGTGTACAGAAATACATGTAAAATGATTTACAATGAAGGAGTCGAGTGGACTATACTCGTCCTGAAAAAGCTTTTTGTTGAACTTAAAACGTGTTAGCAGTAATCTATCATATACATCACGTGCTAGGTATGATATATATCGTAATACATCCTACTTTGCTAGGTATTGTGTGTAATAACCTTAGACGAATTGTTTGAATGTTAAATGCGCAAACTACCTGCCCTTTTCATTTATAGTGACAATATAGTCGATACCATATTATTATTAATGTTCTTGTTATATAAGTAGTTCAAAATCAATCAATTCTAAACATAGCTACTGTCGATTAAAGGGTTAAAAAGCAATATTTAAACTGTAAATATGTATTCAAATAATGAAACGTATACGACATTTTCCGACATATAGGGGACACCTACAATGTTTAGAACTGTATTATCAGTATTACCGTTCAAAGGCTTATATTTTGACTGCTTCAGAGCCACAACATTGAGTTATAGAATAAAATGAATATTTTATGAAACAATCAATATTAGTAAAGCTACGACATGACTGGCGCACACCAGAACATAACCAGCACTAAAATCAGGATAAATGGCGAATTTTATTCTTTTTGTTTTCTTTTTGTTTACCTAAACCTACAGTACAATTGCAATTAGCATTAGCTATCACGAGTTAGGTTGACCTCACATTAGGTGAGGTTCCGCCATATTCATCGTCCCGAGAAATGTAGGGTTAGCCTCACATAACTCAGTACAATCAATACAATAAATTAAGTGTAGGCAAAATGAATATCATCTTTCACCGTTACTCAAGTCAGGTTCTCTAATGACAGTGTTATTTTAACAAAACGAATACACATATTAATTCATCATCATCGGCCTGTATAACGTCCACAGCTGAATAACTGGTAGGCGGGTTGGTGATTTCAATATAATGCCGTAACACACAGGGAAATGCCGCAGCCCGTTCCCTGGCATACGATTGTTATAGATGATGCTAACAATCGGGTCTGACTAGTGATGTACAAGCCTCGAGGCGTCAAGTGTTATTTCTGATGCCTCGAGGCGAAATGGCAAGACTTAGTGAGCTGGGTAAGCTCGGAGTCCCGAGCCTAACCGAGCCGCGATTTTTTTGAGCCAAGCCTCGAGGCTTCAAATGTGTTCGAGCCTTCAAAGGAATTCGAGCCTTCAAAAGAGCTCGAGCCTTCAAAAGAGCTCGAGCTTTCAAAAGAGCTCGAGCCTTCAAAAGAACTTGAGTCTTCAAAATTTGAATAAAGTGCACCGTAAACGCTAAATCTATTGTGGTTTACCTCTACTTATTTTCATTCATCAGCATCTATTAAAACTAGAGGGCAGAAAAAGACTAGTGCGTTAAAGAGAAATGCTTCGAGATCGATCGAGCGCTCAAAAGGGCTCGTGCCTTCAAAAAAGGCTCAAGTCTTCAAAAGAACTCGAACCTTCAGAAGAGCTCGAGCCTTCAAAAAGTACTCAAGACTTCAAAAAAGCTCGAGCTCTGAAAAGACTCCTGAGTTGTCGGGCGCCATACATACGAGGCGAGCCCTGTAAACGATACCGAGCTCTAGGCAAAGGGACTCGGACGCCTCAAGGCTTGTACATCACTAGGTCTAACGGCTTAATGTGTTTTCCGAGGCACCGAGACCCGGAAAAAATCTTAAACTGTACACAAAGATTTCTAGTCCGGTGTGGGATTTAAACCCATGACCTCCCTCGATCAATAAAAAAAACCTACAAAAAATATAAATTGTATCAAAAAGTATTGTGAACGATGCCATGTTCAGTAGCGTCACTAGCGTCATAATGTAACAAACTTTTTTCCTGAGGTTCCCGGATATTTTACTTATGTGTGTTCTGTATCATATTTACATTAATGATATTATTAATTACAATTTTCGGAAACATAAGTGTTATGAACATAACCGGTAGCACTACAAATAGTATGAATGATAACTTTAGGATGAAAAATTTTAGGAAGAGTGATCATTCGGATTACAATTCGTTAGGAAGAACAATTTCGGGTAAAGAACTTTAGGTGAGCCAATATGGACCCCTTTTTTATATTTTGAATCTAGCCAGGTGAACTAGTTGAAGTCACTCATCACCTTTAATAGTCTTAAAATTGTTTTAAAGGAATAACGGCATGTTTTAAAATTAATTAAGACACGATGATATTAACAGTATTAAGTAAAATCGACAAGTTGTTATTTTGTTGTTGTTATTCTAAATAAACTTACGTTATTTTTAGTAAGACTATAAGTATATAGTAAAGTGTTAATATTGTTCGCTGTAACCGCATAGCCACTTAGCCGCTTGAGTTCGTGCCAATATTTATTTTGTAATTGAACTAAGATGATGGCTAACATTTTTGTCGGTTGCGCATACTTCAATATTTTGGATAAATATTTATTGCGTGAATTAGGCGTTAGTTAAAGATCAATTATGTTTAAATGATTTATGTTGTTGCAATATCACAAAACATTTCAAATAGTGGCCAATAGTCGCCACTAGCAAACTCTGTCAGTGAATAAACAAAAAGATTCTTGTTAATTTTCTCTCTTAAGCACCTTTTGTAAAAAATATATGTGACGTAGTAAACTACGAATCGAATTTTGGAATACATGCGTTTAAGACGCAAGGGTTTTGGACTTTCTCCTTTGTCAACACTCATCATCATCATCATCGACTTTTAGACTTCCAATTCTGATTCAGTCTTTTACCATTTATACATCTTATATTATTATTCAGTTTTCAAGGAATGCGTATACGTTTCTAGTACTAATAACATACTGTCCTGTAACTTAATCAAGTGAAGAGATTATATCTGCCATAATATAGTATGAGAAACACTATGTTTTAAAGAATAGCTTAGCTTATTCGTGAATATCAATACGCCATTCAGGATAGCTGCATAATTTAGTGAAGATATCTCCATATCGATATCTATCGGCATTTGGCTGGAGGCTGACGCGGCGCCGCATCGCAACGCCACTCCTCACCTCGGAAGGTCATAGTCTCTCCGATTTATGGAGCACGAACTCTTTGTATCGCACCGCCAACAACGCCACTCTTCACCGCTAACGGGCCCTGTTCGCAACTAAAATACGAATGCACCGCGCAACAACTAAACGCATGGATACGCTCTCGGTATCTCACGATTATGATCTGTTGCCCAATATATAAGTAATGGAAATTGATATCCAATGTTAAATTGATTTTACGACTAGCTGCAAGTCTACTCGGACATTCGCCTTTCAATAGTGGGAATAGATGTAGGAACTAAGCGTTAAGTTAGATGGCCGCGTGAAATGTCGCGTTTTCATTAAATGTAAAGAAAACCTAAAGAGTAAGAGTATCGTGAAGGTGGCACATTACAATTTTATAGAATATTGAAGATATATTGCTGGTAATAAAACAGGGACTTACTAATTTGATAATATTGTGCGTAAAATTGAAAGTAACTTGGACATGGTCTGTAAAATAAGTGAAACCGTTCAAGCTGTTTTGTTTTTAGAAGTTTAGATGAGAATATTTGAGGTATTTTTTTATCATATTTATAATTATTTTGGTATGGGTATACCTACAGGTCACACGTCGTTGATTAGATATTTCATGTTTTATTTTACAAATAAAACAAACAATACATTGGTACAATTCTGTTATAATCTAGCCCATAATTATTAAATTTCTGTACTTCAATTTGAAACATACCAAATTTCTAAATCTCTGGTGCGCACAATATTCTTAAAAATGGTTGAAGTTTTTACGAAACACCATATTAATAACAGTTAGTTTATAGTTGTACAAATAATGTATAACCTAAACACTTCGTTTCAAGCGGACATAATATCTGTAAAATTAACTAGAAAGGCATAATTATGTTTTCTTTTATATGACGTTTACAATAGACTTTCACAATATATCACCTTTATTCACCTTTCCTTCCTATCTCCTAAAACCATCCGAAAGTGTCTGTCGCTCTACTTGAGGCAACATTGCAAACGTTCGTTCAAGTAAAACAGTTTTCGTGTACGGTATCGAAAGCACTCGTGATCCGACTTAAATGTTGAAATAAACCGATCGGAAACCAAACCTAAATACAACGATATTTATTGGATCATGCCACTTCGAGGCGCAGGAAATTCAGAGTCAACAGAAACGTTAAATATGGCGTACATTAGGTTAGTTTGTGCATTTATGCGGGAGGGTTTATCTGCGTTGGCTTGCTGCTCTAATAGGTTGTCGCGTAATGTTTTATCTACGAGTTAATCCATATTATAAACTGTAAATGCAATCAAAATCATAATTTTTGCATCGAAGATTAAGCTATTCAATTAATCCTGACCAAAAAATTTAACAGACTATTTATTATTATTTTTCTTTATTAAATATTTCTATATATTCACATGGACGGCAACTATAAAACTAAAGTAATAACACAATAGGTACTTGTTGAGATTTAACAATTAAAACTTTTGGTTGTTTAATACATATTTAACCCTAGATAGATAACCTTATTTCTCCATACACTAAAGATAATCTACGTCGAATCGACGTGTCGGATTTTGAAAAATCGTTATTTCTCATTTGTCATTTATTTTGCTATACTGCACTGACCGTTCGTGCCATCTCAGCTAGCGTGTAGAGCTAGCCGAGGACACCCATGTCACTCAGGTAAGTGCAATACTTTCGTCAATATTTACCTATCACACGTCGAAGTGACGTATGGTTATCTTTAGTGTAACTTTTTGGACTAGAGTGGTAGTGGTAGAGGGTATGATGTTATGACGTATTTATGTCAAAAGTGTTGATGTATTTATAAGATTTTATATTCGTTTTATGATATGATAAAACAATACTATGGCGATGTATAAACATGCTTAACACGAAAAAATCTCTCAGTTATTGCTGGAAACAAGTGACGAAGAGCCTTTAGGGTCGGACAAAGAATTTGATGACAACTTACTTCAAGACAAAGTACAAAGTAACGCCCAGGACACCGAGGTGAGTCTTTCAGAATTTCCGAATACTGAGGTTGATCTTGGCAGGCGTTCAGGATCAACCTGAACACCTGAAAGTTTCCTTCCAGGGTACTGAAATCAACTACACATTGAGCTATTAGTAATACGTCATAAAGTTCTACCAACTGTTTTTTATTTATGAGAATAGTTTATCAATAATATCGTTAATTTACAAGAGTTTTAGTTGGAAACGTCAAATTAAATAACTAACTTTTGTCTAGACGGTGATTACGATAAAATATAATCAAATCAAGGCCCATGAGCATATTAAGTGATAAAAAACGTAAAGACGATGATATCGAGCGAAAAGGAATGCGCGAAATTCTTTCTAAAATGAGATAGCAAAACTCAAGTAGATACATTATCATGGCGGGATCGCTGCGAATAAGCCATAATGGATGATGACTAGACGTATCCGAGGTCTCGGTCTCGAGTGTCATATACCCACGTTAACTTTATTCCCCGTGACGGCCGATCTAGGCTTCAGATAGTCACGGTCGATGGAAAATAAAAAGTCACTGAGCGGGATTAAAATACTGATGCAACCGAGATGAGTAATTGGTAACGTATCTTTTTAACATCCACTTACTACGGGTATCGCAAGAAATGGGAATCTATTCTTTAGAATTCGTAGTAAGAAAAGAAACATAACTTAGGAGGCCTGAGAAAGAAACTTTTTATTGCAGCACAATATATTTTTGTGTGGAGTTTCTTTGATACTAAAATGAATGACGAAAAAAATTTTATGCTCAAATAACGTTATTTTTTTAATTCAAAGCTTCGAACAGATCTTGTGTCAAATAATAAGACGATTCTTCTTTGTGGTAGTAGACCGTTTGCGTTGTGATCCAATACCATATTATAAATAGACTGCTGGTGTTTACTATTGTTACTCAATCCGTATGTATATCCCAAACGTTGACCTTCCTATATTATGTCTCTTATAATTTTTTCATTGATTTTTAAAACAGCTTACACAATACAATAATTACCGTTCAAGTTACACCAGATCGTGAAATTGATACGAAGCTAAAACGCCACATTGGTGTACTTAATTAAAATGTTATGATAAAACTAAGAGAATTGCAATAACATTCAGCATTTATTGGTATCGTAATGGAATATAATAAGCGTGAAGATCTGACTAAAAGATTTCTCGAAAGCAATTTTAGTATTTTAGCGTAAGTTATGGGAGGGATCAGATAATTTCTCGGCTGCATTTCCCGGCGTGCCGATAGAGTTGGTGATACCTTTTGGTCGCGGCTTGCAGAATCGCTATTGCACACAGTTTACGAAATGTTGGTACTCGCCTACGCTAGATAGATAGCGTTTTTATTGCGAACTATTTATTTGCTTTAATAGAATTGTATTTTCAACCATTTTTTTTGTTTTATTGAACTTTCGTAACTTTATGTGTATACGAATATATTTATGTGTAGACAAAAATAAAAGAATATAAAAAATATGATGACAAAAATTTGCGATTGAACTAAATATAATTTATTCATTCAACGTTGAAAGTTTTTTAATAAGTTGAGGATTTTATTTAACGATTATGGTACTTATTAAAAATATAACCTTGTCAACAATCACACTTTTGCCGTGTCTTACGCCTATATTTGTTTTTTTCTTTATCTTAAAATTAATCCAGTCCAAATTAATTTTATCCATAAGATTGCACTCCGCATGCAACCGCGATACACTGCTGCTGGCTGTTCTCATCCTGCAGTGTGAGTATTTTAGTTGGCAAGAAATGAGCAATCAAATGCAAAAATCAATAAACACATTTGCTATTCAAAACAAAACAAAAAGTATAGAGGTACTATGTATTAGCCTCATTTCAAAATAAATTAGCTGTTCAGTCACTAATCAGTACTTAATGGCATTTAATCTACTTCCATTAACTTACCATTTTTTTTAAAGAACTGTCGTCTTTTTGAATTACCGTTAGATTCGTGTCAATATTTGTAAATATGGTCTCATTTTTTGTCACATTCCCATTAATGTCTTTTGACTGTCAGTTGCTGTTTGCTGATTAACATTGAATTTGTACATTGTCCATACACATTATTAAATCTTCAATTTATCTTTATTTATGCATATAATAAAACTGGTGGTCAAATTAAGATATCTTGAACATTTTTCATGTCGCTACGTCTATATTATTCTTTGTATCCGAGTCACGCTGTGTCTTAATGGATTTTAATGAAAGTTGGAAGACTGTGGTTACTACGGAGTACTACAATGGATGATTTTACAAACATTTTATCCTGGATGTGTACAGATCCATTGGGAGGGAGGAAGTCAGTCGAAATATTTACATATGTAGTTATAACTTATTGAGGCGTAGTCTAATCTCGTTCATTCTTTTTTCGCAAAAAGAATTATCACTTATACCAATACAATATAATATTCTGTGTAGCTATTAAATTAAATTAATTATTCTTCCTTGTATGATTGCGCTGAAATATTCGGCAGATTGGCGCCTAAAATGGGATTCTTCAAAAATCATCCTCTAAAGAGATGAAACTTGCTAGTGCCTTTTTTCAAATACATATTTGTAAACAGTTTTTTTTTATTACCGTCTTGAGCCGAGGTCCAAGTACCTACTACAAGGAGCGCTCTCTTGCGTAGGTTGCTTAGTTTGTAGTTTTTAAACCATTTATTTAGGCGCTCTGCTCACTTTTATGACAGGAGAATTAGCAAAAGGCTTATGCTAAAAAAAACACGAAAAAGTTTCATCGTATCCATCAAAAATATTATTGAACTGTTAGTTAACAATAATGTATAATGTAACTTTTATCATTGAAAAACTTTATCTAATTTTGAAATGGATTAAAGAAATTGATAAAATAATCAAATGCAGATAAATCTTTATTAATTATTCATGCTATCAAATACTAATGTATGTTTAAAGTCATTAAGTTTAACTTTGTCTAAGTGTTTTACATATATAAGAAGAAGCTTAATAAAAATAAAACAAAATAATTCGTATTAATGTTATAGTGTTCCAATTATAGATACGTCAATAAAGCTAGCAAGTCAGTGTATGTATTTATTATTGCTTATTAATATTTTTTATAACATTTCACAAATCATTTAATCTATAAACAGTTACAGCATGTCAGACAAACGTTATTTTTTATAGCTGGTAGGATAGTAAAAAACTTCAAATATTATTAGCTTTGATAGACGATCAAGCAATTCTAGAACAAACATTTTCTACGTGACCAGGGTTACCTACTCCAAGTTTTTTTACTGATACGAGTAATTTAAAAATATCATCAGTTAATGTTTTTTAGTGATTGAACATGGACATTCTTAGACAGACATGTGTAGCTATGAATGAGGCTTTTATTACTTTACTAGACAAGAAAGAAAGCAAAGCTCCAATGTTTTCAAAGGGCATAGTTGTTTTTATTATGATGAAAGGCCTTCAAGGTTTACTACTATGCATATAACATCATATTTTAACCTATAGTTTCGGAGAAAATTGGAATTGAAAACTATGATGGATGTACTGGCAGAAATATAAATTATACAATATGGTTGCCATTTTTCCATTCGGTTGTTTGGTTCCGCAAAAATAATAAACGTAACGAACAATAAATTATAACAGCTCTGAAGAAGATTTAATGCAACAGAAAATTACGTGTAAGTTTTTTCTACAGTTTTGTACGAAACTGCGAGAATACTTCGATGAGACTTCTAATAAACAGGGATTGACCATTAATGACAAGCTCACGCTATTGAAGGCAGACAAGGCCTCTGCCGTATTTCGCGAATCGAAATAGAAAAAGGTAAAAAAAACTTTTCAAAATTAATTTACACATATTCCACTTTTATGATCAGTTCATAAAAATGGAAGATTATTACATTTAGATTTCATGTAACAAATACTTTTAAAAATAAATATTGTTTCAAAGATTGTAATAAGGATAAAGATATAATATGAGTCAACTAATAATCGGTATCGTGGAGAGGATATAAAATAAATTAAATATTTTTTATAAATTACTTGTCTATCAAGTCACAACCCTAAGTGCATGTGCAATAATTAAAAAGCAGTTTACAACGAAATCCAAGATGGCCAAGCGTTGTTATATTTATGCCTTAAGAACCTGATATAGTAAATTAATATTTCACTAACTCGAATCGCATTCTAAGAAGCGTTCTGGCCGCGTTCGATATCGTAGCATGAGTTACTGTGGGTTCAACTACCAACGGAGCCAACATGTATTCAGTTAGGTATATCTCTTTATATTCAACGACTTCAGTACCACAACTACGAGTTGTCAGTCGTATTTTACTTTGACAAATAAAATAAACTTGACAAATCAATTTACGTTTTTGGCATGACAACGAAATACGTGAAAAAAAAATCTGCATATTATGTTTTTTCACTACCGAGGTGCCGTTTACTTTTCCATACAAACATCCTTGCCTCAATCGTCATGTTAAGCGTTAACAACACGTATGTACACATACGAAAGTTCCGGGTAAAGGCACAGTTTATATATTTGTGTACTGTAAGTACTGGTATTGAGTAACGAGAAATAATCGCATGACTAATTGAAATCGTACACAGTAATTCGTCATGTTATCCACGCTGTTGTGTTTCACGTGAATCTGCACGCACGGCTATCTCCGTATTCTGGTAATTTGTCGAAGGGTACCTTTATTAGGTACCGATTACTTACTAATCCATTGGCTACTGTGTACTTGTTGTTGTAAAGGAAAAATAAAATATAAGTTTGGGGAACTCGATTTATGCTTAATTTAATATCACAGAAGTGTTTGATTTTTAATGAAAATGTATTTTTACAACAATTCTTATTTAAATGCATAATTATTTAATTATTCAGGGCTGTGAAATAATTGTACTTACCTAAAGTGTTAATAAAGTTTATCGATATCGGAATAAATGGCTTCCGACTCTTTCATCATTTTTCGTTTTGTGACTTGTGCCTAGTATGTGGCATGCGCGCGACGATACTGTTTCCGAAAGCACACTCATTTTATTTCCATCTTCTGTGTCTTCATTAATTTGGTTAAGAACATCTTCGAATAACACTCAGAATACGGCCAAACCATAATTTAATAAAAAATATGTATTATCTCCAACCGTTCAATATACATCAGGAGAGCCAAACAAAGTGGAACATATTTGTCATGTTTATTTGATTTGTAGTGCGGGAGGCGTTCGCGAATATATCTTTGAATAAACAGATTACAAGAACAAGATTCCGATTTGTTTACTTAATATGGATGTGATTGATTGTATCTTTTAATTAAAAGGCTATCGCCCTTTATTCTAAGAACTACGTAACGGCCGAGTGAGACTGTTATCATCAATGAGTATGATTTTCATTGTGAACTTTGAATGGACACGTGTAGAAACGATATGGTTGTTTTATTGATTGTGGTAATTAATATAACCTAAAGCTGTGTGGTTTCCAGCTTAGAGTAGACTGCTCCGTGTGTTTACCTGGGTATCGTAAGGGTATCCATCTCCAAAATTTGGCAACCAGGACAAGACGCGTTAAGCGGCCGTAGCCCAGCGCCAGTAGCGCCAGTTCGATCCCCACCCATTGTACTACCGACGTGAACCCACTCGTAACACAAGCATTTTAGCGTAGCATGAGGGTTTAACAAGAATACTAGCAGTGTGCAAAAACTCTGCTAGTAATTGTTATAAAAAAAAAAACAAAAATCCCCGGATTTTAGAGCCCATAACCCGGACATGTCAAAAGGTTTTTTTTTTACACAGGGCACAGTGCGTGTGTCACGAGTTGCCTAAGACTTTAAATTTAAAACCTGGACTACATATGAAGTCCGGCCCGGACGCTCCCCCTCTAAACTTGGGCAGATCCGGAGAAACCCGGACGGAAGGCAACCCTAGTAAGAAGTGAATAAAGGCCATGCTGATGCATGGGCAGCATCGTCTATCGTTTAAAGATACTCATCATCTTACTGCCAAGCCTGGTAATTATGACATATCCCTTAACGACCCTGACTGACCGAGGTCTGTTAAGAGGCCCATATTCAGCCGTGGATGTAATTTTTTCAATAAGTTATATTAATCGTAAAGTATAATTATTTGAAATATATTGTAGTCTAAGAGAATTCAATCAATTTTAAACTTATTTTTGTGGTGGCATTTTGTCGAGCATATTACATTTCTTCTCAACCGCTTAGGAGAAATTTAGCTTATCCTCATCCCCTTTATTATTATTTTATTTATTTACTTGCAACATTTTTCAGATAAATGCATACGTTATGTATAAACTGAACTAACTACATAAGCGGCCGTAGCCCAATGGATGGATTTGTGATCTTAAGGTCGCCGGTTCGTAACACAAGCATTTTAGCTTAGCACGAGGGGTTAAAAAAAATACTAGAAGATTGCAAAACTCTGCTAGTAATCTTAAAAAAAAAACGAGTCTCATTGCAATAATTATAATTATGTATAACATCAAGGCAATGGTGGCTTGTCTACCTACTGAAGCTCCACCAAAATCCTTGAAGTGTCTTTTACCCTCCAGTATTTATGGCTACTTACGAATGAGACGTCCAACATAAATCTTTAGATTCTCGTGAATTCGATATTAATGCAATGGATTATTGTTGCTTGGGTAAAAATTCAAAATCTCAACTCGCAAGTGCCATGCTGGGTACAGGGGCGAGGGGGGACCCATCTAGGTATACATGGGTCCCCCCTCGCCCTCCCAACCCTTAGTTTGCAAAAAACCTTCCTATGCCCACGTAGACCTGAAGTCCGAGAGGCCCGCGAACTGTAAAGTAGAGCGACAGTTGCACAAAACTCCCCTAAAAAAAATCAAAAAGCCATAATCTTCAATCTCCTCGTCAGCGACCAGAGCTGGAGCTCTGCTCGCCTTTATGCCCGGTGAAGTAACAAAAGCCTCGGGGCTAATTACATCTGTCCGTACGAAAAAAAGTAATGTACCTGCATGTCGCATATCCCGATGTATATATACTCGGTCAGGTTTTTGACCCAATTTGACCTCCTACTAAATAAACGCTTATCTCAAATTACAAACAGTAAATGTACATATTTTATAAACAAAAACTGCAGTTTACTTAGTATGAGATGACTTCAGTAAAGTAAACACATGGTGCCAAAATTGTTAAGCCGGTATCCGTTGTCGATAAGCTCTGTTTTAAATATATTTATGTTTTGATCTGCTCATACGCAACCTGCTTGTACTGATAAAATATAAATATATTTTTTGTTTTATTTTGGTACGTAATTATGTGCAATGTGAAATAAGTAAGGTTTATTTAATTTTTCTCATCAGTAATGATATCTACGGTTGTAAATTAGCGTAATTCCACACCATATTTCAATAATTGAAAACTGTCGTTTCTTAAGGCAATTGATCAAATAGCAATTTATCACTCATGGAACAGAACCGATGGTGTAAAAACTTCAGTGCGTTGTTCTGTTTTATCTATAGATAAATATATTCGATTTAATTTTTCTTTTAACGAAAATATATTTTTGTCAAATTATATATTAAGTTAATACTATACGTGATACCAACTAAGGTTGAAGAGAGTACCTTATATATCGTTTGGTTTATGTGATAATATATCAAAAAAAATAGTAGCCACCGAGAATACTGTAGTAGGCCAGCAAGAATAGTAGGTACACAATAATAAATTAAGCAAAAAGCGACTCACAAAGCAGTTGTGCGCTAGTTGCAATATAATTTTATTTTAATTTCATTTGGAGAGGTGGTTAAAGTTTATAAGGTACTTGTTTTGATTATATCATTATCTTATTTGTAAATTATATAATGATTGAATGAAAAATAGGTGTTTTTAAAACGAGAAAATGTAGTTACTGAAGTATGAATCTGAAGTCAAAGTCGTATATCTAAACGGAAAGACCTACCAATGAATACTTCATTAAGTATATAAATCACAATTGAGATATGAGTACGTATATTTGTATTAATTGAAATAGCATTTCATAGTTATTAGAGAATTTGTTTAAATTTGGAAAAACATCAGCCATTATTGAGAATAGTTTGTTTATTTTCCTATGTACCAATTATCCGTATATTGATATTTGACTAATGCTTCTTCACTTCAGTAAGTGTAAAATAAATTTACTTCCATAGTTTCTGATTTCTTTAATTTATAGGGTTAAAGGTAAAAGGAGAAATCGACTTTCTCGGAGTGAAGTTAAAGCAGCAGTATAAATTTATGAATCCGAAGTGTTGACAATAAAAATATATTGGCGTTTCGAAAAGGTGTAAGACAAGCATAAAACAATAAGCAGTCGATACCGACCCTTTGTTACATGTGTCTTACATACAAACCTTATTAACTGTGGCAATGTAACTTTATTGTATTTTATTGTGCTTTTAAGATAATAAATAAAAATCGCAATAAAGGGCATTCCGTGTGTTAAAAGTAGGTAGACGGTTACGTAGGTATTGGAACACGGAATAAATACTGGTCAAGTGCGAGTTTACCTTGCGTACACCGGGTTTCCTTACCGCAAATTTTTAAATAATATTGTTTTAGTTGGTTCTAATTTTCCTTAGTATTTCAAATCAATGTTGTCCTCGACGTAAATCGGAATCGGAATTTTAACTATACATTATTTACCTACGATACAGTTGCTTTTTACAATTTGTATAAGTCCTACATTGGCTTTTGTAAAAAGTAAGACCACCGGGGCTGGACTTTGGATCGGTTAATGTATTTAGTCGTTGTAAGGTTTCACTAGAAAACGAGCATGTGAAGATAGGATAAACTCCAGATAGTATTTCCAAGCTCATTGAGTTAATCAACTGGCGAACTAAATCCTCCTTGGTGTATGGCGCAACCGATTTGCGATATCTTGCGCATGATTAAATTTGTCGGTGGTGCTTGAGGGAAAAAGAGCTTAAAGCACGGTAGAACAATAGTGGTTAATACTGTAGAATTTGCTTATGAACCAATGCAAAGTGTCTGTGTATAATATACTATACGCTTAATTGTATTGTTATGTTTTTTGCAAAAAATATGAAGCAAGCATCCAAACCCGTGTTTTAAGAATATACACACATCGCTTTCTAAATGACTCTTTATTTCTCACAAGCAAGAACATACTATATTTTGATCTAATATCGTACCTAATAATACAGATAGAAAATGTCTTAAACATAAATCTATCAGAGCCATAACTCACAGTTAAGAAGCGCTTCCGATTGACATTGGAATGTAACAAACGGGCCTCCAATCATAAAGCAGCTCGCCATAACTCTCTGGTCAGAAAATTCGGCATGAAAGTCTTACATACAAGAACAAACGTATACGAAATAAATTGAGCGAATAAATCCTGTGCCACGTGTATTGACGTTATCGTTCAGGTTCATCAGAACGGAGTTGTGTTAAGTAAAATGTATCGCCCGTAGCACGTGTAGAGGCGCGAGCTGAATTCGCACGGACCGTTGCGACTTGAGAAATGTATGCTATATTTTATATTCGCATTCAAACCTTCGGATTGTTTCCGTGAGTTTATTTTATTTGAGTTAGACTAATGATTTATGTCTAAACCCTAATGGGTAGATAACTCGGCTCGACTATACTAAAATTGGAAACTTTTTTTTTTCTCCGGCGAAATGCCTTTACGCATTCCCACCGCCCCTGCAGCGTATTCGCGCGCTGGCGGTGAGATATATGGGACTCTCCAAAGCGTGGTATGCTAACACATACTACGAGGAGAGGACCCTACACCACTAAATCCCCCGGACACTCCTTTGATCCGCCGTTGGCGGGAGCCGGGTACACATAAGCAATCTGGCCCAATACTTACATTGGTACCTACTTATTTTGTTTGGCGGTAGTTTTCATGTAGTTAAAACCTCCGTGGCGTTGCGGTATAAATCTCGAAGGTTGTGGTCGTTGGACCCCCCGCCGGGTATAGTTAGTTGATGGACTCTTCTCCGTGCCTCTGACAGCACGTTAAGCCATTGGTCCCGATTGTCATAACATTATCTAAAGCAAGCATGGAACAGGGAACGGACAGCAGTTGTCTTGACGTCGCAGCAGGGCCACGTTGTGCCTTTTCAGGGCGTCGACCCAAAAGGGGGTGCCGTATAGCGCCATGCCATGCAGCCGATCACTCCTTCGTACGGCTTGCGGCAGGTACTCTAGGGCCTGCCAAGGTTCGGCAAAAGCAGTTGCAGCGTTGCAGCCCGTTCGCTGCCCGACAACTTAATACTGCAGACACCAACCCGCATGCCAAGCGTGGTGACTTTGGCAAAACCCTCCTTCGGGAGGAGGTCCATTTTCAGCAGTGGACGTCATAAGTCAGTTTCATTCACGTCAAGTATCTAAAAACTATAAAAAGTTTGAGGATGTGTCCCTTTTTTGACATCCGGTAGATTGCGTGTCAGCTACGTATCAACAGTTTTACGTCTTCCTTTTAGTTTAAAGAACAGTGCACCATATTGTATCAGTTTTGGATTATGTGCACCTGGGTTATTTGCAGGTGTTATGGTTTCGATTTTTAATATTTCTTAAAGTGCAACATTCGCACTTTAGGTAATTAGCAAAGAATTTGACGGAAGGTTACATTTTCTATCTGTTATATTAGTACAATTTTTCTTTTGCAAATGTAAAAAGCCATAACGGGTCTACGTTCATTCATTCCAATAATTTACGCAGTGGTAGACCAAAGAATTTAAGCAAAAGTTAACAGTATAAAATTTTGATGCAAGATATTCACAAGATCTTTTCTCAGTTTTATACCCAACGACCTTTAAATTTGCAAAAAAATAACATATTCATTTTAAGTGTAAAAAACCTAAAGTACAAATATTTCACCTTTTTTTGGATAGTTTACTTGCTTGCTATTTTCCATTACAATGATAGTTAATCAAAGAAACACATTAAACAAGTATTTAGAATTTATGGCAGATTATTTCTTTAAGTTGAACAAAACTCTACTTTAGTGCAGTGCCCATCGAGTGTAGCCCAGTGAGTGTTTATTACTTTTTTTATTTAAAATATTGCAGTCATCATACCAAAAATTCCAATGACTATATCATCCCGGAAGTTTAAAATTATTTACGTAATTTAATTTTTAAAATTCAAGTTCAAGAGTAGATTTTTCGTAACGATTTCCTCAAATAAAAAAAAATAACCAAGACAGTTCGAACGGAACCAATATTTAAAAACTGACGTCTATTTGTTCGGGTTTTCCAGTGTCGATTGTTAAAATAAGACGCATTTGCTATAACCCGCGCAAATTGCGCGGGTTATAGCAAATGTTGTTATTTGCCTACCCGAATTGCGCGGCGCAATTCGGGTAGGCAAATAACAATCTTTGCTACAGGGTAATACTGCTTTCGGCCATCATCTTTGTTTTTTCTGTATGGAAGTTAAATTTCCGGAGCAAAAAGACAACGTTCTGTTTCGGTTATTAGGCTAATGCCCTGCTCGCCCTGCAGTATAGCTCGATCGAGTAGCAAAAGCCCCTTACCTAGCTGAACATGTCTGAAAGTCATTATTCGACCGCTCTTTTCTTATATATCATACTTTTCTTTATTTCGTTCAGTATACATGTATCAGCTGCTATTTAACATTATAATTTTCACTTGAGTATATGAAATTGAAAACGTCCATCAGAAAACTTGATGTAATAATGCAGAAGTGTGACGTTTGACATAATCAAAATTAACTTTGCAATCAGGTAGTACGTGTATGTAACCTTTAGGTTATTAAGGTCACATTCGATGGATCGTTATTGTGACATATGATTTAATTAAAAACAAAAATAATCTCGTTGAATTTAAAGCTTCATATATTTTTTACTGTATTTATTGCGTTTAGGGAGAACCTACCAGTTTAAGTTAATGTCAATTGTTCTATTTATCTTTAACTTTATTAAGTAAACCCGATCATAAATAACTCTCTATTTCAATATTAGCAAATGGTTACATTGGAACTAATTCATTTATCATTACAAAACCGACCTGTTATTAGAGAAATAATAACAACTCAATTAAAAATAAGGCGTGTCTGTTAGTCTATTAGATGTTAATCTTACATAATAAATAGCTATTAGGTAAATATATTTTATAGAATCACAATAAATCTTTCATACAGTAACGTATAAACCCGAGAATATGTATTTCGTAATTGGTATCAACAGTTGCAAAAATATATCGAGTTATAAAACGTATTGCAAATTAAGGTATAGGAAATTTACATAATAAGCTAATATCGAAGAAAGTTTTATAATGAACTTAACAATATTAAGTAACAACTTTGCCAATATTTCTTCAGAAATATTCGAACCCTTATAGGAATACTTTAAAAAATGCAATGAAATGTTTACATAATAATGTAGTTATTTTTTGTTTTTCGGACGGACATAGAAGATAATTATGAGGCTTTTGCTACTTCACCGGGCATAAACACGAGAAGAGGTCCAGCCTTATGAATGTTCAGGTATTTGGCCATAAGGTCAGGTTCTTTTTTGTAATAATAATAGGTATGGCAAGTAAGGCCGGATCCCACCATACCAAAGAGCTTGGCGCGCTCGTCGGACCACGCCGGACACTCCACCAGCGTGTGCTGCGCCGTGTCGTCGACGCAATCACAGTGGTTGTACAGGTAGTGGCCACAACAACCGTGGCCTGTTACTAACTGTGCAACTTGGTAGGTGACATTGCCGTACTGGTTTCTGGCCCACTTTTTAAGATTGGGCCGGACCGCCTCAACCGTCCGGTATCCGCTCTGTGGCCCGACCCGTAGCCGCTTCTGTCATTTCCGTAGGGTCTGGCGACGTACCTCAGTCCGCCACCGTGCAATGCTCTCCGGGAAGGGGTCGCAACCGGAGCGCGCCCCCTCACCTCACCTCCGCCGGTACGCGGCGGCCAACATCTCCGCCTCTAGGTCCCATGGAGGGGACCTTGCTAGTCTTGACGTCGAAGCAGGGCCACGTTGTGCCTTTTCAGGGCGTCGACCCAAAAGGGGGTGCCGTATAGCGCCATGCCATGCAGCTGATCACTCCAGTGTACAGCTTGCGGCAGGTACTCTAGGGCCTGCCAAGGTTCGGCAAAAGCCCGCCTAGAGTGCATTTTTTCGCCGACAGTGATATTTTGCCCTCCTACAATGAGGAGGGTGTCCGCAGGTGGCGCTCGCCGTGGCCCATAGAAGACAAGGACTTCAGTTTTACCGAGCGCCACCTGTAGGCCCAACTGGAGAATACTGTCGACCATCTGCGCCCCAACTGCTGTGGCCAGGATGGTCGCTTACCGATGTTTGGCGCCGCGGACGGTCACCAGAGTGTCGTCAGCGTACGCTATCACGCTGACCCTCCGGAGACTGCGTATCCGCAGCGCCCAATCAAAGCCGATGTTCCACAGCGGCAGCCCCAATATTTACCATCTTGCCAATCACCGTACTCACGTACTTCATTGTATGAAGAGCCAAAACCTTTTTGGCGTATTTCGCAAACTGGCTTGTTCTACGACTTGTTTAGTTCACGGGTACATTAACCTCTTTTTTAATTTTACACGGTTTTTCTTTAATTTATGTGTAGTATATGGTGTGATAGCCATAACTGCGTAATTGTTGTTAAACCCTCTCATTTCCTCAACTATGTTGGTAAATATAAATATGATAATTATTGTTACTACGGGAATAATAACAGGATGTGATGTGTTAAACGATATTCTTATAAATTCTATATAAGAGAAACCAAATGATTAAGACCGTTACCTTAATCATACACTAAAATATGAATCCCGTATGAACGGAGCTCTTATTTCGGAGTTCCTTGTGTCGTATAAATAATTTTAAAGTAAAAGTGAATCTACGTAACTTTTTATGACGGTGCTTAAATTACTTTTGCTTAAAATTAAATTGGGAAAGGTATCTGAATGAGTGAAAACGAGAATGCTTTTAAAAAAATATATAAATTGAAGACATCTGCAGAACCATTTATTATACATCCAATGTTTGTTCTTAACAGGTAATTTTCATAATTCGGTTCACGTATCCGATGGACTGATGGAGATAAATGCGCGTGCGATGACCCGTCATAAAAAAAAAAACTCACGACGGTAGAAATTAGGTCAGGTCTGTCAGAAAAAAACTACCTACTTTTATAAGGAAGCTGTAATTGCAAGTTAATTTATGTAAATGCATAAAAATTAGCTCTTTTAACAGATGTTTTTAAATAATGATAATTTTAGTGTAATTCGTGTTTTTGACGCGATGTAACGACCGCTTGTTAACAAAGTGACAAGACAACCGAAGATTCGACGATTTCTTTAAAAGTTACGTTATCGTCAAGTCGTACTCATGTAGTTAAATACTTTTTGCCGACTAAAGAAATATTATGTTTGGCCTGTAGCGTTTGGTTTTCTTCGAGCAATAAATCATTTATCTTATTAATGATTTAAATGTTCCGACATTAATATTATAAAGAGGAATGATTTGATTGTTTGATTACCTGCATTAAATAGAATCTTTTTGTAAGACTAAATTCTTATTCATTTCTTTCCGGGTCTGTTTGTTTAAGGACTGCCTTCCGCGGCTCGGGAAGCACGTTAAGTCGGTGGTCTAATATAACATTATCTATAATGAACGTACCTATGCCAAGGAACGGGCTGCTTTCCGTTCCTTAGTATAGGTACGTGTTTTCTTGTTTGTTACAAGATAATAATCCGGTCTACTAATTGTGATGACTATAACAAAACCATTCCTCGAGAGAATGCCTCTGTTCAGCAGAGGAGTTGATGATGACGATGATGGTAAATAGGGTCCGGAACAACTGGACCTATTTCAAAAATTCTTTCACTAGTAGAAAGCTATATTTTTCCGAAATAACATAGATTATAATAGGTCTTTACCTTTGAAATTGCCGTTTTGTATGAAAAAATTTAAACGATTTTTTTTTGTATTAATCTAAGTAATCACCCCTGCAAACAATGCATCTTTGCCATCGCAGTGGCAGTTTATTTATGCCCTTCTTAAAGAAATCAGCTGGTTGGGAGGCAACAAATTCTTCAAAGGCATTTTGTACTGCCGCTCGGGTATTGAATTTTTTTCCCGCCAAGAAGTTATCCAAATTCTGGACAAAGTAGTGGTCTGTAGGCGCACTTCCAGCCCCACTTCTTGCAACTTGGAGACCGTCTGCTGTGCAGTATGAGGTCACGCGTTGTCGTGCAGGAGCGGAGACGAGCGATTGACCAATGCTGGTTGGAGATGTGCCAGCTTCTCCATCATTGTGTTCAGTTCTTCACAGTACACATTTGCAGTAATGCTCACCCCGTTTGGTAAGATGCAGAGTTTGTTTAAACAAACAAACTCTGCATCTTTATAATATTAGTATAGATTTGACAACAGTACCATTATTCATACACTAGATCAATTATCTCATCATCTTAATTTAGCATTGCACATTAACCTGACCTTATTTTAATTCAATTATTCTCGCTCAACATCGCACCTACTCGTACATGGAAATATATTAAAAACACTGTGTGTAGACACGGAAACCTGTTCAAAACAGGTTCGTATAAAGGAAATTAGTTTTGGATTTTGTGCGTTCGTTTTTTATTTGACACAATTAAGGCCGGGTGGCTACTGCCTGCGGAGTAAGAAGGTAATAGGATACGGGGCCTGCGCCCGTCCCGTCACCATGGATGAACTCAATCGGGCTGCCAATGTACCTACTACGTACGGTTCGGATTGTCAGTTGTATTTTAATCGAAGTTGTGATTTGAAATCGAGATTATGAGAAGATTAGAGGTATGCAGGGAGCTTTATAGTAGATACACTTCTTCAATAATATTCAGAACTTTGTTTTAGGGTAGATACAACTAAATAAAGAAATTCTCTCGTGCAAGCTTTTTATTTCTATCAGTATGCAACGTTTAGAAGTTACAGTTTGATATTATGTGACAAGTAATTTATATCCGAACAATCACTACTCGTAACATATGAAATATTATAGTATGCCTACCCATTAAAAAAATTCAATCTCATGAATTAATTTTGTACATATTCCCAAAATAAGTAGTTTGTTATGATATCATTATTTAAAATTCAATCCTAAAGTCAATTTTGCCAGTCGTTGAAATAAAAAGTCACAACCAGTTACTTTCGCTTTTGTTTATGCGCAAGAAAGTGCATATTAAACCTATTGTCTGTTAAAATTTAAGTGGCACCATTGACTATAGTTTTAAAATTACTATAGGAGGTGGTTTGTCAGCATCCGCAGTTGTTAGTCGTTCCTGTTACATCTAGACTATTATTTTAAAGAGTAAAGATTTGTTTGTTTTATCATTTTCGTTACAATAAATAAATTCAGAATCATAGTTACTTTGGACTAGCACCAATTTTGAAACATTCTTCATTGGTGCCACGCTGCTGTTTGCCTTAGCGTGATGATAATAACATATAACCTTTATGCCTTCTTAAATATTTTTTCTAATCGGATACGAATCGGAGAGTTTGTTTTCTTGAGGAAACAGCTTCTTCAGCTTCTTCAGCTTCTTCAGCTTTATATTTTAGAATAAATGAGGTTCTGAAAACAGACTTTCGGTCAGTTCGGAGCTTCACGGGCGAAACCGTGTAGCAAAATAAATGATCTATAAATATTTAGGTATTTCTTTTTTATGTACATTTCTATTGTTAGCAACGTCCTCTCTACTAGCATTATGATACTTTAATATTTAATTTCTAAGCAAAGTGATCATCGTCTTGGCAATTCGTTACTAAATGTGATGCCACTTTCTGAAGAAGCATGATTCTCTATTTAAATTATCAACATTTTTAATGTTACACTGGAATTTAAAATAAATTTGCATAATACAATGTAATTGGTGTAATTGTAATTGTGATTAAATAAATCTATTTATATTCATCTACGACTCAATTCAAATTGGTTTACTGTGCTATGAATTAGGTTACCGATTATAATGTAGGTGAAGCAGTTTATTTTGATTGCAATTTATCATACGATTGTCGGTCAATCGTGAAAACATGAAAAACACTTTTGATAGAGCTCTAATTAATAATAAATTATTTGTTACAATATTTACGCGTGGTTATGCAATTTTCGGTGTCTTCTGCAAAATATGCCCAGTATTTACTAGAATTCGATCAGTCCTTATTACGGTAAAATGTTATATAGTTATTAGATTGAGATTTATGGAAATGCAAATATTTGATGGTTCTGCCATCCTCAATTTTGAGCTTTATAAGACATGATGTTACTTACTGATTTTGAATCAGTTTTTTTAAAGATTTTTTCAATCTATTAGTATTCTTGTTAACCTCGTGCTAAGCTAAAATGTTTGTGTAAGGAGTGGGATCACGTCGGTAGTGCAATGGGTTGGGATCGAACCGGCGACCACAAGATCACAAGTCCGACGCCCTAACCATTGGGCTACGGCCGCTTTGTTCGGTGGCTACCATCATAGCACGACTGTTGGATTGCCAATGGAACTTTGTCTGATAAAGACACCTGAGTTTATGACATCTCTGTCTGTCTGTACTATATACACCTGTTAGACTTGTCTATTCACTATCACTACTGTATCGGATTTATAAACAATATTGCCACAGCGCGTCCAAACATTTTTGAAGATGCAATTGGAACTTTTCAGAATCAAAGGTTCCTAAGTTAAGATAGGTCAAAGATTGAACTTGAATTATGTAATCTATCATGTCTAATAAGCAAAATAAATATATAAAAATTAAGATCACTAACTCGGTGTAATCTTCGGTCACGTGTTCTGATAATAAGATAAGGCCACATTATAATCACGTCGTTTTGTGTTACATTTCGTCTAACAAAACTATTTCAATAGGTCATTGATACGATTTTTAGAGCTAGGTTACTATTAATATTACTCGACTAATTAAAGTATTTTGTCACTTTTTATTTTTTAATTGCTATCCGTATCGTACATGTGTGACAACGACTGACATGTGATAATGTGTTATTATTGGTTGCAGGAATTAGCTAATCGATTAGCTAATTCCTGCAACGTCCGTAGCTTACCGGTATTTGGCACATTTTGAATCTCGGAGGGCGTGGGTTCGATCCACACGCCAGAAAGGAAATCTTTGTGTAAATTCTTAGATTTCTTTCCGGATCTGGATGGTCGAGGGACTACTCTTAAGCCGTTGGTCCCGATTATTATAACATCATCTATCAGTCCACTGCTGAACATGAGGAGGCCCATGTTCAGCAGTGGACGTTATAAGGGCTGATGATGATGATGATGGTGATTAGCTAATACATAAACGAGAACTTCAGACCTGACGAACCCTCATTTATTCTGATATATGGTGGTAAATTAACATATCAGAAATTGTAGACTAGAGGGTTCCCAGAAGCCGGAAGATACCTGGGGCCCTCATGAAATCAGTGAACTCGGAGGAGCAGCAGGTTTCTATAGCTATAGAAGCTGTGTGAAATCAATTATTACTCACGTAATTGAATTCACCCGGAATAAAAAAATGTACATGTCAAGAATTGTCTCTTCAATGCGTTAGTTAGACATTCATTCTTCTGTTTGTATTCGATCCCTTATGTTTGAGGATCGGGATATCGTCTAGTTTTCTTTTTGTCAGCTTACTTCAGTCGTGACTGTGTTTTGCATGTCGGTATGCCTATTAAATATATAGTGGTTTTCTATATTAATTTAATAACATTTAAAATTATTACGTAATTAATGTTACGACGTCTAAGAAAAACCTACAACTAAATATAATATAATTATATTCCTTATCGTCATATAACAAGTGAAACACGGTTTTGTTACAGTTCTGAATAGTGTAATTGTAAGAGGGGCGCCAATTATTTATCAGATACATTGATAAGATTGATCAACGTTTTTTGGGTCATATTGATAAAATTGGCAAAGGAAAATTTATGTTTGTACGAAAATAGACAGAGTGACATAAATAATGGTGTTATCATTTTATGCAAACTACTAAGGTTCGAAAACAATATGCGGCCCAATTTTTAGGACGAAACTATTAATAGGTTTTGTGTACCTACTACCTATATTAATATGATCAATTTATGTTATAAGGCTCATTTATTTATCTTAACTATATTTTTGGATAACCTGTAAATCAATATTACAAATTATTATTTACTAGCTTCCCGCGCGCGGTTTCACCGGCGTATCTCCCGTGGGAATATCATAATTAAATATAGCCTATAGCCTTCCTTGATAAATGGGCTATCTAACACTGTTTTTTTTTTCATATCGGCCCAGTAGTTTCCGAGGTTAGCGCGTTTAAGCAAGCATACAAATAAACAAACTCTTCAGCTTAATTTATCAGTAGGTATAAGATTATCATAAAATAATACATAAACAACATACATATACAACTAAAACTAACTTATAAAATACTAACTATTCTAAATCCTTGCTACTTGGAACTTTCTCAGTATGCTGTCAGAAAGAAACAAACAAAGGATTAAAAAAAAAGAAAGAGAGATAAGACTTGTCTTGTCTTGTCTTTGTCGTACTTTTGTAGGTAGCTAATGGAGTAACAACATAAATAAAAAATATTATTTTAATTAGTGCGTCTGAACAGAAATCCATCTTAAAAAAATTGATTGCCCACCGGTAATGAAAATTTTATATAAACTGGCCATTTATCACTGAGCCAATTATACAGACCAGATATACAATGGTAGAGGGACAGACCGCAAAGAAGACCTACAATATCACCGGTATCGTCTGCTCTGGATCGTAGTGTACGTTTTTATTTTGACGCCTTTATACAAGCATCATCGACAAAGTTGCAGCTAGCACGTTAGTCTCCTTTTTTAATGTACAATTTTTGTATTTATATACTATATTCTTTTTTCAACTTGTTCTATTCGTGACTCTGTAGCACAATAGGGCATAAAACGAAACGTTAAACAGCGTTTCATGTTAAGAGGCTATGTTCTTGTTTAGTTTGGATGTGAGCCAGTGGTCTTAGGTTACAGTTTAGAGAAATTTGTTAGTAAAAATGTATGTCATTAAAAAGTAGTTACTTGAGCCTGTACAAGAGATTTGTATCAATCACGAGGTTTTAAATTATAACTGTTATAAATGAATTAACAGTATTTTTGTAAATATATTTTGATATGTTAATGGGGCCAAGAATATTATTCCAAAAGAACTGTTTGGTTTGAAAAGAGCGTTTGAAACATTGTTTACAAATAACAATACTCATAACTGTAAACTCCAAGCCTTATTCAGCCACAGAGAACTACAAAAGAGTTTACAAAACCATCTGTTTTGTTTCTAGATGAATAATTGTTATATTTTCAATATATATTCCATCAAACGATGTCAAGACAGTCTATTTCCCTGAGTGAGCACATTGAACACACGACATTAGGAACACGCTAACAAAGAGCTTGTTAAAATTCTTCTATGTGGAAGGAACCGTTAGGGCGTCCTATTAAAATGAAACGAAACTGTAGACACACGCCTCAATCCTTCTATTTTAGCCTAGTTGGTTGTGGTGTCATGATCAAACAGTTCTTTTCTATGAATATGATTTAGAGATAATATGTTTTCATCTTCCTTTTTTATTGTGATTTGTTAACATTTGGGTAATTTAACGCAAAATTTTGGCCATTATATGGTTACCACTTTACTTTAATTTACATTAAATGATGATGCTGACAATGTTAAATTTGCAGTTACCTACTATCTTGTTTCATCTACATGGTACAAGTATGCTCTATGGATGAAACAAGGTAGTATTAGTTCTTTATGAGTGGTAGAACAGAGTATTTACAAAATCAAAGGCTCTTCTACTCACAGAGTAGGTACTTCCTAGATGATCACAAAATAGAGTAAAGCGCCAGTAGTGCTAAACTCACCTAAGCACCTTAAAAGTCATAATCTCGCAATCAACCCGCACTGACCGCCCTTAACCGAAGTCAAGCCAATATGCACAAGTTGCTTAGGTTTTAGTTTTTAACAATTTAAAGCATGAGCCTTGCTCCTTTCTTGTTCAGTTAAATAATAGTAAAAAGCCCTTCCTTACCAACTACCAACTAGAGAGACTGCGCAAGTTGTCAATCTGTAAATTCAAGGTAGTCAGCCGAGCGACCAGATCAAGCTTGAAGTGACGCCGTAGGTATCAAGTTCCGCATGCGCCTCTTAAGTCTTTCGCGACGCAGAAGGAAATAAGTCAATGTGTCCTTAACGTAAAAATTGAACAAACGGTTATACAGAAAACAAAATATACTTGTGATATACATGACTGCACCGGTGGCTCAGTGGTTACGGTAGTTGCTTCTGGGACCTGGTGTTCTGGGTTCGATTCCCACCCGGGACAATTATTTGTGTGAACCACAAATAATTGTTCTGAGTCTGGGTGTACTTTGTGTCCGTGAAATGTATGTTTGTAAAGTCCCCCGCGACACAGTGATTTATTTCCCTAGTGCAGGAGTTGTCTTTAAAAAAAAAAAAAAAAAAAAACATGTTAAAAATATAATTGAAAACATCTGTGATTATTCTAACATAAGTTGAGAAAAGTTTGTACTACGGAAAAAATGCGCGATTTCATAATGTGCTGGCCTATTTATCTTGAAAGTCTGCAATGTGAAATATTTATCAAGTTTATTATGAATTAATATCAATTTGTTGGCCGTTTGTCAATTTGAACACTACGCGCACATAAATACATGTAGTTTGGTACAGTAAACATAAAAAAGTATTTTAATTCGTGCAAATATTATATTATTATATGTAACAATAATAATTGTTTTAGAAGGTTTTACCGACGAAGACGTTACTAATAACTATTATGGTTTATACAATTCTGATTCCAAACAAACCAATAAGAATATACTTATTATTTGGTTATTTACTTTCCAATTGACAAACAGTAATTTGACTCTAAACAAGTCAGTTAATTCAAAACCTTCAAATGCCATGCGAACACTTATTGGGCTTCAGTATCTTTTACTGGCTGATTCATTCGTATGTAATCTTTAGTATCTTCTTATGTAAGTTAACATATTGCCTTGATGTAATTATTATATTAACACTGAACCTTTTTCGTGAAGAAAAGGTAATGACTACGCTGCAAGAGAATTCAATGAAGCCAAACGTTTAGTCACTGCGTTCCGAATTTAGTACAAAGTAATTTGCACAATGTCGACAGAACTCGATGCATTTATCACTTAGCGTGTTGACTGTACATTATATCATATCACACGTCGACGACTATTGGCTGTTGGCATACATTCCTTGGATTAAGCGCACAGACTGTTCTCCTAACCGATATATTTGGCTACTGATAGCACTGTGACAAACACCCTATACCTACAAACTAGATAATTCCCCTAGATTTCTGTCTAGTCCATCAAACGCTTCTCTAAAACCCATTAAACGCCTGTCATGCATTTTTTGTGCTTATACAAACATTATTAGTTTGTGATTAATTTAAATGCACAAAAAATATTATAACCGAGGCCAATCATCATTAGCCCAATTACACTGTTGCTAATGCGACTAGACTTTCAATATTTTAAATCACGACACATTGGATGATTGTTTTTTCATGGTCACTGTTTTTTTACTATAAAAAATATAGGTTGGAGAGAGTCGCTAGCTCCACAAGTCAATTAAGACTCATTGTTAATATCGCCTGCCATTAAGCTTTCACGCTTTCAGCGTAGCTATGGCATAGTTATTGGTTACTGGTATTAAAAATTAATTGCTGTTTTTGTCCTGAGAAGGATAGTTGACGTTTTGAGCTCACATTTTAGCCTGAGTATCAAATCACAGTGACTTTCAAATATTTTAGTTAGCAATAGTGCATTTTACATAAAAAATACACTTCGAGACAAATCAGTTTGTATTCAAACGTCTCTCACTCCTCACTCTAATAGACGTGCCTGAATGCGCCTTGCGCCAATTTCGTTTGACGGCAGTCGCTCGCAAGCAGGTGCGTTGTGCGCGCGTGCGTCCGCCATATTTACAAAACAGCTGATATTACCACCAACGCGATCTTGTAACTTCGAACATTCGTAACTAACACACTTTAAATGCACGTACACTTACACTGAGTGCAGTGACTTTGTAAACGGACTAATGAAGATGACAGTTAATCGAATAAGAGTTGTGGTGCTCGGGAGCAGTCGTTGCGGCAAGTCCGGTAAGATTTACCTTATTTATTGTTAAATTGTCGTTAATATATGAATAATTGCTGTTGATATGCTTTGTCTTCCGACAAAAGCGTCTATTGACGCGCCGATAGCATTAAGTTTGACTCACCTTTCGTTAGCTGTCGCTTTTTACTTTTTAATCGGCTCCGAAATCAATTATCTCTAATGACCCGAGAATAGTGTTTCTTTTATTTTGAATACCCTGAGGTAGTTATTAGTATTATTAAGTTAATTACAGGTAATGCCGTGGAATATTTATAAACAGATGTATCATTGGACCATCTATTTAATATGCTAGTTTGATTCCTTTTAGTGTGGTTTTAATTGAATTAATTTGAAATTAATATTACTACATCAAGTGCACGGTTATATAATATTAATTAAGAAAGATTCTTGTTTTATAGCTGATATAATGAATATTTTAGTCGTATTTTCTTTTATTTTGTCATTAAAAGACTTGTTTCTCTGGATTAGAATGTTGATGATATAATTGCAGTGTATATACAAAGTGCTGTAACATTATAAGTTTGCATTGATAAGTTCTTCTACGTCTACAATGAGATTTTAGAAAATACTACCTATTAATTTAGCCACAAGTCATTGTTTTAATACTTTTAATGGTTACAAAAAATATATCCAAATGTATGCAATACATCATCTGAGATATAATGCACGCAACTATAAACAAGTACCAAGGTAAGTATATTATGGTAAGCATTATTGTTATTGAAATGTTATCATTATTTGCACTAGAATCCATTCTATGGAAGGAATCTATCTGGTATTGACATTGTACGTGAACCAGTTATCAGTAAACAAGCTTAGCTGAGTAATCATTTGTTACACTTTATCGTGACAGTACAATTATTGTAATCAACACGTGATTTGGTGATATCATCGTTCAAGGATGAAATGGGGAAGAATTGAAACTGCCATCCGCTGAATTTCATATCAAAAGTAATTGATTGCTAAATAATTATCAATCTTGGCAAATACCTGATAGATATTTACATTTTTAAATACGAATTAAACGTTATATATTTTATTTTTAACAGATTGGATAAAATTTAGGGTACAAGATTGTCAGTAGTCAGCCACGGCCGGTTCTCTGCGTTGTTTTTGGGATGTGAATAATTACAAAATTTTAGGTGAACTATATTTAGATGTATATTTTACATTTAAGCCTTTTTATTTCCCGTTTTCAAATGGGAAATAGACTGAAGGTAGTTGTGGTTATTATTTTTAGTTCAGCCTTAGTACTCTTACTGACATCAAAGAGAAATAACCTTACACTTGATTAGCTATCAAGTAGAGCGATAAACGTTACTCAGGTGAACCTTTTCTATGTAGGACGTGTATCAGTGTACCTTTTATTAATAATTATTTCCAGTCATTGGGGGAAAGTAGTAAAAGAAAGTATAATAGAATTAAATAGTCTTCAGGATCATACAAAGACTCTGAGGAATGATAATTGATGTTCTTGTTTATTTTCTTATCTTCTTGTTTTAGTCGATAAGAAGCAAAATATAATTCCAAGTTGTATTCGTAATTTTGTAAATTTGCGTTTTAATTTTTAAATAATGACATTTAGCTTCTTTCATGTTAGTAATGCCATTGACAGAACGTAAGTGTCTATTGTATATATTATGTAATTTGTAAACACTTGGTCAGTTTCTAAGTTTCTCACCTCCAAAGAATGAGCTGCCGTCATTAGCTTCTTATAACCTTTTGTTCATGTAACTCAACTTAATAACACACCAAAAGATTTACTACCATTATATCTAACAACCGCCTATTAAACGTAGGTTAAACCTAAGCCTTGGCTTTAAAATCACAAGGATACCATTTGTTTTGATTGCTCGTTAGACCTGCGCCCGTAAACCTTGTTAACGCTATTTTGCTAAGATTAATAGCTGTCATGTGTTGTTTTGCTGTGATCCCATCATTACGGTGATTTAGTGCTATTTGTTGAATTACACGGTTGCATATGCGCAGCATACTGCGTAGGGACCTTAAACTAAATAGTGGTTGTATACAATGTCGAATGTCATACTGTTGCTACGACTAGTTATGAACTGAGCTTGTAACAATGTGACAATAATCACATATAAATATTTTTTTCTGAAAACAATGACATAACGATTTTTAATCGAGTGTTGATCGATAGTGTTGCAACTTGCAGTCATTAAATTATGTGTAAGTCTATTTTTTTATTGAAAATTAATTTGGGCAAATTGCTCTAGAATTATGACGCAAAAAGTAAATTGGCGGGTTTATGGGTATGGTTGAGTAGTTTACTGAACATAAAGAATATTAGAACTCTATTTAGAAAAAAAAAACAAAAGAAAAAACTATAGGTATATTACCTATACCTATTTCGTTCAGCATAACGCACCAGATAATAGAAAGCACATTTTTATATCGTGATATACGTTGTTAATACTTTTCAATAAAGCAGTCTGCAATCGGAGTAGTTAAAGGTATTGAAACTACAGTAGTTAATTTTACTGCTATTTTATAGACGTTTCATTCACCATCTGAACAAATGTCCAGCATTTGCAATTATTTAGTAGTAGGCGTCGTTACTATTTTATTATTAGAGTTATAGCTTCTTTCTTGTTAGTAGGTAATCTAGTTTATAAATAGTTTTATGTTAGTGTGAATAATTAATATAGGGTTGAAAAAAAAACTTATTATATTACTTACTTATACTCTTTATGGAATTGGAAAAAAACACATGAAACGTTAGTATATAAGTAAATAATTTATTTTTAGCCCTTGACTAGTCTCCAAATATACGTATTTGCTTTAAAATGTGTTGTGCACAATCACTTTCATTATGTCTTCCTGTTTATGCTGATGTCCGTTTCCTTGAAACTAACTAGTTTTTCAACTAGCTCGATTCACATAGGTTATTTTCACTTATGTTTTTTATAGCTTTTGGACCATATAAGCTATTAAAGAAGACACTAACGTCTGGATTTTTACCAGTATCAAAATTGCCTCTTTATATCTTTGTTTTTGCTCAGTATTGCCCATCTCTAATTAGTTTTGCTTCCCATGTTTTTGAAGTACTAGATTTTATTTTAATGAAAAAAACACGCTGCCCTGCACTTGAGATATCGATGGCGTTATACCGGAGCTACTATGGTAGCACGTGAATTAGCACACGTATACTTATGCACTTTAATACATCCTACGTAAATTGCAACTTCATAGGCTGGGAGCCGAGTCTTGCCTTTACGCAAGCTACAAACTGTGATTTATATGATTGATTTCTGTTTGAAGCTGTAGGAGGAAGTGATCGTGTGTTTGATTTTAGATAATCTATTTAGAAAAATACATTCGGTACATTCATACAAATAAAAGTTCGTTTATGATATGACTAAGGGCAAGATTTGTTAAAGTAATTAATTTTGGAAAGATTCTTTTAGTACGTATACTCGTCATTTCTTCACTTGGACGAATGTTTGGTTAAAATATTTTGTAAAAGTTCTTTTACCGTGCTGTCGCTTCTTTATGTTGAGCTACCATCATATTTTCTCTAGTTTATAAGTCATTTTATTATTAAATCTAAGACTGATATGAAACACACAGTTGTCACGTCACACATGAATAACGAACGCAGTATCGATAACAACATACCAGTGAGTGACGCAAGTAGCGACGCGACATGTTGCATACTGCGTCGTAGACAGTTTCATTTATTTTAATTCTCTCTATACCTATACAATAATACAGGTAACTATGACTCCTGATGATCATAGTTATATGAAGAAATAAAAAAAAATTAACCGTTTACTTGGAACTAACCAACCAACCGCTTACAAGGACCAACTTGGAGAAAGAGATCAATCGTCGAATCTGACTCGGCTGGGGTGTTTGGGGAGCTTCGAGAGATCATCTCGTCTAAAATACCTCAGTGCCTGAAGAAAAAAGTCTTCAATCAATGTGTGTTACCAGCGTCAAAGAAAGCTCAAAGTCGCTCAGCGAACTCTGGAAAGAGCTATGCTCGGCATTTCTCTCCGTAATCGAATGAGAAATGAAGAGATCCGCAGGAGAACGAATGTAAATGGTTCATCTACTAAACGAAAAATATACATATTAGAAATTTTAATAGTTACTCAGTGGCGTAGTGGTACAAGTCGCGCTTTAAGTCTCGGAGGTCGTTGAATCGGTCGTTCCACGCCCGGGCAAGAAATGTTTGTGCAATAGATTTCTTTTTGGGTCTTGTTGGTTGAGGGACTACCTTTTGTTCACAAAAGTGTAACATCATCTATGACAATCTTATATCAGATAACGGGCAGCAGTGTTTCCCAATGCATATACTTTACATAATACGGCGGTATCATCATCACCATCATCAGCCCGTATAACGTCTACTGCTGAACATGGGTCACCTCCCGGGGGAGGCTATTTGCCATAGTAACCACTTGGCAGTGGCAGACGGGTTGATGACCGTAGTATTATGTTGCACCACACAAGGAAACGCTGCTGCCCGTTCCTTGATATACAATTATTATAGATGATGTTATAACAATCGGGACCAACGGCTTAACGTGCTTTCCGAGGCACGGAGGGTAATTCCTCAACCAACCAGACCTGGAAAGAAATCTCAGATTTAACACAAAGATTTTCTGTACACCGTGGGGTTCGAACCCACGACCTCCGAAATTTAAAGCGAGCCTAGTACGCTACGCTACGAAGGTAAGCAGCACGCTAAGCGTAGTGACTATGGCAAAAACCTTCCCTCGGGAGAAGGTCCTATTTGGCTGCGGGCTGATGATGATGAACTAGGGTCGCATCAATGTTCGGCGTCATCGGTTACAGCAAGAAGAAATAACAATAAAGTAACAACGGAGGTAGTAGGTATATTTATACAATGTGTTAAAAATACACCTTAATCACGACTCTTGAATTAGGTAGTGAATGAGTAATCTTCAATATCATAACACCAGTCTGCGTGGGGACTATGACGAGGTTATGTGGGAACTATAATGATGCTGAAAGAATATGAGTCAAGAAGATTAAATAACTCCCAAGATAGTATCTTTGGAGCTATTTAATCTTCTTGACTCGATACTAGAATCTAATAAACATGTACACATAACCTTAGTAAAGTTTTTATAAGCATAACTTGTAGCTATATTTGCTGCAATAAACGCAAACAAAGCTTCGAGCTTAAATGCATTCATGTACGTAATGGATTAAGACAGACGACAAGAGCAATTGACACCAAATTTACCGGTACGTGCGGTAATTTGGTTACTGACTAACTTACTAGCAACTAACTTACTCAATCTAATGTCATCACTGTAACGAATCGAACCTATTTGGAACATATTGTCTATTCTAAATTTTAGTGTACTTGTCATATTTTATACCCTTTTTTGTTTTGGATTTTTTCTTGTAAAATTAGAAGACATTACCAAGACCAGCGCCTTTTATTTCTATTATATTAAAATAAAACATATTAGTGCGTAACAATCACTTTGATTCTTAACATAAAAATATTTTATATAAACATCTGTATTTATAAAAATAGTTATTTATCTATTATATATATAAATTTAACTGGGGTGCAAGTTAGTACTATTAAAATTACTTTTACTACATGCATAGGAATGTATATACGGTAGGTACTTATATATATACAACAAAATATATTTTTTTACAATTTTTGTCTATCTGTCTTTTTGTTGCGGCTAATCTCTTTGACGGCTGAATCCATTTAGACGGAACTTTATATAAAAATAAAAATAAAATATAATTCCCACGCGGACGAAGCCGCGGGCATAGCTAGTATAAAATATTTTTAGGTTATGTTACTACATAAATTTATTTTGAACCGCTCTTCGGAATTCAGTACAAACTTCCTACTTGATTGATTAATGGTCTGTTGAGAATAGTTATAACAATCTTAAAAATATTCTTATGTATTATTGGAATTTTAGTTTTTTTATTTTTGTACAGTTCAATAACATTGTCTTCCAGACATAGTACATACAGTCATTCAAAGAAATATTTTTTGATACCGGCCGTTTGTAAGTTACCTACTTACTTACCTGTAGTAGGTAATACTATCAAAAACATTTGAAATACTGAATTAAGAAGTTAATTTAATCAAAATAAAAAAACAAACACGTATAATAAGAACACCTATTGAAATTGCTATATTATTAGCACGAACAAATTATATCAATAATTATTAAAATAAATAATACGATCCACTAATTTTAAAACCAGCGTGTGAATAAAAACCTGCTTACCTTCAATTAAGCTTAAACAAATTACAATAACGCTGACATAAGAACATTAGATAATGATATTAATAAAACTTCATTAATCAACCAGGTAATAAAGGCGAGTTTATGTATGTAAATCTAAAGATAAATATAGTAATTTCAATAGAATTACGACGGCGCACATTCGTCACGAGTTTGGTATTTGTCGTCGAGAGAAGAAGGAACTTCGAAAGAAGATAGATGGTAAATATTAGGTTGGGGAAAAAGTCTTTTCGCATTATAGTATGTATGAACTTGTAATAAAATCTCTTTGGCTATACTATTTGAATCTGGCTGGTTTTGGTATCATTGAAAGTTTAAATTTTAAAGAACATAATTCCACTTTCAAATTTGGAAAATGTGTGATTTTCATTTGTTTTTCGTACTGTCAAGATGAGTGAATCTAATGAAAAAATTTAATACATTTTAAAATTTTACTACAAAAAAGGTAAAAATGCAACGCAAGCCGCGAAAAAAATTGCGATGTTTATGGACCTAGTGAAAAAGTGGAGCAAGATTGGCATATCAGTCGTTACGACGTAGCTGAAGAACTATGAATTGACCACAAAACAGTTTTGGCGCATTTGAAAAAAACTGGGTACACAAAAAAGCTCGATATTTGGGTACCTCACGAGCTTACTGAAAGAAACCTAATGAACCGTGTACGCATTTGTGATTCTTTATTACGACGTAATGAAACCGAACCATTTTTTGAAGAAGCTGATAAGGCCGGTCAGGCTTCACAGATTATGGCGAAACCCGGGTTAACTCGCAACAAGGTGATGCTGTGTGTGTGGTGGGATTGGAAGGGCATTATTCATTATGAGCTGTTACCACCAGGCAGGACCATCTATTCTGAACTCTACTGCGAACAACTGATGAGATTAAAGCAAGAAGTTGAGAGAAAGCGGCCGGAATTAATCAACAGAAGGGTGTGGTTTTTTTATCATGATAACGCTAGACCTCACACATCTTTAGCCACTCAGCAAAAATTAAGAGAGATTGTCTGGGAGGTGTTAATGCATCCGCCGTATAGTCCTGATCTTGCACCTTCAGATTTCCACCTGTTTCGGTCTCTTCAGAATTCTTTAGGCAGTGTCAGGTTAACATCACGAGAGGACTGCCAAAACCACTTGTCGCGGTATTTTGATCAAAGTCTCAAAATTTCTATAGCAATGGGATCATGTCAGTACCTACAAGATGGCAAAAAGTTATCGAACAAAATAGTACCTACATACTTGAGTTATAAGTAAATAAACTATATTAAAAAATGTTTTGAATTTTCTTAAAAAAATGCGAAGAAAATTTTTCCCCAACCTATTATTCAGCGGATGCTTGCATGCATGTTTGGGTCAAGCTAATAATAAGTATCTAACAGCCGATAATCTTCTCAATAAAATTGCGGATTTTTATTCGGCTTTATGAAGCATTGTATTCTTTACAAAATCTAAAACCTTAATTCCTTATGATCTTCTTTATTGTCGGTGTTAAATATTTAATTAAGTTAACAACAAACTCTACATCTCATTATTTGGTAGGTACAGCTGTTAATTACGACCGAGTTGGACTCGGAGGAAGTGGCTCGATCGCCTTAGTCTTAAAACATTGAATTATTAATATTAGTAGTACTTTTCCCAGATATTATTTAAGTGCGTTATTATAGAATTGTATAAACTTCTACTACGACTATTTAAGATACATCGTTGAAATCTACATACTGCATATCAAAAATATTTATTTTGTAAACTTTAAATATTTTAAAACTCTTCGCATTAAAAATGTGTAAATTTCCTTCTAATTTTTTTTACTTAAAACTAAACTTAATTGAGTACATTTCTTCATCATGCGCAAATTTTCAAAAATATTGAAATATCACATCAACTTGTTAGTTTATTTTTATTAGGTATCAGTTTTTGTAAATACATATGTAAGTATATTATTGTCTGTCTATGCTCTTTCTAGGATAATAGGTATATTAATGTTCTAAAACAACATAAAAAGTAATAAATCATAGGTGCCCACATAATTTATATGTTTCAATGAGTCATTTAACACATAAACGTCACTAATAACCAATTAATAACTGTTACCAAACTAATAAAATGCTACCAAACTATTACATAGTTGACTACGCAATAGAAAGTATAAACAATAACTTAGCGAAAGCTAACACGAGTGAAATTGATTTATTGCCCGGTCGTCGGATGTCGTTTTTAGGAAACACTCCAATAAATTAACATAACAACAATTATAGAATGATTAGGTAAGCACGTGCAACGGATGCCGACGCGCGACGCAGGCGACGACGTGATGACGGTTGGCCAATGTTACTATCACTATAATATTTTAATAATTTGGGCAGGGCTGCCACACACTCTTTTCTAGAGATGGCAAATATATAATCAGCTTTAGCCATAGTAAATTAATATTAGCGAACAAGTCCTACATAGGTCTTTCAGTTTTGTGGACCTTCCCAGTACAAGGAACACATTAATTTATCTTTTTCATGTATAAAATAAAAAAAAGATAATTTTAAAATTAAGATTAGGTTTTTGATATAGTTAAAATTAAATTAAATTTTTTTTTAAATGGCGTCCTTATACTCAGATGTGATTAAGAATGGTGAGATAATACAGTAGAAAAAGTGATTAATGTCTAGTTTAAAGTTTTAATCGACAAATATATTGAAAGTTTAGAAAACTTATTATTTTATGACATTAATATAAACGATTAAATGAAGTTAAACTATGAGACGTTTGGCTCATTTTGCAGCCTGACAAAAGTAATTGTAAAAACTTTCATTTAACTAGAAACTTATTACTTGATGACTGTGAGTTATGAGCGACTACTACATTTAGCTGTTCTCGAGGGTCGTCACAAATCGTCTCGAACACAGGTTCGATGACTTCCAGCCTCCCGAACAAGCCGGCTTCCGAAAAGGCTTTAGTACCATAGACCACATACATACGCTGCGGCAGATTAAACAGAAGACCGAGGAGTATAATCAGCCCCTATGCTTGGCGTTTGTGGACTATGAGAAAGCCTTTGATTCGGTCGAAATTTGGGCGGTTCTAAGGTCTCTTCAGCGGTGTCGTATCGACTATCGGTACATTGAAGTGCTGAAGTACTTGTACAAAAACGCCACAATGTCGGTCCGAGTACAGGGCCAATGTACGAAGGCAATCCCGCTACGGAGAGGCGTAAGACAGGGAGTTGTCTATCTCCCAATCTTTTTACGGCTGCTCTGGCGGACGCCTTCAAGCTCATGGAATGGCAAGGACAGGACATCACTCACCTTCGATTTGCCGACGACATAGTGATCATGGCAGAATCGCTGGAGGACCTTGGACAGATGCTCAATGACCTCGATGGAGTTTCTCAACAATTTGCGCTTAGAATGAACATGGGCAAGACGAAAGTCATGCATAACGCCCATGTAGTGCCCAACTCTATAGCTGTTGGGAACTCCATTCTCGAAGTTGTGACCGAATACATATATCGAGGTCAAGCGATCCAACTAGGTAGGACCAACTTAGAGTCGAAATTTGGGCGGTTCTAAGGTCTCTTCAGCGGAGTCGTATCGACTATCGCTACATTGAAGTGCTGAAGTACTTGTACAAAAACGCCACAATGTCGGTCCGAGTACAGGGCCAATGTACGAAGGCAATCCCGCTACGGAGAGGCGTAAGACAGGGAGTTGTCTATCTCCCAATCTTTTTACGGCTGCTCTGGCGGACGCCTTCAAGCTCATGGAATGGCAAGGACAGGACATCACTCACCTTCGATTTGCCGACGACATAGTGATCATGGCAGAATCGCTGGAGGACCTTGGACAGATGCTCAATGACCTCGATGGAGTTTCTCAACAATTTGCGCTTAGAATGAACATGGGCAAGACGAAAGTCATGCATAACGCCCATGTAGTGCCCAACTCTATAGCTGTTGGGAACTCCATTCTCGAAGTTGTGACCGAATACATATATCGAGGTCAAGCGATCCAACTAGGTAGGACCAACTTAGAGAAAGAGGTCAATCGTCGAATCCGACTCGGCTGGGCAGCGTTTGGGAAGCTTCGGAAGATCTTCTCGTCCAAAATACGTCAGTGCCTGAAGACCAAAGTCTTCAATCAATGTGTGTTACCAGTGAAGACATATGGATCTGAGACGGGGTCTCTTACTATGTGCCTCATAAGAAAGCTCAAAGTCACTCAGCGAGCTATGAAAAGAGCTATGCTCGGCGGTTCCCTGTGTGATCGAATCAGAAATGAAGAGCTCCGCAGGAGAACGAAGGTCACTGACATAGCTCAACGGATTAGCAAGCTGAAGTGGCAATGAGCAGGACACATAGCTCGAAGAACTGACGGCCGATGGAGCAAAAAGGTTCTCGAGTGGAGACCACGAACTGGCAAGCGCAGCGTAGGACGACCGCCTGCACGATGGACCGACGCGACGACCTCATAAAGGTCGCGGGGAGTCGGTGGATACAGGCCGCTAGCGATCGTTCCCGCTGGAAATCGATGGGGGAGGCCTATGTTCAGCAGTGGACTACAACAGGCTGATGATGATGACTACATTTAACGTTAACATTTGGTTGCTATTACTGATGTGTATGGTTCAGATGGTTCAGATTCAGATGTTTGCTGCCAATTTGCTTATTACCAATCCATGTCTTTTTGTAGTAGCTACTACTTTAAAGATGTCACACCGTTACTTCTAAGTGTATGCATTGCATACAATACTTCGATCACTTCAAAACCGAAGCTAATTGAGATAAACAACGAGTTTGACTTCCTAAGTACCTATCTCTACAAGAAAAACAACTCTTCCAAACAGGCAAGTTGGTACTAATACCTTACTACTTGAACAAGCATTACCGTAGCTTTGGCTTGCACAATGCTGCCACAATCAATCTTAAGAGACCTCTTGATTATGTGATTAAGTTTACTCCAAGCCCTCGACATACTTGCCTGAGGCTTGACGGTAAACATGAAGTAATTACTAGTACTTAAACAGTAATTAATGAAGACGCTACGTGTGCTGTGAAGGGCCGAGAAAAGCATTTTGTGATGCAACTTAGTTTACAGATGGACAGCTTTGTTAGATATTAATTCATGCGTTGTATGATTTATGATGGGCCTTTATTTTGTAATTACTATAATGGATTGAATAAGCTTGGTTCTGCTGGATGTTATTTCTTATGTTTACGTATAAATTTAGGCAGCGGCGCAGCTGAATTCGAATTTTTGCTTACACATTTTATAGGCTCCGTATTTTTAATATTGATATAGTGGAAATTTACTCCTCAGAATTTATAAAAAAAAAAACTGTGTTTTTCCTTATAAATTTCAACTACACAACAATTGATAAGAGTCATTTGGACAAGACAGACATTATAAAATATCGTCATATAATGTACATACTTCCCAAAGGGACATTTGCCATAGTCAAATTCCCACGTTTAGATTACAGTTCAATAAATAGAAATATCTGTATAGAAATATTTCATTTTCCACTAATATATTTTTAATATGTGTGAGAATTCAATCAGCAATTATCGGCACTTATAACACGAGTATTTTCATATACCTACCTACTACAGTTCTCAACTGCCAGGCGATAAGTTCTGAGGTTTGGCAATGGATTGGAATTTGGTCTGATATAACAATGCCAAATTATGTTTGAATACCTAGCTATACAACTATCGTTATCAAAAAATATTATCTCATAAAACTGTACAGCATTGCTACTGTTTTAACCGGTCGGTGACTCACGCGGATGACAATGGCTTCTAGTACAGTGAAATGTGTTAATTGTAATATTGTCATTAACGAACTTTTAGCGTTTTTACGAAATGTGTTGGGCTTTATGGATGAGCAAAGCATACATCAACTTTGTACAACGTCTTTTACGGCTGATGATATCGTGAAAGCCAAATCACTGATATTCGAATCGCTACCAAATGCGAAGAAGATGCCGATTAGAAGAAAAGACGGGAAGAAGAAGATTTCACGTGATCTTGATGACATCATAAGACTAATGACGACCACGGAAGAAGAGTTGATTCCAATATTCGTGGCAAAAGAACTGCATAAACTTCCCCCAGTAACCTTTGATCACGTAGATGCGACCAGGCTCCTGAAAGATATATTGAGACTACAAAATCAACTCAGTGTGCTGGAGAAGAGATGTGTGACTACTGAAAGGTTTGACGTGCTTTGCCAAGAAATTGAGGACATGAAACGCTCATCAATGCGTGATAATTGGCCATCAAACAATTATGTGAATAAAAGACGCGGGGCATGTTTACAAAGTAGCCCAGCTGACAGTGGACCTTTGGGTCTTAATTATGTGCCTACGCAAACAGCTGATGAGGTTAACGACCGTACAAAATCGGCAAGTCATTCCCCGACAACTAGAATTTTCGAGGAACGTGCTATCTCTTTCTCGCAGAAACTAAAAGATGCGACAGATACACAAGGACACGCGAAGGCGCAGGCGGCGATGCGAGCTTCAAATAGTGCGAGCGAGAACGCTTTTGCGCCGACCCAAGGACAACGTGAATGTACGGCAATGAGCGAGAGGCATGAAGGGCGCACAGAGGACGAGGCTGCCATCGCGGTCTCTGAGCAGCGCGGCGACGACGGCGACGTGCGGGGCGCGGTAGAACGATCCCCGCCCGTCATCGACAGTGCGTCAGGAACCACAGCAGCGAAACATCGTGCAACGTTTAATTCGAACGTGCCAACATGTCCGCAATTGATTGCGAAGGGTATGACTACGCTGGAGCCCGAGTTAAGTAGTGAGCAAAATACAGAGTGGACGTTAGTGCAAAGAAAAACGTCAAAACAATATAAACTGTTTGGCCAAAGAGGTCGCGCAGTTACGTCCCCAGGTGGAAAGTTTAGGGCAGCGGATGTAAAAATACCGTTGTTCATATCAAATGTTAGTGTTGAAACTAGTGAACACGATATTATTAGTTACATTAAGGAGAAAACTAACGAAGTTGTGTCATTAAAAATGATTAACATGAAAACGTCTAGAAAGTATAATGCCTTTAAGTTATTTGTTTCTAAGAATAAGTTGGAATTATTTTTAAATGACGAGTTGTGGCCAGACGGCATAACATTTAGGCGTTTTGTTCGGTTTATGTATATAAACAACAGAAACAAGTTATAGCTTGATAAAACCTTTCATTATGAACCAAAATAATATCAACTGTTGTAAGATCATTACTTTTAACTGTAAGTCTGTTAAGCGATCGATCGAAAGTGTACGAAAGTTATGTAATGTGTGTGATATTATATGCCTCCAAGAAACATGGCTTCTACCCCATGATATTCCCATCTTAAGTACCATATCAGATGAATTTGAATACACGGGTAAGTCAGCCGTTGACACAACTGCCGGGTTACTGATTGGAAGGCCATATGGGGGAGTAGCCATTCTGTGGAGAAAAGGTGTATTTGATACGGTTACTGTGTTAGAATGTAACAGCAGTCGCTTGGCGGCCGTTAAAGTTAGTATTGGCGGGCGCTCGATTATGGTAGTTTGTGTGTATATGCCGACGAATTCGCCCGATAACTTGCCTATGTTTACGGAAGTGTTAGGTGAAATCAGCGCAGTGGGTGCGGGCGGTGGGGTCGAGAGTTTATTTATACTGGGTGATTTTAATGCACATCCAAACGAACTGTTCTTTAGGGAGCTAGTAAGTTTCTGCACAGATCAATCGTTTGTATGTGCTGATATTGAAAAGTTGGGAATAAACTCTAGTACCTATACTTTTATGAGTGAGGCACATGGATGTACGAGGTGGCTTGATCACTGTATAGTCTCTGTGTCGGCTTGGGCTGCAGTGAACAAGGTTACGATAAAAGAGGACGTATATACGTCAGATCATTTACCACTTTGCATTGAGTGCGACTTAAATATAGTAAGACCTAAGGTAGTAACAACTCCAACTCCTTGCAGTAAAGTAATTTGGGGGGAACGAAATGAATCGCAAATTGACAGGTACCGTGAGCTATGTAACAGTAGACTGCGTGAAATTGATTTCCCTCTAGAATTTCAAGAGTGTAGCCATGGTTTTTGTGATTTAGGCCAGCACAGAGCCATTTTAGATACATTGTATGATAGAATAACACAGACATTAAGTGATGCAGCCGAGCAAACTCATGAAAGGGCAGGGACAGTTGGTAGAGGTAGGAACCACAAGACATTGTGCGGGTGGAATTACCATGTTAGGGATGCACACCGAGAGGCCAGGCTTAAACATGAAATGTGGGTTTTACACAATCGGCCAACCTCTGGAGTTATTTTTGACCAAATGCGAGTAGCTCGTAACACCTTTAAAGCTCGGTTAAAATGGTGTCAAAAGAACCAGGAGCAAATCAAGATGGACATGATAGCAAAAGCAAGGGCAACAAATAATTTCCCCAAGTTTTGGAAGTACACGAGTAAGCTTGATATTAAGCCTGGCCTATCGGTGAACGTCGATGGGAGGAGTGATCCGAGGGATATTGCAAATATGTTCAAGGAACATTTTTCAGTGCAGTCTCCTCTGGGTCCCTCAGTAGGTATGATCAGTGCTGGGTCTGGAATTCAGGGAGATAAGTCATTAATGTTCTTTACGGCCAAACAGGTTGCCACATTAATTAAAAATATGAGCAGAGGCAAGTCTCCCGGACATGACGGGCTCAGTATTGAGCATTTCAGGTTTGCTGGGGTGCATCTGCCGAGGGTTTTATCGTTGTTTTATTCCATGTGCCTCAGTCACTCTTATTTGCCGGCGGAACTAATGAAGACACTGGTGGTTCCCATAGTTAAGAACAGGACGGGCGACATATCCGATAAGTCGAACTATCGACCTATATCTCTCGCAACCACATTGGCAAAAGTGCTGGACGGTATGATTGATTCCAAATTGAAAGAATTTTTATCCGTGCATGACTCACAGTTCGGGTTTCAACCTGGACTGTCAACGGAAAGCGCCATAGTAAGTCTCAAACATACCGTCCAGTATTACACTGATCGTAGGACGCCGGTATATGCCTGTTTTCTGGATCTCTCCAAAGCATTCGATCTGGTCAATTATGATGTGCTCTGGAGGGACCTTGAGGACAGGGGTGTACCGGCAGGAGTGCTCAGGATCCTACAGTATTGGTATGGGAACCAAGATAATGTTATAAGGTGGTCCAATGCTCTCTCCGGAACATACAAATTGGAATGCGGTGTGAGGCAGGGTGGTCTGACATCTCCAAGGCTTTTTAGTGCTTATATAAATGACCTAATCGTGAACCTCAGCAATATGCGGGTGGGATGTAGCGTTCATGGGGTTAAAATAAACACTATCAGTTACGCGGATGACATGGCGTTGCTGGCGCCGACGGCTGGTGCGGTAAATGAAATGCTGCGGGTTTGTCAGACATATGCTGCCTCGCACGGACTTGTGTATAATGTAAAGAAATGCGAATACATTGTCTTTAAGGCCGGCGGTAAATGTCCAGATACTATACCTGACATTACCCTAAATGGCTTGAACGTCAAAAGAGTGACAACATTTAAATATCTAGGGCATATTCTCACCGACGACCTTAAGGACAGTGTTGATATTGGAAGGGAGCGTAGGGCTCTGGCGGTCCGAGGTAACATGTTGGCCCGAAGATTCGCCCGGTGTAGCACCTTAGTGAAGATAACACTGTTTAAGGCATATTGCCAGTGCTTTTACACGGGGAATCTTTGGGTCAACTATACCAAAAGAGCGCTGGATGACCTACGCATACAGTATAATAATATTTTTAGGATGCTGTTGGGACTGCCGCGTTGGTGCAGCGCTTCTGCTATGTTTGCGCAAAACCGAACTGACGGATTCCATGCCGTTATTCGGAAGAAAACCGCGTCGCTGCTGTCACGGTTGCGGGCGAGTGACAACAGCATTCTAAAAACTGTTGTGGAGAGTGTCGACTCACCGATAATTAAAAGTTTTGTGAGAAGGATAATCACTGAACATTAGTTTGGGGAGGTCCTTTTCACAATACTATTTACCTACTCTGTCTTCCATATAATATATTAGTTACTAACACTAGGAATAAGTAATTTTATTGTTTTCTTTTTTACTAACACTATGGATCATTGTTGTCTGCAAAATAAAGAATATTATTATTATTATTGCTATATCATCGGAGACCAGCAGATCTCTGTAAAGTTAAAGTCTTGTTGAGAGTTCAGTCCCCACTCTAATAAAATTGTTCTTTTGGGAAATAGTACTTTGCGTGTACCTGGAAAGGTATTTCGTTTTCAAAATGGATTTTCAACCAAATACAACTTGTTTCCCTGGAAAAGTATCCAGTTATTGACTATTTAGTAGACTACTAGCCACTTATTATCAGATACGGACACTGAATATAATAGTTCCGACCATCTTACTAGACAGACGGATTTTTTTTTAAAATAAATATCGACTGGTTTACTATAACGAAGCTGAATGAGGTCGAAAACATCAGAAGGCTGGCCTTTTGCAACATTTATTTGCTACAGTTCTTTTCACTGCACAGTACATTTTCTTAACTAGATCGAGCAGTGGATTGTAACGGTTTCATTCAGCTCATGTCTGCGCGAAGCACGTTTTCTAGGACGAAAAACTAAAGAAATATTTAAATAATTGTTGGATTTACTCATGTCGGTATAACATGTACTAAGAAGACTATTTAAGATGTCACACATTCTGTTGTAACTAAGAGCAGCGTAAAGTGAGACATTTTGGTGGTGCCAAGAATTCAATATAATGACTGACATTTTTAAGTGTCAGTTAGCACACAAGATTATACGAAGCAATGGTTTTGACTTAAATACCGGTTTTGATAACTTTGCTAACATAATATAATAGATTAATTTCTTTTGGATGGTATATATGGTCCTAATCTAGTTATACAGATAGTAACAATTTACTCGATTAATATCATCTATTAGAGCTATTTCTTCGTCTTTTGTGTGAAATTACATTTATGTATGCTATAGTATGAAACTAGTAGTGCTAGTATTCGAAGATAATTTAGTTTTAGCGGGAGTTTTTCTTCCAAATCTTGTTATTTCTTTAGTAGGACAACCTATCGAATGTAGGTAGGCTCACACATGAAATTCATTACACATGACATAAAACTTTTATAACGTTTCGGGATCATAGATTGCGAACGAGTAAATGTCAACTGCAGTTGTATTTATAGCGCGGTTCCACCGCGTGCCGTTGGTGAGTGAGTCACCCGGTCAGACCGACTCAGACGTCTGCTGGGACACCCGCGCTCCTCTTACGCGCACACAAACACATCATACCGTCTCTGTGTGCGTTGTACACTCACTGAGTAGTGAGTACACAAGCAACACTCAATACTACGCACGAATTGAATATTCAGTACCTAGTGGGTGTGTTGTGTCATGTAAGTAGGTACGTATGATACAACGCCCGCCGAATGTTCGATAGAAGAGTCAGCGTTCTAAATAGATTCCGCATCTTGGAACTGTTCCTATAATAATGTAGTAAGGAAAAAATAACTTTTCACTTTCTATAAATAAGTATTGTTAATGGTATTGGCAAAAAAACAAACAAGTCTGTAACTTGTTGACCATAAAAGTTGAATTATAAAATTGACAAGTAGTTAATTTTATTACTTTTTTAAATGTTGTTTCCTCATATAATTATTAATTAATTAACATAAACGTTATCCTAATATTATGACACCTACTATGTTTACACTTTCACTGTCGAGTTGGTTCAGTATCGATGCTTAGACAAGATTCACTTTTCATTAAGTACCTATATCAATATTTTATTAACTGAACATGTGTTTTATGACCGTTTAATGCCTTTGTTGAAATGAAATTAAGAGGTCGAACATTTCTAGACTTCGAGGTCAGCTTAGGTATGATAGTCATCTAGCTCGGAGAAATTCTAATTAGCATGTTAACTTAAGTGAAAGTGTTATATGATTGTAATATTTCAAAAAATAAATATTGTGTCCTTTTATTTATATGTTTTTCATAGCTACTGGAGTTGGACGGAGAGTAATAATAATGTGTATTTTAATTAAGTATAAGGAAACAAACTGCACGTAAAAATGTAAATGAAACGTCTGGTATCCAATTACGAGGAGCGTGGCGACCGCGGCTCTGCGTCGTGTTTGTGATCAACTAAGAGATGCTCTTAATTAACATTTTGCTTGCTACCGTATTCGCCCAGTAGTAGTCGCTTAAATCCCAGTTCATGAGTCCCGTTAAAGTTCTCGTTACAAGCACAGTTTATTCTGGAAAGCGATAAAGTGTGTATACTAAACCGCAAGTGAGTCACGGTTAGAAGCTGCTGAAAAAGTTTTGCCAGTTTGAATCGAAAAACAAGTGATAACCAATAGTTGTTTTATCATTTCTTTGAGCAAGTGTAGACACCTACCTATTGTTGAGGTAGAATATTTAAAGCAATTAATATAACAAATACTTACAGTGCAATTGATAAAATGAGTTAGGAAGCAAGATTTGATTTAAAATTCAAATGAAACGAAAGCTGATTTTTGTTTAGTTAAAACTTAATTCTGAGAATGGATTCATAATCTAATTGACTGTTTCTACTATATTTATATGATTGATACTTGATTTTAAACATAACTGAAATTATATAACTATTTTTTTATGTATATTCTAATTATATTATGTAACCTCATGTGCCAAACAAATGATTAAATGACTATTATAACATTGAATAGTTTTGCCATGTACCTAAATAGTGCTTCAATTGTTTGCCAGTAGTTGTTACCCTGTCATTCATCCAAATGGATAGTTATTGTATTTAGACTAAATTGTCCGCCACTTACTCTTAATGTTTCGTTTCATAATTATTCGTTCTGAAGGTATATTATAATAACACATCCTATTTTAATCCAATTGTACGTATGTGTCGTCAATATAATGAGTTAATACGCGAATGTCCCGATGTCGATATCTACTCTAGTTTGGGTCGTTTCCAAAGACTGATACTGAATCACTATCACAATCACAATAATGCCTAAATATATTTCTTAAGATGTGATAACGATTTCCTGTATTTAATATATTTATCTAGTTATTCTTTTTTATATTATGTACTTACATATACTGTTACCTCATTTTCTAGCCATGTTAGGCACGCTAGTTTTAGGATTATGTTCAGCCTTGTTATTGTTAGTAATTATTTTTGTATTATGCTGATTTGAACTATAATCTGTTTAGTGTGCTTTATAAATAAATAAATAAATTTTAAACATATGTCACACACACGTTACGAGTCGATTTTGTTAATTTTCTTAACATCCGGCTCGAAGGACCACTTTGTTATGTACTGATATAAAATATTTATAAATCATAATAAAAGGCGCTGGTTTTCGGTATAATTGTGATGATGTGTATATTTGATAGGAAAAAAACTGACATTACAAATCATATAAAAAAATGACAAATAGAAAAGAAAAAATGTTCCTATAAAAGAGGTTTGATCCGTAACACATAACCTAGATTTATTAGTATGGGGCGCTGTCTGCACAGAGTAATGTGACTGCAGATCACCTTGAACTGCCTAACTATCAGTGTCCGAGTGAAAGTACTCGTTAGTATAATTGGTACGACTCAAGTCGCATGTTTATTTTGCACGAATTGATAAGGATTTTCAGATTCTGCAATACTTGCCCATATAACTACGCTTACGGTTGGAAGGTACCAGTTTTTATAATGAAGTTATGATGTTGTTTACTTTGCTTATCTGCTATCTAAAATGAGAAAGGTGTTATGGATATGGTGTCGTATAATTAATTTTAAATGGTTTAAATGTCTTTAACAATTATAATATCCATTAATATGGCAGTTGTAGTGACGTTAAAATCTCCGCATTACTTTTTTAATTTATTCCAGTCATTGAAAAAGCATCATTTTTCGCCAGAGGGAATGACCGTATGCAATATTATTATATCTATCTATCTGTCAATAGATTGTCAGTAAAGATATACCTTTATTATTTCAAGCGATAATGTTTTCGAGATGGTTCATTGAAATTCATGTAAACAACTTTGTTTCTTATGACCTATCGCTGGTGCGTAAACAAATGTGTAAACATGGATCGTAATTGCCAAAACTTGCCTTATGTTCTTGAGTTGTCGAAGAAATTACTATTATTGCTGGTAATAATGTTCATCTGTAAGGATATCAATGTTTTATTATTCACTTATTTTTTCACAAACATTAAATACAATTTTGTTATACATTTTAATGAAATAAAAGTCGTATTATTGTCATTATTTATATAGCATATAAGTTAGTTATTAGGTATCCTAGTTTACTTTTAATTTACTTATGTATAAAAATTAGGAATTGTTTGCAAACAAAGCACTACCTACTATTTTTAGTAACAGTTGCTCATAAAATCTCTAATAAATTATTTTTACGAACTTAATAAATGCATTAATTAAGTGTCGAAGTATAAAGGAATACCTTATTCGCCAGTTTTGCAGCTAGTGATCCACAGAACTATAAAACTGAGATAAAAAGTAATGAACGCTATTTGTTGTGTTAACATAGTTAGTATTCAGTTTATAGAATTGTAAAAAAAAATTACCTTTACTTACGGTCTGATAAAACATGTTACATAGACAAAGTTAAGGTTTAAATATCCCTACTTACCTACTAATATTATAAATGAGAATGTCCCTTTGTTTGTTACACTTTCACGCGAAAACTACTTAACCGATCATCATGAAACTGTGTACACATATTATTGGAGGTATTAGAAGTACCTAACATAGGATAATTTTTATTTAAAAAAATGCGAGCGAAGCCACGGGTATAAGCTAGTTATTATATAATGCTATGTAAGTAATTTTATTTCAATAAATTCTTCTTTCATCTGATATTATAATAATAGGTTAAAATTCTCGTATATTACATATTTATTTTCATATATTTATGACGCGTAATATGGCGGTTTGGCCAGTATACTGTAAATTGTTTGAATGGAAGCCAACATTCCGTTAATAAATGAAAGTACTTATCTTGAGTTCTCTGGCTTTGAGGCTATAAATATTTACGCGGTCAATCTAGACTGATTAGATTTCGATAGTGTAAATAATTGAGATAGTAGTAAGCGTGTTCTATCTCTACGCATTATTGTCTAAGATTATGTTTTGCTTCGTATTTAGCTTACTAGGTGGTACTATAACAATGCAAACATTAAAATGCGGTGGTAAGAAAACATTTAAATGAATTTTCCCATTTGAATGTTTGCTAACCACCGCATGCATTGTAAGGTTTGCATTGTTGTAGTACCACCTAGTAAGCTTAATACGAAGCAAAACAGAATCTTAGACAATAATGCATAGAGATAGAATAATTTATATAATGTAATGTAAATGAAAAATATTTTTTATCGAGTAAATACATCTATTTGTCAGAATCATAATATAATATAGGTGACCGCAAATCTTACTATCCACAAACTATGAACTATGTTCGACCGTTTGTCTTTTATTCCTGTAATCAAGTATTTTTGCAAGCTTGGTTAAATCATTCTACAATTATATATTTTTTTATTATAATAATATAATAATCAATCAACCTGTAAGTATACAAAATTTGTTACACATTGGTTTCCCCTACTGGGTGTAAAGATTCGTGATGGTGCTGTCAAAATGTTGCTACCGATTTCCTACTAAAAAATATCTATCTGAACTTGGATTTGTGGATTTTCAACCTCAAACACATCTACCAGCAAGACGACCAGCCACCACAAGCAGCAACCGTTCACAAGTATCACGTGTGAGCACACAGCCGTCGTCTCCCTCGCCATATTAGAGGGAACCAACAGCAAACTATGAAAATCAAAGGGAGCATGACGAACTCACTGACATTTGTGGTGTAGTCAATAATAATAAAAATATCTATAGAAGAGGTTTTGATGATGACAATGTATGTATTTTGTATGATTATGTCTTTACTGATGTTGTTGTATCTATCAGTAATATAGGATTACACCAAAATATTTGGTTCCGACATCCTAGTTAAGCTTCAGTTTTCAATACAATCCGTAGGATATATCTGTAGAACATAAAGGACGACAATTAAATACACATTATATTCTTTATCTCACAAGGTAAATATATATATACGAGTACAACAGCACGGGATAAAGCACAACTTCCTACTACGTTAGTTACTTACTGATTACGTGAATGGTACTAAGATTACAATGGCACATTAGTTATAATGAGTTATTCACCTTTCTAGTAGATGCTGCTTTAACATCGATGGAAATAGGTCGCTATCAATAATTGTTGCACTGTTGTTTTAAGCTAAATTACCTTTTATAAGGCGTCAAGTTAACGATCAATCGACTTAATACGACCAGACCCGGAAAATATATTTGATTTTATTAATCGTTTTTGGCACTGTAATGAAATATACGAGCTTTGATGATCTTTAGAAGCTCCGATGAACTTTAAGAAAGATAGATTTGCAAAAGGTATAAAAAAAAGGTTTAGACATTCTTCTTTGTACCCATAACAAATAACAGAAAGAGAGAGAACATAACAGAAGATAAGTTTAGCTGAAACAAGATGAAATATCTTCCAGAAAAATTTAATTTTAAATCATGTCCATATGAAATACAGCTTTATTTATAATATCCAATATAGAGTTATATACTCATAGTTTTGTAAATATGTTCATTACTTTCAAATCGTACGTGATTTCTTTTCAACTTAGACGTTGCATTCAGGTTTATCGAGTGCTATTGTGTCAACGACTTGATACATATTTACACAACCATAGTTATAGGCAAGTAGTGTGAAAGAGCGGTTCTTTGACAGTATTTTATTTTATTTTATTTTATTTTATTTATTTCTTTAGAAAACTTACAGCTAATTAACAAATAGTTCAAATAATTCAATTTATCAAAATATTGCTTTTCTAGTCACGACATGTAGGTAGTAATGTGATTGCACATCATTGGTTTGGTGACATACACCAGATCATGCGTGTTATTAATTTTATCTACCTAAATTTGGCAACATCTGTGGCGTAACGGGTCCGCGTGGGTTGGATCCTCATGCTGAACAAATAATGTTAGTGTAAACTTAGTGATTTTTTTCCGGGTATGATTGGTTGAGTGAACTGTGCCTTGAAAAACACGTTGAGTCATTGATCCTGATTGTATTAACATCATCTATAACTAGCGCGTAACAGGGTACCGGCAGCAGCGTTTCCTTGTGTTACAATATGGTAGTGCGGTCCCCAACCTGCTTGCCAAGCGTGGTGACTAAGGTAAAAAAGTCTTAAAAGTGAGAATTATCTATTTATTACCAAGTTTGTTATGGGCCTATATAATAATCATCATCAGCCCGTATAACGTCCACTGAACATGGGCATGTCCCTTAGCAGGCGGTTCCGTGACCGCAGTATTTTGGTGTAATAATACGCAAGGAAACGTTTCTGTTCATGCCAAAATAAACGCTTGTTATAGATGATGCTATAGCAACCGGGGTCAACGGCTTAACGTGTTTTTCGAGGCACGGAGGGTGAAAAACCAAATCCAGGAAAATTTAAAGAAAATGTAAAAAGTTTTTTTGTACGGCGTGGGGTCCGAACCCACTACTTTCATGAGCTGAGCGCCTTAGTATGTAGTTCGCTTTAGAGAGCCATATACCTAGCAGCATAAGTCTCACTTTAAGTTGCCATAGAGATTATCAAGAATATTTCAATGCCAGGATTGAAATATTTGACCTACAACCAAATCAACATAAAATAAACTATTAAAAATTAGAAGAATAAATATTTCTAAAATTCAACTGTAAATTTGACGTTATTTCTTTATCTCATAAAAAATCATAGCGCATTTACTGTTCATAAAATTTAACTATGTAACAATCCTCTTTAGCGTTAATTGGCCTGGTAGTTGACCAATAACTTGTATACGCCTTTAGCCCTTTGTCTACTTTCCCTCTAATTGAGGCTTGTAGTTATAAATTCATTGAGGGGCACAAATTTTGTAACACCCTTGCCGAGTCTAAGCTAATTGCTGCTTTCTCTGTTACAAACTTGTATTTTAATTAATCTATTGATTTTATCTTGTTAGATAAAGAGTGAGTTAAAAGTGTAATCAAGTAGATGTTTCTGCTTACTGAAAACATAGATTTGTTGTGTAATAGTTTTAATGTTTTCTGTTGTTGTTGCAGCTGTCGTGGTCCGGTATTTAACGAAGCGATATATCGGCGAGTACAGCTCTACTGGCGGTGAGTAAATTTAGCAATCATACATATCTGTATCATGAGACATGTTTACACAATTTTCGCTATAGAAACAACACATTTGAAATTGTTTCTGGATTTTTTTTCACTGTACTATATAAGTAAATGCACTGTGCAAAATTGCGTGCTATCTGTTTCGTTCGTTGGAACATGGAACTATTCAACAAAAGCTATTGGCGATTACAAATTATACACGGTCCTAGCAAAGCGTTTATGAACAATATGGCGATCAGATTAGTCAGATAATAAATTAGGTCATTAGAACTGTAACGATAGTTAGTATTTTTCAGTCACTAGCCTTCCGATCGCCTTGTTGATACACGAAGTGCTAGTGTTGTTGAAAAATTAGGAATACTAATCAGTATTAGCCCTTACTGAGGGCACTTACCAAATGCCAAGCATTGAGTGCCAATGGACGGTTTATTTGCGAAATTGGCAAGATGCAGTGCGGGAGTGCCAAGGCTGACCGACGCCGGCGCCGCTGCGGGGAGGCCGTCGACCTTTGCTTTAAATTACGTTATTCTTGTGATTAGTAGAGAAAGTAGCAACCTATCCTATTTGAATAAAAAAATCACATAAAAACTTATTGTTATTTCATGTCGCGAATTATCAATTCGAAGAATCATATCGTTATGCTTTTATGTAAGTAGGTACACACAATTATTGATAAACTTATCATGGAATCGTCTTTTAATCAACACTCGAATCTGTGTCCTCAAAATTCACTTTCATTTGACTTATCGCAACGCATATTTTTTGTGTATCAGTGACACTTAATAATTCTTTTGGCATATCGGAGGTTTGTACGCTAAGGTTGTAGCTGAGATCTGCAAATTGATACCAGCTTTCAGAAAGTTATCGTTCGTCGCTTTAGACCTTGAATAGTTAACTTACCATTCCGAATCGTATTGTTATGTCTACTGGAATCAATTATGAAATGAATTCGTATAGCCGGTTAGCCATTCAAGAACTGTGATGACGATATTACGAAGTCAATATTGAGAACGCCTCGAGTGTGTGTTTCGCAAACCAAATATAGATTATGTTTCAGATTTTCTGTATCAGCATCGGGTGGCTTTCGATGGCGCCACGTCTGAAGTGGAAGTTTTAGATACTTGTGGATGCGCGGTAAATGATTTATCTTTATTGATAGTACTATCAGAGTTAATAGTTTCAATCGTTTTCAAGTATTATAAAAGCTTATCTTTTTAACACGCTATTTATAAGTAAGTTCTAGTTAAGAATCCAGGCTGGTAAACCTGATAATTTTATGTTATATTTTCCTGGGATCTGTTCCACACCAGAGGGAATTAATTAATTTAAATTAATTACTCAATATTTCTAAGTTGTTTACTTTTTATTTTTGCCCGACCAGTGCCTAGACGATTCCAATAACTTCTTCTGTGCATTGTATGATATACAAATACTCTATGCTTTCTATAACGGAGAGTTATATACTCGTTAACTGTAATGCAGGAGTTGTTTAGTTTTTTAATAAATATTTTATTACATAGAAACGTGGGTGTTTAGCTGAGCATCTCCGATGGGGTGATGCGTTCGCAGTGGTGTACTCCGTGTGTGATAGACGATCTTTCATGGCTGCTTCCGAACTCTTGGCGCTGTTGGAGCGGACACGGCTTCCTGGATGTACTGCCGTTACCCTTCTCGGCAATAAACGGGACCTAGAACATGCCAGGTAAGATGTATATCAGTTTTTGTAACTCAATTTTTTTTTCAAAACAATTGGTTACATTGTAAATAATATATGAAATTGAAAGAATATTCTTTCAATTTCATATATTATTATACTTCATATATTATTATATTACATACATTATATTATGTGAAAGCAATAAATCTTTATTAATTTTTGAAGAGATCAACTGACTAGGCAATTCAGAATAGTACCTAACTAGTTTTTATGTGTACCGAAAGAATTCAGTTCTTCTCAACTAACGAAAAACAGACTACTTTATTGATGTTCTTGAAGTTCCACCGCAATCGTTAATCGTTTTGCTATAAAACATAGAGCTCAAGATAGGCTTTAAAAATCGATTGCCGAGATTCCATGTATGAAGATTAACATCACGTCACCTCCGGTGGTAAAATTGCTTTATAAAATTAAATGATGTTTTGATTGTTCTTAATTTACCAGAGCCGTTAATTTGCTCGTAACAGAATAAATGTCGAAGCATTTAATAAATCATGATGTTATTCTTACTACCATAATAATCTGTTTAATCTCTTGATGCGACACGATTCCCTAGGGACTGGCAGCATTGCCCGGCATTAGAGCAATACTGCCAGTATCCTAGGAACGCTGCATTGACTTAGAATATTTGCAATTTTTACGGTCAGTTTAAGTTTAAAATCTATAAGAAGTCTCGTTTAATAAGTGTGGTATTCTTGGTTATGATGTACTTATAATTTATGTTGTTTGGTTTTGATTTTGTAATTGCAAGCATCTAGAAGGTAACTAATGGTTAAGTCAAAAGTCAATTTTACTAAGCCGACACTCAAATAAAGTTCCTTAATCATTCATTACGTAAATTAGTTCTTGACTTTTCTTAAGAGGTTAAGTCCTGGTGCTATGACATAAGATGTTGCAAATTCGCATTGTAGTCAGTTTATAGGATAAGACACTAAACTTCTGTTTGAAAATGGTGGGGCGAAGCAGAAACTAACTCCTATCGCAATTTTCATATTTACCATGGTTAAATAATAAGTATACTAATAGTCGATAAAAATATTTAAGACTATTCTCACACTAGCGTAATTAATTTCTACGTCGCGGAGGACTTCAGAAACACATAATAATAATTCACGGACACAAAGTAAATCCAGACTCAGATCCGTGATGCACACAGGAGGAGGTGGATATCGAACTCACAGCACCAGGTCTCAGTGACTACCATAATCACTGAGCCACCGGTGTAGTAATTTCCGTTTGTCTATATCTGCACAGTGCGTAGCAAAGACACTTTATGCAGCATGAGCAAGCTTCCTATTTTTCAATAACTTTTCATGCTCCAAATAATGCTCGGTCTAAAAAACAATCGATGATTTGGATTTATGAATAAGAAATATATCTGCCATATAATTATGTGAAATTTTGATTAATGGGAAATAAACTTGTGCTAAACAGAGTTGTCAAAGCAGAAGAGGGTCAGGAGCTATCGCTGCGGTTCGGGTGTCAGTTCTATGAGGTGTCCGCGGCGGAGTCTTGCGCGGGCGCCGCGCTTGCGTTCCACGCGCTGCTGCGGGAGGCGCGCGCGCTCGCCCTGCTGTTGCCCGCGCCTAGGAGAAAACTAGCCGCCTATTCGGTCTCGAAGGTGACTTAGATTTTAAATAAGTAGTTTCCTACATATCTACAATTCTCTAACTACATTCTATTTTATCCCATTCTTTGAATTTAATTGAGTGTTCTAAAAGAAACCATTTCCAGGAATAATTCTCAAATTGGTTAAACTTTCTTAAGAGATATTATTCTATAAAACTGTCTTAAAATCATGTTTTTTACATCACAGGTAATCGGGTCGATCCTCGGTCTGAGCAACAAAAGCGTGAGGAAGAAACGTCCTTCATTAAGCATATGATCTGTCGGTTCATTGAGTTTTGGATCTTGTTCACTCCGAGATAGGAGTTAGTTTTTGTTTCTGTAATATAACAGAAAATGTTGTTATCTCTTGATATCTCCGGATATAAGGGATTTGTCTGCCGACGGGTTTGGATGGAGCTACGGTGAATTTACGATGGATCGCGAGATGAGAAGGCGTTAAGCAGGATACTAGAATGACAAGTAATGTTAGCATATCTAGATAAAATATATGGCTCATTGTTGCCTCGTAAAACTGTTCATATCTATGTAGTGTTACATTATTTATTGTTATAATATATGGTGATAGAAGAACTATGCAATACTGTGTAAGTATTAGTGACGGTGTCTGACTATTGTATTGTATGAAAGCAATGTTGGAGTCGTATTTTTTCCCTTTTTATGGAATGTAACTTTAAATGTACGTGGCCTTCCTTAGAGCGTAATTATAATATAAAATAATTTGAAATCATTGTATAAATATATTGGAACTATATTGGTATGTACTAAATAAAGAATTTAATTCTAGACTGATTTAAGAATATTATTTATAATTTTGTGCGTTTAATTTCTTTATTTCTTTTAAAGAAAATACAATTTGGCAATTATATTAAGAAGTAGTTATTAAGTCGTGTGTTTGATCCTGAAAATTAGCTTTCTTTAAGTGAATAAACTTGTATTATTTCCTAGCTATAAGTTAAAAAGCCAGATATTGTTAGAAAACATATTATGTATATATTGTTATTATATATTTGTTATTGCTGAAGACGTGCTTGCGACTAATACTATTTTGGGTAAAATAAAAATAATTATACATGGAAAATAGATTTGTTAAACAATCTTATATTTATGTATGCTATTAATATATGAATTAGATTTATATGCCTTATACCCAAAATAGATTTTTAGAAATGTTTTAAGAAAATAAATGATGACGGGATTTGAGTAGTAAATAAGATTTTTTTCTTTGTGACTTGATATAATCCTTTAACATTGAATTTATAATATCTATGTACATTATATTTAAATTAAACCCAATAACCCAATTTTTTTTTTCCGTCAAAATGTAAATATTTATCTATTATATTTTTGGTAATGCACCTAAGTGCCATTTTGCCATGTGAATGGTCTCACCCTACGTTAATAGAAAATATTAAAAAACAATTAAAATAATACTGCATTTTATTTTAAGTCCACGAACCTTAATAAATAAACAAAAAAAAAAACAAAAATGCCGGGCTTTGCCTACTGCATATTCTGCTAGAAACTTAGGTTAGAACAGAGAAAAAACCAAACTTACAGATATACGACCAAATTTGATGAAGATACTATATTATAACATACAAGCGCCCCGGTTTCGCTCGGGTAGACTATTATTTTACACATTTTGGGACAAAACATAATATTTTACACATACGGCTCAAACTGATCATAGTCTTGAAAATTTGTTAATCTTCTGTTTCAGCGTCACGGCTCATATTAATACTAGCTGCGCCCCGCGGTTTTACCCACGTCACTCTGCTCCAGTGGGTCGGAGATATTTTGTAGCCTATATGTTAATAAAAAATATCCGCGTGCAAACATTCAGCCAAACCCATTCAGTAGTTTTTACATGAAAGAGTAACAAACATTTGCGTTTATAATATTAGTAGGATTCTACATACTATACTATTCTACAACAAGGAGATATTTCGTACAACCTCCGTAGCGTAGCTGTCCGTAGTATTTGGCTCGCTTTAAATCTCGGAGGTTGTGGGTTCGATCCCCACGCCGGACCTTAATCATTGTGTAAATTCTAAGATTTCTTTCCGGGTCTGGTTGGTTGAGGGACCACCCTTCGTGCCTCGGAAAGCACGTTAAGCCGTTGGTCCCGATTTTTATAACATCATCTGTAATAATGGTATATCAAGGAGCGGACAGCAGCGTTTCCTTGTGTGTTACGACATAATACTGCGGTCACCAATCCGACTGCCAAGAGTGGTGACTATAGCAAATACCCTCCCTCGGGAGGAGGCCAATGTTCAGCAGTGGACTGATGATGATGATGATGAAGGAGATATTCATATGTAGGTACTCTCTAAAAATTCATAAAATACAATAAACAGCAATACGATAAGAAGTACTAGAAAAAGTTTAAAAAAGAAACGTTTTAAATTTAGCAAATAATGTGCCATTAGCATCTAAGTGGAATGAAATAAAAAAAGCAACCTTGTCCAACCCTCCTGACGTAGTTTTTAATGAATTTATATTAACCTTCGTAGACTCAAAGTTTAATAGGCCTACATGAACTGTAGCGTAGAACGAATATTGCACTCAACTCTTCTTAAATTTGAAAAAATATCACGGATATTTTTTTTCGGGCCTTGCAAGCTACCAGTTCCATGCTCCATGGGAAGTGCCCTTGAACTAAGATTGCTTATTGATTGAAGTACAAAAGCAAAAAACTTCGTGGTTGTATATTTTGTCCGTCCGAAAACAAAATGCGATAGTCCAGGCTGAATTCTGGTTAACTTATATAACAGTACTGGGTTTTTCACATCGCATATTTGCATATTTTCAGAATAATGTTTGTATCTCTTGTTAAACGTATTGTATTTGTGCGTCCGACAACAAAATACGATAGTCTTTTTTGTTCATAGACGTTTATTCTCAAAAAGAATTTTAACAATCCACTTACATGAGAACTTAATTGTATAAACATCGTTAATTTGGTGAGACATACCTACATACAGCGGTACAAAGTACTACTTAGTAATCAGTAGGTAACATTTTTATTTATTTACCCGCATAAAAATTGACACGGTCTCAGGCGTAGATGGCTATGGTATCAAAGATGTAAAGCGGTCATACTAGATGTGACAATTTTACGAAGGCATAATAACTTTGCGTTTGTCATTAGTTTTTTTTTTCATAAGTATTCATTTGTTTCTTTGGTTTTTGTGTGTGTGTGTTTTTTTATATACCTGTTTGGGTGTCTTTATGAATACCTAACCTAATATAAATTATTCTTATATTTATCGTTTTTCATGTTTAATAAGTTTTATTTATAAATAGTATCAGTAATTATTTATTACGTAGTGCTTTATAAGTTTTTTGCAAAGTGTATAAGGATTGGGACTCCTTGATGTTTTTTGGAAGCTTATTATATAAATGTGCACCTTCATATACGAGGCACTTTTTCCCGTAGTTTGTTCTAAGCTTTCTTTAAAACTATATCGTAAGCGTTCTAAGTTGAATTAGTTGTACCTACTTGTTTCTTTTTTGTAAAACTTATTTGCGTCTTTATATTTTTTTTAATATTTTGCGTATTAGTAATAAAGTGTGGTATAGGTACGTATGTTTGAGATATTGTTAATTTTTTGTAGTTTTATATATTTTTTCTGTAGCTGTTAGATAGTTAAATTGAAAAAGGACTTTAATTAGCTTTTGCGCTCGCTGAAGTGGGCTAAGATTAGTTTTTGTTGCTGTTCCCCAAACTTCAATTTAATAGTCTATATGAGGTTTAATAAGAGAGTTGTATATGTAATAACGGATCCTATACTATTTTTTCTAACGGACATACGTAGTTAGCCTCGAGGCTTTTGCTACTTCACCGGGCATACAGGCGAGTGGAGCTCTAGCCTTAGTAAATGGTTTAAAAACTACAAACTAATCAACCTGCGCAAGAAGGCGCTCCCTGTGGGGCTTGGACGTCGGCTCAGGGCGGGCGCTGGCGATGTGATTGAGGGATTATGAATTCTAGTATTTAAGGGGAGTTTTTGAATCTGTCATTCTACTTTTCTCTGCTCAACTCGCGGGCCTCTCGGACTTCGGGTCTACTAGGGCATCGGATGGTTCTTTCCAAACTAAGGGTCGGGAGAAATTCGATAGTTCAGAAGGAATTCTCTTTTAAGTACCTATATATACGGGACAGGGTTATTCTCATCACATATTTCCGTTATTTCTAAATTATATTTGTACTGTGGTTCAACTTATGTTAACATTCAAAAACGAACCATTTTGCGGAAATCTGATGACTTTTCTAAGGAACTTAATAAAGGAATTGGTGATCAGCTTATCCTACAAGCTACTTTGTTTTATTCTCACTTAAAAGGGAGCTCTGTCAATAAAGTTGTGCAACAAGTCTGGTATTAAATAAGTTCTGTGTTTATCACTTCCTACATCATATTCTTGGTTATAAATGGATAAAAACGAGTTAATAACGAACTTATACAGTATACAGTACAAACTATGTGGCAGATTGAAAGTGAAATTTTCCACTGGATATGTAATAGAGAAGCAATACATGCAGTGTTAATACAAATATCTCATTTACTTGCAAATGTTATCTCTTAATACGGCGTGTAAAATACTCAATGTTGAGAAATTTTATTTCTTGAGTCACACCTTCGGAAAAGGGTCGATGTACTTGATAAGATATTCGAAAAGTAGCTGTACTTGCCGAGGCAACAGAATTTATAATAAGTACTTAAGTAATGGAAGAAAATTTACTTACATGTATTATGTATTTGTACAGAAACACAAAAAACAAGCCATATTAACGTACGGTTTCTGTTTGCGGTACTTTTTGGATTTGGTTTTAGAAGTTAAAACATACAATGCAATATGTAAGAAAAGGAATTGTGAAGTTAGAACATACAATGCAATAGGTAAGTAAAATTACATGGGCCATATTTTATGAAAAGGTTCCATCGGGAACAGATTCCTTTGAGTATAAAACTATGCGGAAAATCTATAAATTGATGTCTATAATAAATCTATAAAGTACAGGTAAAGTCTGAAGTGAAGCTAATATTTAAAATTATTGTTATACGTTACGTACAACTTTCAGCTAAACTTAACCAAATATAAATGGCAATTTCTTGGTTTAGCCGAAGACAAATAGCAGTATAGCTAGGTTTTCCCAAAGCGAATTGTTTGGTTTAGCCGCATATCCTAGAATTATCCACACTTCAAGCTCTAGTCGTAACATATAGATGCACGCACGGCCGTAATCTCAGCCGTTAATGAAGAAATTAAACGTGAAATTTGGCCAGTCATTTTTATTTAAAATGCAGACGAAAAATTAACCCTTAAGGTTAATTTTTGCAACTTTGCAAATTTGTATGTAAAAATCTTGAATTTTACAACTATTTGGATAAAACTTGATAACCATGCTCTTAAAAACAATTGATTCAATATGCGTTTTCTTGATAGGTATTGGAATTCACCCACTAAGGGTGCAAAATAGGGGTTGAAAGTTTCTATGAAAAATACTTAAAATCTACTCCAATTCCAAAATATACATAGTAGAAGAAGTGTTTCTGGTTCTTTGAATACTATCCCCAGTGGTAGTAAAATTGGGATTCAAAGTTTTTTATGTTTAATATTTAAAAATTATTATAAACGTGGGTGAAACCGTGCGCATGAAGCTACTAAACAAATAACTGTTTTACCACTGCCCGGAGTTTGACAAGTTTTGAAAAAAAGCTTATCTAAGTTATTTTGTTAATGAGTTACTAATAAAAGATTTCAACGCGTGCACTTTGATGTACCATAGGAAGAAATCACGCCGAAAGTAAGGTACTTAACGTCGATTAATACAACACCTTTTAAAAATCACTGGAATAGAAGCGATCCAAAATTAAGTTGCAGTTGAAAAAGATAATTTCGAGGGGTGATAGGCTATTTGTTTGAAGCGACATTTTACGAACTTTACAGGAGAGCCATTTAAAGATTCAAAATTTGGAAAAAAAATCGTTATGAAAAAACTAGTGCTCTTTCTATAATGGTGATCGCAAATTGTTATTGAAAAAAAATCCCTGAATGTTTTGGTATAATTTTCAATTAAAAAACAGTTATGAGTATAAGATAAATTGTCGCTTAATACAAAATGATCTGTATCGCCTTATTTTTAGAGTAAAGAAAAATGATTCAACTTCCAACGTTGTCACTAATCAGCAGCAGGCAAAATGGTTTAAGTGACTTTACAGTACTTATGCAGGAGAAAGCAAAATGATTGAATCGACGTTACTCTATAATAATAGGAATAGGCTATTTTGTTTAACTACCAATTTGGGTTTGGGTTTTGGGTTTTGTTAACGATACGATGGCTTAAGCAACGATGAACAATCTTAAAGAGTTGTTTGATGTCTCAGATTTTGAAAGGAGTTATATAACTTGGTTGTTCTAAACAGTGAAAAACAGTTGTAGCGAAAATGGTTGAACCGACGACATGTCTTAATGAATTTGGCTGACGGCAAATTGGTTGAAGCGACATTGCACAGAGTAAGTAGTCGTAAGCAAAATGTTTGAAGGGACTTTTCATCTAAAGATAGCTACATCGAAAAACGATTTATCTGCCATCGAACTAAAATTTTAGGAAGGGAATAACGGCTTATGATCCGATTCTCTGTTTTTGTATACAGCTTAAATGATATACTAAAAAAATATGGCAAATTTGAAGTCGGATCATACATCATGTTTGAGAATTATGCACTAAAATGGCAGTGTTTTAAGCGCCATAAAAGTGCTCAGAATTGTACGAAACCCGGCTCAGACGACGCAGAAAAATTCGCTGAATCCGAATATGTATATAACTCCATATCGTCCAAAATGTCGCTTCAAACAAATAGCCTTTCACCCCTCGATTTTATTTTAAGCTGACCAATATGTGAAGGTTGTAGCATCACATATTGCTCTGTTTAAAGTGGCTTAAAATAACGTTTTGTTTTACGCACAGGCTTCTGCAATTCATATATGTATATGAATTGCAGAAGCCTGTTCTTATCGGAAAAAAAAATGCAGGCGACCATAGTTAATTGTCTCCCGCAATCCTTGCGATGATGTGCTAATAATGCCACAAGGGTAGAGTCCACCCACTAGCAATTGCAATAGACCTACCTATTTTTACCTAGTAGCCAAAACTTTGATACGAGCTGAACGTTTAAATTAGATTTCACCTTAGCAAAAGAGCTTACGAAAATGGTAATTTCCACATGCATGCATGCAATAAATCGACGCCTTCTAAATTTTTAAACCAAATTTTTAATTGTCACTATACATAAGCAATATGTTGTACTTATACATTTCATTCATTTTCATTTTCTGTACATGATAAAACCAATATGTTGACTTTCTATAGTAAAAAAAGATCAGAATTATAATCGGTTTAAAAAGAGAATGTATTTAAATTTCATTTACAAAGATACTTAACTTATTGGTAGGAATTAAATACCATTAGCGTTGTTAAATAGAGATACTACCTATTACAAAATTATGTTTATGGTACCTTATTTTTAAATTAACCTATACAAAATGTCTACTGAACTACAGTCAAATCAAATCGAACTAAAACATACGGAACATTCACAAGTAAACAACCATGTTTACTAATGATTAGCTTATCTATAGAGACATATCGTGTCGAGACCTACCTTCTGTCACCTCGCCCTAACAAGCATAAATTTCAACAAATGTCGTACTACACCGACAGCTTTAATAACCAAGTACCAAGCCTTTCACCGCTCAATAAAGATCCACTTTTCTATCAACATGTATCTTGTATTGAAGCCCCAGATTAAAGTACGTAGACGGAACATAAGAAATTGGAGCTGTCAATTATGTGATTTACACGACGAATGCGGGCGCCTTCCAAGACGTCCACCTATTTTACTGACCATTTTAACTTTATAAAATTAAGGTACCCAACTATTTATTCACTAACTGAGAAAGGTTTGCGTACCTATCTCTTAAATAGTAGTAATTAATTATACCATAGTTTTACATCTACTGTTTTAATAAATGATTTAACACATAACACAACAATTTTCGATTTTTTAGATTATACTATTACAATTATTTAGATTTTTTTTATATTTGACATCATCATCATCACTACATTAGTATAAAACAAATTCGCTTGCCGCTGTCTGTCCGTCCCTATGTATGCTCTTTATCTAGATCTTTAAAACTACGCAACAGATTTTGATGCGGTTTTTATTAATAGATATAGTGATTCTAGAGGAAGGTTTATATGTATGATACATCAGCATTGCACCCGTGCGTAGCCGGGGCGGGTCGCTAGTCATCTATATAACGTCCACTGCTGAACATGGGCCTCCTCTCTAGGAAAGGTTTTGCCGTAGTCACCACGCTTGGCAGGCGGGTTGTGACCGCAGTATTATGCACAGAAATACGGTAATACGAAAAAGCTGCTGCCCGTTTCTAAGTATGCTATTGTTAAAACTATCGGGACCGACGAATTAATGTGCTTTCCGAGGCATTAAGGGTAGTGCATCAACTACCCTGACCTAGAAACAAATCTTAGATTTTGACAAAGATTTCTTGTCCGGCGTGGGAATCGAACTTAGGACCTACGGGACTCAAAGCGAGATTCATCCTCCTATGCCACGGAGACAGACATATTTGTCATATTTCCAAGCAAAAACACCTACGTTTAATTATACCATTCTGATTTCTGAAAACAATTAGGAGGTACCTACTTAATTAGAACTTAATTATAATTGGCCGCTAATTGATTTATATTTAACAGCTGAAATCGTTTTTTATTATTTTTAAAACGTAAAACATGTTTTTAATTTAAAATTAATAAATTATTAAAAAAATGCGTTCAATGTACAATGCATTAAAGAAATGTTTTGTATTTGAAACGAATTTAGATATATAGGTAATAATATTTCAGATTCCGAGATAGTTACGTATATATAATTTTAATAAACTTACGTTTGACTTTGTAAGAACTGAAACCACGCCTTTTACAATCACAAATTTATAATTTGTTTCACCCTTGTGGGTCATAGAGAAGTCTATATACATTTAAGTCTATAATTGTAGCGAAATCAGAATATCATGTGTAACACGGCGGTGTATAGAATAATAGCGCTTAATTATGATTTTTATAGCGAATAAATTGATGTTGCAGTGATGAAACAGGCTTATAGTGCACTGGTAATCCAAGGTAAAAATAACCTGCTAGTTGTGTTAATAGCCGTAGGGTTATGTCTTTCATGAGATGAAACTATTAGGTATATACGATGAATCTCGACAAATGGAATAATATAGAAAGTAAGTATATTATATTAAAGACTGGACAGTAATTACGGCAGTGGCTTCTGTGGCCTGGTTTTCTGATTTCGATTTCCAACCAGGACTGTTATTTGTGGGAACCTCTTATAGTTTTTCTGAGTCTGGGTATATTTGGTGTTCATGAATGTGTTTGTAAGGTCCCCCGCGATACAGATAATTATATAATTAGCGAAAAATATCCCCTCTTTTCATTATGATAATAATTTAAGTTTTTGAATACATTCAGTTTAAGATATTTTTTTCAGATATGGGGTTGAAGCTATCCAAACATTTTCCTAGCGCGAATTGAACTTGCTCATGCCAAACAACCAATATATGGGATAACGTTTACATAATACTCCGATAGATGTCGTTGTTCGGAAATCCTACATCTCACAATGGTGAAATCATAGCTCACAGCGAAACCTATATACTTTTGATGATTTGACAATAAATGTCTTCGTTCTGAGCAAGTGGTGTGTTTTATTACTGAAATCAAGTTTCACGACTATTACACCGACGGGCTAGCAGGGTGCGCTAACAGAACTCAAGACGTTTTGGACATAAAAATTTTACCCAATGATTTCTAGGTACAGCTAGACTTCGAAGCTTTTCTAATAAAATAATTCAAAGAGAAATCCGTTATTCTTGGGAAACTTTTTAGATTGAATAAATTTGTAGGTTTAATTTTGCACGAACTAAAGAAATACACACTACAAATAGGAGGCACCAGCTGTTTCATTTCGTAGAAAGTCGTAAAAGGCGTCTAGGACGCAGTTACCGTTAAACTTATATCTGGTGGCGAGACAAACTGTCAAATGCTTTGCTGTACACATACATTTTATCTAGTTACCTTCAGACCGGGACTTGACTTGGTCAAACAAATATAGGTATTAGGTATTTATATCGATTATTATAGAGAAATCTTACCATATTAATAATCAAACTATCGGTTTTAGCTGATTTGATTAGTTCTCAACCTCATGCCGATCAAATTATATTTCATCATCATCATCATCACCAGCCTGTTGTAGTCCACTGCTGAACATAGGCCTCCCCCATCGATTTCCAGTGGGAACGATCGCTAGCGGCCTGCATCCACCGACTTCCTGCGACCTTTATGAGGTCATCGGTCCATCGTGCAGGCGGTCGTCCTACGCTGCGCTTGCCAGTACGTGGTCCCCACTCGAGAACCTTTTTGCTCCATCGGCCGTCCTGCCCATTGCCACTTCAGCTTGCTAATCCGTTGAGCTATGTCAGTGACCTTCGTTCTCCTGCGGATCTCTTCATTTCTGATTCGATCACACAGGGAAACGCCGAGCATAGCTCTTTCCATAGCTCGCTGAGCGACTTTGAGCTTTTTTATGAGGCACACAGTAAGAGACCACGTCTCAGATCCATATGTCATCACTGGTAACACACATTGATTGAAGACTTTGGTCTTCAGGCACTGAGGTATTTTGGACGTGAAGATCTCCCGAAGCTTCCCAAATTATATTTATATTATGGTTATCAACCATTGGTTCAACAATCAACGATATAAAAATAATGTCTAGATTTTTTTTTATATCTGAATATATCGTACACACTTCTGCCATACGTCAGCCCTTAATTATCCTTTGAGCCCGCGGCTGAGAAAAGTTAGTGGTGTTAAGTATACAGAACTTAACATAGGTTGAACCGTACAACCAACCGCATCGATATCGCATAGGGGTATTTTCGCTTTTTTGAATAAATTTAATGACATGATGATAAAATAAAAATCATCATGAGTTAATTCATGATGTTTATAAAACCAAAAATGACAAGTTGTAAGATTGTGTAAAATGTTTTGTCCTTTTTTATTTCTCATATTTTAGCTTATCCAGAGAGAGAGATATACTAAGAAGTCTCTACTAACCGGAGATTTAGCAGAGGCCTCAGTAGAAGAGCAGATGCCTTTTTATCAATAAGTGAACGAATACCGTACTTGATTTCATGATCTGTGACGAAACGTTTATCATATTAATGGGTATCGTAATACACTCGTAATATTGTCGAAGTCCACGACTAAGACATAATTCCAGATAAATATTAAAACATAGTAAAGTTGGTATGGTATTTTGTAATAGTACCTAACTACCTAAAGTTCAGTTGAACCATAAAGTTACCCACTTCTATCCAAGTTATCCAAGCAAAATTTCATTTGGTATTAAACTTGCATCACAAGCACTTCCCATTCAACAAGAATCGTGTCCATACAATCACAGAAACGGTAACTAAAATATAGAATAAATGTTTTATAATTAACACTCGGCTGCAGTTCCTACAGGATTGATGGTACCACCCGGGAGATTTCAACAGAAGGATTTAAATTACGTTGTATTCATCGCACGCCTTCAACATCAATACGAGCCCTATAGGAGTGATAAATGCACCTCTTTTCAGCTTGTCAGGAACAAACGTAAAAGATGGAACCGGTAATATCGCTTGTATAGGCAGAAAACTTATTTCTAAGATATAAATTATGTAATAAAAGTAGGGTTGTTGGTAGTGGTATATCGTGATCGCTTTTACGCCCTCATTTAATTAGATGTACATTACAGAATCTTTATGTGGGATTAAATACGTATTAAATTATTTATAGTTTCTCAGAAAATGGATAAGCATGTCTGTATATCATGAATCAAATGTAAAGCATTTTATTTATCTGTTAAAAAGCTTACATGGTTGTGACGCAATGCTTAACTGGAATATTATTGTTTTAAATATTCATAATTAAAAAAATACACATTCTATGAGTAAATTCTATTCCACCATATACAACATAGTTTAATGGTCACTTTTACTGCTTTATTTTGCTTCTCAAGTTGAACAGGGTTCTTTTATTAGGCTTTCTTTAACCTATTTTACCCATTTGTTATCCCATTGTCATCATACATATTATTATGTTGGTATTGAATTTAGCTAACATGTGAAATATCAACTTTCTAAAGAGGATGATATGAGGAGAGTGCTGAAGAAACATTTAAGGTGTCAACTCGACCTTGCCCGTATCTTACCTGTACCTTAAATATTTCTATATTGTATGAATTGTAGTTGTTGGTAAGTATATGCTTTTGAAGCTTTTGCTTTTCATTGGGCACAAAGGCGAGAAGCGCAGTCTTAATAAATGGATTAGAAATTACAAACTAAGCAACATGCCCATGATGGCGCACCCTATGGGACTTAGACCTCGGCTCAATGCTTACGCTGTCGGGGGATTATGATTTTTGTTGTAAATTCATTCCAGAGCATTTAGCAACCCTACATGACTTACGGAGGACTAAGGATGTGTAAACTTATATTTAGAATTAATGCAAAACTTATTTCTAATCGTAGCTGGTTGTGATCTTACGATGATTCAAAAGATTACTAGTAAACTATAAATATCTATAGTATTTTTTTTTTCATTCAGTATTCATAAATACAGGGAAAGAGGATTTAAGTCTAGATTAAAGTTATATATTATTATAGGTAGTTAATTATCAGAAAATTTATGAGTATTAGTATAGGATAAGATGGTGGAATCCATACTACTAATAAAATTGTAATTATTTTATATTTATTTAACCCAAACGGCTACAGTTTTAGATACGAGTAAGTACTACAAATACCTATTAATTAATTTGCTTTACTTATTATACTTACCCAAATTTGATTACGAGAAAATATTTGAAGTACCAATATTATCGTACTTTTTCTCTCCCTCTATCCATGTTTGTGTTTTATAGATTTGTTCCTAGAACGGCCCACTGAGTTCTGTCCCACCAAAAAAAATTCCCCGATTGTCCCGGTCTGTATGCCTCGATTGTCCCTAAATTTATATTTGTATAATTTTTTCCTAGTTTGTCCCGACCGCTATTCTTGCAACGGCCTAGTCGTCATAAGTATAAATTTATTTATATTTTTAGCACATTTTAGTACCGTTAACCATAAAATGTTATGAAAACTTAAGTTAAATTATATTACCTATATCTTGTTAATGAAGAAAACCAAGTCTACATATGAAACTGTATTCGCTGTAATCAAATCGCTTATTTCTGATTGGAATCCGATTTCGTTTATAACGGATTATGATAATGCAGCAATTAATGCTATCCGGAATATCTTTCCAGACGTAATATGCAAAGGATGTTACTTCCATTTTACGCAGACTATTTGGAAGAGAGCAAAATCGTTAAAAATTAATTAAAAAAAGGATCTTCAAAAAGCATATCGCTGTATGCTTAACATTTGCCTTGCTCCTATCTATAATCAAAAGTGATGATTGGTTGTACAGGATTGTCCAAAAAATTAGAATATTGAGAAATTTTATGACTATTTTATTTAGTTATTGGATGTTTTTGAAGACATATATAGAACAACTAACCCAGTAGAAGGCAGTAACACCAAGTTAAATAAAATCTTTTCAGGGAAGCTGAAAAAAAAAAATTACTACAAAATTTTGAACACTATTATTGTTGACTGTACATAAACGTGAGTAGTTGATCGGGACGTTCGGGGAATGAAATTACCCAGAGGGACGTAGGAGGAATTTTTTTGGAATGTGGGACAATATACCGGGACAATCGAGGAATAAACCGTTTTATATGTATGGCGTCCGAGCTTCAAATAAGTACATAAGTTGTCCATACTTATGTACTTATTTTTTATTTTTTAATGATAGAAATTGCTATTTTGTATTCGTTTGTGCGTTCAATAAATGTTTTTCTTTCTTTTCTTATATATTGTTTATTCCTCCAATATTCCAGACATTTAAGTATTTATGCCATTTTATCCTATTTTATTTATTTCTTAATTATTTATTTAAGTATCTGTATACTTAAAAGCGAGCTACGCTTGGATATTTATAAAGTATGTTGTTATTCCGTGTGAAATTAGATGTAAGTATGTAAGTGGAAGATTTACTCTAATATTCTATGTAGATTAGCACATTATTAATGATTAGCACTAATAACGGCACCGGTGAAACTGGCCTAAGTATCAACCTTGTTGTAGATAAAATGGCGCCTTATATGACAGCTGACGGGCGCGAACGTCCCGGTCTATCTATTTTATGTAAATATTCACAGGAGATCGCAAGTTACCTAGTTGTACTCTACTAGAATTAGTGAGGAATTCTAAAACTGCAAGCTTCTGATCACCTGTCGATTGTGGCTGGATATCAGAATTTGTCTAGATACCTCACAAGGTAATGGATTGTCTATTTTTAGCTAACTTCGCAATTATGATTGATTGATGATCTATTACATTATGAATTTTATTAAGTTTTGAGTACCATGTCTTGTTTTGTGAGAAGAAATCAAAATATATTATCATTATGTATGCTCAACCATACTCTAAATCGCTCCAAATCGCAGCTATGGAGCGTACCTTTGGAAGGCGAAGCGAAGGCGAGGTCCGAAGTCAACTTGAAGAGTAAGTAGTGACAATGTAAGTCTAATGGTTATGAATATCATTATATTTGTATATATGTAGAACTCGGCTCTAGGCTGGATACAGTAATTATTGGCAAAATAGATCACGTGAGTGAATACAAGTAGCTTCACTTGTATTACCTAATATTTGGCGAATTTGTAGAAAGCTTTAGATTTGTAGTTCATTAAATTTTACCATCACATCGCGCAGCTGGTGGTCAACAAAATTATCATTGTGGTGTTACAATAACATTGCCTACACATTCCGATTTTGTTAGTTTTCGGAGATGTTATAGCAAACATTATCGGATTTTGGTAACTTTTCACCAGCTGCCAATCTCATATGTAGAACATATTTATATTACCTACATCGCATATTATGAGCATTTGGCAGAAATCATCTACGAACGTGTATTGATAAATCATACGTAATACTAAAACAATATTTTTTGTTCTACTATTCCTATTTGTGAATTAGGTTCAGTAAACAGTAAATAATATAGGTAAGAGTAAAAGTAGACTGAAGTTTATTTTTTCTCTAAATCCCTTGTTTTTACCTAGATAAAACATAACAGGTGTCGTAAATTCCTTTCATATTTATTTTTCTTCAGAATTTGATTTATGCAAAACTGTTAAGATAGGTAAGTACTTTACTCTAAAAAATATCAAATTTAAATTTACTGTCATAGGTTTTGAAACTACTCATTGTTTAGTCAAAGTGCTCCATCCGTACGTCTGGAGAAGTTTTCTACAGCGGCCATAACATTACCATAAAAACACCAATTCACTTCCCACACGTGTGACTTAATTTCAAATACTATTGATAAACATCTACAGAATGGATTTCTGTTCATATTGTAGTGTCACTTTCCACACCTCGGGTACAATAAAATGCAGTGGTATAATAAAAGTTATACATACCATAATGCAATGTAAAGATTCCATGATAATCACCATATTTCCCTATTAAGTCAATGGACCCAACTTAAGCTTTATTGTCTCTATTGGCAAAGATAGTATTAGAATTGCGTGCTGTGTTATCTGTATTATTGTAACAATTGAAATTCTTTCTTATTCTTTTTCCTGAAAGTACATAATCGTATGGGAAGTTGTCGAGTTTCTTATGACTTTTATATTAGGGAAGTGGCTAGCGGCGCCAGTGAGGGCGCGTGCTGTGGCGCGCACGACTGCGATGCGCACATTGAAAATGGCGCATTATCATAATGCAATACCGGAATGCTAGTGATGTCCTCATAAGGCATTCCTGTTTAAATATTCAAATATTACTATTTTAAGGAAGCTGATTGTTTTGCAAGTGTATAGCAATATACAAGTAACAATCGATTTGGGTAGGGTTTGAGTGGGTCACTCCAACGCAACACATGGAAGTTACGAATCTAAAATAACGTATCTGCTTAGTAATATGTACAAACAATGGGTCATTGATCCACTCCATCTTAATGGCTTGGGTTCCTTAATGTTAAAGGGATTTTAACAAAATAGTTATAAATAAGTCCTTTTTCTTCATAAACTGTTAATACAACAATTATATTAGTTAAATGTAAAATCAGTAAATATTTTTTATAGTACGTGAGATTTTTCGTTTAAATAGCTCATGGCTTATTGATGTTCGATCTTTAATAGGAAGTAGTAATTTTAACAATTTGAAATAATAACTAAAACATTTTAACGGATGTCTCACATAAGAGAGTTTGTTAACGGTTCTAAAACGAATGATAGTAGACGTATTCCGCATTTTCAAACCGTGATATAAGATCAATGTCCACGCTTCTCGAATGAGTCAACGACAACAGCCGTTCACTCATATTCGTACTATTCCATCTAATTGCAGCTATTGTTTAGAAAACCGTCGAAGTCATAAAGCCAGGGTCCTGAATCACCTGTGTTATGTATTCGAGAGTGGGGCACATAAATCTCGACAGTTGAAAATGGGACGCAATACCGTAACTAACACAAGGTGAACTGAGCAATCACAATATGTTACAATTTATTTCGTTCTAAGCATCGTACTGCACTTTTATTGCAGTCAAGAGAGTTATGATATGATTTCTTGTAAATTATGTAGGTATATAAACTAGTTGCAAATGTTACATGACTAATTATAAATTTATTTTGTAATTGATTTTTTGCAGTGATGCAAATTTATTTCCTAATTTCTAAGGTTTGCGTGGTACATTTTAGGTCTCGAGTTGAACAAAGCAACTAGGTACCTACCTACATTTAATATGTTATTTTTTACTAACGTAAGCAAAAGTCATCCTTATAGTTATTAATTTTGATGTCATGTGATGATAAACTCAATTACAGTAATATTTGCATAAACATTCAAAGTATTTTAAGCACAAAAAAATAAACAAAAGGGAAAATTCCACCCAATTATTGACACAGAGTCCTAGTAGAAACATTAAAACTATGCGAGCTGTGAAAGTTTTTGCGTTTCGATTACCTCCCAGGAATGTTTACCATTAAATATCCATTAGATAGACACCATACAAAAACGGCCAACACATTCCTCTAAGGTATGATCAGACCACATCTTTCTTAGAACTTTATAATTGATGCCATCAACACTTTTAAGAAATAGTTACAAATATGATACCATAATTTTGTTACTTAGATCTCAAGCTTGACGATGTTGACGATGTATACAATAATAACTAAGTATTCCATTTTTTAAGTTAAAATATAGAACATGTTTAGTTGAAGATCGAATATTTGCTAAATAAACTGAAATGGCAAAGTATTACTATAAATAAATTTACTCACCTACTCTGTGGGCAGAAAGCAGATTCAATTTATTTATTTTTCGACAATTTTTTCATAGCAAATTTAAAATTTATAAAGGCTTATAATTTTAAGTACATGTAAACAAACAGTCAAAACATGCGTGTTGTTACATTATCAAAATCCCGCATTGATCATGATCATGGTGCAATTATAGATAGGATCACTAAACATGCGTAATTTATTTATATGACATTGAAAGAGGAGATGGCATGTAGAAACACTATGTTTTATTCATAACTGGCAAAACATTTACCTTAAATCAACTTAAAAAATTTAGAACATAGATACGTGTTACGATAAGAACCATCTAATTAATTACAAAACATTTAAAGGTTCATTTTAAAATTCAAGTTCCAAGAACTAAGCGAAACTAAAATGAACCGAATGCGATAAATAATCATAAATTATTTAACCCATGAACACAGAACAGTGGAATAACTGAACGCAAACACTAAGTACTTCAAACTCTAAATTTTAACCGTGAGTCATAGCTAGTCTTTAGTCTGGAGTAAATTCTGGACCAGACCAGACCACATAAATAAACTGCGATACGCAACGAACTGGCAGCTTTATTAGATCTTACCATTCTATCTATTAAGATGAAAAAAATGTCAGGGGAATGATAAAAGGCGATTAAAAGGCGACAGTTTAATATGTGTTGTGATTTAGTGGAGTCGGGTGTGGTAGGAAGCAATTAATCCTATGTCTTATTTATCATGTTGTTGTCGCAGCAGGTGACTAAGGTTCCGGGAACGGGTCGCGCGATATCTGCTGAGACTTAGTACGATGGTCAGCGATTTGGGGTTCCATACAAGAAATGTGTATTTGATCATGTCGATAGTATAATCGATAATGTCATCACGATAGTAAAAGTAAACGCGTCGGTGTAGTTCAACACAACATTTCCTGATGTCGACAGTGATTTTTTTTAATGAGATAATTATGTAGCTTAGTTAAATTAAAGGCCTCGCGCGTACGACTAGTTACTGCAGTCGCTCGTCGTACTTGACAAATGCGGCTAGAAATAGTACGCTGAAATCGAAGTTTTTATGTAGGTAGGTACTTGTAGATATACAATAGGAATATCTTTGTTTGACACTGAGCATGGGATACCTATAGTAAATAAAACGTATGCGATTAACTATGATGGCCATATTCAGGTAGAAAATAATAAAATATAAACTAATCGTATAAAAAAAATTTAGTTCAAACAAAATCGTTTTATCGCTACCACTTAACCAAATCCTAAGCTTTAGAATCATAGATTAAAAAGTAAACAATGCTTATGTTACCAATGAAATGTCACGGTGTCATATTTCCCGCTACCGTTCCACAGAACAGATAAGCTTACGTTTGCTTGAAATCTTCTAGGAAGCACTACGCCAAACTTTTTAATTGTTTTATATTATATGTGAAGCAAAATAATATACCTAACTTTCTGACATTACTTTATTTAGGTAACTGAAAAACTGAATAGTAGCTCGTGTGGCTTTGATTAGAAACTAACATTTAACCTGAAGTTTTTGGTCATTAAATTAGAAAATAATCAATTATGATTTCGGAGCAGTCTATGTTAAGATCACCGTCACTTGTTAATTTATGTGCCAGGGAATATCTTTCTATAAAATCACAAATTTCGTACGTTGTATACGGATTCCAAAGGGCTTCGAAAAATAGGTGAATCCTTTGTTGTTCGCACAAGGATCGAGCATCTGTGAGATGATGGTGCATGGTTAATTTGCAAAACTAGCCTTTGGTGTAGGCCTATTCTGCGAGTCCTTATACCTTCGACCCTTCGACCTTATAGACTGATAAATACTAATTACAAGCTTTTATTTAACTTTTTTTCAATAGCTTCGCTCGAAGGCCCAAGTTCAGCTGTGGACGTTGTACGGGATGATGATGAGGAAACTTTTTACTGGAGTCAGCACTCTTGGCAGGCGGGTTGATGACCGGGGACATGGGCCCCGCTCCCTTCGAGGCCGACCCATGAGTGCCGTCGGGGGGCCGGATTGCTCATGTGTACCCGGCCCCCGCCAACGGTGGATCGAAGGAGTGTCCGGGAGGTTTTAGTGGTGTAGGGTCCTCTCCTCGTGGTATGAGTTAAGCATAACACGCTATGGAGAGGGCGAGTCCCACATATCCCACCGCCAGCATACGAATACGCTGCAGCGGTGGTGGGAATGCGTCAAATCATTGCCCCACGGACAAAAAAAAAACTATAGATGATGTTATAACAATCAGTACCAATGGCTTAGCGTGTTTTTCGAGGCACGGAGGTTAGTCTCTCAAAGATCTGGTCCCAGAGATCAATTTTGATTTTACACATGGCTTTCTTGTCCTGCGTGGGCATCGAACCCGACCTCCGATAGTTATACCGCTACGCCACGAGGGGAAACAATATAAAAAGCATGAAATCAGAATCTGTGTAACCAACTTTGAATACTAAATTCTTTACATCCATTAAGCAATATTAACATTCCCAAGACCAACACTTTATTCAGTCAGAATACCTCACGTCACTTAATTGGTCATGTAGTGAATACCTAAATACCAAATCTCGTTGCATCCGCTAACATCTACGTTCGTTAGCGTGTCCGTCAAGCAACATAGTCTAAACTAGGAGCATACGTCCGCCTCGCGTCCATACGATTGACATCCGAGACTTGCCAGATCAAAGACCGCTTAGCCTAATAGGCCCCCAAGACCGAATCTATGAGCTATCGATCGTACACTGTCAAGGTTAGTGCCCTAATGTACTTGTGACCTCGTGCCTCCATCAGATGCGAGATGTTTGCGGTAGATTGAGTAACGACTTTAAACATTTTTGCTAACAGCGATACTGTCAGTGGCGGTGAAACGTATAATGGTTTGGTGATATAACTACCTTCTAGTATATTAGGACTTACAATATTTTATGTAGATATATAATGTATGTTTATGAGAAATACAATACAAATTAAATGTGTAGTAGTTCAATAATAAATTACTACTACTTAATTATAGTTAAACTTCATCCCATGTCTAACACGTATATTTGCGTTAAAAATATACTGCAAACAATGTAAATATATACAACAGTTTCCATTCCAATTTACCACATTATCATTACAAGTATAAAAAGAAAGGTGATGTATATTTTCAATAGATGCACCGAGTCTTTATATGAGATCTTGGGCGTTTTCATATTGAAAATGCCCAAGTTAAGTAAGAATACACAGGTGCACGCACTTGTGTATTCCTATTGCTCGTAATTAGAAATAGAGGTGGTAATTCAATAATCCCGAGAAAAGATAAGGCGTGGGATCGACAGCTGTACATATTCTCAAAGCCACAGGTGAACCATCAGCTTGCTAATCTGCTACTAAGAAAAATCTAATTACTTTGTTTTATTAACCCTGTTCGAAATTTAAATGCTTTAACTTTTTTACTTGAGTTATAGCAAATTGCTGTCAGACCAGTCAGTCAGGCATGTTGAAATCTTATGTAATGTTATGACGATTACGTTATCTTAATTTTTAGCTAATAGTCACTGTTTGTTTATCCTTTTGGCACACGTTTACCTCGCATGTCTCCTTCCGGTCTACTTAGGTGTCTGCTTTCACATTTCAAATAATCTTTAGTGACAATAGATCAGTTGCTATACTTAGCTTGGTCAATGATTTTGCAAAATATGGCATTAGCGCCGCGATAATTTGTTTACCGTGGCATTCGTAAGAATAACGGAGGAGTAACTATTACATGTGTACGTGTAATAACGCACAGGTGTGTGGAAACCATGGGTACTTGTATACATTTTTGCTTATAAAAAATACTTGCTTCCCGTGTGCGGCTTCACCGGATTAGCTCCCGTTTCCGTAGGATTTTGATATTTTTTTATTAATAATTAAGCTTACCTACGTTGATTTTTATCCTGATCCATCCCAAGGAATAAAATCAATTTGCGATTAGTTAGAGATTAATGGTTAGAAGATAGTCAATGATAAAAGATTTAAGTTACTCTTTTATATCAATTTATCATCAGAATTTTTGACTCTGTAGTAAATACATGTGTTAGCATGTATTTACTACATGCTAACACATGTATTAGACATTTATAAGTGCTGTTATTAAATTTATAGTCTATTAATGTGATGCGGAGATTCATTTTAATCTCATTTGAGTTAGTGAGAGTCGCTTGTGATAAGGTGACGAAATATAACTTTCGCTCATTTTATTAAGTTGCATCTTTTGTATGCCGATTAAGCTTCAAAACCTTAAGATTTATAAGTTGAATATTTATGTTAAAGAATGCGTTTTTTGTAGATATGTGATGTATTTTTAGAAAGCTTTAGCCAACTATAAAAAAATCTCTAACAGATTAAACATGTTAAATTAATAACGGGCGCGTACGTATCCATACGAAATCGTTGTTTAACCTAAACTGAATAGAACTGAATAAGTGTGATTAGTTTCTTAGTGTACTAGATGACACCATAATCGAGTTTTGAGGAAATTATACTCCCTAAGGTAGTTAAAAGACAGCAGCAGCATTTCCCTTTATGAAACATAACACTGAGGTCATCCATCCGTCTACACAATGGTAACACTCCTTTGAAAAGTCATATACAGCTGTGGATGTTATACGGACTGATGTTGAGAATGATTTTATATTCACGCTAAGTAATTAGTGTAAACATTATCGTAATATGTAGCTTTAATATTAAATCAAATTATATAGTGGATGTCTAAAATACAATAACTGATATAGACAAAAAAAGCTGGTTACAAGTTGCTTATTTCCATACAGCGTCCTCCATGTTTCATTTCAACAATATTATCATTAATGTTGACATACGAGTAAAGCTTTCGACGTGTATGTTAAGACAACATAATACAAAAACAACCTCTCGATCATCTTTGTTAAAATTTTGCAACAAATTGAAATTTATTGAAAACAACTTTATCTTTTATTTATTTAAAGAGATAACATCAAAAAAGTGCAAGTGAAAGGTTTACAAAAATGTTTACAAACATTTAATTGCCTTTTTTTCACTTTTTACAATGATAAAGATTATTCTTCGTCATGCTTATTTTACACGTTTTTGTAGTTTCCAAAACTTGTATCTTGAATAGCAATTTTTTGAATATACTCTTATTAATGATATTATGTTTCTAGCTGTTCGTGCTCGCTGTTGCTTCTCAAAAAATGTCACATTTCCTGTATATCTTTTATAATGTCCTTAAATACAAATATTGTTCTCATAACAACAAAGTCAAAGAATCATTGAAGTCTTTTTCAAGCTTTGCCCCACTTAGCGATTCGTTTTGATATTTGTACCTAGGTAAAGATGATAAATGCGAAGCAGCAGAAATTAATTTAATCATTTATGTGTTAATTTAGGTAGAAATTAATTTGTGCTATACGACAAAATTCTAAATACAATCCTTAATGTATTTAAGTTAGTCTCATTTGTATCAAACGTTCAAGAATAGAGTTCTTAAACATACAATAATGAAAACCTATAAAAACTATTATTAAAAATAATCTTGTATTATTGTGTGAATAGTAAATGTTAGCGTTATATACATTTGCAATATTCACCTAGAGCGATATGTGACCCCCAACATTAGTGAGAATAACGTAACTTAGGATTATATATTTTCTTTACAGTCTCCAGTACATAAAAATATAGTCGCATAGCTAACGTTTTCTTTGAATTCGTAGACAAATCCAAATACACACACATGACAACATAGGTACGTTAAAGATAACACGAGACGGGTGCCTCCGTCTACCTCGTTGCCCATTTAGAGATTGCCCGCATTTGGTAACAAAATGATTAAAACAATTAATATTAACATTTAAACATATAAAAAGTTGCCCACATAAATTTGAAGTTGTACAAAACTAGTTACCAAATATAAAGTAAACTGGATTCACGTCATACCCACACACGTTTTATATATAGTCAGGTTTGTCATAAAAACCGAATCTGCGATCGAACATTACACAATGAATTATAAAGATATCATTATTATAGTAAATTGCGATTTAATAGGTTAAGTAGACGGATGTGATTGGCGGAATCCGCGTCAAGTGTGATGTCGGTGACTTGGTACATACATGGTAACTGGTAGAATGCGCACTTGCTCGGTTGTACTACCCTTTACATAAGAGTATAAGTCCCTTGGAGACATATGATAAAAAACTGAATTCAACTTTAACATTACCACGTAAGATTTAATTTTGCTAATTGACACAAAAATCGAGTTACCATGGTACTGTTTAAGACGTGGTGTTGAGTTATCAATATGGAGATGTTAAAGTCAAATCTGTTTCTTTAAATTATATGTATCTCGTTTAAAGGTTTGTTTTGTGGGGCATTGTGTTATTGTTATGAGTCAAAAAATCTTACTCAGCTTTAAAGCCCAAGAAAATCTTGTTCATTTGATACTTCGGGATGTGGCAGTACACAAATGGGGCGCATTATATCCGGTGGTAGCATTAAAGCGCGTCCGTCGCTATATACTCATGGTCCACCCAAATAATGACAATTGTTTTGCCATAATATAGACAAAACAAGCATTTTGCGTCGCTAAGAACAATATAAAGAAGAAATTATAACAGTTAATTTTATAGATGTCATTAATTAAATTAAACAATTTAATTAATAAAATTTCTAATTCATGTTTGACTATTTACAAGTGCCTGTAATTTTAAGTAAATAAAATGGTTTTTTTTATGAAATAGATTACTACCTACAAGTCTAATCAGATCATGTTAAGTATTATGAGTTGTGTTTTCCTCGTTTCGATCGAATACTTACTAATCATATAATGAACAAGGATTTCTAATACTTAGAAAATAAAATATTACTGTAACGTCTTTAATTTCTTTAGTCTATATGGAGGACTTTGGACTTTGTATGACGCAGTTTTGACTTGTTCTCAGCGTCGCGTAACTCAGACGACGCGACGTAATACCAAAAAAAAGTTATATTAATTAACTTTGACTATTTCGTACAATTTTGTATTGGTATCTGTAGTTTATTTTTATGATCGTGCCCCTTGAGCACTTGTTCAGGTATATACTGCTGTTGCACGTGATGATATTGATCGTCAGATGTTTTTTTCAAGAATTTGTAATGGTATAAGATCTTCATCGGCCGATGAGCTAATAAAGCGGTCGCGCCAGGCGCCAGGTGTCAAAGGGCGCCGAAATCTTGGCGTCTTACAAGTAACAAGCGTATACGAGAACCCTTTCCAGTTGTTAAATTATAAATTAAACGTTTCTTAACAATTAAACCATTTTGTATAATTTAGTTTGTACGAACGAGCGCCTTTATCATAGGTTCGACTAATTTTAATCTGTAATTTATAAGGTTATTAAAAAAGTATAAACATAGATCGATTTTACTGCAAAGAATAAATCGTCCTGGCAATTATTAGCAATCATAAAAAAATACATTATAAATGGAGTGTTTCGTGCAGGACACTTACTTACTCGGTATTAAGTGCTGAGCTTACTTTCTCGTTAACGTAAAGAGTTTTTTGTTTACATTGACATAAAATCCTCCAACGCTAAAGTTAATGAACTACAACAATGTATGACAGGAACATGATCGTGATCCTTGAACATTTACCTTGAGTGACAGGCAATAGCCAGTATTGTAAAAATAGGATGTGAGTTTAATTAGTCTATATTAACTACTGATAAAAAAACCTTAGTAGGTACTCTGGTGAGCTATAAACTTCCCCAAAAATGCCAAACATATTATTATCTAACGGCAAAGCAAAAAAGAGGGTCATGATTCAATTTATAGTTCCAGGGCTTGGCACGTTTAAACAAAGAAAAAACTTTCTTTGTTTGACGCGCTAACCTCTGGAAAATAAAAGTATGTGTTCTTTTTGCATTCATTACTGAATAAGACTATGTTACTTTTTATAAGAACTTACACTCGATTGTTATTCAAAATATCAAGCATCAAACCATAAAAAATATGATGATCGACAGATATATTGTTACATTCGCATATCGTATTAGTCGAATATGTGTTGATTTCTTAGAGAGCTTACAATACAGTATTATTTTGCATACTATCTTTATTATAGTGGTGAGTAGGCCAAAAGAAAGTATGTTGCCAATAATTATGTGCCTACACCTATTATATTTGTTGGATTGTCGGAGCAAAAAGCCTTGTTGCACATGAAATGGCTGGTCCACATCGTAGCATATTTGTGTCAGTACAATTTATTGCTCACAACAATGTTGCTGAACAAATCGAAATCAGAAAATACTTTAACAAATGTTTACAAAGAGACCAAAGTAATATAAAAAAATCATAATTTGAATACTACTCCTTTTGTAGGATTCCGTAACCTAAGAGTTAAAACTATGAATACACAGACACCGAAGTCTTAGAATAGGGCCCTATTACTAAGACTTCAGTGTCTGTCTATCACCAGGCTATATCTCAAAAACAGTGATAGTTAGACAGTTGAAATTTTCACAAATGATGTATTTCTGTTGCCGCGTATTTTTTGCTCTTTTTGCTCAATATTAATAACGACAATAGGTAGGAAACACCAGCAAAAAATGTGGCACTTGAAAATGGTACGGAACCCTTCGTGCGTAAGTCCGACTCGCACTTGGCCTGTTTTTTGTTATTGCTTAACAAAAAAGTACAACAGTAACTTTCTATTCAATCCATGAATCCATTTCATGAACGAAGTAGATTTATTAACGGAGTAGAAGAAAGTTCTCTCTACCCTTCCGGTATTATTATGGCATCCTCTATCTATTTTTTATAGCCTCTTCATCCACGTAAAGTAATAGCAATCAAGTGCATTTAAGTACTTTTCATGAAACTGGAACGGCAGTAGTCAAGTTGTTACTCAAATGGGACATATCCTCGTTTAATATGGGCTTGAATCCCGGGTGGGAATCATATGAATAGGTTGTCTGGTATAGAATGCCTTTTGGCATTAAGTCCGCCTCTGTACGTTGCCGTGCAAGAAGTTTAAATAAAATAAATTGTCGTGCATACTTCAATTTATGCAGCTTTTTAGAGGAATTAAATATTTTAAACAAACTTACTTAAATATTATCCCTATATTTTAAATGTAACTATGTCTGTCTGTCTGTTTTGTATGCATTTCATGTAAGTACCGAGATAGACTATCTAGTGAGCATGGCAAAAGATACCTTTTAGGATGAAAAAAACTTGAAATAGGAAAGTAAGCTTTGACGAAGAAATAAAGAAAACAAATATAAGAATAATTAAGTGTAAATTCTAACATTTTTCAAATTTACCTACTCCTCCACGTCAACGAAGGTATAGGCAAGAGTTAATACCAAATAAATTGTTACCAGATATGAACAAGACTTTCCGCGTTGACGGGTTAATTACAAATGTGATGTGAATGTAACTAATGATCGTGTATAAATGATGCGACCGACATGTAGCATACATGTCGGACATGACATGACATCGGAAGTCGTATAAACTTGACCCCAACACCAGTGAAAGTCCGGTAGTAATGACTATTTACACTACCAGACATGCATCCTGTATTTACCTGTATTAGATTTGTTATGGTTTATAATAGAAAGATAATTGATACATTTTCACCCCAGTGTTTTATGGTCGTGAGTTATTTAGTTATTTATATAAGTTATTATTTGAATTGCTACGAAACGGAGACATCGTGCTGTTATGATCTCACTTAATGGTGTATCATAACTTCTAACTAGAAATTGTTAAAATGATACAAAGTTCAAAATAGTGTTTTAGTGAAAACTGTTTTCCAATCCAGCTTTTGCTCCCAATGGTAGATGGTAAATGCAATATAATAATGTGATATCTTAAGAGGAAATTTTTAAGGAAGGTAAAATATATGATTACTATATTAGATCAGCACCAGTTGACGGGGAAGAAAATTAAATTTACGAATATGTACACTGAAGATTTTTTTTTTTTACAAACTGTATCTTTTTAAAATTAAAAAATACACGAAATCCCAGCAAAACGTCAGAAAGTTAATGGTGATTCACCTGTGTCTCGTCGAGCTGTCGGTTTTGCGCCTAATCTCTCACGGGTCGTATCAGTAACTGTACCACTGAATTTTGAGAGTAAGGGAATAAAGAGTGCACCTGTATTGCCACACACCTCTAAACTATTTCCTGCGCTGATAAACAATTTATGCACGACTCATAATTTTTGAGTTTTGTTACTATTGCCTAAATTTGGAGGACTTTAAAATAATTAAATAAAAGTTCCCCAAAACACTGTACAAATATCTAGGTAAAAAGTGCTTAAACTTTTAAATGTGGCCAATTTTAATTATTTTCACTACCTCCCAATATAGGTATATATTGTTTCTCTTTAAACGTTTTTACTGCATATGGTCCATTTAACTTTTATCAAGTTCATTATTAATTAATATGTTAAATATACAGTAGCTTAAACTTAAAACGGGATGATAATTACATCTGATTCTTATCAACTTATTTTGATTCATTGAGTTTAATGTCATGGCATCTTTATTTGGCTTGCCCGATCTATTTTTGGTGAACGAACAGTCTTTATATTATTATTAAAATCGATTTTTGCCCAAAAGTGAAAGATCGGACTATCGACAAGATACAAGGCTTTTTAAAATCTTGAAATATATTAACAGAAGTTTTAAATTGATATGTTCTACATTACATTGCAACTTATGTTTGTTTAGTAACGCGTATCAGCGATTTTTGCTGTTGAAAACGACGAAAATAAAACATAATATTTTCGTCGTTTTATATAATTATACTTATTTGCAATATTCAAATTCATTTTTTACATTTTAAAATAGGATTGCTTAAACTGGAATATCCAACGACAGAGTCTGTTTAGCTACGCCTCAGAGCTTAGTGAGTTGTCGAATTAGTTTTATTCGGGGTATTCTGGGCCACGCGGTATGCACTAATGACGGAGACGTGAACCGATGGACTACATTCCTCAGCCTACAACAAAACTAAACAAATTGTTAACACTGATGAGTGGTCATACAAGGCATTCAAAGCAACGACTGTGCGTAATTATTTACAACCAGTAGCAGGCAACTATTTTTGCATCGACTTGTTAGGTGTATAACCATTCGTCAGCTTTTCATTCTCGTTGCGTATGTCTGCGTGATATTTTATCTTGATCGTTGAACCGTTTAGATGCAGTTCTTTTTTATCAAGTTTTTATCTTGTTTAGTTTACGGTCATTGCTTCCATCCTGATGTGGTAGCGATACAAAAAAGTTAATGTACTTATAAGCTTATCATTTAGAGCAAGTTATAACGTTTTCCTATATCAAATGTGGTCCGACAGTATCCAACGTATAGGTTGGCAAGTTGCTTTTAGATTTATGTCTATCTTTAGAACTTAAAGTCAATGAAAAAACAAGACTTCTAGCTTCTGAGGTAATGCCATACACTTGTAGGAGTTATAGAAGACATAGACTTATAGTTTATATGTTTTATTGATTTTGCAAGTACGTTATTGTTGTTGAAAAAAAAAATGTTTTTATACATTGCGGTACTCAATAGATTACAATTAAATTATAAAGGGCGTAAAAAGTCTAGACGTTCGAAAAAAAATACAGGAAAACAACATATTTGTACCCTATATTCTAATTTTATCTTTAGTGCTCTAAGTTCTATAACTAAAATGATTTCATTCTAATTAATATTTACAAAGCCCAATATGACACAGCAACTCTTTGTAGAAAAAACATTGACAAAAAAAGTAGATCGATAGAGTTTTTTTAATATTTTATAAGTGAAATCGTTTTCTGATCAATATTAGTTATTTTTAAACAATTCAGCTTCGAAATATCAATTGTTTTGCTTATTTTAAAACGATGATTACATAGATGTACCTACGCGTGTAAACGAATTCATTAAATACATATTTAGCCAGTGAATAGTCGCGGTCAAAATAACACAAAACTTGGATATTTGTCAAAGGTTTGTAGTACTCTATAATGCCAATTATCAGTTTGGCAAAAATTACTCTAATATTTTGAACATTAAAATGCTTAATTATACCTAACACTGTTATTATTTATATTAATGCTGAATGAAGTCCAGATTGTCTTTGTCCATATCACCTATATAGTTATAACACTTTTATTGTCAAAACATGGTTTATATCAAATAATATATTTTATGGAAAATCCACAGAAAACCTGTAAATGTGAGAAGCTGAACACAGGCAACAATAAAAAATTATCATCTTTAAATATCAAAGGTGTTATTGAAATGGTTTATGACACAACAACTTCAATGTAAACAAAACTCCGATACTTGGTTCTTAAGATTTTAATGCTCGGGATGTAAAAGTACCTATATAATTTCAAAAGCTATAGAACGTCTATCAATTTATTTCTACGGGCCATGATTATTGACATAGACAAAAAAATCAACTTGTAGCTTCACAAGAAATTATAACAATCTTAATGTAATCACGGTTCGTTAACTTTTCCGATAGTTCGAGTTATCGATCCCCGCAATCTTATATCGAGAGATAACAGCTTCCTCCGGCTATGTCGTGTCTCGCTATCCGTTTGTCTCGATTTAGACATAAATTTAATTTCCAACCATGTTTACTCTAAATTACAACGACAACGACTCGCCAATTTCGTGAACAAAAATTAAGATAAGCATAAAGAGTTAGATCAAGGCGAGATTGAACAATTCTCTCTTTTTTTCGGCAGCTTCGAGTCACGATTTCGGTTTTGGTATACACGTAAATGTCATTATTATTTTAATTATGTTAGCACTTGATAAAATATTATTAATGATGTCAAGACCATTTTATATGATAATAATCAATACCATATTTAAATAAATTTGTTAAATGTTGGTATAATGAAACTCTACTTCTCCTATGAATGCGTATCTCATTCTTAAACAATAATAAGAAATCATGATCGCATCTTTAATGATAAATTAGTTTGGAATTTTAACTTTTGTCTGCTGTTAACAAATGTTTTGAAATCTTTGACCTGGTTAGAATTTAATCGGTACTTTATTTGATGTAGATTGAAATGTTTAATATATGTAGATTATTATGATACAAGCATTTCAAGAATACATTTTTTTTAAACTATATTAACTGATTATTATTAAAAAATTTAAGAATTAGAATAGTACGGTATTCAAATGACAAAGCTTGAGTACTTGAAATACTTTGTCATCTTCTGATAAAAACAACACCAACTCATTATTAAAAGCTTTAATAATTAAAAAAGGAAGATAACATTTCTTATATTTAGTTAAGATACAAGGCTAATCAAGACACGAACCTTAAGTACTTAAAATACTTAGAAATAAAAAACAACCCCAGCTTCCTACAACAAAACAAAATCGCTAACCAGACAGAATTCAATTCTGAAGTTCTCGATTCGTCTCTGTGCCAGAAATAGATGAGACGACATAATAATGTAAATAAATGCACCCGTTTTGGTTCACCGTTGGGATTTAGCCGCGTTCCAATGCAGACGACGCTCGTCATCATTAAGTGTCGCCGCCGGTTGCCCTTACTACGGTTAACCCCATCTCGATCAAAGTCACCATAATTACTAATTGATCGATCGACAATTCAGCTGCCATATCTCACATCCTTTGTTGCTTTATTCATTGTCAAAAAATAATAATGGATATGTTGTTTAATGTAGGGTAGAATTATAAATTACCAACATTGCCTACATTTACGTTCATAAAAAAAAGTTCTAATATGTAAGCAGCGTAAATAAAACAATAGTATTATGATTTAATTAAGTTTGTATTTATTTACTAAAAAGCATGTCGTGTATATAGGTATTAAGGTAAATATTTTACTTTGAAATGGTTTATTTTGATTCATAAATCTGCATGGTCTACGTCTGAAATCTGTCGATGTTCATGTTATACAAGTAAACACTCATAAAGAATAAATGAATCATAAAGATAAATATTGTGAAGCCAGACTTTAATCTTCATGTTGTGTGTTTCTTTCTGTTTGTTTTATGTGTTGTATATTATTTCGAACATATTGTAAGCATGCTGGAACTATGACCCAATTATTGTACAAATATTGCTGCTATATTTTTTGACGGACTAATTACCTATATAGAAAAAATCTTGTTTTTACTACAAAAGTATGATTATAATGTCAAAAGTAAAACGAAGTAAGGGCAATATAGTAGCGCTACATACTTGCAAAAATCGGACTGGTTTCGGCCTTGGCTATGAAAAATCGCTCCGATAAGCGTCCGCAATAAACGTCGCAAATTATGAAAATTTATAGTAGGTGCCTTGTCCCGACTGGTAACGCTTGCCGAGAGTCAATTAGCATCCTCAGTGCGACCGGATTGTTAACATTCTTCCTGTTGTATCCGTTCCCACATCGCATTGAAAAAGAAACTTATGTTCGCGAGAGAAATACTTAAATAAACATAGGCGCCTACTATTTTTTGTGACGCAAGGACAGTGGAATTTCGCAAGTGCACCGAAATGTTGAAATATTAAAATATTTAAAAGCGCAAATCCAAACAGTGGTGCGTTAAGCTGTGGAGCGAAAGTGTCGTCTTCAGTCGACAACAATGCTAGTGAAAGCCACTGCAGAATTGTCGACTCAGTAATGACACTTGCAACGTTTGGTTGTTCGCGCCTAAACATCTTTGTCATTATACGTAATACAAATAGTAAACTTGCAATATTTATGAATGTTAGTATGTTATATTGTTCTACTGATCGTGTTGGTACTGTTACGTCTCTGATAATATTTATTATTATCACCAGCCAGAGGGAGGGTTTTGCCATAATGACCACTTTAGGCAGGCAGGTTGGTGTCGCACTATTAAGTTGTAACACACTAGAAAAGGCCGATGCCCTTCCCATAGTAAACGCTTGTTATAATTATATTATAACAATCGAGACTAACTAACAAGACCCGGAAATAATCTTAGAATTTATACAAATATTTCTTTTCCGGCTTGGGGATCGAACCCACGATTGACAATATTTTAAGCGAGACTTATGCGTAGTAACGCAACAGAAGTTACCATGTTTCTAATTACTTCATATATAAATAGTGTTATATTGTGTAGCTACTTACTTCTTCAACATCCTCCGTACCATGGCGGTATTTGGCTCGCTTTAAGTTTCGGAGGTCCTTTGTTCGATCCCCACGTCGGACAAAGCTTTGTGTAAAGTTTTTTTTTTTCTTTCCGGGTCTGGTTGGTTGAGGGACTACCTTCCATGCCTTGGAAAGCACGTGGTGACTATGGCAAATACTATCCCCGAGAGGAGGCCCATGTTCAGCAGTGGACGTTATACGGGCTGATGATGATGTACCTAGTTCTTATTACATCTATTTCATGTTATATGTGTGCAGTTTCATTTTTCTACATAATTTGTCTGCCACTGTTCTCATGCCGCTTATTTTTATCTTTTCAAATAAAACAAAGAAACAGTAATTTAATTAAGCAATAAATATTTGTGCTAAGAACAATAAAACAAATCCGGCCCGGTCAGTCCGCTGAGCGATGTCCCGTCCCTTACGCAATTAAGATGTACAGATACCGAAGTCTTGCACTATTTTCCAAAGGTGTTATAGGATTTTGAACCTTATAACTTTATGTTTAAAGTGTTAAAATCTTGTGGATTTTTAATGTAAGCTTTAAACACGAGGCTTGATTGACATCATAAGTATCCGGCAATCACGAATTGATCAGTCGAAATGTTACGAAATTAATCTTGATGTAATTTATTTAAGTTGTTCTTCTTAATTTTTTCCCCTGAAAACTATTTGTAGTATGAATCATCATTGGTTGATATTTCGCTTAATAGGCTCCGAGTAGTAATGAGTCTTCTATTTTATTTTTATATTTTGTATGGAAATACATAGGTATATACCTACCTATCTATGTTATTCTTAATTAAAATAAACTACGGTCTTGTTTATTTGTTTTATATCACAAATCAGTCTTCATCCTACTAATATTATAAATATGAAAGTTTGTATGTGTGGACGTATGTATGTTTGTTAATCTTTCACGCAAAAACTTCTGAATGGATTTGGCTGAAATTTGGCTGATTTCCACGTGGATAGTTTATAAGCTGGATTAACATATAGGCTACAAAATATCACGCTCCGACCCACTGGAGTAGAGTTACGCGGGTAAAACCACGGGGCGCAGTTAGTTAACTATATTTGTTAATTAAATGTGTATTTATAAAGTCGGATAGTTTCCGGCATAGAATAGACCACCCCATAGGTATCTTCCTATGGGTGTCTTATCACCATTCACTTTAATGTTGTTCTTCTAATGTGTCGTTAAACCAAGGGACAAATGTTCGATTTTCCTTATGATCATTTTGCATCATTTTCCAAATCAATCTTCAGTTTCCTAACCTTTCTTTTTCCATAGTAACACGAGTATTGTTTTGTGAATATAAATATTTATCAACATATAAGAAAAAAAATTATGTATCATCATTCTATTATAAAACTTAAAAGAACATAATTATATAAGTACATAATTATATTGGTTACAGAAAAAAAACATATAAGACTACCGATTACAAAAGACAATATTCATCATTGTTTTTTTACAATATCAATCACCAGGGGTCAAGCATAAAACCTGACAATCATAGTATTTACAGATTGCAAGACTTAAAGATTACTTGATAATATATTGATGTAATTCATCATCGCATATCAACACTAATCTCTTTGCAAACATTACTATTAACTAGAATAAAATGACATTCAATAAGTCGTCTCATTGAATGCCACTTCTTTAGTATTTCACTAAGTATTAATACTAATTGACACTGACAGATGTTTTTACCAATGATCTGTCAGCATCGAAAAGTAATGATTACGCTAACTGATTGTTTAGAAAATATTTTCAATTGAGCTTTCTTGCCGATGACATTAAAAGGCTACTGATAATTTATCGTTAAATTACAGACACGTTTTACGTATGTTGATGTACCTACTACAGTTTTAGATATTCTCCATTATTCATTGGGTATACAATAACATGTCATGTAAAATATTAACTTAACTACTAATCATTTATTATAATAAGCATCACGTAAATTATAGTTGGAAGTGGTTGAAACAAACATAACAATCATATTAAAAATAATAACTCATCATCATCATCATATCAGCATGTTGTCATCCGCTGCTAAACATAGGACTTCCCCATTGATTTCCATCGGGCTTGATTCCAACGATTGCTAGCGGCCTGCATCCACTGACTTCTTGCTATCTTTATGAGGCCGTCGGTCTATTGTGCAGGCGGTCGTCTCACCTTGCACTTTTTAGTTTGTGGTCTCCAATCGAGGATCTCCTTGCCATCGGCCATCAGTTCTTCGAGCTATGTGCCCTGCCCATTTCAATAGACTTTAATTCTCCCGTTTTTTTTACATTACTGATTCGATCGCACTGGGTAATGCCGAGCATAACCTTTTCCATAGGGTGCTGAGTGACTTTGAGTTTCCTAATGTTGCACACAGTGACAGATCACGTCTCAGATTCATATATCAGCACTGGTAAACACACATTGATTGAAGACTTTCGTTGGCACTAAGGTATTTTGGACGGGAAAGCTCAAACCCTGCCCAGCCGAGTCGGATTCGGCGATTAACGTCTTTCTCTTAGTTACCTATTTGGATTATTTGACTTCGGTATACGTATTCGTTTACAACTTCCAAGACGAAGTTCCCAACGATAATAGAGTTGGACACTAAATGGGCATTAGACATCACTTTCGCCTTGACCATGTTCATTCTAAGCCCAACTTATTAAGGAACTCCATTGCAGTCATTTAGCATCTGCCCAAGGTCCTTTAGCGATTCTGCCATAATCACTACTTTGTCGGCAATAGGTAGTTGATGCGACACCACTGAAAAGCTAGAACCGCCCAAATTTCGATCGAATCAAAGGTTTCTTATAGTCCACAAAAACGCCTGTATCAAAAATAATAACTCAAGACATTCAATTTAATTTATTTAATATCTAAGCAAATATTTGATACTCGTATTTAGTTTGATTTACATAGAATATAAACCACGTTTTCGTCACTCTCCCGTGCAGGCAGATTGGTGACCGTAATATTGTGCATATATTAAATTCTAGGTTTTTAAGGACGTTGCACAACTTGTCATGAACTTTCAGTTCCCGTTGCCCCTATTACTGGTGTTTGGAGGAGCACCCCGGGGGGATAAAATGGGTAGATCCTCTCTTCGTAGTGTGATTAGCATACTATTGCTATGGAAGAGGGTATTTCCATATACCGCACCGCTGAGGGGATGCCTTATGCATTTTCCCCAACCTTTTAGTAGTCTACCCTACGTCTTTCCATGGGTGACGTAAAAGGTCACTGTTATATTCAGCTGATAGATGGGCAGCAGCATCTTTCAGCTTAAGAATAGGTACTAATCTTACTTCGATCACAAATCCGCCTGCCAAGCGTGGTTTTATGGCAATATACCTCAACGATCCTGGCTTGTCAATGTCTGGCAAGAGGAGGCCTATGATCAGCAGTGAACATAAACGGGCTGGTGAATGTTAGATTTGATTAACGATAGATTACATCACAATACCAACTTACAAACTAGGCCTAACCATCTCAACTAAATAAAACTTCAAACAGTGATTCTAAATTACGCAAATTGCGTCATCTCAGACCATAATTCCTATTGTCAAAGAGATAGGATCTTTTCGTCTAGAGGAACGAACAATAAATAAGTATAGTTGAAAGTGAAAACAAATTAGATGATTGGGAGATCATCACCGGCTTTCGCGTGTCTTAGATTTTATCGCCGTCATGTAGGGCTGTCGAACGAGATCTTATTAATCGATAAGATTTTTTTTAACACAGTAGAAATGTTACCCTGTAAAAAATACAAGTAGTAAGAAGTTACTACAAGATTTCTTTTTTTTCTTCCCAAATATCTATTTTTGCATGTTTAGGGAAAACCGAAGTACGCGTTTTAGAGAAAGTAAACTTTAGTACTCATTAGTACCCTCAAGGATATTATATTGACTCCAATTAATTGAATACCACAGCCAAATAACAAATTGTGACTAATTTTGTGTTAGTCTGGCTCTTAAGGTCAGGCAGATATGGGGTAAAAGGCTTTAAAAAACTTATTAAGGAAACAAAATGAACATAACATTATGAATCCTATGTATAGAAGGAACTGACAAACAATATAGAGTTCATTACAACGTCTTTACCAAATTCTAAATAGAAAATCGATCAACGCAATATTTTCCAAATTCAATGCACTGCACAATGTACAACTTATGCATGTATTCTTTTTTTTTTCACAGAGATACTGAACAGTTGAACTTATTTTGATTGACTAGTTTTGTACTAGTCGTTACAGTTTCCAATTACGGTGGGTCTACGAATGGGTTGGTTACATTTACAATTGGAATCGGCATGTAGCAATCTTATCGAAATTATAAAAAAAAACGCGGGTGAAATTGTGACTAATTAGTTACTAAAATATAATATAATTAGAGTTTTTATTTATAAAACAAAATCTTAACATCAATAAATATTCTTGTTTAATCATCTCTACACATGTAAAAAAATAAAATAAAATCGAGATCACTAGTCTTGATTTTATTTCATTTATTTGATTTAATTTATAAAATTAAATACGAATGTGATGGTGTACCGTCATGCCAGGTGATTGCGGCCATTAAGAAAACAGCGATCATAACAGAATATTTTCTTATTACTTACTTCCCTACGAAGGGCGGATCCACCATTATGGACACGATGAGCTTGCCGACAACCCTTATAGACATGTCATTTCTTGTCTTGCACTGCTTAAAAAAAGGAAATTCGAGTCGGTTATGAGTCATGGTAGTTCATGAGTGAATTTGTACTCCGACTCGCACTTGGCCGATTTTTGGGTGACTGTGATCACAACCTACTTTGAGGGCTGGATCCGCGCCTGTGTAAATTTTATCATTATCAGCCTGTCTGACATCCACTGCAGAATTCGTGCCGTCTCCCGAGGGAGGGTTTTTGCCATAGTCACCAAGTTTGGCAGGCAGGTTGGTGGCCGCAGTACTACTTAATAACACACAAAGAGAAACGATATTATAACAATCGGGATCAACGGACCTTACACAAATACTTCTTGCCCGGCGCGGCGCGGCGTGGGGATCGAACGCCTCCGACTTATAACTACTACGCCGCGGACGCTGTGGTTGAGTTAAGATTGCTTATAAATATCTACATAATTTATTACGTAGATAGCTATAATTGGCCTATTATAAGTTTATAGTCATTTCGTAATAAATAAACTATCAAAATCTAATTTTAACTGTTTAGTTTTTAGGTAAATAAGGAGGTTTTTCCTGACTGCACCAGAAGGAGGGTTATGTTTTTGTGAGAGTATGTATGTATTTATATACTGAATATTAATTTATTTGCAACAACACTAAAATAACCTTACAAAAATTTAAAATCTAATCTATAATGTATGGTAACGTGCCCAAAATGCTGTATTTATATTAATTTGTAATTGTTTGGCACGCTCTGCAGTCTGAACGGCTTGAGAGGTGTCGTTAGATTCGTGTTTACTGTGAGAGTGAGACATTACACAAAAACGCAGTCGGGTTTTTTAGTTTTTTGAATGATATATTTAACTTAATTTATTTATAACTTAATATTGGTATTTAGTCAACCCTATCCTAGACTATAATGAAATAAATATAATTTTCCTCGTTTCTTTATAAGACGGATGCAGTGATACGATAAGTATTGACAGATCGAATTAAAATATATCACTACGAGATCGTATCACATTCTATACTAATTTCCAATCAACTTTTTGTGCGGAATTGCTTTTATTAATAATTTAATTAATAACTGAGGCTTTCACTTGTTGCTGATTTTTGCGAATTGTTATTTATTGAAGTTCACTTACATATTTTATTTAGCACCGATTTTAATTAATAAAAAGAATTAGTGTAGCAACCAGTATGCAGAATTATAAAAAATAGTTTTTATTTATTTGTTAATTACTATCTGTTTCATATCAATTTTTAAACTTAGTGATTTTTCAATATAATAATGAAATGTTTTTTCTTTCATTTATTTTTGTTGTTTGAAATAAATAAGGCCCAACGCGTATGGAATTATGAATGCGAAAGTAAATCTGTACGTCTGTTTAACTTTCACGCCTAAACCACTGAACTGTTTTTTATGACATTTGCTACCGAGATACAGTAGACCTTTGCAAAGGACATAAGCTACTTTAATCACGGAAAACTACCTGCCCGAAGTAACTATTCCACGCGGAAGAAGTTACGGGCAATAGCTAGTACAATTGTAAATTGATGAACATAAATATACTTTACGGGAAGATCAACGATTGTCATTATTTTTGTCAAAATTAACTTTCAATGTCAAAAAGGTAGGTTTATTATTTTTATACAATGATACATAATCGGTAAATTCGTCATGGTCGTAGTCTATTTATACTTAAACATATAAATTTACAACTTAGAAACCATAAAAATTTAATTCTATCTGCCTTATAATTTTAAGTCATTCATTGGTTTTCCCATGACCTTAAATGTATGCAAAATGCATAATGTTCTATGTCATTAATTAATAGTTTGTCACACTTGGCTTACTTCCAAGTGTGACAAACTTCACGTGTCGAATTTCTCTATAATTTCTTATGACGATTCTAGTTACTCTCAACACCGTTCGTTTTCAGTGTATACGATGAATTGACATCCTTAACGTATAATCTCTATGTCAAGTCATATTTGTTATCACCTGTTATAAATGATAGAACTGTACATATAGCTTATTTGCATCATTTATCAAAGGATATACCTTCTTATTGTCCTATTCAAATCGCCTTTCAAGTCTTATCCAATAAAGTTTACAATAATTTATGGGCGCACAACTATCGCATACAAGCAGTAAATAACATTTTGTAGCAATCGTAAGAAATTCAAAGTAATCTTAGCATGAGATTTGCTGTGGCAAGGATATCGGTAGGTAAGCGTAAACATTATATCAAATTACTAGAGTTGCCTGGAGATATATCTCATTATGTACGAGCGAACATTTCAAATAGCCCCGTCATGGTCCATTGGCCGATATATCAAAACAAACTCATTATTGAAGGGGGTGCAATCACACATGAAATGTTCTTTTTAAGGCGAACCATCGAGCGCATGTAAATAGCGTGCCGGTTCAAGTAATTGCGCTTAATGTCGTCCTAAAGGCTATTCAGTTCGTTTTCAATGCGATATTTTATTTTAATTCACAGACTGTGTTCCCTAGATTTTATCTTGTCACGCCTTTGCTCATTGTGAACGCGAGCATTAACCGCCAGTTTTGTTCCAGAATAAAGTATTTTCAATGTACTCGTATTCTTGGGTCTTCTAATAGGATAATGATGTTGCAATACTCCAAAGAAATTTTCACAATTGCTACTCGAACGAACTAACTTGTACTCATTCATTATATATTTTCGATCGATAACAAGACATTGAAATAAGTGGATGACTAATGGTTTAATAGATTATTTTATGAAACGGTTGTAACATATCCTTCATTGTAACATAGAAAGTGACATATTAGTAAGAAACTCGATGATCGTATCGAGTGTAGCTAGAAGCAGTCTTTGCGACCCGGACTTAATACTAATCTGAATTTGCAATCGTGGTAAGTTAAGATTCAGGGAAAGATAACATAGCCATGGAAGATGTTCTTTAAGCTGTACAAAGCCCAGTAAGTACGGAACACGGAGACATAGTTTCACGTAAAGCGCGACTCGGAACTGCTGTCAAAAGCGAAAAGTCCAGCAATTTATGATGCCGTTCAATTTTGCCATAACATAACTTTCGGCCCTTTTGTTGGCGCACCGATCTCTCTGAACAAAGGAATATGTTTTAAAACAAAAGTTCTTGTCTCGAATGAACCGATAAAGGCTTTTGAAGACTAGTCGTGCACTCTGAATAATCGTAATTTTATTAAAATATGTGCGCTTTTATTGTTTTTGTAAGATAGCGATTTGTATTATTAAATTTAAAATATTTATTGTGTTTTCTATGTTTTTTTTTATTATTTTAAGAAAGATTAACAGTATTGTAGATAAATGGATAGAGTTCGTTTTTAAACTTAAGAAGTTAAAGAATTTACCACTGTGTTTTATTTGTTTGTAGTTTTTACCGTGGATGTTTAGTGATTAGTAGGGTTGTTGTATCAGTCGAGGTGATTAGTATGAAAATCACAAAAATCACAAAAACTCTAATATCTATGATGGACTTACACTAACATTGAATAACAACATCCAAATTATGAGCTGGTGGTGTAATAAGATAGTAGAGCTGACTCAAGGAATACACATTCCGAAACACTGAAGTACGGTAGCATTGAATGGTAATTTCGTCAAATTGAAAATTAAGTAAATCTATCTTGTATAACTAATGAAAGTAAAACTACTAATGTCGGATGTAATTAATGAGCTATGTTTTGCTACTAAGACGGTGGCGTTGGTTCAGTTACGGGCGGCCCCATCAAAATATTTTGACAGCCGATAGCATCTCGTATGCGCGAATAATTGACCAGTATGCCTGCGTCATTTACATTCCATTGATAAAAAGAACTGACTTGTATAATATTCATTATAAGTATATCAATAAGAAAAAGTAATAGAAAATACTTTTTACTCTATCTAACGAAAATACTGCGGACGAGGGAATATTAAATTTGGCACCTTTTAAGTTGTAGTTAGTCGGCGTAACTACCGTTTGAACCTTTTACAGAGGTAGAGCATTTAGAGCGTTGGTATGGTCAATGAGCCACTTGACTGGCAAATTACTCCCATCTTAAAGAATACCACTACCAAATACCATAATTGATTAATGTAGTATTCCTGTGCGTGAACAAAATAGCCATAGCTCATCGGAAAGAGTCGGTAAGAAAAGGGTGGCTAGAGTGCTATACATATCTACCATACTGGAACTAGCTTTCCTTGTATTAAGACCTGTATCCCACGTTAAATTAGGTGGGTAGGCGTCGTTTACCTGGTCAGGAATTAAAAAAGCTAACAATCAATTATATTATTGTACACTCGGATTGGATAATGTCGCTTACTTATAGTGAAAGACTTTTTGTAATTGATCCTATTATTTTTGACTTTATTCATTACTAGCTGTCCCACGCGGATTTACCCGCGTTAACTTAAAATATGACACTCAAAAGTGACGTGGCTTTCTATTGGTAAAAGAATTGGTAAAATCAAAATCGGTTCAGTAGATCCAGAGATTACACCCTACAACGTCACAAACTCACAAACGTTACCTCTTTATAATATTATAAGTAACTATATAATTATATACAAGCAAATGTAGACTAATAATATTATTCATTCCCTATACATAAATATAGTAAACGCATTCTCCTGCTAATAGACACCGCCTCGAACAAAAGCAGAACTATCGATAAGTGATCATAAGTAATAAGTTATACGTGATTATTGGAATTCACCGAGTAATTACAAGCACAAGATCAACAATTCAAGGTTAGAACACATGAACACATACGTAGTGACAGCTGACAGCTGCACAGAACGTCAACGAGTCTGACATCTTTCACAGTGTTGCCAAGTAATAAAAATAATCTACCATATTCTACTATTACGTTTCATTATACGCAGACAACTCACGATGGAAGCACAATTTCAAATGTGGTTCGACAAAATGAAGATCGAGATGCAAAATCAAAATGATGAATTGAAGGATTCCATCACAAAAAATATTACGGAGAAGATGGACCAAAAATTAGTCCCTATTATGGAAGAAAATAAAAACCTAAAAATTAAAGTAGAAAAATTAGAAAGTGAAATAGAGTATTTTAAGAGAGTTGAGAGAAATAATAATATTATAGTATTTGGCATGGAAGAAAAAGAAAAGTCCTCACACGAACTAATACAAAATCTACGGGAAATTTGCAGTAAGGACTTAAATATTGATATAGAAAAGAATGAAGGCAACAAAATACATCGCCTAGGAAGTAAAGAGAGAGAAAGCAAGAAACCGAGACTGGTACTATGCTCGTTTATAAATAACTGGAAAAAGAATGAAATACTTAAATATAAAAAGAGGCTTAAGGAAATCTATATTACTGAAGATTATCCGAAGGAAGTACTGGAAAAAAGGAAAGAGTTACAAGCAAAGCTAACAGAAGAGAGATAAAAGGGTCATACAGCATACCTAAAATACGATAAGTTAATAGTTAAAGTGAACAACAACATCCAAGAAAAAAGGAAACGAGAAACATCGGCTTCACCTACTTCTTATAATAACCAACCAAAAAAGCAACAGGCCTTAAATACATTTAAATCAAATAGAACAAATGCTTTTGACATAATGCGATCTAGATCTAGCTCTCTTTCGAGTATGCCTATCAATAATAAAAACCAATAGCAACTAATGAGCGGCAAGCGGAAACCAAAAACAACAAATGAAACTGCCAACGAAAAAACAATCAAAATTAATGCTCCCCCAAGCCGACTGGTCCTCGTGGGGGAAAGAGACCACAACCCTCCAATATTAAAAAATAACAATCGCCAAAAATCATCATCATCATCATCATCATCATCATCAGCCCGTATAACGTCCACTGCTGAACATGGGCCTCCTCCCAAAGGAGGGCATTGCCATAGTCACCACGCTTGGCAGGCGGGTTAGTGACCGCAGTATTATGTTGTACCACACAAGGTAACGCTGCTGCCCGTTCCTTGATATACGATTATTATGGATGATGTTATAACAATCGGGACCAACGGCTTAACGTGCTTTCCGAGGCACGGAGGGTAGTCCCTCAACCAACCAGACCCGGAAAGAAATCTAAGAATTTACACAAAGATTTCTTGTCCGGTGTGGGAATCGAACCCACAACACAATTACCGCTACGCTACGGAGGTTGTCAAAAATCAGTTATATATATCGCATCCCTCAATGTTCTTACCCTGAGAAACGAAGAAAATCTTACAGAATTAATATATGCGCTTAAACAAATCAAATGGGACATTGTAGGCCTCAGCGAAGTGAGAAGAATGGGCGAAAGCATCACCGCTTATCCAGACTACTTATTGTACCAATTAGGGGAGACACAAGGCCATCATGGGGTAGGATTTATAATCAAGAAACATTTAACGAAGTGTGTAGAGGAGTTTGTAGGAATATCTGAGCGCATAGCGTTAATGAATGTGAAACTACCGGGTTACAAGGACCCTTGGTCTATTGTTCAAGTCTATTCACCTACAGAGCAATCAGATTTAGAAACTATTAATACCTTCTACCACGACCTAAACGTAGCGATTCAAGAGCACACCCATAAAAATCTAATAGTAATGGGAGACTACAATGGCCAAATTGGAGCAAGACGCCCTGGAGAAAACACAATACTGGGACCGTTCTCGTATAGTAATAAGACCAGAAGTAGAAATGGGGAAAAAATTACAAACTTTGCGCTAGAAAACAACCTAACAATTCTAAATACAATGTATAAGAAAAACAGGAAAACTATGTGGACCTGGGTCTCGCCTGATGGCAAATCAAAAAATGAAATTGATTTTATTTTAACTAACAGAAACAGATGTTTTACTAAGTTTTCCGTCATTAAAAGATTCAATTTCAACACTAATCATAGGCTCATCAGAGCTGAACTAAAAACAAAGCCACCAAAAAAGCCTAGACCAAGACAAGACTAAGAAAAAACAAAACTGAGCCAACAGCAAATAGAACAAGTAGCAATAGCGGTGAGAGACGAATTTGTAGACTTTAAAGATATAACTAAGAAACTAGGAGTTCAAGAAAAATATAACTGCATGGAGAATATTATCAAAACAAAAATAAAATACATGGCAAACAAAAAAATCAATTCAAACGAAAGGATTTCAACGACCACCATAAACTTACTAGAAGAGAGAAATCACCTTTTAATCCAACATTTATAAGATTTTCGCAAAGATCATCTTAAAACGTATCGAAAAAGTCCTAGATGAACACCAACCGATCGAGCAAGCAGGATTTCGCAAAGACTATTCGGTACTCGACCACATCCACGTAGTGCGACAAGTTTTAGAGAAGTTTAATGAATACCAACTAACATACTACATCGCCTTTGTTGATTACAGTAAAGCCTTTGATTCTCTACTACACGACAAAATATGGGAGGCACTTTTAGATCAAGGTATTGAACACAAGTATATCCGATTAATAAAAAACATATACAGCCGCAGTACAGCAAGAATTCAATTAGAAAAGAAAAGCATACCCTTCAGAGTAGAAAAAGGCGTCAGACAGGGTGATCCGCTATCTCCAAAATTATTCTCCGCAGTACTGGAGTCAATCTTCCGAAGACTTAATTGGGATCACCTGGGGCTGAATGTAGACGGTGTAATGCTGTCGCATTTGAGATTCGCTGACGATATAGTGCTAATGGCAAAAACATCAGAAGACCAAATAAAATGCTAAAAGAACTTGCGACAGAGAGTGAGCGAGTTGGATTAACACTAAACCCAGAAAAAACTAGACTAATGACAAACGGAAACAGAGACATCATTGAAGTAGGGAACACTGAAATTGTCTATAGTGACGACTACATCTACCTGGGACAGCTCATAGCCCAAAAAGAACCCATGCAAAGGGAAGTGGAGAGAAGAATTACAAATGGCTGGAAGAGATACTGGAGCTTAAGAGAGGCTATGAAAGACAAAAAACTCCACATAAACATAAAAAGTAAATTATTTAACGTACGGCTGTCAAACATGGGCTTTAAATCAGGAGATACTAAACAAACTATCAACATGTCAATATGCAATGGAAAGGAGTATGTTAAACCTCAAAAAGTCTGACAGAGTGAAAAACCTAACCATCAGGAGCAAAACAAAAACTATAGATGTAAGTATTAAACTCAAAAGACTCAAATGGAGATGGGCTGGCCACGTGATACGAGGTCACGATAAATGGAGCAAAAGAGTGACATGGTGGTACCCGCGAGAAGGCAAAAGGAAGAGAGGCAGACCACAGAAAAGATGGGATGATGACATCAGACAAGTGGCAGGAGTCATGTGGAACAGAGTGGCTTATGAAAGGAAAGAATGGAAGAGGCTGGAGGAGGCCTTTGCCGACTGGCAAACAGATCTTGGAAAGATTACCAAGCAACAGATAATAGTTTAAGAAAATTACTTAGTTTTAGAGTACCTATACCTACTGTTGATTTTTAAGTTTAAAATTATAGTTTATTAGTTAAGAGATCTGAATAAAAGGCTTTATTATATTATTATTATTATATTATATACAAAAATATAAATATAGACTTAATATGACTTATCGGTGTCAATAATATTTACAAAAGCTTGCTTACTTTTAATTTTGTTAAAATATTATGTAGGTATCTAATATATGCCTACGAGTAATCAACACTCAATTTCCCGCTTGAAATACCTTATCAATAACATTGTGTGCTCATTAATTTGAGAATATATTATTGCATTTATTTTTGTAAGCGATTGCAACAATATGATGCATAGACGTTACGACATAGTTAAGCAGAAAATTGACCATAAATCTAATGTTTAGTAACCATCTGTCCGCAAAGAAATTCCATGTTACTTATAAAAATTTATAGTATTATAAAAATATGAGAATTTAGTAACGCGATGACAGATGGTGTTCTAATGAATGGAGCAAGTCTTGGTTAACTGTGACGCATATAAGCGTCATTAATATAATACAGATTATATCTTGCAATATGCTAATGTCATCTAATTACCGAAAACTTTATCCTTAAGACATTGATCACGAAATGTGACTTGTCTGTTACATAATCCTAAAAACCCCCAGTAAAAGTAGTCCAAATGTTGCGAAGGAATAGGTCCACTTGATTAAGTGACCGCTGGTTGATCTGTCTGTCTGTTCGTACATATTTTTTGTGTTAACTTGTAAATTAATTAAGTCTCGGCTTAAATATCGGAGGTCGTGCGTTCGATCCCTTGCTGGGCCGTAAGAGTTTTTTTCTGGGTCGGGTTAACATCATCTATGACAATCGTATCGGCAGTGTAAATCTGTGTATATACCTACATAATACTATGGTCACCAAACCGCCAAGCATGGTGACTATGGCAAAAACCAACAAGTAGTATCAATGCACTTCATACGAGCTGATGATGAAATGTAAATTAGTACTCATCACAATTAAGCTTTAATAGTTACCAGACTTACCTAGGTAAGGTACCTACATCTATATATATAAAAGAAAGTCGTGTTTGTTACAACACTTATAACTCGAGAACGGCTGGACCGATTGCCATGGTTTTTGATTTGTTGGATTTGTTTCCGTCCCGAATAGCAGAATACATTTTAAAAACAAAAGAAAGTCGTGTTAGTTACACTATTTATAACTCAAGAAATTTCCATAAGCAATCAATGAAATAAACATACCTATCTTTCTTTATCTACATGTAATTATTATCTAAATTAAAATCTAATTCTTTTCATTTTGAGTGAATATAATTAGTTAAATAAAAAAAATATATGATTAATTAGAGACTATAAAATGTGTTTAAAAATTAAAGTCCCAAGTTCGCGCAAACCCAGGACACCCAACATGTTATCGTGAGTATATTGATATTTGCGTAACCGTAACAGTTTACAAATTAGCCTCTCAGTCTTATCTATACATTAAATTATTAACTTAAGGGAAAGCTCTCACTTATTAATAAATTAATAAGTTTTATTATTTTCAAAATGTTTTATAATTGTATAAAATAATTATTTTTAAGTGTTATAACATGTTAAATTTGTAATTAGAAAGCTGGGCCAAAGATTTGAAAAGGGTACAGGCCGGAGTTCCCCCCTCGTCCTCCTGACCCTTAGTTTGCAAAGAACCATCCGATGCCATCGTAGACCCGAAGTCCGAGAGGCCCGCGAACTGTAAAGTAGAGCGACAGTTGCACAAAACTCCACTAAAATACTAGTCATAATCTCATCCCCAGCGACCGCCCTGAGCCGAGGTCCAAGTCCCAATGGTGATGCCTTCTTGCGCAGGTTGTATAATTTGTAGTTGCACATGACAATAGATAGCAATAATGAGTGTATCTCAATAAGAATAATACTAATTTAACAATGTCTGCTTGATTTAAAATCAGATTGACCCAATAGGGGTTAATTTATTCCCGGAAAGCAGGACTGAGGGTTTAGTCCACATTCAACCCCTACAATCTCTACCCCCAGCCATGTTCAACCCCTAAACGTTGTCCACGTTCAACCCCCTAGGGGTTGAACGTGGACTTTTATCTAGCAGGTTTTTTGATCCATGTTCAACCCTCAATGGACAGTGAAATACAAAAGTTTTTTCTCATCTACCCTCAATTTATTTCTGCTATCCTTAAGATCTAACTTAAGTACCCTCTATTTGTACCATATTTCTACTATAATATCTATGAGTGAATAACATTCCGTCAATAGTAGGTCCGTCGTTATCAAGTACATTACTTTTATTTGTCATTTCTTATAATAATGGCTGATATTCCGTGTACGAGTGGTGGTTAGATTCATTTTGATTTTGTGACTTCGAAGCGCGGAGGACGTATTCTTACGCGTACTCTTAGAAGGTCATCAATAATACAAAAAAAAAAAAAAAATAAGAATGGTTCTTCTTACTGGCGGTGTATTAATTGGTCTAAATGTCATGGAACTACTTCTATTATACCAACATAAAATAAAATCATGAAATCAACATTACATAAATGCCAAGAAAGTATTGCGAAAAATGAAGTCAGGAAGGCTAAGTTTGCGAAGATTTCAAGAAGACTATCCCATCCGTATATCGTGAAGCTGTGATTTCTTTAAAAGACGCAAGTGATGACATTATAAAAGAATTTGTAAAAGTGTGATTATTTTGATAAAAGCTCTGTTGTCGGTAACTTAGTAATCTTGTCGGAGGTTCAGTATTTTAGTCGGAAGTTTAGTTTTGTTATTCGAAGTTCAATTTTCTTTAAGGAGAAAAGGAATTATAATATGCTCGTATTAAAAAAAAATCGGTATGTTTTGTGTTATTTTGTCGGTAATTCATTATAACGCTGGTTAATAAGAATAATAGTCGGCCACAGATCGCTGGAGATTAATTTGTTTCTCGGAACCATTATTATTATCCGAAAATAAATACACTTCTGTTCTCACTAATACTTTATTTTTAATATTAGATACCTAATATCTTGGGGTTGAATATGGACAATGAAAAAATTACAAATGTATTCAAGTCCACGTTCTACCCCTGGGGGTTGAACGTAGACAACGGTTAGGGGTTGAACATGGCCGGGGGTAGAGATTGTGGGGGTTGAACGTGGACTAAACCGGACGGAGCCCGCCTCGCGCGAAACCTTTAATTTTGGTATAAAAATCGAAGCGTCCCGTGAGAGGTGTGACGCGAATAACAGATCCCGGTAACTTCACTTATCGTCCTCAGAGAAACACCCGGGTTTCGAAGTCGAATCTTGAACTACTAAGTATTTTCTAACATATCAATTTATTTTCAGTTTATTCAAAGTTATATAGTTCTATATTCTAATTGTTTGGTTATCATAATCAGCCTGCATAACGTCCACTGCTGAACATGAGCCTCCAATGAAGTGGGTGTTGTCATAGTCGCTTGTCAGGCGAGTTGCTAATCGCAGTATTATTTTCCAACATATAAGTATAGACAAGTAAACCCTGCTGCTCGTTTTCTGGTATACGATTATCATAGTTTTTTGAGATTACTAGCAGACTTTTGCAGTCTACTAGTATTCTTGTTAACCCCTCGTACTAAGCTAAATGCTTTTGTTACGAGTGGGTTCACGTCGGTAGTGCAATGGGTGGGGTTCGAACCGGCGACCTGAAGATCACAATTCCGACGCCCTAGCCATTGGGCTACGGCCGCTTCTTCAATAATAAGATGATGTTGTAGCAGTCGGGACCAGTGGCTTAACGACTGGAGTTGGAATCTAACCCACGACTTCCAAGATTTTAGGTGAGCCTCCGTCACGGAGGTAGTCAAGTGTTTTATACGTTAGCAACACTAATAACGATTGCTTGAAGCAATTATTTGATCGAACACTTGTTCATTTTCTGTTTATTTATTTCTTACTAGCGACCCGCCCCGGCTTCGCACGGGTACAATACTGATACTTATACTACAGAATGTGTTTAAACCTCTAACAAAATGGGCGAAACTGGGTCAAAACAAACAGAAACAAATTAATATCGGTGCCTACTAAAACTTAGTGAAATAAGTAAGTGGGAAGGTATACTTTTATCGTATGACATACCTACACTCTTCAGGACTAACAATACAACAAACACTAAATGAATAGGTGTTCAAGTATCTATCCATCATAGTTACAACGAACACAATACAAAAAATTTGCCCTATAATTCTTAAGGATCGAGCGCGCATAACCGCATTCGGCCTCCCTCACTCGCTGCGCTGCGAAAACACGCGCTGTTATTTTGCGATAACTTCTGAGTTATTCATTTAAAGTATATAGTGTAGGGGTAAAATGATAAAGATAAATACTGAATCCGTCTGATTAGCTCTACAATTACCGCATTAAAAATGATCATTTTTCTAAAAGATATAATGGATATAGCAAGTTAACCTTGAAAGATAGACATATACTATCGCGGACTTTTTTGTAGGTCTAAAAGAGAAGAATATTTCCGCCATACATTGTTTAGTTATATCTAGGCAGCGTTTTCGTTGAAAGCTCCCAAATAGCTTAATTTTTTCCGACACCTCTGGCAAATATCAATATATATTAGTAAAATGTACACATAAACTAAACAAATAATATACGTAAACCTTCCGGAAGAATCGTTCTATCGATTGGTAACAACCGCATGAAAATCCATGTAGTAGTTTTTGAGTTTATCGCGGACAGACAGACGCGGCCGGGGACTTTGTTTTATAATATGTAGTGATGTAGTGATAGCGGTCGCCCGCGGCTCCGTGCGGATGTCGGTTACCGCTGCCAAAATCCTACCCAGGAAAGACACGGTCAGCAAAATGATTCTCAGGTCTATTCACCGACACCGACACAAACATCGACGACGCAGTCATTATCCGCAGGCTGCACAGATTGTCAGTCTGTGGATGTTAACGTTGTTAATGATGAAAATATTTAAATGTAATTAAAAGGCATTTTAGGCATTAGGCATTTTAGGCATTTTCAAATGTTCAAGAAAATATTAATAGCGTGTAATATTCTAGCTCTGAAAAGAACTGTTGGTTAGCCCTGAAAAGAACTGTTGGTTAGCCCTGAAAAGAACTGTTGTTTAGCTCTGAGAAGAACTATTGATTAGCTCTGAGAAGAACTTTTGAGTAGGTGTAGTTTTAAGAACGAAATCTAAAAAAATCGCACGAAAATTATTAGACTTCGCAACGGGCCGTGCAGCAGAAATCGTAATATTTTAATTTCGCCATAACTTCGAAATCAAAACTCCAATTTTAATAATGCATATGCAAAATATTATCTACATAAACTGTACTTAGTGAAGAAGAAATTTATTTTGATAAGGATTAATAGCATAAGTAAAATAAACGCGTTAAAATGTAGTCCAAAAAAAATTAAAATTTCTAAATAAAAAAATGGTTGTTGTGCCTCACTCGACATAGATAGGTATAGTGTGTCGCGGATTTTTTTGTAGATATTTATAAGATCTACAATTAATTAGAACATTTTATGGTTATATCTTTTATTGTATAGGCAGCGTACGCAAAATAATTAACTTTTCTGTTTGATTTTTTACACCTTGGTTCCGAAAAACCCAAATATCTTACGGAACCCTATTTTTTTCCAAAATAAAATTAACCTTTGTTACCCGTGGAAAATGTAGCTTTCGAATGGTGAAAGAATTTTTGAAATCGGTCCAGTACTTTTTGAGCCTATTCATTACAACCAAACAAACAAACAAACAAAGTTTTCCTCTTTATAATATTAGTTTCATATAAAATATCCTACGCTGTGAAATTGGGTTTTTTATTTGCTTCGCGTAAAGAAAATATTAGTTCAAATATTATTAGGTCCATACGCCAACGGCAGCTACGTGGGTGAAACCTTGTGGGAATGAAAACGAAGTTAAATCTATTATTATTATTTGTTGTATTCGACTATGCCAGCTGTATCATTATATATGGCTTATTTATGGGCTATACCTAAGCCATATAATGCCTAATACCTAATGCCCATGTTTTTTGGGGTATGGTAAACTTTTCCGTAAAGTATTCAAAAATAATTCTTAATATATATTCTTCAAATTTCTGCACAGCTACTCCTTCTTATTATTATTTCCTATTGAGTTTTTATGAAAGCTTATGTATAAACAAAATATTAAGATAATTTTTATTGTTGATAGTTCACATAAGTAGAAAAAATGAAAGAAAAACAGAAATAAAAGGCACAGGCCTACAATTAGGAATTCTGGTACTGTGCCTTTAATTTTTCATCTTTCAGCATCAGCCCGTATAACGTCCACCTCTGAACATGGGCCTTCTTCTAATTTGTTGATCCCCCCTATCATGAAAAATGTATAACTAAATAGCATCTCGCGTGCGGTTTCACCCGCGTAGGTCCCGTTCCTGTGGGAGCTTCACAATAAAAGAATCTTTCTCGACAAATGGGCTATCTCTATCACTGAAGAATTTTTCAAATCGGTCCAACAGTTCCTGAGAATAAGCGCTATCAAGCAAACTCTTCAGCAAAAAAAAAGAAGAGTTTGTTTGTTATATATATATATATATATATATATCTCTTTACTTATATATGATACGGGCAACGTGATTAACTGGGCATTATTAATAAGGACCGGCCATTATTAATAATGCCCAAGAGCAATGGGCAAAGTGATTGATTTATCACTTTGTATGAATAATTCCCTACTTGTAGCCGGGCAATGTGATAAATTGGTTTAAGTTTAGGTTTTTTTTTTACCACCTAAAAACCTATTGCGCTGCTCATATAACATTTTGTAAGTTTAATTTCATTTAATAAATCAAAAACACTACATTTCACCTATTTTATTACCAAGATAGGGTGGACATTATTCATAATGGCCGGGGAAAAGTGATTAATCATGCTGTTTCAATCACATTGCCCAATTGAGTCGGGCATTATTAATAATGCCCGGACTTATCAAATTGCCCGTAACATATATTTGCTAAATTTGCTAAACTAATAAACAGCTGTACCTTAATAACTGCAAACTTGTCACTTTCTCCACATTGGTCGCAGACAGTCCTCGTCAGATCTTCTCCCGTGATTATTTCCATTAGTGTCCATTAGCCATTTAACTCGATATGATTAGAATGTGTCACGACACACTCTGTTTGCTAACTCCATAAATCAACCAATCTGGTTCTACGATTCGGATTCGCACGGACGTTACGTAATGTGCGCTAACCTTATAGATTTAAGCGCGTGAAATTCGTGTTACAAAATAGATGAGCTTTATTTTTCTACTTGTGTTTGGTTTTGTTTGTTGAGAAATACTGTGTTAACTCGGAGTGAATGCTAAGAATTGAGAGTGCCGGAATGAAAATTGTAAAGGGTGTTTATTTATAATGTGTGCATTGAGGAATATATTAGGTCTTTACCTACGAAATTGCCGTTCTGCAGTACTGGCCATTTCAAATCAAAATAATTTTTGTTTGGCTAAGAATTCTAATTTCAAATTTATTTTATTTTAAACACATGTTTTTTTTTCCAAGAGTAGTCATTTGTTTATTGATTAGTGTTACATTTTCATCGCATTTCAATCTTTTTCGTCATCATGGATACGTTAAAAATTCGAGTAATTATGGAATATGAGTACCGTTGTGGCAGCAACGCGGCACAAGCGGCACGCAACATCAACGACGTTTACGGAGCTAACACTACAAACCAACGCACCACCTGTTATTGGTTTGCTCGCTTCCGTTCTGGAAATTTCGACCTGAAAAATGAACCTCGCGGTCGTCCGAAGACTTTGGACGACAATGACGAATTAAAGGCGATTGTGGAAGCTGATGATACACAATGTACGGCTGAAATAGCAGCAACTTTTGACGTTAGCGTCAAAACAATATTGGTCCATTTGCGTCAAATTGGCAAGGTAAAAAAGCTTGACAAATGGGTGCCCCACGAACTCAATGATCGCCAGAGCGAAGTACGCGTCGAGACGTGCCTTGCACTGTTCAACAGACACACAAATGAAGGAATTTTGAACCGCATTGTTACGTGCGATGAAAAATGGATTCTGTTTGATAACCGCAAGCGCTCAGCATGTTGGTTGGATCCTGGTTCAACACCTAAATAATGCCCTAAACGAAAACTTACCCCTAGAAAAGTGATGGTCACTGTTTGGTGGTCTAGCGCCGGTGTGATTCATCACAGCTTCGTACCAAACAGGGTGAGCATTACTGCAGATGTGTACTGTGAAGAACTGAACACAATGATGGAGAAGCTGGCACATCTGCAAGCGGCATTGGTCAATCGCTCGTCTCCGCTGTTCCTGCACGACAACGCGCGACCTCATACTGCACAGCAGACGGTCTCCAAGTTGCAAGAACTGGGGTTGGAAGCTCTCCGTCGTCCGCCCTACTCACCAGACCTTGCGCCTACAGACTACTACTTTGTCTAGAATTTGGATAACTTCTTGGCGGGAAAAAAATTCAATACCCGAGAGGCAGTACAAAATGCCTTTGAAGAATTTCTTGCCTCCCGTCCAGCTGATTTCTTTAAGAAGGGCATCAATAAACTGCCACTGCGTTGGCAAAGATGCATTGATTGCATGGGTGATTACTTCGATTAATACATGAAAAAAAATCGTTTACATTTTTTATACAAAACGGCAATTTCATAGGTAAAGACCTATTATTTCTGTAGTGTTTGTATCAGTATTTGTAATGAACTTGCAAAGTTAGCCTCGTTTTCAATTTGCGTAATTTCAAACATTGATTTACATTTCTTTTTTAAAATGTGGTACCTAACTTATTTAATTTTGTTTATCTATTTAATTTTTGAATATTTTATTGGGGATTTGCAATCTAAATACTTAGTCTTTTTATAAACATTACGACTGCCTCGATAGTCTAGCGGTAATAAGTTATACCACGGTGACTACCGAAGTTCTGGATTAGATTAGATTCTTAGGTCGGGAAAAAAATGGGGTTACTATAAATTTTCATACGGCAGAGACCACTTCCTTTCACTTGCTACGATATAACCATACCACTTTCGCCTATTCATTAATCTCCTTATGCATGTCCTTCGGTTTAGTGTACTAGAAATTTTCTTTCTAGAAAATTGTAAGTCCTTTCTAGAAAGTTGTTCAGGCCGAAGTCAGAAGTTTCATGGTTTATTTAACCTCTCCGAGAGCACATTAATATGTCGGTCCAGCACCCGATCTCTCACCGATGTTTTCGGTATATCCCATCGGATTTTGAGAGAGGAATAGAGAGTGCACTTGTGTACTGCGCAGTTGGCTGATTTGTCTTAGAGATTGGCCACCGTGGTACAGCCACGGTGGCCAATCTCTAAGAAGAAGATTGGTCGGAAGAACTATAAATATTACAAATAGTTTATAATACCATTGTCACTTATTTTTGTATTTAATTTTCAATTTTCGTTCTCATTCAAAAATAAAGGCTAGACCTTAAATTAGAATCCTAACAGGTATTTCTTACTCTCCATTTATTGTTTGCAATTTGTTGCGACGAAATCTAAAATTAGGTTAAAATTACCGTCGAATATTGTTTGCTTTTATAACTCTGCTCATTATAATAAATAAAAAACCGAACTTCGAAAAGAAGATTATAAAAATAACTCTCACTGCGAAAAGTGTCGAAAAATAACAGGTATTCTTCACAAATCATATAACATCCGTAAAGTCAATGACACCTCGCACATGCTCTTACGCAACGACCACCTTGACAGTTGTACAGATGACGATTACTGACGTACAACAAACGAACTTTGTTGGACATACAATGCTGCTTTATATGCTATAATTATATATGGACATACAACTTTTGCGGCAATGGATTTTATTTTAAGAGTAATGTTACAAAATGCCTTGGCTACAATTGAAGACGTACCTACTTAACTATCAACGAGATGAAATGTTAGCGATAGCGTAATTGCACAATAAACTCATTGTTAACTAACCAAACGTAATACATAGATATGAATGAAACTTCTTCAGTTGGATAGTCAGTATCAAGAACTACGATTTTATACTTTACTGTTGATTGAAAATTATAATATTTATGTTTAAATGGAATCCGTTTTATTGATGCTATAAAGGATTTATGGGTTTAGAAAACAGATTTAATACGCATGTCATTTAAAATAATCGGAAATAGAAAATGGGGTTTCATTGTATATCAGAGGCTATTCAAGAAGAAATAACTTATGCATTATGATGAGTATATATGTACTCTAGTGCTCACTGTAAATTTTCGGTCTTTAATGTGGCTGGCTAGGTTATCAATACTTGTTCAAGATGTCATGCTGATGTAATACCTGGTACGATCCCAATCCGCTATAGCATCCGGAGGGTTTTGGTGGGTAAGCACATGCTCATGGTATGAATAGCATTCTATGAATGCTGTTAATAGAGAGGTCTAGTTCTAGAAACCCCTTTGGGTTATCTTGTGCTAACTGTAAATGTTCGGTCTTTAATGTGGCTTGCTTGGTTATGATCACTTGTTAAAGATATCATGCTGATGCAGTATGTGGTACAATCCGTATAAATACCAATCACAAATAGCGTCGCAGGAGCACAACCCTGAAGGTTTAAGTGGATAAGTCCTCTCCTTGTAGTATGAATAGCATTCAATTAATACTACAAATGGAAAGTTCAAGTCACACAGACCCCACAGGGGACGCGTAATATCCACTGATTATATGTTTTTCCAATCCAAGGACAACCTCCGTACCGTAGCGGTATTTGGCTCGCTTCGATCCCCATACCGGACAGAAAATCTTTGTTTAAATTCTAAGATTTCTTTCCGGGTCTGGTTGGTTGAGGGACTTCCCTCCGTGCCTCGGAAAGCACGTTAAGCCGTTGGTCCCGATTGTTATAACATCATCTAAAATAATTGTAGGAACGTGCAGCAGCGTTTCCTTGTGTGGTACAACATAATACTGCGGTCACCAACCCGCCTGCCAAGCGTGGTGACTATGGTAACTACCCTCTCTCGGTAGGAGGCCCATGTTCAGCAGTGGACGTTATACGGGCTGATGATGATGATGGTATATTTTTCCCAAGAGATTCCTTTCTAGGATTTTTTTGGGTACACTGTTGTGCAAAAATTTATTTGCTAAACCTCCGTGGCACATTGAACGTTTCGTCACTTCGTCGTCGGTCATCGCGTGGTAGGAATCGGAGGTCGTGGGTTCGATCCCCACGGCCAACTAAATATCTTAGTGTAAATTCAGGAAAGCAAATTTTTGTTTCAATATTGTAATAAAAACGGGCAGCTGCGTTTCCTAATGTTTTATAAAATAATACTGCGATCACCAACCCGACTGCTAAACGTGGTGACTATGGCGAAACCCTCCCTCGGGATAAGGCCTATGTTCCGCAGTTAAAGTTATACGGACTAACGATGATGATGATTCTGCACCTACCTACAGAGGTAATAATTGCTACCTGTTCCTTGAGATACTCACAACCGCCTCTAACTATGAAAAACACTTATACCGAATAGGAGCGATCGATGGATCTAAATTGTAAATCAACTATTTTATTTATTTTCAGCTGACATACTATATTTCTAAAGACAGTTACATCAAATGTTACTATTGGTGCGTATAACAAATTATGTTAACATTACCAAGGTAGGTGGGTACATAACCAAGGTATCACCATACGCTTTTACCAACTACGCTTCATCAATCAAGTTTTCCTAACCTATGTAATGAATCAAAACGTAATATGAATCGAAAGCAAGTGTCTATCCTAAAATTTTCACTTTTCCATTAGATAAAGTTGTAGAAAGTGGCATTGTCCGAATTTACGAGACTATTTATTATTAAGATTGGAACACTGCTTGTCTTTCAGTTCGGTGAAGTAGCAAAAAGCTTCGCCGTTAATGACATAATTCAGTAAAGCAAAATTTAGTAACGGATTTTTCTTGTTCATTTTTTGTTGATTTTATATGTTTTTTTTTAAGTAGCTTAGTTTTATTTTATTCATTTATTAATCAAATATTACATTTTCAATTTTTTTTTAATTAACTTTTGTGTACCCAATCCATGCAAATTGTTATTTTATAACTAAATGTCACATATAAATGAATCATTAATACTTGAAAAATTAAGAATCACACATAAATTAATTTTAATTTTTTTAAGAAAAACTTGACTAATAAGAGAATTATTTTCTTATTATTTTCTCTTATGCTATCTTGATTTCAATGTCGCCAATTAACTTTTACGCTAATATTTCAGAACTTTAAAGTGCTTCAAGTTCATACTTGTTCCATTTTGTTGTAATAAATTTTATGTCAGTTCGATTTATCATTTCGTATCTATTCTAGTTATATAGTTTTGTTGCAGTTGAGGAGCTACTATGTTTTGTATATTTTTTTAGTGATCAATACGCAGCCTGAGGGTGAAGAAAATATTACTCGATCACAATTGAGTCAGTAATAGCTGTAGCTATAAAGCCTTCAGAACATGCCATTACTTTAATTTTACTTGCAAATATGTACAGTATTGTACTTTAGCGATACGTAGACAATAAAATGTTGCCCTTTGGTTTAAAATTAATTCGATATTCTTATATTTTGTATTATTATTTTATGTATTGTCGATAAGAGTTGGTTTGAGAGAAGAATACAGTTAATAAAAGTAATGTTGGGTTATCTACATCGCGTTTTTTTATTTTTCAGTGAGCATCTACCCTTAGCCCTTAGCGTGTGGTTTCCGGCTTAGAATACCCTACGCCTAACCCGCGACTAAGGGCATCTATCAACTCGAGGTTAGGCACCATTCGTCCTACTGTTGTCCCGGCCCTCAACAATGGCGGACGGAGGAGTGTCCGGGGATTTAGTGGTGTAGGGTTCTCTCCTCGTGGTATGACTAGCATACCACGCTGTGGAGAGGGCGAGCCCCACATACTCCTTCGCTGGCGCGGGAACGCTGCAGAGGCGGAGGGGATGTCCTTTAGAAAAATATCAAACTAAATTAACCTTTTTGAAGCTATAAAATTATGTCTGTGACTTTAAATTTTACTCTTAATACATACTGAACACCCACCAATAACTTACGACACGCAAACTAGTACGATACTGCAGCGTTATTATAGAATTTATTAACTATCGCAGCATCGAACATAACCAGCAATTGGTATTCTACAGACATTTGTGTCCATTAAAACTATAGTGCGAGTTACATGAAAGTTCTTGTAAGATGGTAATGAAATTATGTAAAGCTACAACTGCTAGATGGAGATACCGCATCGGAAACCTGTCCTCAGAACTTACTGGACAATAATTTTATAAGAATCCTGTTGTTAAACTTCAATTTTAATTTAGATATAAAACTGTTTCTTGCTCTATTAAGTTTTAGTATAGGTAAGTTTGAACTGATCTTGAAAAACAAGCGATTATTTTATTACTACGTTTGTTTGCTACGGATATTCAATTAATTTAGATATTTTAACTTTGAAACATTTAAAATTGAATGTATGATATTTGACCTCAATTAAAATACTTTTAAATACATATATTTTGTTAGGAATTAGGGTTAGAGAATCGCAAACAGTTGACTTGCAATATAATAATTTATAACGACCAATGTGGGGTCAGCCTAACAGAGAAATATTAAAAACAGCCGGCAACAAACTTTTAAGCTAGAAGTTCATCAAAGTGTTTTCGTACATTTATAACGCTGGCTCTTGAACTACGCTTGAACGCTGGCTCTGGAATCACAACACTGCTCGAGTGGGTAGGTGGCGCCTACAGGTCCACACCATGTTACTTTATTAGCATAATAGTGACCATTTTGTATGAAAGAACATACTATTGTGGCAGATTCCACTCTTGCCAGTTTTTAACAAATAGAGTTAAAATATGAGGGTTTTTGTTATGTAAGCTGTCAAATCTATAGCAAAAATATTATTTACAAGCTTCCCACAGGCGGTTTGACCCAGTGTACCGTTTACGTGGGAACTTTATAATTGAAGCGGCCGTAGCCCAATGGCTAGGGCGTCGGACTTGTGATCTTGAGGTCGCCGGTTCGAACCCCACCCATTGCACTATCGACTTGAACCCACTCGTAATACACTCGTATACTCGTAGCATTTTAGCTTAGCACGAGGGGTTAACAAGAATACTAGTAGAAAGCAAAATATTGCTAGAAAACTTAAAAACATATAATATATATATAGCCTATGTTACTCAGGGATAAAAAGTAGCAGCCTAATGGTAAGAGAATTATCGAAATCGGTTCAACAATGAAATAAGCATTCGTAATTTTTAAGTGTATTCGTTACAAACATACATATAAAAATACAATATGAGGTGAATATAAGGTCCCACTCCATTGAAAAGAAAATAAAATATCCAAGAATTTTGGAGTTAGTTTGGAACATAGATCAGACATAAGATTAGGTATTTATCGTAACAGAGCAAGAATTTATTTAGCAAAAGTAAAATCACAAACCTACCTACCTACCTACAATTTATATAAATTAAACATAATAATATTACAACTTGTCCATTACATAACAACAATTTTCTCTAATGAAAGTTTAAGTAGGTACCTACTATTAACACAACGCTAAGAAACACAACGTATTTTTCTTTACAATTGAATCATTTGATTCAACCTACGCATTGTTACGTAAGCTATTATAGTCATTCATTCATAGATTTGAAGCAATATATGCATACTTACATGCTTGTAATTTGATTAATGATTCAAAGAACTTTTGAGGAGAAAATATGAAATATGGGTAGGAAGTTGAACGGAGAATCTTGAGGTCGTTTGTCAAGATGTATATTTATGCACTTTGTACTTATAAATCTTCATAATATTATCCATATTGGTATTTACGCAACATGATAGTATTATTATACATAGTTGACACCTGGAAACGAACAGAAGAAAGTAACATGTTAATGTTAATGGTACAATAAAGCGTTTTGCAGCTTTCATCAGGTTTTTGTAGTACCTACTTCTGGTTGTGTAATGGTTTCGAAGTCATTAAAAGGTCACAAATTTAAAGGTGCGCTTCTGAGGGCTAATAGCGGCATAAGATCGACCCAAGCGGCTGCTACAGTAATTGTTGCTATGCTTACTAATAATATTATAAACGCGAAAAGTAATAAATATCCATCTTTCATGCAAAAACTACTAGACGGATTTAGCTGAATGTTTGCATGCGGATAGTTTATAAGCTAGATGAATATATAGGCTACGAAACATCACGCCCCGACTCACTGGAGCAGAGTCTTTTTTCTTCTTCTTCAGCCATTCTCTTTCTACCATCTTGGTGTAGGCATCCTTCAACTCCTTCCATTCTTCACGACATCGAGCTCTTTGTAACCAATTTGAGCCCGCAACCCTCTTCACATCATCCTTCAAGCGCATTTGTGGCCTTCCTTGAGGGCGTTTTTCTCCCCATTGCTTCCATTCGAGATGACGTTTGCACCAAGAGTTTTCTTTCCGGGCAAAATGGCCAGCCCAAGCCCACTTCAAGTGTGCCACTCGTTTCGTCACATCTGTGAATCTGCTTCGTTCCATGAGCCATTTGTTGCGGTCGATCAATGTCACACCTACCATCTTCCTCTCTACTGCCCTCTGTCCAGTCTTTTTATAATGTCTTTGGTGAATACCCAGGTTTCGGCACCATAAGTGAGTACTGGCAGGATGCATTGGTCGAAGATTCAGGCTTTTTGTTCTGCAGATATTTTCATTTTGAAGGCAAAGTCCAGTTTCGAGTATGCTCCCCACATGAGCTTTATCCGGCTGTGAAGCTCGTTGGTTTGATTGTCCTTGCCCATTCCGATTTCCTGCCATAAGTATACGTACTTCTCTACTTGCTCTATGGTGGTTTGGTTAATGGTGATGTGTGCACTCCTTCCATCCATGTTCGTCATTATCTTGGTTTTGTTCAAGTTCTTTTCCAAACCAACTTGCAGGGAGACGCCACTTAGCTCCTGCACAGACAATAATTTGTCTGTGCTGGAGGTACTGGAGCAGAGTAACGCGGGTAAAACTATGGGGCGCCACTAGTATTGCTATAAATTCGACTGGTGTAGCATTCCTGTAAGATTCTGTTGTACCGGCGTCGGTAATTATCATCAGCCCGTAGATATAACGTCCAGTGCTGAACAAGGGCTTCCTTCAAACGATGCTTGGCAGGCGTGTGGGTGACCGCATGTGATTATGTTATGTATACCAATGATGTAGATGATGTTATAACAAGCGGGACCAACAACGGCTTAACGTGCTTTCCTCGACACGGAGGTTAGTCTCTCAGTCAACCCGTGAAGAAATGTTAAAATTTTCAGCAAAGAATTCTTGTCCGCGGGATCGAATCCATAACCTGCGAGATTTTTTTATTATATCCACAGTTTAACAGTAAGTATAAGAAACACGTGTGGTTTTAATTTCAGAATAAGGAAACATATGAGGGTGACATTATTTTCAGATGTGCATGGTTAAAGAAATCATACTTTTGTAGGGTCCCGATTTTTACGTTATCTAACTGGTAGCAGTGTACTTATGTATAGGTAATAATGATACTAGCACGCTGTGTCATGTCATGCGTGGTTACTTTGGCAAACCTACAATGTAGGTCTCAGATGCTTAATTTTAGGGAAGGACCAAGTCTAGCAATGGAACTTCAAAATTCAGTAGTTCTTATTCCAGTTACATATTTTTATAGTACTATAGAATTTGCATGTCATTTATGTTCGCGCGTACCTGCGACTTGCCGCGACCTACGCAAGTGTACTTTTGGGAAGTAATTTGCGCAATATTACAACAAATATGGCTCACAATCACTACCTAAACAATCATGAAGTCAATGCAAATAATTGCAAACCACATTATAACATGACAATGCAATATAATTACTAGAACTTTATTCAGTATCTGTTTACAAAACAGTGAATTCATCCGAGTAATCTACCTATCGCTTTGATTTATACGAGTAAGAATGGTGTAAAAGTTACTTTAAATATCACGGACTTAAACTGACCTTTTACTTATAAAAGAATTTCCATTTAAACTTAATGTTTCTTTGTTGCGTACCCAACATATCTACAAATCAAGACATAATGTTTACTATATGTGTGTAATTGTCGCTGGAAAAGGTACCTACATTCAGTTATTCACAAGAAATTGGATTCTTTAACACCAGTTAAGGTATTTTCATTTCTGGTGTAAATCACTACGACTGTGTGGTATGCAGATAAGTATGTTTAAGCTTCAGATTTAATTTTATTATAATTTGTAATTGATTACCAAGTAGGTAAGTCTTTAGAGTGGTCATTTGTTATCTTAAGTATAAATGTTTTGCGATTACATGTTAATAATATTTACAGAAATAAAATGTATAGGTACATGATAAAATATAAATGAACGAGGTTACAATGTATTTTCTGGTTTTTTAAAATGATAATGGTAGATAAAACCACGTCCGTAACGGAATTAAGGCTTAATTATCGGAGGTTGTGGATTCAATTCCCTCTCCGGACATAAATATTTTTATGTATGATATGAGTAGGTATAGTTATTTAAGAAACCTTGCCAAGAAGAGCTCATATTAAAGCCATTGGTCCCAATTTCAATAACGTCATATTCTAAGACCATCGTATAATAACGGACAGCAGCATTTACCTGTATATACTTATACCTACTGTATATAATACTGAGGTAACCAAACCGGTTGCCAAGTATGGTGACTTTAGCAACACCCCCTTCGGGGGACGTCCATGTAAAGTAGTGGACATTATACCGGCTGATGATAAGTATAAGGTAAATATATTGATTCACCACTTACAGTAAGTCGATGAAAAAGCTCTAGAAAGTTTTTTTCATTGTTCTAGCTAAAATATACGTATACTAGCTGCCCGCCCTGGCTTCGCACGGGTGGATTTTTATAGCCTATATTAGTCTGGGATAATGTAGCATTCTAATGGTGAAAGAATTATCGAAATCCATCCAGTAGTTTTTGAGACCAACTAGACCCGGAAAGAAATCTTAGAATTTACACAATGATTTTTGTTCAGTGTGAGGATCAAACCTACGAACTCCGAGATGTAAAACGAGTCGAATACCGCTATGCTACGGAGGTTGTTGAGGTATAGGTACATACCATTGTACTTGTCAATTATATACAATGAAATAAGATTTATATAATTGAATACAAAAAATGGCAACAAAAGTCTATTGCGGATTATATAATGATATGTCTATCAGTATAGTATCACGTCATAGGTATAGTTATAAAAATAATTAATTATATAATCTTAATATAATTTGGCTCTACAGAAAGGAGGCACGTCTTTAAACAATATTTTTACTTTTAAGTGACACACGCCCTTTATGGTCTAGGACCACGGCTCATGGTTTCGCATCCGTTAGTAGTTTACCAGTTAATATATAGTATATCTTTTTAACCCTTAAGCGGACACTAGAAATATAGAACCCACCATATTTTGAACTCTTGTAATAAAGATCAAAACCAATTAATTCTAAACATACCCTCTGTCCGTTTAAAGACACAGAACATGATACTGCGCTTACTACTTATATCGCCTATCAGGCGTTATGAATATGGTAAAATTCTCTATTGGAAGACATACGTCCACCAGTGGATAGTGTGCACATATTACTATGAAAATAGCCAAATAAAACTTGTGTATTGGTTTTTTTTTATACTTTTTTCTATAATGAATTAGATAAAACGTTATAGATATCATATTTATTATATTATGTAAGAATTATTCATTTGATAATACCTATTAGATATGAATGAAAGATGGGGCCACCGTAAAAATGTTAATAAATGTACATTATCATATCAAAAAGAAAGTAATCTCCAAAATACATAATACTTCAAAAGGAAGTTGAGCTATGTGGGAGGACAGTGGGCTAGCGGGTATCAAATAGCATAACTTTACTCATACATACCTAATCTATGACGCGACCATGAGCTTATGGAGGTTGCTTAGTTTGTAGATTTTAAACCATTTATAAAGGCTGGATCTCTGCTCGCGTTTATATATAAGTACGTATGTCCATAAAAAAGTGACCATGAGTTCACAACTGAAACGAATCTTACTTTAACCAGATGCTTTAAGGTTTTTAACGTCAAGTTGACTTGTGTACTTTGTTATTTGCGTTTCGGTTGCACATTGAAATGAATGAACAAATGAATACTTAAAAATCAAGTAGCAGCAATAGGTTAAAGATTTGTTCTAATTTACCTTACTATCTAAATCCGATAGGATTTAGTTTGACCGGTATAAAAATAAAGAAGAGATTTCACCAAGTATGAAAAAAATAATAACGGCTATCCCCTATACCCGTAATTTATTTTATTATGTTTGTTGTAGTTGTATTTAGTAAATCTGAAGTTTCATGTTATTGCTGTACGAACATACAGATCGAAGAGGTTCAAAAACATTTAATAAGGCTTTAATAAGCTTTGCTGAACTTTGTGCCCGGTGAAGGGCAAAAGCCTCTTAACTAACTCCGTATGTTCCTCCGAAAAGAAGTAAAATTCACTGTAAATCAATAGTGGTACAAGTACTATTATATTTGAGATATTACCCAAATATTTGTGTTTGCGTAAGATTATAATGGTCAGTGAGTCAGTTTAGTGCGGTATTACGATTTGCCCCAGTTAGATTGGTCACAGTAAGGCGTTTGGTCTCAGATTATACACGGCGGCGCCTCTTTATCTCGCCATAAATACCGACTACATAACAAACAATGACAATAATTTGTCTCGTAATTGAAGGTAATCTCTGAATTATACAACTTCTATAAACGATAAATAACTATTTATACGTGAACT